>JAJQWJ010000021.1:10570525-11902160 GCA_023637945.1 Phaethornis superciliosus | reverse complement strand
AAACCTAACCCTAACCCTAACCCTAACCCTAACCCTAACCCTAACCCTAACCCTAACCCTAACCCTAACCCTAACCCTAACCCTAACCCTAACCCTAACCCTAACCCTAACCCTAACCCTAACCCTAACCCTAACCCTAACCCTAACCCTAACCCTAACCCTAACCCTAACCCTAACCCTAACCCTAACCCTAACCCTAACCCTAACCCTAACCCTAACCCTAACCCTAACCCTAACCCTAACCCTAACCCTAACCCTAACCCTAACCCTAACCCTAACCCTAACCCTAACCCTAACCCTAACCCTAACCCTAACCCTAACCCTAACCCTAACCCTAACCCTAACCCTAACCCTAACCCTAACCCTAACCCTAACCCTAACCCTAACCCTAACCCTAACCCTAACCCTAACCCTAACCCTAACCCTAACCCTAACCCTAACCCTAACCCTAACCCTAACCCTAACCCTAACCCTAACCCTAACCCTAACCCTAACCCTAACCCTAACCCTAACCCTAACCCTAACCCTAACCCTAACCCTAACCCTAACCCTAACCCTAACCCTAACCCTAACCCTAACCCTAACCCTAACCCTAACCCTAACCCTAACCCTAACCCTAACCCTAACCCTAACCCTAACCCTAACCCTAACCCTAACCCTAACCCTAACCCTAACCCTAACCCTAACCCTAACCCTAACCCTAACCCTAACCCTAACCCTAACCCTAACCCTAACCCTAACCCTAACCCTAACCCTAACCCAGGGGGCGGAGCGACGTGGGGGCGGGGCTACGTAGGGGGCGGAGCGACGTGGGGGCGGGGATACGTGGGGGGTGGAGCGATGTGGGGGCGGGACTATGTAGGGCGCGGAGCGACGTTGGGGCGGGACTACGTAGGGGGTGGAGTGACTTGGGGGCGGGACTACGTACGGGGCGGAGCGACGTGGGGGCTGGGCTACGTAGGGGGCGGAGCGACGTGGGGGCGGGGTTACGTAGGGGGCGGAGCGACGTGGGGGCGGGACTACGTAGGGGGCGGAGCGACGTGGGGGCGGGACTATGTAGGGGGCGGAGCGACGTGGGGGCGGGGATACGTGGGGGGCGGAGCGACGTGGGGGTGGGGATATGTGGGGGGTGGTGCGACGTGGGGGCGGGACTACGTAGGGGGCGGAGCGACGTGGGGGCGGGACTACGTAGGGGGTGGAGCGACGTGGGGGCGGGGATACGTGGGGGGCGGAGCGACGTGGGGGCGGGGATACGTGGGGGGTGGTGTGACGTGGGGGCGGGACTACGTAGGGGGTGGAGTGATGTAGTGGGTGGGGCTACATCGGGGCTGGGGTTAGGGTTGGGGGAGGGGCTTGGGGAGGGGGCGGGGTTAGGGTTGGAGGAGGGGGTTGGGGGAGGGGGTGGGGTTAGGGTTGGGGGAGGGGGTGGGGTTAGGGTTGGGGGAGGGGGCGGGGTTGGGGGAGGGGGCGGGGGCGGGGTTGGGGGAGGGGGCGGGGTTGGGGGAGGGGGGGGGGGCGGGGTTGGGGGAGGGGGCGGGGTTCGGGTTGGGGGAGGGGGCGGGGTTCGGGTTGGGGGAGGGGGCGGGGTTCGGGTTGGGGGAGGGGGCGGGGTTAGGGTTGGGGGAGGGGGCGGGGTTCGGGTTGGGGGAGGGGGCGGGGTTCGGGTTGGGGGAGGGGGCGGGGTTCGGGTTGGGGGAGGGGGCGGGGTTCGGGTTGGGGGAGGGGGCGGGGTTAGGGTTGGGGGAGGGGGCGGGGTTAGGGTTGGGGGAGGGGGCGGGGTTAGGGTTGGGGGAGGGGGCGGGGTTAGGGTTGGGGGAGGGGGGCGGGGTTAGGGTTGGGGGAGGGGGCGGGGTTAGGGTTGGGGGAGGGGGCGGGGTTCGGGTTGGGGGAGGGGGCGGGGTTCGGGTTGGGGGAGGGGGCGGGGTTCGGGTTGGGGGAGGGGGCGGGGTTCGGGTTGGGGGAGGGGGCGGGGTTAGGGTTACGATTAGGGTTGTGTGCGGGGTTAGGGTTGGGTGAGGGGAGGGGTTGGCCTGTGTTAATGTGGTTGTGTCATGTGTGTATGGGGGGGTGTGTCATGTGGAGTGGTATGCTAATTTCTGGTAATTTTCCTATGTACTATATATATAAAAATTAAAAATAATAAGTCTGGTGCAGCCCCAGGAGCTCCTTGGGAGGAAAAAAATTTTTTTTTTTTTTTATTTTTTTTTTTTTTAATTTTTTTCCTCCCAAGGAGCTCCTGGGGTTTTTTTTAAACCAACTTACTATTTAAATTTATATTTACTTGTCACTAAAGTTGTGACAAGTAAAGTAGAAAGTAGAAGAAAGAAAGTAGAAAGTAGAAGAAAGAAAGTAGAAAGTAGAAGAAAGAAAGTAGAAAGTAGAAGAAAGAAAGTAGAAAGTAGAAGAAAGAAAGTAGAAAGTAGAAGAAAGTAAAGTAGAAAGTAGAAGAAAGAAAGTAGAAAGTAGAAGAAAGAAAGTAGAAAGTAGAAGAAAGAAAGTAGAAAGTAGAAGAAAGAAAGTAGAAAGTAGAAGAAAGAAAGTAAGTAGAAAGTAGAAGAAAGAAAGTAAGTAGAAAGTAGAAGAAAGAAAGTAGAAAGTAGAAGAAAGAAAGTAGAAAGTAGAAGAAAGAAAGTAGAAAGTAGAAGAAAGAAAGTAGAAAGTAGAAGAAAGAAAGTAGAAAGTAGAAGAAAGAAAGTAGAAAGTAGAAGAAAGAAGAAAGTAGAAAGTAGAAGAAAGAAGAAAGTAGAAAGTAGAAGAAAGAAGAAAGTAGAAAGTAGAAGAAAGAAGAAAGTAGAAAGTAGAAGAAAGAAGAAAGTAGAAAGTAGAAGAAAGAAGAAAGTAGAAAGTAGAAGAAAGAAGAAAGTAGAAAGTAGAAGAAAGAAGAAAGTAGAAAGTAGAAGAAAGAAGAAAGTAGAAAGTAGAAGAAAGAAGAAAGTAGAAAGTAGAAGAAAGAAGAAAGTAGAAAGTAGAAGAAAGAAGAAAGTAGAAAGTAGAAGAAAGAAGAAAGTAGAAAGTAGAAGAAAGAAGAAAGTAGAAAGTAGAAGAAAGAAGAAAGTAGAAAGTAGAAGAAAGAAGAAAGTAGAAAGTAGAAGAAAGAAGAAAGTAGAAAGTAGAAGAAAGAAGAAAGTAGAAAGTAGAAGAAAGAAGAAAGTAGAAAGTAGAAGAAAGTAGAAAGTAGAAGAAAGAAGAAAGTAGAAAGTAGAAGAAAGAAGAAAGTAGAAAGTAGAAGAAAGAAGAAAGTAGAAAGTAGAAGAAAGAAGAAAGTAGAAAGTAGAAGAAAGAAGAAAGTAGAAAGTAGAAGAAAGAAGAAAGTAGAAAGTAGAAGAAAGAAGAAAGTAGAAAGTAGAAGAAAGAAGAAAGTAGAAAGTAGAAGAAAGAAGAAAGTAGAAAGTAGAAGAAAGAAGAAAGTAGAAAGTAGAAGAAAGGAGAAAGTAGAAAGTAGAAGAAAGTAGAAAGTAGAAGAAAGTAGAAAGTAGAAGAAAGTAGAAAGTAGAAGAAAGTAGAAAGTAGAAGAAAGTAGAAAGTAGAAGAAAGTAGAAAGTAGAAGAAAGTAGAAAGTAGAAGAAAGTAGAAAGTAGAAGAAAGTAGAAAGTAGAAGAAAGTAGAAAGTAGAAGAAAGTAGAAAGTAGAAGAAAGTAGAAAGTAGAAGAAAGTAGAAAGTAGAAGAAAGTAGAAAGTAGAAGAAAGTAGAAAGTAGAAGAAAGTAGAAAGTAGAAGAAAGTAGAAAGTAGAAGAAAGTAGAAAGTAGAAGAAAGTAGAAAGTAGAAGAAAGTAGAAAGTAGAAGAAAGTAGAAAGTAGAAGAAAGTAGAAAGTAGAAGAAAGTAGAAAGTAGAAGAAAGTAGAAAGTAGAAGAAAGTAGAAAGTAGAAGAAAGTAGAAAGTAGAAGAAAGTAGAAAGTAGAAGAAAGTAGAAAGTAGAAGAAAGTAGAAAGTAGAAGAAAGTAGAAAGTAGAAGAAAGTAGAAAGTAGAAGAAAGTAGAAAGTAGAAGAAAGTAGAAAGTAGAAGAAAGTAGAAAGTAGAAGAAAGTAGAAAGTAGAAGAAAGTAGAAAGTAGAAGAAAGTAGAAAGTAGAAGAAAGTAGAAAGTAGAAGAAAGTAGAAAGTAGAAGAAAGTAGAAAGTAGAAGAAAGTAGAAAGTAGAAGAAAGTAGAAAGTAGAAGAAAGTAGAAAGTAGAAGAAAGTAGAAAGTAGAAGAAAGTAGAAAGTAGAAGAAAGTAGAAAGTAGAAGAAAGTAGAAAGTAGAAGAAAGTAGAAAGTAGAAGAAAGTAGAAAGTAGAAGAAAGTAGAAAGTAGAAGAAAGTAGAAAGTAGAAGAAAGTAGAAAGTAGAAGAAAGTAGAAAGTAGAAGAAAGTAGAAAGTAGAAGAAAGTAGAAAGTAGAAGAAAGTAGAAAGTAGAAGAAAAACAAAGTAGAAGGTAGAAGGGAGAAAGTACAAGAGAAAGACAAAGTAGAAGAGAGAAAGAAACAAAGTGGACAGTAGAGAATGTGAGTTGGCCAACTCTAAGACAAAAGAGAGACAAATAGAATTTGACAAAGACATACACAGACACCGACACAGACATACACAGCCAATCCAGTCACTCCAAGGAGACAACATACAAAACCTACCTTACCCTTATATTTTTTCATGGGTTAAGAAATGACACAGGACACAGAAAGATAAAACACAACTTTATTCAAGTTTTATTGGTCCCTAACTTATTAAATAATGACACGAGACACAGCAAGGCAAAACACAGCTTCCTGCACATTTTATTTGTCCCTAGTTTAGGAAATAGTGACACAAGACACAGCTTTATTCAGGTTTTATTTGTGCCTACTTTAGGAAATGATGACATGGTACACAAAAACAGAAAATTACTCTTTATTCAAGTTTCCATTTGTTCCTCACACCTAATACATCTTGACAATCCCTTTCTCTAAACAAGTGACTTACAGATGAAACTAAGGAGCATTCACAACATCTGCCTGGCTTCTTATCTCAGTGCTGCCTTTCCGTTCTCCAAACTACCGCTCCGACACAACGCCTACGCAGTCCTCTCCCGCTAAAATCCCGATTACATTGGACTGCCGTCGGTACCCGCTTCTGCCGTGATTCCGTGATGCTCCCCAGGAGCTTTGCTCCTGGAGGCCGCCTAAATCGTCCTGCCTGACAAAACCCGGGTCCCAAGCCTTTCTGCATCCAAACATAGGCGATGAACATCGCCTCGCAGACCGACCGGGACCCGGGAAAAAAAAAACCCAGCTGGGGGAGCAAAAAAAAAATCCCCCAGCTGGGGTTTTTTTATTCTAAGTATTTTTTAAAAGTACCTGAAAGGGAAAAAAGTGTTATCTCCACCTATACAACATAGACAACACCTACCTCCCACAACTATTCTTACAGCCACTGCCATCTCTCAACTACCAGGTACAATTTCTCTGCTTCTATACACCTACACCCTTCATCCCCAGTGCTCCTCAGGAACATTGCTCCCGAGGGCCTCCTAAACCATCCTGCCTGCCAAAACCCAGGTCCCAGGCCTTTCTGCATCCAAACATAGGCGATGAACATCGCCTCGCAGACCGACCGGGACCTAGGAAAAAAAAACCCAGCTGGGGGAGCGAAAAAAAAATCCCCCAGCTGGGGTTTTTTTATTCTAAGTGTTTTTTTTAAGTACCTGAAAGGGAAAAAAGTGTTACCTCAACATACAACGTACAAGCACAGGCTAGACCTAAACCCCTATGATACAAGCAAGCTAGCCCAGAAAAACCAAGCCATCTACCCTGCAAGACCCTGCAGCTACAGCTACAGCATAGTAAATGACTAAGAACTGTATTAAGCAGCAATCAAATCATCACAAGGCAATGCAAGTACAAATACATCATCATCACAAGGCAATGCAAGTACAAATACATCATCATCACAGAGCAATACAAGTACATCATCACAGAGCAATACAAGTACATCATCACAGAGCAATACAAGTACATCATCACCATCACAGAGCAGTACAAGTACATCATCATCATCACAGGGCAAGACAAGTTCATCGTCACAAAGCAATACAAGTACATCATCATCAGCACAGGGCAAAACAAGTACATCATCAACACAAAGCAGTACAAGTACATCATCAACACAGAGCAATACAAGAACATCATCATCATCACAAAGCAACACAAGTACATCATCTTCATCATCATCACAAAGCAATACAAGTACATCACCGAGCAATACAAGTACATCACCGAGCAATACAAGTACATCACCGAGCAATACAAGTACATCACCGAGCAATACAAGTACATCATCATCATCATCACAAAGCAATACAATTACATCATCATCATCACAGAGCAATACAAGTACATCACAGAGCAATACAAGTACATCATCATCATCATCATCACAGAGCAATACAAGTACATCATCATCACAGGGCAATACAAGTACATCATCATCACAGGGCAATACAAGTACATCATCATCACTAGGCAATACAAGTACATCATCATCATCATCACAGAGCAATACAAGTACATCATCATCACTAGGCAATACAAGTACATCATCATCATCATCACAGAGCAATACAAGTACATCATCATCATCATCACTAGGCAATACAAGTACATCATCATCACCATCACTAGGCAATACAAGTACATCACCATCACTAGGCAATACAAGTACATCATCATCACTAGGCAATACAAGTACATCATCATCAGCATCACAGAGCAATACAAGTACATCACAGAGCAATACAAGTACATCACAGAGCAATACAAGTACATCACCGAGCAATACAAGTACATCACCGAGCAATACAAGTACATCACCGAGCAATACAAGTACATCACCGAGCAATACAAGTACATCATCATCATCATCATCACAAAGCAATACAAGTACATCATCACCACAGAGCAATACAAGTACATCATCATCACCACAGAGCAATACAAGTACATCACAGAGCAATACAAGTACATCATCATCAGCACAGGGCAAAACAAGTACATCATCAACACAAAGCAGTACAAGTACATCATCAACACAGAGCAATACAAGAACATCACAACGCAAGTACATCATCATCATCATCATCACAGAGCAATACAAGTACATCATCATCATCATCATCACAGAGCAATACAAGTACATCATCATCATCATCATCACAGAGCAATACAAGTACATCATCATCATCATCATCACAGAGCAATACAAGTACATCATCATCATCATCATCACAGAGCAATACAAGTACATCATCATCAACACAGAGCAATACAAGTACATCATCATCAACACAAAGCAATACATCATCTTCATCGCAGAGCAATACAAGTACATCGCAGAGCAATACAAGTACATCGCAGAGCAATACAAGTACATCGCAGAGCAATACAAGTACATCGCAGAGCAATACAAGTACATCGCAGAGCAATACAAGTACATCGCAGAGCAATACAAGTACATCGCAGAGCAATACAAGTACATCATCATCATCACAGAGCAATACAAGTACATCATCATCATCACAAAGCAATACAAGTACATCACAGAGCAATACAAGTACATCATCATCACAGAGCAATACAAGTACATCATCATCATCACAGAGCAATACAAGTACATCATCATCATCATCACAGAGCAATACAAGTACATCATCATCATCATCACAGAGCAATACAAGTACATCATCATCATCACAGAGCAATACAAGTACATCATCATCATCATCACAGAGCAAGTACATCATCATCATCATCACAGAGCAATACAAGTACATCATAGAGCAATACAAGTACATCAGCAGCAGCATCACAGAGCAATACAAGTACATCATCAAGCAATACAAGTACATCATCATCAACACAAAGCAATACAAGTACATCATCATCGCAGAGCAATACAAGTACATCACAAAGCAATACAAGTACATCATCATCATCATCACCACAGAGCAATACACGTACATCACAGAGCAATACACGTACATCACAGAGCAATACACGTACATCACAGAGCAATACACGTACATCAGCAGCAGCAGCATCACAAAGCAATACAAGTACATCAGCAGCAGCAGCATCACAAAGCAATACAAGTACATCACAAAGCAATACAAGTACATCACAAAGCAATACAAGTACATCACAAAGCAATACAAGTACATCACAAAGCAATACAAGTACATCACAAAGCAATACAAGTACATCACAAAGCAATACAAGTACATCATCATCATCACAGAGCAATACAAGTACATCATCATCATCACAAGGAAGTACAAGTACATCAGCATCACAGGGCAATTCAAGTACATCGTCATCATCACAGAGCAATACAAGTACATCGTCATCGTCACAGGGCAATACAAGTACATCATCTTACATCAGGTAAGGCTGTATCAAGTCAAACAATGAAATAAGGCAGTACAAATATTCAAATAAAAAGCTATGGAAAATTTTCTTCTACAAGGCAACACTCAGTAAAATGACTCCAGTAAAGAGGAATACAGGCCAGTAAAAACAGATAGTCAAGTACCAATACAAGATTCAAATACAAGGCAGTGCACAAATACAAACCAAAATACAGTGCAGTATCAGGTCAGGCACGGCGCAACACCAGGTCAAGCACGGCGCAACACCAACATGAGCCATACTATACAATGCAGTAAATGTTCTAATGCATAAATACAAGGAGGCACCGAATCCACACCACCTAGCTCGCCACAAGGCCACGCCACCTAGCTCGCCACAAGGCCACGCCACCTAGCTCGCCACAAGGCCACGCCACCTAGCTCGCCACAAGGCCACGCCACCTAGCTCGCCACAAGGCCACGCCAATTCAAAGTCAAAGCATTGCAAGACACAGAGAACTAATCAGACATACAATGTATATCTGGAGACCTACAATACAACATCAGTATACTGCCAAACACAACAGATACAGAGCCCTACAAAACCAAACACCAGAGTAACAGATTTGTTACCTGATGGGCTTCGAGACTGAAACCCTGAAGGAGGCACAGGTGAAATACTACATAGTATTGTCCTGGAAATACAACTTGCAAGATGAAAAGGCACAGGTCCAGATGGTCTCCCCAAAGATGGTTCTCCATAAACCGTGCAGAATCCCACGGCGTCCCGTCTACCGCCGCTGACCGCTCCGACGGCGCGCCCTCCTCAGACAACACGCTCCTTGGAGAGACCGTGCTTCTGTCATCTAGGGGACAGAGAAACAAAATTACTGTTGTGCTCCTTAAAAATGATCCCAATCATTCCTACCGCTCCATCTCACCTCAAATGCTCAGCCAAGTCCAACAATGGCCAGGACAGCATCTGCAAAAACAAAGGAAAAGGCTTTAACAAGTGGTCAAAGGCTTTGATCTTACTCACTGAAACAGCTTACTAGCATCTCACCTTCTTAGGCATCTGATGGGTCTACTTCCTGACACCTCAAAGGCTCTACAAGGCACCTGAAAAAAGAAAGGCAATATATAACATACTGCTGCTTCTAACCAAAGCCTCCCAGACAATTGCCCCATCTCCTTTACCTTAATCCTTCGCCAGATACCCCTCAGGCATTTCAGTCCGAACTGGATGCTGAGGCACCACCTGAAAAAAATACACAGGTAATGTCTTTTACTTCAATACTACTCATAAGATTTAACACAAGGCAATACAAGTACATCACAAGGCAATACAAGTACATCATCATCATCATCACAAAGCAATACAAGTACATCACAAGGCAATACAAGTACATCATCATCATCATCACAAAGCAATACAAAAGTACATCACAAGGCAATACAAGTACATCATCATCATCATCACAAGGCAATACAAGTACATCATCATCATCATCACAAGGCAATACAAGTACATCACAAGGCAATACAAGTACATCACAAGGCAATACAAGTACATCACAAGGCAATACAAGTACATCACAAGGCAATACAAGTACATCATCATCATCACAAAGCAATACAAAAGTACATCACAAGGCAACACAAGTACATCACAAGGCAACACAAGTACATCACAAGGCAACACAAGTACATCACAAGGCAACACAAGTACATCACAAGGCAACACAAGTACATCACAAGGCAACACAAGTACATCACAAGGCAACACAAGTACATCACAAGGCAACACAAGTACATCATCATCATCACAAGGCAACACAAGTACATCACAAGGCAACACAAGTACATCACAAGGCAATACAAGTACATCACAAGGCAATACAAGTACATCACAAGGCAATACAAGTACATCACAAGGCAATACAAGTACATCACAAGGCAATACAAGTACATCACAAGGCAATACAAGTACATCACAAGGCAATACAAGTACATCACAAGGCAATACAAGTACATCACAAGGCAATACAAGTACATCACAAGGCAATACAAGTACATCACAAGGCAATACAAGTACATCACAAGGCAATACAAGTACATCACAAGGCAATACAAGTACATCACAAGGCAATACAAGTACATCACAAGGCAATACAAGTACATCACAAGGCAATACAAGTACATCACAAGGCAATACAAGTACATCACAAGGCAATACAAGTACATCATCATCATCATCACAAAGCAATACAAGTACATCACAAAGCAATACAAGTACATCACAAGGCAACACAAGTACATCACAAGGCAACACAAGTACATCACAAGGCAACACAAGTACATCACAAGGCAACACAAGTACATCACAAAGTACATCACAAGATTTAACACTTCCAGCAGCTAACTACACAGTGCTCACCTTCCAAATGTCGTGTCCCGTTGAGACAAACGGCCTGCTCTACGCAGCTTTGAAACCTAAAAAAGAAAAAAAAACCCACACAACATAAACACCATAAAATACAAATCTATTAATGCTCCTCATAGAGCAAGTACATCCACCTCCCCTATGACAGATTTTTTTTTTTACCAAGCCTTGCTATAACACTCAGCTCCCTACCTGCTTTGCTTTTTGTTCCATGTCCTGGACTTCTGCATCTGAAAGAGATAAATCAAACTCATCTCAGGGATACTAATCAATATTGAAAGCACCTCCCCACCAACACCAAACGGTGACTAACCTTCAGATGGCACCCTTCTCTCTTCTTCCAGCCGTGTCATGCTCATCTTTGTCACACAGCATCTGAAAAACAGTATTATGCAAGTCACTGAAATGCTGCTCAACAGCTGGAATATTCCCTTAGGGCTCGTCCAACAAACCCTGACCCTACAACTCCAGGCAGGGCAGCTCCAAACCAAACACGCAAACAGACTCAAGACACAGCCCTGAAAACCACGAGAGTCTATGTCAAGAGAACACCAAGCAAGCAGCATATCTCCGGCATCCGAGACTGTTTGGCAACAAGACCTACGGCGATGTGACTGCGAAGCTAGGGAATGAAGCGATGGATGCTAAGAACATGGACTTCAAGACCTGAGGATACAAGGACGATTCTTGCTCTGGAAAATTCTACGAACAGAGATGTTGATATAATTGACAATGATGTTTCAGAAGATGACCATCAAGACACTTCCAAGATCAAAGACCAATCTAAGGTTTAAATTTGTCACGCAAGAAAAAGACGCTGCTGACTAGCACCGTGCTGATCGGGATGATGCCCAAGATGGGTGACTTGCTCTCTGAGGACAGAGAGGACCATCAAGGCCTGAGGAAGGACTAAGACAACAAAGATGGACAACACAAAATACACAACCACACACCAAGGCTGGAGCTGCCCTGCCCACAATAGCATCGTGACGAAAACTAACTTGCCCCGTTTTGCCGCACAAAGGGGGCTGCTCCCAGACAACCCTCTCCCAGGAAGCAACTTCAAAAGCCCTCCGGCAACTCCCAACCTCAACCCCTCACCAATTCAGTCCCTCAACTTATCTTTCTGAGAGCTGCGGTTCTGAATCTATGTCCAGCAGCAAACACCATACTGTCTGACAGGCATGATCCTTCAGTACACAAGTTCCTGTTCATCGCCTGCAATCAGAAGAAAAAAAAACAAAAACGAAAAGAATCAGAATCAATGTCACCAGTAAGGACTGCTTCAGCCATCGCCAGCCACTTACACTACAGCAAGAGGCCTCAAAAGACTGCCACAGCTTTCCGCTCCCCTTCTTGATCCAGAGTTCAATCCTGTCTTCACCACAGCTTTGGGCACCTAAAAGAACAAGAGAAAGAGTTACTGTTCTGCTGATCAGACATCACAAGCTCCATGCACCCACTCACTACCACCTCAGCTCACCTTCAACGGTCATCCGTTCCAAAAGGTAGGATGCACATCGCCTGCAAGAAGAGGGAAACATTTAACAGAGTGGACAGAAAAAAAGGCTAACGACTCTGCGCAAAGCCATCTCACCTTTTTTGAACCGCTCCTCAAGACGTGACTTTGTCACTGCGGCACCGTGTGTGACACCTGCAAAAATCAAAGCAAAAGGCACACGCTGAGATATTGCCTCTAAAAATGACCAGGATGCTGTGACATCCGTCTCTTGCTCCTATACCTTTGCCCCTCGCCTGTCTGCCTGTCATCTCCTTGGGGTGCCAAAATGAGGTTAGGAGGGCACCTGAAACAAAAAACCAACAAGGCATGCTCATGACTAACTGACAATACACCACCTGAGAAATTACTGCTCCTCCAGCCCACCAGCCTTTGCTCACCTTGCCACAGCCACCTCCGGTACCCATATCCCGCTTCCCTCAACGCTTCCACCTTCAAAATGACAACCAACCATAATGCAGTCTGGCAGCCAAGAGAGACACCTTCCCACCGACTCCACACCCCGACCAACCTTTGGATGGTGGCAGCCTCCTCTCCTCCTCCAACCCTTTCTTGCTAGTCATTGACACGGGGGATCTGAAAAACAGGATTACACAAGTCACCGAAATGCTGCTCGGCGCCGAGTCGGTCAATTTATGATGCTTCCCGTGGCCCCTGCTACTACACAGCAGGCAGGGCAGCTCCAAGCCAAACACACCCACAGACCAACTCGAGACACAGCCATGGGAGTCACAAGACTTGACCTCAAGATAAAACTTGCAGCAAGAAGAGAGACTCTGGAATCCAAGACTTTGGGGCAATAAGACCTACAGCAATTCATCTGCAAAGCGAGGGAATGAAGTGATGGATGCCCGAGAAGCCGCCTTCAAGACCTGAGGACGCAAGGACGCGGGGAATGAGTCCCACTCAGGGAAACTGGATGGACAGAGTTCAGATGACAATGCAATTGAGAATGACATTGCAGAAGACAACCATCAAGGACCTTCCAAGTGAAGAGACCCATCTGCAATTTAGATTTTTCATGCAGAAGATGCTGCTGATTAGCACTGTGCTCATTAGGAAAGGCTTTCCAGGGATGATGCCCGAGATGCAGGACTAGCTCTGTGAGGACAGAGAGGATCATCAAGGCCTGAGGAAGCTCTAAGACAACACAGACAGACAAACAAAACACAACCCCACACACCAAGGCTGGAGCTGCCCTGCCCATGCTAGCATCGTGCTGGAAACTAACTTGCTCTATTCAGCCACCCAAAGGGGGCTGCTTGTAGACAGCCCTCTCCCAGATGCCATCTTCAAAACCCCTCCTGCAGCTCCCAGCCTCAGCCCCTCTGCAACCAAGTTCCTGTACTTAACTTTCAGAGGGCTGTGGGTCTGAATTTGCATCCAGAAAAAAAACCACGCTGGGTGACTAGCATGTTCCTGCAGTTCTGAGGTTCCTCTTCACTACCTGCATTTAAAAAAAAAAAAAAAAAAAAAAAAAAAAAAAAAAAAAAAAAGTGTCACCTATCCACTTCAGCCAATGCTAACTGCTTCCACCACACCCACCTCCTCACTAGAGCCCTGTGATGTATCTCGTATCTCTCCATTTATATCTAGGAGAGGCATGATACTCAGCAAGCAATTCGGAAAGGCAAAGAGACAACGACTCTAAATAAAATAACCTAATTGAAAAAAAAAAAACAAACAAAAAAACCCCACCAAAATCAAAAAAGCCTTCTAAAACCTTCTAAAGTTCTTGCCTTTAAGAGTCTTCTCCAGCAGCCAAATCGTCTTCTTCTCCAGCAGCCAAGTCGCCATCTTCTACAGCAGCCACCCTCAGGAGTAGGAGAGCTCTGATCTCAGAGAAGGCCAGGAGCTCTCTGAAGCCCCTAGCCAAAGGCTGTGGCTTATATACCCCAAGCACCGCCCACAGCCTTTCCCACAATCCCCTGGGAAAGGGGAGGTGGCAATTACCACAAGGTATAAAAAGAGCCAGAGGAGAAGCAGTGAGCTTTCTTTTTAGTCTTCAATTTACGCGATGTTGGGAACCGAATGATAGTCGGCGTCAGAAGAGGTCCTCGTGGAACGAAGAAGGCATAAAATGCGCAACAGAGCCGGAAGGTGGCCGTGGGAGGCGAGGTTGGCTTCTAGTGGCATGTTTGTGGGAGAAGGGTCTCCATATGGAATTCTAGTTCCTGAAATTCAGCGTTCATTTTCCTGTCTCCATGTCCTGTGGACTTATCTAACTCTCAAGGGGGGGTAGGGGCTTGCTGCAATGCTTTTCAACTCTATTAGTCTGTCCTTAGTGTTTCACGTGGCAACGGTTTGACTAGATTTCAATGAGAGCTGAGAGTGTCCTGAGGTGTATATATGTCTGCTACTTATTATGATATTTTGCTGAATGGTCAGGGTCAGCGCACAAGACACGGGCACCCAAATAAAGAAGGTAGTTTATATTTACTGGTGTATTAAATTATGAGAACAAGTGCAGAAACAAACAACAAAACTGAAGTGCAACAGGAAAGTCAAAGCAAAACACAGCAACTCATCTAATAGTTACTATACACACGCAGTGATAGCGAGTAAGATGGGTCGCCGATTGCCGTAATGATTTGACTTTGTCTGGATCTGCGGTTGCTGGGGAGCCCTGGTTGTTATGAGGACCTGGAGAACCCTTCCCGGCAGTTGGGAAATCCTACACGGCACGTCCTCTCGTAGGTGAGGTACGCAAAGATCGCCAGAAACGGTCCAGCTTTTTGAGTATCCCGTTGCTGCTAGTCTGAAGGACTTGCGCTTTTCTTAACGTGGAAATGTCTGGTCTGATGCCCCCTAATGACCGAAACCGGGGCCTGGCTGGGGCCCAAGTCGCAGCTCGTCGGGCTGCCTAAGCTATTTCCCTCTTACTGGTGGTTACCTAATATATCTGCCTGGATCACTGAGCATATTGGCTGCTTTTGCTTTGTCTCATGGTTTAAAAAAAGATTCTCAGAAGGCGGAGAATAAGGTACTGCTTTCACAAGCCTTTGTCCTCCTATATACTTAGCTGATCTCGCAGTAAACCAAATGTAAAACCTTTTGTAAAGCTGCTTCTTCAAAATCATCTACTGCAAACTCATACTTTTCCCTTCTTTCCCTTACATAACAGGGGGCGGGGCGGGGCGATGCGGGGGTGGGGCAATGCAGGGGAGGCGGGGCAATGTGGGGGGGGCGACACGGGGGGGGCGGGGTGGCAAGGGGTGGGGTAATGCAGGAGGTGGGGTGATGCAGGGGGCGGGTTGACGCGGGAGGCGGGGCGACGCAGGGGGCAGGGCGACGCGGGAGGGCGAGGCGATGTGGGGGGGCAGAGCGACACGAGGGGCGGGGCGACGCAGCGGCAGGGTTTGGGTTGGGGAGGGGCTTGGTGAGGAGGTGGGGGTATGGGCGGGGTTAGGATTGGGGGAGGGGCTTGGTGATGGGGGTGTCAGTTGGTCCTACGTGTCAGATGTGCTGCTAAAAAAACAAACAGCGCGATACATGCCAAAAATTGAACACCACAATGCACACTGACACGCACTTAATACAAGCCGATACAAAACCATTGACCGGCAGTCGGCCTTTTTTTAAGCGAAAAACTATAAATGAGGCGGCGGAAATCGGCCATTTTGTTAAAGGAAGTCGGCCATCTTATCAGCAGAAAACTACAAATGAGGCGCCGGAATTCGGCCATTTCGATACAGGAAGTCGGCCATCTTTTTAGCGGAAAACTACAAATGAGGCGCCGGAAGTCGGCCATTTTGTTACAGGAAGTCGGACATCGCTTTAGCAAAAAACTACAAATGAGGCGCCGGAAATCGGCCATTTTGATACAGGAAGTCGGCCATCTTTCTAGCGGAAAACTACAAATGAGGCGCCGGAAGTCGGCCATTTTGTTACAGGAAGTCGGCCATCTTATCAGCGGAAAACTACAAATGAGGCGCCGGAAGTCGGCCATTTTGTTACAGGAAGTCGGACATCGCTTTAGCAAAAAACTACAAATGAGGCGCCGGAAATCGGCCATTTTGTTACAGGAAGTCGGCCATCTTTTTAGCGGAAAACTACAAATGAGGCGCCGGAAGTCGGCCATTTTGGTACAGGAAGTCGGACATTTTTAGCAAAAAACTACAAATGAGTCGCCGGATGTCGGCCACTTTGATACAGGATGTTGGCCTTCTTATTAGCGGAAAACTACAAATGAGGCGGCGGAAATCGGCCATTTTGTTACAGGAAGTCAGACATATTTTTAGCAAAAAACTACAAATGAGGCGCCGGAAATCGGCCATTTTGTTACAGGAAGTCGGACATCGCTTTAGCAAAAAACTACAAATGAGGCGCCGGAAGTCGGCTATTTCCATACAGGAAGTCGGACATTTTTAGCAAAAAACTACAAATGAGTCGCCAGATGTCGGCCACTTTGATACAGGATGTTGGCCATCTTATTAGCGGAAAACTACAAATGAGGCGCCGGAAGTCGGCCATTTTGTTACAGGAAGTCGGACATCGCTTTAGCAAAAAACTACAAATGAGGCGCCGGAAATCGGCCATTTTGTTACAGAAAGCCAGCCATCGAATGAGCAAAAAACTACAAATGAGGCGCCGGAAGTCGGCCATTTTGTTACAGGAAGTCGGCCATCTTATTAGCGGAAAACTACAAATGAGGCGCCGGATGTCAGCCACTTTGACACAGGAAGTCGGCCATCGTTTTAGCGGAAAACTACAAATGAGGCTTCGGATGTCGGCCATTTTGTTACAGGAAGTCAGCCATCGTTTTAGAAAAAAACTACAAATGAGGCACCGGATGTCGGCCATTTTGATACAGGAAGTTGGCTAACTTATCAGCAGAGAACTTCAACCGAGGCACCGGAAGTCGGTCATTTTGATACAGAAAGTCGCCAATCTTTTTTTTGAAAAACTACAAATGAGGCTCCCCGCAATTTGTTAGAGGAAGTCCGTCTTTTTTAAGCAAAAAAGTACAAATGAGTCTCAGGAAGTCAAGAGGGGAGAAGACAAGAGGGCATGGTCTCAAGTTGTGCCAGGGCAGGTTTAGGTTAGATATTACAAAGAATTCCTTCATGGAGAATAGATAATTAACTAGGTAATATGAGACCTAAAGCATTATGGGGCTGTTACATACTAAACAACGTAGCTTGTACTTTATACAGCTGTAAGATTATTTTTCTTACATTTATGATACAAAAAAAATCTGTCAGATAACTGTTTGCTTTCATTTTTGAAGGATGATGGAGAAAAGGGTGGGTAAAACTGCAGGAGTCAAACAAATCAGTGTTGCAGTATCTAAGGTTACCAAAAAGGACTCTGAATTGTTAATACATCTGGATGTACCAAAACGTGCAGAGGAATGCATTTTCATCATCTCAACTGCTGCAATTGTCAACCACAAAACCAGAAAAACCATCAACTTGAGAAAGATGTGCTGTGCTTCCATCGTGAGAACAACTTTCTCCTTTTTTTGAAGGAGGAAAAAATCTTGTTGCTGGTGACTTCCACAGACTCTTTAGGGCTCTGCTCTGATGGGGAGTTTCCAAAATGCAACATCTTTGAATGAGAGGCATTTCTGTTTTGGACTCTTGTCTTCCCATCCTATGTCACTATTCATGCTGAAGGGCAGCTGTTCCTGGTCTCCCAGCTTCGCTTGCATCAGGCCAGGGATCAGATTCCCTCCTCAAGAAAATGCACATCAGGTAACTGGTATATTTCTGTGATCACCAGGCTTGTCTTCATCTTCCACAAAGCAGAGTGCCAGCAGGAACATCTGGAAGAATCCTACAGGCTGACAAACCTCTTCTGCAATAACCTCATTGTCGCAAGAAGGGAACTTGTATACACAATCAATATGATTGTCAAGTCCAAATTTTATTAGAGCATCAGACTGTTATTTATACACTTTCAGCTAATTTATGCATATCTGTCATTATCTTATTGGTTGTTAATTTAATTAGCTCATACATATTGCAAAAGTTAAGCTCCTTATTGGTTAGATAAGAACAAACAGCTCTTTTTATGATTTCATACTTTCAGCACTTCTTATGTTCTCAGCACTTCTTGCTTCAGTGATCACAATAGCCTGTTTTCTTGATCCTTGTACATTCCAATATCGTTACATCCTGTCAAGGTTAATATTGATACAAGTCCTACAAGGTTAATATTAACACAAGTCCTTTTGTAGTGTTGCTTATAATTCCCTTAGTATTGCTAAAAGACACAAGTCCTTTGTTAGATTATAATTCACTTAGCACTGCTAAAAGACAAGTCCTTTGTTAGCTTTGATTATGATTTACTTAGCATTGCTAAAATTTAACCCCTGCATCGGCAGGACCCAATCTTCCACATTTCCCTCATTTTCTTTAAGAGAAACAAACTCCTACAGTTAGTCGATTAACAGTATTTTCAATCAATTGCTGAATACACTGCAACACACAAGGCAGTAATAAAACCAAAATCAATAATACTATCCCAATATAACACAGTGATTTAATTAAAGAGCCTGTAACACCAAGATTAGATAACCAGCTAGTAAATGCATCTCCAAGTACACTTGTTTGCTGCTGTATTTGATTTGTATGTTCTTTAAGATAAGAAAGCGATGCATGTATACTTTCACTGTGATCTGATAGATTCATACAACACATTCCTGCAAAGTCGCGACAACCATGACCTTGTGCCAGCAAAAGAAAATCTATAGCAGCACGATTCTGCAGCACAGCATGTCGTAAACTGGTCTGATCTTGTAGTAATTCTCCCAAAATCTTTGTTGTAACGTTAGCTTGTTTTTCTGACCAATGTGCCAAACTAGCTAACTCTCTTAAGGCATTTGCAGCAGCTGCACCAGGGATGAAGATTGCTAAAGCGGTTCTAGCAGCTTGACTCGAAAACTCTACATGATCGTCGCAATCTGGCGTGAGACCAATACTTCTTTTATTACGAGTCTTAGCCAGATTCAAAGTTAAAGTCACATTTCTCAATTGTGCATAGCATGGTGCAAAGATAGTTAATGATTCTAAATAACAAGGTCCTCCCACAATGCCTTTTGGAATACCTTGCCATGCTCTATTACCACAAATTAAAAATACCCCTGGAGGCAAGGCATAAGCTGATTCATTTTTCCAAATGTATGTGCCTGGTTTTGGTTAAGTGGAGTGACGATCACCAACTGGATACATGCTTGTAGCATTCACAGTAGTATCATTGTAACTACAATAACCCCAGTGAGCATCATAAGGGTATCCGGGAGAAATATCTGGTGCAGTAGAAGGCCATTTATACATGCCAAATTGTATACAGGTAGGTGTCCAATTCCCAGATACATTGCCTATTGCTTGAGAGCCTAATAAATCTAATTCTTGTGGGTCCCATGGTAAGGTATTGTTTAAACCATCTATTAATGCTAATGCACAGTCTCCCGCTGACATTTTTGTAGTACACTTTCCAGAAGAATAGTTGCGAAATAAAGATTCATCAAAACCAGGAACTCCTATTAAGCATGTGCGAAAAGGATCAGTAGCGGAAGCCATAGCAATGCAAAAATCAGTAATACCAGTATTGTTAGACCAGGTGATCCACATATTTTGTTGCAGGGGTATAATCATGGATAAGTTGTGACCTACAAGAGAGATAACAATAATGGTACAACAAATACATATCATTTTATCCTCTTTCTCATCCAATGCATACAATAACAGCGTATAATATGCGATTTTGTCTCGTCTACAACAAGTTGCACAAGATGATCAATTCCCACCGCAAATGTGCCAAATGTACTTGTTCAGCTGACTCAAATAATTCCAGAGCTCTTTCAACAGTTGAAACACCTGTAAATTGAATTAAAATCACGTTGACATCGGCCACAATAAAAACGAATAGATGCAGGACAATTTATACCATGACAATGAGAGCAGGGATAATCTGCTGGTCCCTGGGTATGTCCATCACGCAATATAGCAAAAAGATGAGAATTTTTCAGTAGTAATAGGAGCATTTAAAATACTATTAGGTACAGAAGCACTTATTTCTTTAGGTAATGTAGCAATCTTTGATTGTAAAATAAGATGTATTTTTGAGGTAAAGCGTTTATAATCTGGTAAAGCTCCTACTCATAATAATCGACAACTGTGTGCTATAAGTTGATTTTGCTCTTAATTTAGAAAGGTTTTGATATTTTTTACACCATTGAAGTATAGTGGTATCATTAGGGGTAAGCATTGTCAATTTCCCAATAGTGCATGGTCCCCCTTTTATATGTGAAGGGATGGAAGGCCATGTCTGGTTAGCGTTCTCTGCTATACTAACTTATAAACCTACAAAAATATAAATGACAAAACATGCAAAACTTACAAATACAAACAACAATGAAATATCTTCTTAAACAACTTATCAACGTAATCTTATTTAACTAACTTATCATAAACAACACCTTATTTAACTAACTTATCATAAACACACATATGAGCAATGAATTTTACCTAATCGAACCTATGAATGCAACAGTAAATTTTTTAGTATTAGGAAGGTATGGTGTCCATCAGTGCATAAGGCTAAAGGATGGAGAGGGAAGACCTGTCCGACAGAAATTAAGTCGGGGGGCCCCTTACAGGCGTTCCCAAACCCCACCGGCTCACGTCACGATGGAGTCCGAATTCCTTCATGGTTGCCGAATTGATATACAAAGGACTTAGGCCTAAGATATAACTGCAGTATTCGTAATGTAGCTACAAATTCATAACGGTGAAGTGAGTGAAATCTGCGCAGAATTGTTCTTTTAGGGACATGTCTTGGGGTCTCTGAGGGTTCTTACCAGGGTTAAACTTCTTACATTTTATAACATCTTCATGTACTTCATGTGCACCAACTAAATATATAAAAAGGTGATTGCGATGTCATTAACTTGGCAAAAAAGGAAATAATACTAAACAAAACAATCAAAACCTTAAACTACAGTAATGCCTACATGTTAAACACTTAATATAACCATCTCTGCTCTCGAGCTTATGCTTCCGGATTCAGTGGAGCGGGTACTGGTTGGGTCCACTTGCTGGGAAAGCACAGGGTACCTTTAGGGGTGGAAATACACATGCGACCTCTGCCTAAATACCTGACTTTTGCTGGTCCTTGTCATATACCCTAGCACACTAATATCAGCAGGCCCAGTCTCCCCCTTTTCCTTTTTAGACTGCATGAAAGCTTACAGCATACTAATACAAAAGCAATAATAACTAATATAATTGATAAGCCTTGTCTAATTGAATCTCTATGGCATCTCCATAGTCCTAAATGGTTTAACTATGCATCTAACCCAGTAAATGTAACAGTTAATTTTTTCACTTTCTGGGCAGCAGCAGCAGTGTCTGTGGGGGCAGAGGCTGCAGCTGCTGTTATGGTCACCGTATCTGAGCCGTGCTCCCGTGCGAGGGGGGGGGCAAGAAACGGCTGCAGAGGCAGGAGTGGGGGTGCTCTGTACCATGCACAGCTCTCACTATCTGAAAAGGCAACTCTCAGCCTCCGAAAGGCACGCTCATTCTCACAACTGTGTTTTTGTCTTACTCCTTCAACTATAGGATTTATAATAATTCCCTTCCATCTAGTTACAGGATCCACACTCCCACCCCCCTCCCTTCCCCAAGTTGGATCTGGAAGAGGTGGAGCAGTGGGTGTTAAAAGGTTAAGGGAAGTAGGAGCAGGAACAGGGAACAGAACAGGAGCTAAAAATGGATTCATGTTGCTCAGGATGTTCCCTGGAGCAAAAACTAGGGTATTTTCCAGGGGGTATACTCATCCTTGGTTTCCAGTTCTTTCAGCAGTTCCCTTAGTTGAGCAGGCATTGTCGGTGTTGACAGGGGAAGCGGAGGACAGATTGATGGTAACGCTGGTTGAGAAGATAAATCATGTGGCAGAGGTGGGAGAAGTAGTCAGAGGAGGCGGTGGAGTGGCCAGGAGACATGGCAGACGGGCAGGAGAAGGGGGGGGGTCTGCATTCCAAGATTCCTCACTCACGTTCTCCAGTTTGTCTCCCTCTGTGTCCTCCGGCACTTCTCGTGGTAGTGGTGTTTTCAGTCGCTTTTGGCTTTGCTTCTCGGCCCAATTTTTACTTTTCAGCCGAACCCCAGGGTCGAATGGCACAGTCAACTCTCCCTCGGGTAATGGGGGAGCGCCGGGGTTGACTTGAACAGTCCCGCCTAAATTAGCTACGGCTGCAGCACTATGAACTTGTATCTCGTTCTGTACTTCCTTACTTAATGGCAATCCTCTGTACAGTGGCCGAGATCCATTCGGATCACGATCTACTGCAGATAATCGAGTACAAGCCTCCTGAGTAGCCTTTTGTTCATTTAAATGTTTGTCTAATTGATCATTTACCGCCTTCCATGACTTTTCATGCTTTTTAGCAATTTTGTCATCATCGATTGCTTGCAGCCACAAATCATGACCAAATTTTTTCCATACACTCCTTTCAAACACTTCATTAGGATCATTAAAATATCCTAATTGTTCTGCATATTCTAATAGTGGAAATAATTCCTTTTTCCAATCTAATTTAGTTCCTCGCTTTTCTAAAAAGCATTTAAAAAGATCATACGTCATCTGCCTTGCCATTATAAATATTATGCGTTAATACCTGTGCGCGCAGCCACTCTGAGCAGTTATCGGCTTACGACGTCTTCGGCTCACAGACTCCTCCCAAGTACTGCCTCTCCGTAGGTCAGAGGCGTTGCCTCTCTGTAGGTCAGAGACCTTCTCCTGAGGCCTTCTGACTGCACTCTGCTCCCTCGTTTCTTCTTACGAGCACATATTTGTCCTTTGCATCTGAAACTAAGTATTACACAAGTCACTGGAATGATGAACAATGGACAGACAATTCCAGAATCTCCATCCCAGTTAGGAACCCCATCTAGAGTACTACTACCCTCATGCCATTAATAAATACAGCCCCAAAGCTTTAAACCTATAAACATACAACCGTTAATTACTGAGAGGGTTGGTCTCCTGCACTGCACAGGAAAAACCCTCTCATGAGAGTCCCATCACCTTCAAACATCATCAAAGCAACTGCCCACCCACCCAGACTATGGCTGCTCCACCTAAGATCACTGTACAATTGTGGCCTAAAAACTCAAGGCACACAAACATCACCAGAGACCCTCATGGCTCTTCAATATCCCCCGCTCTACACTCTGGGCAGAGCAGCTCCAGGCCAAACACACAAACACAGACCAACCCAAGACATACCACACAAAAGTACAAGATTCAACATTAAGAGAACTCTCAACAAGAATTACTCTGGGCTCCAAGAAGTTGGCCAAGACGACTGACAGGGATGCATGGGTGAGGCAAGGATGCCCCATGGTGGCATCAAGTGTCAAAGAATGCTGTCCGATACAATAATTACTCTTCAAAATAACATAGATTGGCAAGAAGACTAGCATCAAGACCTAAGGATGCAGAGACAAGGTGGCAGATGTGGAAAATTCATGACCAGAGATGCTCATTTGTTAATAAAGATTTTAAAAAATGTCCATCAAGAAATCTGCAAGATGCAAGAAAAGAAGGATCCAGATGGCACTATGAAAATGATGACTAAATGTGTTCCACATCATGGGGACAATGTTCAGTATTACTGACTTGGTCTGAGAGACTCTGGAATCCAAGACTTTTGGGCAATAAGACCTACAGCAATGCATCTGCAAAGGGAATGAAGTGTCGGGTGCCTGAGAAGCCGCCTTCAAGACCTGAGGATGCAAGGATGCGGGGACCGAGTCCAGATGCTGATGCAGTTGGCAATGATGTTTCAGAAGATGACCATCAAGAAACTTCCAAGTCAAGAGACCGATCTGCAATTTAGACTTGTTGTGTGGAATAACCTGCTGCTGACCAGTACTGTGCTGATCAGGAAAGCCTTTCCAGGGATGATGCCAGAGATGCGGGACTTGCTCTGTGAGGACACAGAGGATCATCAAGGCCTGAGGAAGCTCTAAGACAACAAAGACGAACAACACAAAACACACAAAACCCACACACCAAGGATGGAGCTGCCCTGCTCATGCTGGAATCATACTGGAAAGTAACCTGTTCCCTTCATCCACCCAAAGGGGGCTTCTCCCAAAGAGCCCTCTCCCAAACAGTAACTAAAACACCACCTGCAATTCCCAACCTCGACTCCTCTGCCCAGCCCTTCCCCACCCACCCCTGGGCCCTCAACTTATCTTCAGGAGCAAGAGCAGCACAAAGCCAGGGTCAGTAATGAAAATCACGTAGCTTGCCTGGGATGTGCTTGCAGTTGCACGGTTCCTCTCCATCCCCTAGACACAGAAAAGGAAAAAACACAACCCACAGATCACAAACAGCGCTGGCACGAGTCCCACCTAAGCCAACGCACGCTACTTGCGCTGCACTCACCTCCTCAAGGAAGCCCCGTGGTATACCACGCACCTTCGCGTTCCAGAGTTGAGCGCCATCGCCACCATTGCTTGGGCTACCTGGAACACCAAGAGAAAGAGTTCCTGTTCTGATGGGCAGAAGTCACCAGCCCCATGAACCCCCTCGCTACCAACTCTGCTCACCTTCAACGCTCATCCGGTTCCAAAGGTGGCACGCGCTGCGCCTGCAAAACAAAAAGAAACGTTTAAGCGACTCGATGTAAAATACACGGCTGACCCAGCCCACCGCCATCTCACCTTCTCCAACCGCTCCTAAATGGGCGTCTTTGTCCCTCCAAGGAGGGTTGTGGCACCTGCAAAAGTCAAAGCAAAAGGCACGCGCTGAGGTAGTGCTCCCAACAACAGGCAGCCCACTGTGATGTCCGCCTCCTGCTCCTTTACCTCGGCCTCTCGCCCATCCACCTGCCATCCTTGTGGCGTGCCAAAAGTCGGTTCGGAGGACACCTGGAAAACAAACAAACAAAAAAAAAAGAGCAATGCCAATGCCTTCAACAGCAATAAAACACCCAAGAAATAAATGTTCCTTCAGCACATCAGCCTTTGCTCACCTTGCCAGAGCCACCTCCGGAACAGATATTCTACTTCGTTGGCTGCTCTCACCTTCAAAAGGACAAACAAACCATAATGCGGTCAAGGTAGCCAGGAGAGGGACCTTCACTCCAACACCAAACGCTGGCTAACATTTGGATGGCACTCTTCTCTCCCTCCTCCAGCTCTTTCCTGTACATCCTTGTCACACAGGATCTGAAAAACAACGTTACACAGCAGTTACTAAAATGCTACCCAAGAGCTGTACTACTCAGTTATGGCTCTTCCAACAAACCCTGAACCTACAACTCTGGGAAGAGCAGCTCCAAGCCAAACACTCGGACGAGTTCAAGACACAGCCCTGCAAATCACAGACTCAATCTCAAGAGAACACTGACTAAGAAGAACATCTCTGGGATCCAAGACTGTTGGGCAAGAAGACCTACACCGATGCAGCTGTGAAGTGAGGGGCTGAGGCAACAGATGCCCACCAACCCAGGCTTCAAGACCTAACGATGCAGAGAACAAGTGCTACTCTGGAAAAATCCATGAACAGAGACGCTGATGAAGTATGGAAAAGTGTTCCAGAAGACCACCACCAAGAAACTTCCCAGATGCAAGGTTAGTCCATGCATTAAGCTTCTCATGAAAGAAGAAGATCCTGCTCACTAGTTCTGTGCTGATGAGAGAAGACCTTCCAGGGATGATGCCCAAGATGCGGGACCTGCCCTGCAAGGACAAGGAGGACATCGAGGGATGGGCAACTTATAAAACACTCAAGACGGACAACACAGACTACACGCCACCACACACACAGGCTGGAGCTGCCCTGCCCACACCAAAACCATGCTGTCAACTCATCTGCCCCCTCCACCTGACCAATGCAAGCTGCTTCCAGAAAGCCCTCTCCCCGATACCGACTTCAAAACCATTCCCTGCTTTGTCCCTTCTGCCCATCCCCAGTCCCTCAACTTATCTTGGACGGTAGGGGTCCAAAGCCATGGTCATCAAGGAAAAATAAGACCATCCACAGGGTTGTTCCTGCAGCCACAAGTTTCCTGTTCATCATCTGCTGTAAAAGAAACAAACCAGCCAACCAACCACATCACCGCACATCAGAATTGTCATCAGATATTCCAACATGAGCCAGCACCAGCCTCTTAGAGAGGACCCAGCTGCTCACGACTCCTCTGAGGTCTCACCCACCTCCTCATCAACTGCAGGACTCATCAATGAAGGGCACCTAAAATACACAAAACCACTGTTTGGCTTGGAAGAAGTCACCGCCTTCATGAACCTCCTAAATTACCACCCCAGCTACCTCCAAAACTCACCTCCAAAGGTGGGAGGGAGGAAAAAAAAAAAAAAAAAAAAAAAAAGCAAACAAAAAAAAACCCACCAAAAGAAAAAACAGCAAAATAAACCCACACACAAACCCACAACAAAAGAACCCTGCAAAAACAAAGGGAAACACTTAACTGAACTGACATTAAACACACGGCTCACCTGGCCCACAACCGTCTCGCCTTCTCCAACTGCTCCTCTACACGTGGCTTTGTACCTCCAAGGCAGCGTGTGGCACCTGCGAAAGTCAAAGCAAAAGCCACGTGCTGAGATATTGCCCCAATCAACAGGCAGCCCACACCAGCCTTTGCTCAAAATACTTCAAGACCCCTTCTGCAACAACTCCCAACCTCAGCACTTCAATTCAGTCCCTCGACTTATCTTTCTGAGGGCTGCTGGTTTTGGATCCTATGTCCAGCAAAACACCACGCTGTCTGATGGGCATGTTCCTCTTCAGCACCTGCAACCAGAAAAAAAAGAAAATCAGAAATGGCGTCACCAATAAGGTGCACTTCAGCCATCCACAAACACTTATACTACACCCACCACCTCAGAAGAGCCCCACATTGCTCCACTCACCTCCTTGACCCAGAGTCAAATGCTGTGGCCAGCACTGCTTTGGGCACCTAAAAGGCCAAGAGAAAGAGTTCCTGTTCTGCTCATCAGTAGTCACCAGCTCCATGAACCCACTCTCTACCACCCCGGCTCACCTGCAATGCTCATCCAAAGGTGTTCCAAAGGTGTTCTAAAGGTGGCACACACAGCACATGAAAAATAAGAGAAACATTTAACAGAGGTGATGTTAATACACGGCAGACCCAGCCCACAGCCATCTCACCTTCTCCAACTGCTCCTCAAGACATGGCTTTGTCACTCTGGCACTGTGTGTGGCACCTGCAAAAGTCAAAGCAAAAGGCACATGCTGAGATATTGCCACCAACAACAGGCAGCCCACTGTAATGTCCACCTCCTGCTCCTTTACCTCAGCCTCTCACCCATCTGCCTGCCATCGCTTTGAGATGCCAAAATGAGGTTAGGAGGGCACCTGAAAAAAACCACAAACAACAAGGGAGGCTCATGACCAAACAATAATACAACACCCTGAGAAGTAACTGCTCCTCTAGCCCACCAGCCTTTGCTCACCTTGCCACAGCCGCCTCCGGTGCCCCTATCCCTCTTCGCTCGCCGCTTCTGCCTTCAAAAAGACAAACAAACCATAATGCAGAGTCAGGTAGCCAAGGGAGGCACCATCCCACCAACTCCACACCCTGACCAACCTTCAGATGGCGGCCTCCTCTCCTCTCCTCCTCCATCCCTTTCATGGTAGTCATTGACACGTGGGATCTGAAAAACAGGATTACGCAAATCACCGGAATGCTGCTCGGCAACGAGTCGGCCAGTTTATGGCGCTTCCCGTGGCCCCTGATCCTACACAGCAGGCAGGGCAGCTCCAAGCCAAACACTCACACCCACAGACCAACCCGAGACACAGCCACGTGAGTCACAAGACTTGACCTCAAGATAAAACTCGCAGAAAGAAGAGGGACTCTGTAATCCAAGATTTTTGGGCAATAAGACCTACAGCGATGCGTCTGCAAAGCGAGGGAATGAAGCGACGGATGCCCGAGAAGCCGCCTTCAAGACCTGAGGATGCAAGGATGTGGGGACCGAGTCCAGATGCTGATGCGGTTGGCAATGATGTTTCAGAAGATGACCATCAAGAAACTTCCAAGTCAAGAGACCGATCTGCAATTTAGACTTGTTGTGTGGAATAACCCGCTGCTGATCAGCACTGTGCTGATCAGGAAAGCCTTTCCAGGGATGATGCCAGAGATGCGGGACTTGCTCTGTGAGGACACAGAGGATCATCAAGGCCTGAAGAAGCTTAAGACAACAAAGACGAACAACACAAAACACACAAAACCCACACACCAAGGATGGAGCTGCCCTGCTCATGCTGGAATCATACTGGAAAGTAACCTGTTCCCTTCATCCACCCAAAGGGGGCTTCTCCCAAAGAGCCCTCTCCCAAACAGTAACTAAAACACCACCTGCAATTCCCAACCTCGACTCCTCTGCCCAGCCCCTCCCCACCCACCCCTGGGCCCTCAATTTATCTTCAGGAGCAATAGCAGTACAAAGCCAGGGTCAGTAATGAAAATCACGTAGCTTGCCTGGGATGTGCTTGCAGTTGCACGGTTCCTCTCCATCCCCTAGACACAGAAAAGGAAAAAACACAACCCACAGATCACAAACAGCGCTGGTATGAGTCCCACCTAAGCCAACGCACGCTACTTGCGCTGCACTCACCTCCTCAAGGAAGCCCCGTGGTATACCACGCACCTTCGCGTTCCAGAGTTGAGCGCCATCGCCACCATTGCTTGGGCTACCTGGAACACCAAGAGAAAGAGTTCCTGTTCTGATGGGCAGAAGTCACCAGCCCCATGAACCCCCTCGCTACCAACTCTGCTCACCTTCAACGCTCATCCGGTTCCAAAGGTGGCACGCGCTGCGCCTGCAAAACAAAAAGAAACGTTTAAGCGACTCCATGTAAAATACACGGCTGACCCAGCCCACCGCCATCTCACCTTCTCCAACCGCTCCTAAATGGGCGTCTTTGTCCCTCCAAGGAGGGTTGTGGCACCTGCAAAAGTCAAAGCAAAAGGCACGCGCTGAGGTAGTGCTCCCAACAACAGGCAGCCCACTGTGATGTCCGCCTCCTGCTCCTTTACCTCGGCCTCTCGCCCATCCACCTGCCATCCTTGTGGCGTGCCAAAAGTCGGTTCGGAGGACACCTGGAAAACAAACAAACAAAAAAAAAAGAGCAATGCCAATGCCTTCAACAGCAATAAAACACCCAAGAAATAAATGTTCCTTCAGCACATCAGCCTTTGCTCACCTTGCCAGAGCCACCTCCGGAACAGATATTCTACTTCGTTGGCTGCTCTCACCTTCAAAAGGACAAACAAACCATAATGCGGTCAAGGTAGCCAGGAGAGGGACCTTCACTCCAACACCAAACGCTGGCTAACATTTGGATGGCACTCTTCTCTCCCTCCTCCAGCTCTTTCCTGTACATCCTTGTCACACAGGATCTGAAAAACAACGTTACACAGCAGTTACTAAAATGCTACCCAAGAGCTGTACTACTCAGTTATGGCTCTTCCAACAAACCCTGAACCTACAACTCTGGGAAGAGCAGCTCCAAGCCAAACACTCGGACGAGTTCAAGACACAGCCCTGCAAATCACGGACTCAATCTCAAGAGAACACTGACTAAGAAGAACATCTCTGGGATCCAAGACTGTTGGGCAAGAAGACCTACACCGATGCAGCTGTGAAGTGAGGGGCTGAGGCAACAGATGCCCACCAACCCAGGCTTCAAGACCTAACGATGCAGAGAACAAGTGCTACTCTGGAAAAATCCATGAACAGAGACGCTGATGAAGTATGGAAAAGTGTTCCAGAAGACCACCACCAAGAAACTTCCCAGATGCAAGGTTAGTCCATGCATTAAGCTTCTCATGAAAGAAGAAGATCCTGCTCACTAGTTCTGTGCTGATGAGAGAAGACCTTCCAGGGATGATGCCCAAGATGCGGGACCTGCCCTGCAAGGACAAGGAGGACATCGAGGGATGGGCAACTTATAAAACACTCAAGACGGACAACACAGACTACACGCCACCACACACACAGGCTGGAGCTGCCCTGCCCACACCAAAACCATGCTGTCAACTCATCTGCCCCCTCCACCTGACCAATGCAAGCTGCTTCCAGAAAGCCCTCTCCCCGATACCGACTTCAAAACCATTCCCTGCTTTGTCCCTTCTGCCCATCCCCAGTCCCTCAACTTATCTTGGACGGTAGGGGTCCAAAGCCATGGTCATCAAGGAAAAATAAGACCATCCACAGGGTTGTTCCTGCAGCCACAAGTTTCCTGTTCATCATCTGCTGTAAAAGAAACAAACCAGCCAACCAACCACATCACCGCACATCAGAATTGTCATCAGATATTCCAACATGAGCCAGCACCAGCCTCTTAGAGAGGACCCAGCTGCTCACGACTCCTCTGAGGTCTCACCCACCTCCTCATCAACTGCAGGACTCATCAATGAAGGGCACCTAAAATACACAAAACCACTGTTTGGCTTGGAAGAAGTCACCGCCTTCATGAACCTCCTAAATTACCACCCCAGCTACCTCCAAAACTCACCTCCAAAGGTGGGAGGGAGGAAAAAAAAAAAAAAAAAAAAAAAAGCAAACAAAAAAAACCCACCAAAAGAAAAAACAGCAAAATAAACCCTCACACAAACCCACAACAAAAGAACCCTGCAAAAACAAAGGGAAACACTTAACTGAACTGACATTAAACACACGGCTCACCTGGCCCACAACCGTCTCGCCTTCTCCAACTGCTCCTCTACACGTGGCTTTGTACCTCCAAGGCAGCGTGTGGCACCTGCGAAAGTCAAAGCAAAAGCCACGTGCTGAGATATTGCCCCAATCAACAGGCAGCCCACACCAGCCTTTGCTCAAAATACTTCAAGACCCCTTCTGCAACAACTCCCAACCTCAGCACTTCAATTCAGTCCCTCGACTTATCTTTCTGAGGGCTGCTGGTTTTGGATCCTATGTCCAGCAAAACACCACGCTGTCTGATGGGCATGTTCCTCTTCAGCACCTGCAACCAGAAAAAAAAGAAAATCAGAAATGGCGTCACCAATAAGGTGCACTTCAGCCATCCACAAACACTTATACTACACCCACCACCTCAGAAGAGCCCCACATTGCTCCACTCACCTCCTTGACCCAGAGTCAAATGCTGTGGCCAGCACTGCTTTGGGCACCTAAAAGGCCAAGAGAAAGAGTTCCTGTTCTGCTCATCAGTAGTCACCAGCTCCATGAACCCACTCTCTACCACCCCGGCTCACCTGCAATGCTCATCCAAAGGTGTTCCAAAGGTGTTCTAAAGGTGGCACACACAGCACATGAAAAATAAGAGAAACATTTAACAGAGGTGATGTTAATACACGGCAGACCCAGCCCACAGCCATCTCACCTTCTCCAACTGCTCCTCAAGACATGGCTTTGTCACTCTGGCACTGTGTGTGGCACCTGCAAAAGTCAAAGCAAAAGGCACATGCTGAGATATTGCCACCAACAACAGGCAGCCCACTGTAATGTCCACCTCCTGCTCCTTTACCTCAGCCTCTCACCCATCTGCCTGCCATCGCTTTGAGATGCCAAAATGAGGTTAGGAGGGCACCTGAAAAAAACCACAAACAACAAGGGAGGCTCATGACCAAACAATAATACAACACCCTGAGAAGTAACTGCTCCTCTAGCCCACCAGCCTTTGCTCACCTTGCCACAGCCGCCTCCGGTGCCCCTATCCCTCTTCGCTCGCCGCTTCTGCCTTCAAAAAGACAAACAAACCATAATGCAGAGTCAGGTAGCCAAGGGAGGCACCATCCCACCAACTCCACACCCTGACCAACCTTCAGATGGCGGCCTCCTCTCCTCCTCCATCCCTTTCATGGTAGTCATTGACACGTGGGATCTGAAAAACAGGATTACGCAAATCACCAGAATGCTGCTCGGCAACGAGTCGGTCAGTTTATGGCGCTTCCCGTGGCCCCTGATCCTACACAGCAGGCAGGGCAGCTCCAAGCCAAACACTCACACCCACAGACCAACCCGAGACACAGCCACATGAGTCACAAGACTTGACCTCAAGATAAAACTCGCAGAAAGAAGAGGGACTCTGTAATCCAAGATTTTTGGGCAATAAGACCTACAGCGATGCGTCTGCAAAGCGAGGGAATGAAGCGACGGATGCCCGAGAAGCCGCCTTCAAGACCTGAGGATGCAAGGATGTGGGGACCGAGTCCAGATGCTGATGCGGTTGGCAATGATGTTTCAGAAGATGACCATCAAGAAACTTCCAAGTCAAGAGACCGATCTGCAATTTAGACTTGTTGTGTGGAATAACCCGCTGCTGATCAGCACTGTGCTGATCAGGAAAGCCTTTCCAGGGATGATGCCAGAGATGCGGGACTTGCTCTGTGAGGACACAGAGGATCATCAAGGCCTGAAGAAGCTTAAGACAACAAAGACGAACAACACAAAACACACAAAACCCACACACCAAGGATGGAGCTGCCCTGCTCATGCTGGAATCATACTGGAAAGTAACCTGTTCCCTTCATCCACCCAAAGGGGGCTTCTCCCAAAGAGCCCTCTCCCAAACAGTAACTAAAACACCACCTGCAATTCCCAACCTCGACTCCTCTGCCCAGCCCCTCCCCACCCACCCCTGGGCCCTCAATTTATCTTCAGGAGCAATAGCAGTACAAAGCCAGGGTCAGTAATGAAAATCACGTAGCTTGCCTGGGATGTGCTTGCAGTTGCACGGTTCCTCTCCATCCCCTAGACACAGAAAAGGAAAAAACACAACCCACAGATCACAAACAGCGCTGGTATGAGTCCCACCTAAGCCAACGCACGCTACTTGCGCTGCACTCACCTCCTCAAGGAAGCCCCGTGGTATACCACGCACCTTCGCGTTCCAGAGTTGAGCGCCATCGCCACCATTGCTTGGGCTACCTGGAACACCAAGAGAAAGAGTTCCTGTTCTGATGGGCAGAAGTCACCAGCCCCATGAACCCCCTCGCTACCAACTCTGCTCACCTTCAACGCTCATCCGGTTCCAAAGGTGGCACGCGCTGCGCCTGCAAAACAAAAAGAAACGTTTAAGCGACTCCATGTAAAATACACGGCTGACCCAGCCCACCGCCATCTCACCTTCTCCAACCGCTCCTAAATGGGCGTCTTTGTCCCTCCAAGGAGGGTTGTGGCACCTGCAAAAGTCAAAGCAAAAGGCACGCGCTGAGGTAGTGCTCCCAACAACAGGCAGCCCACTGTGATGTCCGCCTCCTGCTCCTTTACCTCGGCCTCTCGCCCATCCACCTGCCATCCTTGTGGCGTGCCAAAAGTCGGTTCGGAGGACACCTGGAAAACAAACAAACAAAAAAAAAAGAGCAATGCCAATGCCTTCAACAGCAATAAAACACCCAAGAAATAAATGTTCCTTCAGCACATCAGCCTTTGCTCACCTTGCCAGAGCCACCTCCGGAACAGATATTCTACTTCGTTGGCTGCTCTCACCTTCAAAAGGACAAACAAACCATAATGCGGTCAAGGTAGCCAGGAGAGGGACCTTCACTCCAACACCAAACGCTGGCTAACATTTGGATGGCACTCTTCTCTCCCTCCTCCAGCTCTTTCCTGTACATCCTTGTCACACAGGATCTGAAAAACAACGTTACACAGCAGTTACTAAAATGCTACCCAAGAGCTGTACTACTCAGTTATGGCTCTTCCAACAAACCCTGAACCTACAACTCTGGGAAGAGCAGCTCCAAGCCAAACACTCGGACGAGTTCAAGACACAGCCCTGCAAATCACGGACTCAATCTCAAGAGAACACTGACTAAGAAGAACATCTCTGGGATCCAAGACTGTTGGGCAAGAAGACCTACACCGATGCAGCTGTGAAGTGAGGGGCTGAGGCAACAGATGCCCACCAACCCAGGCTTCAAGACCTAACGATGCAGAGAACAAGTGCTACTCTGGAAAAATCCATGAACAGAGACGCTGATGAAGTATGGAAAAGTGTTCCAGAAGACCACCACCAAGAAACTTCCCAGATGCAAGGTTAGTCCATGCATTAAGCTTCTCATGAAAGAAGAAGATCCTGCTCACTAGTTCTGTGCTGATGAGAGAAGACCTTCCAGGGATGATGCCCAAGATGCGGGACCTGCCCTGCAAGGACAAGGAGGACATCGAGGGATGGGCAACTTATAAAACACTCAAGACGGACAACACAGACTACACGCCACCACACACACAGGCTGGAGCTGCCCTGCCCACACCAAAACCATGCTGTCAACTCATCTGCCCCCTCCACCTGACCAATGCAAGCTGCTTCCAGAAAGCCCTCTCCCCGATACCGACTTCAAAACCATTCCCTGCTTTGTCCCTTCTGCCCATCCCCAGTCCCTCAACTTATCTTGGACGGTAGGGGTCCAAAGCCATGGTCATCAAGGAAAAATAAGACCATCCACAGGGTTGTTCCTGCAGCCACAAGTTTCCTGTTCATCATCTGCTGTAAAAGAAACAAACCAGCCAACCAACCACATCACCGCACATCAGAATTGTCATCAGATATTCCAACATGAGCCAGCACCAGCCTCTTAGAGAGGACCCAGCTGCTCACGACTCCTCTGAGGTCTCACCCACCTCCTCATCAACTGCAGGACTCATCAATGAAGGGCACCTAAAATACACAAAACCACTGTTTGGCTTGGAAGAAGTCACCGCCTTCATGAACCTCCTAAATTACCACCCCAGCTACCTCCAAAACTCACCTCCAAAGGTGGGAGGGAGGAAAAAAAAAAAAAAAAAAAAAAAAAGCAAACAAAAAAAACCCACCAAAAGAAAAAACAGCAAAATAAACCCTCACACAAACCCACAACAAAAGAACCCTGCAAAAACAAAGGGAAACACTTAACTGAACTGACATTAAACACACGGCTCACCTGGCCCACAACCGTCTCGCCTTCTCCAACTGCTCCTCTACACGTGGCTTTGTACCTCCAAGGCAGCGTGTGGCACCTGCGAAAGTCAAAGCAAAAGCCACGTGCTGAGATATTGCCCCAATCAACAGGCAGCCCACACCAGCCTTTGCTCAAAATACTTCAAGACCCCTTCTGCAACAACTCCCAACCTCAGCACTTCAATTCAGTCCCTCGACTTATCTTTCTGAGGGCTGCTGGTTTTGGATCCTATGTCCAGCAAAACACCACGCTGTCTGATGGGCATGTTCCTCTTCAGCACCTGCAACCAGAAAAAAAAGAAAATCAGAAATGGCGTCACCAATAAGGTGCACTTCAGCCATCCACAAACACTTATACTACACCCACCACCTCAGAAGAGCCCCACATTGCTCCACTCACCTCCTTGACCCAGAGTCAAATGCTGTGGCCAGCACTGCTTTGGGCACCTAAAAGGCCAAGAGAAAGAGTTCCTGTTCTGCTCATCAGTAGTCACCAGCTCCATGAACCCACTCTCTACCACCCCGGCTCACCTGCAATGCTCATCCAAAGGTGTTCCAAAGGTGTTCTAAAGGTGGCACACACAGCACATGAAAAATAAGAGAAACATTTAACAGAGGTGATGTTAATACACGGCAGACCCAGCCCACAGCCATCTCACCTTCTCCAACTGCTCCTCAAGACATGGCTTTGTCACTCTGGCACTGTGTGTGGCACCTGCAAAAGTCAAAGCAAAAGGCACATGCTGAGATATTGCCACCAACAACAGGCAGCCCACTGTAATGTCCACCTCCTGCTCCTTTACCTCAGCCTCTCACCCATCTGCCTGCCATCGCTTTGAGATGCCAAAATGAGGTTAGGAGGGCACCTGAAAAAAACCACAAACAACAAGGGAGGCTCATGACCAAACAATAATACAACACCCTGAGAAGTAACTGCTCCTCTAGCCCACCAGCCTTTGCTCACCTTGCCACAGCCGCCTCCGGTGCCCATATCCCACTTCGCTCGCCGCTTCTGCCTTCAAAATGACAAACAAACCATAATGCAGAGTCAGGTAGCCAACGGAGGCACCATCCCACCAACTCCACACCCTGACCAACCTTCAGATGGGGGCCTCCTCTCCTCTCCTCCTCCATCCCTTTCATGGTAGTCATTGACACGTGGGATCTGAAAAACAGGATTACGCAAATCACCGGAATGCTGCTCGGCAACGAGTCGGTCAGTTTATGGCGCTTCCCGTGGCCCCTGATCCTACACAGCAGGCAGGGCAGCTCCAAGCCAAACACTCACACCCACAGACCAACCCGAGACACAGGCACGTGAGTCACAAGACTTGACCTCAAGATAAAACTAGCAGCAAGGAGAGGGACTCTGTAATCCAAGATTTTTGGGCAATAAGACCTACAGCGATGCGTCTGCAAAGCGAGGGAACGAACCGACGGATGCCCGAGAAGCCGCCTTCAAGACCTGAGGATGCAAGGATGCGGGGACCGAGTCCAGATGCTGATGCGGTTGGCAATGATGTTTCAGAAGATGACCATCAAGAAACTTCCAAGCCAAGAGACCGATCTGCAATTTAGACTTGTCGTGTGGAATAACCCGCTGCTGATCAGCACAGTGCTGATCAGGAAAGCCTTTCCAGGGATGATGCCAGAGATGCGGGACTTGCTCTGTGAGGACACAGAGGATCATCAAGGCCTGAAGAAGCTTAAGACAACAAAGACGAACAACACAAAACACACAAAACCCACACACCAAGGATGGAGCTGCCCTGCTCATGCTGGAATCATACTGGAAAGTAACCTGTTCCCTTCATCCACCCAAAGGGGGCTTCTCCCAAAGAGCCCTCTCCCAAACAGTAACTAAAACACCACCTGCAATTCCCAACCTCGACTCCTCTGCCCAGCCCCTCCCCACCCACCCCTGGGCCCTCAATTTATCTTCAGGAGCAATAGCAGTACAAAGCCAGGGTCAGTAATGAAAATCACGTAGCTTGCCTGGGATGTGCTTGCAGTTGCACGGTTCCTCTCCATCCCCTAGACACAGAAAAGGAAAAAACACAACCCACAGATCACAAACAGCGCTGGTATGAGTCCCACCTAAGCCAACGCACGCTACTTGCGCTGCACTCACCTCCTCAAGGAAGCCCCGTGGTATACCACGCACCTTCGCGTTCCAGAGTTGAGCGCCATCGCCACCATTGCTTGGGCTACCTGGAACACCAAGAGAAAGAGTTCCTGTTCTGATGGGCAGAAGTCACCAGCCCCATGAACCCCCTCGCTACCAACTCTGCTCACCTTCAACGCTCATCCGGTTCCAAAGGTGGCACGCGCTGCGCCTGCAAAACAAAAAGAAACGTTTAAGCGACTCCATGTAAAATACACGGCTGACCCAGCCCACCGCCATCTCACCTTCTCCAACCGCTCCTAAATGGGCGTCTTTGTCCCTCCAAGGAGGGTTGTGGCACCTGCAAAAGTCAAAGCAAAAGGCACGCGCTGAGGTAGTGCTCCCAACAACAGGCAGCCCACTGTGATGTCCGCCTCCTGCTCCTTTACCTCGGCCTCTCGCCCATCCACCTGCCATCCTTGTGGCGTGCCAAAAGTCGGTTCGGAGGACACCTGGAAAACAAACAAACAAAAAAAAAAGAGCAATGCCAATGCCTTCAACAGCAATAAAACACCCAAGAAATAAATGTTCCTTCAGCACATCAGCCTTTGCTCACCTTGCCAGAGCCACCTCCGGAACAGATATTCTACTTCGTTGGCTGCTCTCACCTTCAAAAGGACAAACAAACCATAATGCGGTCAAGGTAGCCAGGAGAGGGACCTTCACTCCAACACCAAACGCTGGCTAACATTTGGATGGCACTCTTCTCTCCCTCCTCCAGCTCTTTCCTGTACATCCTTGTCACACAGGATCTGAAAAACAACGTTACACAGCAGTTACTAAAATGCTACCCAAGAGCTGTACTACTCAGTTATGGCTCTTCCAACAAACCCTGAACCTACAACTCTGGGAAGAGCAGCTCCAAGCCAAACACTCGGACGAGTTCAAGACACAGCCCTGCAAATCACGGACTCAATCTCAAGAGAACACTGACTAAGAAGAACATCTCTGGGATCCAAGACTGTTGGGCAAGAAGACCTACACCGATGCAGCTGTGAAGTGAGGGGCTGAGGCAACAGATGCCCACCAACCCAGGCTTCAAGACCTAACGATGCAGAGAACAAGTGCTACTCTGGAAAAATCCATGAACAGAGACGCTGATGAAGTATGGAAAAGTGTTCCAGAAGACCACCACCAAGAAACTTCCCAGATGCAAGGTTAGTCCATGCATTAAGCTTCTCATGAAAGAAGAAGATCCTGCTCACTAGTTCTGTGCTGATGAGAGAAGACCTTCCAGGGATGATGCCCAAGATGCGGGACCTGCCCTGCAAGGACAAGGAGGACATCGAGGGATGGGCAACTTATAAAACACTCAAGACTGACAACACAGACTACACGCCACCACACACACAGGCTGGAGCTGCCCTGCCCACACCAAAACCATGCTGTCAACTCATCTGCCCCCTCCACCTGACCAATGCAAGCTGCTTCCAGAAAGCCCTCTCCCCGATACCGACTTCAAAACCATTCCCTGCTTTGTCCCTTCTGCCCATCCCCAGTCCCTCAACTTATCTTGGACGGTAGGGGTCCAAAGCCATGGTCATCAAGGAAAAATAAGACCATCCACAGGGTTGTTCCTGCAGCCACAAGTTTCCTGTTCATCATCTGCTGTAAAAGAAACAAACCAGCCAACCAACCACATCACCGCACATCAGAATTGTCATCAGATATTCCAACATGAGCCAGCACCAGCCTCTTAGAGAGGACCCAGCTGCTCACGACTCCTCTGAGGTCTCACCCACCTCCTCATCAACTGCAGGACTCATCAATGAAGGGCACCTAAAATACACAAAACCACTGTTTGGCTTGGAAGAAGTCACCGCCTTCATGAACCTCCTAAATTACCACCCCAGCTACCTCCAAAACTCACCTCCAAAGGTGGGAGGGAGGAAAAAAAAAAAAAAAAAAAAAAAAAAGCAAACAAAAAAAACCCACCAAAAGAAAAAACAGCAAAATAAACCCTCACACAAACCCACAACAAAAGAACCCTGCAAAAACAAAGGGAAACACTTAACTGAACTGACATTAAACACACGGCTCACCTGGCCCACAACCGTCTCGCCTTCTCCAACTGCTCCTCTACACGTGGCTTTGTACCTCCAAGGCAGCGTGTGGCACCTGCGAAAGTCAAAGCAAAAGCCACGTGCTGAGATATTGCCCCAATCAACAGGCAGCCCACACCAGCCTTTGCTCAAAATACTTCAAGACCCCTTCTGCAACAACTCCCAACCTCAGCACTTCAATTCAGTCCCTCGACTTATCTTTCTGAGGGCTGCTGGTTTTGGATCCTATGTCCAGCAAAACACCACGCTGTCTGATGGGCATGTTCCTCTTCAGCACCTGCAACCAGAAAAAAAAGAAAATCAGAAATGGCGTCACCAATAAGGTGCACTTCAGCCATCCACAAACACTTATACTACACCCACCACCTCAGAAGAGCCCCACATTGCTCCACTCACCTCCTTGACCCAGAGTCAAATGCTGTGGCCAGCACTGCTTTGGGCACCTAAAAGGCCAAGAGAAAGAGTTCCTGTTCTGCTCATCAGTAGTCACCAGCTCCATGAACCCACTCTCTACCACCCCGGCTCACCTGCAATGCTCATCCAAAGGTGTTCCAAAGGTGTTCTAAAGGTGGCACACACAGCACATGAAAAATAAGAGAAACATTTAACAGAGGTGATGTTAATACACGGCAGACCCAGCCCACAGCCATCTCACCTTCTCCAACTGCTCCTCAAGACATGGCTTTGTCACTCTGGCACTGTGTGTGGCACCTGCAAAAGTCAAAGCAAAAGGCACATGCTGAGATATTGCCACCAACAACAGGCAGCCCACTGTAATGTCCACCTCCTGCTCCTTTACCTCAGCCTCTCACCCATCTGCCTGCCATCGCTTTGAGATGCCAAAATGAGGTTAGGAGGGCACCTGAAAAAAACCACAAACAACAAGGGAGGCTCATGACCAAACAATAATACAACACCCTGAGAAGTAACTGCTCCTCTAGCCCACCAGCCTTTGCTCACCTTGCCACAGCCGCCTCCGGTGCCCCTATCCCTCTTCGCTCGCCGCTTCTGCCTTCAAAAAGACAAACAAACCATAATGCAGAGTCAGGTAGCCAAGGGAGGCACCATCCCACCAACTCCACACCCTGACCAACCTTCAGATGGCGGCCTCCTCTCCTCTCCTCCTCCATCCCTTTCATGGTAGTCATTGACACGTGGGATCTGAAAAACAGGATTACGCAAATCACCGGAATGCTGCTCGGCAACGAGTCGGCCAGTTTATGGCGCTTCCCGTGGCCCCTGATCCTACACAGCAGGCAGGGCAGCTCCAAGCCAAACACTCACACCCACAGACCAACCCGAGACACAGCCACGTGAGTCACAAGACTTGACCTCAAGATAAAACTCGCAGCAAGAAGAGGGACTCTGGAATCCAAGATTTTTGGGCAATAAGACCTACAGCGATGCGTCTGCAAAGCGAGGGAATGAAGTGACAGATGCCTGAGAAGCCGCCTTCAAGACCTGAGGATGCAAGGATGTGGGGACCGAGTCCAGATGCTGATGCAGTTGGCAATGATGTTTCAGAAGATGACCATCAAGAAACTTCCAAGTCAAGAGACCGATCTGCAATTTAGACTTGTCGTGTGGAATAAGCCGCTGCTAATTAGCACCGTGCTGATGAGGAAAGGCTTTCCAGGGATGATGCCCGAGATGCGGGACTTGCTCTGTGAGGACACAGAGGATCATCAAGGCCTGAGGAAGCTTGAGACAACAAAGACGAACAACACAAAACACACAAAACCCACACACCAAGGATGGAGCTGCCCTGCTCATGCTGGAATCATACTGGAAAGTAACCTGTTCCCTTCATCCACCCAAAGGGGGCTTCTCCCAAAGAGCCCTCTCCCAAACAGTAACTAAAACACCACCTGCAATTCCCAACCTCGACTCCTCTGCCCAGCCCCTCCCCACCCACCCCTGGGCCCTCAATTTATCTTCAGGAGCAATAGCAGTACAAAGCCAGGGTCAGTAATGAAAATCACGTAGCTTGCCTGGGATGTGCTTGCAGTTGCACGGTTCCTCTCCATCCCCTAGACACAGAAAAGGAAAAAACACAACCCACAGATCACAAACAGCGCTGGTATGAGTCCCACCTAAGCCAACGCACGCTACTTGCGCTGCACTCACCTCCTCAAGGAAGCCCCGTGGTATACCACGCACCTTCGCGTTCCAGAGTTGAGCGCCATCGCCACCATTGCTTGGGCTACCTGGAACACCAAGAGAAAGAGTTCCTGTTCTGATGGGCAGAAGTCACCAGCCCCATGAACCCCCTCGCTACCAACTCTGCTCACCTTCAACGCTCATCCGGTTCCAAAGGTGGCACGCGCTGCGCCTGCAAAACAAAAAGAAACGTTTAAGCGACTCCATGTAAAATACACGGCTGACCCAGCCCACCGCCATCTCACCTTCTCCAACCGCTCCTAAATGGGCGTCTTTGTCCCTCCAAGGAGGGTTGTGGCACCTGCAAAAGTCAAAGCAAAAGGCACGCGCTGAGGTAGTGCTCCCAACAACAGGCAGCCCACTGTGATGTCCGCCTCCTGCTCCTTTACCTCGGCCTCTCGCCCATCCACCTGCCATCCTTGTGGCGTGCCAAAAGTCGGTTCGGAGGACACCTGGAAAACAAACAAACAAAAAAAAAAGAGCAATGCCAATGCCTTCAACAGCAATAAAACACCCAAGAAATAAATGTTCCTTCAGCACATCAGCCTTTGCTCACCTTGCCAGAGCCACCTCCGGAACAGATATTCTACTTCGTTGGCTGCTCTCACCTTCAAAAGGACAAACAAACCATAATGCGGTCAAGGTAGCCAGGAGAGGGACCTTCACTCCAACACCAAACGCTGGCTAACATTTGGATGGCACTCTTCTCTCCCTCCTCCAGCTCTTTCCTGTACATCCTTGTCACACAGGATCTGAAAAACAACGTTACACAGCAGTTACTAAAATGCTACCCAAGAGCTGTACTACTCAGTTATGGCTCTTCCAACAAACCCTGAACCTACAACTCTGGGAAGAGCAGCTCCAAGCCAAACACTCGGACGAGTTCAAGACACAGCCCTGCAAATCACGGACTCAATCTCAAGAGAACACTGACTAAGAAGAACATCTCTGGGATCCAAGACTGTTGGGCAAGAAGACCTACACCGATGCAGCTGTGAAGTGAGGGGCTGAGGCAACAGATGCCCACCAACCCAGGCTTCAAGACCTAACGATGCAGAGAACAAGTGCTACTCTGGAAAAATCCATGAACAGAGACGCTGATGAAGTATGGAAAAGTGTTCCAGAAGACCACCACCAAGAAACTTCCCAGATGCAAGGTTAGTCCATGCATTAAGCTTCTCATGAAAGAAGAAGATCCTGCTCACTAGTTCTGTGCTGATGAGAGAAGACCTTCCAGGGATGATGCCCAAGATGCGGGACCTGCCCTGCAAGGACAAGGAGGACATCGAGGGATGGGCAACTTATAAAACACTCAAGACGGACAACACAGACTACACGCCACCACACACACAGGCTGGAGCTGCCCTGCCCACACCAAAACCATGCTGTCAACTCATCTGCCCCCTCCACCTGACCAATGCAAGCTGCTTCCAGAAAGCCCTCTCCCCGATACCGACTTCAAAACCATTCCCTGCTTTGTCCCTTCTGCCCATCCCCAGTCCCTCAACTTATCTTGGACGGTAGGGGTCCAAAGCCATGGTCATCAAGGAAAAATAAGACCATCCACAGGGTTGTTCCTGCAGCCACAAGTTTCCTGTTCATCATCTGCTGTAAAAGAAACAAACCAGCCAACCAACCACATCACCGCACATCAGAATTGTCATCAGATATTCCAACATGAGCCAGCACCAGCCTCTTAGAGAGGACCCAGCTGCTCACGACTCCTCTGAGGTCTCACCCACCTCCTCATCAACTGCAGGACTCATCAATGAAGGGCACCTAAAAAACACAAAACCACTGTTTGGCTTGAAAGAAGTCACCGCCTTCATGAACCTCCTAAGTTACCACCCCAGCTATCTCCAACACTCATGTCCAGAGGTGGAAAAAAAAAAAAAAAAAAAAAAAAGCAAACAAAAAAAACCCACCAAAAGAAAAAACAGCAAAATAAACCCTCACACAAACCCACAACAAAAGAACCCTGCAAAAACAAAAGGGAAACACTTAACTGAACTGACATTAAACACACAGCTCACCTGGTCCACAACCATCTCGCCTTCTCCAACTGCTCCTCTACACGTGGCTTTGTACCTCCAAGGCAGCGTGTGGCACCTGCGAAAGTCAAAGCAAAAGCCACATACTGAGATATTGCCCCAACCAACAGGCAGCCCACACCAGCCTTTGCTCAGAAAACTTCAAGACCCCTTCTGCAACAACTCCCAACCTCAGCACTTCAATTCAGTCCCTCGACTTATCTTTCTGAAGGCTGCTGGTTTTGGATCTATGTCCAGCAAAACACCACGCTGTCTGATGGGCATGTTCCTCTTCAGCACCTGCAACCAGAAAAAAAAGAAAATCAGAAATGGCGTCACCAATAAGGTGCACTTCAGCCATCCACAAACACTTATACTACACCCACCACCTCAGAAGAGCCCCACATTGCTCCACTCACCTCCTTGACCCAGAGTCAAATGCTGTGGCCAGCACTGCTTTGGGCACCTAAAAGGCCAAGAGAAAGAGTTCCTGTTCTGCTCATCAGTAGTCACCAGCTCCATGAACCCACTCTCTACCACCCCGGCTCACCTGCAATGCTCATCCAAAGGTGTTCCAAAGGTGTTCTAAAGGTGGCACACACAGCACATGAAAAATAAGAGAAACATTTAACAGAGGTGATGTTAATACACGGCAGACCCAGCCCACAGCCATCTCACCTTCTCCAACTGCTCCTCAAGACATGGCTTTGTCACTCTGGCACTGTGTGTGGCACCTGCAAAAGTCAAAGCAAAAGGCACATGCTGAGATATTGCCACCAACAACAGGCAGCCCACTGTAATGTCCACCTCCTGCTCCTTTACCTCAGCCTCTCACCCATCTGCCTGCCATCGCTTTGAGATGCCAAAATGAGGTTAGGAGGGCACCTGAAAAAAACCACAAACAACAAGGGATGCTCATGACCAACCAATAATACAACACCTGAGAAGTAACTGCTCCTCCAGACCACCAGCCTTTGCTCACCTTGCCACAGCCACCTCCGGTGCCCGTATCCCGCTTCGCTCGCCGCTTCTGCCTTCAAAATGACAACAAACCATAATATGGTCAGGTAGCCAAGGGAGGCACCATCCCACCAACTCCACACCCTGACCAACCTTCAGATGGCGGCCTCCTCTCCTCCTCCATCCCTTTCTTGCTAGTCATTGACACGTGGGATCTGAAAAACAGGATTACACAAGTCACCGGAATGCTGCTCGGCGCCGAGTCGGTCAGTTTATGGCGCTTCCCGTGGTCCCTGATCCTACACAGCAGGCAGGGCAGCTCCAAGCCAAACACTCACACCCACAGACCAACCCGAGACACAGCCACGAGAGACACAAGACTTGACCTCAAGATAAAACTCGCAGCAAGAAGAGGGACTCTGGAATCCAAGATTTTTGGGCAATAAGACCTACAGCGATGCGTCTGCAAAGCGAGGGAATGAAGTGACAGATGCCTGAGAAGCCGCCTTCAAGACCTGAGGATGCAAGGATGTGGGGACCGAGTCCAGATGCTGATGCAGTTGGCAATGATGTTTCAGAAGATGACCATCAAGAAACTTCCAAGTCAAGAGACCAATCTGCAATTTAGACTTGTCGTGTGGAATATCACACTTCTGATCAGCACTGTGCTGAAGAGGAAAGGCTTTCCAGGGATGACGCCAGAGATGCGGGACTTGCTCTGTGAGGACACAGAGGATCATCAAGGCCTGAGGAAGCTCTGAGACAACAAAGACGGACAACACAAAACACACAAAACCCACACACCAAGGCTGGAGCTGCCCTGCTCATGCTGGAATCATACTGGAAAGTAACCTGTTCCCTTCATCCACCCAAAGGGGGCTTCTCCCAAAGAGCCCTCTCCCAAACAGTAACTAAAACACCACCTGCAATTCCCAACCTCGACTCCTCTGCCCAGCCCCTCCCCACCCACCCCTGGGCCCTTAACTTATCTTCAGGAGCAATAGCAGCACAAAGCCAGGGTCAGTAATGAAAATCACGTAGCTTGCCTGGGATGTGCTTGCAGTTGCACGGTTCCTCTCCATCCCCTAGACACAGAAAAGGAAAAAACACAACCCACAGATCACAAACAGCGCTGGTATGAGTCCCACCTAAGCCAACGCACGCTACTTGCGCTGCACTCATCTCCTCAAGGAAGCCCCGTGGTATACCACGCACCTTCGCGTTCCAGAGTTGAGCGCCATCGCCATCTCCATGAACAGAGACGCTGATGAAGTATGGAAAAGTGTTCCAGAAGACCACCACCAAGAAACTTCCCAGATGCAAGGTTAGTCCATGCATTAAGCTTCTCATGAAAGAAGAAGATCCTGCTCACTAGTTCTGTGCTGATGAGAGAAGACCTTCCAGGGATGATGCCCAAGATGCGGGACTTGCTCTGTGAGGACAAAGAGGACATCAAGGGATGAGCAACTTATAAAACACTCAAGACGGACAACACAGACTACACGCCACCACACACAGGCTGGAGCTGCCCTGCCCACACCAAAACCATGCTGTCAACTCATCTGCCCCCTCCACCTGACCAATGCAAGCTGCTTCCAGAAAGCCCTCTCCCCGATACCGACTTCAAAACCATTCCCTGCTTTGTCCCTTCTGCCCATCCCCAGTCCCTCAACTTATCTTGGACGGTAGGGGTCCAAAGCCATGGTCATCAAGGAAAAACAAAACCATCCACAGGGATGTTCCTGCAGCCACAAGCTTCCTGTTCATCCACGCTTTCCGGAGTTGGATGCTGTCAGCATAGTCATTCAGGGCACCTAAAAGGTACAAAACTATTGTTGTGCTTGAGAGAAGACACTAGGTGCATGAGCCCTACACTACTACCACACCTGTAATGCTCATTCAGATCCTGGAACTTGCTGGCATCATGCCAGGGGAGGGACAGGCCCCCTATCAACCACCCAAAGGGAACTGCTTCTGGACAGCCCACTCCCTTACAGTAACTTTAAAACCTGACCCTGCAGTTCCTATCCTTGACCCCTCTACACAGACCCTCCCCAACAGTCATCTCTTTCACTTTCCTTTCAAACAGCTGGGGCTCTGAAGCACCAACCAGAAAAGTAAATGACATCGTCTGAAGGGAATCTTCCCAAAACCACCAAGTTCATCCTCATCATCTGCAATAACAAACAGCAGTGCCACCACAAACAGGATGTTAGCTAAATACCAGCATCATCCACTACCTCTTCATAACCCCCGTCTTGCCCTGCTCACCTTCTCCTTCCACACACCTTATGGCCACCATCGCTTCTGGCACCTGAAATACCAGGAGACACACAGTTACTGTTCTGCTTGCGAGATTGAGCCTCCTCGTTACTGTCCCGTCTCACTTCCAGCTCTCTTCCGGCTCCAAAGGTGGCACGTGCAGCGCCTGGAAATACAAAGGGAAACACTTAACCGAGTCATAAAATCTCTGGATGAGCCAACCCGAAACCATCTCACCTTCCCGACCGCTCAACGCATGGCTTTGAGCAGCACCTGTCAAATGAAAAGTACATACTGACATACTGCCTCAAACAACAAGCAGCTCACTGTGATGTCTGCCTCTTGCTCGCTCCTTTACCTTGGCCCCTCGCCCATCCACCTGCCATCCTTGCAGGATGCCAAAATGAGGTTTGGAGAGCACATGGAAAACACAAAAAAAAAACCAGGGGAGGACAGTGCTTTCAATGGAAATACAACACCTAAGAAATAACTGCTCCTGCAGCCCACCAGCCTCTACTCTATGGAATGTTGCTCAACACATGGACAATTCCATTTAGACTCTTCCAAGGGCCCTTGACCCTACAATGTGGACAGGTCAGCAGCTCCAATCCAAACTCTCAAAGCCAAGGCCAACCCAATACACATCACTGCAAACCACATGACTCGACCTCAAGAGGCGACTCTCAGGAAGAGGAATGATTCCAGGATCTAAGACAGCTGGGCTAGAAGACATACAGGGATGCAACAGTGACACATGCCTTTGTGGCCCCAGGAGTGTTGAAGAAAACTGCCTTTAACAAGAACCTACTTTCTAAGCTTAGTTAACAGGTAAACAAGAAGCCTTGATTCAAGACCGAAGGATACAGGGAACCAATCCCTATCTAAGAAAATCCACAATTAGAGATGCTGACATAGTTAGGAAGAACACATCAGAAGAGAACCTTTAAGAAAGCCACAATACATGAGACTGTTCCATGTTGTGCATCTGTTATGCAAGACAACACATCACTGAATGCATTGATAAGGTGTTTCAGAACCTAGGGATGGTGCCCAAGGTGCAAGAGTTGCTCTGTAGGCACAACAAGTACATCAAGGCCATAGAAAGCTCCAATACAAGAAAGACAAACAGCAGAAACTACACACCACCACGCACATAGGCTGGAGCTGCCTTGCCCATGTTCACATTGTGTTAGAATCTAACCTGGTCCCTTCACCTGGCCAAAGGGAGCTACTCCTGGACAGCCCTCTCACCTGTACTAACTTCCCAACCCCTCCCTGCAATTCTCAACTTTCCCCCTCCCTGCCAGGCCCTTGCCCACACCTGGTTCCACTTATTTTTCAGAGGGCTGAGCACCTGAAGCCATGGTCAACAAAGAAAGCCACACCAGGGGGCTGGGATGGTCCTGTAGCCATAGGGTTTCTCTACATCATCTGCCATGAAAAAATTCCAACCAACAGTACCCCCAGCAACAAACACTAACCTCTTTCAGAACACTGAACTCTTCCAAACAGCCCCTGGGTGTTCCACTTACCCTCTCATTCCAGAGTTGAACACTGCAGGTGTTACCACTTGGGGAATCAAAAAATACCAAGACAGAGCAAACAACCCCTGGCCCAGCCCAAAGCCTCCAGCCCTGCTCCTCTTACCTGATAGAGCTCCAAGCACAACACAAGCCCCAAGCAGACTGAGCCACTCACTAGAGGTGGAGGCTTATATACCCTGGGCCCCACCCCACTGCCCTTCCCACAGTCCTTTGGGAAAGCCCCCTCATCAACCTGACTGGCCACACCTGGGCTACCCCAGCCCCAGCTGGAGCCCATCAGAGAACATCATCCCCTGCTCTAGACACAGCTGGGAGCTCTGTCCCCAGGGACTGCCAACCCTCCCACACCAGCCCCCCCCCCCTCCCTTCCCCCCCCCCGTGCATTCTGAAAGCAGAAAAATGTTCATTTTGACTCTTCAGAAATCCCAGCAGAGTTGGGGATAAGATTCAGAGCCTGAACTGAGCCAGAAAAATCAAGAAAAGGAAAGAGAAAAGGAGAATGAAGGAGAGAAAAAGGGGGAAGGGTGGGAAAGAAGGGCAAGGCCATGCCCATGGGGGTAGGAGTAGAAGGACAGGGCCACAGTGACAAGAAGGGGGTAGGGAACCCAGCCATAATCAGTGCTGCCGATGAGCATCACACCAGCCACCTCTTCAGCACCTGACTCCTCAGATCCCCCATGGTGTTCTGCTCATCTGCTCATTCCAGAATCCAATGCTGTGGGTGTGATTTCTTGAGGTACATAAGATACCAGCAAGACACAAAATTCCTGTTGTGTTTGTCAGAGGTCACCTGCCCCCTGACCCTCCTGGCTACCATCCCAGCTCACCCCAAATGCCCCATCCAGTTCCAACAGGGCTGCGCAGCACCTACAAACACAACTGGGAAGTGCCGCACTAAGTTGCCACAAGTCACTTTCGCTTGGCACCGACCAGGCCCAATCTGCAGAGCCTGCTCGTGGTCATGGAGCTTCACTGCCCTGGAGCAGAGCCCTGCTTGGAGGGGTAGGACCCCACATGGGAGGGGGGGCACTCACCAAGGGTAAGGCTAAAAACGAGGGGTAGAACCCAGAGGAGGCAGAGCTGTGCACAAGGGTGCACAGCCCAGAGAAAGAGGGTGAGCCCAAGACAGGTTGGGGTGCAACCACCAGCCCTGCACAGCACATCACCTCGGGGAGGCGGGGACCTCCCAGCCCACCTCCCAGCCCACTTCCCAGCCCACCACCACCGCCCACCCCTGCAATCAGGAACCAGGAACTAGGAGCGGGGCCACTCTGGGTAGGCCTCTTCCCCCCTAACTCCTGACTCCCTGCAGCTTGAACCGAGGTGCCACCCCCTATCCCTTCTGGTCCCCCTGTCACCTCCCCCTCCCCCACGGAGGGGCCAAGCACGGTTGGGGCAGAGCCAAACCTGAAAGGCGGGGAAACAAAGAGAGGAGGGTGCAGCCCCAAATGGGAGGGCAGGGCAAAGCATGGGAGGGGTGGAGTCACAGATGGGGCGGGGCAAAGACACGGGGGTGGAGACACATGCGGGTGGGCGGGGCCACACTCAGGGGGCTGTGACAAGCATGAGGTGGGCGGAGAGATGATGGGGCGTGGTCAGACTCAGAGGCACCGCCCACAGCAGGGGAGGAGCCACACAGAGGGGTGTGGTCAAGCTCAGAGGCAGAGCCACACAGAGGGCAGGCAGAGCCACCCACAGGAGTGCGGCCCAGTCCAGGGGGGCAGAGCTGCTGCACCCCAGGGGGCAGAGACACTTGGGTGGGCACAAGACAAGTACAAGGAGCCCTGGACCAAGACACGACATGGGCGGAAGCACAAAGACACACATGGGGGATGGGGACAAGACTTGAGGAACACAAGTTTCCTGTTCATCATCTGCTGTAAAAGAAAAAAACAAACAAACCAACCACATTACCACACATAATAACTGTCACCAGAAATTCCAACATGAGCCAGGACCAACCTCTTAGAGAAGACAAAATATTCACTTCTCATCTTACACATCTCCAGTCTCCAGTTAACTCCTCTGTCCTATTTCTCATTTTCATATCCACACAGATAGTGGAGTCGCATCTGGTTTTGGTTGGTTTTATTTTATATTTTCTTTCTCTTTTACATTTCTCTCTCTATAACACAAGTTTTTCCTTCATTGCATTTTCAAGTCTTTTTTAATTAGGACATGATCGAAGACGTGAAGGCACTGACCCCAGTTGCTGTGCACAATCAGTAGCGTTTATTGTGTGGCTCGCAAGACTTACATAGTATCCCGATATCTATTGATTGATTTACAGTTTACACCTCAAAGTGCTCTTTTTACTGACATAAAACCTTATCTATCTGTTCCCACCAGAGGCACGGAGTACCAGGACATAACATCATCCAGATGGCAAATTCGATAAGTTATTTACAGCTCCTTGTTCTTCTTCAGGGTCAATGAGTGCCAGGGTATCTGCAGCACTCCTCTATCCCACGCAGGCTGGCTCCTCTGCTGTTCTCCTACAAGGACAGAAAAATAAGTTTGGGGGTTTTATTTGTTAAAGATATTTCTACTTAGATTTCTCCTTCAAAATCCACTGCGTAGTACAAAACCAGGAGGAGGTAGCCTGGCCCTGAGAAAAGGGCAGTGATGTCACCAGGCATAAAGTGATAATGTCATAGGAAGGGGTAAACAACTGTACATGATGAAATCTATGGGGCACGGATGTATCTGTGGGGCAGGCAGGCAGTTGTGGGTCACGCTCACTGGAGCCTTGAATAGCCACTGGTCAGGCAGGCCAGGCCCGCTGACAGCTGTGGGGCAGCAGCCCCACAAATCTAACTCCAGTTCTTGGGGACAGAAAAAATGATCAGGGATCCCCCCCATCCCACAGTCATCCACAAATGTCACCAACACAGCCCCACAAGTGCCCCCCAGCCCCAAAACCCCACAAAGCCTAAGTGTCCCTCAGCCCATGTCTCACCCCACAGAGACTCCCAAGTACCCCCCAGCTCCACATTGCCCCATAATCACCCCCCACACTACCTAAGGGTCACCTCCTGCCCCACAGCAACCCCCAGGTGTCCCACCTTTACCCTCCATCATTTTAGGATCCCTCTCTCCTAGTGCCCCACAGACTGCCCCTTCCCCACACCACCCCACAAACACCAGACAGGGGTCTTTTCCTGCCCCACAGCACCTCCCAAGTACCCTTACGAATGGGCCGGGATAAAAAGTGCTCACAGTGACCACTGAAAACTTTTAGTAGCCCTAAACCCTCCCATGGAAATTCACCCACAGCACCACCAACAATCGGGGTTTGCATTTTACCAAAACCTGGGATATTCCACCCCTCGGTGGGCACTTGCCGCCCCCTTGGGAGGGGTCTATGGGGCCCATGGGGATAGGGGGGGGGGATGTGACAGCACGCTGGACCCGCCCCCCTGTTTCTCAGCCCCAAAGGTCAGGGTTAAAAATAACCCAAGGGGGAGCTATAGGGGCCCAGGGAAGGTAGGGGATGGGGGGGAGCGGCTCCAGAGGGGTCCCTATAGAATATGGGGGGGGATGGAGCGATCCCTGAGATCTGAGATGGGACGCGAGGGGGTATGGGAGGGGGGTATGGAGTATGGGGGCAGCTGTAGAATCTGAGGTGTTTTATAGGGTCTGGGGGTCCCTCAGTGTGTCCCCCCCCCTCCTTTGTCTCCTATACATGCCCGCTCCTCCCCCCCCTGTGGTGCCCGCGGTGTTTGGACCAGCACGCGAGGCGGCTCCCGGTGGTGACTTGAGTGCTGACATCAAGGGGGCTCCCTCCGGCGCTGATGGGTTTCACGACGGGGTCCCCACACTGGTGGGGGGAGGGGCGGCCTGGGGACAGCTCATGTGTCTGTGTAACCCGTTTACAGATATTTTGAGACGTCTTCTACTTATTTGTGATCATAAATCCAAAACCTTTTGTAAAGCCTCTTCTATTAATTCCAAATCATCTACTGCAAACTCAAACTTTTTCCTTTTTACCTTACATAACAGGGTTAAGATTGGTCCTACGTGTCAGATGTGCTGCTCCAAAAACCAAACAGTCCGATGCGTACCAAGAATGGAACACCCTGTTATAAAAATGATCAATGACCAAGACGCAATGTTCTCTTTAGTAGCTCAGTTTTTAATTCAATAAAATTGCAGTAAGCAAGGCAGCACTGGGTGTGGGGGACGAGCAGAATCCCAATCCCTCACACACGCTGATCAAAGCTCTGGCCTTATTTTATATTGAGTACAATTCTATACATATTCAAAAGAAGGTGGGTTTACATACATACTCATGAGATTACATCATTTCATTATAATATTCATGATAGGTGGAGTCTGGGTGGAGTCTGAGCGGAGTCTTCTTTTGGGGAGATGTATCGGGGTCTTCAGGGGGTCCTTGGAGGAAGTAAGAAGTCTTCATCAGGCTTGAACTTTTACCTTTTGTGGTTCTGCTGACTCCACTATGTTGTTGCAAGACAATATCAGACTTTAACCATGCCCATTGTCTCTTATCTGTTCATTGTGACATCTTTGTGTTCTTTGGTGTTTGCATTCCTTTGGTGACTAATTAGCCTTTGGCAATGTAATTATCTTCGAGACAGGAGTTAGTATTATTAGGGGTGTGCTCTGTTTCAGTACAGAAGTTAACTGTTTGCTTCATACTACCTCAGTGGAAAAATTACATGTCTCAGCTTCTTTGTTTAACCCCACATTCACTTCTTACTCATTTAATTATTTTCCTGAATTTTACTTGGTTAGGAATACAAATTCATCAACATACATTACAGGAATACAAATTCATCACCGTATATCACAATCCCAATACACACTGCCACGCACTGAATATAAGCCGATACAAAGCCATTGACCGGCAGCCGGCCGTTTTTTTAGCGAAAAACTACAAATGAGTCTCCGGAAGTCGGCCATTTTGATACAGGAAGTCGGCCATCTTTTTAGCGAAAAACTACAAATGAGGCGCCGGAAGTCAGCCATTTTGATACAGGAAGTCGGCCATCTTTTTAGCGAAAAACTACAAATGAGGCGCCGGAAGTCGGCCATTTTGATACAGGAAGTCGGCCATCTTTTTAGCGAAAAACTACAAATGAGGCGCCGGAAGTCAGCCATTTTGATACAGGAAGTCGGCCATCTTTTTTGCGAAAAACTACAAATGAGGCGCCGGAAGTCAGCCATTTTGATACAGGAAGTCGGCCATCTTTTTTGCGAAAAACTACAAATGAGGCGCCGGAAGTCAGCCATTTTGATACAGGAAGTCGGCCATCTTTTTTGCGAAAAACTACAAATGAGGCGCCGGAAGTCGGACATTTTGATACAGGAAGTCGGCCATCTTTTTTGCGACAAACTACAAATGAGGCGCCGGAAGTCGGCCACTTTGATACCGGAAGTCGGCCATCTTTTTTGCGAAAAACTACAAATGAGGCGCCGGAAGTCGTCCGTTTGGCTACAGGAAGTCGGCCATCTTTTTTGCGAAAAACTACAAATGAGTACCCGGAAGTCGGCCATTTTGTTACAGGAAGTCAACCGACTTTTACGAAAAACTACAAATGAGCCCGATGAAATCGGCCATTTTGATAGAGGAAGTCGGCTATCTTTTTAGCGAAAAACCGCAAGTGAGTCTCCGGCAATCGGAGAAGCAAAAAGTTAAAAATTTAGAATCCCCCTCGTTCCCAACCCTAATGGCACCTGAGCATAGAAACACACCACCTGGGAGTTCCTCTGATATTTGCCAAAACCTCTCGATTTTAGGTCTTACTTCATAGAATCATTTAATCAGTCGTGTTGGAAAGGACCCTCCAAGAGCAGCTGGTCCGGCGCTCTAGGTAACACTATGGATTCTGCCTTAACACTTTCTACAATGGGGGGAATCGACCACTTCCCTTGGGAGACTATTCCAATCTTTTACTGTCCACATGGTGAAAAATGTACTTCTTCTGTCCAATCAGAATTTCCCCATTAAGCCCCACCTCACCTTGTTGCTGAAGGACCAAAAGAGAAAACAGTGAGCAGATGACTGCCTAGCTGCTTCTAGTTACAGGAGGACAAAAAAGAACATAAGACTTCAGCTGAGTAATGGGGGACATCTGGTTGCTAAAGGTCGAAACTAGAGGGTGCGTTTGGCTGCTTCACATGCTGGGTCTAGTTGCTGGAGGACTACTGTCTGTCAGCAAGCCAGAAATCATTTACATACCATTTACACATAGAATATCTGCTTTGACCTATAGATCAGCTTTGATACACAGACCCCCTGGAGCAAAACTTCCCCAGTCCCTCCTGTCCCCAGACTCCCCCCTCACCTCTACCCAACAGCCCTCACAGCCCTTTACCCCTCCCCACTGTTAACTCCAGTGCTTAAAACACATGGATGAAGACTATTAGGCAGGATTTGTCATTACATTCATAACAAAGCAACACCCTTGCTGGGGACAGAAAAAGCTTCCATCCTTCCTTACTCCACTCCTGGGGTAGAGAACCCCATATGGCTGCCTCTACTTGTATCAGACATCTACACACACACTGCACCAGTAGCCGCCCTGCATCCTGCCTGGACAGCACAGCTGAAAGGAAAAAAATGACTCCTGAAAGTAAAAAAATAAATTCACCATCTGCTCATGAGGTGTCCACACGTTTATACATATCCTATTTAAATACTTCTATAGGCAAGTATTTCACTTTCTTTCTGCATTCCTGTAATTTGTACAACTGTTAACTGATACTATTACATTTTCTATCTCCGACACAGGGATAATTTGACCAGGACTCGTGTGTGTGTTACACAACTGCAAGGGATAGCTGCCCAAAGGAGATGCGACCAAACCATCAGGGAAATACCCCATTTAAAGGGAGACAAACATAGAAAAGAAACCTGCAGCACCCAACTGTCTCTCTGTTCAAAGGTTTAGAATAGATAATTAACTAAACTAGGTAATATATGAGATCTAAAGCATTATGGGTCTGTTACAGTCTAAACAATGCAGTTGGTATACAACTGTAAGTTTGTTACATTTATGATACAAGAAAATCTGTGAGATAACTGTTTGGCTTTAATTTTTGAGGGATGATGGAGAGAAGGGAGAGTAAAACTGCAAGAGTCAAACAAATCCTCAGTGCTGCGCTATATAAGGTTACCAAAAAGGACGCTGATTTGTTAATGTACTCTAATTTGTTAATGTATCAAAATGTGCAGAGGAATACATTTTCATCATCTCGGCTGCTGCCATTGTGAACCACAAAACCAGAAACACCTGGTCACTTCTCATCTTACACATCTCCAGTCTCTGGTTAACTCCTCTGTCCTATTTCTCATTTTCATACCCATGCAGATAATGGAGTCACATCTGGTTTTGGTTTGGTTTATTTTTTATTTTCTTTCTCTTTTACATTTCTTCCTCTACAACACAAGTTTTTCTTTCATTGCATTTTCAAGTCTTTTTTAATTAGGACATGGTGGAAGACATGAAGGCACAGACTCCAATTGCTGTGCACAATCAGAATTGTTTATTTTGTGGCTTGCAAGACTTACATAGTATCCAGGTATCTATGGATTGACGTACAATTTACACCTCACAGTGCTCTTTTTAGTAACATAAAACCTTATCTACCCCTTCACACCAGAGGCACCAGGTCCCCAACATCCTCCAGATGGCAGATTCCTTACGTTATTTACAGCTCTTTCTTCTTCTTCAGGGTCAGCGAGTGCCATCTGCAGCACTCTATGCCATGCAGGCCTCCTCCTCCTGCTGTTCTCCTACAAGGACACACAAATAAGCGGTCAACCGACCTACATGATGAAATCTTGGGGCACATCTGTATCTACGGGGCAGGCAGGCAGTGCTGGGTCATGCTCACTGGAGCCTGGAATAGCCACTGGTCAGGCAGGCCAGGCCCTCTCAAAGGGTGTGGGGCAGCAGCTCCACAAGGCCTGACTAGCTCTGGGGGAAAGAAAAAATGGTCAGGGATCTCTCTCTGCCCCACACTGATCCACAAATGACATGGACACACCCCACAAGTGCCCCCCAGCCCCAGAACTCTACAGAGCCTAATTGTCCCTCAGTGCATGTCTCACCCCACAGAGACCCCCAGGTACCCCCCAGCTCCACGCTTCCTCATAGTCACCCCTCACATTACTTAAGGGTCACCCCTTAGGGCAGTTGTGTGTCACGCTCACTGGAGCCTGGAGTAGCCACTGGTCAGGCAGACCAGGCCCCCTCAAAGGCTGTGGGGCAGCAGCCCCACAAGTCCTGACTCTAGCTCTGGGGGACAGAAAAAAGATTCAGGGACCCTCTGTCCCACAGTGATCCACAAATGACCCTGACACAGCCCAGCAAGTGCCCCCCAGCCCCAGAACCCCACAGAGCCCAAGTGTTACTCATCCCTTGACTCACCTCAGAGCCTCCCCAAGCGCCTTGCCAGCCTCACATCTCACCCCAGAGAACCCCAAGTACCCCCCATCTCCACACTGCCCCATAGTCTCCCCCCACAACACTTAAGGGTCACCTCCTGCCGCATAGCAACCTCCAAGTGCCCCAAGTGTTCTGAGAGGCCAGAAACAACTAGGACCTGAGCACATAGTCAGGCGCTGCAACAAACTGCCCAGGGATTTGGGGGAGTCATCATCCCTGGAAGTATTTAAAAACTGTGCAGATGAGGCACTTCAGGATGTGCTCTAGTGGTCATGGTGACAGAGATATTGTAAACTGTGTCTTTTCCAACCATGACAATTCTATGACTCTGCAACTTAGTATAGTGGTGATGATGAGGGTTGTAGCCTGTTAGCCACGAACCCTCAAAAACAAAGGTTGATACCCATGACTTTGGACTCTTCCCTTAATAATGTATAGAGTGGAAGAATAAGGTAAAAATTTGAAATCACTTTGTAACTGCTAAGCTATGCAAAGATGTGTACTGTAGATAGGTAAGTAGGAAGACCTAGGGCATGACAGCTCGGAGTAGAACTGACAATGGAAGCTACACCAGAACAGGCTGGTTTGTATGTAAGGATGGTTAAGGACAAGGAAGATGATGGACACAGCATGTGTACACACTGAGATCAGCTAGTGGACAAGGTGATAGAGACTACTGAAGACCACCGGAGGACCCACGAGGGGCTCAAGTAGGCATGTGCTAAGGACATTTGTTAATGTTAATAAGTTCCAGTAAATTAAAGGAATGTGTTAACAAATATGCATATCTAACCTGTACATAACCTCTGGGCTTGGACAGCTGTATGTGCATCTTAGGTTGGAGGCCTTACAGCCAGTTAGACAATACCACATGGTAAGAGGAAAAGAGCCAACTGAAAGCAGAATTTGAGGAACTACCATCCCAGAGGTGGAGAATTCAGAAAGGGTTCCTTTTACCTGGAGATGGCAGCAGAGCGATGAGTTCCAGGTGCAGAGGGAACAAAAGATGAAGGCCAAAGGAGGACTGACAGGAGCTTCTCCTCTTTGTCCTCTCTCTTTTCTTCCACCTCGAGGGCTTTTATGTACTGGGGTCTGTCCAGCAGGGGGGTGAGGGCAGGAGGGACTGCAGGGACAAAGAAAGCAAAACTTGATTAAAAGGTAATGGCAAAACCAAGACATTGTAGACAAAAAAAGCACACTCAGATGATGGCAGTCTACTAAATTCCTGTTTCCACAGTGGCACACAGTGAGTCATGAGGATAGCACTGGACATTAGGATGACCATAAAGACAATGTTGTTAATAGCAAAACTTCTCTTCAAGCTGCTGTTGTGCCCTACAAGCTCACTGTCAGGACTGCTCAGTCAGGATATTAAAGATAACTATTACTTCAGGGCATCTGTAAAGGACACCTGCTGAACCTGGGTGCTGAAAATATTACTGTACACCAGGTGTTGGGCAAACACAATCCAAACCCCCAAAACCATGATCCCCTGGAAGGCAAGCTCCTAATGAGAGTGGCATCATTTGGAAGACAGATGCTTTTTTAGGCAGAGAAGATGAAAACACACTACTGGTTTTTCTCCAACAGGTCAGGTAAGAGGTGCCTGAAGCCATGCCATGGCAGAGGTTACATACCACCTGCTCCTGAACAGGACCAGGCTTCTACATGCATTGAGTGACCAACTGTCTGAGCCAAACCTCCGTGCTCAGCCATCCCTCTGGCTCAGCAAAACCTCCTCAGCTCCCACAAACACCACTTCTCTCTCCTTCTCCAGCACTCTGACGTTTTTCCTCTCCACCTGGGTGGGGCTGGTCCAGAGCACTTCCTGACACCAAGGCACAGCCTTGCCTCCAGGCACCTCTGGGAGTTGCTCTCAGCAGCCAGTACATGAAGCATGGAGCATGGCTCCTGTTCCGTTATTCCTTGACATAAGTAACACCTGGGGGCAATAAACAAAACAGGCAAAAAGAAAAGAGTGGCACACACAATAAAATTGTTCTGCTGGCACACCAATGTCCTATTGGCAGACCAAAATACCCACCCCTGACCAAATGCCCCCTACTCTTCCAGCACATGCCACAACCCTCTACAATCTATTTTTGGTTTTGGTTTTTTAATATTTCTAAATACATACATACACGCACACAGACATGGTTGGGGTGACCAGAATATGAAAGATGACTTTATTCAGAGCATCTGTAAAGGACACCTGCTGAACCTGGGCACTGAAAAATTTACTGCACACCAGGTTTCAGGTAAACGTGACCCGACCCCCCAAAACCAATGTTTCCCTGGAAGGCAAGCTTTTATGATCAAATTATCAAATTTGATCACTGTTTTTTATTTTAGCTATTTCTAAAAATAAGTTCAAGGGTTATTTAAATAATCTCACAGGCATTCAAACTGCCTCTTCTTTTTCCTTTTACACTTTCTTTGTTGAAACTCCCAAACACCTTTTTTTTAAACAGAGAAAGCCTCAATAAATGCAAGGTCACAGTACATTTCACATTCACTCAGATGAATTATTTTTAATCCAAACTCAGAAACTCATTATATCACAAGATCTGAGATCAGACAATTATTTTACCTGCCTGGATCTCTACAAAATTGCCCAATGCATAGGAGACACAAAACTACAAAGTGGTTTTTTTCATTTTCATTTTTATTGAAAAACAGCATAATAGAGAAGAAAGATGGTCTGGTTTTATGACATGAATATTGTCTGTAAGCCAGGACAGATTGATCAAAAACTTGGATTTAAGTGGACCTTTTTTCATTTGGGCTTTTTATATAATATAAAGCATAAAGAGATCATACTGACTAAAAATGGCACTTATTACATTTTTTAAAACTAAATTATGGACTAGATGTATATATACACTCTAAAACTGAAGTGCCTATAGCAGCAGATTCTATTAATTTTTTTCATTTTATTAAAGATTTTTCTTTTTTGGCAGCTTCCCTTAGTATGCTCTGCAATGTGTACAATGTGTTCCACAATCAGTGTGTGTACAATGTGTTCCACAATCAGTGGAACTTAGAAGCATAGAAGCAATGTTTTATGCTTTATATCCATTTTTTTCAAATTCTATGAAATGTTTGAATTCTACGAAATGTACTGGTTAAAATGGCAATCGCACTTTTAAGCTTTCATCAAAAAAAAAAAAAATTACTGTAATTACTAACCTGAAGCTACATATTTCTCTTAAGTATGCCCCTCTAATGTTTTAAAAATAGCGATTCAAATCCTGATACACTTGCTTGCTTTTAATCCCAGGTTAGAACGAAGTTTTCCTATTTTCTAATCCTGAATCAGTTCCCTTCAAGCTCAATTAATAACTCAATTAAAATAGTTGAGTGAAAATAAGAAAATAAGTAAGAGGTTATGGCTCTCAGGAGATACTGGAGTAAATATTAGTTATCATGACCGCAGCTCAAAGCAAGACAAAAATATACCCAGATGGAGGAAATAAAATAAAAGTGACACAGTTTTAAAGTACCTTTTTCTCTGAACAAGAGAAACCCTATTTGTACTGATAAGGCTTGATGAATTATTTGTACTATTCTAAAACTGGTCATACGTAATAGACTACTGACCTATATTGTAACATCTACATATAGAAAATATGTACATACACAGTTTTATACACATACACACACCAGTGTGATACTAAGGGCCACAAAAGCTACAAGACACTAAGAACTAAAAGAAATTGTTATTACCTTATGTAGATGATATTCCAGTGACAAGTTACAGAAAAATGCATGAGGTAAGTTTTAGAAGTGTTCAACTTGAGTAAGGCTCAATTACTGCAACCCCCTTTCAATTACCTGGGTGTTGTAACTTGGGAAACAGGAAGAGGTACCTAGAAAATTTACATCTCGCATGGAATAAAGACCCCTAGTAATCAGTCTCAACTTAAAACGGAGCTTAGAGATTTTATTTTCTTCTGGCAGCATACTCATGTATGCATTAGATACTCTCATGTGCTTATACAGTAACTTTGTGGCTTATGCTTTTCTGCAGGACATTTAATTTTACTCTATCTTTTTGAAGAATGTCACGTTTTAGCAGAACTGCATCAATAAGCAACGGCTGACCAAGTTGTAACGAGACGATGGAGACTCTGAGGCAATATCGAAGAGATGAGACACATGGCCCTACGGGAAGATTTGCTGCTCAGCCGCAGTTGCTAGCATACAGCCCACATGGCTGGGCCTGCAAAACCACTCAGGCAGAATGATCCAGAAAACACTACATCTCAGTAGCATTCCTATCAGATGTGTCTCCAAGATGCAGTCTTAAATAGTATGGTCCCTTTCCGGAAACCGAAAAATTACCCATTGGTGGATGGCACATGATACTATTTGGGAGGGTACTCAAGAGACACTTTGCCTAAAATCCTATGGTGACTTTACTTTCCCTCCCTCTGCCACACACACCTCTAAATACTCCCAGCATTTTTACATTGCAGGCCACTGCTATCTGCAGCCCAGCCCGTGCCAGATGCTGCCTTGATAATCCATCTCCCCACTTAGAAATGTTTGCTGTAAGAGAAGCCGGTCTCGAATCAATCCATATAGATGGGCCCCAGCCTGTCAAGGTCGTGCTTTCAAGGGCTGCTGCTGTAAGGAAAGGAGAAAACATGCCAACAAAACCACTTTTTTCTCACCACGCCTCTTCCACTTCAGCAGAGGTAGGTGGTTCCTGCATCGCACAGCAGGCCACGGAGGAGATCCCCAGCGCTTCTCGCCAGGAGGAACACGGTTTTCCTCGGAAACGATTCAGCCTTTGTCCGCGACGCCCCACGGTCAAACGCGCACTCCTTGGATCCCTGCGCAGCCACAGCACCCTCCGGTACACTGACCCACAGGGATGGAGGCCGAGAGAGGAGTACCTACGCACCCGGAATGCAGTGGCCACGGGCCGCTCGGCAGGGCCTCACGATACGATGGCACCGGGAATGCCTCCTCCCCGCGGGGTCGCCTGCGCACGGCCCAGAGGGCGCCGGGGCCACGCGGGCGGGGTTCGCGCCTGTCTCTCCAGGCAGCGCGCCCCGCCCCCGTTGCTAGGGAAGTGAGGTCAGGCAGTATGGCGGCTGGGAGTCAGAGAGGCTGAGGGACTGGTTTTGTGGAGAATCCGCGTCCATCCTGCACGGAAGCGGTGGGGACCGTGCTGCTTGGCTTGCTGGTACCGAGCGGCGAGACCAGAGCCGCGATGGCGTCAGGAGCCGCAGGGCTGTGAGGCAGCAGAGCGCGAGCCGGCAAGGCGGGCAGAGCAACAGAACCGGGACGCGGACGTTCCGAGTTGCCGCCATGGAGCTGAGGGTTGGGAACCGGTACCGGCTGGGCCGTAAGATCGGGAGCGGCTCCTTCGGGGACATCTACCTGGGTAAGGAGGGCGGCTTGCTGGGGATGTGATTGGCAGATCTGTGATTGTGAGGAGAACGTCGGGAGCCGTGTCGGGGTGGGCGCTGCTCGCTACCGTGCCTGCTCCCAGCCCCCGGCGCGATTGTGCTGGGGACGGCCCCTGGGACCTTATTTCACCCCGTCTGGAGTTGCGGCTGCGCTGCTATCCAGGATACGACTTCTGATATGAAGTACCTTGCTAGGGGCAAAGAAAGAGCGATTTAATATTTCGCTGGCATCCAGTCCTAATTTGGACTGTGCGTAAATCAGGAATTCTGGTTTATTTAGCTGTCACTTCCTATTGTTGTCTTGTGACCTTGGGCACCGGTGATCTTCTTATCTGTAAAATGGGAATAAGAGTATTAATGTCCTCATTTGGGAAAAAAAAAAAATGCCAGCCACCGGGTCCATAAAAATGTCTTGGGAAAGAAACTTGTGCATCAGAGTTAAATATCATTGCAATGGGTTAGGAAAAATTGCTGTCACAGGAATGTTTGTTTTTCTTTCGAGGCCTAAAGAAAAATATACGCAACTACGGATGACTAGGTTTCAGTTAAAAAAGAATTCTGAGATCCTTCAAAGAATCATTATAGTTTTCTGTCCTGTTGCTTGAATGTTGCTCTAATGCCTTTTTGCGTGTGTTGTATTGTGCTAACGTGGTATCTATGCTGTTGTAAGCTTTGCAGGCTTGGCATTGTCTTTGCTTTTCCACTTATGTAGCTCTCTTATAGTAGCTCACCGCTTATGAGTACGATGAGCACTGGTGGGTACAAATTTTGAAAGCAAATATTTTTAAAATTCATATTCTACAGACTCTCAATAACAAATGGGTTAAATACAATAAATTTTATATTCATCCACATAGAAACGAACACTCTGTATTTCAACACTGTGGCAACTTATAAAAACAACATCACTAGCTAATGTAAGTGGTGTGTTTGGTAGTGTATATAGTATGAGAGGTACGCTTTTTCTTCTTAGACAGCAGTACTTCATGTTGCAGTGCACAGCTGGCATTGCAAAATAATTTGTTAGCTACCGCTACTTGTTTACATTCTGGTTACCTGTACTATAAATCGTATGCCTGATGAAAAATCTATGTTTTTACCTGAAGGCATGTGTTTGTCTAGAGAGAGAACTCGATTCTTTCTCTCTGCAGTGCTGCTATAAAAGATTCAAGACTGTTGTGAGAAAGAGTGGAAATGCTTGTGTAAAAATCATCATGAGCTACCATAAAGATTTTGGGTGGAGGTTAAGACAGTAGTCAAAATCTGAAAAAATCTTTTGGTTATTTGAGAAACTCCTACCTTAGCATTTGACTACTGCTCAGGTAAGTTAGTTTATACGATATTATAAGTTTAAAGTGTAAGTAAAATAAATGGGGTTTTATTCCTCACTTTTATCTTTATGCATATCTTTATTACATTACACCAGTAAAACTGTGCAGGAAATAATAGTTCTCTGTATTACTGCCATGCTGCATTTTCAACAAGAATTTTTCATGCCCGGTTTTTGACCTCTTTGTTTTATCTCTTAAGTAGGCAGCATGGATTTACTTTTAGGGCTTGCTGCAAATGTCGTGTCTGAGCCAGTAACTAGCAGAAAATTAGGGCCTGGAAGATGTACATAATGGCATGGGTTTCTTTTTCTAGAAGAAATCACTGTCTCTTGGGAACCAGAGCCTTTTGTGGAGGCTCATTTGGTTTACCTACCAAAAGAGAGACATTCAAAATCTCTGCATTTTGGGATAATGGGCTGTTGTGTATTTTTTTTAAAATTACTTTCTACTTGGTTGTTCAGGCTGTACAGTAGGATACAAGTGCCTTAAAATAACTTTTAAAATTCTTTCAGAAGTCACAATTTTTTTTAAGTACATATACCTTCTGACAGCCCTTTGTAGGTGACCTCACTGTAAATTTTCAGCTTAGTTTTATGCTTTGAAAAGGAATGTATTTCTGCATGCTTACAGTCTTCCAGTTATTTATTTTTAATTGCAGCTTCAAGGGTGTTGAACACATTCCCAGAGTAGAGGGGAGGGGCTTTCCTTAAGGTGCATTGTGAAATGCCTAATAAATATCAGCCCTGGTGTTTACTCAGAACAACTTGCTGTACCAGCAATACTATCTTAATACTCGTGTGTGTGTGTATTCCAAAAGACACTGTATAAATTGAAAAAAACCTCGCTGTTTTGCATGAACTCATAGGTGATTCCACACACTGTTGATTACTTTCAGAGTGTTGTGCCCATTCTGATGTGTGAGATGTTAGCCTTGATTAGCCTGACTTTGTAAACAGAAGGCTATAAAGCCTTGAAGTAGCTTCTTAATCTCAGGAATGTCAATTGGAATTGTAGTAGTTAGGTGCATACAGTAGCTCCGTACTCTGTAATGCTCAAAGAAAAGCATAAGGAAGAAAACAAGTAAGAGAAAAATATAATTGTGCATCTCTGCCTTAATTGCTTTGTGCTGCTCAAAAAGGGTATTGCAGAAGTATAAAAGATACAGGTAAATGAAATGGAGAATCATTAGGGATAATTAAAAATTAATTCCATGCAAAGAATGACAACAGTTTTTGAACTCTGTAAAGACCTAAGGGAAAGTGAGGTAGTACAGAAGTCTGAAACCCTGCATATCATGGAGAAAGTAAGTACAAAATTATTACTGTTTATTTCCAAACCAAAACTTGCAGACCTCAAGCTTTTAAGAGTGGGCATCAGAAATAATAGCAGGTAATGTATTTCAGGTCATCTTAAACCATGAGGTAATGTGGAAAAGGGAAAGCCAGATTCTGAAAATAGAGAGACTTGGTGATATGTCTAAAAAGTGTCACACATCTTTTGCCAGTTGCTGCTTTCCTGTAGTTCCCAAGTTGTTTGGCTGTATGTGTTTTCTTGACTCAGTGTTTCTTTTCAGGAGTGTTAGTTCTTCCCTACAGATGTTTAAACTTTGAAAAGTAAGCCTGTTTTTCAATCACTGGATTCCTGAAACAAGAATTTAATGAAAAATTTTAAAAAGTGTTTTGAGAGAACAAATTCTTGATTCTGGATAATAGGCCTTCCATCTGGCTATGATCATAAGGTGGCAGAATACATCTGGAGTACGTTTAAATTTAGGCAGGTTGTAGTCTCTTGTTTCAAACGCACAAGAGGAGGTGACATGAATTCCTAGCATTTCTTCAGTTGGCAGGAAAACATCCAACATGTGTAAACTTTCATTCTGTGTACTTCCACCACAAACTGGAAGGACAGCCCTTAGAGTATGTACTGTTATTTTTAAATTTTTTTTTATTTTGCAATGGGATAGCAGCTGTTTTGGCTTCCTGTGCCACAGTGTCTAGTATTTGTCTCTTAACTGCTAGTCTGTTGGAGAGAATCTGCAATACTTCATAATTGTCTGAAAGCACTTAATAATCTGTGGATATTTGCCATTGAGCAATATTTGTTTTTAGTCTTGACAAAAGAAATATAAAAAGTGTAAATGTATAAAATTCTTCTGCTTTTAGGAACCGATATTGCTGCTGGAGAGGAGGTTGCGATTAAGTTGGAATGTGTGAAAACCAAACACCCTCAGCTTCACATTGAGAGTAAAATCTACAAAATGATGCAGGGTGGAGGCAAGCAAATTATTTTCCTTCTTCAGATATTTAAATGGTTTTATGTCTTTGATATCTCTGCCACCTGTAAATGCTGAATGGTTAAGCTCTCATGGCATATAAGGAGAAGGTGGCAAAGAGGCCAGAGCAGGTGATGAACAGTACTTCAACTCTTCTGTGAGCAATGTAGAGTAGCAATTCCAAATCCATGGCTACAAAACTTCATGATCACCACTAAGGTCCTCCAGTGTCGCTCATGGTTACAGAATTTTAAAACTTTGGGCAATGTGGATTAAAGTTTGGTCCCATTTGGTTCTACACTGATGTTTGTTTTGCAGAAGTCAGTGAAAATACTGAGCGCTGTTTGGATTCACTTAACCTGACTTGCTTAATTGTAGCACTAAGTCTAAACTTAGTAAATTTAGGTTAATTTTTGTTACATATGTTAGTGTACTTTCTTCTGAGTTAAAATACTTCCTTGCAGTGGGAATTCTGATAAAATGGCAGTAGTAGTAGAGAACAGGGGTGTAGCTACTTTGTAGCTACTTTGTGGTACTGTACTGCTAGGATAACTCACTTCTATATTTTGGAATTCTGCAAATGTAAGATTCCCAGTGCAGTTCTGGGACATAAACTCAGTGTAGTGAAGTTTTGCTTTTGTTTTGTAATCCTTTAAATTCTTCCTAAATGGGGCTATACACATCAAGAGTACTTTACACACTGTATCTCAAATGCAAAATACAGTAATCACACATCTAGAAATAGATAATGGTGTGTATTTGCATTTAGTTACCTCTAATAGCTACCTCAGTTCAGTTGCCACCTGCCTGTAACCTTAATAGCCTTCATAGAGTAAAATGCTTCCTTTGTGGGCTTCCTGAGGCCTTGATGATGGCGTCTTTCTGAGGATGGATGGGACAGAGGCAGGTGGCAGAAAGTTAAGTGTGCATGTGAGTAAGAGTTTCTCTCTGAAGGGAATTCAGGAAGAAACAATGCATATGAAGTAAAGGAAAGAATTTAAAATGAGTGAATTACACTGTTTCACTTTGAAAATGCATAGAATTAAAGACATTTGAATTTTTTAATAAGGCTACCTACATACATGTTTAATTTAAAGTCTTAGAGCAGTCCTAGGGTTTTGCTTGAAACAATTTTCATGAGTTTCTTCATAAAACAGGGCTGTTTTTAGGTCTCTGAAGCTGAGTATTTAATACATCTCATAAGCTATGCTGCATTGTTATAGATTCATTTCAGCAAATACAGTGGAGCTGGAGGAGAGACAAGATTAAGAAACAAGTGTGAAAATTAATTGCAATAGAAATTGGAAAGGGAGATATTTTACAGTGATCTTGTAGGCTTTGAAATTAAGAAGTCAAAGCCTTCAGTAATAATACCCAGTGGCTCGTCAGTGTTGTTGTTACCAGACTTACAATTTGTTCCTTATTGCCATGTTGGAGACACATGAATGTTACTGCCTTTTTAAATGTTTAACATTCAAATCCAGCAAAAAAACTTCCAAGTTACAAGCTAAGTACACTAGACTGAGAGATTCCTGGAGAAGAGGAAGAAGGCTGGTTTTAGACTTCTGTTACTATAGTTTTATATTGACTCTGCTGTGAAATTATCAGACTTCTCATTTTGGAATGGCTGAATGTAGCATAAAATATTAACCTTTACTGTTAATAGAAGCATTCACAGTAATGGCCCTCTTAGAAATCATCTTAAAAGCCTGAAGATGTATTAACTGTATATATGTATTAACTGTATAAATTGAACTGTTACACTGAATAAGCATTTCCTTTTTTCCAGTGGGTATTCCCACAATTAAGTGGTGTGGAGCTGAAGGGGACTACAACGTAATGGTGATGGAACTCTTGGGACCGAGTCTTGAAGATCTCTTCAATTTTTGTTCAAGGAAATTCAGTCTCAAGACAGTCCTGTTACTCGCTGACCAAATGGTAGGAAGCTGCTGTGTTGATATTGTTTGTTGATAATGCAGTATGTTGGGATACTAAAATTTCTTGAGAGATCATAACCAACTATGTTTTTTAGAGGTTTATTTAGAGGTGAATACACTGTAATCTTTAGCAAAAAGACTCAAGATCAGTTGTGTTTTTATAAATACCAAATGTCACATCAAGAGACATAATAAGTCATAATTTGATTTTTAAAAACTGAACCTACACTGTTTTTAATCCAGATGTCACACTGCTCCAAACCAAAGAAATTTCCTCAATAAATTTTTTTTAAATAAATGTAAAATAGACACAGGGAAAGAGCTGAAGACAAGATTTATCTGTTGTAATCTAAATTATGTCCTATTTAATGCCCTTATATTTTACAATAAAAGTTCTTTACCTCTTCTCTCATTAAGACTATGTTGCTAGTGTTTTTATAAGAAAAAGGCGTGTATGCCTAGTCTGTTGACAATGATTATTTTTTCCTCTGTATTTAGATTAGTCGAATTGAATATATTCACTCTAAGAACTTCATTCACCGAGATGTTAAGCCAGATAACTTCTTAATGGGCCTGGGGAAGAAAGGCAATCTTGTCTACATAATAGACTTTGGATTAGCAAAGAAGTATCGAGATGCTCGAACTCACCAGCATATTCCGTATCGTGAAAATAAAAACTTAACAGGAACTGCCCGTTATGCATCCATCAACACTCATCTTGGAATTGGTGAGCAAGAGAAAGCAATAAATGAAAACTGTGAACGTGTCAGTGTATGTAGTTGTAATGAAAGTAGGTGTTCCTTTGTGGAGGCATAGAAGACAGTCCTTATGTCTGGCACTAACAGTGCAGCATGTTTGGCCTCCTGTCTTTCAGTTGGGTGGCCTTCGGTCAGTTTGTAATTCTCAGGAATTAGCACTTTTTTTAATAAGAGTGGTAGGCTTTTTTTTGTACCGTATGAGCTTATCATAGGCAAAGTAAGTCTTCGCTGTTTCTTGTTTTTCTAAGGATGTTTATGACAGTGTTGTTGCACAGTCTTGTATTACCAGTAGAATATGAAACCTAATGAGTCCACTTTTCTATGCTGTTGTAGAGCAATCTCGCAGAGATGACTTGGAGTCCTTGGGCTATGTACTGATGTATTTTAACCTGGGCTCCCTCCCCTGGCAGGGACTGAAAGCAGCAACAAAGAGGCAGAAATATGAACGTATCAGTGAAAAGAAAATGTCTACACCCATTGAGGTTTTGTGTAAAGGATACCCTTGTAAGTTACTCTGTTGTGGCAGTAGGCCTAAATGTTCACCTTTTAGTGGTATTTGTTCTTTCTTTACACTGAATTCTACTAATCTTTCACTTTTTTTTTTTTATCTTCCCCTATTATTTGCTACATCAATGATAAAGAACTGTGCCTTCAAGACTGAGATCTCCTTGTTTACTGAGAATTTCTAATTAACCCTTGTACGCTGTATTGTGTGTGTACAGATCTGTGCTGGTTGAGTAACTCGATAACAGAAAAACAGCTTTTGAAACTATCCCATTTCTTCATATGGGTACTGTTCCTTGGAGGAATTGGATTGTGTAGTCAGGTGCACCTCTTAACTATTGGCAGTTGTTTTACTTGGGAATTGTCCTTCCAGGTTCATCTAGTTTGTCCTCTTGATGGTCAGCGTCTGAGAGAGGCGTAAGAAACACTCCTGTATCCTAACATTGTGCCTGAAAGCTGTTCTGCTTCTCAATTTCATAGTTGAGCAGCAGTAATAACAAGGCATTTTTGATACCTGCAAAATAATACTTAAATCTGTTTTTAAACTTGATAATATTAGCTACCATCAAATAATATTGTTGATTCATTAAGAGTTCTGTGTCTGTTCTTTCTGTGCTCTTGGCTTCAGCAGCTAGGTACAATAATGAGAACTGTAGTTCTTCTTGGGATTGTACAAAAATTTCCTGTCTTTGATTGGTTTCAAATATTGCTTCATACGAGTTCCTTTACATTCATTAACTCTTGCTTTGTTCAGCTGTAGTTTTAAAACTGTCTGCCCCCACCCTCCACTATTGCTTAAAGAACTCTAATATTGGATCTTCTCTACTGTTGAAAAATTAAATCTTTGCCTACTCTCTGATACAAAACTAATTGCTTTTTCAGGCTTGGCTTGGTAGATGTGCTGTAGTGTTGCCTTCAGCAGATTTCTGGTATTAGGTCATTTTTTTCCATATGGTTAGGAGATACCCTATTTTTTGTGGGTTTTGGGTGGTTGTGGGGTTTTTTTGTGATCAAAAAAAAAAATTATAAAAAGATAATTTGAAGCTGGAGGGGGAAAAGAAAAAACAGGTTTTTTTTTAATTACAGCTGAATTTGCCACATACTTGAATTTCTGCCGTTCTTTGCGTTTTGATGACAAACCGGACTATTCCTATCTAAGGCAATTATTCAGAAACCTCTTCCACCGACAGGGTTTCTCCTATGACTATGTGTTTGACTGGAACATGCTGAAATTTGTGAGTAGCTGACATAGTTTTCTTAAACTTTTTTCTAGATTTTTTTTTTTCCACTTTGTTGTCAGTTTTGAGTATTGTAACTCATACTGCTTGATTGTCATGTTTTTTTGCTCCTGAAAACTCTATTGTCTAGGAAAAAAAGACGAGGGAAAGAAAAAAGGCAGCAGATACAGGAGCCATTAGATGGGGGTTGAATGACAATTACTTTGGAAGTTACAGGGTCTTAACTGTGTAAGGCTTCTGAACCAGTTTCATAAGGATATTCACCAGGCTGGACTGCAGAATTACTATTTTGTCCCCCTTTGATCTTCAGCATAAGTCTTTTGCAGCTGTTGAGGGGGTGTCCAGCTGCTGCACAAATACACAGTATTTGTGTACATTAGCATGTGGAAGTCTGTCCCAGCAGGTGTATGAAAAAAATTGTAACAGCTCTCCTTAATTTTTGCCGAAATAGTTAATGCCCTAGCAACCTTCAGTTCATGGGTTGTCCAGTTCTTTACTTCCGGTATTTCTGCCCAACTATGTATTTGTAAGCTCTATAATCCGCCAAGTTGTTCACTAGTCTTGACCCGCAGGGAGCAAGCAGAGCAGCTGAAGATGGTGAACGTGAAAGACGAGAGCGAGAGGAAAGATTGAGACATATACGAAATCCAACTGTGCGTGGATTACCCTCCACTGCTTCTGGCAGGCTGAGAGGAACGCAAGATGTAGCTCCTCCTACTCCTCTTACCCCAACTTCACATGCTGGTAAGTATCTACCTGGTTAGAGGCACCTTGTAGAGTAGTTTGCAGTGTGTTCCTAGTCATTGGAAATTAAAAATTAGAATTAGGATACCTGAGCAGTGTTTATTCTCTGGCGAAGTTCTTGGGGTTTCGTTTGTTTTTTATCCCCTTGCTTTTCAGTGGATTGATGATAAACATATGCATTCATCACCTACCAGTTGTTTTCTGTGAATACAGAACAAATGCCTTGATTTCTCTTGTTTGTCTCTGTGGAAGCTTCATATGCAAATAGTGAGAATGTAATTTTTCCAGGGACCATGTTGTAATTCCATTTTGAGTTACAAGACTCTAATGCAGCTTTTCTCACAGCCAACACTTCTCCTCGACCAGTATCTGGTATGGAACGAGAAAGGAAAGTGAGTATGAGATTGCATCGTGGTGCCCCAGTCAATATCTCGTCATCTGACTTAACAGGCCGACAAGATACCTCTCGCATGTCAACATCGCAGGTAAAAAAGGTTTCTGTATAATGAAAAAATGAGGATAGTTTGATAAAGTTAATTTGCCAAAAGGATATACCAGCTAATTGATGTGATTTCATACTGATTTTGCAGATGATACTGATTCATATAAACACATGACATTTTAACTGGATGTGATATGGCTGTATACCACTTTAAAGGAAAATTGTTTGGGTTTTTTTTTTTTACCGTGGCTGCACATAAAATACTCAGTTCTCATATTTGCTATCAATGAGGAAGCAGAGTGAGTTGGAGGCAGTTTTGAGTCATGTTTTCAAATTCTCTTAACAGCAGAGAATATTGGTGCAGAAAAGGCAAGAAATGGTTGGTGAAGAACAAAAAAGTGCAAAAGTGAAGAAATGTAGTAGTTCAGTACTGTAATTCAGAACAGATAAGAAGCCACATACATGGGTGATGAATAGGTTCCAGAAGGCTCATTTGAAGAGGATGGGAGGAAGATGAACGATAGTCATTCATAGCCATATTCATCAGTGAAAGCATCCTCACTGGGAATGAATGGTAACTTAGCAATGAGATTGACAGACAATGTTTAAAGACATTTTTAACTCTCATTTGCCATAACTGAAACTTCTTTTTCAGCATATTCACACAATTTGTCACAAAGCCTTTGTACAGCTTGCTTTCAGTCTGACCTGTAGAATGGGGAGTCACCTGTACTGTTAGGCATACTGCAACATTACTGGGAGAGCACCCTGTCATGAGAACTGGTACGGTTGCCTAGGGGGTTTTCTGCCAGACCTCAGTGCTGTGCTGGTGTTCTAACTGCATGATTTTTTTTTCTGGACTCATTTCATTCCTCATTGGTGGAGCATCTTGATAAAAAATTAACTTGGTTCCTTCTGGCTTTATGGTTTAATTGACAGAATTAATTATTTTGGATAGTATGTGTTCTTCTCTATAAAACTTTACTGCTAGATGGAATGCTCTTTTAGATGGAGGCCAGCTGGGTATCTCTAATGAAGACTGAGCTAGAACTAGATTGGAGAGACAATTCAGCTGTAACACAAATGAAGTGGGATTCTTTTGGTTGACATTCATCTGAAAGAATTGTTTCATCATGTAGCTGCAATTGTTTGTGCTTGCACAAGGGCTAAACAGTTCAGGAGCAGAAATGACTGGGTGAGAATAGGAGACAGGTGGGAGCTTCAGTGTTGGTTCTGGTGGGAATTTTTAAATTGTTCACTGAACTACAGTTTACTCCACCAGAAGGTCTAATGGCTGAAGTTTGTAAACAGCGTGAAAGCAAAGAGTGTAGACCTGCACATAGATACAGGTCTTCTAAATACACATAAATACCTGGTAGAATGATGTAAAGAAAGTGCAGCCAGATTATTCTCGGCAATATCCTATGAATGGAACAATGGATATTGGGCACAAATTGAAATATAAGAAATTCCATTTAGACACAAGAAAAAAGGTTTTTACTGTGAGGCTGGGCAGTCTTCCACGTCTTAATTACTCAGAACCCAACTGGACATTTTCCTGAGTGGCCTGCCCAAGTATGCTACACTTTGGGTAGTGGTATTGGACTTGGTGATTTCTAGGGGTCCCTTCTGACCTTGGCTGTTCTGTGAAGCTGTGATGCCTACTTCCCCATTTACTCTGTAAAGATGGTTTCCTGCTGAAGTTTATATGCCTAGGCTTCATCTGTCATTCTGAGCAAACCTTGGATGCTTTGTCTCTGTCACTGGTCACAGAAATAGTGAATGTGGTAGTTAATAGAAATATATGCAGCCATCTTCCTTGGCCGTTGCTAGGAGAGAGTATATCTTTTTTTTGTTTGTTTGTTTGTTTTTCTTGTGTTACATATAGCTCAGTGTACACATGATACTTTCCTAAACATGGTACGGTCCAAGTAATCCAGTTGGGTTTACAGATACATTTTGGTTCTACCTAACTTGTAAAATGGGAGTACTCTGAGATCTTGTAGGACTGTGGAATTTTTTTAGGAGTCTTTGAATATCCAGATGTATAATATGTGGTGTGGGCCAACAGTACAATCTATCTTAATGGCACATTTCCATAGATGCCTTTTTTAGCACTCTGCTTTAAGTATGGGATCATTTTATTGACTTCTTTACAATCCTAGTATCAGCCTTGTTGAGATCTTCCCTGAGTGTGATAGAATTAGTCATTCATCATCTGTTGGCTTTGGTTTAGTTCTTACCAAGCAGTGAGCCACTGCTGGTCTCCATGCGTGGTGACTGAAAAATAGTGTGTGATTCCAGTGTCGCATAAACAGCTTCCCATGGACCTCTTGGATTTGGAAGGCAAGAGAGATTTACTTAGGTTTTACTTTACAATACTTTCCCATGAGATCATTAGAGAAAATTCAGTTTTCAACTTTCTCAGTTTTTGCTTATACTATAACAGGCAGGATGGCTGAAGATGCAGTTTTTCATAGCTTAAGCTCTCACTGTCTTCATTAGGTTAAAGTAGGTCTTCCATAATAAAAAAATATCTTTTGATGTTAACCAGGTTGCCAATTAAAGTAATAGGTTTCCCATCATCTTTATACCTTTTTCTTAGTCAGGAAAACCTTTCAAAGTATCCAACTCACATGGCAGGGTTATTGAGGAGACTTTTGATTGGATAGGCATAAGAATATAGAAAATCATCCTGTAGAATACCCCTTTTTATCAGGAGAACAGCGAAGAATAGCAACTGTTCATCCATGCTCATTCCTAGTGTGTCTCCTTTGGAGGTCTTAGGTAAATATGCTACTGCTGCTTCTTTTTAAGGGCTACGGTTAGACTATATTTCTGGTAGAAAGCAGCTTTTGAAGTCTGACATGCAGATCTACAGATGTTTTATGTGAAGAACTGCATTTGTTAGAGTTGTTATTTATAACTTGATAAGTTTTGTTTTACTTTGTTGCCTTGGTTTGGTAAGGCAGTGCTGCATCAGTGATCACCTCTCGTGATCTAGAGGAAGGGCTACTGCTTGTCAAACTCAGAGCAGTGGAAATGTGCAGAGGTTACTCAAAGTAATAGTGAAAGCTGTTTACCTCCAAGTGCAGTTCTTAAAGATGACTCCACGTTTTTATCTTTCTTTTTTCCAAAACAATTTCTGACTCGCCCATCCTGAAACTGAAAACTGGGGCTGGAAATGTAGTTAATGGGAACCAAAATTCTTACGGAAAGCAGTTTTCTCAGAGAAACAGTCATAGAAAAACAGTAATTCGTAAGGCTAGAAAAATAAGCATCATGTACTAGTACTGTGTAACACTAAGTATTGAGTGCTTGTAGGCATAATAGCTAGAACGTCTATGAAAATGTTCATGAATCTTCAGTGTTTCTAATGAAATTGCATAAATTCTATGGCATGCATTATTCAGTATTTCTCAGTTATATGGAAGTGAATGCAACAGCTAAAAGCTTGCAAGGTGTAGGATAGTTGACAGCAATAAACATTAGTGAGAGTTGAGCAGTCAGGTAAAGCCTGTTCAAATTGAACTAAGTTCCTGCAGTATTTCAAAACCTGACTAGGATGAAGGAGTGGAGCCTATAGTCTTATGTGTGACACATAATCTGTGGTACATAATGACTGAGGAGCATAATTCTGGAGAGGTTAGTGTGATGTCATAATGAAAGAGCATAATTTCATCCTTGAATCTATGTGTGATAGAGTAACAAACAGAAATTCAGAGGTTATTTCATGTCATTGGCAGGGGAGATGCTGGAATATTACTCTTAGTTTAGTTCTCAGTATGTTAAATTGCTGGAGAACTGTAAAATAACACAGAGAAGATCCATAAAAAATTGAACTTGGGAAAACAGATTGTACAATGGAAGAGTTTTAAATCTGCATCTTTCAGTTTGAGCGTGAAAGATCATTTTGAGTTAGTTGGTGTATTATGTTAGAGACAATGATATTAACAGGAACTGACAGTTTTGTGGAAAACATACATGATGAAACTTTCTCCTTAAAATTTAAACAACTCGCATGTAAAGGCAAGCAAAACAGAGGTCTAAATGAAAGCAGTTATCCACTGAAATCCCCTTTGCCTTGGCATCAGAAGTAGATTAATTTCTAGGTGATGTATTGAGGTCTAAAGCAAGCCTAAATTATGTCTCTGTGCAATGAAGAGTTGTGATCTGTGCCAGACAGCTGCTGAAAGATCCTTCTGCTCTGAGTGAATTGTTCAGTAGGTCTCCTTAGTGAAGAATACTTATGTGAGGACATAAGTATTAAACACTGCTTTGAATCAATTCTGTCGGTCCACATTACAGAGACTGCATCCCAAAAGCAGTGATCATACAAAAAATCTAGTTACTGTTGAGTAGCCTTAATTTCCTGTCACAGAAGGGTCAGTCTGACTGCTCATGATATACAGTAAGTTGTTAAATTTTGTTCAGCACCCAGCAGTTAAAGTTACGCATAATTCCTACTAGCAATAGAGGTATTCTCTCGGTAGTTGCTAGAAGATTGGAATGCTGTACAAAGAAGTGTTTTACTAAGTGTCTGACAGAAGATTTTAGAAGCCCATAGGCAACACTGGCATTTAACAACTTCAGTGTTGTGCTGCTTCCCTGGGGAAAAAGCAACATAGTCCTAGTACCTCTGCATTTTCCATCTCCTTGTGAGTTCTTTCTCCATATATCCTTCTTAATAGGCATCATACTCTGCGTTGTTCTTCTGACCCTATCAGCTTTCTTTGAGGAATAATTATTAGTTCCTTTTACGTATCTCTTAACATGATAGAAATATCTTACAGAAGTCTGAAATCAGAACTCATCAAAAGATAAATTTGCTACTGCTTTGTTACACATCTTTATATATTGGGGCAGTGGAACTGTTACAAATTGCTGTCTTTTCCCCTACCTCAGAATAGCATTCCTTTCGAACACCATGGCAAGTAGCTGTTCGTCTCCTTTCGTTGGAAGGCAGCACTGGGTGAGTGCTTCTCATTAGACACCGAAACTTTGGATGGGGTGGGGAAAAAAAAATCTTTGGAAACATCTGACTCTGCTGCTTTTCCTCACGTTATCTTTACAGTTGTATCTGTGCCTCGATGGAGCATTGTTTTTTCTCTTAACTTTTAAAGTAAATGCCCTTCCAAAAGTTGAATTACTCATGCTGTTCCATTGGACTCTTAAGCAGAATTTACAAAAATAGTGACTTTAAAATTTCTTAAAATCATTCGAGTATCAACAATAAAGTAACCAAGTATAAATTTTACATGTTTGAGAATTATATGTCTTTTTAGGGATGTTCATGCAACAGTGTGTCATCCATTGAAAATCAGATCTGCTTCAAAATCATAAAACCAAAATACTTGTGTGAAGACTCAATTGACTGTGTTACTCAAATGAGGCTCTGACTTGTCATAAATTGAATGTTCTACTACAGTCATATCCATTTTTCACTGTTACATATTCTTCATCATTCCTTATGGGCTGTCATTTTAAAAATAGTCATTTTAGATCTGTTCAGGTCTAAATTTTAAAACTGTTCACATACTAATTAGAATAGTTGGAACATGAGCATCTCAGAGATAGACAGACTTGGATTTGGGTTATTCAAAACTCCTTTCCACTGTTCAGTGCAGTAGAATTTTCTGCTTTTGGCAATGAAAGTTTTCATCAGGGAAATAAGTTTCAGTTGTAATCTTAACCTTGATGGCTAAAGGCTGCTTTCTTAAGTATTTCAGGAGCTTCTTTGCTTTGCTTCTTACTAAAAAAAGTCTGTGAGATTTTTCTGTTCCTTAATGAATTCAGTTGTATAGCCCCATCTGCTGCCTCACTTTCTCTATAAAGCTTAAGCTTGCACTAATCCTGAATCTGTAGGTGGTGAAGAATCCTGCTATTCCTCTTCTGTTTTATGCTGCTGCTTTGTTTGCTTGGCTGACTGTGCACAAGGTACTTCATAAACAGTTTGTAACATTAAAAAGATCCAACTGTAAATGGCAGTTTAACACTTTTAAAGTTCAATTATCAGACCTTATAAAGTTTTTTAAATTTAAAAATAATTAAAAAGGCAACCTTAAATCTTCACATTGGAAAAGTTGTGTGCAGGAGACATGAAGATTCTGATCTGTTGAGGGATGTATCTACATTGGTTGGCCTTCACTGTACACCTTACTATTTGTAGCTGTTCACAACTGAAATTAATACTGATTCACCTACTTAGACATTCATCTCTTCTTTAATTGCAGTGATGTGTGGCTGTTTTTCACTATCACATTGAAAGCAAAATAATGTTACACTGTCACTGATTTAGGTCAAACTATTCAATGATGTGTCTTTTAAGACGGTGTTCCATTAAAAATTAAACACCTGTGAAAATAATTAGGATTTTTTTTACCCTCTTACTGGATTTAAAAAAAAAAATAAATTATTCATTGAGACTTTTTCTGCACATTGGTAATGTTATCATCTGATTTGCTCTTTCTTCTGTACCTGTTTATGCTCCGTTTACTTTTCTTCAAAACATCCTCTTTGTCTGGAAAGGTGACTTTTTCATTTTAACTTCTAAAAAAGCAGGAAAATACAGGGAACTTTGTTGTAGCTACAGGTGGGTGCAAAACATTGTATAGCTGGTTGGATTTTAAATTCAAACACTTAATTTTGGCAATGTATCATTTAAAAGTACATTGAGAGGCACTTGTATGTTGACTGGAAAGATATGTGCTGATGTTGTCTTATTTTTTTTGGCTTTGGTAGATTCCTGCTCGGGTAGCTACCAGTGTTCTCCAGTCTGCTGTGCACCGGTGAAAATTATTTTGTCATGGAGGGCAGATAATGCATGGCTGATCTCCTGTGTTACCAGTGGCTTAACTAGCAAAAATACCCTAAACTAGAGCGGAGACATTACAATTGGGAGTTCTCCATGTGACTTAAAAGGCACTTGGAGGAACATGGACAGACTCCAGCAGCTGCCATTACAGGATGCTTTTGCCAGAAACCCAGTGACCTTAAAAGAACCCTGTGGTAACAGGGCTGGAAAAGAAAGATGGTTTACAGAATTGACCGCCTGTTATCAGATGGCCATTTCAGTTTCCCTCCACAGGCGGCAGACTTTACCCCCTTTTTATTATTCTACTGTAACTATAAATCTTTTACTTGGTTTAAGAAAGTTTTTTGTATAATTTTGCTAAAATTATTGGCTTAATTCTCTGTAAAGAACTCTTGCTTTTGTCTGATTTAAAAATGTAGACTATAAACAAACCTAAACTAAAGACAATGACTTGACATTTCTTGTTTTAAAAAATCAGTCTGGCAGGGAACATGTATATGATTCAAAACCATCTAACTTTATTTAAATTGTTTACTTATTTGTATGGTCCCATTCTGACTGAGAGTTTTCTCTTGAAACTTTTAAAACTGTAAGATTTTACTTTGATGTTTCCTGTCTTCATTCACACTTAATATTTAACTTTCCATGTAACAAAAATGAACTTTTAATACTCATTCTTTTTCATGAAAGGGGGGAATTAAATAACCTGCAGGAGAGTCTTAAGTATAGTAGAGGTGGTGATAATGAATTTATTTTTTAGTAAAGAATATGAAGGACAAAGTGAAAGACTGGCATTTGAGAGCTTTAGAATTTGAAAGTCTGTCCTATCTCTGTTTAGTTTGGTTAAATGGGTAGTTGCAAACATTTGTTTTATTGATACAATTTTATTTCCTGCACTCTGAGGCTGGAGATTAATGCAAGTGAAAAATACACATTGCTACTGAGTCTCCAGTGAATTTGCATGTTTCATTTAGCATCTACATGTTTAAAAATAAAAAAAATAAATAGGTTCAGGGCTTCAGTTTCATACCAAGACTCAAAAAAAGAATTCTTAAAAAAACAAAAGAAACAAACAAACAAAAAACCCACAAACAATTAAAGAAACTTATTCTTGCTATGAAATATTGAGAATTTCTGCACTTCAGGTGCATACCATACTTAATTCTTGACTGTATTCAGCCTGAGTATGCCTGATATCATTAGCTAGGAATGAATGACTCAATACATTTAGGTTGTTCAAAAAACTGTTACAGGTGTTAGCACCTGGTAGCTATGGAACATGGGAGATTCTTCATATTACTTGTTACTGTAAACAGTCTAAGAAAGTAGGTATTCTGTCGTCACAGTGCTTGTAACAGTATCAGAAGTACTGTTTATGCTAGTGTGACTGAAGTAATGGGTAGTTCCATGCTGGAAATGAACGTATTTGCAGAGGTTTTGTTTGAACAGTTAGGTATTTTGAGAAATTCTTCCTTGCTTGAAAACATTTTTTTGGAAGGCCTGTTGATTTTTTATGAAGCGTAATTAATAAAATTTACAAATACTTTTTTGCCCCTCTCAAAAGTCCACTCTTCGTTGGATGTTTTCAGAGCATTAGCTACTTGCTTGTGTGTACTCTGGGTCTGACTGGGGAAGCCTGTGTTTGGGGAGAGTATAGTGAAAAAGCTTAAGAGTTTGATCCATGTATAAGTTTGCATAAGAGAATTATTTCCTCAGTTACTATATACTTCAGTATTTTAGGCATGTGCACTACCATTAGAACAGTTATACACTTCACTGTGCTGTCCTTGTAAATATCTGTGGTTAATAATGTACTGTTGGAGGGACTTAACAAAGGCAGCGTCTTTATTCTCTCTGTATCTGGAACATTGGATTGCTGTACTATACTTAAAAGTTGACTGCAGACTGCTAGAATTGTACGCACTTGTGGGCAGTTTTTGTCCTTCATAATAGTTAAATTCCATCATGCGTAAAATAGTTAGACTGTATATAAACCTGTGTATTGGAAACCAGTATCTCAGAGCACTTCATTTGTATTGCCACTGTATTTGTGTACTTAAACAAATATGTAAATACATTCATAATAACTCCGTTTCTTCTTTGGTGTAACTTACTTAAAATGTATCCTTACTCTTGGTGTAACTTCTTTTTTTTTTTTTTCTTTTTCTTTTTTTAAGGGGTTTCTGTACCTGCAAAGTGCTTTGTCAGTTGCAAAGACGTTGTCAGTTGAAGACATTGTCATGGTACTAAAACTTCCACTGAAGGATTTTGGTAGTCATGATCAGAATGCAGCAGTTAGGCTGTACAAGAAGAAGGAGAAGGCATTCATTGCTTTGCTCACTGAAAGTGTGTCTTTTGTCTCCTTGAAGCTAAATGTATTTGTCTGCATATTGCTTCTTTTCCAAAAGTCTTTTTTACAAACACTTTCTCTTTATCAAGTAATAAGTTGTTATGATGGGAAGCATGGAAAGAGAATTGCTACTGAGACTTGATCAATTGCAGGAGTTAGGTGAAAAGCAAGTAAAATACTGAGCTCTATCCACACTGCCCTGTATAATAAAAGCCCTGGGTTTTCCCATGTGATTTCCAGAATTCTGTTCATAATCTGAAGGCAAATACACACTCAAGAATTCTCTTTGTTGCTGACTAGCAAGCCTTTAAAAATTGGAAGGATATTTTAATTTATGCTTGCGGTTTTCATTTAGAACTGGCTACGTGCTTTTATGTAGAAAATACCCCCTGTGCTGCTGATTTACGTAACCTTGATGGTTACAGAGTCCCAGTATTCTTTGTGGTACAAGTACCTTGAAAACAACTGAAAATAAATCCTGTGCTTTAAGAGAGATGTTAAGCATATAAGGAGTCCATGTGTTTAGTTTAAACTTCCTGAAGTTACTCAGTCTCCCTTGGAGGAAGGCATGTAGAACTCAGTGGCATGTAATCCTTCATTCTTCAGTAGGAAAAAAATAACATAAGCACAACTATTTCTTGACGTTTCTACACAGTCTAGACCTCTGAGTGGCATCTCCTGCATAAAATCTGTCAAAGGCAACAGTTCCAGAAATAGAATTCCCACCAAGAAATCTATACAATGAAGTTACAGATTTGTAAGTAGATCATCAGTTAGAGCATACATGTTAATTTAAAAAATACGGGTTTTTTCTTTGTAAAATAATTAACAAAAGTATTTATTTTTTTCAACCTTTCAACCTTTGCGCTACAAAAGACACACTTCATATGTACAAAATACTTAGTGAAAAACTGTTGTTATTTTAGTTGTGCTGAGCCGCCATATGTTCAGAAATCTAGATTTTATCTGGTGAGGAAGTGTAATCCACCCTGAACTTACAACAATATATGACAATACACGTCCTTCAGTAGTTTTGTATCAGGTGAGTACTCAGCGGCCTGATGTTCACTAAGAATCAGTTTCACAGTAAAATCCTACTAAACAGCAATTATTTGCAAAGGAGTAATACTTCATTACTTTCTCAGACATTGTGGGCTTTTTCCTGCTTAATCTCATTAAAACTGGTGTGCTTTCACAGAATCACAGAAAGTTAGAGGTTGGGACCTTGAGATCATTGAGTCCAACCTCCCTGCCCCAGCAGGGCCACCCAAGGAACGCATCCAGGTGGGTTTTAAACACTTCCAGAGATGGAGACTACATAGCCTGCCTGGGCAGCCTGTTCCAGTGCTCTTGTCACCCTCACGGTAAAAAAATTTTTCCTCATGTTTATATGGAGCCTCCTATGCTCAAGTTTATATCCATTGCCTCTTGTCCTATCGTTGGGCATAATTGAGAAGAGCCTGGTACCATCCTTCTGGCTCTCTCCCTTTATATATTTATAAACATTAATGAAGTCACCCCTCATTCCTCTCCAATCTGAAGAGCTCCCAGCTCCCTCAGCCTTTCCTCGTAAGGGAGATACTCCACTCCCTTAATAATTTTGGAGGCTCTGTACTGTACTCTTTCAAGAACGAAACTATTGCATGCTGCAGGCAGAGTGACAACAGAAAATCAGATAGAATCTATATATACGTGTACCAAAATATGCAGTATAAGAAAAAAATACTTGTTTTAAGATAGTGTTCTTTGTTAATCTCATTTGGGGAAAATTCTTGACTCAAAATGTATGGATAAGATCTAGATCTGAGAAATACAAATCTAATGGACAAACAGGAATGTGGAAAAAGGAGAAGTGGTCTATATAATGCTAAAGGTTTAAGCCCAGTTGTACTGTGTCTGTGCTGTGACCAACCCGGGATACTTTAGATGTGGTTGAATAATTTGGTACATTATGCACTAGGAAGAAAATGTCTAGCCCTGATCTCATAACCAGACAAACACTTAGTTTAATTAGAGTCCTTTGCTTAGTTCAGAGCTGCAAATGTTAAATGTACAAAGGCAATGCACAGCTTCTGGTATTTACCATAATCCTTAAGGAAAGGATAAACCAGAGTATCTTGAGGTCACGCAGAGACTTTTCTAAAAAAATGCCAAACAGCAAATGTTTCTCTACTCTCACTGCTAGGAAAATGTATTTTGATTTTATCTGACATTGTCAACCACTGGATTTTAGATCACATTTTTCAACAAGTCTGAAGTGTGTTTTGCTATTTAAGATTTTTAAATACTAAAATCTAGATAGGCTGATTCATTGCATTCAGAGTTTTCCAGTGGAAGCCTTTAAATGCTGAAACAGCAGTAGATGGAAGAATCAGAAGAGCATGAGCTATCCTTATTTCTAACTGTTTTGAAGTATTCATCTAGGGATAGTGAGGAAAGGTGCTGGCTTGAATTTTGCGAGATGATGAAGCAAGTATTGAGATCAGTCAAGGAACAGCTTTTAACTAGAGGTAAGTAGCTTTTTACTCTGTCTCTAACTTTCCCTAGACATTCTCAGATGAATGCAGTCTTGCAGACTGTCACTAGCAAGATACTGGTACGATCCCAAATTTTTGCAGTAGTGGATACACCTTTTTCCTACTGGTACAGATAAGATCTATTACAGAAGTGTTGAGAAAGCTGCTAAAACAATAAATTCCAAAGCCATTGCTTCTCATATGCAGTGCCTCTGCTATGGGCAACATCGTTTACTCTTCAGATATTGGTGTGTGACCTTCCTTCAGCAGGTCCAGCAGCAGGGAAAAACAGTGTGCAACTTGGGTCCTTCCTGTTTTCCTCTGCAGCAAATGGCCTGACACCTTTCTTTGAGACTCAAAGAGTATCGTACACAAAGATCAACCCTGGTTTTCTGTCACAAGGGTGTGCTGACTGCATGCTAATACATTCTGTCATTTCAAGTGCACCCAGGAACTACTCATTCCTGTAGCAGCATATGCCTTCATCTGGCCATTGGAGTAAAGCTCTCTGGTGTTCTAACAGTGCTGGGAAACCTTTTTTTTTTCCTCCACATCTTGGAGTTGGAAGGAGGTCAGTAATGTAAAAGGCCTTTGTGGCCATGTTTGTAGGAGCTGTTGGGTACATTTCTCAACACATCCTAGCATACTGTCTCAGTTGTCTGAGCGGGACAGAATGGAAGCAGGGAACCTAACTGGCTCCAGTAGTCAGTAGTACTCTCAACCCTGCCAGTTCTGGTGTTGCTGAGACATCTGCTTTAGTCTTCTGTGTTGGTGCTTCTTGCAAATGAAAATGGTAAAGATATAACCTATGTGAAACTGCCTCGAAAATTAAATTACAACCCTTAGTTCTCACAGTTAATAAAAGAAACCTATAGTTTGACCTCGTGCAGAAAGCATCCCCTGCTCTCACAAATACTACAGTACATTGGTAGGTCTGTGCTGAAAATAGCACAAAAACAGTGGCGGTCCTGCGTGTTCATCTTTGAGTTAAGAACTTGCATGGGCCCATGAGGCACCTTCTGAGAACTCTATATTTAGTAATTATTTGTGGTGTCTTAATTGAAATGCCTTTCGATAATATTATATAATCCATAACTTCCTCTTCTGCCCCAGTCACATAAAATTGTGGCATGACATTTCCAGCTTAACCTAAAGGTACTGTGTATGGAAAGCAAAACATAGCATGGCAAGCCAGTGTGATCAGCCCAAATTTTCAAGATGCTGAGTCTGGACAATTTGGAGGATGTATGGAAACCTAATACTGTGCCAAAACCTGAGGTCAAAGGAATAACCATGTAGTTCTGTAATAACAGTATAGCATGATCTAGCAAAAAAATCTGGCGATCAAAACCCACAAGGACAAAAATGGCTATTTGAGAATATGAATTCAACTTTGGGAAGCTTTTTAGTTTTAACTTTTTGAAACAGAACTCCATCTGAAAACTGTCTAAGGCCTTCACATATTATCTGAAGCAGCCTCCAGGGATATAAACTGATACATGGATTCTCTTTTCTTCTTGCCTTTTTATATGTTGGCCCTCTTGAGCTAGCAGTTCTGTGGTCCAAGTACTGACTTAGTCTTTAGCAAACTGAGATGAATTTGGTGACTACATTCATATAACTAGGACAAGCCAGCACAATTCCTGACGCTAAATTAACAAAAGGTTTTAAAGTAATGCGCTATTATGTGATAAAAATAAACGGTTTATTCAGTGCAGCATCCATTTCTTTTTAAAAATAAAAATAATACAAAAAAAAACCAATCCACAACCCCAAAACAAAAAAACAAACAAACAACACCTGTCAGGATCCTAACTTTTCAGTTTCTGTGCAAGGTTGTCCTAACAATGCAAAACCATTTTGAAGAAATTACCAGAGTGGAGGCTAGCATCTGAGATACCATTCCATTACCGAACGGTTTGTGGTTTTGGCACTTTGTTGGATTTACTATATGTTTCTGTTAAAATGGTTGAGGTATGAAACTAATGGTGTTATTTTTAAAAGGGATACAGAGTTTTAAGGGATTAGGGTGTTTTAGTTTTCAGTTATTATGCAAAACAGTTTTGGCATCTGAAAGCCAGTAACCTTTTGCTACCAACAAGAAAGTCTTTTACAATTGGTCTGTTCTGAAGATTGTTGCTGCAGTCAAAAACTCTAGTTTTTTAGAAACATACCTGAAAGATGCATTGCAGTAGCAGAATTTTGTGTAAAATACATTTCTTTAATGTGTTTGTGTGGGAAAAAATATAGATTGACTTCCCTTTGGCTTCCTTTTCTATTCAGTGTTTTCTCATGCATCTTCTCCCTCTCCTTGTTTCTTCAGCTATGCTGTCACTGCCTTGGCTGACCTGTTTCTTCTCCTTCCCTCATGACAATTTCAGAGACAATCTAAAGACTGGCCAGACACTCCCCATTCTGTTTGCAGAATGAGTAGCAGAACCGACCCAGTTACTGATTGGTCCTTGTGTACTGCTGTAATAAATGGGATCAACAATTCTGTCATGCTTTCTCAACCAGCAAGAATGGCAGCTTTTTCCATAGGTTAACCAAAAGGATGGGTAAGTGGGCAAATGAAAAAGAAAACAAACAAAACAAATAAACAAACAAAAACCGAAACAAAAACCACAAACAAAAGGAAAAAAAAAACAACCCACAAAACCGAACCAAACAACAAAACACCATATTAAGAACTTCCTACATGGCTAACATCTGGAAACTTACAGTTTCTTTTATATCTAAAATGGACACTCTTTCAGAAGACTCTACTAAACCTAATAGTCATCTTCTCCATGTTGCTTGTAATAATTTTCAGTGCTGCAGGAGAACTACTGAAAACCATGTATGTAAACATTGGCTAACTTTCTTTGCTTACAGGCTCTGTCAGGATCAGTTCTGCTCATTTTATTTTCTTTTCATACTACCTCGTAATACCACTTGTGTGATCTGTTGAGGACAGTATCTGTAATGTGTGTTTCCACATAGAATATTTCCAGATGATAATTACAAAGATTATAGGTTTAGACAAAAACCTAGAAATACATTTACACAAATCAAGGTAACATATACATCAAAGGTAAGTTAGGGCTGAGCCACTCACTCTAAAAAAAGTAAGAAATTCAAAAAACAAATGGAGAACTTCAAGTTCCTGAGATTTTTCTCCATCTTGAACTCTTTCCCCTTCACAAGGAACACAGAAAGGGAAATTATATTTATCCTCACAACACAGCAATTTCACCAATATTGTTTGAAAACATACATATAGTTCCATTTTTAAAAATATATTCTTCCTGTGTCTTCCAAGTGAGTAGTTTCTGGTGATGCATAGCAAGACTACTTGTGTTTATAAAAGCTTGTTTAGTTTACATAAAAAGTATAACCAAAATATTCCACCTTTTACTGATAAAGCTAATTCTCCAATAAAAGGTTTTGTCTAGCTGATCGGCTTCCAGAGGGAGACCCAGAGCTGACCGGCATCCAGGTAATAAAGCAGATGGCCCAGCCCTAAACTAGTTCTATTTCTAAAATAAATAGTGTTGAAAATCTTCCTTTTCTAAACATTTTGCGTCCTGTCATGCTCACACACATGTTTCTGGGTTAGTTACAACTTTGCCATTTTTTTCAGGCTCATCTTTCAGAAACTGCTCCACTTCAATGGAGTCCACCTTGGCTTCGTCTTTTGTGTGTGGTTCTTCTGATTTTTTCTTAATGCAGAAGAAATTTCCCAATGCCAATACAAATGCTGAGGTGGTAACTTCAGTTCCAGCAGTAATAAAAACAAACATGTACCTCCCTGTTGCATCCAAGAGTTTTCCTGAAAAACACAATGTTCCATGTAATTAAGAAAAGTGTTTGTCTTGCAATTAATAGTCTTTTACTTTTTAAAAACATTTAAATGCCTCCTGTCCAGAAATACTGTGACCAAAATACGATTTTGCCAAGTTTGTAACAAAATACTTTTTCTATTATTTCAATTCAGTTTAACATTCACTGTCCCACCTCAATACACATGCTACCCTGAACAAACAGACTCATACAGTTCAGCTGCCATAAAAACTAGCCTAGCCTTCATATGCAAGAGATCAAACAAGTCCATGTATTTCAGATCAAAATTTGTGTATGTGTGGCAAAGCTCTGTATCATCAGCATTCTCTCACTCCCAGTCTCATTTCCTTTCCTACATGGGCAGTACACTGTCTGGTTAAAATGCAAATCTTAATAGTTGGTCTGGAGTACTTGACTAATACTGATGCTTTAGTCAAATTAATTTTTCACAGGACATGGTGGAATTGAAAGAACAGGAGAGAGGATGTGAAGAAAATGCCTCTCCAAACCCAATTATCAGAGTAGTAGTACACAGAATTTTTTTTTCTGCAAGTGACTGGCACAACAAAGATAATTGATGCTTTTTAGTGCCTCCTATAAACACAGACATTTTATAGTAGTGAACAAAGGCGGGGTGGGGTGGCTTTTTGGTTTTTTAGCGTAAAATTTACATTTCTTAAGTAGTTAATTTGCAATTCTGAATTCAAATTTATGATTATTTTGTAATGCCTCCTTTTTCTTGAATTGTGAGACCGTGACAGCAATCTACTTTCCTTAAAACAGTCCAGCCTTGTAAAATTCTTTCCCCCTTCCCTCCTTCTGATGTTTACCTTTCTCCTCCAAATCTACTATAGACAGAGAATCTATCCTAGTTCTTTCCAAGGAACATACACAGGTTTCCTGTTCTGAATCCCAACTCCAAAGAGATCTGAATATCACAAGTTATTCATCTGTCTCATACAATTATTAGGTATCTCCTACTAAGAAGTCTGGCGCAGGCTTTCAGTGAAGAAAGAGCGGCACCTCCACATGGCATTTCAACCAATGCTGAAATGGATCCAAGAAGGAAAAAAAAGATCATCCCACCCTGTCTTGGACTACTGAAGCATGTGCAATACTAGCAATGATAGGCACTTCTCACATAACTTGTCTTTTTTTCCCCTATATAATTGGCGTAAATGGATGCAATACAAATTATTCTGAATTCTTAATTTGATGGAATACCTACCTGCTGATGGTGGACCAATTAGAACAGCCATAGCTTCTGCCAGGAGCACCAGACCGATAGCACTGGAAAACTTCTGAGTACCAACAAGAGCCATGAGAACTTCGAACTGAAGAGCACCTACCATTCCATAAGAAATACCAAAGAAAATGCAAAAGACGACCAGGCCACCATAATCAACAGACATAGAACCCATGAGATCTGTAAAGCCATTGAAAATCATAGCAAAGCTGAAGAGGTAGACACAGCGTGGTCTAACCCACTTAAGACTAGCTACCATTCCACAAATTGGCCGAGCAAAGATATCAATAAATCCCAGAATAGTCAGAAGAAAAGCTGCTTTGGTATCTGGATACCCTAAATCCTTGGCATAATTCACAACAAAAACTGGGGGAACAAAGAGGCCCAGCACCATTATACTTGCTGCTAGTGTGTAGATTACAAAACCACCATCTTTAAACACACTGAAATCCAGAAGTTTTTTCTTCACTCTCTTCTCAGGTGATTCTTTGGTAGCTTCAGACTTTTTGGGTGGCTCCAAAGGCCTCATTAATGCTCCACATACACAGCAGTTGAGCAGAATCCCACCTAATATAAGGAATCCTCCTCTCCAACCATACTCGTGTTGTAGTATCTGCCCCAATGGTGAGAGTGCACAAAGAAACACAGGACTACCAGCAGCAGATAGCCCATTGGCTAAGGGCCGACGTTTGTCAAAGTAACGGTTTAGCATGATGAGTGAAGGCTGAAAGTTCAGTGCCAGGCCCAAACCTGTTACAGAGGGTACATAAGAATTAATACGGGCCTACAGTATCCCAATTACATTCTAATTACAGGTTTTCTGATTAATGACTTAAGAGTTTTATTTCAAATGAACAAAAGGAATTGTAACATTTTTAAAAGCATTCCACTTTCATAACATTATTGTTCTATCTGGTTATACTCCACTGATTACAGTGAAGTGAACATACTGGTTATTGAACATACCAGAAAAAATATACATCACAAAATACATAGTAGTTTAATTCCACAGGTATATTCCACCTTTATAAAAGCCCATTTGGATGATCCTGATGATGTACATAATTGTCACAGCTAAGACATAAGCTAGCTCATTTTCAACCTACTTACCAGTAATTACACCTGCAGTAAAATAGATCTGAATTATGCTTGTGCAGAAAGAGGCGGTCACCATCCCCACTGAAGCAAAAAGGCCACCCACCAGCATGACAGGGCGACACCCAAAGCGATTGACACATACACTACAGAGAGGACCTAGAGAAGAAGAGCAAGTTAGAGTTGCTAAGATAAACCAATTGTCACAATTGATTTTATGTCAGTTTGTATTTTTTCTTCAATGGACTTGGCACTCAGATTTACAGTTGGAGTTGATGATCTTAAAGGTCTTTTACAATCTAAATGATTCTGTGATTCTTTCCATACTTTATCCACACTGTCAGGCCAAAATGGAAGAATATTCTTTCCTCTGCAGTCAAATACTTAAGTCTTTTTTGTCTTCAGAAGGCCATGCAATTTTTCATCATCTTTCGTAGCTACTGAGCTACAGAATTTAATTTCCAGTGCAAGCTGGCTGTCCTTTTGGATTTATGTGATTAATAGTAATTATGTGCTTTTTTTTAAATTTATCTGATCAGTAGTAATTCTTCTCTGGAATGCCTTACTTGCACACAAGTAATGATATGCAGTAATGACATGCTGGAAATGGCTATATGATTTAAAAACATTATTGCATGACACAAAACTGTTTCAAAAACAGCTACCTACCTGTTCCATAAAGCATGGCCAACAGAATGGAGGAAATCCATGCGGTGTCACTATATCCAATGCCAAATTCCCGGATAAGTTCTTTAAAGAAGACGCTAACTGCCTTAGGAAAGGCATAGGAGAATCCTGTGATGATAAAGCAGCCAAAAAGGACAGCCCAGCCCCAGCCGCCATCAGGGGCTTTAACACCAGATGGACTATCATCAGCCACTACAACTCCCATGATGAAGCTCAAGAGTGTTCCCTGAGAAAAAAAAAGTAGTTACAATTGGGACAATTATCTAACCAAAATCATCTAGCCAAAATAGGGACAAACTGCACCGCAGTTGAAGTTACAAAGAAGAGATGGGGCTATTTTAAATAGAAGCCCTGAAGATAAAGTGCAATTGTAACTATTGGTTGTTTAGGCTTAGTCCATGTAGAGCTTACGAAAGATAGGTAAAACTGAGATGCACACAACTGAGTTTTAAATTAACATCACCTCACGGCTGTCTTGAAGTTAAAACTGGAATTCAACCAAATCAGTGTTTCATAGGAAAACTGAAGCCATCACAGTAGTTTGGGGGTGTATCTGACCTTCACAAATACCTAATAACTACTCCATGAAGCCTTCGTGGTTTGTTTGTTGCAAGACCTTGCATGAAGCTCCTGGACTCTTGACTCAGGAGAGACCTGGATGCAACATCAGGTCCATCACAAGTATTCGGTGCAACAGGGGACAAGTCATTCGGGTTTTTGTTCCCTACTGAGGACAGTGATACAGACATGATGCACTGGTATATGGAAAAGAGGAAGACCCCTTCGAGCTCCTGATGAACTATCAGTTTTCACACACTGAGTAAGTGCCTAAGCTAAACTGCAATGAAGATCTGCACAGTTTTTGTGGATGATGGGAGTCAGTAACTGCAACAGTGCTCAGTATCACTGCCTGAAGCAAGTACTGCCCGTTGTTGCTAGTACTACATTATCAGTACAACTGTTGATATTTTATTTGGTCAGTCATAGTTCACGTCCTCCATATGCTGCCACAAGCACCTTTCACCTAAAAAATAAAATATTTTCTCATGGAAATGCTATGTGCTATACAGTAATGCTGCAAAGTTTTAAGAGACACGGTACGAAATGATGCTGAGGCAGGCCCGGGAGCCCTGGGGGACTGAGGGTGGACCCTGCTCGGAGTCGGTTCCGCCCCACACGTCCCTGCCTCCCCCGTGACGTGCATCGGCGCGAGCCACCCCGGCAGCGCGCGCTGGCGGCAGCCGCACTGAGACGTGCAGGACGTGACAGGGCGGCGGGCGGGGTCGCGGCTGCAGCCACCGTGAGCTGCGCGGCTGCGAGGGAGCCCGCCGGGAACACCCTCCTCCCTGGTCGCCCCTGCGCTGCTCCCGGCCCGGGCTGCGCGCTGCCTGCTGTTCTGCCTGGCCGACGGGACTGACCCGCTTCGCGTGCCTGAGGAGAAGCGGTCTCTAAAACGGGTCTGTGTTCTGCTGTGATGAAAGAGCCAGGCTTGCAGATATGAGGAGACCTGGCCCACTTCCAGCATTTCATAAAAATAAGTCTGTAGGGAAACAGTAACATCCACTCACTCTTCTTCATCTCGTCTATTTACGACATCTAGCTAAAAATCACCATAAACCAACCTACCACACCTTCAAAGGCCATCTACATATGCACACATATACATCGGTTTTGTTCATCTGGTTTAGTCCATCAGTAGTTCATGTTAGCATTGAAAGAACCCTGTGTCTGTAAACAGAGCATCATATGAACTTCACCCCCTTACTACATTACACTGTATTCACCTCTGGAGAACTAATGGTGGGGAGATCTCTGTCTGAAACATGCAAACTGGAGTTAGCATTAGAAGAGAAGAGGTTAGCTCATGGTTGACTTGCACAAGCAAAATTTTTACTTATCACTTCATTATGGGGACTCTGCTTTGCTTTCTGCCCTTGCTAGCTCAGTCCTGTTTAAAGGCAAAGGATTATCATGAGCTGGCTACAGTTTGGTTTCAGTGTCTTCACAACACACATCAGTATTGTCAGTATTTATTCCAGATTCCTCCTATCATAAATTGTTTCTTGCTTTGATAACATGTTAGACAAAGAGAGCAAATGTAGTTAAATACGTGAGGTTTCATGCTCCAGAGATTATCTTCCTGTTGCCGTGGAAACTAATTCAGGATCAGTTAGGAAGAAATATTAGGTGACTGTAGGTAGCATTGTGGGTGATGCATTTGCTGTGTTGGTGTGGTGTACGTAAAAGGAGACCATTTGTATTATTAATACCAATAGCTAGAAACGGCAAGAATATAAAATCAGCATTTAGCCAATGCCCTTACTGGCCACAGTGCAGTACTTTATAGTCAGCAGTATGGGTAGGAAGGACATTTGTGAGTATGCAGGCTGACCTGTATAAATTAAAAACTTCCCCTGCATTAATTGTTTTAAGTAAAGTAGAAATCTAACAAACTTTGGATTCCTAGCATAGAAATAAAAAAAAGGTTATCAAAAATAAATAAATGAAGAGGTTAATAATTCTCTCTTCACAGGGTCTTGGGAGTATAGATACACTGGAAAGTGCAGACTGCTCAATACTATGTTAATAGTATAGAGTCACAGACCTCCTATATTTGCCCACAGGTACTAAAACCTAAGCAGACTAAATCAAAGACGTATTCCATCCTTGGTTTTGAGTGAAGAATCCTAAGACTAGCCAATTCTACTGATTTTTGTGGGAAATGACCATTTGAAAAGCAATTTAATACCCTTCACACACCTGGTGACAGCCCTCTACATATAGAACAGCTACCCTTTAGAACAGTTACCCTTTGCATTGACATCACTGACATCTGCCTATTCGAAATGATCTTAACTCTTTTCCTGATGCTCTAAGCACTAACACATATATCCTTAATTTGAATTTTATTTATTACAACTCATTCTTAGGTACTTTGTACAAGCTACTTTAATGGGCCACTGGCACAAAAAAGTTGTGCACTTCTTGTGGCTTACCTTGTTAAATATCAGCCAACTGAATCACATTCCAAAAGCTGCTGAAAACTCCTGTTCTCTACAAAATCATTACTGCATTTACTGATGCCTGCCCTGACCTCCTGTCCTCCCCGCAAGGCTCTGCAGTGACTTTCATGGTCTCATTTTGGCCTCTTCTGTTTTATATGAAAGTTTTCCAGTTCCACTGTATATGCCTTTCTTAGGAGTTTGCCAGCTTTCACCATTCTCTAATCTCCCTCTCAAAACTCACAGGGAAAAACATGCAGTAATTCTACACTGGCTGTAGCTGTAGGTGATGTTCCATAAGAACACTATTAATCAATCTCCAGTCCCCCACTTAGCCCAAAACCTTTTTAGTGTTCACTGCTACAGCACAGTGACATACATCACAAGTTGCTAGCAGACCGCAACAACACAGTAAATTCATATACAATTTTTTGTGTAGTAAGTAATACTAACCAGTTTAGATTCTACTCTGGGTAAAGTGCTTTAAGGGGGAGTTGTGCTCCTTTATTTGTTTGTTTATATAATGAAAATGTTAGAATCCTGTTCTTTACATTTATCTGGGAAAATTAGATTATATTATAGTGCTGATTTCTTGGTTTTTTTTTTTTTAATTTTACTTTTGTGAGAATATTATCAGCAAGTACCCGTAACCTACACTGGACCATAAGCAAAAAAAATAACCCACAGATCTGCAAACTAACTTCATGTTGGAAGAAGTATTAATGTGGCTTTTTTTCTTAAAAAGAAGGAAGCAGCTGGCTTACTGTTGAGATAAGTACTTGCATAAATGAACATCCATTACCGTAAGTGCACTAACGTCAGCATCACCGTCGGCACCTTAAGACCATGCAGTATATGCCCTTTCTGTGTGCACAGAAAACGTGACAAGCATGCCCTCAGTTACACTGGAATCATCTGGGTGCTTTCTGTATGCTTCCAAAAATATAAGCTGCAGAATCCCAGCTTCAGTTAAATACTTACAATTAGTTCTTCAGACATCATGAAAATTAATTTCAGAAGTTCAGTTCTGCAGCTCTTGTGGCTTTGCAATATATTGGAACTTTAGAAAATATAAATTGTTGCCAACTGTTTAAGATAGAGAAGTGTCCTTATTTTGTCTAGAGCTAGATGAACACTAATTAAGGATCCAGTTCTGTCATCAGATGGACATACAGAATTATTTTTGCAGAACACCATGGATCTACCCTGAATCATAAAGTATCTCAAGCTAGGTCAGTATTCGAAGCTGCATTGTGGGAAAAGATCATCTGGCCAAGAAGCATCATTTTATACAGTCACTTTGGACAGTGCAGCTGCATAACATGGTGTCGTACATCGAGATATGTGAATTCCCACTTCAGTCACAATTTAAAACATCGCCTTAATATTTGTATAATTTACTTTGAGTTATACTTCCAACTGAACCACAACAGGTGTACTGTACTAACTGATTCTGTTCCCCATTTCTAAACTGCTGACCGCCACGCCTTAAGAAACTACCGCTCCCTCTGAAATAAATATTGCAAAACCATTCGTGACTCCATTCTGTGACATTCTAAACTAAGCCGTTTTCCAACTGCTTCACGCAAAAAGCACACAAACCCACTGACCAAATGTGCGTTTCTACAACCGGTGGTGACAGTCTGCACCGGTGAGGAAGCTGTATCGCTACAATTCACCCACAGCTTTAGGCGCTTCGCTTTTCCCCACGGAACCGTTCGGAGGAAAACAAGCCCCAGACCTTTTTACGAGGATTACCAGTTGTAGCAGAAAAGGGCTCGTCCCCCAGCGATGCAGAGGGGCTGCAGCGGCCCGCCGCGAGGTAGGAGTGGGGTAGGGAGAACAACAGCAGCCGCCCTTCAAGGCGGGCACGGCGCAGAGACGACGTCGGGAACGCTGGGGCCGCCGCCGGTTCTCGGGAAGCCCGCGGGAGGTGGCCGCGCGATTCGCGCCCGAGCGCCTCACCTTCCTCCGTGCGCTCGCAGAACCGAGTAACGGAGCTCAGACCCAGGGCTGTGGCGGTGTTCTCATGAGGGAACGGTCCCTCAGGCAGCGCGTCGCTCGCTCTGGCGGATCTAAACTGTCGCCCCTCTCGAGAAAGAGAACTCCGGAACTTACCCCTGGGGCTCGACGCTGAAACGAAAAATGAGCAGCTGCGAAGGGAACGCGGAGTCAGGGCTGGACTCGGAGACCCGCGTCGTCCCGTACCGGTCTGAAGCCAGCAATGGCGGGAACAAAGCCCGAGCTGGCGGGTGCAACGCAAGCCACCCGCGTGGCACTGTACGTGCACCAAGGCGGGACCCGGACCGAAGGGGAAGCGGGGGGCAGCGCCCTCTCACCGCAGCCGGAGCGGGGCTTGGTCCCCAGCACGACTCAGTGTTCGGACAGCGCTATCAGACGGACAGCGGCAGGGACGCTGGACGACCTGCACTGCAGCGCTGGTTTCCCGAGGAAGAAATCCTCCCGCCTGTTCCCATAAGCTGGGATAAACGGAGACGGGGCCTGTGGTGGGAGGGCGGGCATCCGTCTCCCGTGAGGTGGTGCCCGGGGCGTTGCGGACAGCTCGCGCCGTGCCCACCGCCTCACCGGTTCCTTGAGCAGCCTCTGGGCGCACAACGAAGCCCTGAAGCACGCTTCGCTCTCGCCCAAATCCTCTGCCGCGCTCGAGCGCGGCCGCCGTCCAGGGCAGCCCGATGCAAAGATGCACCCTCGACCGGCCCGGCCCTTCGGAGTCGGCTCACGCGGCTCCGGAACCCCGGCGCTCCCCAGGGCGCTCGCCCCCGTACGCCAGCCGAGCACTCCGCAGCATCAAGCACAGCGGCTCCGCCTCAGTACCTGAGTCACGTCCCACGCCTTAGCCTAAGGATGCTCGTGCTCGTGCTCGTGCTCGTGCTCGTGCTCGTGCTCGTGCTCGTGCTCGTGCTCGTGCTCGTGCCGAGCCGCTCCGTTGGCCGCCGTCACTGTTCGCCCAGGCAAACCCGCCCCAGCCCGTCTGCGTCCCGCCGCGCGCACCGGCGAGGCAATTCGGTAGCTGCTGGCCCCTCCCACGTCAGAGCCGGGGCGCCCGAGTCCCGGCGCCGTCACGTGACTCCTTCCCGCCGCCGCCGTTCTCCTGCCCAGGACCGCGGGCGACCCGGCCCGCAGGGGAGAGGCAGAAGCCGGCGACGCGCCCGGAGCGGAGCCCCCCGGGCGCCCTGGGCGGCGCAGACAGCGCACAAGGTACCGACAGGAGCATTCTGTTGCTTGCTTGGAACGCCAGGCGGGGTCGGATCCTGCCCGCGGGGAGTGCTGCCCCGGTGCTGAGAGGACCGGGGATGGACTGAGATGCATTTGCTTCTGTAGTTGAGGTTTGTTCTGAGATGAGGTTTCAATTTCCCAGGGAGGGATCACAGTTTCTTCGTTGTTTCCTCACATAAAAAAGACCTTAATGAGCTTCCTTGCTTTCTTTTTTCTTTTTTTTTAATTATTTTTTTTATCTTATAAAAGATTTTGATTGTGATACTGTACATTTAGCGTATAACTTGCACCTTGCCTCCTCACCAAGGGATCACTGTTAGCAAATATGCCTGCTTGAGATACGCTGCTTGTACATCCAGATGGCAGTGAGCCACTGATCTTCTGTGCTCTACTGCTGTTAGCATTAAGACAAACACATAACCACTCGGGAGAGGTTCTATGTGGTGCTTTATTTGAGGCCCCAGGAACCAGGGGTACGGACCCAAATCTGATTCCCGAAAACCATACAGTGCGGCCGTAATTTATCCCTGAAAATTTCACAGTCTAATTACATATTCAACAGGTTACAACATTTCTTAATACATATTCATGTGTAGATTACTTCATCGATGGATTACGGCATCAGTCCCTTTGCGCTTGCGTGGTTCCCTCTGGTGGTCGTTAGGTGGTCGTCAGGATGAAGTAAATAGTCTTCCTCTGATGAAGTAAATAGTCTTCCTTACTGTGCCCTTTTCACCTCTTTCTCTTGGATAATGTCCATCTGGTGTTGGGCAACTTCCAATGTGATTAACGTGAATTTTACTGCCAACTTTCTCTTATCTCTGCTTAGCTCGCTCTGGTATGCACAGTCCCATCCTTATCTTGCTACCTAACAAGGTATCAATAAATCTTGAATACATGGTTTTCTATACCATTCTTTACAAGGTAAAACTTTTACATGTTTCCATGCTTCTATTTCTACCTCTAATTCTAAAATAATCAATCCTAAAATAATCAGATTTGGCATATATTTCTTTTACTTTCTTTCTATCCCAACACTGCTGTTCACACTAATACTGAAATATAAGACTGGGTGTTGATACTGCTATTATTTAGCATCCACAGAAAATGTGATGGGCTTCTATGGTGCAGTACATAAAATATTAGTCCTTAGGCTACTCAGGGCTTAGGAAATTCAGGAGTAGGTGCTCCACATCTTTGTGTGCTTGCAGCAGACAGTCCACTGTATAGAGTAGTAATTGTCCTCCTGTACTCACAGAATCATCACGGTCGGAAAGGAACTCTTAACATCACCAACACCAACCATCCATTGAGGAGAAAAGGGATGAGGCCTATCAAAATTGGTAGTGTGTAGCAGCTGAAGAAATTTTTACATGTCTTTACACATAGTATTATTTCTCCAGAAAAAGGAAGTATGATCTCCATTGCTAGTCCCAAAGGACTGGAAAAAAATGAAGTTTCTCAGAAGGAGATAGTTTTATTTGTCATGGCCCAAACTCTGTAATTTCTTAAGGAGGAGAGTTCCATCCTACTAAATCTTATGATTTGTTACTCTGTTGTACCTGAACTACATCACAAAAATGTATAGCCACCAGTAGAGTGTTTAATTCAAACTTTAGAGGTATGTCCTTTGTGAAGATACTGTCAAGAAGGACAGAGGTGCCTAGGAATGGAAAGGAGCAATGGTGAAAGTGAAGTTGGCAAAATACCTAAACCACTAGAATCTCTTACAGCTAATCAAGTGGTGTAAGAGGCAAGATAAGGAAAGAGGTATTAATCAAACATGTTAAAAAGACAAAAAAGAGGACTGGTCTGTCAACACTGTCTCTACTAAAGCCTCCATCTCTCAGCAGCTTAGTTAATAGAATGCAACATGTGCTCTCTGGTTAGTTGCCGAACACACCTTTTTAGAATTCAGTGTTGTATTTTTCTAGAGGCCGAAGAGTGTCACTGCAGTTGGTCTGTTTTTCAGAAGTGGACATACATAGGCATAGACCAGCTGCTGAGAAAATTGGCCAGCAGACTCTGTTCTGTAGCTGATGGCTTCTAGTGTTTCTGAAGAATGCATTTCTCTGAAAGGTATTTGTAGTGGATGACATGGCAGGGTAAATGACAGCCCCCAGCATCAGCACACAGATAATTGGATTTGATTCTAATTCAACAAATGAGCTGAAGACAGCATTGCTGTGCTTAAAGAAGCCTTCAGAGTCTGGATAACTTCATGAACACTTGGAACAAAGGCACAAAGCCTGTTAGGTAGAGTTATGTTAACATGGATTTAAACATTAAATGTGCTACTTTAAGAAATGCAGCAAAGAGAACTCAAAACACTGTGACTTAAGACATCTGACTATTAGAAGAGCTTCTTTAGAGTTCTAACTAAATATAAAAAGAATTCCACATCATAGTACTATTCAACTTTATTTACATGACTTATTACAGGTATTCCCAAAGTGGTGTTGAGATCATGAGGAATCATTAAATAGGCTAATTACTTGGCCAGAGCAGACTGCAAGTTTCAGTTTAGTTTTTTGCTATGGGGGATTCTTAATAGTAAAGTATAATGTCATTGGGTTATACTTAATAGATTCTGGATTAGACCAACCCTCCATGAAAAGGTCTTCACTTCATAATGCCTTACTGATTTCCAAATACGGAAGAAACCTGGTGTGTTCTTTATTTACTTATTTCATTTGACTTTGTTAGTTTTCATTTTGCACCTGTGTGGCAAGGAAGGCTAATGATACTGTAGATGCTGAATACAAGGGCACATTGCTGGCTCATGGACAATTTGTTGTCCATGAGGGTGCTAAGCTTTCCAACTGACTGGCCCCCCGAGTCTGTACAGGTGCATGGGATGTGCCTTACCATATGCAGGTCTTTACATTTCGTTCTTTTAAGCTTTGTGAGATTCCTAGATTGTTTCAGCCAAAACGGAGTGACGCAGTGAATTTGGTAACTGTTCACCATTCACATCGGCAGACACAGAATGCTGGAACTTTGCCTGATCAGGCTTCCAGAAAGGCAGAAGTGACTAAATTATTGTTGTTATGGATTATGAATAGGAAGACAATCACTCAAGTTAGGATGCAGCTTCATTGCACTGAAACTTTGCGCTTCTGATGGCAGATGTCTTCCCTTGCACCTCCTGAACTGGAGAAATGCTTCTGTGCGTGTTACGAATTTTGTGTGTTTGCTGCTTTCTCTTCCAAATTCCACCTGTACTCTTTGCTGTTCCTGCAGTTTGTAGGTACATCTCAAATATTACCTTAGAAGTGCCCATAAACTTTTATTCTCATTAAGCTTTTATAGATGTTTTTATTGTTATGATTTCCTATTTGCACTTGAATGGCATGCGGTACATTAATTATGGATTTTCACTGCAGTATTTCAAATAATGTTAACAATAGCATGAAACATTTCAAATGGCCTCTTAAACAGCTGTGACGTGCCTTTGATTCCAAAGGTAAATGTAGCAGATAATTTTGAACAAAGAGCCTTTGTAAGATCTTTATTGCAGAAAGGCCAGTAATATTCACAGTTGAGGTTTTGGTAATTTTTAGGGTTTTTCTATAGCAAGTATGAAAATAAGGTCTTTTTATATGACCCAAGATGTAGTTGAGGTGCATGAACTACCTACAAAGATGTATATAATCTTCAAAATTATGAATCCACAGTTGTTGTACAGGTAGACATAGAAGAGAGAGGCATGGAAATTAAATTCTTCTAGCCCAGATGAAACTGCAATTTAAATGTGTCATTTAGTTCCTAAATAACAGCACACAAATTTCAGAGGATATAAAAAATCCCTCTGGAGTCCTTTGCAAGCTGCAAAGTAGACTGCTTTTGTTTAGAAGATAATCTTTAAAATGTTAGTTCTATTTTTTTAATGTGTATTGTTTGTTAATGTATACCAAATACAGTTCTTGGTAGTAAGTTTACTCATTTAAAGGAAAGCTGCACTTGAAAGAAAGACTTCTGAATAATATTTAATTTCTGTGTTTCATCAAGGTAGACTGTGTCTGTATCCACTTACTGTATCCTTGCATTACATTTCTGGTAAATCTGTTTCTCTAATTGTCCAGGTAAGCATCTTTGGAGTGTGCCATGGCTCCAGCATGGTCTGTCCCTTGAACTACTCTTCCATAGAAATAAGAATGATGGTGACAGGATAAATAGTTCTTTATAATCTTAGGTCTTATCTTACTGTGGAGTTGGGCCATGATGAAGTGGGCATAGCCTTTAGACTGGAAACCTAAAGGTGCTTTTGAACCTACTGGTATATTTCTAGCCAGGATATACCCTGCTTTTCCTCTAATATGCATCATTTTCAGACGTTGGGTCCATTCTTTCTTTGTGAAGCTATTTAGAGTGTTGCTATTTCACAGTATGCTGATGGGCCCTAAGGCTTGTATTCAGAAGTTGTGTCGAAGAATGTGATTCTAAAGGTGAGTGAAATCTTCCTTTGTCTAAATCTTACTGAACTCAATAGTTTGATAAGAACATAAAATCTGCGTCACTCTTCTCAGTTCCTGATGATTTTTGCTAAAAGGGCAAAATGTGTTCTTTCTCGTCCATGACCAGAACATTCTCTATATTTATTGTAGGTGTATACAGGCTTCTGTATTGATCCCAAGATCCATATTTTGTAGACTAATCTTTTTGAATCACTATTAAGATTAAAATTTACCTATTTCGGGCACTGTTGAATCACTATAAGCCATCAGTTACTCATTTGGGGAACCAACATGTATTTAACTAGATGACTAAAGACTGTCTGAAGATAGCTCAGAGAAGATGACAGCTAATTTGAAAGGGGAAGGGAAGGCTGAGGAAGGGTTGCAAAAGAAAATGCAGCTGATAGGTTAACAGCTCTGGCGTAAGGCTTAAGGAAACAGCATATGCCACCAGTCAGTATACGCGTTTAGACATTCAGCTATTATGTATTGATTATGAGGAGTGCTTTGAGAGGCCTACTGCAGGGTATAAATTATGCTGGGATTTTCACTGTAACTGGTGTGCTCAGATTTGGAAAATCATTTAGGGACAGATTGCACTGTTGTATTTTAAATCAGAGGTGATCATATAAACAAACTAAATCTCTTCAGTAACTGTAGTATTGTGAAATTATATGTAGATACACATCATGTAGCTAAATAAAACCTGATTTATTTCAAAAGTCAAATTACTAGTTCTGATTCTAATTTTCTGTTATAGTTATTAATGGAAATAAACCCCTCCTTTCTTTAGATGACATGGAGTGTGGAAAGACAGTTCTCTTCTTATGACCTTTGGAAAGTTATATAAAAATTGCTGATGATCCATTTTCTTGAAATTATTGTACTTTAGGTATAGTTCATGCAACATTCAGGTTTCTGAAAGGTCTCTCATCAGATAAATCCATTTATATAATTCAGAAACAAAAAAATGAGAGAGCATTTCAGGAAGTTCGTCTCATGATTTCCAGACAGGCGAGTCATCTGGTGACTAAGGGAAAATCACACTTTTATGTCCAGTTCCTGTGTTACTTCTTCCTCAGTCTCACGTAGACAATGTAGTCCAGTTTAGTTGACAGATGTATCTTTTAATAATTAAATGCCTTGGTAGCAGAACTTGGTAGCATCACACGATGCAGTGGGAGTTAGGAGAGAATGGGAAGTTTGTTCTGCTTGTTCTCTTGAACAACAACTGTACTTGAAATGGGCCAAGACTCTTGTCTCCTAATCTAGGGGTGAAAACAGGGGAGAAATGGTTTAACACTAAGCAGTCAGATGAACAAAATGTATAGAGGACAACTGAACACAAAAATTAGATTTGAGAGCATTTGAGAGAGTGATGTGAGGAAGACGTGTCAAATCAGGTGCTTGGAAAGGACTGCAGCGAGAGGAACCGAGAAACGCTGGTTTGTGGAGCAAAAGACACGTGGTGAAGGGCATCCCCAGCAGAGCTAGGGCCGGAGTACGAAACAGCTCGAATACAAGAGCCGCGGGGCTGCTGCCGCTGCTGCCGGGCCAGGCCGGGCCGGGTGAGCCGGTCGGGTGGCGCTGATTGGTAGGAAACGGGGCTGAGGGCCGGTCGGCAGTTCTCATGGAGACGGTTGCCACGGAGACGGTCCCGCCCGCGGCCCGCGCGGCCTACAGCCGGGAGCCGCGTGATGTGCAGGTTCGTGCCGGGGGCGCCGAACCGCCACTGGGCTGCTAGGCGGGCGCCATCAGAAAGCACAGCGGATGACCCGTGCGTCTTGCGCTGTTTTCTTCCTCGGGACGCTTTGTCTCTGTGCATCCTTCCTGCTACTGAGTGCCCGATTTGTCCCGTCTCTGAGCTGCAAGCGTTATCTTGTGCTGCCATGTGCACCTCTACTGCCTTCCCCTAAGGGACTTGATCTCGGCAGTATGCCTGCCATCTACTTTTCTGCCTCACTGCGTTCGACCCTCCATGCATCTTTTCACTCCTGGAACCCGCGTCCTGCCTGCTATCTGTTCTGCTAGCAGTGTTTTCTTTTGCTTCTTCTCGGATTATGCCTTTGTCTCCCTCTCTGAACTTAAGGTGTACAAGCCTCTAGTCCTGCAGGGTACTTAATTGTTGGCTTGACAGTAGCATTCCCTTCCTCCATCCATGGGGCTGTCCCTTCCTGCCATCCTGGAGCGTATTTGCTCTAGGGACTTGAAGTCAGTGTTCCTCATGGTGTGTTGCTCTCTATATACATTCTTGGACATTCTCTAGAGAATGTACCCATTTTCAGTCCCAGGGACAATTGTTTCTTCCCACCATACCTTGCCTTATGCAGTCCCATATGCCTCCTACTATTCTGTCCTGCATAATGGCAGAGCCTGAGATTGGGCTATCATGTACCCCTCAACATAGCCCACCTCATATTTTGCCAGTCCTTCTCAATAAGTGAGATCCCAGTTTTCTCTTGTATGCTATTGGTCCTGTCCTTCAGCTTCTGATATATCTTATCCTGATCAGTTCATATATTTAATGTGAATTTGCTGTTTTGTAGGTCTAGCCTTCCTTGTAGATAGCAAGCCAGTTACTAGTAGTAAAGGAAGAGACAGCACACAAATGATGCTAACTCCTATCACCAATTGTCAGAATGTTTTTCTTGGAACTGTGTTGACATTATATATATACATATATATATATTTTTATTTTTTTTTAAACATGATTGCTTGTCTCATCATTACTTGCAGCACATAGTGAAACAGCTGTTTCAATACTCAGGTGCTCTTGATTCCATCACTGCTTCATCAAGTAAATCATGTAGGTAGTTATACTAAGATGATGCTGGCTGTGTAGTGCTTTCCTTCTTATCCTCTTTTCTGTAGTTTTGAAAGGAAACTAAGCAATCCCAGTTTATTATCTCTGCTGGTCTGCTGTGCACATCTTATTCTTAGTACAATAAAGATGTATTAAAAGGACAGAAAGGAAGAGAGAAGCAAGCGCAGCTTCTTTATACTTTGAACAAAATTTTAAAGCTTTACATGTCTTTGATAAATAGGAGTTGTACTATCTGAAGGGCCTCAAGTATTACTCTGAAATGTTCTTTGGCAGCACCTTGTTCTCCTTACTTGGTTGAAAAGTAACTTGGTTAAACATGACAACTTGTTGTTGAAGTAATATTTTAATATAAAAGGTTGCAAAATTTCCACTGAATCAGATATGCCAGCCACATTCAATTGTGTGTAATATACAGGCAAACCAAAATTTTCTTTTGGTAGAGGCTGATATGTGTCCCATTAGGCCCTTATTTGGAGGAACAGGAGTACCTGGCTGTGTATGTTTGAAGTCAGTGATTGGACTGTAATGTGTATTTTTGCTGTTTAGGTTGTATGATTTCAAGGAAGTCATGGGCTGGAGCTGGGGTCTTGTTTTTAATTCCTTACACAAAGGTCTTGTCTAATAATGTAATGCTAATTTTAGCTAGTGAAGCATACATTAGGTTTTCAAAAGGCCCTTAACAAAAGTATTTTGATACCCTAATGGGTGTAGAGTGAGCATAGTTTCTTTCAGTTCTTTGAATCCAGAAAGCATCTCATAGGCATTTTGTATCTTTAATAGATTTATGATTGGGGTGGAGAGAGGAAGGAAGTAAGATTTAGTTCATCTGTTTGCTTATCAAATGTATTTGGAGCAACAGTAGCTGAAAGGAAGATCTAGAAAGAACACCCTGTGTTGCATTTTATAGGCATGGAGGCGGTGCTGCTCATCAATATCCGTACCAGTGATTTTTTACAAAAAATATTTCTGCTTGCCAAAATGAAGAAGAAAATAGTTATACTGTCTTCTACGTGGCAGCACAATTTGAAGATGGCCAACAAAGAGTGAAATATGAGGAGAAAATATTTTCTTCTAATTGCTTTAGGGGTAAATGGGAAGTCTAGGACAGCACAACTCATTGGGTCCTCTAGCAGTGTTTGTTAGTCGGTGCACTTGTGAACAGCAAGCTTGAATTTTTTATAGTTGTCACATCCAACGATCAGAGACTCATTTTTTGATCCTGGAGAATTAGAGTTGTCTAGTTCATGAAGAAAAATGTTGTTTAAACTGTGGAATCCTTTAGTATAGAGATACTGCATCATGTTTGCTGATCTGGAACCATCTCATGAAAAAGAGATTAAAAAGCCACTATATGAAAGGCATGCTTGTCTGATTTGTTCTCAGCATCCCTGTGCTTATCCAGATGGGATTATCTGTAACCACTGACACAGAATAATACTGTACAGTGAGAGAAACCGTATCTCTAGAGAGATATGAGCAGAAATTACCTCTTTTAAATTTATTTTTTTTTAAAGCAACCAAGTTGGTTAGAAATAATGCTTTATTCTTCTACATGGCTGGTAATTAGATATCTAATAAATATGGAGAATAAACAATAGGAAGAGATGGAAGTGAAGCAGGTAAGAGATTTTACCAGTACAACTTCTACCTTGTTTATTTCTACTTTAGTTTTAAAGATACAGTTAATATGTTACTAAAATACAGCTATTTCCTCATACCTGTTGACCTTTCTGAAAAGTAACTTCAAGGTGGACTTAACTGAGGACAGAAGAGTAGCTTTGTAGTCCTGTGAGTAATTGTGGGAGGAGAAGACAAATGGGATACAGCAGTTAATATTGTTGGTGTAAGAGAATGTTATACTGTAACTTAAATTGTCATACATGTCTTCAAGGAACGAGAAATATATATGCACTTTACACATCTTTTTATGCCTCTATTTTCAGTCTGTATAAAGAAAGGAGAAAATTGTTTTCCTACTCCAGAATACCCATACAGATGGACCCTGGGAGACTGCTGAGCTCTGAGCAGTTAAAATGCTCTTGTCCAGTAAAATACTTACAGTGGAATAGAATAAAAATAGAAATATGGGAAGTAGATGATGACAGAAAACAAGGCTGAGATTAAAAAAAAAAACCACAAAAAAACAAAACTACAATAAGCCCACCCCTATGCAAACAAACATAAAACATCCTCAGTATTTATCCTGCTGAAATTGTCAGCTTTGCTTTGTGTATCACAGTTACAAACAACAACTGTCTCTGGCAACTGAGAAAGAATGGTTTGTGAACCGGAGCAAGATGCAAGAAGAGCTGTACTGGCAGCATCTCTGTGAGAATGCTGGAAGCAAACAGCATCAAAAATCAAAGGATCTAGCACAAATCATGGCTTCAGCAAGAAAGCAGGTGGGAATTTCAGATTAACACTGTTTAGGAACTACCTGTTGCATAGATAGCTGTGGAGTTTTTCTGTCATGGTGTTTCTCAGGGGAAGTATGGCTTCAGTTACCTTGCAAAAATCTATATAACAGCTAATTCTGTATTGTGCACAGCAGTTCACCAAATATATTTGATCAGAGACCATGTTAATTTTCATGGAGAGACTCTGATAGTTGCCTTTTCTCCCTTCTAATGAAGCCAAGTCACCTTGAGCGATGCCACTGCTTTTCTCTTTTCATTGTAGCAGAAGAAACATCCCTCTGAGACCAGCAACAGACCAGAAAGTTTCAGATCACAGTGCAGCTTGAATTCAATCAGGGGAAAATATTAGTCCTGGAAAACTCAGAATATTTTTGTATGGAAAAAAAAATTCTATATTGTGAAGGGTTCATCTGTTTCTGAAAAATTAAATACATGTTTATTTAGACACTATTACAGAATGGACTAGAAATAATTCTCAATTATTAGTTGCCTAGTAAACTCATGGGTACAGATGAAACATTTGCTCACGAAGTTTAGGATGTAGGCATTTACTCTGGTGTTCCATTTTATTGTCTTCCCTAAATGATTCATAGACATCAATAGACGTAGCATAGGAATACATCTAAAAAATGAATCAGCATTGTCTGTTTCACATACAGAAGACAATGAAGCCAGATTATTTTTCTGTGAGAACAGTTTTTGACAGAGCCGAAAGGAATATGGTTTAAATCTCTGTCCTGTGGTGCAAAATAACTTTTTCTTTTATTTGATTTTTTAAAAAAATATCTCTACACCCCTTGTCCTCGAGATACTGACACCCAGTGCTTTCCCTCCCTTCTAGGTTAAAGATGATCTACATGAAACAGACTACAGGCTGCCTGAAGTGAAGACTGTTCTTTCTGCTTTGACTTTTGGGAGAGAACAGACAATACAATCATCATTTAATCAAAGTATTTTGCCCCAAGAGGAGAAAAAGGTTAGAGAACACTTACTGTCTTCACTTGGATTAATTTATTCTGAAATTACAACTTTATAGGGCTTGTTTCCGCTGTACTCTCTGTAAGCAGTTAATCTGTTTCATATCATAGAATCATAGAATCAGCTGGGTTGGAAGAGACCTCTGAGATCATCAAGTCCAACCCGTGATCCACTACCGCATCTTGTTTAATTCAAAATACAGACATATATAGTTTTCCTTACATTACTACTTATTAAAATACATTTTAAAAAACCCACTGAAAATAGCAAATGTAATGCTGGTTTGAAGCCATCGCTGAAGGATAATGGGTTGTGACTTGGAACTTGTCTTCGGTAAAAGAATGAAAGAGTGTGCTGCAGTGCACCCTACTGGGCAGTTGCAGATGCTCAACCGCGAGTATTTACCAGTGAGTATTATCAGGCCTTGTTGGCGAGGAAAAGCAGTGTTAGACAACTCAAGTGGTTTCTGAATGCATAAAGTGTTGTATTCAGAAAGATACTTTCTGAAAACAATTTTTATAATAAATTAGACAAAAGTAGACTGCTACCAAAAGCCTGCTGTGGAGCTAGTTGTTTTTCCTATTAGTTTCAAACTGGGACTGATGTGCAATTTTATAATTCAAATACCAAAAGAATCAGAGCTGGGGAGGGGGGGTTCTTTTACTGCTCACATTCACTGTTGTCTTCCACTAAATGATCATTACTGTTGTTCACAAGACTGTTTTCATTGTCACACTTCTCTTTCTGTTGTTAATATGTCTATGTCTGTTTTGGCCTCTAGGATATGCAGTACTCATCTCAGCAAAACAATTTTTCATCTGATTTATGTGAAGGGCCATTGTTTTAAGAAGCCAAATAAGCAACACCAAAAATATTCTGAAGCAGAACCTTTTCTCTTAATTTTTCTGAACAAAATGAGCTGTAGATAGAGAAGAAAAGTGATTAGAAATTTAAATTGACAGCATTTAAATCAGTCGGTCTCAGGTTCTCATTATACTACATTTTCCCTGGCAAATCCGCAGAATATCCAGATCTTTTTCTTCTTGTGGTTCTTTTCTCCCAAATCTGTTCATGTACTAGAATCACTGTGTGTGGTGTTGTGGAGAGAATATGTTTTGCTCGTTAATGAAGGCTTGTTATTTGTTGTGCTTCTATTTACAGATATTTCAGTATGATGATAAAAGTTCACTGAGCAAAGATATTCCTTCTCTGGAAATTAAAAAGCTACAGGAGCAGAATGCCAGCCTTCGGGCTGCTATTGCACAAATGAGGAAACAAATGGAGAGTCTTCATGAGCAGATGTTGTCCTGTCTTCCTCTGACAGAAAAAAACCAGCTTGCAGACCTAGGTGACAACTCTTGCCACAGAACTAAAAATTAAGTTTCCCAGGAATAATTTAAAAATGCAGTATTGGAAGAAATAAAAACTTCTCTACCACTTAGCCAAAAATTGACCTTTCTAATTTGTCTTGTTGCTTCTGTATTTTGTAGCTGACTGATGTCTGTATCTTTTGAGACCATACTTTTTGTTTTTTATATTTCTTCACCTTTTTTTGTAATACATCTGCTGAAGTGGTATACATGTATATTAATCACACAAAGTTCTGAAGCAGTTGTTGCTGTGAAAGTGTAACCTCTGTATAAATATATACACATTCATATTATACTCCCCTTATAGGTTCACTGTGCATGAACAGGATTTCAGGTGGAACTACTTTGAACAGTATTGAAGTCAGCTCAACTGTCTTGGACTGTATAGCAAACTCAGACACAGAAAAGGTATGAAGAAATTTAAACTACCTAAGGTATCTGTGCATATGTGTCTGTAATTGAATACACAGTGCAAAGTACTATTTTTGCTTTGATAAATATTAAAAATTGAAGCAATATACACTTATGCTAATAGTAATGAGTATAAGTTAGATGAGAGCCGGTAATGATTTTTTCAGCCAAACCGATGCTTACTCTTTCAAAGGAATAAATTTTGACCAGTGATTCTCTGGCACAAGTCACTCTGGAGCCTTCAATCCCTTCTTGATAGCTTTTTTCCCACATGCTAATTCTTTAACTACTGCGTATCATGTCTTCAAGTTTTCCATTGTGAATCCTTTAGCCCTTTTTTAAAATACAAAAAATCTTCCAGCACGGTATGTAATAAGGTGAAGGGAGGGGTTAGTGCAGAGTGGACCGGACCTGAGGGTCCTCAGCGGGCGTGATGCTTCCATGCCGCTAGGGGGCGCCGTGGGTCTGCACTCGGTATGTCCCGGGAAGAGAGGTGGAGCCGGGGGGGCAGAGCGCGGGCCTGAGACTGGAGGGGAGCGCTCCGGAAGACGTGAGACGCAGCTCTCGAGTTCACAAATGGCATTCCCATGGTGTTATTTGACGGGGTAGGAACAGTGTCAGCATTAATACGTGAAAGAGCTTTCTCTGGGAAAAATAATAAATTGAAATATGTGAAAATGCCTAATACTACTGGTGGGGCAAGTCAGTGTGGTCTCCCTTTACTTTCTTCTAGCAATTTCATGGTGTAGTAAAGGGAATCTAAAGCAAGTCAGATTAAAAAAAGATTTTAAAATAAGGATTTTCTAATTTTCAAGTCATCAAATGACCACCATCTCTTTCACACTTTAATCTTATGTTAAGAATCACCAGTAACTACTCAAGTTAAAGAAAACTGAAATAATAGCTAAGTAATAAATCAGTATGAGGGGTGCTGATTGTATTAAAAGCTAAGAGCTTGAAGAACTGAAACAACAGCTTAGGAGCCTTGGGGACCTTGTGTGAAAATGCACACAACCCACCATGAGCAGATCATGTTTAATCTTAATTACATCTTTTTGCTGAATGTAGAAGGATATTTGTTTGTTCCTGCTGTTCAGTCACATATAGGAGATTATTGTGTGTCAGCACAGACAACATAGATTTATTTTTTCTCTTTAGCTGCTTCCAGAATTAGGTGAAAACTGAATTTTATACCAATCACTCTTTTCTGTTGCAGAAAATGTTTTACAAACTGCTGTCCAAGACGCATTCTCATTTTCTTCATGTTGCTTTAAGTGGACATAGAGCCATAAAAGAGAAGTAGTGAGTAATTTTGCCTTGGAGGCAGTAAAATGGGAACCGAACATTCCCTGTGCCAGAGATCAATCCTTGGCTTTATGATGCTAAATTATAATCGCGTGTTCAGGGCTGCATTCAAGAATGCAGAACATTTTTCAGGCAGTGATGTGCATCTTCAGTGTGAAATGCTGAATTACTTGTGTTTCATATGTATGGGCATGTAGTAAATATCAGGTGTGAAGGCCAAAACTTGAAATGAACAAAATGCTGGGTTTGTAGTTACTGCTGTCTTCATTGATGTTGAACTACGATTTCCTGTCTCTTTCTGCTGTCTGCTTTATTTCTTCATCATTAGTACATAACAAGCCTTCTTAGGGATAGGCTGGAAGCTGGACACAGTCCTGAGAATATCATACAAATAGGCAAAACTTTGTTAGAATTCCTTACTGGCTTTTAGAAGTGCTTATCTTCTAACATTCTCCTATACTGTCACTGTGCTTCTTATGTTCATTAATTGCATACTGAGGATGTACTTAAGGCCATGATGAATTACAGGCAAAAATATTTCTATCTTGAGGGGTTTAAGATCTGTTGAGTGATAAGGGTAACAAAACACGGGGGTGCAGATCTTAAGTCAATACAGAGAGACAGTGATAATTTTCTTTTCGCCATTTAATCTAACAGAGGTTCTGGGACCATAATGACCACAAACTGCAGAGCTAAAATGTAGCTAAAGAAAAAGAGAAAGGTTTATTGTGAAAACTAATAAAATAAAAACATCCATGTGTTTGTATGTTCTTCTTTGTATCAGCTTTGAGGAGAGTTTTTCCTTCCATCTTTTTTAGCACTCCTTCAAAAATTAACTGCTTTCTAGCTTACAGCTATGCAGTGCTTGTCCTACATGTATTTTTCTCATGCTTTCATTCAACAATATTTGTGGGAATGTTCCAGGCTGTTAAAGTGTTTTGCTGTTAAAGTTTAATTTGCCCTGTATGGCAAACAAAATCCTGAAAATGGACACACAAAAATGGGCTGTAGACTTCAACTTTAAACTTTTTCTTCAACTGGATTATTAAGCATGTTTGTACAAAACTCTCAACCTGGAGACCATGCTTTCAAACTATTTATTATAAGCACCTTATTTTTTTTTTTTTTTAGGGACCAGGCCCCAAAGTTCTTGAAGAAAGGATGGAACGTCATGGACAACAGTTACCAGAAGTACATCCTGGTGTTGATCTTCAGTATGGTGTCAGTTGCACTCTACAAGGAATGCAAAATAAGCTGAAGGAAGCAGCAAGAAAAATCTCAGTACTGAGCCAAGAGAAGCAGCAGCTGATTGAAATGGGAAACAGACTAAGGGCAGAACTTGGAATGGTACTAAAGGAAGGTAAATTTATTCAATGGAAGAGGGCTAGCTTATATATTTAGAATAAAATCTGGGAATCATTTCATCTTTTGAGATGGAGAGAGCTAGGCTTCCATACGAAAACAAAGTGCTGGACCTGATTTATTCTTGATCTGTATAGTTTGTGTGAGACTGTGGTGGTGTTGTGAGTAAGATTATTTTCTGATAGAAGGTGCTGTAGAACAAAGAGAGTATGCAGGGAGGACTCCCTGATGCTTAGATGTCAGTGGGGGAAGTGAAAGCTGAACTAAGAATTCTTTTAAGAGCAGAAAAGAGAAGTAGTTTATCTCTTAGTAGTTTATCTCTTGAAATAAAAACTAATAATGGAAGTGGACAAGAAAGCAGAATAAGCTTACTGTAAAATAAACTGGAATCAAGGGTGCATATAGCATAAGATTTCAGTGTGGACATTTAAGTTCAATGCAACTTAAATTGCTCTGGCAATGAAGCACATAACAAAAAACCAAACAAGCAAACAAACAGAAAAAAACGAAACAAAAAAACCAAACACATAAGGCCCACTTCCACCTAGCACTGAGTCCATCTGCAGTGAGAGAGAGCCTGTGTTATGGGGTACATTTATATCTGCTATAAGAACTTGTTGAGAGTGTAATATTGACAAAAAACAACAGAGTATACCTTTCTCAGTATTTTCTCTTCTTTATAGGGCCTTGGCATCCTGTTAGCTCTAAGCACTGCACAATTTGTAATGCCTCTGGTAGTCTTTTTCCAAGAGAGCTTGTCAAAAAAACACAGAGTCAGCTATCAGCTTTAAAGCATCTACAGCGCAGGCTTACAACACAGGTAATTATACACTCTGATCTAGTGATAGTGAGAAATCAAGCAGGTTATAATTCCATTAATATAACTTTCCTTGAAATTCTGCATTCCAATGTTTTCTTCTGGCTTTAGTTCAAATCTTCCTTTGGTACCTTGAAAGATTTCATAGAATCATGAAATATCCTGAGCTGGAAGAAACCCACGAAGATCTTCAAGTCCTGACCACACACAGGGCAGCCTAGACATTAAACCATGTGTTTAAGAGCATTGTCCAAATGCTTCTGGAATGCAAACAGGCTTAGGGCCATGATCACTCCCTGGGCAGCTTGTTAGTGTGCTTGACCACCCTCTCAGTGAAGAACTCTCCCCTCCTCCCCCATGAGGAAGATAGAGACAGCAGTCAGGCCATCCCCTCAGCCTCCTCTTTTCTAAGGTGAACAAGTGAAGTATCCTTTTAAGTCTCCCTCTGTAGTCTTCGTTGCCCTCCTTTGGACACTTTGTAATATTTCTTTATTCTCCTATTGTGGAGCTCAGAAGTGCACACAGTACTCAAGGTGAGGCCACATCAGTGCTGAGTATACTGGGTCAATCTATACTGTCCCTGATGGACCCCAGGATACAGCTGGGCCTTTTGGCCTCCAGGGCACATTGTTGACTCATTGAGCTTACCAGCAACCAAAACACCCAGATCCCTTTTTGCAGGGCTAAACTCCAGCCTCCTGTCTCTCACTCTATGTGGACATCCAGGATTACACTGTCCCAGGTGCAGAATCCAGCATTTACTCTTGTTAAACTTCATATAGTTGGTGATTGCCAAGCATTCCAGGCTATGAGGATTTCTCTCTTAAGGGCTCTCTACACTCAAGGGAGTCAACAAGTCATCCCAATTTAACGTCATCGTCAAACTTACTTTGTATGTTCTCAATTCCTGTGTCCAGGTCATTGATAAAAACATTGAATAGAACTGGCCCTAAAATTGAACACTGGGGAACGCCACTAGTGACTGGCCACCAGCTACACATTAATCCGTATCCTTACAGGGTTATATTTGGGACTTCAAAATTAACTTGTTTAAACATTATTTTCATTCAGAGAATTTCAGACGCTTGTGTTAGTGCATCATAAATGCAATCCAGAATTACAGGTATGAGTTTCATAAAGCTTAGTTTTAAATAAGATAGGCCATTTGAAGGATTTTGCAGTATGTTCTAAGATAAACTTGAAAATGATTAATCAGTGAGTGTATTTCCAAATATCCACAGTGGTGGAATTTTAGAGCACACTTGCCCAAGTTATTGTAACAGCACATAGTCCAAATATGAATGCAGGACATATCACTAACCTGTCTCTTTTGTAATTAAAATACTACTTACAATAGTTAAATTGCAGCTTTCATCAGAGACAAAAGTGGATAAATTCTGGCTCCCCTAGTAGTTAGTGGCAGACCTCCAGTGACTTCAATAGCCAGGATTTCACTATGTACTTTACTTAATTGATCAGCAGATTTGTTCTTGTGAGGATTGAGTCAGAGCAGCTGATTGTTGTTGTAGTTTTGAGGGCAGTAAACAATGTTCTTTCAGAAAGGGTGAGGTTATTGCTCTGAGGTGTAAAAACTCCAGTAGAATTATTAACCAAGTTCAATTGGGGAAATACTTCCTCTGGGAATCTCTCCAGGCAACCTGTTGCCATGTTTGATCACCCTCCCAATAAAGAAGGCTGGGATTTGGGTGTTTTTCCCTGCCCCCCTTATGCTTGAGCAGAGTGTCCTGTACTTCACTGTCTGTGCATTGTCTTTGTTTTTCCACTGTACACCCCTGAGAAGAGTCTGCCTCAGTCATCTTTACTTCCTCCCACCATCAGGTGCTTATGCATGTTGAAAAGATTACAGCTAAGCTACCTCTCCTAAAGGCTAAACAAGGCCAGCTTCCCCAGCCTCTCCTGGGTTATCAGCTGCTCCATTGTGTTGATCACCTTTGTGGCTGTTTGCTGGCCTTACTCCAGTATGCCCATGCCTTTCTTGTACTGGGGAGCTCAAAACTAGACACAGTACTCTTAAGCATGGTTGCAACAGTGCTTGGTAGAGGGAAAAATATCACCCCTCTTGACCTTCTGGCAGTGCTTTTCCTGATGCAGTCCAGGATGTACTTGGTCAAAGGCCTCAAGGACACATTGCTGCCTCGTGTTCAACTTGTGGTCCATCAAGTTTCCTGTTTCTTTTTTGCTGAGTTGCTTTCCAAGCAGTAGGCCTCCAGCATGTTAGATTGAAACTGCAATCTCCTCTGTCACTAGAGAAAAAAAAAAAAAAAAGAATTAAAGCTGATTTCCTCTAAAAGATGCTGTTTATTTTAATTCTGTCTTTATGCATACTTACTTCACTTAGCTGAAATTAAGAACTGATTGAGAGCCTTTTTATGGGTTACTAAGGTTCATACAGGGAGATTGTGGGAGATTTAAGTCTAATGTTTCTCTCTTTACTTATGAAGATCTTTGTGATAATATGAAACTATATAAGACATAATCCTAACGTTGTCAGATTAGAGAAATCACAACTGTCAGTCATTTACTTGAAAAATTTCCCATCTGAACATGTTCTAAAAATGTCTTAAGCATTTTTACATCTATACACATTCTAAAATATAAGATGGAGTAGCCACATACTCATTTTGAGCATGCCATCCTGTGGATTCTTGAGCCTGATGTTCTCACTGATTTCTACAGATGTTATCTGATTGACCTAGGTGTATGACAAAATATACAAACCATTTGGCCAGACAGTTTGAATGTCAAAGGTGAGTTTTTTGAAGGAGACAGTTGAACTAAATTCTAATGAACACTTGAATTTTTTCCTCACAGTTGAGGATGGTCCTGAGGAAAAAAAAAAATTAACCTCTGTCGTTATTAGAATAAGTGCTACAAATTAGGTAAATGAAGATTAAATGACTCAGCTGGTACTAATCTAACTAGTTGTGTGTCTGGGGATGACATGCTTTCAATTTGCAGTTTAATTCTGGCAAAAATAAATATTTTTTTCCTATTAAGTGAATCAGTGCTTCAGATTAGCCATGTAATTATAAACATGAGGGACCAATTACAAAAATTTCTTGGTCAGTAGATTTAAGAAAATAGTGTAAAAAGTTGAAGTGCAAAGATTATCCATCAATTAAATTGATGGAGAACAAGTGTTGGCAGGGTCAAGTTCAGTGCTCTGCTCTCTGGTCTGTAGGCAGACAGCTACCCAGCTTTTGCAGCGATTTCTATTCTCTTGGAAGAATACTAGTGAAAACAGGTAGTACTTGTTTGGAGCGCTCTAATGTTGGAATAAGAAAGGAAAAGGCTCTCCAAGCATCCAAAGTATGCAGCAGTATTTCAGCCTTGAATGGTATGTTTTTAGGGAGGAAAATGGGTACATGTTTCTTGGCTAAGGTGAATCTATTCAGCTTGAATCTGTGGCAACATTTTGAAATATGTACTAAGGGAACCTGGCAGGGAAGAACTCTGTGTTTAGATGTCCTGTCACAGATGCTTGAATTTCTCTTAGCTTCTTCGTAGCAGAAGATATCCAACAGGAGGGGCACTCCTGTTTGATAGAGAAAGGCTGCCTGAAGTCCAAAAGGTTATGCTGTTGGTGTCAATTAGAAACAAATCTGAACAGATGTCTTGAGTGAAAATAAGCCCCTGTTCTTCTTTAATGCACATTAGTTAGTGAAGAATTTTTAAAAGTTGCATTGTGAGCAAACATTGTAAACCATCCATCAGATAGTGAAAAAGTGAGAATTCCATCTGGTGTACCTTTAGAGAGTTAATGGAGACATATCCTTGTTTAGATATAGCAGACAGTGTAAGATTACAGAAATGAGAACTGCAACATGAGAACAGTCAACATGAGCTGGAGAGTCTGGTATATTTTACCAATTTTATCTAATCAAGCTCATTTAACATCAAAAGTATCAGTGAGGGCATAAAAATACTAGTTAGGACATATCATAGTGAAAGTCGTCTGGGTTCCAAAACACGGAAGGCTCAAATTGTTTCAGTTCAGGGAGAACAGGTCTGGAATGCAGCATGATTTGCAGCTCTTCATTTGACAGTCTGAGGACCTGATCTAGAGCAGCAGAGACTGCAGCTGGAGTTTGTCTAGGCTAGAAAGGATAGCCCTTCTTATATCCACTGGTCATATTCACTAGTCTAATTCCAGGCTGCTCATTACCCAGAACATACCTTCTGAGGCGTCAGTTCCTGCACTAAAGCTGAGCTGACAAGGTGAGCTTCCAAACACTGCCATTCTGGTTTGTGTGTTTTTCTTCTAGGTAATCACTTTTACTAGCCAGGCTGCATCCTTACCAAAAACTGAGAATTTATTACTATCATACCTACAGGAATCTTGTTGTCAGTAACTTTATATGATGCGCTCATGTTTTGTTTCTTTAGTCTTGAAGATACAGCAAAAGACTTAGATGTTTTTTTTCATCTCCTTTGACAGGGCCAAAGCATGGTGAAATTTTGTCAGGTAATTAGGTTTTTTTAGTTGCTGACACATTACTTTTCGTAGCTGCTTTATTTTATTTCTTTTTTAGCACTCCTTTGGGAGCTCTTCTTCTGTAATTTAGTCATGGGATAAGATAAAAGTGAAGAATGATCTTGACAATATAAGTTTGAGTAACAAGCAGGTTGATACCAACAGCAGCAAGAAATGTAGATTTTTATCAGATTAGGAGGGTAGTTTGGCCCTGTTGATCTGAACAGAACATAATTTTGTTTAATAATATTTAAAACTGATTACTTTAAATCTATCAGTGTATCAGCAATTTAGCTATAAATGTATTATTTTTAGAGACTATAAATTATTTATGTTTATTTAATATTTCATATTAGGAGCTGCAGTATGCAAAGCAACAACATCCCTCAAGGATCTCTTCTCTAATTGCCTGCCATAGCTTAGAGGAAGAAGAAACTTTGAGCAGCTGTGGGAAAGAAACAGAATCACCATCCACAAAGGTACAGTGCAGTTTTATTATCAATATAATTTGCCTTCAATTGGATTTTTCAATTGCAGTTGCTCAACAGTCATCTTCTGGAAGACTTAAAAATAAATGTATTTTTTTAAGTTACGCATTGTTGCTGTACAGAATAGTATTTGTTGACACTTAATAAACTAGGGTTTCTCAATCACTTTCATGATGTTGTAATTAATCTTCTTGTACAGTCTTCCAAAATGAAAAACAATCGTTTTCTTTTGTCTTGCCTCTTGCTGAAACTTTCTATCTTTCAAGGACCAAGATTGCCACTATGAGATTTAAACAATTTTTTTATGTCTTTGGTGTGAAAAGTGTATGATCTCTTTAAGACTGTGTTTGAATTTGAACAGGTTCAGCTAGATTTCTCTATTGAAAACCATGGGCCAGAGCAACAAAGGGCAGATACATCCTTAAAGATTGTTCAAAGTCAGCCACTCAGGCAGAGTCCTCGTCCAGCCCAGCAGATCCAGTTTTCTTCATCTACAACACATAATTTCTGCCAAGGTTTTTGGCAAACTTTAGAAAAGGGATTAAGCCCTTCAGTTCTCAGTTCTCAACAGAACAGTGACAGAGGTAAGCATCCTTTGTAAAATAGTCACAGTATTTTACTCTTCCAGAAAAATCAAATCCAGTAGTGGATTCTGCCCGCTTCAACTAAATTTTTAACATAACTGCTAATGTTGTTACAGTCCTGTGATCAGATCTAATGAGTTCCTTGAAGAGAGTCTCACTGCTGCCAGCAAAAGTCAGAATGAAGAGGAATGCCCATATAGCTATATAGGGTTTTATGCTGTTGTTGCAAAAACTTCTCCCCTTTTATTTAAATACTCCCAGAAAATGCAAATACCCTTCTCTTTTGTCATAGTCTAGACCTTATCTGGAGCAGATATGAAAGTGTCTGTCTGAGAACTGTACACTTTAGGTGTTGCCAGGTGACTATTAGATCAAATTGTAATTTGGCAAATTGTTGCTTAATCACCATTTTTGTAGCAGGTTAATAACTACAATACTGCGTGCATAGTGTACTAAGACCTAAAGGCCAAAAATTAGAACATGGGCATGCTATGGTGTATGCTATTGGCACACAGTGAGCTAGGGACTGTTATTCACTAGAATTTTATAGCCCAGTGCAACAAGTTGGAACATAGAAAAATGAAAGCAGACACATTTTTTTTTACTGTGAGACAGCATCCTGACCTTACATGTCAAATAGTATCAGAGTTAAAATGAGAGGAGAAGCTAACATGTAGACCATAGACTGAGAATGAATCAAAGTTGTACTTCTACAGGAAGCACCACTTTTGTTGGAAATTTGAGCAGGAGCACTCTTTGTGAGATATGTGCAGTAAAGTGTAGCCTCTTCACAAGTAGATTGTAAAGGAACTTTTTAATCGTAGCCATTATGTTGAGTAGTGTATTGCAGATTAAAGTTGTCTCCCATGTCCCTCTTGTGCGTGTTGTTTGGTGGTTTGTTTGTTTTTTTTTATTTTGATATTGTTATTTTTATTGTCATCATTATTGCTGATATCTGGTGTCAGCTGTGGAATAATATGTCAGCCATTTAGCCTTTTAAAATGAGCTTTACATTAATAGTGACCTGTTACCTATTTACAGATACTGTGCTCGACTATACCAGACTGCAGCAGCAAGATTGCAAACAGAGGGTGAAGGGAAGTGTTGGACTGTGTTCAGTGCTGGACTCTCTAGTACAAAGGATTGACAAACGGGGGTCCAGTGGAGAGCCACTAAGATGGCTGTAGGGTGCTGGAACACATTACACAAGGAGAAGTTTAAAGAGAGGGGTGTTCAGTGTGGAAAAGAAAGAGTCAATGGTTGATCTGATTGCTGCTATTTAACTACACAGTGAGGGATTTTGGAGAAAATGGAACCAGGCTTTTAGAGGTTCACAGTAAAAAAGACAAGGGGCAATAGACACTACTTTTGTCAAGATGCATCTGAGCAGGGAGTGATAAGCGCCTTGACATTTCACCCAGTGGTCCTTTCCAACCAACATTGCTTCTATTTTTAATCCAGTGTATAGATGCAATGGACTATCTTTAGCAGCACACAAGAAAAAAAAATTTAAAGGACTTTCAAAATGAAGGCTGGATTATAAGTGTATTTGTTCACAGCAGCAGTGCATTGCAGGGACAAAGTAATGTGCATAAACAGACCTGTAGGACTGGAATGGACATGGTGCTGACAGTCATGATTCACGTGTGCTTTTTTGTGGGGCTGGGACTGAAATAGGAAGAGTATTTCAGGTCAGGCCTATATTGACAGGATAAGCAAAAGTATGTCTTTGAAACATTACTGATAGTGCCATGCAGTTTCATGCTGCTGTATGCATGATGCAACACCACTGGCAGCCTTACAAGGACATCAGTTTCTTAATGTCTAGAAATTTCCAGCCACTGTTGCAAAACTTACTGTAGATTTCTGGGGATCTAGAGAATAGCAAAAGGGAAAGATGATAGTGCAAACATTAAACAAGTTAAACTTATTAAGTGGGGATATTTTCCTAAGAACAACCTATATTTGTTCTCTCCATCCAGACTTACCCTGAGAAAATTAAGCAGAGCTTCCCACTCAAAACATGCAGGCCCTGGAATACTGCATTGCAAGAGTAGGACTGTAAAAAACTCTTCTACCTTGCTTAGCTTTCTCCTCCCAGGAACCATTCAAATGATATCCTTAATTCTGCTAGACTGTATTCTGCATTTCAGAAAACATGATTGTGAAAGCAAAATCTTCCTTTTTGGGAAGCATGTCCCTTCAGAGCAGAATATATAAAAATTTCCAGGAATTCTGCTTCTAATTTTTAGCAGAGGCTTGCATTACTTTTTGTGTCTGAGGTATGGTAAATTCAATCTTTCCTGTTTAAAACCACTCACTTGGATTTAATACATTCATCAAACACATGGTTACAGTTGATAGAACTGTCATTAAGATGGAGTGACTTGGTACTTTTAGATACAAGTGACACACATTAAGCTGAAAGCTCAGTAAAAAGTAATTATTTGCAACAAAGCAAGCGTGTTTCTTTGCTTTTACAAGTTCAGCTCTGTATAAACCTATTGCACCAGGAGCTGTGTTTTGTGGGCATTTCTGGTGAAACAGAAGCAGTATTGTGAGAATAATTTTCTGAACCAGTTGACCAGCTTCTTTTTTTTTTTTTTTTTTTTTTTTTTTTTTTTTCATGAGCAAAACAGCCTATTGGGACTAAAAATGGTTGACATGTAAAGTAAGCCATGCAATTTGTATTTTTAGCACATGACACAATTCAGTGACTTCATTGGAGGGTTTATGACTACTATTCAATTAACACTGAATTACTGGAGTGGGCTGTTGCATACTTCGTTCATTTCAACTTCAAATTCAAAACTTGTGGAAGCTTCCAAGCAAGTCATAAATCTATGAAAGATTTTAATTTTTTTCTCTCCTTACTTACTCTAGCTGCTGATTTTTAGTTTGCACTGTAGGAATGAGATGAATTTAATAATTATGTTAATTCTGCAGATAAGTAGAAAGAAAGGGTTAAGAAGGAATACACGCTCTTTCTTCATGTGTTTTTATTGTTCTGTATTACTGAAAGAAAAAGATCCTGCTACAGAGGTAGACAGGTGCAAGCTACGATTATATTAAAAGCATCAGTTACATACAGACTGTACTATTAAGAAATACACCTCTGTATTTTTTTCCTTTCCATATGCTCTATCCCAGAGCCTGAGAGCAGGTGAGAGCCTTCAGTTGGCAATCCATATCATATGCATCTTGGACACTGGTGGCAGTCTACCCTTAAAGGAAGGCTTCTTCTCAGAACTGCATGCTTTCCTCTGAAAATTGTGACTCACGTGTGCAACTGTGTGATCAGCTTTTCTGCATGCTCCAAGGTTCTTCTATTCACCTGTGGGCTATAGGGCCTTTAAAAAAATTATTTTAAAGATTAAGCAGGAGGAGAGGAAGCTTTGTGAAACATTTTGAAAACTGGTATTTATTCTTCTTCAAGTAATTTAGCTTAATAAAGTTTATACTTTCTATTGGAGAAACTTTTTTTTTTTTTCTGGAAGGAAAGGCAAACATCACCTTTAAAAGTTCAACTGTAAGACTGCATTTAGAATTAAACCAATACTGTGAAGGGTGCTCTGTGGTTAGTACCATGTGAAAAGCTCCTGATCAGCTGTATCTCTTGGGTCAACAGTGGCTGGGGTCAATACAGAGGGAATAGGAGCATACGGCAAACTATCTGCACTTAGAATGCCCTCAGTAGTTACTTTCTTTATATACTTTTGGAACAGATTAAACTTTGTATTTTCCATGCCAGAGGAGGGTTCCAGTTTTTGTGCATAGTCCCACTGTACATTCTGAGAAACCTCCCCTACAGAGTTAGTCAGAACTGAGTCCTGGGTATAAATCTGAGTTTACATTGCATCCTAACTGTCTTAGAGAAGAAGGAGGTGAAGCTGCTTTGAAGCAATGTAACTTCTGAGGTTTACTACTATAATTTAGATAGGAAAGTTTCTTTTACTGTAATTTGCATTGTTATTGTTACTTGCAAAGCTCTGTGGTCTGAAATTCTACACTTTATGGATCAAAAGTTATCTTAAGTGTTTCCACACTAGACAGAATTTCAACAGCTTTGACATCACAGACAGTTCTAAGAGCAATCCATGTGGGTAAAAAGCTGGCCTGAGAAACGATCTAGTAAAATATTAACAAACAGAAAGAGTGCTCTGGCTTCATTCTGGCTCCAATCAGATAAATTTCTTTTTCTGCGTTACATAAAACTTCGTATTTGGAGTGTTTCACAAATATTAACTAATCCCCTAGTTACATTTTCTTCACTTAAATGTTCTCCTGAATGAGAACTTGTTTGAGTTGGTGTTCCTTCAGAAACACTGTTAGCCATAAGCAAATATCCAGTGACAAGTTTCTCAAATGAAATTTTCCATCTGTCCAGCCCTAATGTCTACCTGTATCTCTTTAGTTCTGAAAAGAAAATATCTGTGAATATTAATTTCTGACTGTAGTTAACACACATCAAATAGAAGATATGTTAAGCCTTTCAATACAGAAAGAATTTTGTTTTTGCAAAGTAGTTTAGACTTTTAATTGTGTTCTTACTAGCTCTTGTTGCCAAGATCACTTCTGAAATAAGTTACAATCTGTAAATTAGGTGTGCTTTTTCATTGGTTCTTTGTGAAAACCAAGCTACTGCATTTAAATTTTACTGCACATTGCGTATTCATGCTGCTTTTTATTCAAGTTCCTTCACAGATGTGAATGGTCTGACACAACCTGAGAAAAGTGAAGGTGCTTCTTGTTCATTGTGCTCTTAGGACATTTCACTTAAAATAGCATTTCTAATTCTGGGGTATTAGTTTTCTGTCTCTTTCTGTTGTGTAGAGCTAACCTTAAAAGTTTAAAGCTTCATGCTTTTAAATTTCTGTGTTAACACAGATTTTTGACAGTTCAAATTATAATAAGCCATCTACAATGTGTGTGTTCTGTGTTGTTGCTCCAAACACCTAAGTAGCCTTTAGCCTTTACTAGTTATAACTGTGCTGTCTCTCCTAATGTCAAGAGACAAGCAAACAGAAGACTGGAGAGCAAAGGACACGTGAGATGCATTTGTGCTTGGTTGCTTTGCCTTTGGTTCTACAGGATGACCTTCCTACATTATCTCTGAAAGTCACCCTCTTGGTTGAACACAAAAGACCCTTCAAAAATGAGGGAGCATTTAAAAAACAGACTGTCTGTAAGCAGTGTTCACTGTGTGCTATTGATGGATCTGCTCCATTGCTATTATTCAGACAAGAGGTAATCTCATTCTGCCACAGTTCCTGTACAAGCAAAATAATCTTTGAAGCTATATCCAGTGCTTTTCAGACACTGCTACCTGCACTGTTCTAAACTTAGTGTTGTGAAATTCTGCTTTATTATCTGCTAGATGTGGTAGAGGTCTAGAATAATACACTATAGTGATTTGAGTTCCTTTTTTCCAGAAAGGAAAATGCACACAAAGGTCTTCCACGGCCTCAAGCATACTTTTTCCTATCTTCTACATCTGTAGGTAACCACTAGGTGGCAAGCTAAACAACACGATTTCAAATCGATAGCCACCAAGCCGACTCATGCAAAGATTGCACACACGAGTGAACAGCTGGTTCGAACTAAATCTGAACATAAACATTTTTTAAAAAAATATGTTTTGACACTAGCCACGGTGTCATGCTTTGCATAGAGCTATAAACCCTCAGTAGAATAACTCCATAAATTAAAAAATAGTTATTTCCTTCCATGTAGAATTTTTTTTTAGACTTTCTGCCATGTTCTGGTGACTATGAAAATTTACCTTATGTGCAGCTTTTCTTGCTGTGATTGAATAGTACCTGGGACTGAAGTTGTCAAGCTCAAAAAATTCAACTAGTATTGAATGCTGTAGCATATGTTATTGCAGGTATATTTTGACTGCTTCTGCTGCCTGCTTTGGGTCTCCATATAAAATGTAAAGTTCAAATTAATGCCACAGAAAATAAGCATTAAATGCTGGACCCCAGCACCTGTAAATATTACCTGTAGCTTACAATGAGTATTGTGATTGACCAATTCTGCTTATCTTGCCTAATGAAACCCGCCATAAGACTAAAGTTCAGTTAGTTGGAGATAGTGCTTTTCAGAGAATTACATGAGAGGCTGCAGAATGGACTCCAGCTGATATTAAGAGCAGTCTCCCTGCATCCCAAGAAAAGATATCACTCTCTAAGTTAGTCCTCTCTAGTACCTACAGGTATTTCAGCCAACAAAAATGAAAATTTTTCCAGTAAATGCCTTCCTCTGTGACAGAAGATGAAAACCAAAAAAATTGACCCAAAAGATAATGATAGAAGAATTGTCAAGCACGCAGAATTGCTTTTGAGCCCTTTGGATCATGCATATTCAAACATGTTTCACTGAAACTTTTAGGGCTGCTGCTGCCTTGAAACAGATCAAATTTATTGCAGCCAACTACTTTATCACCATTTCACAACATGCAAACAGGTAGGTCTAACTCTGTCATGTTAGCCACTGTGTTGGTAATGCCTTGTTTGATACAGATGCTCTCTCACAATGGAGAGAAAGGTAAACCTGTAAGTATGTTTAAAAACAGATGACAGATACATAGTGCCTGACTTGAACAGTTACACCGACCTTCCAGCTCTTTTCCTTAAGCCATCTGATGCTAATGGAGAATGAACAGGTACAGATGAGTGAGGATTGAGCAGGAGAAGCTGATGACACTGCAAGTGTAGCAAGCTTGAATAGACAGTTCTGTGTCTCCTATGTACAGAAATGGTTCTGTTACTCTGTAAGACTGACAGCATGGCACTATGGCAGCATTATATTTAGAGGAAAAGAGTATACCAGTGCTTTTTAACTATTCGATCTCATAATTAAATACAAGCATAACTACAAAGTATTTTCTTTCTTTTTTTCAGCAGTGGAGTTCAAAGTTATATGTTCAACTGAACAATCTGAAGAATCACAGCAAAATATCAAAGCTGAGAATAAACTTGAAATGCCCGCTGCAGATTTAACAGTCAGAGGAACCAGGCTGGAAGCTCAGCAGAAGCTAAAATCCAGGAATTTATCCTGTTCTCATTCCATAAAACCAAAAATCTCTTCTAACATGGTAAAAGTCCGCAACTATAATATTAAAGACTGATTTCTTTGTGGGCAGAATGTTCCAGGTTCACAGTTACAATTAACTTACTTTGAAATTCCTGAATCAGAGCTAAATATCAGTTCCGTTTTTGCATATTGAGTTGTGGTATTTGCAGCCAGAAGAGAGAACGAATACACTGCTTCAAGTTGCGAACCTTTAAAACAAAGTGTTAGTATGTGTACATTATGAGATTACAGTCTTCACTGTTAGTACTGACTTATCTTATTTGTATATGTTAAACATTGATTGCATCTTGGATTTAGAAATGCCCAGTTTACACATAGTAAAGCCTTGTGCCTTTGGAAAGGGATTGCAGGTCTTTAGCAAATATTTTGTTGAGAAACTGTAGATGTCATTTAAGCTTAGAAGTGGAATGCCTCAACCTACTTATTTTATTGTGACTAATAATGCAACCGTTAATCTTGTGGAGCTACTTTCTACTTGAAAGAGGTTTGAAAAGATTGCACCTGAATCTGTATTGTTTCTCATCTTCTGTAGCTCTTTCCAGTTCTTTAGACAGCATTAAAGAGTATAAAATTAAACTTCTATTGTCACACCAGTAATTATATTTTTAACAAGAGACTGCTTAAAGCAGTAAATAATAGTAACACTTAGATTTAGTAACACTTAGAGCTGTACAGAAGCATTGTAAGAAATGTCCTACAGTAGATGAAACTAAAAGAAAACTTGACTGAGTTGGGGTGTAATGAGAGATATCTATATTGTTACGAACAAGCCAGTACATTGAAACAAGTAATCAGTATTTTTGTAACATTTCCAGTAATACTGAGATGTCTTAGTATAAGCAAAGGAAATGCACATGAAAAATTAAAGGAAAGCCTTATTTACTATGGGAATGGTCAAGCCATGGACCAGATTACACAGAGGGGTTATGGAGTCTCCATCTGTGGAGATACTAAAACTCCAAATAGATGTGGTCCTGGGCAACCTGTTTCAGCAGACCTTTTTGAATAGAGGGATTGGACTAGGTAGATCTCCAGAGGTGCCTTCTGAAGTAAGTGATTCTGTGAATGGCATAACTGGAGTGAATAATACTACTCAGTTGCTGCTAAAACCAAAACATCTGAACAGGTTTAATGAAGGAAGAGTGCTGCTTACCTACAAGTGCTCTTTTTTCCTGTAGTGCTTTTCTTTTTAGAAGTCCTTTCCTGGTGCTCTTTGCAAACAGCTGCTCTCTTTGGTCCTTGGCAATGTTGTAGTAATCAAAAATTATTTTTCTACTCTCTGCCAAAATTTTTTTACTTTAGTGCAAAGGTGCTATGATGTTATAATCTGATGCTACATCTGCAGTAAATTTCATTGAGATGTTAACAAGCTACTATGAAGTCTGAGAGACCTTGTGATCTTCTTTCTAAATCATTTAATTGCTTGAAAATCCTGTCACTGGATGAAACATTTAACATTGTTCATGAGCCGGAACATGATGCATTCTCTTGAACCAGGCCCTGAATGAGCTCTTTTTGTATCTCAAAGCATAGTGGTTTCTAACAAGTACAGGAATTTTGGCCCAGTTTACACCAGTTACAGCTCTCAGTGGTTATTTCTAGAACACAATGTGTAAATTACAAAGTTTTTAATAGTGTAGATTATCCTGAAAAATAATTTTTAAATTTCCAATTCCATATTTAGTATTGAGATGTGGAGATGCATGGTATTTCAGTGCCACAAGATTTTGTGTATTTACAGGTGTTAAAAGCTGTGTGCCCATTGAAAAACAGCAGTTTCTTCCATAATGTTGGTAACACTGCATGTGAGTCTGGAAAACATTACTCTTTATTCTTTACATCATAGATACAAGCTCATGCGCTGCAAACTGAAGATGCTTTTGTATAGGTTTCTCTACAGGTTTTTACAGGAGTTTTTTTTGTTTGCTTGTTGGAGGGGTTTGGGAATGTTTTTGTGATTGCTTGGTGTCATCCAGTGCCCATCCCCCCTGCCCTCCGGTGGGGCAGCTGGCATGTCTTCTCATACAAATCTTTTGCCAGAAATGCAACTTCAATTTATTCTATTTCCCTAAGAAACAGGTTTTCTTAAGGCAGCTGTATGTAAGGGTAAATTAAAGCTCTTGTTTCCATTTTTTACTTGAGATGGAAAAAAAAGTTGTTCAATCATTGTACACTTGTTTCAGTGTTGCTATGAGAACATAGCATATAAATATACAGAAAATTAACAAAGTATGTGTAACAACAATAAACAACATAAACACATTGCTTGGATCCTGTGAGGAGAGGTTGCCCTGTGTAATAAATATGGGGGGAAAATTCTCATTTATTTCTCTTATGACCAAAATCTTTAACTCATGGAGCACTCATTCTTAAGAAACAGGTGAGAAAGAGTTGTGACGGTAGTATTGGGGATGCTTTTGAATTGTACATGGAAAAGAGAGCTTATGAAAAAAGAACTCCAGCCAACAAGAGAGTACTGAAAAGATAAAACAGAGTAAATTGCTGATAGTTGTTACCGAAGGGTTAAGAAACTACTATAGTTTTGAGGAAATATGGATAAAAGCAGAGCAGGTCTGGCAGCAGTGAAAACTCCCAATGGAGACACGAGCTCAGGCCGCAGCGTTCCGTAACCGGGGACGAGACAGGCAGGGGCTTCGTGCACCCTGGCAACCTGGGCCACATTTGCCGGCCGAAAGGCAGAATGGCGTTCTTCCTGCCGGGACAGCAGTTATAGGTAATACGGAATGAAATTCAAATCTTCTACTTTGCTTTAATTTAGGGAGTGTGGGTTACAGAGAAAGTGGATGAAAGGTGCACAGCGAGCAGCTAGCCTGCAGCCCGCGGGATGGCGGCAGCCCGCTCCCTGCGCGGCCCGCCCCCCGCCTCTGGACCGCTCTGGTGCCGCCAGTCACGGCGGCGTGATGGGCCCGGGCACGGGGTGGCGCATCCCCGGCCGGCGTGCCCGCTGCCCTCTGGTAACCCTGGGACCGCGCTCCGCCGGGGTGAACGACCGCTGCCTGCGAAGAGCAGAGGCTGCTGCTGGCCCCGCCGGCCCAGCTATCCCCTCACCGTCCTCACATCGCCTCATCGCCTAGCAACACTCCACGGGCCGCCATTGGCCGTGCCGCGCCCCCGCCTACACGCTCCCGCCTCCGGATTGGCTGACGGCCCGGGGCTGCGCGTGCTCCCCAGCGTCCCTTTGTGCGCCGCGGTTTCCGAGAGCGCTACTCATCCTGGCCCGCCCTGGCCCCGCGCCCGCTCGGCCCGCGTCTTCCTCGCCGAGCCATGGTGCCGGCGCGGCGCGGCAGTAGCTCCGCAGTGTGCACACCCGCGGGGAGGTGGGAGAGGGATAGGAAGAGGTCCGCGCCCTCGGTGGGTTGTCGCCCCCTCGCCCTCGGCCAGGCCGGCCCGAAGCCAAGCGCCTCTCGCAAGAGCCCGGCTTTCCCGGGCCTCCAGAGCGGGGCGGGGCGGAGCGCTAGAGTTGGCTCGGTGCCGCGGACTCGGGGGCCCGCCTGGGCCCGCCCCCGCCTGGCGAGGGCCCCCTCCTCCCTTGGAGCGGCTCCGGCGGGCAGGGGCTGGCATCACCCCGGGGCCGGCTCGGGGCGGCCCAACCCCGGCTCTCATTGGACTGCGGCGAGGAGTAAACTGTCAGCCCATGTGGCGTGGCCGCCGGAGGTGGCGGCTGCTTAAATAGCGGTGGGAGCTAGAGGGAGTCAGTGAGGAGAGTGCAGAGCATCGTCTGTACGCAGTTCGGCACTGGCCGCTGCAGCGCCTGAGTCCACCCGCAGCGCCCGCCGCGCAACAGTCTGATCGGCGCTGAGCTGACGCCAGTCTTACCAGGACGAAGCCTTCCGCCCCTGTGCAGGTACCGGCAGTACTGCAGATGCAGGCGGGAGAGCGGCAGCCTCTGCAGGCCGCTGCTCTGTGGAGGGTCTATCTTGCCCTCTCCGCCGTGCGGGGCTGCGCCTCACTGCGCCGCTGGTGGGGGTCCGCGGGCCCGGCTCGCACGACCAGAAGGTTCTGCGCCCCGGCGCCGTGCTAACCGCGCCCTGTTGCTGCGGGCTGCACTCCTGTGGAGCGTCGTAGCCAGCTTGGCGGCTGATTACTGAGCCGCAGCCTCCCTCTCTGCCCGGTGAGGCGGCGCGGAGGGAGGCTGAGCGGCAGCATTGTGGTGCTGGCGCTCGGCCATCTTGGGGCGGGTTGGGACCATGCCGCGGCGACCCCTTGCCGCCGGGCCGGCTGGGCTCTGGGAGCGCGGCTGGGATACCACTGCCTGTGGCAGGAGCAGTCCTGCAGCTCTTCCCACTCCGGCAGTGGCTCGGCGGGGGCTGAGCCCGCCTTGGGCTGATGAGCCTCGGCAGCCCCCGCTGCCGCAGCTCGGCGCGGAGCACCGGCTGTCCGGGCTGAATGGGCTGCTCTAAGTTGTTAGCCGGGCCGCGCTGCGCTGTCCTGCGGTGCCATGGGTGGGCGTAAAAACACCAGCGTGGCAGGAGAAGGGAGGTCGTAAGGGAGGAGAATCAGCGTTCGGTGTTGCGAAAGGTGACTTGTCAATATGAACCGAGAAAACATCTCAAAGAAGGTGCCACATATTCTCCTACTTCTTTTTCCCACTTCGATATAGGCCAACCACCCATGTGAAATAACGCATTGATCATAAACCAATCTGGATTTGATTATGTGATTCTGTCAGGAACATGATGATTGTCTCCCTTCTGTTGTTTTTGTGCCTGTCAGGTTTTTATTCCATATTCCTTCACTGCCACAGGGGGCCTTTCACATACTGAATGCATATTTTCATAGTTAAAAGCTATTCGTATGACTAAATTGAAACAGACAGCGTTAAAACTCTGTATGTTAACTTGCATGTTCTTTCAGAGAGCAGTTCTGGGAGCTTCGGATCACACCTTGCCTGAAAAAGACTGTAAAGGGAGGAAAGGCCTCAAGCCACATGAGCCATAGGGTTCGCCCTTTCCTGCAGCCTTTATGGTTCTTGAAACAAACTGAAAACAATAATGCATTGTGAAATGCTACATTTAGTGGATGAATTCAGAAGATGAGAACCTTGGCAGAAGATGATGGGTGGCAGTTATGAACAGATATTTTATAAACCTGTTATGGTGATACTGGGAACTTAGAAGTTTTGTACTCTCCTTGTTGACCATTTGGGAATCAACAGAGCTGTCTTGATTCCATGAACAAAATCTAACCTACTTATGTCAAAAAAGAGCTCTGAACCTTGTGTTTCCTTCTAAGTAGTGCATTTTAAATATGAAAACACTACAATTTTTTCATTTTTCTTGTGCTCAGTGGAACAAATTCATCCTTGAAACAGAAAGTGACAGTAAAAAGGTCTTTGTAAAATCAAAGCTGTAATGCACAGATTGATGGTAGCCAAACACTTTCAAAAAATGAAAAGCAGCCTGTGTTTTGTAAAGGGTTCTTTTGAAGGCAAGACATAGCTCTTTACAAGTGTAATTCCTATGATAGTTATAATGACAAATTTTAGAAATTATAATCAGACATCAGGAAACCTGAGTTATGATGTAGTCATACTGAAAAACTAGGAAAGCAGCCCTTTGGTCAGTATCTATGCTGAAGGAAGCTATGGAGGAGTCACGAATGTGTAATTTTTAAATAATGGGAGATCCACAACAAGATTTAAATTGCATAAAAACAGTAGCAAAGTTGGCTTTGGATGGACATAGATACAGCAGAATAAGAAAAGTATTGTCTTGGGCGAATCAGGTATGAGTGGGAGAAGAAATAAAATTTTACCTTCAGGTTTCTTTTTCCCTTGCCTTTTTTTTTTTTTTTTCTTTCCCCCTGTAAAAGCTTACAAGCTTGATGGACATGGATACCTTCGTAGGGAAACAGAAAAATTACTCTAAAAAAGAAAGATGTACAGATGCCAGAGGTGGTGGAAAATTATGATTAGTACTTCAGTTGAGGGGTTTTTTTGTGTGTTGGATTAGTGAGGTACTGAAAAAACAAATGTTTTAAATGCAATGGACAACAATATCTCAACTTAAGAGTAAGTTTAACAATGGTGGTAAGCTAATATGATACCAGTAGGTAGCCAATACTAGACAGCAAGGTTAAGAAGATACACCATGGTTGGAGAGAGGAACTGGCATTAATAAATAAACCAAACTTGCCAAGTGGCCAATGTGGGAGATAGATAACCAGAGCACAGGTATATAGTGATGTAAGTTGTTACTAGTCAATAATACCAGAAGGGGTTGTTAGTTACTACCAGTCACAAACTGTATGAGTCAGCAACGCAGTATCATTGCCAAAAAATATTGTGTAAATGCAGTGAGACGGTAGTTTATGCTCAACTAAGGTGTCTGTCAGACATTATGTTGGCAGTGGAGGTGTTTGCTTATACTTCTCTCTCTTTAGTTAAAAATACAAGCTGCCTGGGAAGAATTCACAAATTTCAATTCAAATAATACTTAGGGGTAAACAGAGGGATGCTAGATGTCGGGTAGGATCCAGTGAAATACAGCCTTTGGAAATCAGAGAATCCTGTTTGTCCCTCTTCATCATCTGTTTCTCTTTCTCTCTCTTTTTTTTTTTTTTTTTTTTTTTTTTTTTTACGTGTTCATTTTGATCACCTTGTTCATCAAATATAGTAGAAATGGCCCCTTCTGTGTTATTTGTTGTAGTCCACTCACCTGTAAAAAAGCTGTGGAGATAATTTTCTTTCTTGGTCTTCCTTGTGTCCTGTATTTAAAAAACTACTGTGGATAGTCTAAAAATGCTTTGCAGGAAAAAAAAATGTCTATAATTTAGTAAACTAATACACCATTTGGAGTAAAGTCAATCCACTACAAAATGGTCTGCCTTCGTATTTTCTCTCAAGGAAGACCAAAGGCGTTGTTAGCTGTAAATTCTACTTTAATCACTGTTTAATCAGGATTGACTTAATATTTATGATTTTTCCTCTTCCCATTCTTGTTTTCCACAGTAAATCACCCCTACTGTCTACTGCTAAATCCACAATTTGTATCTTAAAGGTAGACATTTGGAGCCCTTTGTGGCAAGTCTAAATCTTGGGTTTTTTTGTGTAAAAACTCATAGGTTATGGCTCTTCTTAGCCATTTACCCTGCTAAAATTGACTTCTTGTTTCTTATTCTTCTACATTTTGACCTTTAACACAATCTTACTCAAATATATTCGTAACATGTTGGCAAAAATTGCTTTGCTGATACATTCCATTACTTCACTGTCACAGAAGGACATTTTGTCAAGATTGACTTGGAGTGTTGATGGAGTCAACTTTTTCGAGATGGAATGTTTCTGATACTCCAGGGAAGGATGTGGGGTGGGAAGGAACAATTCTAGAAGTGATGTTTCTGTCTCCTGAAATACAAATTATATTTCTCTCCCTAGACATCATAACCTAAAGAGCTGAGGCATAAAATGGAATAGTAATCACATTATCATCTTTTATTTCTCTTGTCTCATGCTTTGATTGTAAGATTTGTGCCCAAGATCCATTCTTTCTTTGCCTCCTGCACAGAATTGCTGCAAGTATGGCAGTCTTGAGGCTCTTGATTGGGTTTTCCAGGTACAGTGGTGAGGCCTATACTAGATTTGAGGGGGAAAACTGAGAGGCTTTTCTTCAGAGCAGTGTGGACTAGGCCTGTTCCTTTCAACTTTGGCTCTGAGTAATGCTTTCTCAGTAAGGGCCTTGCTCATGCGGTCCTTGGTGTTTCCGTTTTTGTGAACAACCAGAGCAGAATGGAACTTCTGTTGTCTGAGTGTTGAGTGTAATACTGAGAGCTCCAAGATGTCCTTTTGGGAGCACTTCTGTTTCTACTCCCAGGAGGAATGGACTGAATGAGGTAATCACCTGCTTGAGTGTTGCATGTTGCATAATTCCACAGTTACTCCACAGATCTGAATCAAGATAACTGCTGAAGGAAAGCAGAGGGTAAAAGATACAAGACAATCTCTGTGGTGTGTTCTGACTGGGCTACCCCTCAGCTAACCAGAGGGCTTTGCTTGCCTTCTGCTTACCCCAGCCTCCTTCAGCTGCAGGAAGGCATTATGCTTGAGCAACTTGTTGATGGAAGAGAGGCCTATTTCTTGCTCAGAAGCATCAGGAAGTCCTGAAAGCCACTGCAAAACCATATTTAAATGAAATGTCTAGGGTTGGAGAAACAGCTATGAAGTACTTATCTAAGGGTATCCTAGTGCTGTTCTGTGCATATCATCAGGAACCAGCAGCATGTAAGCAAAGTGCCTGCATGGGACTATGGAGCATAATCTGTGAGGGGAATCAAACTTTACGTCTTCTATAGCAAAATCTTTCCTTCAAAGTTATTAAGGCAGACACCTAGCTATTTGAATATCCAGTTTTCTCTGTGATCTTTGCTTGTTAAAGTCTCACACATTAACTCTAAAGAATATTTTGCTTCTACTTACCAGTAGGTTTATTTAAGGAAGTGCTGTGAATGCTTACTACCTCTTCTGTTCATGCAACCACACTTATTTTTGTACATATATATATATAACACCATATGTATGTGTGGATTTCCCCACCCCCCTCTTTAACTTGTCTACTTAGGATCTACAAATTATAATTTGAATGTAACTGAAATATCGGTTTCAGTTACTCTCTGCTTAGTTGTTAATATATTTCTAGTGTAGTAGAAAATAAATTAGTATGTTCACTGTAATAGATGAGCCATCATTTGGTGGTGTGATCTGTGTAGATGGTCTGCTATGCTGCATTATGCACCACATGTTTTGTGGTGGTTGAGATTAGAGTCTTATATGCAAATTTCTTGGGACAACAGCTAAGGTTTTTCATCCCATCTAGAATCCAGAACTGTTCTGCCAACTCTTATTTTAAATCACTGCTCTCTATCACACATAGTCAGTTTTCCATTCTTGGGCTTCTCTATGTGGCAGTGCAGAGTCCTGATAGGAAAATTTTTTTATGTGTAAAATGTATTTACTGTTTTTGGTATTTAAAACTATACTAAATTGTGTCCTAATCTGTGCTTTTATGTGGGTTTTCTCCTGTGTGTGTGTTCTGGGTTTTTTGTTGTTGTTTTGTGGTTTGTTGGTTGGTTGGGTTTTTTTTTTGTTTTGTGGGGTTTTGTTGTTTTTTTCCTCCTCCAACAAACTTTCTGATTATTGATTCTTAAGTTAGCACTTAACTTTGGAATGACTGTAGAACTTGTTTTGCTGCCTGTTAGGTTTGCCTTGTAATTATGTATTTTACTATATGCATTTCATAATTTCTCCACCCACCTCTGCTCCAGCATGTTAATCTTTCTTCTCTGGTGATTTCACAGAGGCTCTGCAGTTGGTGGAGCTAGACCTGTTCATTTTCTAGTTGTCATGTAGAAACTGTAGCCCAACACCTCTTCAGGATTAGTTTTCTCATCCAAATTGTCCCCATGGGTCTTACGGTGCATTTGATTAGTTAGGATGTCTTTTTTTAGTAGATACTCCATGGGCTGCTTCTGAGTGGGTGTTTTTTCTGCAAGTGTGCTTGTTTGTCACAACATGTCAGGAAGACGAGATGCATATAGTCTCCTTCTCTATGTGAAATCTTACTAGTCTTACTGCTTTGTGAATCTCAGCAGCAGGGAGAAATTAAGAGATGGAGGACGTGGTGATTGCAGGCATAGCAGGAAAGCTGCCAGAATCGGAGAACTTGCAAGAGTTTTGGGAGAACCTGCTTAATGGAGTTGATATGGTCACAGAGGATGATCGGAGGTGGAAACCAGGTGAGTGCTTATTGTCTTCCCTTTTGGAGCCCTGAGTTCTGAGTGTCTGAGAGGAACGAGTGTTAAAGGAAAGGACTTTTCAGATGCAAAACCCTGCCAGAACATCTGGATTCACGTCTGATACATCAGTAAGAAATTTGGGAACAGAATACCTCTATGAAGGTCTCATGTAATCCATTTTATAATGTCATGCCCCATGCAGTAGTAGCTTATAAATACTATGTAGCTTACTTGCAAATATGAGAACACTCTGATGGATCAGCTATGCAACATGAATACTGTACCTGCAGTTGAAAGCTGTGGCAGTAAGATAGCTTTGTCATATTTTTAAGATTCATAAGTAGGACAGAGACTTGAGTCCTGTGATTTATGGCATTTTGCAATGTTCTTTTCTGTCTCATTGTCTTTCTAAAATGCTTGGCACATGTCTGTCCTATCCAAGCCAGTGCTTTGCAGAAGTGAAAACTAAAGCTTTTGTTTTCCTTCTAGTTGGTGACCAACAGGAACCGCTTATTAGGGCTCAGTTTATGTGCAAGGTACAACTTGCCAAAGCAAAACTGCTTGAAGTAGATAGATGTCTTTTGCTGCCATATCAGTGAGAGTCTTAAAAATAAGTTATTTTTTTGTTAATGCAGCATTTTCATTTCCAAATGAGATTCGGAGAGGTGGGTAGGTAGATTTTCATGCAGCAGTCTGGGTACTGCATCAGAGATGTGAGGATTCAGGAATAATTGAGAATCTGCTGTGGTCAGTCAGCACAGACTCAGTGTTGAATTTTTCTTCTCAGGAATTTATGGACTGCCCAGGAGAAATGGAAAGCTCAAGGACATAAGCAAATTTGATGCATCGTTTTTTGGGGTCCACCCCAAACAAGCTCATACTATGGATCCTCAACTTCGCTTGCTGTTGGAAGTTTCTTATGAAGCTATTTTGGATGGAGGTAAGCAGCTGAAGGACTGAAGAGAATTGTGCTGTTGTCTCTGTGCAGTGTGTGCAGACATACACCTCTGTGTTGATCTCTCACAAGAGAAAGCCATCACATTAGAGAGCAAAGAACTGGTACTGGAGTTAGAACAAAGCTGTTTTCTCTAGACCTCAAACCAAAAAATATATGCTGAGTGCTGGCAAATGTCTTAACTGCTTTATGTGGTACAACCAGTATGACAGAAACACTTAATGGTCAACAGTTCTAGAGCTTTTTTATGTTCTGCTCTACCTTAACGCAGAGATTTGTTATAGAATATTAAAGACATACTTGTAGTGCAGAAGAGAGATGACTTAGATTTCTCATCTGTGGCCTAAAGGAATGGCAGATGGCCTAATGTGTTCCTTTCAGATTCGTGGAAAATTTGTAGCATTTCACCTGCTTCTATAGAAGGTTTATTCAGGAAATGTGCTTTCAGAAATAGAAGCTTCATTCCCTCATCACTGCCAGTCATAAAGTGGTGCTAGCATACCTTGTATCTCCCCAGTTTGCTCCTCACTGTAAGCTGTAATCTCTCTTCCAATGTCCCCACAGGTATTGATCCAGCTACCCTCCGTGGCACTGACACAGGTGTATGGGTTGGTGCCAGTGGGTCAGAAGCTGCTGAAGCTCTTAGCCAAGATCCAGAAGAGCTTTTGGGATACAGTATGACTGGTTGCCAGCGTGGTATGTTTGCCAACAGGATTTCCTACTTTTATGACTTAACAGGTAAGTGTCCCCAAACCTGTCAATACTTTTCAACAATTGCAATTTGTATGATAGTTGCACCGTTTCTGTAAGGGGAGTGGGATGGAAATGGTGACTTAGACCCCTTTTGAGATGAAAAAGTAGTATGCAGCTATTGTAAGGTACATATGAGAAGCAGGAAATGTAAATGTGTGATGAGACTCATTGAAAGTCTTTAACTCAGTTGCTCCTGATGGGCATTGCTGGCATCCCTCTGAAAGATGATGTCAGGAGGCTTTCATAAGGAGGCCCACATTCTTTCCAGCCTTTCGACTGCTGTTTGGTATCAAGATGTGTAAAAGTCAGCTACACCAGGAACAAACTGAGTGTAATAGTTGGCTATTTTTGAGTAAAGTGAAAGAAGCAGAAGAGTCACCCAAATGATGTGATTGAAGGAATAGATTTGGCTTGAAATGTATGTGGTATTGAAGAGAATGGAGGGGTGGGAGTTGCTCTGAAGGGCAACAGAGATAATGTGCTAGGGTAGCACCAAGAAGGGGAGGGGTTTCTGTTGGTGAGAATGCGGAAGTAGGTGAGATCTGCTGGTGAAGCTACAATATCTCTTTGGAGACAGAAGTTTTTTAAAATACCCTTAAAGTCAAACTGTTGGCAATTTTTTTTCACCTTCCTCATCCTTTGTTAGCTGGTAAGCAGGCAGTGATGGTGATTCTTGTCTCCCATTGTATCAGGCTTACCTGTCATGTTCTGAAGCAACTCTTATTTAACAGTTGTTTGAATTTCTCTTGTGATCCCATCTTGAAGTCTTCAGAAAACAACTCTAGGAAATAAACAGTAAGAAATGGCTTTTTTTTTTTTTTCCCCACTTTAAGGACCAAGCTTAACTATTGACACAGCCTGCTCCTCTAGTCTCATTGCTCTGGAGAATGCTTATAAGGCAATTCGTCATGGACAGTGCAGTGCAGCCCTAGTAGGTGGCGTCAACCTGTTGCTGAAACCCAACACTGCCGTGCAGTTCATGAAACTGGGTATGCTTAGTCCTGAAGGTGCTTGCAAGGCTTTTGATGCTTCAGGTAAGGTATTAATATAAAAGGTTGTCATGTTGTGTGAGAGGAACTTATTGTGGAGCCTGTGACCAGATATTCTTGTAACACAGCAATGAGCTGGCCTCCTAGGTGTTCCTAGGTTCACTGTTTGTGACATACCACAGACCTGAGCTGTATTTCATGCTCCATTGAACCTGGAAAAACTTACTGTGCAGATGAAATTGTATGGTTCATTTCTCAGTCTTTGGGGAAAGGAAATAGCTGTCTCTTGATGGAAACTATCATAATTTGTGATAACATTATTTATTTTTTATATTTCTTCTCTCTCTGGTCTCAGGAAATGGATATTGTCGCTCTGAAGCTGTTGTTATCGTTCTTCTGACCAAACGATCTATGGCTAAGCGGATCTATGCCACAATAGTTAATGCTGGAACTAACACTGATGGCTTTAAGGAGCAAGGTAGGCCTTCAGCCTCTGAAAAGTGCCATATGTGCAGAACTGTTCAGGATAGAGTCCTTGTCACTGAGAACAGCCTGTTATGGGAATCTTCATATGTGTGAAGGTTTTTTATTGTTTGGGTTCTTTATTTTTCTGTTTTGGTGGTGCAAGGTTCTGGACCCTATTTTGTATAGAAGTTGAAGGAGAAAAGTGGTAGCTTCTACAATAGAAAGTATCAGATACGTTCTGTTGCCAGCTTCAGCCTTCCTCAGGACATGTCTGCAGTAACTTCTGCCCTGATGGTAGTAATGTTATGTAGTAGTGCTGTTATGATTGTAAGACCCTACTGCTGTCACATTTCTCCCACTCCAGTTATGGAAGCACCAAGATTTACATGTTCTGCTTGATCTAAACATTTCCATACCAGTCTAATTCATTGCTTTAGGTTCATATATGGCTCCTTTGTACTTCTTCCAAAGAGTTTGAGAGTCTTACTGTGTTTGGTGCTAAGGACATTGTTGTAAGTCCTGAAAAAGGCTCTCTTTGCTCATTTTTAATATGGTAGTTGCAAGCAGTTGAAAGGGTGCTAAAATGGGAGCAGGAAGCATCTGCTTGGAGAGGGACACTGATGGCAGTTTTTGTTCTAGGTGTGACATTTCCATCTGGAGAGATGCAGCAGCAGTTGATCAGCTCTTTGTACAGAGAAAGTGGTATCCGTCCTGAAGAAGTGGAATATGTAGAAGCTCATGGGACAGGCACCAAGGTCAGCATAGCCCCTTTGGTTTTAGAGTGTTTTCTTCTCCTTTTGTGTTTTTTTTTGTTCCTTGCATCACTTGTCACACTTTCCCATCAAATTATTCTCTGTCTCTCCAAAATGAACTATATTTATCCCTTCTACCAGTTACTGGAATTTGCACTGCTTCACCACTTTTGGATTTTCCCCAACCATCTTAATCTTTCAGATTTCTCTTTAGTGGTGGGTTTTGGAAGTGTTAGCTAACAGCCATTCTGATTCTCTTCCCACTAGGCTGGAGACCCACAGGAATTAAATAGCATTGTAAATGTCTTCTGTAAATGTGAGAGAGAACCACTGAAGATTGGATCCACCAAGTCAAACATGGGTCATCCAGAGCCTGCTGCTGGGCTTGCTGCATTAGCCAAGGTAACAGGTGGCTTGAGAAGAAAATTGGGCAAGAGAGGAAACACAACAGTATGGGGTTGGGTTGGTTTGGGTTTTTTTAATGTTTGTGTGACGTAAAGAGAATTTGCACTCATGCAGTATAAGAAGTTCACTGGTAATGAGAAGAACTCAGGTGATTCTCTTATCTACTTGCTTCACCTGCAAATACTTTTAAAAACTATGGTGGCTATTCTGCAAGCTGGACACAAATGCTGTGATCCTCTGCTGTGTACACATACATATCAGTTTCCCCTTTCCTGCTGAATACAGGAGCACAAGTCTGCTCAGAGTAAAGGCTTTGGGATCAGTTCATTCATTATCCTTACACTGGACCTTCCAACAGAACTGTATGGCAAGTCATTTGGGTTTGAAAGGTGTACAGCTCAAAGCATTTAAATGTTTAGAGTAGTTGGCAATGACCAAAGATAATAGCCAGAGTGGGCTTTCAGTCTTAAAAGAGTAGCTGATCCTTCCGGCTGTTCATCAGGGATGTTTCATCTCTTCCTTTTCTCTCTTGTGTTGTCAAGAAGACAGGTGAGCTCTTTAGGATGAGGCTACTGGTTGTCTTAGCAACCAGCCTACTAACAACTGCTGTAGGCAGACAATCGCGTATTGGCTCTGGCCACTAAACTGCTTAGCAGAGGGCTAGCTGATGTTCATGCTTGGTTGTAAGCCTATTACTGACAGCCTTAGAGCCACATAAATTGGAGTCACATACACTGTCACTGATAGAATTTTAGACTCTTTAAAGTGGTTATTGTTACCTGAATACATGATACATGTAACTTGCTGTGAATGTCCTCATCTGCAAAAAACCCATGGAGACACCAGTCTTTATCTCTCTGTAGAGGAAAGTTTACTTTTTTTAGCACCTCTGTCTCTCAGACTGACACCTTCTTTATAGAAGGAATGTTAACTAAGTCATAAAATAAAGCTCTCCATCCATACTGTTGTTTAGTGCAGTTCTGCTGTAATCTGTCAGGATAGGATCATAACTTGGAGCTATGTTTCTGTGTATCTTAGAGGATGCAGAACTGCAAAGACAAGGGCCACAATTTCTTTGGCTTCTCTGGCATTGTTTTTTCACTCTTTTTTATTGGTTTTCTCACTTAAATTTGTATCAGAACTTAAAACTGCAGGCAAGAGCCTGTGGCACACATGGCCTTCTTGGGCACCTGGGCACGTGCTGGATCATGTTCAGCAGGCAGTCAACCCCCACGTCCTTTTCCTCTAGGCAGCTTTCCATCCACTCTCCCCCAAGCCTCTGTACCACTGAGGAGTATGGTCTTGGTGTCATGGGCTGTTTGTAGAAATCCTGCTGAGACAAGGAAGCTCTTTTGGGGCACAGCTATTTGTCCTGGTTTGGGCCAGGATAAAGCTAATTTTCTGTTTTGTTAAACCATGACATTATTCTAATTCTCGCGCTGTTTCTGTACTTGCCTTCGGCTCTGCCATTTCTGATCAGTCTGCTGCTGCTGCTTTTATGCATCAAGAAGACAACAAATGGGTGGAAATTGGCAAGCGCAGTCCTTTACCTGTGCTTCAGTTTGGGTCTTGTGTGGCAAAGGCAGAAATGGAAGTGTTTGTGATAAAAATTAGCCTATGTGGCATTGTGTGAGTGGGGAGAGATGAAGTGAAGTGTGGTCAAGGGAACAGGATCTGAAAGGGGGAGAACAAAGATGTAATATTCATAGTAGCCAGGCTGCTTTTCCAGCGAGATTGCATGGATTACCAGTTAGAAAGGGCCTGGAAACTAAATTTAAAAGCCTCCGTGCTCACCTTCACTGCAGACTTCTTGCACAAATGTAAAAATTGCGTAGGTGTGAAGTAGGTACTGCCTCAGTAGCATCAGTAACACTATTCTCTGAAGTGTGCCTTTATCTAAACATAAGGAGAGCTGCTTTAGCATATGTTATGTTGTCATTTACAGTAAAACTGTAACAACAAAAGAATGTTTGTCACAAGAAAATTCAGAGTACCAAAGACAGTTTTTTCTTCCAGGTCATTCTCTCTCTGGAACATGGGCTGTGGGCTCCAAATCTTCATTTCAATACTCCGAATCCAGATATTCCTGGTTTACAAGATGGCTCTTTGGAGGTAATTTGTAAGCCAACACCAGTGAAAGGTGGCCTTGTCAGTATCAACTCTTTTGGCTTTGGTGGTGCTAATGCTCACGTCATTCTGAGGCCAAATAAGAACAAACGCCAGCCTCCGGAGACTTGTAACATACCAAGATTGGTTCAAGTTTGTGGCAGAACCCAGGAAGCTGTGGAAATACTAATTCAAGAGAGCAGAAAACATGGAGGATGCAGCCCATTTGTAAGCCTGCTCAATGATATCTCTGCAATTCCTGTATCTTCCATGCCCTACAGGGGCTACACACTGGTTGGCACTGAGAATGACATACAAGAGATTCAGCAAGTTCAAGCGTCTGGTAGACCACTGTGGTACATCTGTTCAGGTAAGTGTGCAGCAGTGAGTCCAGGCATCTGCATTCTTCTGTAGTTCTGGGGCTTGAGCAATTTGTTTCTTTGCTCTAATATTGTTTTCTACTCTAGCATGAAGAAATGTCTTGCAGCCCTGTGATATGTCTAGAAGGCTTACGTTTCCAGTGTTTTATCTAATCCTTCCAACTTTGCTATCTTCTGATGTTAGCAAACTCCAGAAAAATAAAAAGCAGTGCCCAATTTAGAGGATATTAGAAATGTAGAATGTTTTGCTCGTAGAATTCTTTCCCTGCCAGAGCAAGTGTGTGATGTGTACTTCTTTCATGGAGGATTACTAAAGCTCACTTTCTCCTTCTGTATCCTGCAGGCATGGGAACACAGTGGAAAGGTATGGGCCTGAGCCTTATGAAGTTGGATTTGTTTCGCCAGTCTATACTGCGCTCAGACCAGGCTTTGAAGAACACAGGTCTGAAGGTCTCAGACCTGCTTCTGCAAGCAGATGACAATACTTTTGATGACACTGTCCATGCATTTGTTGGACTAGCTGCTATTCAGGTAAGACTCAAATGACTGGTGGAGAGGGTCATGCTAATGTGTCTTGCCATTAGCAATAATAATTAATAATAAACTAATTACCAGTTGTAATAAATTAGAGGCAGAGCTTTGAAACTAATCTGGAAAGCTTGCCTCAAACTTGTACATATATGTGCACTTGGCAACATTCTGTTGCTGGAAATACTTTCTTAGTGGAAAGCTATGTATCAGGCCAAATGGACAGTGGGCTCATATAACTTTGAACTTCTGCTGGAGCTGCAGTTGTGAGGGGGAGAAAAGCAGTGAGGCCATGACAAAAAAACACATTTTGTAATGTATTCAGTAGTGCTGTGTGACTTTTGAGGCCTGACATCTGCTTAGTGTCTGGCATGGAATCACTAATCCTACTTTTTCTTGCAGATTGCCCAGATTGATATGCTGAAGGCTGCGGGTCTGCAACCTGATGGGATTTTGGGACATTCAGTGGGTGAATTAGCTTGTGGCTATGCAGATAACTGCTTAAGTCATGAAGAAGCCATTCTTGCTGCCTATTGGCGGGGAAGATGTGTTAAAGAGGCAAAATTGCCCCCAGGTGGAATGGCTGCTGTTGGTAGGTATACCCTTGCTAAAAGAGAGACACAGCAAAGTGCATCTGATTTCTGTGGGCTCCAAAATGTGTTGGTGGAGACATTCATGTCTGTTAATTTGTGGCTGTTGTTGCCTCTTCTTTTTTCTTGTAATGTTGAACAGGTTATTAGATAGTGGTAGTGGATTAAGGATTGGATTTGATGAACTCAGGGGTCCTTTCCAACCCGGGTGATTCTGTGTGTATATTCACACACATGTATTTAAATTATTTTTAAAATATAGATGTATATATTTCTAATATAGTTTGTAATCTGTGGGGTTCTTCCTGTGACTTGTACCCATGTAATACATGACCGGATACTGGATGTGTTAGGCTAGTTTAAGCCACTAGGATTTTCGATTTCTATGGATATTTTGTTGCTCCCAGTTTCTGTGGGTCAAGTTCATGTGTTCTCTCTTCTGTTGTAGCTTGGGTTTCTAAGGGCAATATGAGGCGGAACGCCAATTCTGTAGATTCTTTGAAAGTGTGTGGGATGATACAAATAATTCAGTCCTTTATTCTTGTGCTCAGTATCACGGTGATAAATGCCATGCTAAAGCTCTGAGGTAAATACCCATAGCTTTTGCAGTGTCACTTTTGGGGAAAGGAGACATGTCCATCTTTCTCTTAAGAAGCCTTACAGTTTTTGCAAAATGATGAATCAAGCACATGGAATCTGCAGTTAAGATTATGAGGCTCACTGCTAGAAACACTGATGGTGTTCTGATGTCTTCCTTCTGCAGGTCTGACATGGGAGGAATGTAAGCAACAGTGTCCTCCAAATGTGGTACCAGCCTGTCACAACTCTGAAGACACTGTCACTATTTCTGGGCCTCTGGTGAGCATGGAATTATTATGGTGTATATCAGCGTTGTGATTGAGACTGTGAAATTATGATTTGAAGAAAGTGAAGCCAAGTTAAAGCTCAGCTGCAAAGGAGAGCTGGACTAAAGTGGTGGGAGGGAATGTGGTGCTTTGTATAAACTTTAAACACTCAAATGTTCTGTGAGAGGAAGTAATATTAGTGCCTCAGTAAGATAGTAATAAAATATTTTATGCTAAATAGTTTTACACCTGTGGATATAATGAGTGAAAAATTATGTGACTGAAAATGGCAATAAACTCATCCTAGATGTGGCTCCCCTTAAGTGGCAAGCGATGGAGGGCATGGGGGAAGGTACAGTGACTTATACAGATCCCAAATATGTTGAGAGTCTTTACTTCTAGTTCACTTACATTCCTCTTTCTAGGCCACCGTGAGTGAATTTGTAGCAAAACTGAAAAAGGCTGGTGTATTCGCAAAGGAGGTGCGCAGTGCTGGAGTTGCGTTTCATTCCCATTATATGGCGTCTATTGCACCAGTGCTGCTCAGTGCCCTGAAAAAGGTAATGCTGCCAAACTACGGCCAACATGGCTTACACTCAGTGGATTTGAGTATGGGTGATTTTAAGCTTAAGGGAGGTTCTTTCTTTAGTAGAAGAAGAAAATCTCTTGAAGAGCATGTAGAGCTTGGAGACATAAGGTTTAAAATCTGTGGCCTCAAGCAGACAGATGTCCTGAGCAATGAAGTTGGAAAAGGAGGGGCTGCTTGCTTGTGCCTATCTTACTTTGTCTATGACGTGCAACTTTTCCTCCTGTCCTTCTTGCTTGTCTATCTGTAGGTAATTCCACACCCTAAGCCACGTTCAGCACGATGGATCAGTACATCTATCCCTGAATCTCAGTGGCAGAGTGATCTAGCTAAGTATTCCTCTGCAGAGTATCATGTGAACAACCTAGTGAGTCCAGTGCTGTTCCATGAAGGTCTGAAGCATATTCCAGAGAATGCTGTTGTAGTGGAGATTGCTCCACATGCTCTTTTACAGGTAAGGAATTTGACTGTGTCACTATGATACATACCATCAGTATGAAAGTCTGAAGACTGGGGAATACTGCTTGCTTCTCTTTGTTTTTTTTCTCCCTATTTCTGAAAACACTTTCTCCTTCCATTACTTCTGAGTCTCTCCTAGTTTGATGGTTCTTTTTTTAGAGGGGTGGTGTATGTTAATATTAAAAACAAAATAATTGTATAAATCCCAACAGCTCACCACTTCCCAACCAAGACCTTCACATTGTTGCCTTTATTCAGTGCCATCTATTTGAGATAGCTGATAGTCAGCTCTGAACTGTGCGATGAGCAAGAGAAGCATTTCATTTTTGGATCTAATGTGAGGAGAAATTCAAGACTAACAGTCCTTCTCTATTAAAAATATGTTACCACTATACACTGAATTTTGTTCAAGGTTCTAGTCTTCAAAAATACTCCAGTAGTGATTGTTGTCCTCCCTTTGCTCAGACCAAGTAGTCTGAGACCACAGGAGCTTTCTTCCTTAATAAACTCCTTTCCTCTAATGATCAGCTCATTATTCCTTTCTCCTCACTCATCTTTGTGGAATTAGGTCCATTGTAGAGGATGCAGAATGTGAGGTACATTAGGATGCACTTGCTCCTCAAGAACAGTGCTATGGTCTTGTACCTACCTGTCTGCTAAGTATCAAGGACTGGAGGACTGGTCTCACTTTTTTTTATATTTTTTTTTTTCCTTTGGTCTGTGGCATGGAAGAGGATAGAAGTCTTAAGAATCACAGTTGCTTGTGGATTAAGTTTAATAACTCAACAGTGCTTCTGAGTTACAATCCTGTATATATTATGCCCTGTTATTTTTATTTAAGTTTTGAAAGTGACTTGGAAGGAGAAGCAGAGCTTTTAAATCAGCAGATATTTTTTATTATTATGCTTCATGTTAGAGTCATTGTACAGTTCTGGACTCTAATGCAAGTAATGAAAAGTTAAATCATCTGGGTTTGAGAGTGTTTGCATTTTCTCTTGCCCCTTCCCCCCTTTTCCCATTTAAAGACTATGGGATCAAATTGAAGAGAAGATACAAGCTGGGTCCAATGTTCAAGGCAGCATTGTTTTCATTTAATAGCTGTTGCTTGGAAAATGCTCTAGGATGCTTCAGACTAAAAAGGGCTGCTCTGGGGAGTGAAGGCCTCAGCTGTGTGGTGTGAGTGGGAGGGTTGAGAAGGGTAATCTTGCAGTTCTTGAAGGGCAGCTTTTGTTTCCACTTCACAGTCTGCTTGGGAAAGGGAGATTTGTGTTTTGGCAGACTTTCATGAGTATTACACAGGTTCTGCTTTACCAGATGTGCAACTTCTTGGGTTACTGGAAGAGTATTGTGCTGCTCTTGTTGCCTGTTAAAATGGTGTACATTCTAGCACCTACAACAGAACTCTTGGCGCAGAAACAGAAGTGTTTTGAGATTTATAGAGAAAAATATAGAGACAAAGTAGTAAGTAATGGTTTCCACCAGTGACTTATGGACTCTACTTGACCAGGCTATCTTGAAGAGAACTTTGAAACCAACTTGCACCATTCTACCTTTGATGAAGAAAGACCACAAAAATAATTTGGAGTTCTTCCTGACACAGGCTGGAAAGATTCACTTAACTGGGTAAGGAGACTAAGAGAGGAGGTGGGTTATCTAAGAGGGAGTGGGTTATCAGTTACGAAAGAATTCAAGTCTCTTCTCTAGCATGCATGTTTTTGCAAGGATGTAATTACTCTTCCAACAAACCTGGAAAAATGGGGTTTATGGCTGTGCTTTGTGTATTTGAATGCTCACTTATGAAATGTTGCCTTGGTTTAGAGACTGCTGGGGCTGGGAAAGATGGCTTTTAAAGGGGAGTCTCATTTTACATGCCTACAAACTTAGAAGTATCTCTTGGAAATAAACTTTGCAGTTCAAGTCTTACAGACTTAGAATTACAAATTTGGCTTCACTAAGGGTTCATGGTACTCTTGGAGAAATCTATCAGACTTACAGTCCAAGACCAATTACTGACTGACCTCTTAAGTATTTTTGTATTTTAAATTTACCAATTTTTTTCTCCTTCTCCCCTCTTCCTCCCATTGTCTCAATATCCTTCTTTTTACTCTTCCTAGGATAAATGTTCTTGGAAATAACTTGTTCCCGCCTGTGGAATACCCCGTCCCAGTGGGAACACCCCTTATTTCTCCATACATCAAATGGGACCACAGTCAGGACTGGGATGTTCCAAAAGCTGAAGACTTCCCTTCAGGTTCCAAAGGCTCTGCATCTGCTTCAATCTACAATATTGGTGTGTTTGCTTATTTGGGTTTTTTTGTTTGGTTGTCTCTTTCCTGCTCTACTGATGCCTTTCTGTTGTAAAATTAGGAAAAGTATATCAAAGCAGCATCCTTGAAGCCACCTTCTGAAGCTTAGTGTGTAGGTTGGTTTGGATTGGAGAAGCCTGGATCTGCTTCTGAAATGGCATGAGAGTATCAACAGAGTTAGAAACTGTCTTGATTCGAAATCATGGTAGTTTTAAGAGCTGCGTGTTGCCAGGCCAGGATAGTTAGGAAAAGGACTACACCCTCCTTTAGACATGGAGGGGAAAATACCTTGTTATTAGGGTGTTTTTATGATTTTTACTCTGCTCTTTATTCTTTGGCAGATGTGAGTCCTGACTCTCCTGACCACTACTTGGTTGGTCACTGCATTGATGGCAGAGTCCTCTACCCAGCAACTGGGTACCTAGTGCTGGCTTGGCGGACTCTGGCACGGTCCCTTGGCATGGTTATGGAGCAAACAGCTGTTAAGTTTGAAGATGTCACAATTCATCAGGCAACTATCCTTCCCAAAAATGGTGAGTGAGGAGTGCTGGTACAACTGCAAAACTGTAATGAAGGGGAAGGGAGAAAAGAAATGTGAGCATAAGGTGAGGAGGAACACAGGAAAAAGATTATAAAGAAGAGTGTAATATGACTGAAGTAAATTCATACAGTCAAGTAGCACATGTTATGGTCATCTTCATTGCATGTAATGCAGAGTAGAGGTAGTGAAAGAGAGCTCTGATAAAGGATAGTAGCAATGAATGACCTCACGGTCCTGTCTTCATTTTTCATTGCAGGATCAGTACAGCTGGAAGTAAGACTTATGCCTGCTTCCCACGGCTTTGAGGTGTCAGGCAATGGGAATCTGGCTGTGAGTGGTAAGTGGAGAAAGTGTAAGTTTGTGTACTGTCCTACTAAAATCCTTTTTTTTATGGCCACTGATTTCTTATTCTTGCCACTTTACCCATCAGGGAAGATTTCCCTCCTAGAAAACACTTCTCCGAAGCCAGCTCGAGCTGGGACAGGCTTCAAGCCTGGCCTCCTGAAAGAAGACATATACCAAGAGCTGCATTTACGTGGATATAATTATGGACCAACTTTCCAGGGCGTTCTGGAATGCAACAGTGAAGGTAGGTTTACCTTCTGTAGAAGAAAGTAAACATGGTTGTTATTGTAACAATGAATAATTCCATTGGTCTGTGTGTGATAATGGAGAACAAGTGAGGAAAAGCTGTTATGTCCAATCTAGTACTGACTGATGGGGTTTGCAGGGGAAGCTGGGTACATACAGGAGACTGCATTTGATAAGCAGGTACTTCTGGCATCTCTTGAATGCCTAAATCACAGTGAGGCTTCTCCTTCTGCAGCTAGCGCAGCCAAAGTTCTGTGGAACGGGAATTGGGTGACCTTCCTTGACACCCTGCTACACGTGATAATCTTGTCTGACATGGGGCGCAGTTTACGCTTACCCACCAGGATTCGTTCCGTGTGTGTTGACCCAGTGCTGCATCAGGAGATGGTGTGCCAGTACCAGGACAATGTAGAAGGTAATGTATCTCATGTTTGGGGTTTTGATAGTTGTTTTAACTGCGGGGTGGATAAATGTATGACTTCCTAAGAAACCAGAGGGACTTGGGGAGGGGTCTCTCTTTAGTCTCCAAGCCATTCTGCAGGTCTTAGTGAGCTGCAGAGCTGTAACAGTCTGACAGCACTGTTCATCTGATCACCTTGAATAAAGTACTTGTAGTGCTTGATGCAAACTTAAATTTCTTTCTTTCAGCTTGTGATGCTGTTGTCGACCTCTGTCTTGATCGCCTTCAGGCAGGGGGTGTTCAGATCGATGGTCTTCATGCTTCTGTGGCACCACGACGACAACAGGAACGGATGACTCCTACCCTGGAGAAGTTCTGCTTTGTGCCCTATACTGAGAGTGACTGTTTGTCTTCCAGTGTCCATCTGCATGACTGTTTGGATCACTGCAAAGGTAGAGTGGGATTGGTTTCTTGTCACAATAGGGGAATCCTTCAGCCTGACAGAATTGTCTGAGAGAAGCTGTTCATACTACTTCAGAACATCCAAGAAATAAAGTTTTGGCCTCTGTAGAAGACTTCAGGAGTAGTCTTATGCCAGTACACTTGCTAGAGGCTAAAAAAGTTACAATTTGGTTTTTTTTTAAGCTCTTCTGGTGGTGAATTTTATATCTTGATACAGCAATTTTTTATTCTGTACTGATAAAGTGTCTTCATACTATCCTTTGATTTGGCAATACATTTTAAAGATTTCTGGGTTTTTATGCAGTGTCCAAATATTGTCCCCAAGTGGTTTTTTTACATGTGCTACAGTGGACTTTTCATTTTATTTAATTTTTTTATTTAATTTTTTTATTTAATTTTTTTATTTTATTTAATTCTGTTTCTGATCTCAGTCAGGATGAACTATTTTGCATGTAATTATAAGGAAAAAAGCCTTGTGTTTTTATATCTGTGGAAATTTCCCTCCTTAAATCAGTTAGAAGTTTTCTGTTAGTTGACCTCTTATTATTCAGTATTGCCACAGATAATATTCATGCCACAAAGTGTACTTGTCTGGGAGCTGTAGCTGCTGCACAATACATCACCATGGTAATGCATGGGAGCATGTACTGTATCTTTGTAGCGAGGCTAGTTGTACAAGATACTGTAATTTGTTGTGCTGATCAGCTGGTATAGCAAATGGAGGAAAAGAAAAATCTTTTGAAAATCTGACTCTTTATTTTCCCCCTTCTATTTCATAGTTCTGATCCAGAAGATGCAGGCTAAGCTAGCAGTGCATGGATTTAAGTTAGTCATCCCTGGACTAGGCACTGAAAGTACCGCTGCAAAGTCCTCACCCATGCAGAAGGGCCTTCAGCATATCCTCACTGAAATCTGCCGTCTGGAACTGAATGGAAACCTCCGTTCTGAGCTGGAACAGATTGTGACTCGAGAGAAAATGCACTTCCATGATGATCCTCTTCTCAGTGGATTGCTAGATTCTTCAGAGCTGAAGAGTTGCCTGGATGTGGCAGTGGAGAACATGACCAGTCACAGGATGAAGATAGTAGAGGTTAGTTGGAAGCCTGGGATGGGACCATAGCTAGACTTTCTAGGATTTCCAATAATCAGATCACACTGCTCTTGTTCTATGTTTCAAATTGGTTTCTCCTTTTCCTTCCCTTCTTTTCTCACAGGCTTTTGCAGGAAGTGGACGTCTGTTCTCTCGTGTCAAAAGTATTCTGAATACTCAGCCCTTGTTGCAAGTGGACTACATTGCCACTGACCCTGTCCTGGAAACTCTTTCAGCTAGTGAAACAGAGCTGCAAGATGCTGGAGTTTCCTCTAGCCAGTGGGATCCATCTAGCCTTCCATCGGGAAATCTGACCAATGCTGACCTGGTGGTATACAACTGTGCAACAAATGTTCTAGGGAACACCACCGAAATTCTTTCTAACTTGGCAGCTGCAGTGAAAGAAGGAGGGTTTGTTTTGCTACACACCCTTCTTAAAGGAGAAACTCTTGGAGAAATTGTCAGTTTCCTTTCAAGTCCAGATCTACAGCAGAAACATAAGTTCCTGCATGAGGTAAGCTATATAGGACAAATAATTTCTTAGTGGACAGTCTGAAGTCTGCTTGGAGGTGCGGGTGAATGTTGAGTAGACACCACTTGCATTGCTTTCCATTGAGGCCCTCTGCAGGAATATGTGGTAAGTGCTTCATCAGAAGAGGAGAGCAGTCAATTTCCACATAGTAGTTTGGGAAAGTAAACCAAGTTAAGTCAGGAAAGCCTTTCTTGGTGCATTGAACACTACTCATCATCATTTGTGTATCTGTGCAATCTGAATGAAAACACTGACCACAACAATTTCTTTATCGATAAAATAATGTTCTGCATTGTTGAGTGGGTACAGCTTTATCACAGAGATCTTAAAATGTTTCAGTATAAGAATGGCTCTTTCTTTTGATATCACTGGGAGTGAGACTTTACATGCTTGTAAGCATGTAAAGTTAACTTCTTCTGACATTGAAGTGCTCCCAGAAAGGAAGGCTCTTCCTTTGTACTGTGTTTATTTTCTCATCTTTCCCTACTTCATCTGATTCCATAATGATATACAGCAAAATAAGCCCTAGTAAGTGGGGGGCTTGGGGCAGGATGTCTGCTTTAGATCTAGAAACCGGTATTTAGTGCAGATGAACTATTGACAATGCTGGCACAAGAGGAGAGCGAGTGGCTAGGGCAAGGGTGGCAACTGGGACGTCACCTTCTCTGGCACCTGTTGGACTGAGCAGTAACGAGTACAGAGTATCTCCATTCTTCCTGATTTTGGAGACTGTAGCCTCAGCCCTTGATTTCAAATACCAAGACAGTGGCACTTCTAGTAGTTTCTTCCTTGCTTATAATGGTACAGTGTGGTTGTTGCATTTTGAATTTTGAAATTATATGGAATCTAGCTCTTCGCTTTCTGCAAAGATTTTTTTCAAGATTTGTTCAGCGAGTTGTTCAGTTTTACAGCCTACCTAGTAGAGTGGGTTAAAAAGAAGATTATGAAATGCTACTGAAACTGATAACTCAAAACCTAAACCTGTCTTAATGTCAGTACCTGGTGTTAACAAATCCCTTGGATAGAATACATGTGAGTGGTATGCTCTTTGTCTACAGAAAATGATACTATGCAGGTGAGAGTGGGCAGGACTTACAATAGTTCTTAAAGTTTTCTAGATAGGAACACTGTCTTTAGTCCTCAGTATAAAGCATTGTGCTATAAAAACCTTCTGCTCTTTTGGGTCTGGCAGATGAAAAGCAAATGGGTGCTTTTCTAAGATCCTGCAGTCATCTTTACTTAATTCACATGGTAGAGCCTCAGTGTTCCTGGATATGCCATACGTGTGTTTTCATTCTCTTGTTTTTCTGGAATGCAGTTTTAATGTAGCTTAGGTGTGTGTTTCTTTCATGGCAGTGGTGGTTACTTCTCCTCAGTCCCCTGCAGCTGGAGTTTGAGTGACTTAGTTTTTTGTATTTCCTCTGTTCACTTTACTTTTTCTGTAGCAGGCAGGGTTTGTGTGACCTAGAGTGATAACATCTAAATTCCATGTTTTCACTTCTGTTACTTTCTGTGTTGCAATCTCTTCATCATATTTGTCTGTGGAGTTATGCCTTACTTCTGGCATTAAATTCTGTAGACACATTGGAACACCTTATGGGTTCTGACAGCATGGTGACTGTTTTTTGGTTTGAGTGAGTTTGTTTTTCTTTGGCACACCTGGTTGTGTGGTAAGACTAGTTCCCTAATTGGGGCTTCAAGATACTTGTACTACTGCTTTCTGAGGATCTTTCAGGGATGAAAGAGTAGTCTAGACATGGATAAAATAATCAAGTATGTATTTGTACTGAGATGATGCAGAACAGATGCCAAGATTCAAGCAAACGCAAAAAAGAGGTAGACGGTGTCTGTTGTTCCTGGTGACGCTGTCTTTGAGGAGATTCAACATGAAGTATAGATGTGATGTGTATTTTTAACTGACTTCTAACTTTTCTGTTGTTGTTTTACCTAATTTGGCAGACACAGTGGGAGGACTTATTCAGCAAAGCCTCGCTGAATCTGGTTGCCATGAAGAAATCATTCTTTGGCTCAGTTGTTTTCCTGTGTCGCCGACAAGTCCCTGCCAAAACACCCATTTTTCTGCCAGTGGATGAGACCCATTATAAGTGGGTTGAATCTTTAAAGGTGAGAATTCCTGTGTCCTGAATATGTGAATTTCCAAATCATTACACTTTCTAAATAAGGTATTTAGCAGTGTTAAAAGGAGTGTGTGTACTTTCCCTAATCCTTAGGGCTTTGAGTACTATTTTCTTTCTGTGGTTCCTCGTAAAATAGCTTGGGGTTTGTCCTGTAGGAGATCTTGGCTGATTCATCCGAGCAGCCTGTGTGGTTGACTGCCACCAGTTGTGGGAACTCGGGAATTTTGGGAATGGTGAACTGCCTCCGCCTTGAATCAGAAGGCCATAGAATCAGGTATGTAAGCATGCCCTTGAGTCACAGTTGAAGATGAGATTTTATTGTTTAGCTTCTTTTCAGACCAGTAGCAAACCAAACAAAATTACAACTCTTGGCTTCTAGGTGTGTGTTCATTTCCAACTTGAACCCTTCATCAGCTGTCCCACCCACAAGTCATTCTTCCCTGGAGATGCAGAAGATTGTTCAAGGGGATCTGGTCATGAATGTGTATCGTGATGGGAAGTGGGGCTCCTTCAGGCATCTCCCATTGCAGCAAGGTAACTCCTTCGAGGTCTTGAAGGTCACTTACAGGGCCATAAGCCTGGATGGATTTTGAATAGAAAATGAGTAGCTATAATACACACACACACACATATATATATTTATAAAATTTTTTATTACTATTTTTAATGGTCAATTTGAAATTAATCTGCTCCAGCTCAGAGTGAACAGTATCATGTTCTGGTGCCAAGAGAGGAGGGATGCATTCTTTAGTGTATGAGTGGTATTGCAGGGTAAGAAAGGGCTTTCTGCAGAACAGATAGAGGAAGAAGCCAGTTACACAAGAAATCCACTCCTTCTTGAAAATGTGTGTCTGTGTTAATGTGTGTAAAGTTCTTACTCTTCCTATTTCTGCAGCACAACCTCAGGAGTTGACAGAATATGCCTATGTAAATGTGTTGACTCGTGGAGATCTCTCATCTCTTCGTTGGATTGTCTCCCCACTTCAGCACTTCCAGGCAAATAATCCTGATGTTCAACTCTGCAAAGTCTATTATGCATCTCTCAACTTCCGGGACATTATGCTGGCCACAGGAAAGCTTTCTCCAGATGCAATCCCTGGTAAGTTAAAATTACACTAGAAGAAAGTCTGTTTATGTGTTACTGGTCTAGAATTTATTCACATTATCTCCTGAATGTTATTTATGTACTGTCTAAAGTGTGCATCAGTTTTTGTTTAGCAAGAAAGCATACTTTTTGAAAGGAAGTATAGCCCTGATGCAGGACTGTACACCAAAAAATCCTAAGTTCTGTTTCCAGTTGCAGTCTCATTTTTCGTTTTCTCATTTTTTCACATTCTCATTTCATTTTCAAGCATGACAAAATAAATCTCTGAGGAAACATTACTAGACCCATTGCTTAGATATCAAAGTACACACCAAGGTGAGGATGTTGATGTCTCATGCTGCTGGTCATGCTTTGCTTTTAGGAGAGAAAAATTTGAGGTAAAGTAATCTCTTGCCTACAAAATTAAGATGATAATATGTCTCAGAGTCAAGAGTTAATGTCATGCTAGTTAAATGGTTTTAAAACACCACTTAAAGGAGAGGGAGCAGAACATGTAAAAAGGGCCTTTGCAAATTTGTACAGGCAACTTGACTAGGGCTGGGTTTCCCTTCATAATTGAGATTACTCTCTGCCTAAAACGGGTGCTTGTGAAAATTAAGGTTTCACAGTAAGGCTATTTTGGCTGTGATCATTTTCTCTAGTTTATTTATTAATTCTATTTGAAAAAGGGAATAAAATTGCCTCTGAAACAAGGTGTTTCCATGAAATTTCTCAGGTGGAAAATGGAAACAAAACCAAAATCATCAAAAATAAAGAATGAACAAGACCAAGTCCTATTCTGCTACTCTTGTAGCAAGAAATTAACTGTAGTGACTTAAAAACTGTGCATGGGCTAGAGAAATCCTGGCACTTCTTCCAGCTCTGTGATTCCACCTTTCAGCAACTCTTATAGTAAAATTATTGACCAAGGGATTTTGGAAGAGAAATTTCCTTTCTAAAATATGTTAATGTTGTTTTAGGTAACTGGGTTTTGCAGCAGTGCATGCTGGGCATGGAGTTCTCTGGACGGGACATGGCTGGAAGAAGAGTGATGGGATTGCTGCCAGCAAAGGGGCTGGCTACAGTGGTAGACTGTGAAAAGAAGTTTCTGTGGGAGGTGCCTAAAAACTGGTAGGTCAACTTCTGTTTTCTGGTTTGTGTATGTGGTTAAGATTTGCCTTCCTGCCTGAGGCTGATCACAGCCCAGATCAGACCAGAGGACTGCACAACTGGTAGATTCCGCTCTGGGAAATGATAGGATCTGTAGTCTCCTGAGCATCTGTAAGATTTGGCTTAGCTTAACTGCAGGAGTTGAATGCTAGGTTTCATACAGTGACTTGCACAAGGTTCTCTTCTCTTTCATGGGCTCCTAGCTCCTTGTGTTTCAGTATACATTGGGATTTCACTGTTGCCTATATTGCTAGTTAGTTACTGAAATATTTTTGCAGAAGGATGAGACTCTGTGGTTACTAGCTGTATGATTGAGAACCATTTCTGTTTTTTGGTTTATCTTGGCAGTTTAGCCATTCTAGTGCAGAAAAGCAAGTTTCATCACGAGAATCTAGTAGTCTTTTCTAAGGCTAAAATATATCTTTACTCTTTCGCTTTACTTTTCAGGACTTTGGAAGAAGCAGCTTCAGTACCTGTGGTTTATGCCACTGCTTACTATGCTTTGGTGGTTCGAGGTAGAATGAAGAAGGGTGAGAGTGTCCTTATTCACTCTGGCTCAGGAGGTGTGGGCCAAGCAGCCATTGCCATTGCCCTGAGCATGGGCTGCCGTGTCTTTACTACTGTAGGTAAGTACTGAGTGCCTAATGTTATGGGGGAAATTATTTATATAAAAGAGAAAATGTGTGTGTGTGTGTGTATGTATATGTTTATATATCTAAAAAATGTGTGTTACGTATATACCTTTTCCCCCAGTGAGAGATCCTGTAACTCTGATCTAGTTCCTAGACTGACAACAGGATACATGGTAAATATAGCTACTGACTATGCACCTGAAACTTCTACAACGCAGACAAATTTATCTCTACAGGCTATATAATTGAAAGTACAGATGAACAGCTCAGTAATGTGATCAAAGAATGTCTGTCCACTGTACAGCTTGGTCTCTTTCTGGTCATTGCTCATAAATGAGCTGTAGCAACTAGACAGCCTCTGGCCTAAGATTTGATGCCTTGAGAGCCTGTGAACTTTGAAGCAAGTGTTTGATGGCTGCTCAGACCTAGTCCTTGAGAAAAGATAAGCAGATGAAAATGGGCTGTTTCATCACAAAAAATTCAATGTCCAAGTCCTGGCATTGTTTCATCTGTTTTCTATTTCCAGGCTCCGCTGAGAAACGTGAATATCTCCAAGCAAGATTCCCACAGCTGGATGCTAATAGCTTTGCTAGCTCCCGAGATACTGCCTTTGAGCAACATGTACTGCGAGTTACCAATGGAAAAGGTAAGGTCAAGAAACATTTTGCCTTCTTTTGGCGGTTACACCCACATCATGTGGTTGCACTTCCTAAAGCCAAAATGAGGAATAGAAAACAATGTTAGGCTCTGAGCAGAGATGAGTTTATTAAATGGGTGTTTTTCCTGTCATTGCAGGTGTCAACCTAGTGCTAAATTCCTTGGCAGAAGAGAAGCTCCAAGCCAGTTTGCGTTGTCTCGCTCGACATGGTCGCTTCTTGGAAATAGGCAAATTTGATCTGTCTAACAACAGCCAGCTTGGTAAGATAGGGCCTTGGGAAGTACATCCCATTCAGTTTATGCAAGTATGACAGAACCACCTACATACTATCTTAACAAAAAATAATGTTCAAATTTAGAAAAGCTTTTAGCTGTAATAAGTTTTTCATTTCTATCACTGACAAGGTGTGTACTCTTTTCAAGAAATACCTTGTTGGAGAAGCATGGTACTTGGCATTTTTCTGGAAGTCTGCATACAGCATGCAAGATAACCATTATCTTCCTTAAAGTCTGTCTTAAAAAGTGTAAGACAGTATATACTTAAAGTATATATTTTAAAAGCATAAGACACGTTGCTCACAAAGTGCTTGTATAGGAAGGTTTTGAATAGAAGCAGCATTCTTTTCACGTAGCACTGTTTACCACTGTGTCTGTTAGCTTGTAATTCTTGTAGATCTGTTGGACATTCTTTCACTAAATATTTCTGCCATTTTGAATAGAATATGATAATTCCAGTTAAAAGGGATGATCATGTAGTCCAACTGCCTGACCACCTCAGCGCTGACCAAAAATTGAAGCATATTAAGGTCCTTTCTCAAACGCCTCTTAAAAACTGACAGGCTTTTCTTGTGGAAATGGACAGGATGTACATGGGAGTCTATCTTCTCTGTGACTCTTAACTCAGCTGTTACTTGATACAAAATGGGCTTTTTTAATATCAGTCTGACCATATTATAGCTTCTCATTCTGGTACACATTTTTGTGAGTAGAGTTTCTGTTAAACTGGTCTGTTAGTAAGAGGGCAATTAATTTTTACAGCATTTAGGGAGTATATGGAAAAATGCATTTAGAAAATGTAGAATTCTATCAACTGGTGACTCTTACTCCTCTGTCTCACACTAATAACCTACACAGAAATGTTTCAGAAGATACTCTGTTTTGAAATGACAGCAGCATCAGTTCATAACCAAGGGTTTTTTTGTTCACAGGAATGGCTCTCTTCCTCAAGAATGTGGCATTTCATGGGATCCTACTAGATGCAATCTTTGAGGGTGGAAACCAAGAGTGGGATATAGTATCAGAGTTGTTGACGAAAGGCATAAAAGATGGTGTGGTAAAGCCCTTGAAGAGTACAGTCTTCAAAAAAGAAGAGGTAGAAGCTGCCTTCAGGTTCATGGCCCAAGGAAAACATATTGGCAAAGTTGTGATCCAGGTAATGAGATAATGACTTCAATTCTCTTATGCATCTTTCATCATCTGTAGGTGACTATATTGGATATTTTGATCCAGTTCAAGTTGTAGCTGTATAACTAGGACAGTACAGCGTTACTGGTTTTGCTGTTGATGTTATAATGAATGTAGCTGTAACAAATGTAATTGTCACATCTGTCACTGATTCTACAGTGTTCATTCCCACTGACTGAAGCAGCATAGCATGGAAAGATCAGAAATGCATTGTGTATCCAATCTTAACTACTTCTTTTCTTTTTTTCTTTGTCTTTTTTTTCCTCTTTTTGTGGAAAGATCCAAGAAGAGGAAAAGGAATATTCTTTAAGAAGGTCCGAACCAGTTAAAATCTCAGCCATCTCACGAACCTCCTGTCCACCTTCCAAGTCCTACATCATCACAGGGGGCTTAGGAGGATTTGGGCTTGAGTTGGCACAGTGGCTAGTTGAGAGAGGAGCACAGAAGCTTATCCTGACATCTCGTTCTGGCATACGAACTGGTAAGCAAAAACTGTAATAGAACATGGAACATGGCTGCCTTTCAACAGACCTTTATTTTAGTGGTTTTGTCTCCATTTTTAAGTGTCCTGTCAGCGAAAAATGATGTCATGATCTCTCTTTCCTCTCATTGATGTATTGTCTCACTTCAAGCGTTTATTCTAAAGGAGAAAGTATCTTTTAACTTGACCTATTTTTCATCTGCTTTTTTCTTTTTTTTCTTTTTCCCAGCCCTGCTCTCCAATTTGATCTATTCAGAGTATTTCTGAAATTCAAGTGTTTTCTATCTACTTATACAAGTTTTGTCCAGTTCTCCTGTTGTAGCTTATTTGGGAATTATTTAGCTATTCAATTTCTATCTAGTCAGAAAAGTTTAAAGAGCAGGTTAACCAAAGTCTTATGGTTTTAATTCTTTATCCCAGACACACAGGGCACACTGTCCACCTTTATTTTTTGCAGGCTACCAGGCTAAACGTGTTAGCGAGTGGAAGGCTCTAGGAATCCAAGTGTTGGTATCTACCAGTGATATTGGAACACTAGAAGGAGCACAACGATTGATAGAAGAAGCCTTGCAGCTTGGCCCAGTTGGAGGCATCTTTAATTTGGCTGTGGTAAGTGACAAATAGGCTTAGGAGTTAGTAGCAGTTACTTGAGTGGCTTTCTTTACTTCATACAGTTTTAGATTGTGTTCCTGTATATCAAAGGACTCTTTGCTTTGGCCTTACCTGGTGACAAAAGTCTCCCTGGTCTGGCCCCTCGACCTGGGAAGGAACAGTATATGGCCAGCAATCTCAGTTCTGAGATAAATGTTTTAAGAGACTCCTGGAGACAAGAAAAATCCCATACAGAGCTTTTCAGTTGAAGGCTGCAGTGGCAGTAGTGAAAAAAAACAGACTTATCACTGCGCTTTTTTTTTTATTATTATTTCCTCCTCTGCCTCTCCAATAGGTCCTTAGAGATGCCATGATTGAAAATCAGACCCCAGAATTATTTGTGGAGGTCAACAAGCCCAAGTATTCAGGGACCCTTCATTTGGATTGGTAAGTGGCTGTAGAAGAGATAGATACGAACTACTTTTTGTGGTCACAGAGCTGATCAAACTTGGTCATTTTAGTCTCGCACTAGCCTTCTACGGTAACATGTAGTTAGCAGATTTTTTCTGATGGCTTTTCTCTCTCCTGCCTTGCTCCAAGGGTGACTCGTAAGAAGTGTCCAGACCTGGACTATTTTGTTGTGTTCTCCTCTGTAAGCTGTGGAAGAGGAAATGCTGGACAAAGTAATTACGGCTTTGCCAATTCTACCATGGAGCGTATCTGTGAGCAGCGGCATCATGATGGACTCCCTGGTAAGATGACTTTACTCATTCTGCAGAATAATCTATCCCACCAAACATCCAGAGGAGGTCCAGCCCACCAGAGATGTGCGCACTAAACGATAATGAATGCTGAAGGCATGTTTCCTCTCCTAGCTGTTATCCTGAGTCATTCATGTATGAATGAACACTCACCATTTAACAGTTCAAGGGAAATGGAGGACTTTTCTTGGCTGTGTAACTCACTTTTATTCTGCTACATTCTTTAGTTAGTTACCTAGTGTGTTCCTCTGATTTCTTCTCCAGGTCTGGCAATCCAGTGGGGAGCCATTGGTGATGTGGGTATCCTTCTGAAGACAATGGGAAACAAAGAGGTCGTGGTTGGGGGGACCATTCCCCAGCAAATCAGCTCATGCCTGGAGGTGCTCGATACCTTCCTGAATCAGCCTCATCCTGTCACATCCAGTTTTGTCCTAGCAGAGAAGGTCTCTGTGAAAGCTGAAGGAGGCAGTCAGCGGGATCTGGTAGAAGCTGTTGCTCACATCCTGGGTAAGTTCTCAGACCTAAGTGCTTCTGGGCAGTGTTGACCATTTCAATGCAGTGGTGCTGCTGTGGATGCTCTGCTCAGCATCTCCTGATTTCCTGTGGTGTGGGTGTGATGTTGCTACTTGAAATTCAAATTGGTGTGTCCCCATGCTGCAAAAGTAGGTTTTATGTAATTACTTGACTGGTCGCCTGTCATCCCATGTGAACATGTAGTAACCCTAGCTTAACTATGCATTATTTGAACCTGCTTCCTTTTACTACCCTTGTTCTTGTCTTGAAAGTGAATACTCTGTGTCAACTCCGTGTCCCACTCACTTCAGTTGTGCAGACAGCAGTTTGTACTGATGCTTTGTTTTCTACTGAAAGAGGTACTGATAAATTAAAGGCAGTCTCCTGAGTATTACTTAAGGAACTGTGTGCAGTAACTGACAGCAAATCTGACCTCAGAGAACAGACATGGCTTTTAGAACTCATAGTAAATCGTCTGGGAAATTGTATGAGTTGTGCAGTTAGTTTGGAAGGAGACAGTGTGAAAACAATGAAGGGAGCACCTAGTAGTAAGAAGCATAAAGGTGGGAAGGGTGGCAACATGGGGCAGCACAAGGTGGTGGAGAGGAAGAAGAGCTGTAGAGGCAAGTGTTATTACAAGAAGTCTTTTTACAGGTAGGGAAGGAGTGAGAGACTTAAACATTGAAAATTGAAGGTGAAAAGGTGATGAAGACTAGAGGAATCTCCTTCTCCAGTGCAATAGACATCAAGTGTTGTGATCAGCATTGACACTGGTAACTTTCATCTCATATTTTAGCTGTTTTGTTTGTGTACTGCTTTTTTCAGGTGTCCGTGATGTGAATAGTCTGAATGCTGAGAGTTCCTTGGCAGACTTGGGGTTGGATTCCTTGATGGGTGTCGAGGTGCGCCAGACACTGGAGAGAGACTATGACATTGTTATGACCATGAGAGAAATTAGACTCCTTACAATCAACAAACTGCGTGAACTTTCTTCCAAGTCTGGGACAACAGAGGGTAAAGTTTCTGGATCAGAGTTGTTACCAATCATACAAGCCCAAACAATTTAGCTCACTATCCCATTGCTTTTGTATCTAGTGACATAAACCTCTATCCAGTAATGAAATATTAAAGCTCCTTATAGCTGGAAGGCTTTTAAGTGGTAGACATGTCACTGAAGTGCATTGACCATTGGGTCAGGCCTATCAGTTCTGGGGGCAGGGTGTCAGCGTGAGCATGAAAGCTACTTTCTTGTCTGGCTACTGTCTGCCTGCACAGGTACTCTTACACAGCCATGTGCAGGATGTGATTTGAGACCTTTTACCTGTCTGAGGAGTAAACACTGAAATGTCATGCTTATTGTAAGCTGAAAGCATATGCAGTTGCTGCAGAGTGACTAACAATATATCTGTGCTGTGATGACTAACCCAGAGCAGCCCTGAGACTCTCCTTTAGAGCTATGGCTACATGCACAAGACTGATTGTCAACCTAATTGTGTTTGTCTGATGTGCTTCCCCTTAAAGAGCTGAAGCCATCCCAAGTGATGAAGACAGGTGCTGGTGAACCTCCAAAACTAGATTTGAACAACTTGTTGGTGAACCCAGAAGGGCCAACGATCACCCGTATCAATGATGTTCAGAGCACTGAGCGCCCTCTTTTCCTTGTTCACCCCATTGAAGGATCCATTGCAGTTTTCAAAACTGTTGCCTCCAAACTTCATATGCCCTGCTATGGGTTCCAGTGCACAAAAGGTATCTCAGTTCTTCAGCATCGTGAATTTGTAAAAGTAACATTCTGAATTTTAGTTGCCTTATAAAACACAGAGTTTTGTTTATAGACGCTTAAGGTTGAAGGATCAAGTAGCAGTACTATAGTCTGCATAGGGTTGTGTCAAACATCCCCAAGTAACAAGAGAAGTATTAGGTGAGATTGAAGAGCTTATGTATGGGGAAGTGGAACAAATTGGTGTTGCATTGAGTCCCTGCCACCATATAAGCATGCAGGAGAAAACCATGGCATGCTGTTCTACCTGTCTTTAGGAGGGAGGGACTTTACTACTCCTTGTCAAAAATGTAAGGTGCTAACCATAATTTAGAAACTTACCTTCAAAATAGCCTGGCTGTTTTCAACATGGTTATTTCTGAACTCACAAAAACAGAATTGTCTCTGCCAATGCCCTTTCACAAAAGTCTGTTTCTATTTTGCGTCCATGTTCTAGCTGCTCCCTTGGACAGCATACAAAGCCTGGCAACCTATTACATTAACTGCATGAAGCAGATACAGCCTGAAGGACCTTACCGCATTGCTGGATATTCTTTTGGTGCCTGTGTAGCCTTTGAAATGTGCTCCCAACTGCAAGCACAACATAAAGGTTCCCATGTGCTCAACAGTCTATTCCTCTTCGATGGATCTCATTCCTTTGTGGCAGCATACACTCAGGTAAGAGATAAAAAGAAAAATCTTCTGTCTGAGGACCATCCTATGTCATCAGGGCTCATGTTATGAAAGCTCACTATTTTAGACATGAATCATCTGAAAAGCTGACAGATTTTTCTTGACATGGATAGCTATATAGGCAATGGACACTTAGGGTTTGCTGAAGGGTGGAAGCATATGGGGTGGGGTCTTCATTAAGTGATGTGGGCTGGCACACAAACGTTGCTCCTATTACGGTAAATTGTAATATTAGCATGTCTTCTGGAAGATCCTGAAGCCTGCAAGATCATTTTGTAGAAGTGCTAGGACCTTGCTCTTAAGCCTTCCTCTCCATTTTCGTTGTGTTTTCTAGAGGATACTAGGTGCTTGGGAATCTTTCTAATCCATCCTCAGGAGATCTTCCTCTCCACCTCAAGCTTCAGTCTTACCCCTTTTTTCTTTCTTGCCCCTCCTCCACCCCAATCTCTTTTTCCTCAGTCCAAAGCCCTCACATGTTTGCATTTTATTATTCTCTTCACCAGAGATACAGAGCCAAGCTAAGCCAAGGAAATGAGGCTGCATTGGAGACTGAAGCATTGTGTGTCTTTGTTCAGCAATTTACAGGCATTGAATACAATAAGGTAAGGCTTCTCTTTTCTTATATCTCGTTATGTTTCACGAGAAAAGTGTGGGGGCTTGTAGTTTGTTTTTAAAAGACTAACAGGTGAAAAATATTAATATTTCCAGCTGCTGGAGATTCTCCTGCCCCTGAAAGATCTGGAGGCTCGTGTGAATGCTGCTGCAGACCTGATAACTCAGGTTCATAAACACATCAATCGTGAAGCACTCTGCTTTGCTGCTACTTCCTTTTACCATAAACTGAAGGCTGCCGACAAGTATATACCAGAGTCCAAGTATCATGGGAATGTGACACTCGTGCGGGCTAAGTCTCACAATGAATATGAAGAAGGTCTGGGTGGAGACTACCGACTCTCAGAGGTCAGTCTGAAGTCCACTGGTGACTGTTGAGGTTGTCCTGATACTTGGGGGAGCAAAAGAAAAGCATGGAAAACGATCCTTGCTGAGGGAGGTGGGACAAAACCAACATGAAAAAAATTACTATTCTGCAACTGTCATGCTCTAACAAGAATCAAAAGTTCCAAAAGGCAAATGAGTTGATTGATTCCACACGTTTTCTCAGGGTAATGAGGGCTAGGAGAAGATCTAGCCTCCTATACTGGATAAGTAACTGTTTTATATGGCTAATTCTTGCAGCTCTCTAGATAGACGTTAGATAATAGATGTTAAATGGAGTAATTTGATAGAAATAACTTTTAGCATGCTTCTTTCACTTTAGACCCTAAAGTTGGTCCATTGCATGAGCAGATTTCTGAAGAGCGTCAGCCTTCTGACAATAGAAGGCAGCTTTTTCTTAGTTACCTTTTGTGAACAACTTAGGAGTTAGTATGTGGGTTTCTTGTACGCCTAAGAAACTTTAGATTCTTGGCCTGTAGTCCGGGAAAGGTGACTGCTCTTTAGCCCCTGCTCATGTAAAACAGATAAGTGTCTTACATTATGGTACAGATACCAGGGGAAAAGAAGCAGTTTTAAGAACCACCACCTTATTCTGGCATATCCTGTCCACATTCTTTATTGATTCCAGACTAATTTTTGTGTTATTAAAGTTACATAGGAACATCAAATTCATGATGATGTGAGAAATATTAGGGGGAGGGAAGGGTTATTTGGTTTTCATAAGGGCTTGGAAGTAGTTACTTTTATCATTCATTCTTTGTTAGTATTGGGTTGGTTGGCTTCCTGCCCAGATTATGTTTGAGTGGATCACCTGGCTGGCTGGCAGACAATCATGGTTTGAAATGCTGGTTCCAAACAGTGCCTTGCAGCTGATCTATGAAAATGTGCCAGCATAAAATCAGTGCTGTTTTCAACTGAATTTGATAGAGACAGTGGTGTAAACTATGAGTAACCTAGAAGACTTTAAAACCCAAAATGTCTAGATAACTTAGCTGGTTTGTAAACTGTGAATGTAAAGCTTTTCTTTTCATACCTGTGCAGGTATGCGATGGGAAAGTATCTGTCCATGTCGTTGAAGGGGATCACCGCACTATGTTGGAGGGAAATGGCGCTGAATCAATTATTGGGATTATCCACAGCTCACTGGCAGAACCACGTGTCAGTGTCAGAGAGGGTTAACTTAAGCTTACTTACTGTCAATGGTGAAGAAAATGCCAACATTCCTTGTTATGATGGACCCCAAGGAACTCTTCCTGTTTTTCAACATCCCATCTGCTCTGCTGCCAGAACTGGGAAGTCCAGCTGAACTTGATTGGTTTTTCTTTCTCTCTCTCTCTCTTTTGCTCATCTTTTCCTTTCCCAACTTCTATGGGTTCTCTCTTCTCTTTCCCTTCCAATGCCTTGTTTTCCCTTAGTATCCCTGTCCATGTTATTCAAGTGCAGTGACTCTGTCACTGTGCACTGCTACGAGGGTTTCCTGATGATGGTTGCTTCCTACACCCTTGGCAGTATGAAAAACAAATTTAGAAGTAGATTTCTTGTGCTTTATATTTGTCTTAACAGTATTCCAAAGGGTATGTGATAGCACTTGTTGACCAAGCCCAGTGAGCCAGGGAGAGGAGCTGCAGCTGATTTCTGAGATACCTTTTGTCTGTGAAGAATCTGTCTGTAGTTAGGTCAGAAAGAGAATTCCATTGAGGCTTTTATAACTATATTTTTTTAATTTGATATATTCTAAGTATTTATTGTGTCAAACCAGAGACTTCTTACTTGGTTTTAATTTATCATGGGTTATAGGAAAAAAGAAACATGCCCTTTTCAAGGGGAAAGTTGCCCATTTGTTAAACCAAAGTGCATCTTTGGAACAGTCTGGTTTCTTTTGTTGCAGTTTGCTTTGGGTTTCTGTTTGTTTGGGTTTTTTCCCACTGCTCTGCCTTGTTCAGACAGGGAAAGGAGTGGGAAGGAGGGTTCTTCCATCATCCATTATTTGAGCAGGAGGAGAGGGGGAAGGGTGGATGGTTTGACAGATACCACTGTACTGAACAGCCTTAACTTGGGCATGATCAAAAAAGGCAGAGCTGTCCCTAGCCTGGTACTTTATTTATATTTGTACAAGGTTCTGTGCTCTGCTATAGAGCATTAAGACTACTGCTTATTCCCTCCCACTCCCATTCTTACCACCCAGACAGACATTGGGAATGAGGGTGGAAGTAGAATTCTTCAATGATAACTGAACAAATCCTCCTGCCCCTGCTTCTTCCGTAACTAAAGCTCAGGCAAACATACAAGCACTTATCCAAAGCCCCGTTATATTTTATTTAGCACAGGGCTTGCTTAAGCCTTGTGTAGTGATTTTCCTATCAGTTACAAGGCTGGAGATCCCACATAAGTTAGCTAAATAATCAGTTTGATGGTATGGTTTTAAGATCTTTTTAAAGGAAGCTTGCGTAAAGTTCAATTTAAAAAAATTCTTGCCTTCTTGCTGGATCTATCCTTTCCGAAATCAGTACATCCTTGCTACACTTATGATACAGAGGACACCTGGGTACCAACAAAGCACCAACTAGGAGGAGCTGTTGTGCCTCTCAGACCTGCTGTAAAACCCCAGTTCTCTCTATCTTCATTCCCCAGTGAAGTATCCTGCTAGTACAGGAGCATTCCAGTGACAGGAATGGGTGGCTTTTCACTGCAGGTTCTGACCTAGTGTCTTTTGTTTATACCACCCTCTGTTGATAGTGGCTGGGTTAACTGGTTTTAGTTTTATAACGTATTTCTTTTGTGAAATCTGAAATAAAGACAACATAATGTCAGCTTAAAGCATTTTAAAAAATAAATCTACTTTTTTCTTTCTTTCTTTCTTTCTTTCTTTTTTCATACTTTTTGGTCCGAGGAGTGTCTTTTTCTCTTTGGGTTTCCTGGTATTAAATGGAATTGATCACTGGTTGGCTTTTTGTCTTATTCTCTACTGCTGTTTCTTAATCCTGTGTTTCATCTGGAATCTCATTTCTTGGTATAAAGCAAAAACTGCTGCTGGCATATCTGATTTGGAGTCTGTAGAAATAATAAAAATAAAGAAGACTTGTTATTCTGGAGCACGGTTTCTTACTGGCATGATTTTGGCACACACCCATAAGACTGAAGTGAAAACTGAAATTCTAATTCTGTCTCCATTGTTATGGTTTTGGATGAGCCATTACTGTTACTGCCTCAGTTTCCCTATCTCTAAAATGGAACTAATAGCAGGTACCCTCAGGGTGGGCAGTGTAACCTTAATAGAAAGAACAAGCAGTTGCAGCACATAGCACATGCTGTTGTCTTCTACTGTGTTCCTCATGGGAAAAAAGTATGCTGCTCTTGCCAAAGGCAATAGCTAAAAAAATGCAAGAAGGGTCACAGTTTAACAGAACTGGTACTTTAGACAGACAGCAGATGGAGAGAAGCTTTTTGTTGACAGAGGTCAAGTAAAAGGCAGAAGATTAAAGATAGAATGGTGATACAGGAAGCAGCTAGCTTTTCCCTACTGAAGACCAGATAACCTTGACAGTAAATTGGGGTGGAAAGAAGAAGAAAAAAAAGAAAAAAAACAAACAAAAAACACCAAGCCCTGGTGAAGCTGCCTAAGAGGAAATGGGAGTGTTGAAGGAGGGCTGGAGAGGCATATTTAAAAAGCAGAAGTGGTGGTTTAGGCCTCTTGGATGGAGTGGTAGACTGTAGAAAATAATCAGAAGAGTTGGAAGTTTAGCGGCCTCTTGCAAGGACTCGTCACAGCCAGGAGTGCCTACAGAGTTGGGGAGGGAGAAAGAGAGGCCGTGGCAGTAAACTTGAACTGTGTAGGCTGTCAATGCACAAGCTCTAACAGAGCTGCTGAACAATTGACTTATAAATGGAAGCCCGCCTAGGCTCTAGTGCTTCACTCTTGTGCATAATGACTTAATGTTTGAAGGTTTTCCTTTTGAAGAAAAAAAATATCTAAAACCCTATAACTAAGGTTACTTTTTTTTTTTTTTTCCACTTTTTTTTTTTTCTTTTTAACTGGAATAGAGATGCAGCATTTTTGACATTCTGGAAGGTATTGGCAGATGAGGAAATCCTCCACTATGCTAACCATCTGGTGGTGGTCTGTAGCTGTGTAAAGTGCTGCAGAATGAACGGCTGTGGATCACTTCCACCTCTCTGCAGTGACATTCCCGCACCAAGGACCTCACTCAGTCCGAGTTCTGGTCATGCTCAGTGACCGCTTCGCCTTGGCCGCGGCTGGCAACAGAGTCAGAACCGCCGAAGCAAAAATAGTCCGGACTAGTGCGCTGCAGGGTGGGCTCCCGGCGGGAGGCAGGGCGAGCACAGGGACAGGGCTGGCCCGCGGACACCCGGCCAGGGGAGGCCCGCGCCTCGGGGCCGTGGCCGCCCTCCCCTCAGGGTGGTGCGCAGGGCCTCGGTCAGAGGCCGATGCGGGAGGCGTCCGAACACCGACAAGCGCCGTGGAAAGGGCCTCCAGCGTCCCAGCCGGTGTCCGCCACCGCAACGGGTACCCCGGGTACGGCCGGTTCCAGGCTGCCCTTGCGCCCGCCCGGACTCTTCTTCGCGCGGCCCCTGCTGGCAGCGCCGCGGTTTCCGCAGGGGAGGGTCCGCAGGTGCACTGCCGCGCCGGCCGGAGCGAGATGGCGGTGGCACCGTCCGGCCGCCTTGGTGCCCTGCCAGGGCCCAGCGATTGCGGCTCCCTCCGAGCCTCGGGCGAAAGCGATCCCCGGGGCAGCGGCGCAGGGTGGCAGCTGCCGCAGCGCTGCGCTGGCGGGCGATGTCGAAGTTGCGCGGGGAGACCTTCTGGCGGGAGACGCTGCGGAGCGCACACTACGTGGTGGCGCCCATGGTGGACCAAAGCGAGCTGGCCTGGAGGCTGCTGAGCCGCCGCCACGGCGCCCAGCTCTGCTACACGCCGATGCTGCACGCCCAGGTCTTCCTCAGAGACGCCAACTACCGCCGCGAGAACCTCTACGGCGAGGCCTGTCCCGAGGACCGCCCGCTCATCGTGCAGGTGAGCGCCGCGACCTGCCCGGCCAGTCCGAGCACCGGCGACGGGGACTGACCGGAGGGGTTCCCGGGGCCGGCCGTGCCCTGTGCTCTCGGGTGGCACCACAAAAGCAAGTTAGCCTTGCCAAATGGACCCTCGCCTTCTTCATCGATCTCGTTTGTGCTAAATTCAGACGTTTTTCAAATGCGCATGAATTCAAGCTAGTCAGTCTCATTGCCGTTTTAAAGTGGTTATACTGAATGACAGTAATATAATTTTCTTCACCTACATGCTACTAAAAGTACTTGGTTCGTTAAGTAAGGGTGTTTTTTATGTTTATCCCTTGCCTAGCAAAGAGAATTGAATGTCTTAGCCACAGGGGCTGGAGCACTGGACTCCTCACAAGGTTTCAGTGCTCTATACCTCATCTTTAGAGAGATCACAACTGGTTTTCTAGAGTCAAGAGTTGTTCCAGATCAGATAACATTTTGAGAGATTCACAGTATTTTGAATCATTCTATGAAACCATGGTCTCAGTGCTTAGCTGTAGAAAAAGGATTCAAGGAAGACAGGACACACTTTTAAGCTTGTGTTTCTTCTGCTTCTTGAGTACTGTATGAGGTTCAGGTCCTTACCTCTCCACATCATCCCAAAGAGGGAGAACAGCTTGCAGAACTGGAGAATAATACAGGGAAAGACAACATGAGCAGGGGAGGTGGTGATTTCCACTTGTGGAGCGGTTAAATGGATGAGGACATGTCACCATGTGTCCCTTCTGACTGAGGGGAGAGATGAAAGAAGTCTGGGAAGGTATGACTGGCTTGAAGGTGATGAATGGGAAACCAGTGTTAAGTAAGGCTAGCGATGGTTATATACTGCACAGTTCCTTAATATGGGGTGTACTGGGTGCTGAAAGGTTACATGAGTCTAGAAAGCAAATGAAGGAAGACTCTGTGAAGAAGGGTCATTAGCTGCAGGAAACACCACTTCTGCTTCCTGAGTCGTAGAAGATACTTTACAGCTTCTGCTGTTCCATAGACATCTGTTATTGGCTGTTACTAGAGCAGATTGACTTGGGCCTTTGGTCTGCCTCAGTATGGCTTCATATATCCTTTTTTCCACAGGAGGTAGTTCTTTTTCCCACAGAAAAATACAGGTGGCAGAAATTTAAAGTCTTAGAAAGCTAGAAGTATTTTGGGCATAGATCTTCAGCTCAGTAAGCTGTGTGTTCTGGACAAGCCTACCTGAAGTGTGTTAGCTACTATGATCTTGCTGTATCATCCTTCTTCTCACTGACCACTATTGGACTTAAGACACAGAACTAACTAGATTAATGTTTTGAGCAATACAGTACAGCAGTCCTTGCCAAGTTTTGCAGTATTTGTGGGCAGACTTGGGTTTTGGTCACAGACCCCTGGGAACAGCTTAGGCAGAGATACATCTGAGCCCAGCCTGCTCCGTGGGGTTGGTTCACTGTGTAAAAAATCCTGACTGATGTGGCTTGGTTGGAGGTTTTCAATTATTTCAGTAATCTCAGAGAAAGCAAATGCCTTTTCTGATTTTAGCTGGTGTCAGCCATAGTTTATTTAGTGCTGTAGGTTCTAAGTAATAGGTCCAGGGAGGTGATCGTGCCCCTGTACTCAGCACTAGTTAGGCCACACCTCGAGTACTGTGTCCAGTTCTGGGCCCCTCAGTTTAAGAAGGATGTCGAGGTCCTGGAGCAGGTCCAAAGGAGGGCAACCAGACTGGTGAAGGGACTCGAGCACAGGCCCTATGAAGAGAGACTGAGAGAGCTGGGGCTGTTCAGCCTGAAGAAGAGGAGGCTCAGGGGAGACCTCATTGCTCTCTACAACTACCTGAAAGGAGGCTGTAGCGAGGTGGGAGTTGGACTATTTTCCCAGATGACTTTCAACAAAACAAGAGGACACAGTCTTAAGTTGTGTCAGGGGAGATTTAGGTTGGATATTAGAAAGAATTTCTTCACGGAGAGGGTGATCAGGCAATGGAATGGTCTGCCCGGTGAGGTGGTAGATTCTCCGTCCCTGGAGACATTTAAAAAAAGACTGGATCTGGCACTCAGTGCCATGGTCTAGCAACTGTGCTCCGGTGGGTCAAGGGTTGGACTTGATGATCTCTGAGGTCCCTTCCAACCCGGCTAATTCTATGATTCTATGATAATACCCACTCCTATGTGTTTAAGTTTAAATCCACATTATTTAAAGATGTAATGACATTGGGTTTTGTTAATAATGAATTTTAGAAAAATGTTTAAAAGCATAAATGAGATGCATAGTCTGGGTCATCAACAAGGCAGCTTTGAATTAACCCAGTTTTCCTTAACTCATTTTTGCACTGTGCATTAAATGTAATATTAACTATCTTTAAGACTGAGCATTTGACTAACAGCCCAATGTGTCTGTTTCACACTTCACACTAATGTGAATTCATTTTAGAGGCTGTGGTGCTTTTTGTATATACAAAGTCTGAATTTTGAGAAAACCCAGTGACTGCAGGTATCTCTTCTTCTGCACCATCACTACATATTAAAATGCCATAGCTTCTTGTTTTCCAGTGGATTTTTAGAGTAGTTCCCTCTTATTCTTGGATACTACATGTAAAATATTCTACAAATGTTTCTTTGCCTCCTTAATGCTCATTTTTCTCACTTTGTCATTTGAAAGTTGGGGATATTTAGCTGGTAAATGTCACAGAATTTTTTTGCTGTGGGCTTTTTTTGTTTTGTTTTGGTTTTTTTGAGAAATGTTTTTTATATTATTAACTGTTTTCTTTAGCCAGTAGTTACTTAATAACTATGTCATAATGTGTTGTCAGTACTTGAAGAAAGCTTTTGCCTGATTATTCCACTTTTCTTTGTCTTTCTCAGTTCTGTGCCAATGACCCTGAAGTGTTTGTCCAAGCAGCACTGTTGGCTCAGGATTACTGCGATGCCATAGACCTAAATTTGGGTTGTCCCCAGATGATTGCAAAGAGAGGTATGTGCAAATTGGAATCGTGAATAAATAGAGAAATAGAGTGTTTCAAATGTGAATATGGCAGTAAAAAGTCAAGGTGACCAAATTAAGTATGGGGGGAAGGGGTGGCTGCAGCACTGCTGAAGTCAGACCTAATCACACCCACTTTAGCACGTAATGTTTTGCAGTGCCTAAAGCAAGCATTAGATGTACTAATAATTAATTCAAACTTTTCTTGAGTGACAACTCTTGTGTGTAGAGTATCCTTCAGAAAAAGTATTTTAGCAAGAGTTTGATTTTCTTTCTGATTTCAGTTGCTCAAGCAGCCTAATTTTTCAAAACTGCATTTAAACTTATATCATGCAGGCACTTAGTGTCTTCTATTTTCTTGATACTAGCAGAGATTTTATTCTCATTGACATGTCAGAGGAACCCTTAAATATATTGCAAAGATAGCTATGTTTGAAAAACAGAAACAATGTTTGGAAATTTTGCACCAGTTAGGATGTTGAGGAAAGTTTTGTTCAGTGACTGCTCATTCCTCTTCCAAAACGTCTTTCAAAGACTAATAGGGAAATAGTCAGTGATATCCAGGGCAAATAGATCTTTCAGTATGATCAGATTTTATCTGAAAGGGAATTTTTTAGTGCCTGGTATAAATCCATAAACTTGGACTTGGAGCCAGTGTCATCACACGACCCTTAGGGAGTAGCAGTGAAAACAGGGTGTGAGGATTCATTGCTTATCCTGTGAATCTAGGGTGGCATGGGGAACAGAATGATCCAACCCTTCCAGTTTGGGCAGGGCAGAGCAACTCAGTTTCTGCCAGTGAGGCATATGATTGTCTGCAGCTTTGTGTGTGAACATTTATGAAAGCTGTATGCTTCAGAATCTTACTCTTCTGTACAAGTCTGTCATGCTATTTTATTATAGGTCATTATGGAGCATTTCTGCAAGAAGAGTGGGATCTTCTTCAGAGAATGAGTAAGTCTTTAGAGAGGCTTCACCTTGAGAGGGAAAGGAATAAACTTTGTCATCAAGAGGAGGTTTAGGTATTTTTGTGGAAGAAAGTGCAGTGCATTTCTTTTTGGAGGGTTGTGTTTGGTTGGTGTTTTTTTTTCTTTCTTACTGTACTTTGGTGGCACCCTCAAGGTACTTAGTGGTATCCCACTACAAACTCCTGCTGGATCTGATAAAAGACTTCAGTAACCAAAACAGGCTTTATGTGAAAGACAGTCAATTAAATCCCAATCTAATGATAGCTTAGTGGTTTTCCAACTCTAGACACAGCCCAGTGCCTTTTTCACTTTGAAGTTCTTTGCTGCCAGGAGCTGTGTGGCTGCTTGAAGCCACAGTTGCCCTTTTCTGATCAACTTGGCATACTCTTTCTGTATGCACCATAGCCAGTTATGCCTCTCTTCTCTGAACTTGTGCGAGATGTTTTCACTCTGTTGGTAGCAGCTGTGAACAGTATCACATTTTTCTAAGAAATACATTTTGGAATTGTTTTAGAAGCAAGGCTTTGGTCACTGTGTAGAAATGGGAATGTGCCTTCACCCCACTTGAAACCAAGTGTCTACACCATGAAGTTAGAGAATCTCACTTCTGTTTACATTTCCTGTGGTCCAAGGAATCTTGATATTTGGCACAAAGTCACTGCTGAGAATCTGGAAAGATATACAATGCTTCCCTGCCTATGTAATGTGACTGTTCGGGCAGTTTTCTTAGGAGAGAAATATGCAAATTAGAACAGCCTCAAGGTGAAAAAGAGAACCCAGGTCACCTAGTTGGGTAAGAACCCATGCTGTCTAGTAAGAGAGTTGTCTTACTAGGCTGCTGTATAAAAGGTGGGCAAAGCTTCCTCTTCCTCCTTCTCCCCCACCCTTCTCTAAAATGATAGAGTACTATGTTCTGCTTGTATCTGTATACAGCCATCTTACTCCTTTGAAAGGGTTGTAAGAAGTACCTATCATTAATGCTTCTGGGATGTGGACTAAAGGAAAGCAAGTCACTTTCAAAATTATACATCCAAGCTCTGGAAGAGGATTTCAGGCACGCCATCACTCAGTGTTTTCCTGTTGGTTATCTTTGTTAGCTCTCTTTTTAGTAGTTTTCCATGCACTGTGTAAAGACTGTGGGAGTTTAACATGTACTAGAACCCTGGCTCTGTAGTCTGCATTACTACTTAATTGGGTCCATAGCCTACTTCAGCTAATAAGCCTCTGCTTGCTGTGGACAAGACTACTTGTCATGATTATTTGGGTGATAATTTGCAAGAAGCAAAGCATTTCTTGTAGGAAAGGTGAATAAGTGATTGAATGTTAAGGTTGGCAGAGTGGGAGGAGTACAGTAGTTTGTGACAGTAGTAAACCTGTATCAATCATTAAGATTTGAGGGGGATTGGCCTTTGAAAGTCTAATTTGATGCAGTGGAAGCATTAGGGCTATGAAATTCTAGCTACCTAATGCCTGCATGTTAGAATGCATTTTTTTGTGCTTCATGTTTTTCTATTACTTGGTTAACCTGTGCAATAAGGATTGGAGAAGACATTACTGATTGTTTAAGCTATTAAAACTGCATAGCATTAACTTTCCAGTCTTTTTCTGTACCAGACCCAGTATCAGATCTTGAGGTGAGCAGGCACTTTTCATAGCACTGTGCACCCACTTACCTGTCTTTTCAATCTTTCCCAGTTTTAATGGCTAACGAGAAGCTCTCTGTTCCCATCACATGCAAAATCCGCGTTTTCCCAGAAATTGACAAGACAGTGAAGTATGCACAGATGCTGGAGAAAGCTGGCTGCCAGGTAAGGAGGCAACTGCTCCCTGTACTGCTGCACTGGACACGTATCTTTATGTAAAGCATCTAATGACCAGATCTTGGTGTATTGTGGTGATGAATAGGCTTTAATTGTTTTACAAACAGAGAAAATGGGGTGCAGAAAAAATGTACATATTTGCAGTCGCAGGCAGTAGGTCAATGTAGAAGGCATGATGACTTCAAAGTCTCTCTTGTAATCAGTGCACAGTGTGGCATCCTTCACTGTGGTTGAGCATCTCTGTCTTACAAAGTGCTGCAAGGCAGTGTGAATGCATGAAATCCATGGACTGTAGGAAGAAACAGTATCAAAGATGTTCACTACTAGTGAAGAAACAGGCATCCTTCTAGGATTTAACTCCAATTAAATTGGAAGAGACAGTGTTGTTAGAGCCAGTACTGGCAGCATTTGGGCCTTCTGCTGAGGATCAAGCCGAATCAGTATATCTCAAGTTGCAAAGTGAATCACAAATGGGTATCAATACAATAAGAAATCTGTAGCTTCTCCCAAGATACAATCTTGTCATGCTGTGGAAAAGCAAGCTGAAAGGAGCCTACTCCATGCCATGGCAGGTGAGTGGCTGATACCTTTCTGTGATACCAAGTCCCCGCACTGTTGGAATAGCAATGGGAATTCAGTGGCGTCTGTGAAGTGTGTGGGGTGAAAGGAAAGTTTTGTCAGTGGATTTGTTCCAGTCATTCATACACATGAAAAGTAAACGTAGCTTTATGTTGTAGCTGCTGACAGTGCACGGCCGTACTAAAGAACAAAAAGGACCTCTTGCTGGAGTGGCATCTTGGGAGCACATTCAAGCAGTCAGGTTAGTAAGGAGTACCAATCTTTGTGGATTTCTGCTGACACGCTATGAAGGCAGATTTTTAAGCAGACTCTGCAGTGGCATTGGAGAGCAAACTAATTTGTGTGACAGGAGTAGAATATCTGGGTTGATTCTCAGTTTTATGTGTCTGTTTTACTCACTGGTACAGAAAAGCTGTAAACATTCCTGTATTTGCAAATGGAAACATCCAGTGTCTCAGTGATGTGGAAGAATGTATCCGTAAGACTGGAGTGCATGGTGTCATGAGTGCAGGTAAAGAAAATCAATTTTTACTAGTAGTAGATGAGAATACAAACTGTTTATTCCTCTCTTAGCAGTCCCATATACATTTATTAAAAGCTTACAGCAGACTTAGTTGGTGAACAGATTTGACTGAAAGCTGAGTGGCCATTTTCTCTCCTCTTGTACTGGCTGTCTGACCAGCACCAAGAGTAACTTAAGAACTGTAAGAACTGTTATTTTATACCTTTAATACCATTGAGTGGACAGCTCAAATATAAATACTTGACAAGGGCAAACTGGACTCCTATTGTCCTGGAATATTTTCATGACCTCTGTTGATCAATGAAATCTTTTTGAATGGATCTTCATGCAATAAGTATGTCTACTGATTAGTATTTCTGCAAATGGTTCATGTTGTGTTGGGACAAAAAAGAATTGGCTTACCTTCCTACAGGAAATGCTAGGACAGACATGAAAAAAAACCCTTTCTAATCACTTGCACAGTTGAAGCAGCGATACATAGTTTATGTGAGTTTGTAGAATCTTATTATTAGAAAACACTGGTTAACAAGGATTAAGAAACTAGTAGAAAAAAGCATAGTCAGAAACAGTGTCTCTAAACTTAGGCCAGACGAATGTGAATACAGACATAAGGTAAGACATCCATTTTCCAAGTATTTAACCACTGGGCAACAAAAGCAGTGATTTCTCTATTAATTTTTTTACTGTATTATTGTCAAGATTGGTTGCCTTTCTGGAAAAGGTACTTTAATTAGATATAAGCTCTTTGGCTCAATTAAGAATTCTATTGTGAAATACAGTATATGCTGAAGTCAGGCTAGAACTCTATGGAGCCTGTGTTCCTCTTTGTGAGTACATGGGTGATGTGTCTGTGACTGGCTGGTAGAATCAGAGAGCTGCTAAGTTCCAGAGCATAAATTTTTTTTCTGTTTCAATCTTGAAACAAAAGTTTGAGTATTTTTTTTTCATTCCCTAGAAGGTAATCTTCATAACCCAGCTTTGTTTGAGGGCCGAAACCCATTGGTGTGGGAGATGGCTGAGGAGTATCTGGAGATAGTGCAGAAGTACCCTTGTCCATTGTCTTATGTTAGAGCTCATCTCTTCAAGCTCTGGCATCACACGTGAGTATCTCCAGATACTTTCAGGGCTCATCCTGCTTCGCAAGTGTCTGGCTTTTCTGGACAAGGAATTTTTTGGCCAAAATTAATATGCTGCAAGGTTTTCTGTTCTGAGTCTGGCTAGAAAGAAAGTGGGCTGAGGCCTTTACCTTTTGCTGCATATCTGGGAAACAGGGTACAGGGGATGAACAATTCACCAGAAGATAGGGTGTGAGCTCACAGCACATCAGCTACCATGTGGTAATTGGTCATCTGCACACAAGACACTTAAAGGTGAATATGAGTTACCTAACTCCTTGTTCATTGTGAGGCAAGCTGTCTTGCATTTATTGTGGAGTAAGAGCATGGTCCTGGGCAACTACCAAGGAGCAGCTGCTGCACTGTATGTTCATGTTAACTTAGCTCAGAATACTTTGGTTGTGTGCCAAGTATTTGGAAAAGAGTAGCTGGTATGTATGCTTTTCTCTGGACTTAGAAGAAACAAGCTTCTACAGAAGGCAAGTGCAGCAAGAAAAATCTATAAAAAGATTTTATAAAGATATTTTTAGATGATCTCCTCAGTGTAGCAATAATGAATAAAAATGACTTGATGTTTGGGATTTGCCTCAGGCTTCAAGTATACCAGCAGCTGCGTGAAGAATTAGCAAAAGTGAAGACTCTAGAGGGCATTGTAGATGTCAACAGGGAGCTGAAACTACGATGCCAGGTACCAAGATTGGACCTAATCTCCCAGAACACCACTGTCTGCACTTGGTGGGAATTTACCATGTATGTCATGTAGTTGATGTCTGTTAGTCACTTTATTGGACCTTTGTGATACCAACTATGATACTGGTAGTTTAGTACAATAACATCCCCTTAAGACTTGAGCAGCTTTACATGGAATAAAGTTGATTTAAGAGCTACAAATCTACTGTAATTCACCTGTCTTGGAGGGGGTTTGCCTATATTTAACTGTCAGTAACTTTTGGTTTAAATTCCGTTTTGTGGCTTCCTGGAGTTTGAAGTATTATTTATACTATTCCTGGAGAACTCCAGGAAAACTGACTAACTCTATGCTGCAGGAAGAAATAGCTAATCAGAAAGAAGGAGAAAAGCCGAAAGAAGGATTGCCTTTTTTCCACTGGATCTGTCAGCCATACATCAGGCCGGGGTGAGTTATTTCTTCTAACATACGTACCCGTAGACCTCTCCCACCCATACTGTCAGTAGAGAGCCACCCAGCTCTGTTCTTGGAGTGAAAACTTCAGGTTACTTTTAATTCTGGTTTGGCTTTTTTTTTCACTGGTTATTGCTTTGTTTATGGGGCTGTTGCTCACAATATGCATCTTCTCCTTTGGATCCTCCTCAGATTTCTCTCTGGAAAGTAAAAACCAAAAATTGACTGTAGCTGAGAAATGGAAGCTGTTGTGCAACAGATGCACTACCTGACACTACTTTACTTTTAGATGTAACGTGAATATTGATGGTAACTGCCAGGGTAGCAAAAATGGGACCTATATTGTATTCTATAAAGAATGCTTTTGTTATATATGGACAAGCTCTTCAGATAGCTTATTTGCTTTCTGTTGTGAAAATTGAGCTGAAGAGGTTAACGAGCATGTCAAAATTAATACTTGAATAAATACTTAAGTAAAACATGGGAATGACATGTTAGCAGCTGTCTAACTAATTCAGCTGGCCGTCTTTCACTGACTTCCCAATTGATATATCTGACAGTGCGTCTGTTATTAATGGCCAATGTGAAAAAAGAAAAAAAGGTTAAAAAAAGTTTTGTTTTTTTTTTTTTGACTCTGCTTTTAAGGACAATGACACTTCCTTGTAATTAAGCCATAACAGAAAAGTTTACATTTTACTCAGATTTCTGTAAACCAGAATAGTGGTTAGGAAACTCCTACTGCTTCCCTTCAGCCAACTTACAATGATATTCACTGTTTCAGGCCAAAAGAAAGACGCAAGGAAAATGGAGCCAGCCGGAATGAAAAAGGTGTGCGAGGGAAACGTTCTCTGGAAGAGGAGGAAGATGGAAATTCCGAGCTTTTGTCCAAGAATAAGCAAAAAAAGAAGTTAAGAAATCCAAATAAAAGCTTTGATCCATCTTTAAAACGTAAGGTCCATTTATTAGCATAAATGGTTGCTGATATTACATTGACATAAATTGCCACTCTTTATTTTCCCTGTTTATGTGTTTGTAGAAACTTTAAAAAGAAGGGATTATTGGGAAATTCTGGTAGTAGGTAATGTGATTCAAATTACATTCATTAGTAAAGAAGTCAAGGATCAAAGTCGTCGGTCACGGACCCACTATATAAAAGTGGCTTTTTATGATGAAAGTGCTTTACAGACTAAATTGTAGCTGTCACTAGTATCTGAAATTGAACTTTAATATGCCATTCAGTCAGATGTCCTCCTCTTTTACACTTAAGGATGGAAATTTTATGTTTGGATTTAGCTTAGAGGCACTTAAAAAGTCAAATCATCTTTACTTTTGCACTCTTCTTTCACATATGGCATTTTTATTTCAAAAGAGTCTCTGGCTAGAAAAGCAACAGTCTTTGTCTGATCCTGATTTTCTTTAAACTTCTTCCACATAAAAATACTATTGCTGAAATCAGGTGTCTCTCTCTCTTTCTTTTCCAGCCAAATATGCCAAATGTGATCAATGTGGAAACCCTAAGGTAAGTCAGTGCTACTATCCATTAAAAGGAAAATTCAATGACCATATTGTAGTCAACATCTCAGTGTCTGAATGGAGCTCAGGGACAAGTGCTGTCCCTGAGGGGTCTGTAGGGGGACCAGTACTCTTCATTTTCTGTTCCTGGAAGGGAAAAAAAAAAAAAAAAAAAAAAAAAAAAAAAAAAAAAAAAAAAAAAAAAGTAGCATTCCACCTATGGGACAGGGTGATGTTGCTCTCTTTTTTAATACTGTTGTGGCACCTTAAAATTAACAGCCATCTGGGAGGCATTATGGGGAAAATACAGTATGTTCACCCTGCCTGCTTCCAAAGCCACCCTGTTCCACCCTAAGCTAATCCAGGTGACACAGCTTGGTCCATCAGCCATGACTATCAGAAGCTGGGCTTAGGCTCACTTTTGTTTTGTTCTTACATCACTAATACTGTGGGCAGCCCTTGAAATTTTGCAACTGGGCCTATTTGGGTGGGGTTAATTATATTTTTTTTAGCTCATGTTTCTAAACTGTATCATAGAATAGGGGGATAACAACAACAACAACAACAGAATTTCAGACAAGGGCTTCCTGAGCATGAGGAATCTTAATTTGGGTGGAGGGAGACACATAAAACAACAAAACCTCACTTTCATAAAGAATCACCAAGCACCTATGAGACAAACCACCATGGACACCCAACTAGTGTAGCAAAGGTATCAACTACTGAAGACGCAAATGCTGTTGTCCCCAGTAGCTCATACATTTTATTTTAGTACAAACTCAGGTATATTTTATGCTGCAAGCAGGGGTGTAATTGCTGTGGTAATATGTACTTTAGGCATAGCTACAGGTGGTAGCAAGCTTGTCAGGCACTATGTTTCATGTACTGCGATTGTAGAGCACTGCCACAAGGTCACATGCAATAAATGTCAACACTCAGTCCAAAGTACTTATGGCACTTACCTGCTGGTGGTGTGTAATACAGGCTGCCCAAGAGATTAATTGTGTTGCAGATGTTGAATATGGATTTATTTTTATTTTTTAAAAACTGTTTTGAGTTTGGTTTTGTTCTTAATGTACAGTTGATAGCTGCCTCCCATATGACATCATCTTCATTAGACTAAGGTGTGTCTGCCTTGTGTTTTTGTTATTTGTTTGGTTGGTTCTTTTCCCAACCTAGGGCAATAAATGTGTTTTTAACATGTGTCGAGGATGCTGTAAGAAAAGAGCATTCAAGGAGACAGCTGACTGTCCAGGTAAGTGCAGCTGTCCTTACAAATCATCAAGCAAATGTCTCATCTCCCATATATTTTTTTCACTTTAGTCTTTGGTTTATGTTAAAATATACTACAATAAAACTACTACATAGCTATCTAAAATTCTATGCTATGATTGTAAAAGCCTTCTCTTCCATCTATGTATATAGTATTTCATCTGATTTCAAGCCATGAGATGCAGTTTCCAGCCTATATAGACATGTATTTTACAACTGTAGGGAATGAGCTGTTCTGTTTACTGGCACAATCATCTCCTTTCAGTTTCTTGGGTTTGTTTTTTTTGTTTGTTTAATTTTTCTTCCCCAATCTTTGCTTCTTCAGGTCATGGACTACTTTTTAAGACCAAATATGAAAAATCCCTTTCATGGCAGAGCAGTCAAAGAATAATTCAAACCCCAGAGATCAGTCGGAGAGATGTAGATGTGGGGGAGACTGCTGTACTGAAGGAGGCTGCTGACGGTCCGGTGTGCAGCTTTGGAAACAAATAAAGTGTTCCTGCCAGGCCTCTTCTTCCCTGGGCCAAAGAACATCTCCAGCTCACCATCAGCTGTGTGAACTTGTTCCACAGGTTTATTTTAAGTTTTGAAAACATTTTATTTAAGTAAAAAGCTGCTTACTCAGGGAATTATCCTGCATTTAAAATAAAAAAGGATGCAATTAAATTTCTCATACTGTGTTTTAAAAACTGAAAATGCTGCATTTGTGGTCTAGGGGGACTAACCTACATAAGCTGCTGTCACCATCTGCCTCTTGTCTGTTCACTACTACTTCATGTTCAGTTTTTAATATTGGTGAATAAAATTATTATGCTAGAACAGCCTTCTGGCATGCTAAAAACAGCAATGCCAATATCGTCTTCTCCAAAAGAGAATATGTCACATTTCTCTGAGTTGCAGCAGGTTGTTTTCAGTACAGAAAGGAATATATATATGTACTTTGAGCATCAGTGTAAAACTATCAATATGTTGCTATAACCACAATGTGTATTAACAGTACAGTACAATGAAGCTTAATGGTCTCCCATGAGCCAAAGGCGGGGAGAAAATGAAATCTCTATTTTAATAGAGAATATTGTTTGACATGATGTGCCAATTTCAAACCAAGGCCATGAACTTTTCCCTGCGCAAAGGCTCTTAATTACAGGATCATTCGTTCTCCTTCCTGCCTGATGGACTCCGAGAAGTGTGTTTAAAAAAAAAAGAAGAAAAGAAACAGACACACAGCTACACATGCAAGACCTGGTCTGGCTTTTACTCTTTTTTTTTTTACCCATGGGCTTTGTGCATCTCCTAGCCTTCCAGTGTTTACTATGCTGTGATGAATGTCATTAGCCAAAAACAAAACAAAAAAAATCCCCTGAAGAAAACAACTAAACAAAAAATCAGGAATAGTATTCAGCTGTTTAATGTCAAGCTATTCTGTGCTTAAACTAGAATAAATAAAGATTAGCTCAACTTTGAAAATATATTTCCCTGTCACCTGTTTTCTAAATGCAGTTTAGTTCACTGGACACTCACTGCCTAACCCTGCTCTGGTGTATGCTGCCACCTCCTGCAGCTGCAGAGCTGCTGGCAGCTCGGTGCACTGAAAGCAACCTGTCTGCTGACTGCTCACGCATACTTGTCACACATGCCACCTGCTGAAGGAAGCAGCATAGCACTGTGCCTCAAACTGTAAATTAGCAGGCCTTAAGCTAGTGTTCCTCCAGGGAAAGTGGGTAAGAGATTGAAGAAAAGAAAAAAAAACCCACAGAAAAAAAAAAACAAACCAGAAACCAACACTGGGTGGAGTGGGGAAAAAGGGGAGGAGAAAGATGGAACCAGATTTGCTTGTTACTTGAACAAAATATTCTTCATAGTGTTCTAGGAATAGCACCTCTGAACCTTAATCAGCTTCTTCACCACGACTTTCAGCAGCTTTCATAATTTCTGACTGCCTCTGTATTCAAGTTTACACACTGCACTGCTAACTGTTCTTCTAGTTTGCTTTGTGAATTGGAACTAGCACAGAAACAGATGGAGTGAAGGGGTGTGGCATTTACCAAATAGGCCCACGTGGGAGAAGCCAGTTTAAAAAATGCTTCTCTGCATTACTTGAAGATGGGAACTTGAACCCACATCTGCCCCTCTTCTGTGGAACTAGTCTTACTTCTTCCCTCACACAGGCACACACTTTAAAGCTAGTGAGTATTCTGAGTTCCCTGGTCTGTTTGTTTGAAAAGCCCTTTCTAAAAAGCTAAATGTTCATAATAATGGAATTTCAAACTGCTTACCTGACCCTTCCTGTTTAGTTTCCCAAAAACATCAAAAAGGTCAATCCTTCTCCTGCTCACTGTGCCAGAGAAAATTTACAGTCAGAAAAGGCATTTCCAGTAAAAAACATCCACTGTTACAACACACTAGTGGCCTGGTGCTAAGCAAGAGGTTTGGGTGACATTCTTAACCACACAGTGGACTTTTAGAACACATCTCTTACAAGAGCAGACTCATCACAGAGTCATTTAACAGGGTGAAGAAAGGATCAAGCTGGCTTTAGGCTCCCAGAGTCATAAAGGGACTTTTACTTGAGAGTCCCAGATGGACACATTCCTATACAGAATTAATATTTAAGGCATATTTGTCCCCACTCTCTCTTCCAAAGAGAGATTCCAAAAGCATTTTTAATAGGCAGTTCAGATAGATCCACACTTATATTGTCAGCTCCTGTCCCATGACACAGCAGAAAACTGCAATCCTCTTAACACAGGACTGGAATGTTGTAGTTAGGCTCCGCAACTACGAATCACCACACTAATGGAAAAAAAAGTGTTGCAACCTGAACTTTCATTTAGACCTTCAGAAGATGATAATCTTTCCATTAATAAAGACAATCAGTGTATCAATTGCTTAACAAACAATGCTTGTAAATTAGGAGGCACTATTACAACATGAATAAAGCCAAGCCATTTGCTATTCACGCTGGGCACATCTGCACCTACACTAACTAGGGATTACTTTCAGGCTCGGCAGTATACTTATTACCCTGTTTATCTTGAATAAAAATTACAGCCTGTCAGCTCAGCAAGGTAATGTCCTATTTTGTTTCAGTTCCACAGGCCCTCAAGAAGATACATTATTTAATTTTAATGGGAGCAGAGGGAGGAAAGGGCAGTGCTCTGCCTGTACAATTATGTCCTCAGTCTGGGTTTGAGGGACATGGGTCCTTTTATCTAAATCTATTTTCAGAGACAACAAAAAGCACTAGTGGTTCACCTTACAAAAAGAAAGGCAACTGCCTTCATTTGGCAAACAGCTTCTGAGATTATATTATCAGAGAGTTGGGAAAAAAAAACAAAACCAACAAACACAACAACAACGACCTAAGACTGAAAACCCTGGTTCTCAGCATGTATTTACAGGATACAAACTTTATGTACAAACAGATGTCACAGTTACATAAACTACAGGCACCTGGAGTATAACAGTCAAACCTGTAGCTGCAGATGTACTAAGAGAACTGCAACAGTGATATCTGTGGGATCAAGGACAAGGTTACCTAGCATGATCTGCCACGGAAGACAGATTTCAGGTTTTGCCACTTTAATTCTTGTTTTAATTAGACCATCTCTTGCTAATACTGCTACCCGCCAGACTATAGCTTCTAGTACATCTACTGAAGCCTAGCCTTGAGTTATTTCTTTGCTGTTAAGCAACTTGCATTATTTTTTTACCAACCTCCTAATTCATCTCATACGTTTCATTTCTCTTAGAGGCTGACATACCCTATTAGCCAGTTTCTGTTGCATATCTAATTAATTTAGCCTGCTCAAGTTCTCATGAGATAATCTAAAGTTAGGTTGTTCTGTCAGACCCTATGAAACACAGAATAGAATTCACAGATCCATAGGAACACAGAAGCTAAAATAGGATCAGTTGAAGTACAAAGCTCACTTTCAAAATTGAAAGCAATTCTTCCCCTCTTCCATAACAGCATTCAAGAGAGGCAAAGTCAGTTCCATACCAGTTTGGTGGTTTTCACCCTACTGCAAATTCAGTTGAAGGACTACTGAAAAAATGAAATGCTGATTTGTTAGTCGTAAGTGGGTGGCACAAGGAAATACCAAGAACACTGTCCTGTGGTGCACAGTGCCACCTATTGCCATCTACTTCATGTAAAAAGTTAGGGATGGCATAAGAAACTCTAACAGCCAAATTAAGATGGCTGAGCCTTTACTCTTTAAAAGTAAACCTTTTTTTTTTTTTTTAATCAATGCTTTGCCAGCACCTTCTACCTTCATATGATGGGTCTTCATCAGAAGCATTGTTGTTATTAATAAAGTTTCCTCATTTGTTTTTCTTCATTATATATAACATTGCATGTAGAAGAAATAATACATTATTCAATAGCATTTTTGAGAGCTGTTCAGAGGATGGAACAATCCTGAAAATCTCAGCTACGTTTGGAAGTAACACTGAGACTGTTTTCAGCAGTGTCAGAAAGCAATGCACAGATCATAGGCACATGGCATGGGGCAAAGACAACTGTGATTTTCTCCCTCATCCACTGAAGTCTCTCAGATGACAGCAGCTTAACAGATGATGCTTCACCCAACCACAATTCAAGCAGTAATAGAATCTCCCCCCTCTTATAGCCCTCCAGCTAGAAAGCTGAGCAACACAGACCACTATGGAGCACAAGTTCTGGCCAGGTGATTACCATTCATCCCCAACTACTTCATCACAGATCTCATAGTGAGAGTTTCTACATTAACACTAAAATTAGTTGTGCTAATTAAACTGCCTTCAGCTGGCAGGTAGGACTGAAGCAGGTGTTGGAACAATGCCTAGAAGAAATGCTCTATCTGTCCAAAAGAGGTTGTAACCATTTTTGTCTGAAGAAAAGAAACCAATTACCTCAGACCAGTGATGGAACTGCCTTAGACCACAGAAGAAGCTGGGAATTGCTGTTGCCACTTTGTGGGCTCCATCTGGTCGGCTGAAAGATGCACACTTCCAGCCACTTGGCAAAACTGGAAAAGGCTAAGAGCCTAGAAGAGCAGAAACCCTCAAATCAGCACAATGAAAATGTCCATTTACAACTGATGATTCCTCCGGCAGAAACTTACAGGAAGGAACAGAGTAATCTAACAAAACCAAGAGAGTGGAAGTTGTGCATAAGCAAAGATATGCAGACGACACAATGCACTTAACTGGGTTGCCATACTATCTTTTCAAGCGCAGGACATAAGATCTTTTCCTTAGAAGTGGTACCAGTGACTCATTTTAGGAAGTGAGAACGATTAAGTAGTAGACTAGGTCTGAACGTCTTTACTTCAGCAGAGGAAAGAGCAGAAAGGTATTAAAACAACTTTCCCAGCCATTTCATTTTCCTGAGGACCCAACGTGTCCCTCTCACTGAACTGGCCAACAGTGATGCCTGGCCCTCTTCTTCTCTTCCCCTCAAAAAGGGAAGAATGTAAGACATTTAACCAAAGACCTCACAGAAACCATAATTTCTGTTTTTAGCACCTAAGTCATAAAAAGCATAGAAAGCCAGAGGGAGCAAGCACTGCTGTAATTTAGCAGCTGTGCAAATGCAGTCCAGCAATTACGCTGCTGGAATGTTACCACAAACTGCACTTCACAGTTCATTCAAGCTACTTCTCCAACCAGAACAGAAAGCAAAATACAACAGCCTACAAAATATCACCAGGTATAGCAAAATATCAATAGCTTGAGATCAAAATACCCAACAAACAACCTTAACACAAAACTTCATATACTGAGAAGCTTTTAAATCCTGCTTTTTAATGCACTAGATGTAACAACTTATTACAAAAAAAAAAACCAAAACAACCAAAAAACCCCACAACCAGCCAAAATAGCATTAACACGTTAATGGGAACATCCGTAGTCAGTTGCCAGACCAGTCAGGGCTGGACCCAAATTCTTAGCTTGCCTTATGGATTATATGAATGCAAGGCTGCAGTGACATCAGAAAATTCAGTGCATATCTCCTTTCATCAACACAGAACACACACACACACACACACACCTCGGCTGCCACCTTTAATCCCTTTATAAAAGGAAAAGCAGAATAAATACACCTGGAAAGCAGGTACTTAAAGAGTGGCTGCTTCCAGCTCTTCCACGGGACTTGAGTGGTATTTTATGGCATTTATCCATGCTACCAGAAGCAAGTGTTGCACATGTTGGGAAACCATCACACACTATGGCATTAAGACTGGACAAGCAGCAATATTTGCATGAAGTAGAGATTTACTGCTATGAAAACACTGGACCCCAAATCCAGGTCATGCACAAGTGGGAAACACGTCAGGAAGCAGGTCTTTGAAAACAGAGACCAGACAGAAAGAACCTGGATCCAGGTAAACATAACACCCTAAAATAAAGGCCTGTTACTGAATGCACAGAAGTGGTGCCATGTTTTCAGGTGTAGGGGAAAAATCATTAAGAGTTTCTCAAAGGAAATCTCTTCTCCCATCAGAATTCTAGCTCCCTACTTGAGAGCAATGCACTTGTAAGTTTATCTGGAATAAACAGAAACCTCAACAATACTTCAGAATCAAGGCAGTACTTTCAGGCCAGCAAAGTTCATCTTAAGAGTATTCCTGTCCATTCAACTTAAAACTAACTATTTTTGCATCTTTGAAACAAAACTAACAGCAGCTGAAAAACTCTCAAATCAGCATCTGTATCAATAACTGACAGCTCTTTATGGAGTGGTAGAAGAAAGAGAATGGAGCAAGTTGTTCTACCAAAACTGAAATGATGACCCATTGCAGGGATGCTGTTTTTAGAAAGATTTCTTTTCAAGAATTTAAGTTACTTGTATATTCATATTATCCACCATCAGCCCTGACACCCTAAATCTGAGCAAGAAGTGAGGGAGACAGGGACAATTTGTGAAGCTCAGCAGTTAGTGGGCGAGACACTGGTTATGGTCATGGAGGGATCATTTCTTTTGGTAGTGCACGAAGTTTTTCACATGTTGGCGGTCATCCTGGACTGGCTGTTCGCTGGAGTAAGCTCCCCTTGGCTACCTTCTCTCGGAGGAGACTGAAACAAGACCAAAACACATCCTAGTTAGTGCTGTGTAAATATCCTGCAGAGTGCTTCCTGAGAGACCAAATGAAACATAGCAGGATAAAAGAAGAGGGAGGGCATACCCTCAATGCATAAATAACGATGGCTTTGCAAAAGCTTTGTGTTCACAGATTCTTTAGCTACAGTTCACAAGACCTGTTCCTAAAAAAAGTCAAACCATAACTTCTAGGCCACTCTTATTTACTACATAGAATCACAGAATGTCTTTGGTTGGAACAGACCTTCAAGATCATCCAGTCCACTATACACAAGGTGCTCGTGGCCTGTGTAAAAGTTGACTTCTTAGTTGAATTCTTATAAGTTGAATTCTATCTAACATTTAGTTATCACTGTGATTAATAAACTATGGAATTTAGCATGGTCCGTGGCAGATGGCCTAGCCTCCCTCCAGGCATTCTTTTGGAATTTCATCCTGGAAGGAATACTCCAAGCACTTCATACATTTTTTTACTTCAACTACTTAAAAAATACTTCAAAACAATGGTTGTTTTAATAAAAGATATGTGTAACAAGAATTAGTCAGAATGAATTTTAGTATCAACCCAAGCATGTAAACTTCAAAAGACATTCTGTGTTGTTCAAGCAAGTCAATGTATTGGCTAGAAATGCTTGTTCTTCATATACTTAGTATTTACTATTGTAAGGATACTATTGTATCCAGTCATAAACACCATAAATCCATTCTCCTTCAGAATCTTCAATTCACCAATTTTTAGTTTCACTTAAAAAAAAAAAATAATTAAAATCTTAACACTGTCTCAATGTCCACATTTAACTTGCCCACACCTTGACATGGATCTGGTTGCGCAGGACTGCGGCTCTCAGGATCATCGCTTTGGCACGGCGTTGAAACTCTTTGCCCATTAGTAAAGACTTCTCAAAAGTTGTGCTGCGCTGATCTACGTCTCGGGCATAAAGAATCTGTAACAAACACAGAGAACTGTACACAGGAGCTACGACAGGGTTCCACAGCACGAAGCCCTTTCTGCACAAGGGAGCAAAGCTGAGGTACTATCGGGTCTGAGTTCACACACAGATCAGCCCCACTGAACCCACGAGTCGCAACAGATGAATGCAGCTTCAAAGTGTCCCAGGAATAGAGCATTTCTGACATTAGCACAGATGTTTGGTCTACACCTGTGGCTCAGATGCACTCACCTTGCTGTGCGAGTCTATTCTAGCATTAATCAGTCCCTCCAGGATCAGCTGAGTAAGTTCATCTTCCAGAGCAGCCACTGTGGTATTAAAAGCAGTGGCCATCTTGCGCATATCAGCCGACACATAGGGGCTGAAGTACTAGGAAGAAGAAAACATTCAGTTGCCAAGTGTACTCTCTGAAAAAACCCATGAAAGGCAATTACAAAGACATGGCCTATTTCACTGTTCATTCACCTCTCAGGACTACAGGGACAATTACCTGGATAAGGGCACGATTTCGAATCTGGGTATAAAGTGTCCTGACATGAGGTGCAAGGTACATATCCAGCAGCAGGTTGTCCTGTGCAAAAAAGAACACATCAGAAGCTGAAAAGCAGCCTGGAAAATCCTATTATTCCTATGTTCTGAAATACCTACATGTACATACTTAAACTTTAAGGATATTACACTACTGTAAGAATACCATAAAACAACAATTACTGAAAAGAACTAGCAATATTTTTTTAAATTATCAGAATTTCTCCTCACTCTCTACAGCCAAACTACTCCTAATTTCCATTCACTACATCATGAGACAGAATAGACAGAAGAGGTGAGCACTCTTATTATCTGCTTTTAATAGTCACTGCTTCTTATGAAAGAAAATGCAAAAGGAACATTTAGGGTCAGCTCTGCACTGCTCCCCTGCAACTCACCTTCATTTCATCCAGCATCTTCAGGCACGAAGCATACTTAGATTCATAGAACTTGAAGATGATGTCACGAACCTGTGGCTCCAGCTCCAAAAACAATTTGAAGGAGCTATAGATAAAAGACAGCAGTGACCAGACACAACTCCATTACTCCAAGTTGCAAGGTTACAGACTCTGCTCAAGGTTACAAACTACCATCTGAAGATTCTAAGAAATTACTCTCTAACAAACCAGACAGCCCATTTTTAGCAGCGCTGGAACACAGAGAGATGTGGTGCCAAAAGATACCTGGTACATACAAACTCTTCTCAAAGCATCACTTACCTGCTGGAGATAACATTTCGTTGCAGTTCCTGACGGTCAAACGTAGCAAGGGCACAGAGACCACCATACACAGCCACGTTGCTTGGAGATAACAACTAGAGAGAGAGAAAGAGCCGTCACTGACTGCTAAAAAGGTTGAAGGCTGAAAATAAGTATTCAACCACAGGTCTTTCCTTCACACAGAAAAAAGATTTGTCCTTGACAAATGCAGTGAAACCACTCAGCACGCTCTGAGATATCCACCCAGAGCCTAAGGAGTGACTGGCCACTGCTAAGAGAGCAGAAACCAATCCAACAGCTAGTCTTCTGGCTCAGCTAAACAGATTCCTAAATCCCACAGGTTAACTCCTATGTGATCTAGAGTAGACAATTTAGAGAACCCACAAACAAAGACCTTTTTTAAAAAAACACAGTTCACAGCACCATCAAACTACACAGGAGCAATAGAAGAGTATCTGAACTTTATAATCTAATAGTTAAGAGAATTACATCCCCTCCAAGAACTGCACACAACTCCCTCTTGGTCCTCACCTCAGGGAAATCACAGTGATCAAATGATGCCAACAAGAAGCACTTTGCTGCCTGTTTGTACTTCCGAGCAGCTAGTTCGGCCAAGCCTAGGAACCAGAAAAAGTTAGTGCTTTTTTTATGATAGCATACCAATAGGGTGAAATTGCAAACCGAAGGGTGGGACAGGCTAGTGCCTTCACTGATGAAGTGATATGAGACTCTCAGACAGTATCTAACATCCCTTGCACTCCATTGACTCACATTGGCATCATCTCTGAAGAAACTTAGGGAGAAGGAAGAAATGGCAAAAGCAAGTCAGCAGTTCCATCTCATCAACTTTATTAAATTTTGCAATTCTGCTGAGAAAATACAAAGCCTGTCAAATCTGAGAGAAAAAATAAACCAGGCACAAACTGTTGCCAAAGAGTCCCATGGACAGCTAACTGGCAGAAAGATAGGAAGCTGAAGGATATACTCACCTGCTGCACATTTCAGTTTGGTGAGAATTGCTTGTGTCTGGCTGTCTCTTTCCCCTCTTTGCTAAAGGATAAAAAAAAAAAGTACTACGCAAGCAGTACAAAAAACATTTAAATTACAACTGTCCTTGGGTTATTTCATCCTAATAATTAACCTGCAAATCTCAACAGCAAGGTAACTTCATCATACTTGGCTTGGGAAACATGGCAAAAACTGAGGATGGAAAGTCTCTCTGCTTTTACTATGAGTTAGGTGTCCCCACACACATACATTGGAATGGGCTGCCCAGGGAGGTGGTGGATTGTCCATCCCTGGACATTTTTAAAGAGAGTGGATGTGGCACTCAGTGCCATGGTCTAGTAACCACAGTGGTAGCGGATTAAGGGTTGGACTTGATGATCTTAGAGGTCCTTTCCAGCCTGTCTGATTCTGTGAGTCTGTGATACCATGGGAGAGAACAAACAATGAATCTCAAAAATATGTAGCAGCCAGGGAGGTTGGATTAGGAGAAAGAACAGACTGTAAGATGAAGGGAATCTTATAAGGAGTAGTTCATAAAAGAGGAAAGGAAGAAATCGTTTTACAAATTTGGACAGAGAAAGCAAAGGGAAAACTCATGCAAGATAAAAAGCTGGATCTTACTTCTGCAATTTCTGGTGTAGACTCAGCCTTGCTTACATAGCTCAGAACATGAGACCAGTTCTGGAGGTAGACACTGACCTGTAGAGAGCCAGAATAGGCATGGATAAATGGAGTTACTTAGATAGGCACTATCACTGCAGACACAAGAGGTGTAACCAAGAGTACTTCACAGCAGGTATCAGAAAGACACCAAGTGCCATTCCCTGCAGACCTCCCTACCTTGATGACATTGAGGCACATGTTGATAACATGTTTAGCACTGGTGCAGTAATCACGGGCTCGCGAGTAACACTTGAGAGCGTTGCTGAGATCCCCACAGTCAAGGTAATGATCACCTAAGTCATCATGGCCTCTCCTGGAGCACAGGAATTAAATTGCCAATGAGCTGCATGCTCAGAAAGGGATGCAGTCAGTTTGTTCCAAACAAGTAACTCAACACACTGACCTACGTCACTGAATGCAGTTGACATCCTGTGTTAGGTGCCTGGAGGAGCAAAATGCCCTTCCGTGCTCCAGCAAAGCCTTCTGCATCTCACCTGATACTCTCCTTGATGGAGTTCCCTTTGTAATTTTTCAGATCTGTGTCGAGTTTCTCCAGTTTAAGAAGAGCTTTTTTGCGTGTAGCTTCAACCCAAGATGTGTCAAGAGGAGGGGGTTCAAGTCCACTGTCAGGGACAGCATCAGGTGTATTCTGCAGTTCTCTGAAAGGAAAGAATTGAATGGGGCTATTATGCTGCAAACTTTTCAAAACAGAGGTCTGCCAAGCACCTGGCACTGCTACACTAACAAACAGTACCACATGCAGAAAACAGACCACAGAGAGAGCAAGAATGGTGGGGGAAAAAGACTGCTAAGATCTCCAGTGAAAACACTAACACAAGCAACACAGAATTATCCTAATGATCTTTTGCAGGTGTTCTATTAGTGAGCAAGCAACTGCTAATTTTAGAGATCTGCTCTATAAATCAATTGGAAGCAAGCTAGCAACAATGCTGCAATGAATTATTATATTCTGTAAAAGTATTTAATGACTCTAAAGAGTCACTGAATCCAACCAAACATCTCTGAGGGACACAGGCTGCACCGTTTACAAGTTCTTTCACCAGCTATATTGCAATGACTTAATGGCGATATACTACACTGCACACATACTATCCAAACTCTTTTTCCATTCATCTCAGTTGAACACATCTACTTGTACTCAACTCAGTTTTCAGTACTTTTTTCAGCGTTTCAGAAAAACACATTTTGAGGTTTTGGGTTGCTTGTTTCTTTTTTGCTTTCTGTTTGTTTGTTTTTTTTTTTTAGCCAACCTTCTGACATATAAGAAAGCAATGAACATACTGCCACACATACAAAGTAAAGGTTCCCAGGGGAAAACAAACAAGAAATCAAGAAATGTGCATAGAAACAAACGTAATGCAAAGACAGAGAGTGTAGATGGATAAATGAAGTACCAAAAGCTACACTTAACAGCAAACTTGTTGTTAGGGGAAAAAACAGAAAAAAAGGAAAAAACCACAAAACAAGGCAAACAGTTGGAAAAGCTTTTAATTTATGACCACAAGAGCATCTACAGGAGGCTTTATCTTCATAATCTACCTAAGAAGAGACAACTGTGTTCATCAATATTTTAAGAAGTTGCAAAGACTAAACTCTCCTCAATATCTACCTGTAGCCTTTTAAAACACCAAGACTTCAGAATGAGGTAGTCTTGCTGCATTTAATCTTTTAAGAAAGCGTGAGATCTCCAGCCTGAATGCACACATTCCAAGGCTGACAAAAACTCCAGGGGCAAAGGCAGTTTGCACAAGGGACACCTTAATCTGACATGCAAAGTCTCCCCTGTGGCACATCAGTCCCCACTCAGACACAAAAGCTCTCTGCATTCCCATGATCTCTCTCTTAGTACCTGGTGGCCTCTGACAACTTCCTGTGGATTTCTTCATACACATCAACATTGAAAGTCCTCTGGACAAATGACAGTGCCATCTTGAGAGCTTCCACCCGCAGCTGTGGGCAGTGATCAGCAATGAACTGCAGCCGCTCGATCCGCATCAGACCACTGTAGCTGGAAGCATACTGCTCCAAATCCTGTGGACAGAACCTGACCTCAGACAGCACCAACCAAACCAGGCCTTGCACTGCACGGGCGTCCCTGCAGACCTGAAGCCTTTGTGAGGGGCAACATGACTCAGACAAATAAAAACCAAGCAAGACTATTCTATTTCTGCTTCTTCAAATGTTAAGTGATTTCCACAGAAACAGGCAGCACCTCACAGTCTGCCTCCTTTCAGTCATGATGCTGCACTTGAGGGTAATCAGCTCACCCACTTTAAGCAACAGATACACCACCTGTTACTAACCTCAAACTCTGTGGGCTTTAGCCAGTCTTGAGAGGATCAAAAAATAAAAGGATTCTATCCTAATTATACACTTAAAGTACCTGAGCCTTGCTCCTGAAAGAACAAGCCTCAAAATAGAAGAATGGTGTCTCTGTAAGTAATCACAGGTGTACTAAGCCGTTTCAGAATGGAAACTGTCACACAGGTAGCAGGCACCACAAAGCAGAAAGGCCCCTCCACATCAGTGGGTGCAGCAGAGCCAAGACATGACACAGAGCTAGAGAAATGATTACTGATCTGATCACCCCTTTCTTTGAGGACAATCTATTAATCTCTAACAGTTTGACAAGGAGTAAAATGAGGGAGTTTTTCAAAAGCCTTAAGCAAGAAATGTAACCCACCAGGCCCTCAGCCAGCACATACCAGAGTGGGGTTCTCCACCACGTAGTTGATGTCAGGTGCATTTTGCTGATCTTCCTGTGGATCTACGTCAATCTGCATGGGCTCTACTCCACCCTAGAACAGCAAAATTAGGTCAAAAGCAGCTTCCTACAGGAAATAACTGCGTGATTCAATCCATTAAGAACTTGCTTAAATAAACATTGAATTTTAAAAGTGAAAAAACATCCCTCAGCCTTTAGACATGTTTAGGATTTTTCTTTAGCAATGCCACTACTCAGCACTATGGCCTGTCTGACCCAAGCAGCACTAAGGCTCAGCATTTCCAGCGTTTTATTTTGTTTGGTAGATTATCAAGCATAACCTGGCTTGTGAGCCCATCAAGTGGAAGGGTCAACAACTCTGATTCTACACATGCACGCTAAATTCGGAATGACATTCAATTTCTCATCCTTGAGCAAGGCCAGGCATTAACATCCAGATCAAGAAGCTCTGAAAGTCAAAATAACTCACCAGAATCTTTCAAAGCTGCTTTGAAGCGTAAAAGTATTATTTTTTGGAGGAAAAAAAAAAAAAAAAAGGTAACAACTGCTTCACTAGTTCAAAGTCATAAAGTGAAAAACAGAATGCAGAATGGCAATTCCACAGTTTCTAGCAAATACTGGGAGAAAATGTATCTGCACTGCAAAAATTCACCATCAGCTGAGCTCTTCTGCAACAGCTGCCAACTGCCATGCTTCCAACAGCAAATTATGTCCATGTTTTTATAGATTTTGTTATAGATTTAGACTCCTCAGAAATTAGGACTGCAGGAGCAGTGACTCCTGGTGAGGGGAAGAGAATTCTTTGTTTCCTGCATATGCTGGTAGGCTGTACTTTGCATTTCTCTCTTTACTCCCAGACAAGGAAAAGTAAAACAAGTGGGATGGAAGTTCCACTACAACACAGAAACTCAGACATTTTAACTATTTTCGAAAGAAGATACAAAGCTGACTTAAAAACTACTCACAAAGCAAATAAATAACGCTTACACTCTGGGACTTTCTGAGTCAAGAGGGATGGGAGACACCTAATAACCATCAGACAAGCTGATCAGTTGGCACTCGAGCTGAGTTCTCTTGATGGGTTGTGGAGGGATAGATGTGTACTGCTGCTGGAGGGGCTGCCATACAGGCTTCTCACTGAGGAAGAAGCTGAGCTACACGCTGCGCTACCCCTCAGCCCTGACTTTCGGCACCGTTGCGCCCTGACAGAGAACCTGCTGCCTGCTAAGGAAGAGCCGACAGCGAAGCGGACAGGGTCACCGCAGCGGCGACTGGCGGTCCAGGTTCAGCCACCGACCCGCTCTACACTCCAGCAGCTTTCCCCCAGTACTACAGACTCGGATCTCCATCTCGCTGTACCTTCCACTACTGCCCTGGCCACACCGACTACCTGTACACCGAGAAAGTAAACACGGGAGCGGCTGCAGCGGCGGGGCAGCGGCGAGTGCCGGAGGACGCTGGGCTGGGCGCTGCTCCTCGCCAGCGGCGGCGGAAGCCACACAGACGGACCCGGCAGGAGGGCGAGCGAAGGCCCAGATCTGGCCGAGAGCGAATCGCCTTCCCCTTCCCACGAGACGGCGGCGGACGCGGAGCCGCAGGTGGAGGCCGCGCAGCCCGGAGGCCGCAGCAAGGCCGGACCGGGCCGCGGCACTGCTGGGCCGCGCTGCGCTGCGCGGCTGGACACCGTGCGGGAAGGTCGCCGAGCGCGGCGGCGGCGGGAAGCCGGCGGGGGGTGCGGGGGATGCGGGAGGTGCGGGAGGGCGCGGGGGCGGCCGGCGGCCCCGTACCTGCAAGTTGAAAACCTGGACGGGCAGCGGCATCTTCCCCGGCGGCTGCACTTCCGGCTGACCCCTCCCTCTCCGAAGCGGCTTCCACGTCCGGGTCGCGCGGCACCGCCAGACCCCTCCGGCAGGTGAAGCCCTTAAAGGGGCCGCTGGCCCGTCTAGCCTCTCCTACCGCCAACCGGGCGGCGGTGCGGGCGGCCTGGGGCTCTCGTCGCCCGCGGGACCCGGCCGCGCTCGCCAGGCCCGGGCGGCCTCTTCTGCCGGTCAGCGCGTCCTGGGGTTGCCCGGGCTCCCGCCGCCGGCCCGTCCGGGGCTGCCGCCCGCCCGCGGGGCAATGAGGCGGCCGCGCAGCGCGGCGGGGGCCCGCGGGGCTGCAGCATGAGCGGCTCCTGCCTGGGGCTCCGCAAGGCCTGCTTCCTGCTGTCCCTCAGCGCCGCCGCCCTCCTCTTGCTGCTGCTGCCCCTAGGGCAGCCTCCTGCCGCGCCCCGCCGCCGCCCCCCGCCCGCCGCCGGGCCCAGTGGGTCCCCGCCACAGCGAGGCGGCCCCGGGGGGAACGGTGTGCCCGGCACCGGGGCGGGCTGGCGCGGGGAGCCGGGCGACAAGATGGGGGCCGGAGCGGGCGGGCGGGGCGGGGGCCTCGCCGGCAGCCCTCAGCCTGCGCGGAAAGGCCGCTTGGGGTCGGCCGGGGAGACCCTAGAGCTGAAGGACATCTTCATTGCGGTGAAGACTACGAGGAAGTACCACAGGAGCCGGCTGGACTTGCTCCTCCAAACTTGGATCTCCCGGGCGAGGGCACAGGTGAGGAGACTTCGCTGCGGGCGGCAAGGAGCCGGTCCCGCTGTTTTTCCGGCAGCTGCTGCAGTTTTTCCTTGCATGCGTTGAAAGCACCTTTCCGTGTAAGGCTGCAGAAGGTCATCTTACTTTCATAGTTCATCTTAACCTGTCTGCAGAAGAGTTGGTTGTTGATTAAGCTCGTTAGTCACAATCTGGGTTGGGTGGTCTGAGCAGATAGAGCTTACTTTTCTGTGACTCCGGAAAATACAACATTCCCTGGTGCTGATGCATCTAAGCCAATATTTTGGACTAAGTAGTTTAGCAACTTGGGTTTTTCTACAGAACATAGGATGGCTTCCTTTTTTTGGTATGGGTGTTGGAACTAGATGATCTTCAAGGTTTCTTCCAACCGAAACCTTTCTGTGAATCTTTATTAACATAATTATGTCTGCTATTTGGGACAAGACAATGTTTACCACCTGGCACTTTCTGCCCTGACTTTTATTCATTCTTTTTACCTTGCTTAACATCTGTGGATGATTCCTAGCCAGAGAACAGGGGGTGAAGTTGCAGGGGTACTTCCAAAAAAGACAGTTATTCATTCATATTAGGAAATTGTCTGGCTGTACCCCAAGATCAAAGGAGGCTAGAATCTTGCGTGCTTTGCTGAAATGAAACTCTTCTGGTTTGCAATGCAAAAACTTATCAAATAAGGCAAGGGGTGAAGTTGCTGGGGTTCTTTCCACCACTGCTATTCTCCATCCTACCCTATGGCTACTCTGAAATAAACTGCCAAAACATTCAGAATTCTGACTGCAATTGAGCAAAACTGAAATTAGTTGCCGAAATGTGGACACACCTTTCTCCCAACCTATTTTTGTCTCTCACAGACATTTATATTCACAGACTGGGAGGATCAGGAGCTACGCCTGAGAGCAGGTGAGCCATGTAGCATAGCTGCATGTTGTCGGAGTTTTGTTTCTGCCCTTCTTTCCTGAGAAATCCTTATTTCATACTGCACAAGCAATTGGGGGGATAAAAAGATGGAGAAAAGAGAGAAAAACTCCTTTCACAAAATGTGCTGTTCCTACTTACCACCGGGCAGGATGCCTAGAACTTCCTGAATACTGGGTGCAACTTTGCACCCCTTCTGTCCCATTAGTAAGCTCCAGTATACCTGGTCCAAGGTTAAATTGGTTATTTCCTTCATGTACAGTCTCACCACAATATTTATGTACCTGGTATTCACATGTTCCTATGTGCTCTATAGCTTGCATGCCATATGCATAGCCCCTGAGCCCTGCCTGTCCTGCAGTTCACTGTTCACTCTCCATGTGTGCACCACATGCACTTCAGACAGGCAGCACCAGTGCCAAAGCTGCACTTCTTATGTAGTTTTTTGTTTGTTTGTTTTACTACATATGGTTCTCAAACTTGAAAGGCCTGATCTTTATTTTTCTAGGGGATCATATGATCAACACCAACTGTTCTGCTGTCCATACCCGACAAGCTCTCTGTTGCAAGATGTCTGTGGAATATGATAAATTCCTAGAGTCTGGGCAAAAGTAGGTGAAACACATTGTTCTGATTGACTTTGTAACTTCCAGTTCAATGTTCACAGGAAATGTGAGTAACCTTCTCTGCTCCAGTAAGTAATGCAGTATTATCAGCTAAAACGTGGCCATGAGCACAGGGAAGGGAGCACAGCATGAAGTGGTTTATAAACAAGAATCATCTAGAAGGTGAGAAGGATGATAGTCTACAGGGGGTTGTTAATTTTAGCCCCTTTCCAGAATTAGGATCTGTGGGTGCTCTTTGCTTCCAAATTCAGGACAATGGGAAATGCTTTCTGCACCAAGCCTGAAACACTAAAACTTGTCTGTAAACCTGTACTTCTTTGTCACTGCTCTGGAGTAATTACCTTGCTTTCTGTTGGAAGATGGTTTTGCCATGTGGATGATGACAACTACGTGAACCCCCGGACTCTCCTGCACCTCTTATCTGCCTTCTCACACAGCCAGGATGTCTACGTGGGACGACCAAGTCTGGATCATCCCATTGAAGCAGCTGACCATGTTCAAAGTGATGGATCAGTAAGCAAGCTGTGCAGTTAGTCTGAAAAGCATCATGACCTAAGCTTTTAAAACCTTGAGAGTTTGTAGAATTTCTCCATAAAAACAAGTGATTTAATCTGTAAGCAATCAACCTGGCCGTGGTCATTTTCAGAGACAGGGTGCTTGGTTAAATGAACCTTTGATCTGACCTCATACGCATATGTAAAAAAGTTTTTCTCCTGGATGGATGTCTGTTTCTCTTCCTTTGTTCAATTATGTATGTTGGTGATCTCCCTCACACTGAGGTGAGCAGAGCCTCCCCACCCTTGACTAGAATGACCAGGGGACAGATGGAATTGGGTCACAGCTAGCCTGTAGTTCCCATCTTGCATGTGGTACCTCAGTACCAGTCGGTTGCACTAACCTGATGGTTCACCTACTGTGAGCTCCAGGGTGGAGTTTCCTTTGAGAGAACAGCTAGCAGGGCTTTCATCAGCCTAAAGGAACTAATGTCTTGTTCTGACTCAAGTGTAGTATGTGATATCCAGTGGAACCTCAAGTTCCCTTTCCTGCACAGCCAAGTGGAAAAAGCTGATGATCAGTAACTACTGTGTGTTTTTCTTGTTGCTCTTCAGAAGACAACCGTGAAATTCTGGTTTGCCACAGGTGGAGCAGGGTTCTGTATCAGCAGGGGTCTTGCCCTGAAAATGAGTCCCTGGGCCAGGTAAACGCTGTTCTTAGCCCAGCTCCATCAGTATGTGCTTGGTAGGCTTTAAAGCGTATTTTCTTTCCTATGCTCTGTCTTACAGCCTAGGTAATTTTATCAGCACTGCAGAAAGAGTGCGTCTTCCTGATGATTGCACTATTGGCTACATCATTGAAGGGCTGCTGGAGGTAAAGCTGCTGCACAGCCCATTGTTCCATTCCCATCTGGAAAACCTGCAGAGACTACAAGGAGAGTCTGTGCTGCAGCAGGTAGGGCTAAGACTCTTGTTCTGTTCTTGTGATGATACCTCAGTGTGATCAGAAAGAATATGCTCTGTAAGTTAAGCACTCTTCAGGAAAGAAGGATGTCTATGGCTTGCTCAGAGGTGTGTCCTGTCCAATTCCTTCATTTAAGCAAAAAGCATACCTTCACCCTAGCCAATTAGGTTCTAGCTGTCCCCTCTGGGGGGAGATTCTTCTACTTTAAGTCTATATATGGTGTTGCCCATATCTTAAACAAGGACTTTCTGTGAGTCACAGCAGCAGCAAGTGTAGAAGGAGGCAACATTTTTTTTTGCCTGCCATGTAAGAAAATACTTCTGCCTTTGTGTAACAAAGTCTCAGTCTTAATTCATACTTTTCCAAAAGGCTGGTGTCACTGCTATAGCAGGTACCTCTTCAATAGCTAAGACATAGCAAATTGTTTGATCATTTTTAAGAATAACTTGTCTAAATTTTAGGAAACCTAATAAAAGTTTCTTAGGAAAAATCAAGTATTTTAATTGCTGGGATACCTTTTAAGTCGTGGGCAGCAGATGGAGCTCTAAGGCTATCCAGAACCTTTGTCTGCGTCTTAGGCACCACGAAAACACTGTGTGGTTTTGCCCCTTTGTACTACTTTGTTACATTTTCCTGGCAATTGTATTGGGTAGCGGAAATGTGGGCTTGGGGCCAAATTCCAGTGTGATGTAATCTCCATGTTGGTGAATGTAACTGAAGGCTGAATACAGCTTTTTTGTAATGCATCCTTCAGATCAGACAAGGATCATTGGAGTCTCTCTTTGTAGCTCATTAATATTTGCATTATCTCCACTCTGTATTTTGCATTAGTGTTACAATTTTTTAAATATTTGCTTTTACAGGTAACCCTAAGTTATGGGGACCCTGAGAACAAACAGAATGTTGTGGGTGTGGGAGGAGTGTTTGGCCTTCAGCAGGATCCAACACGGTGAGTGTCCGCTTCCAAAACAAGACCTCCTTACCTTGCACATGTTTATCAAGTGAAGCATGATCAGACCCATGAATAGGGTTGTTTCCTCATGTCAGCTCTTGTTGCTGTGCATGGGTAGATAGAACCACCATCTCTGCTCTATTGGACAGTTGCATATGCAGTGCTAGTACATTCTTTACATGGAGAATTACAATCTAATTTTTTTTTCTTTATAGATTTAAATCTGTCCATTGTCTGCTCTATCCTGACACTATTTGGTGCCCTACTAAGAAGACATCATAATTCTTGACCAGTCATTGATGCCTGCATCATTCCCAGTTTGTGTAAGACAGGAGTTGTGGTTGACTGTTTTGGTTGGGTTTTTTTTTGTTCTGAGAGACAGACAGAGGTACCTACAAAGGAGCTAGACAAACTTGTTTACAAAGGCAACAAGGTGTGATTTGTTCAGCTGCAGCCTGGGATATTCCAAGAAGAATCCTTGTTCTTCTGTCCAGTGACTCTTTGTATGATGACTCCAGTCACATGTGTATGAGTCACTTTACTCTGTCTGATGTCATGTGAATCTGCTTGGACACATCCTAGGCAAATGGAGTATTGAATGGTATCGTTCTTACTACTGTTAGGGGCTTTTAGAGGCCACTGTCTTAAAGCTGGAGTGCTTTAGCAGACTCTAGTCCCCATGGTGACAAGAGAGGGGAAGTTTTAACCTGTCTTTCTTGGGGACAGAATTATTTAACAGCTTTTGTGGCCTGCCAGATTAAAACTCCACCTGTGGGCTTGGTACAGTGTCTGTTCATGCACACCAGAAATTCTGGAATCACTAGGGTACACAAGGCTGAAAGCCTTTGTCATGGAAAAACCCTGGGCAAGGGTGAGCTTACTCAGGACTGGAAAGGAGTTGCTCACAGTGCACATTCTCCCCTACAGTCCATGTGTACCTCCCATGGAGGTGACTGTCAGACTTGGCTCTCTTAACCAGCTGAATTGCAGTGTTGTTGATCATTATGGTGGTCTGCCAGGTCTGAGACTATCCTCTTGATATTTGATACTGAAGAATATTTGCCAAACTAGGTGGTAATAGTGTCTGCTTTGCCCAGAGCATGCCCATTGGCTGGTGAAACACACCCTGTTTATGTGCTCTATGTTGTGTTGTGAGGGAGGAGGCATGCTAGATAGCTGTAATACCCTGAGGAAGTTTTTGATGGTATCATTTGAGGACCTTTAATTGGATGACTGTGGTTAGTCCACTTCAGTTCCTTCAGATACTCTCTCATTGCCTTGAGATTGAGATCAATGTTTATTTCATAGTGTTTCATTAGAAAGTTCATACAATCACTAAAAGGAGACTGCACACTTGTACAAAGGCAGAAGTTCAATACTGTAGCAGCACCACCTGCCGCTGCTTTTTGAATAAAGTAAGCTTAGTTTTGAAAGTGGAAGAAGTGGGGCTCCATTGGCCATGTGCAATCACAACCTGTCATCAAGAACAGCATAAAAAATGACTTCGCAAACCACTGTTTACTTTCACAAACTCTTCAGAAAATACTTGCTGGTTTAGTGCTAGAGTCTGAGGCTGAATTAAGGGGAGAATAGAATGACATTGTATAACCTGGGACTATGATTAACAGCTAGAATGTGGACCTAGCAAAAGTTTCAGTTTTCTAAACAACTGTGCTGAGCTGTACTGTGGACCTTCAGCTACTTAACTTCCTGCTGTTTGAAAAGTAGTATAATTTAGGCAAACACCAGCAGTGTATTCAAGTGTGAAACTTAGCAGAGGTATATACCTCCTGAAATGCAGTTCCCTGCACTCTGTTCTTTAAGCACAAACATTTCAGCGTTTACCTGGGTACATTGTCTTCTCAGCATGATTTTAATTAATTCCACTGAGGAGCAAACAAGCTGACTGATACTTGCTACAGGTCTGCAGTTCATTCTTAAACTTTCCTTCACGTCTTCGAAGGTGACCTTGACATATGGGAATAAGGATGCTGTTGGGGATCAGATCTAAGTCCAGATAGCACAGTAGCTGTTTTGGGTACAGGTATACCTGTAACATGGACAGCCTGTTACATGTAACAGGAGGACTTGTGGAATAGTAGGTTATGGTATGTTCTACTTCTTTTTATATCTTCTGCTCACTGGAACTTACCCATCCTATGGTTTAATGATTTGTCATTAACGGCTTTGGAGATTCCTGGTATCTATAGAAATACTTAAAAAAAAAATAACACACACACACACAAACCTCCCACTTACCAGGCTTTTGTTTTCAGCCTCCTGTGGTAGAAAACTGAACCTTCATGAGCTCTTCCTCAGTTTTTTGTCTTCCAACACTTATTCTCTCTCTCCTCTACTGGAGCTTTTCTTTCTCTTGCACTAGTAGAAGCCTCTTGTAAGGTATCATGGACAGCATGGACTGAGTAGTGATTATGTGGCATACTGCTGTTCAAAAATTACAGCACTTCATATGGATGGCAGCAAAACTAAGTTGTAGAAGTTTCACACTGTAGTAATCATTGGTCACCCCAAGGTAGGTATGCCCAAAAGCCAGAATACTTGAAGCTGGTAGACAAACTGAAAAAGGACCATGTTCTCCAGCACTGTTCAAATTTCTTTTAAGGTTTCTTGTGTTAAGAGCACAGTAAGCTGTATGAATATATCAGGATGTAGTTTTTTAACCAAACTACTGTTTCATACATACAGTAATTCTACAAAATAAATATTTAAATATGCCAAAGGCTCTGTTTTGTCATGTTGCTTTTAACTTCCTCTACATCAAAAATGCATCAGAAACCTTCTAATCTGACTACAGCTTCTTGCCAGATGGACAAAAAGTAGGTGAATTGGATGATTTGGGTGTGCAGAGGAAGTGAGATACATGAGAAGAAACCTTGCAGACTCTGACTAAGAAATAACTGAAATAATAAGTTAATCGTAAACTTTTCTCAGCTCTTTCCTATAACTAAATATGCCACAGCAGCTCTTAAAGACTCTGGTAAGAAGCCTGGGGTGTTTTGGTCTCTCACTACTATAGTTCAGTGAGAACCGGAGCCAAGAAAACTGCTCTATGCCCCCATCTCTTGCTGGCTGAGCCCCAGCGTGGCCCAAGGGAGCGAGGGACTACAGCAGCCCCTTCCCGCGCCCCTTCCCGCCTTGCGGGGCTGAGCCAGGCACAGCCCCGCCCCGCCGGGCTCCGGACGAGCGGGACCAACCCTTGACCGGCCCCACTGCCTGGTCTGCAACATGGAGCAGGACCGCAGCTTCCGCGGCCGCCGGGCCCTGGTGACTGGGGCTGGCAAAGGTGGCGGGGTCGGGAGCCGGGAGGGGGCCGGGGTCGGGGCCGGGGCTGGGGCTGACGCCGTCTCCCCCCAGGGATCGGTCGCGCCGTGGCTTTGGCGTTGAACAGGGCCGGGGCCCGCGTCACCGCGCTGAGCCGTACTGCGGCGGATCTGGAGAGCCTCAAGCGAGAGGTACCGTCCGGCCCCGGGACCCCCGACCCTCCGAGGGCCCTTTCGGGGGACGCCTTCCCCCGCTTCAGAAGGGCCCCTGCGCCTCCCACCCATCCGCCCTCCCTCGCCGCAGTGCCCGGACATCGAACCCCTGTGCTTGGACCTGGCCGATTGGGACGCCACGGAGGCGGCGTTGGGCGCAGCGGGGCCATTCGAGCTGCTGGTGAACAACGCGGCCGTGGCGCAGCTCCAGCCCTTCCTAGAGGTGACACGGGAGGCCCTGCAGCGGTGAGTGCTCCCGGTGGGTGCCCCGGGCCCTCCCCCGGACTCTGCTGGGCCCGGGGCAAAGGGGAACGCTCTGCTGACCCTTAGGAAACGAACCTCAACCCTACTGGCAAAGCAGTCCAGAGATCCGTGTCTCTTACAAAGGCAGACAGCCGGGGTCTCTGGACCAGCAAAATGTACAGACTCACTTTTTAGAAATGCCCAGAGCTCACTTTTTCAATGGTTTGCTGATTGTTACAGAGTATGTCTCCTTTCTTTATTGTAATACTTACCATCATCCCCATTCACCCGATAGATATCAAACGGAAACCAAGTAAAGCCCTGACACCATTCCACACTGAATAGCCAGAACCTGCAGTTCCATCACTGAGATTGTGCACACACCACCCATCCTGTAGCCAAGAATCCATCTCTGTTAATCCAGCTCCACACTTCCAGTCTAGCTCCAGCTTGGTCTCTGCTAAACTGAAAGGCAGTTGTTGGTAAGACAGTTTGGAGATAAGACAAACCAAAGTAAGGAAGTATAATACTATCACAGTGAGAAATTAAATTTGTTTATTGCAATAACATGACATCTTTTTATCTTGAAAGATCCATAATTCCAGCTGGGGCTAAGCTTTAGGATACAGGATTTGGTGAGTCTACTCCCTTCTGAGAAGACAGCTCATGCTTTGTCCCTGAATTAAAAAAGACTATTGCATGTCTATAATAAGGGATTAATTTGTGACTAAAATGGATGGATTACAGTAAGACTGTTGTGCAGAACAAGCAGGAAAAAATCTGACCAAGGACTATGAGGGAAACAGAAGAAAAGCTGCTTCTACCCATTTTACAGCAGATGTCTTGGCTATTTTAAAGTCTTGTGAAGGGTTTGATTGACCTAAGAGTGACTTGCTGAGGCCCACAGCTCACTGTTTAAACTTTAAACAGTGTGCTAAAGACTGTCTGCTAACGATCAAAGTCCTACCAGAAATGTAACGATGCAGGAATGCACCCCCTCCTGCATACTAAATATCTGACCTCCAATTAATGGTTTATTGCTGCCTAATCATTCTTGCTGGCCAGTCAGCTTGGCATTTCTGTGCATGTTCTAGAGTATCACCAGTATTTCCAACATACCAGCAACACTTGTTCTCTGCTGCCTCCCAAAACAACTCTCTGGCCTGGCCTGCAACCACTCAACTTTAAATGTGATTTATTTGTAGGTCTTTTGATGTGAATCTTGGGGCTGTGCTTCATGTTTCCCAGGTAAGGAAGAATTGTCAGTGCAGTTGTCTCCATGAACAGCAGTGACTGAGTCGTTCTGCACAGAAAAGTGTCCACTCTGGGGGCTAAAGGGACTGTAATCCTAAATTAACTTGATCGTTTGTGTGTACAGCCCTTTGACTCTCTCTGGTAAGTGGGAGGCAGTGAGGACTTCCTTCCTCCAGGTATTTTTGCTCTTTTGGCTACTGTAATAGCCCAGCAAGATTCCTACTGGATGAGGATTTCTCTTACAATTTTATCTTCTTTTTGTTTTCTTAATTTTTTTCCTGTCCCCCTCCCAGATTGTTGCTCAGCAGATGATTGCACAAGGGGTACCAGGTGCTATTGTAAATGTCTCTAGCCAGGCATCTCAGCGTGCTCTGCACAACCATGCTGTTTACTGTAAGTACATGCAGCTCTAGCAGTGCCCCTTTTGTTTATGCCTAGCTGGAGACTCACAGCCACTGAGCTGCCAGCTGCCAGTTCTGAGCAGTGAGAAACCTCTGTGTGTTCCAGACCTAGTGCTAGGCACTGAAGTGCCTCTTGCTTTTCCCTTCTCTTGAAGGTTCCACAAAAAGTGCTTTGGATATGCTGAGCAAGGTAATGGCAATGGAACTGGGACCCCACAAGGTAGGATTCTTCCTGAGAGAAGAAAAAGTGTGAAAGATGAGCCTGAGCATTTCCTCTCAGAGCAGTCTGGTTAGATCATTTGTTGCTCTCAATCCCAGATTAGGGTGAACACTGTGAACCCCACAGTGGTAATGACCGACATGGGGAGAATTAATTGGAGTGACCCTCAGAAATCTGCTGCCATGCTCAATCGGATTCCACTGGGAAAGTTTGCAGGTTAGTGGTGTAGATTTGTTGTCAGGATAGGCTCTTTTGTTGTATCCAAGACTTCCCTTCTAATGGACATCATAGCCAAAGGTACCTGGCTTCTTCAAGCACAGTTTGAGGACAGAAAAAGTCATACCTTTTGGGATGCTTGTTTTTCTAGTACAGTTTGCGGAGTGCATCAGATGTTGTCTGTGTTTAATTCCAGAGGTGGATGATGTGGTGAACAGCATTCTCTTTCTGCTGAGTGATAAAAGTGCTATGACAACTGGCAGCTCACTGATGGTTGATGGGGGATTTCTTGTCTCCTAAGATGACACCTGCATTTCACACCTGGCCTTAATTTTCATACTAGTAATTCATAGATGTGGAATAGACAGCAAACAATGACACAGACCCAGTCTTGCTGGAGGAAAGGGGCAGTAGGGCTGGAACTTGTATAAGAAGCAAGGCAGAAAACCTTTAAAAGGCTGGTATATAATAAACATCACATACACCGTCATGGAGAATGTTTATTGCACCAAATAAGGTTTTATCTTGTCACTCTACATGATGATTAGAAATTGGACCTGTCTCTTCCAACCCTAATTCCCCCCCCACAATCCTTCAGAAGCTCTCCCCATTCATCCAAATCCATAGAGCCTGCCTGCACTTTCAGTGGGAAGGGAAAGAAGTTAGCAGACTCCTCATTGCTTCCTTTGTTGTCTTTAGTAGAAAAAAAAACAAAACTGAGGCAACAACCACAGCCCTGCTCTGCAGAGACTGGATCTGGGGGGAGGCCCTGCTAAAGACTGATGGGGGGAGCAGCACCACACTGTTCTGGGGTGTGCACACAGGAAAGGCAAATACATGGATAGCACAGAACTGTTTGGCTAGTACCCAATAAAGCACCTAATGATGAGTTCTTCAGTTTCATACCTCATTTACTTTGACCCCATATGAGGCAGGTATGATTTTTTTAACAGTCTCAGGCACGTATCTGCTAGAGCACCAATTTGTTAATGATTAGCTAGTAGGCTAGGCAAGAGACCCTACCACTCTCCCAGATGCTCATGTCATTCAGCACTATTGATATCAGCTCTCTCCCCACTCCCAAGTAGGGAGAGAGGAGGGATCCTGACTACCTGTTCACCTGCAGGTTGAAATCAGGTGTTTCCAGAACAGGATCAATGTCTCAGCCCTTTCAGCTTGGAGCTCAGGAGGGCTAAAACAGCCTGTTCCCCCAACAAGTTACCTTGCCTTCCCCACTCTACCTCCCCTGGGGCCTGTACAGCCCTCAGCTAATCTCCTGCCCCCACTGCCCCTTCACATCAACACTGACGTTAAATCAAAGAGACATTTAAAAAACACTGACTTCATACATGATGAAGGGCCCTACACAACCCAGCCCCCTCCAGAAACACCCGGCTAATACGCAATCTGGCAGAGGATGACAACGTGCTGAGCTAGCACCTAGGCCACAGCCCTCAAAACACAGTACACTTTTTGCCAGGCTTCTTCACAGGTGGTGGGCAGAGCACAGCCCGGATGGCTTCATCAAACACCGTCTTCAAGCCCCGCTGCGTCAGAGCAGAGCATTCGAGGTACTTTACCGACCCTAGGGGAAAGAGAGCTCAACCACTCCAGTTCTACCAGGAGACACCATCCCTCATCCACTCCAGAACAAAAAGCTCACTGCCATGAAGATCCACCAGCACACAAGACTCACCAATCTCCCGAGCCATGGCCAGACCTTGGGGGTAGGTGATGGGTGCCAGTTTCTTGTCACGTAACCTTTCAATAGTGTCCTTATCATCCCTCAGGTCCAGCTTGGTGCCCACCAGGATAATAGGTGTATTTGGACAATGATGTCGGACCTCAGGGTACCACTGAAACAAAGAGGCACAGTAAGAAAAGTAGCTACAGCAGCAGATAGAACCATGAGGACGCATTTACTATTAGGAACAAAAATGTTACTGCTGTCCAACATGGTGGCAACACCTGAACAAGAAACTTCTGCCTACTGTTCTGAATATGCTCTGCAGAAAGAGATCAGTGCAAATGTAATGAAGGCACTGAGACATGGAATCATGACAGTGCCAGCCAACTCTGCACAAAGTGCTTCCCTTAACTGCATTTTAGCTTCTATGACATCCCATATCTTCTTTAAGATGCAGATGCACATGCAGAAGGGCAAAAACTCAGCCAAGAAATCATGAATGAAAATCAGGACCCTCTCAAAACCTGCAGACTATGATCTTCTTAGAAATGGTTAGAAATTACAGGGTTGTAAGTGTGATGCTGGGGTAGAGCAGGGGGACTTCACTGGTTCATCCCTCCCACTGTTTCAACCAGAAGGAAAATACTTTACCTTGGCTCTGACATTCTCAAAGGAGGCCGGACTCACAAGGGAGAAGCAGATCAAGAAAACATCCTGTGCAGAAAACAAGAGGATTAGCCATTTGGAAAGAAACAGCTAGAGATAATTCAGGGAGGGTGGAGAGGGAGCCTTAGAGAGGACCGCCTTCTCCCACAAGCACGGACTGTGGCTGTGAGAAATTTTTTTCCTACTAAGGGTGCTAAAGAAAGGGAAAGAATGGACTTTGAGTGTATGACTTAATGTTCTCTTACAATACTGGATTCTGCATGTTAAGAGCCTGTGGCCACAAACACTTCTAACAGAGCTATGGGCTTCACTCCTGGTCGTGGGGATCATAAGAATTGCTACAGATGGAAACACTACTACTCCAGCCCAGCAGGGAGCTGTGTTGCTGGGAATATGAACATGGCCCAGCTGCACAGCAGCCCCACTCCACTTCTTTCACCTGAACCTTCCTGTGGCACACATGGCTCAAATACCATTATGAAGTATAGACATTTCTCTCAGGCGAGATTCAGCTGTGATACTTCTCAAACAATCAGAATTGCAGCTGCAGCCTCAGAAACCTACTTTCCTCACAGGAATGAAGGCTGGCTCTTTGGGAGCCTCCCTGTCTTCAAGAGAAGCAGTTATAAGCCCAGCACTCACTGTCTGTGGATAGGAAAGAGGCCGCAGTCGGTCATAATCCTCTTGTCCTGCTGTATCCCAGAGGCCTAGGTTCACAGGCTTTCCATCCACCATGACATTGGCAGAATAGTTATCAAACCTGCCAAGGAAGAGTCCCCATCAGTGACAATCTTGCTGTGATCCACACATCACTTTATAAGAAATCCAAGGGGGAGTCAATTGGGAGGGGACACTGCAACACATTTCCAGTGGGGACAGTCTGCCCTCCTCACATACACAGCCATGCCACCAGCATCCTCTGTGTGTCTGAGTTTCATTGTCAGATTTGGGGCAGCCTTCTCATCACCTACAAAGCCAATTTTTACACACATGTGCATGCAAACATCAACTAAAGCCCAAGGCCATTACTCACACAGTGGGAATGTATTCTCCAGGAAAGGCGTTTGTGGTATAACTGATCAGCAAGCAGGTCTTCCCTACAGCTCTGCAGAGAAAAGTGGCAAACATAAAGAAGGCTACAGCAGGAAACACTGTAAAATTCACTCTTCCCCCACACACAAAAGAGAGGTGAGGTATAAAGTTACCACATGACTGGCTACAAACCTCCTGTATGAATTTTAGTTAGCTCTGCAGCATAAGAGAAAAGCTTAGTTATAAGAACAGAGGACTATCAGGAGTAAACAATCAGCAACAGGGAAAGCTGGCTGTTAGGTGCCTGAGTGAAACTGAGGTGGGCATGTTCTACCCAATTCTGTAGCTGGAGTAACAAGGATAGACTTCAGGAATAAACAAGAGACCACTGGGACCCCACAGTCCTGGCCCAGGGTAACACAAAGCACAGTGAGAACCACTACAGGAACCCACCCAGGCTTCCCCTGGATCAGATCCTCTGTCTTGGAGAACAGGGAGGTTGTATAAGGTACCACTACAATGACCAGCCTGACTCCTCCTGAACCATGACCCCTCTCCCACCACACAGGGAAGTCTCATAATACACAAACCCCACACATGTCTATGAGTAAATGGGTTTGGTATCATTGGAGTTCTTTTAGTCTCTTCACTATGAACCTGGTCTTACAGCAAAGCACCCAACTGCAGACCTTCAGATGAAGTCCCTTTTCAGCACATTGTGCTCACAGCTGTTGCTCTCCCCTCCACAGTAAGGCAGTGCTAGTTTTGTGGGGAGCTCCTTATCCCACTCCGCTCTTTAGCACCCACAGGCTCCAGAACCTGGAAGGCCTCACTCTAAGTGTGTATCTGAGAGGGTGGCATGTGTGGGAAGGTAGAAAGACCAAGCCCTGCCAAAGACCAGCTCACATTTAGCTCTCTGTGTATCAGCTGTGCTTGCTGTGGTGATCAGAAAACAGGAATAATGAAGAAAAATATATAAGATGAGGTAGGAAAAGTTATGAAGTACCATAGATCTACTGCATAGCTGCATCTTGCATACAAATATGCTCTCAGAAAAAGGCATATAGAAAAAGCCTAAAGAAAAATGACAGGAAGAACATGATGTAATCAGGAACAGCCATGTATTTCACTGTAGAACGTAACAAAAGGAGATACGAGAGAAACCGGTGAACATCAAGATTTTTAGGGAGGCCTTTACGATGAATCATGCTTGTACGATGAAAAATAGTGAAATACAAGCACCTCATGAAACAATGAGGTGATGGATTTGGAACTCAAGACGACGTGCTGTTTTCCAGGCAGCACGCCACTCGTCGTGGAACGGAACCATGTCAAGACACCGAGACCCAAATTTATGGAACTAAGGGGGAATGAGAGGTGCTGTGCAGAGCTGTGGCGGCGGCCGCTGCAGCGAGGTCCCTACTCCCGCCGGGAGACGGCGGCGGCGGCGCCCCTGAGCCCAACTCGCCCGCCCGAGGCCCACAACGGTGTGGGGCGCGGGGCAGGGCCGAGGCGCACGCCTGCCAAGTCCCCTCCAGCTCCCGATGAGGGGCTGCGGCGCCGCCTCCCGCCCACCTGGGCCCGCGGCGCTCCGGGCCGGCCCTGGCTGCACCTCCCGCCACCGGAATCGGCTCTCCCGGGCCCCGGGGCGGGGCCGCGCCGGGCCCTCCCTCCCCTCCCGCCGCCGGGCCCGAGCACGGACTCGCTTTGTGCGGAGCTGCACAGGGCCGAGGCGCGGCCGGGGCAGCCCCGCGAACTCACCCGTCGCCCACCACCACACACTTGATCGCCTGCATCTGCCCGCGATGGCGGCGCCGCCGCGACTCCGCCGCAGTGACGGCCCGGGCGGGCGGGGCCGAGCGGGGCCCTGCGGCTGGAGGGGGGGGTCCCCCGGCCCCGCCCCTCGTGCGCGGCTGCAGTCAGGCCCCCCCTCGACCCCCGCCGAGAAGGGCCGAGGGCCCGCCGATCGCCCTCCACCCCTCCCCGTCCTCCGGGTAGCCCCTCGGTAGCCGCCGCTGCGCCGGCCCCCACGGCTCTGGGGGGCGTCACTAGCGCACTGCCCCTTGAGGAGCACGACCGGCAGCTCCCACACCCAGCGGCCACGGCCTCACGGGTGAGATCTTAAAACCTGGTTGTGTTTTACATGCAGGTTTCACCGTCATCGACAGAGATGCAGGAGCAGCAGCAATCCTGCATAAAGATGACTTGCCTTCCTCCAAAGACTCGGGAACAGAGAGAACTCGTGTAAGTAGCAGTGTCTCAAAACAACAGGCTTTGCCTTTCCTTCACCTGCTGGGCTGCAGAGCTGCCCAGCACCCACAACCCATCCAGTCATCAATACAGGATCTTTCCTCCTTGTGTCTGGGCCATTTGGGCCCAGTTGCTTTGCTTTTACCGTAGTTCAGAACCAAATCCGTAGACATTCTTAGCTTATCTGCCTACAACAGCCTTTTAACTCCAGGACAAACTAGGAGGATCTTAAGAATAACATGGCAGCAGATCCCTCCCTCCACATAAGCCAAACTTCCAGTTTGTCACCATCCAGAATTACAGCAAAATGCAAAAGCTCATTTATTAAAAAACTACCAAGACTCAGTACGGCAAATCATGAACACAAGCCAAGGTGTCCAAACAAAATGTTCTGTTTGCCAGTTGCCTTTTAATATATGCACAAGATAATTTCTCCGACCACAAACTCACTGGAGAAACTAACAGGAGGCTCTAATAGCACTGTCCAGACAGAGGTCTCCACTTTCTCTGATTCAGACCCTCACACCCCGTTACACCACATGAGGACTTGTATTGCCAGGAAAAGGAAGCGCCTTCTCCCTGTTCTGCTCTGAGCAGCAGCTCCTCAGTGCTGAGCCAGAAACACTGCTCCTCTCCAGGGTAAGGCCCAGAAAACAGTACTCAGCTCCCACATCCTGAAAAGCCATCAGGAGTTTTGCCATTTGTCATACCAAAATTAAATTCTGTTGCATTTTGGCCAGAACTCCAGCCAAGGGCTGTGATTTTCCATGCCAGATGGTGTTGTAGAGGCTTAAAACATGGCCCAAGCCCAGCTGTCCAACAAGGTTATGGACAGCCACTGCACAGCAGTCCCCCTCTGCATAGCTGTTTCTGTTAGTGAATGTGTATTTACTGCCCAGCACCACAGCCAGAGCCACAGGTGGCAGGGGCTAGAAGAGCTGCTGCTTCCATCTGTAAGCACTAGGTACAAAATCACAAGTAAGAAAGATCTGGTGTTTTCAACAGCTCTGTGACTCCTTGAGCAAAGTAAATGGTTCCCACCTCTAGGGAACTGTAAATGCTGCGGCTTGTAATTTATCAGGCTGTGAGCAGCACTGTCGTCCACATAAATGCTTCAGAATGAGCACTGCCCAGGGCACATACAACCCCTGGTAACAACAGGGTGTGCCAACAGACTGGTGCTGTATAAAAGGACATAGAAACTACTTCAAATGCTGTAGCAGTGCAAGGAAAGGGCTCCACAGCATGAACTCAGACCCACAGGCCTCCATCCCTGCCCTGGATGGTTGTTTCCTGCTCTCCATTATGTAGTAGGGAGCAAGATTTCTGAAGAACAATTTTCTGTGTTGGCAAGCCTTTGTGTCACCCAACTCTGTCAAAACTGTCCCACTCAGAAAGAAGAGTCTGTACCTGAATTGCTCACCCTCTTCCTCACAGCAGATATCTGGATTCTTAAAGCCATGCTCTCATTTCCTGTAACTGTGGGTGCCTAAGGGAGAGCCCTGCACATATGCCATGATGGCATTCTGCAGGAAACTTGCTCGCTGAGCCTCTCCTTCCCTCACCCTGGAGATTTCAGCCTCTTTCATTCTCAGCTTCTCCATCAGCATAGAGATTTCACCTTCTTTGTCCAGCAGTGCCTCACGGTGATTACTTGATATGGCTGCGAAAGAAGAACAGCATTAGCAAACAAAATTGAAGTGTCCCTAGAATAAGCAGGAACGACACGTTATAGGCACAGCAAAAGGCAATGTGAGTAGGATAATCAACAGACAGAGGAGATAAACTGTATGAGACAACGTAGGAGACAAACTGTTACACTTCACTTTCCAGGAAATCCAAACATTCTGCTTGCTGTACAGCTTTGGGTAGTTATCTAAGTCTGGGTATCTATAAAACAAAGATAAGAATACCTGCAAATACATCAGGATGAAGACTACAATTCATGGTTGGATGCACAGGCAGAAAGCAACATTGCCACTGCCTGTAGGTGTAGCTCAGTTCCAGGCCCACTGCAGGGTAACCCAGCATTACCATGTGAGATGAAAGGATACATCACCTTTCAGTTGTCTCTCCAAGGATGCAATTTTCTCTCTCAGCCCTTCCTGTGCTGTGTGTTCAGCCTGTAGATGTCCAATCTGCTCCTGCAATTCCAATTTCACTTTATTCACCTCTGTCACTTTCTCCTCTTCTTTACTGTTCAGGTCCTAACACACAAAGACAAATTCATGAATAACCACGAATTCATGAATAACTGCCCCTGCAGGGACCATATCCTTTCTACATTCCAAATTACCTGCTGAAGTTCCTCTAGCCGCCTCCTGAGTCCATCAGCATGAAGGCTCAACTGATTCGCTTTGGCTTGTGCCTCAGCAACCATTTGCTTCTGCTTAAGGCAGCAGTTCTGAGCTTCATCCCGTGACTCAGTCATCAGCCGCAGCTTATCTTCTAGGTGTTCTAGTCGTTGCTGCTGTAAGACACAAAGACAGAAAGGCATTAGTCCCATTCCACTTCTGAGAAGGGATTGTCTTTTTTTAGTTCTCAACACAGTGAACCCTTGGTTGAGATAATTGGCACTGAAGAACAAGCAAAAAACTTGCCCTTAACGGATGCTGCACCCTCCCCTGCATACAGGAGAGATACTGCAAAGTCCAGCTCGTTTGCTGAGGAGCAGGCATGTCCTTGGTAGAAGCACTGATGCCACCGCTGTGTTCACAACTAACACTGTCTTGACTTCCTCCATATCCCAAAAGGCAAAAACACACGGTAGGCAGGCAAAACCCACACCTCATAGAGGCAGGGTCTACAGACAGGTCTTGTGCTTACCTCCTCCAACCGTGCCTGATTTCGGACTTTTATTAACTCCTCATCTGCCTGGCCTCGCTCAGCGACTGCGGCTGCTTTGACTTTGCTCAGCTCCTGCCACAGAAATACAAAAGATCATTCTATATCTGTTCCTTTCTACAGCACATGACAATGATTCAGGTCAGCAGTGGAAGACTCCACAAATCTCCCCAGTAGCCTTCTCCTGCCACTGCTACCTACGCATTGCAATGCACCTGGAGCATCCATTCTCACCTCCTCCAGAGCTATCCTGATGGCCTCCAGCCTCTGGATCCTGTCCTGCATCGAACGTTCACTGGCCTCTATGTGCTGTGTCATATGATCCAACTACAAAGCAGCAGAAACCATTTAAGCAAGTGTGAGAAACCCATTCCTACATCCAGGCAAAGCAGCATGGCCATTCTGCATGAAAAGAGAATTTTCTAATTGACTCACCTACCACCCAAGGAGAACTCTCACCTCCCTCAGAGCTCCTCTAGAATAGATAGAAGCTGTCCTCTAGAAACTAGGAACTTTAGACAGAGATCAGGCTAAGATACACAGCCTGGGCTCTCATCTTCAAGTGATACAGAAAAAGAGATTCATTTTCTAGTTGTCATGCAGCTAAAATCTTCCTGATCTATGCCTTTTCTTCCAAGATTTCAGAATCTTCAGAGAAATCTACCACTACCATTTTATTTTTGAGAGATTTCACACCTCAATAAATACTCCAAAGAGAGTTGGTCACAGCCTCTTTTCTTGTCCACACTCAGACAGAATCCCCCTGAAACGTAACAGAGAAGGAACTAGCAAGCTGAGCCCCATTAAAGGACAGGTTGTATACAGCATGCGTGTCTTGATATCCTCCATCTTTATATTTCCGTGAGCTTGACAAGACTGCTTATTCATAATTACTTTTATGCATAGCAAGACTGACACAAGGGTGAGCCTCCAAGCCTTTTGTGTAGAATCAAGAGTCACTCTGGACCATACTCTTGCAAGCTACAAATCTTTCTAGCTGGTAGAATATCTTGTGATCTCTTCAACTAGGCTTTGCTTGTAGAAACTGCCTAACAACCCTGCAGGAGGCCTGAGGCCACTAATTTTTAAATTTAAGAGCAGCTAACAGCAAAAAATGACCTCCAGTGATGCCAGTCTGTGAGGACTGAAGAGAGACTCAGGATGCTGCAGAAACCCTCTTCTTACCTCTTTTACCCGAAGGGATTCCACATCTTCAAGGCTTTGTTTAAATCTTTTCTTCTCCATTTCCAGGCGTTCTGTGGATTAAAAGCAGGCAACTATGGCATTCCTGTTATGGAGGCTGTATTTATGACAGACTGTTGCAATCTCTTCTCCTTGGCTGTCTTTCACTGTTGATTCATGGACAGTAATCCTAACCCTGTGTCCATGAGCTGATTCTGCTCCTCCACTCACCCTCAGCCTTCACAGCCCGCAGCTTCAGCTCTGCTGTTGTGTTGGTCAAATCTTGTTTTACCTGGAATAGCTGACCTTGCTGAATTTTGCACTTCTTTTCCAACTCATCCACCTACAAGGAAATTACCATTACAAAGGATTTCCTTTTCCTATTAGTAGAAAAATTTGACTGTACAGAACAATCAGCAGAGGCAAAAGTAAGGATCAGAGCAGACAGACCAGAAGTGAACAATGCCCAAGTCCTCCTTCTTAGCCTTGGACTTGCTTTCCTACCTGGTTTCTTAGAAGCAGATTTTTCTCACTGGCAGCAGACAAATCACACAAAAGCTTGCCTTCTCGATCAGCACCTTCCTGCAAACAGAATCAAAATCCCTTAGTTCTTGCACTGCCAACCTACTCTAGCCAACACCACACACAAATAAATCCAACCTACTCCACAAACATCATGGCTTCTCTCCACATCTAGCACTCACCTATGTAGATTACTCAATGATTTTTTTCATGGCAGCTGTGGCTAACCCACCAAAAATTGTGCTTGTTTATCCCACCCAGCATCCCCCCAAATCTACACAAACCAGATATAACCTAGAACATAACTAGGACGTATCCAGCTCACCTGCTTTTGCTGCTGGAGCTCCATAAAGTGGCGCTCAGCCATGCTGATTTGTTCCTGTTTTGTGGCATTTAGTAGCTCTCCCAAGTCATGCACCTTCTGCTCCGACAGAGCCAGGGCAGCTTCAGTCATCTGCAGCCTGTACAGAAAAACATTCTCCAGAGTCCTTTCTGAGGGAGACACTTCCAGTGAGCACTATATTCCACATGTACAGAATGTTAATACATATTTGGCAGTGGATTAAATCAGGCTAGCTAAATGAGGCATTTTTTTTCCCTGGGAAAGGGACATTGCTTCTCTCTGCACCCTCTGCAAACAGTGAGAGACCTGAGACTTCTCAGGAACCTGGTGTTCTGGTACTCCATTGCATTTTCCCTGTGTTGTCCTCCATGAACTGTTTCCCCTGCCTGAACCCCTCCAGGATTTGTCCACTCTTACAAGAAAACAAAGCTGGCTATTTTTTACCACTGCAAGACTATTTAAAATTAGGGACAGAATTTTATACACAGGTAACAAGCAATTTGCTTACTCTGACAGAACTGAATAAGCCAGGCTAATTGGTGCTTGAAGTCTAATCACAACTGTGTGCAAGTGGATAATTTCTGGATATTACTGCAGAGCTAAGTGAAACAGTAAGCCAGCCACTCTACAACTTTATCCTCCTTTTTAACAACTCTGCTCAGCACTGCCTGTACAGCATGAAACAGCAAAAAGGCTCAGGTTTTCCTCTTTCATACTTGGCTCTCAGTGAATTCATAATAGAGTGCTGCTCATCCAATGCTTCCTGCAGCTGGCTGACTCGTGCTGCAGACATCCTGTATTTGGGGGGAAAAAACCAGGAGAGTAATTTCTGAGAGGAAATGGACCAGCCCAATTCTGGTTTTGAAGAGCAGAAAGCATGCAAAAATTCAACCCACCTTCCACTCCTGGCTATTTCTTCTCTCTGCTTGTCTATCATGTCCATCAAATCCAAGAACTGTGTACAAGGCAAACAACAGTGAGAAAATTAACTGCATCAGCTTTAAGCATTTACATTTCTCCTCTTTCTCTTTCTACTGACAGCTGAAGACAGGTTAGGCCATGCTACTGAAAGCAAGCAAACTGGAGGTTTGACAGGTTTGTTAACACATATGACTGAGGTCATCAGCTATGGGAACTCTGCACAATTAGGTGCCAGAAGGAAAACAGACATATTTCTAGGTTGTCGTCATGTGGAAAATATCAGACCTATTGGTGGCTGCAAAAAAATCACTGAATCTCCTCCAGAATCCAGAGTGAATATGTTCAGCAGAATATGTATCCATACCTGTACTGTCATAGATTTGATTCCCGGGCAACCATGCTCAGAGGAAGGACACAATTTACTAAGCCATGCTGTGTGTCCACCCATAAAGACACACATGTTAAGTTCAGGTGCACAATAATCCTGTCACTGAGCATTTTAAGGGGACACTGAGGGAAAGCACAGGATTCCAGCTGCCCCACTTGAACAGCCAACATCCAAGACTGATGACCTGCTTGGTCTTCTCATCCTTCAGGCTTGAAACCTCCTTGCTGAGTATGTATGTTCGATTCTGGGTCTCACTCAGGATAGTCTGACGGTCTTGATTGTGATCCATGGCTCGTTCTGATGCAGAGAAAGCAGGAGAGTATGCATATGTTTCTAAAGCTACAGAAAGCAAGCACTGCTGGAAAAGACAGCACTCATGATAAGCAGGGAAGTGCCCTATTTCTCTCTAGTGCTGAAATGGGAAAGGAGCTACTGATTCTTTCCTATGCCACCAGTAATACTTACCCACAGCTTTCAGGATGTCACTGGGAACATTGTTACCAGCCAGCTCCAGCCTCTTCAGAGTCTTGTTGCTGTGCAGGCAGTTCAGCAAAGCTCGTCCGCCCAGAAGCCCAATATTATTCCAACGTAGATCTATATAGAAAAGCAAACTTTCACCATGGTAGTAACACATCTGCTGAAAAACAAAGGGCTCAAGAGAAACCATGCTCCTACATTTGCAAGCATGGATAATTAGCCTCAGATGGCCTCAGCACAAACACAGGTGAGTGGTGTCTCACTTACTAAGGGCAAAGCAAGTATGAAGGAAGTCTCAAAATTCTGATATGAGGCATGCCAACAGCATCCACAAGTGGGGATGAACCCATTCCCTCCTCCAGTGAGGACTGTTCTGCTCCAAGCACCCCATTCTCATCTGCAGCTTTGGTTCCAGAAATTCCCATTACAGTTCCCACTGTCCAAAGGCCACAGGGCTGTGGCCTTTACTGCCTGCACAAAGCACTCCAGACTGACAGGAGCCAGAAATGACACTAACCAGTTAGTAGCAATGAAGGCAGGCTGCAATGAAGCTGAAAATATACGCATGTGCACACGCGTGGATATACAGACGTGGGTAAAGAACAAGTCACTCTTACCCAGCTCCTGAAGACTGATATTTTGTTTCAGTGCCATGGCCAGCTCTCCCGCTCCTTGATGGTTGATCTGGTTATTGCGCAGATCCAGCTGCTGGAGAACGTTGTTTGCTCCCAGGCCTTGGCAGAAAGAGGAAAAGCCCTCCTCCCACATGCCTAGGCTGTTCCATTCCAAGATTAGGCTAGGGAAAAATCAGAAAGGATTTGAGTTAATGGAGTAAACAGACAGTTCCAAGAGCTTAAGTGACACCTGGATCATGCCACCCATTCAAACACTCCACTGCCATATCACACTGGTTTTCAGAGAGCAGGACACTGCTAGGGCCCTGCAGCTCAGGAAGGGCACTGCCAGCTTTAACTCCTTCACCTGTCCCATCCCTCACCAGAAACTGTACCACCTGACACTTCTCCTGTCCCAGCAAAAACCACCCTCTACCCTGCTCTAATGTGGTGCTCATCTGGCAAGAATATAAAGGCAGATACAATTTTTTTACCTCCTGATGGATTTGTTCTGCCTAAGAAGTTTTCCCAAAGCCTCAGCTCCCATTGTTCGCAGGTTATTTCCCTGGGAAAAAAAAAAGTCCCAGGTATCAGTAGGCTACACCCTATCCCAGTGCAGTTATTCCAAACACCACACCAAGTGCACCCTCCTTGCAATGCAACTTCAGTCTGTCAAAGATGCTCTGAGGAAGACTTGCTTCACTTAATGATCAGCTTTCCAGAAAACTAAAGACCCTAGGAAGCATAGTGAATAGTCTTGTGAACACAATAGCTGAGAGTTTATAAAAATCACCAGATAGCACAGCATCAGCAGAGTCCACAACAAATGCTGATTCTAGATAAGCAGAACCATTTTAACTCACTTCGTTAAAAAGGACTTAGCTGGCACCAGCACAGATGAGAAAGAAAGGTGTGCTACAGCACAGGACAGTGGATTCAAGGGAATGGCTACCTGCCAGGAACATACAAAGTCACTCAAGCAGCAGAGTGATCATCATGTCTGAAAGTGGGATGCTTAGTTCCTAGCCCCAGGCTAGCTGAAAGACACTGGCAAGCTGGTTAAACTCTGGTCAAACAGCAACTGACAAAAGATATTCAGCAACTTCTTATCAAAACTGAGTAACTCAATAAAACCGAAAAAGGTGAGCTGAAAAGAAACCTCAGAAAGTTGTGACACGGTGCTAGAGGAAAAGACTCAGTCAGTCACTTAGCAACAACTTTACAAAGGGACACACCTTTTAGAAAAATCCTGCACCAGGACTGCCTACTTCTAACTCCCATGAAGGTTACAGTCCTATTTCCTTATCCACCTCTTTGTCTTAATTTTATTCAAACAGACTCACCTTCAAATCTAAACATTTGACTGTGGTGTTGGAGCAAAGGCCATGTAACAGAAGTTTTACACCTGAGTGAAAAAAAAAAGACAGCTGTTTGTTTCATACATGTGTGTGACTCTCTGCCTGAGCTGGAAGTGTTCTTTCAAACAGCCAGCTCAGAAGACCTGCTTTTGATAAAACATACGACTCTGTAAACAGCCACCACTGTTGGGAAGAGCAAGTCTGGACATTCAGGACAGATCTTTCTATATAGTCTCAGAAAAGATGTGCCTGGGTAGGGAATGGCACGTCACCCTGTGTACCTTGCTAATGCAGCTATGAAAACAGCCCACGTCCTGATGAGCCGCACAGGCAAGGTGCTTGCTAGCTTACCTACCCCCTGGTCATGCGTGTAGAGCCTCATCCCCTACTAGAGTCCCCACTCAATGCTCGCCAGACGTAACCATCCAGTAACTAGACCTGGCAGACCACCATCTGAACACCCTGCGCCAGCAGCCGGCCCCGACTATTCAAGGCCGACAGCTGCACACGTTCTCTCCAAGACGTGGGGAAAACGCCTCTGCCAGCCCAGGGGCTCCTGAGCCGGTCACGGGCCGGGCGAGCTCCTCTGCCCTGCACCGGCGACCCCGGGGCCCCGCGCCCACCTTCCTCGCTCAGGCCGCAGTCGCCCAGCGCCAGCTCGGTCACAGGCACGGCCCCGGGCAGCAGCCGGCCCAGGGCGCCGCAGGTCTCCAGGGAGAGGCTCTGTGCCGCCAAGTCCAGCCGGGCGCGGCCCGGTGGCCCGCCCAGCTCTCGCAGCCGCCGCAGCACCAGCTCCTGTGGGGCCGCGCACAGCCTCACGTAGGCCCTGCCAAGCTCCGCCATGGCGGCTCCAACCGACCGCCCACTGGCGAGCTTCCGGGGCGGGACCGGCGGAGACATGGAGAAGCGGGACGAGCGCGCCACCGGCTTCAGGAAGGTGCGGCGGGACGGGACGGGGACGGGGACGGGGACGGGGACGGGGACAGGGACAGGGGACCGCTCAGAAGCTCTCCTCTCCCCGCAGGAGACTGTGGACCGGCTGCTCCGGCTGCACTTCCGGGACCGCAGGACCCGAGGTACGGGGTTGGCGGCTAGCGGGCCCGGCCAGGGAGGGCCCCCGCCTCCCCTAAGCTCTTTGTCGTTGCAGTTAACGGCGACGCGCAGGTGCTGATGGCGGAGATGCTGAACGTTTTCGTCCGAGGTTAGCGCGCTCACCCGGGGCCAGCCTGAACTGTAATGGGGCCCGTTACCGGCCCGCGAGAACCCCCTGCATAGGCACTCACTCCCTACTCCTCCCCGAGCAGCCGCCCGCCCCCAGCCCACCCCGTCTCCTCGAAGACCCGGCCCGGGGCCGGTGAACGGTCTCTCCCGGGACCCGCGGTCTCCTCCTCCCGCGGGACCGCGCATCCCCGCCCCGACCCCCGGAGTCGTCTCCGAGGCCCTGAACACCCTTTTCCTTACGCTCGTTCCACAGAAGCAGCGGCGCGGGCAGCGCGGCAGGCGCAAGCGGAGGACCTGGAGCAGGTGGACATGGAGCACCTGGAGAAAGTGCTGCCGCAGCTGGTGCGTACCGGCCCGGGGATGGGGTTGAAGCACTTAATCATCTTCCTTTCAGGAGATGCTTAAGGACCCAGCAGATGTGCTTATGGGTTTGCTGCTCTCCTTACAGCTTCTAGACTTCTAGAAGTGTCACGAAGCACAGCAGAATACCCTGACCTGACAACAAACATCTGGCCTGTCATCAAAGTTCAGTTCTAGGAAGAACAGTCTCAACTTTTTCTTCCTGCCATTTTGCTTCTGTTTCCTCTCTCCTTTACCAAAGCCCTGGGCAGCTATGCTGCCAGATGCTAGTTTTGAACAGAGGCTGCCACACACTTGTTTTGGTCAACTGTATAACTCATTTCCATCTTGCTGCCTTAAAGTCCTTTAACAGTGGCTGGTACTTCACAGCAGCTGTCACTTTCTCAGCTAATGTGAGAAACAGGTGCTGCCTCAGAGATGCATGGAAAGACTTAATGGCTGGAAATAATGTCCAGACTTCAGCCTCTCATCGCCTCAGCAGGCTGCTGTGGCAGAAACATGCAGTCCAGTTCCAAGCCTGTCTAAATGAATAGGTTGTTAACAGGAGCTCAGTCACAGGCTCTTGCCAAAAGCACGTAACTGATCTTTATTTTATAAATAAACAGTGTCTGTTCCTCACTCATTCCAGTATTTCTCTAGGGCTGTGACATCAAAGACTGCTTGGATCCTTTTAACCATTTGATATTCTCCTCAGAAGCTGCTTCCCTTCTGCTATAAATTTGTTCTCACAAAGAAACATTAATAAATTAAAACAGAGTCTCCCTCCCTTGTGTAGGCTCTTTACTGCAATTAATCACTGAAAGTCAAGTTGCTTCAAAGACTTGTAAAGTTTCCCCCTAACCCACCCTCTTCTCTAAATCTTTGTAGGACGAAAGGAAAAAGGACAGAATAACAAACAGCATGTGTGAGAATCCCACATCATGGGACAGCCTGGCCCCTGCAGCCAGCAGGGGGGCTGGGGAGGAAGCTGTGAAATAAGAAACCTTACACATGTAGGCAGAACCCACACAACTGAACTGGCTTTGTTGGGAGATATATAGCTGTCTGCATGAATAGCAGCTGACACCAGCATGTCTTAGGGACTGGATGCTCTCTGTTGCAGGCTGTCTGTAGTCTTTATGATTAGTAATAGCCATTTTTTTCCCTTTGACAGCTGTAGCAGACAAAGGCTCAGTAGGTCACTGCAGTCTTTCAGCCAAGAGCTATCAAGGTCACCACTCGGGACACCAACCACTTAGAAACTTCAGCTAAAACCACAATTTAATACACATTCTTTCTGATGATAGTACCAACTGAAGCACTGTCCCATCCCATCCCTCTACACTGCAGACCACTGTGCAGCTGTACAAAACAACTCATGAAGGAAATGACCTAGTTCAGCCTTCAGCCCCACAACCATATGGTAAAAAATGCAATAGCAAAAAAATTCAAGTAATATTACCTTTGAATGCCCAAAAACTCCAGGGATGAATTCAGCTACTATAGCAGAAGTGATACTGAAACAAATCCAGCTCATCAGGTATCTCCAGGTATAGTTCTGTGGCAGGGTAGGAATCCACGTAACAATTACCTTAATGAAGAGCCTGCAGTTTTATATATCAGGACATTTTGACCCTCTTCACATAGGAAGCACCCTCATTCTCACCCCCATACTTATGCCATTAAGCTGCCCAGTAAAAATGGTATTACTTGTGCCCCTAAAACTTCCCTCTGTTTTCCTGTATCTCATACTTGCAGGTGATGGTTAACTGGTGCAATCAAAATAACTAAGCAAATCAGTCCTCTCTGATACTACCTGTGCTCTTCAGTAAGTAAGACTAGCACATCTGAAGGCACACTACAAGTTCCTGACAACAAGACAGCTTCTGTTTATTCTACCCTTGTGAATCAATAATACCAGCACGAGTTTATCATCAGCCATCATTAGCTCTGACTATTAGTTATCCCTGATATATCTTGAATAAATTCAGCAAAGCACCTCTACCTACAGTCTACCTCTGACTCCTGTGACATGAATAAGCTTGATATAGCACCTGAACCAAGATACAGACAGTTGTACAGAGTGTAGGCTCAGCCCACACACAATCCACAGAAGTAATAAACAGTATTTTAGTAGTATTTTAGTATTTTTTGTTTTGCTGTAGTATGTAGCCTGTCAAGTTCTAGAAAGGGCTGGCTTTCCAGAGCAAGGATTTAGAGCAGCTGCTGCACACAGTGCCCTTGCCTTCCCCACTGCCAGCAGCCGCACACATTCCCTGTTTATGTTTGGGTCTCATATAAGAAATCAATCAACATTTTAGCTAAAGCATTTTCCGCCCTCAACTTTGAGTCTCCTTTTTCCTCTTCCACCTTTCTTTCCTCTTCCCCCTCCCTCTTAGTTTCTTCAAAGTATCTGGGAGCATTTGGAAGTAATTAGACCTGAAGGGAAATGTTGGCCAGGCTGGAAGACAATAACAAGTGCCAGGAAACCCCGTGTGCCCTTTCCAGACACTCTGAAGTTCATTCAGATGGTAAAAAGCTTCATTTTGTTTTGTTGGGGGAAAAAAACCAAAAAAAAAAAACCAAAAAAAAAACAAAAAACCCACAAACAAACAAAGGGGAAAAAAAAAGAGACATGATATGCCCATTGAAAAGGGAGCAGGTTACTGTGAATTGACCAATAAACCAAATACTGGAGGAAGAAACATTATCAAAGAGATGGACAAAAGGCCTCCTATGGCCACACTGCTTTATTACATCTACAAATTGTGCAGATGCACACATAGTTCGGGAATAATTGTCTATAAAGGGAAAATGGAAAACATGTTATTACTGTAACATGGAACCCCTACGGTCCAACATGAATCCATGATCCATGGACAAGACTTCAAATAAAATACAGCACCATGGCTACTGTGGCACTACAGAGCTCATCTCCAGAAGTGCAATTTCTAACCAAAAATACTCATCTCTGTGCACCATCTGCAGGACACAAAGGTCTGGACTTGTGCTTCCTTCTGAACACTGACTGCACTGCAGAGAACAGCTGCTCACTTGGAACATAGAAGTCCACAGATCAAAGGTCACATGAGAAGCCCCTTTTACAGGATGTTTTCTTCCCCACTGTAACTTTAATTACTGATGTCAATTATATGCACTGAAAGTAAAACATAGCTTGGGGCAAAACCAAACCCCACATGCATTCCATTAATGGATACCTGTGTTCTTTGTTAACAATATCCTGGCAACTGAAAACAAGTGCTACAGACCAACAGGTTTACAGAAAAAAACTATCTGAAATATTTTAAGTGACCTAAGCTCTTCCTCTTCACTCACTCTCCAGACATATATGCCCAGAATTACCAGCAGCACTAACACCAGCCATCAAGAAGCAGAGAGAAGTCTTGTTAACTATAGGTAAATATGGGATTGTATCTTCCTGCCTGAATTCAGGCAGATAGACTAAAATTATCCCTGAAGTTAGAACTGAGAAAATTTGGTTTTAAGAATACAGATAGAAACAAAGTCCTTCACAGAAAGTATATGGGAATTATTTCCCCCTTAATTGTTCATATTATTTGCATGCAGGAAACCTTAAATTTAACATCTAACCTTGCTTCTGCAGTCATGAAGACCACAAAAAGGACTTCCACTCACCCAAAAGGTGAAATTAGCATCTGAAACAGCAATTTTCTATCTATAGCTAATGTTCATACTCTCCAGAGCCAACAACAATTTCTTACACATTTTGAGCAAGTTCATCAGGAAAGGGTCACAGCTGACTGCTCACTGATCCACAGCAGCCCAGAATATTTCATCTCTTCCCACCTACAAAATAAACGTAAGAGCACTGCTTAGAAACATTGAATGGTGAATACATCATAACTCTCAGAGCCAGAAATTTCATCCTATGTGATATGAACGTGCATATTAAAGCATATTATCAAATCTTCATACCAGGTATTAACGGGTAACCTTCATAGGCAGATGAGATGTTATTTAGTATTTTATCCAGATACTCTTTACTTGGGAAAGAGGGTTCTACTCTTCAGTGCAAGGCTTTGAGCACCCTGGAAACAGGAAACAGTAAAGATGCTGTTTCCGACGTGATCTGCATCAGAGTCCCAGTACCAGACTAAAACAGATCAGCCACAGCAGTGAGATGCATGGACCCACGGTTTGCAGCAATCACCTCGCACCACATTTGCTGAGGCTGATTGCCCCACAGCATCTTCCAGAGTCAAATACTAAAATTCTCATTCAGAGAGTTAACATCTGGCGTTATTAGCTAGGGAATTTCATATAATTTCTCCTACTTTTATTGCAGTTAAGGGGGTTGAATGTTTTTTGTTTTCTTTTGTCAATCTTCTCTCCTCCTCTTTGCCACTGCATCAAAACCTGAATATTGCTAATTATTTAATTTAGTAATCCTTCTTCTAGCTCCTTCATGTTTTGTATAAATGCTCATGTAAAACCACACATAAGCTATTGGTTCTGAGACTAAAAGCAAGGTTACAGTTTTATGATCAGGATAAACGGAGAAAAAACTCATAATGGAAACTTGGTTGCAATCTTAACTATGGAAAACCACTACTGCAGTGAAGATTAAAAACAGAGACCAACAAAAAAAATCAAGAGAAAGGCAAGTACTAAAACAGACTACACTAGCAAAGGAAAAATAACAGACATTTAACAGACGGCATGAGCCCTTGAAATGTAGAGTATCATGCCTATTAGTATTTGAACTACACAAGAATAGTTGAAAACTCAGCATATTAAGCCCAGAAGATAGTTAAGAATTCTGCAAGTATAAGGATTAGATGTCAGGCTCAACAATGCCCAGAACCTGCATTCAGATACTTCCCCAGTGAAGGCTTGGGTTTAATTCACAAACTGATTTGTGATTGATAAGCACTAAACCAAATGTCCTGCGAGCCTTAAGCTGACATCTTCAAGAATACTGTCAACATCCCACACATTTTGCACCGAGGAGCCTGCCCTTCTGGGGAGTTCAGAACAAGAAGAGCTGTCTGGTTTCACTGTACCTGGCAGCTTCAGCCATTTGGGCATTTTCCCAGGGGCCCTTCTCAACACCTGTGGAGCTTCCTGCACACTTGCTGGTTCTGGTTTCTCATCGGTCTTCTTGAGACTTCCCACGTCTGGTTCTGATAGGGATGGAATTGTTGACTCTAAAGATGTCGAAGCAGAATGAACTAATGATTTGGACAAACATCTGAGGAAGAAAATAAGCAAGTAGAATTAAGTTCATTTTTTTCTTAACAGCCGCTTTACCACCACCACCTTTAAACTTTAAAGTCAGATTGAAAAAGCTCTTCTCTTTCACGATAGAAGACCTAGAATTTACTTAATTACTTTGCAAAGTAATTACTAAATTTTAAATTACTAAATTACTTTGCAAAGATGGACTCACAGTGCTACAACAGTATGACAGTAAGACTGTTTCAGGAGAAAATGAAGTACTAGGATCTTCAGACCACATTTCTTTGTAGTAAAATGGCCTCATTTTATGATTCCCACCTCTGAAATATCTACCCAATCACAACTCTACTCAGTCCCAACATACCTGGCTGCTGATAAATCAGCTGCAGAAGCGGAAACCAAAGAGTTCAGTACTTCCAATTTCAGGTAACAATCTATTTAAAAACAAAACCCAAATACTTGTTTGGTACCATGGTGACATCATTCACCACAGAATCACATAACTCTCGGCCATTTTTAACAATGGAATTTCCTTTTACAGAGTCATTCTTTTATCATTCCAGTCCCTGTAGAAGACAATCCCTACTCTATAGCCTAACAAATGTCAAAAGAAAGGGACTGTGTTTACCTTTGTGCTCAAACTAGCTAACCAAGATAGCTCTGGAGAGCTTCAGCTATTCAGAGTGGGAACATTTACCAGAAGCCTCAAGGACACTGCACTGTCTTTCATCAGAACTCTCAACACAAGGATATAATTCTTCTGGGTCTTCTATAGGAACTATACAGTCAGCTGAAGAAGAGAGGAAATTCACTCACCCCTACTCTTCTCAGATCCAAAATGAATAACAGCAGTTGGAAATAGATTAGCCTGCAGCAAAAGAGGAAAAGAAGGGATCACCGATTGTAGATACTTTCACAGGTCACTGTGAACATTAAAGTCAGGTTAGACAGCTACAAACAAATTCACAGTTCAAGCTGAGGTCACTGAACCATCTATAATTCAGAAAAGGCTAAACTTGTGTAGAGCACAGGGCACTTGCAGTAAGACAGAAAGCAAAATACTATGATCTGTTCTACTACACATGGATGACAAGACCTGTACAGCAAGTGCTCACTGTGCTGATCACCAGTCATTTGTTGTCCTCTGTCCCCATATCCCAGACCATTATATTTCACCCCATTCTCCACTGCTTAGAAGATAATCTGAGTATGATTCAAGAAACTGCCAAGACCCAGGTGGATTGATAGTAAGGGAAGGAAAACCCAGCTACATCTTCAGAAATTTATTCTACATTATTATACTACATTTCTACCCTGCCTCTAGTTGGAATTTGCCTAGTTTCAACAGACTTCAAGGAAGCAGCTTATCCTTTCACAAAAACAGCCAAAATTCCTCATTCCTACTTGTTAGAATAATTGCCATATTCAAACATTTTTTTCATCCATTTAGCTCATTATGTGACCTAGATAACTGTAGGACTGCCCTTTTCATGTCTGTGTTTTTCAGTCTTAAAATAAACCTTTATTTCATCCACAAATGCTATTAATGATTGTTTTGTATTTACCTATCTACCAGATAAAAATAAGGAACAGAGTGTGGTCAGAACTAATTCCAGCTAACCACTAATGTATGCAGACTATGTTCTTCAGCAGTTCCTCTCTGACTATTACTTGAGATGTCAGTCAGCCAAATCATAATTCATTTAGAGCCTGCTTTAATTACATTGTGTGGCACACCTTAAAAAAACCCCACATATAGGTCACGAAGCACTTAATCAAATGAAAGTTAAGGTATGTAAATTTCTTGAGACTGTGATCTTGTCTAAAAAAAAAGCAACCATGAAAGAAAGCATTAAAGCAAACTAGCAAATGTTGCAATTTACCAATAATATAAAAAAATAATAAAGATCTTCCAGGTTTGGTACCTAATACTTCTGAGGTCAATAATATGGAAAGAAGCAGCAGAATGGGTGTAGGGAAGGAAATCTGGAGAGCTAAAATACAATTTAAGTATTAAAACAACAAAAAGTTACAATAACAAATTTAGATAAAGGAATTTCCTAAAGTAACTGGTTGGACTACCACTTACAAAAATTAAGAAATTGCCAGAATTAACATGCCGTATAATACTACATAGAGAAAAACTAGCTGAAATTATTATTTTAAACTTTCAGAAGGCCTTGAACTAAGAGACAGGTAAAGAAACAAATTATAATAGTGGAAAAGAGGCAAGTACTGTCATAGCCAGGAACCGCACATAAAATGTTGATAATTTATATTTTCCCTGGAAAAAGAGTTAACACAATTTCTCATCTTCATCCAATAAATAAATAAAAAGCAAGCAACTAACCCTCTTTTTATTATTAGTGCATGCTTTGCCATTGTGCAGGGCAGGCTGCCTGCTCTTGAATTTTCTTGAACTTCTGTTGCCACCACCTGCACAGTCAGGATACTGGAATGATGGTCCTTGGACCCAACCCAGCACAGCAATTACCACAACTCAAAGGTGCCCCAATCTCCACAACGGAGTCTGGGGATGGCAACCTAATACAGAGACTAATGAAACTGTACTGACTGGAGGCAAAATGAAACAGCTTTACCTATCTTCCTAACTTCAAGCTCCAAATCAATAGGTGGTATCAGATTTTTTTACATTAATTCAAAGGCTGCAGGAGGCACTCACAAACTGTGTGGCCCACATCACGTCCGACCAAGGCAGGAGACGTTTAGCAGTCTACTCCAAGTCTTGGCTCCTGCTGAAGAAGCTAGGTACATTCACATCCTTGAACTGACATTTTTGCAGAAATCATTATTTATTAGGTCTTTTAACATTTCATTCTTCAGCAAGCAGGGCCTAAGGTTGCCTGATGTAGTCACAAAGACAGTTTTCCATAAACTTTTTAAATTAAAAAGTACCAGACACTGTTTAGAAACCCCAGAGAACACTCTTGTAAGAGCTTTGATGTTTCCACTGCATTCGTCTGAAGGGATCACTCTATTTAGGAAATAGGTGCCTAAAAAAGGGCCCACCCAACACACATATACTCAAGCCCTTTTACACACAACATCCTTTTCATGCCAGCTGCAAGTTGGAAAATTAGGTTTTTGTAGCGTGTTAGTGTTGGAATTTTTTAATAATCTCCCCTCTCTTTTTTTACCCTTGTGACCAATTATCTGGGTAAATAATTAACATTCTGAAGGAGATAAGTAAGCACAGCATCTCAGAACTCAAAGCCCTTTACTTCAAAGCCCTGCCCTTTTCTCTCCGCTTCCCTGCTGCCGCCACCAAAACTTCCTTGTCAATCAAGCTCTGGGCACACACATCAAAGCTTCATTTGGGAATGGCCCCAAGGGGTCAGAGAAAATTCATGGCAGGGCCTGCATAAGGCACAAAGAGAAAAAGAAAGTGAGAAACACAGACCAAGAGCTAGACAGACACTCAGCCACACAAAACACAGACAGAATACTTCTCAGTATAAACCTCTACACTATTTACTCACAGGCTGACAAATAACCATAGTTCTAAGTTGCAGAATCCACCTTCACAACCATTTCCCACTGCTGGCAAAACATCAGTCCAAATGTTTCGGTTCAAAATCTTTTAACTGAAAGAAACCTAAAGAAACTAAACAGCAGCTCACAAGTATACAGAATAGCTTCCCATGGCTCATTTCCCTGTACCTCAATGCCTTCCAAGGGATCAGCCAACACAGTGTCTCCCCTCTTGCCAAATTCACATCCAGTAGATTCTTCTTCTTCAATTCAAATAGACTACTGCCTCGTTTATATAACCCTTTGTGAAGAATTCTCAGGTACCACCCCAATCTCAGCAGTTCCTGAGGGTTCGGTACAGAATGCAGCCTATCTTGCTGGTCACCCCAAGAAATCTACAGTCAGTCACTGGCAGGACATAATGCTGAGATTTTTTTTGTAACACAGAAGTATTTAAATAAGTACCAATTTCACATTAAAACCAAAACAAAAAAACACAAACAAACAAACAAACAAAAACTACATAACAAAACAAAGCCAGTGGAATGAACCCACTGGCCAAGGAATGTCTTGGCATAAAGATGAGAAGGCTTAGTAGCTGCAGTCCAGGAAAACACACAAATGCAAGCTGGAGCCTTTAGTATTCTCCAACGCTACTAAGAATGCAAAGATCTAACACTGGGCAGACCATTACCTGAAAACTATTCTCTCAAGTCAGGTGGTATTTCTCCATTTGCAGCTGTTCTTATGCATATAGAAATGTCTTTAGAAAAACTCTGCAGTTCTTACTCTCACTGCACGGGATTCTTAAAAGAATATATATCAATCAAAAGAGACCTAGAAACCTCTTAAGAGTCTCAACGAGCCTGTCAGATTGACCAAAAGAACCACACACTGTTGGAAACAAATATTTTTAAAAATCCATTCAGTTATATGTGAAATATTACTACAATATGAATGAGCTAACAGCTACTTGCTGTATTCAAATATACAGCATTTCTCTTCCTTGCTGTTTTGATTTCCAGTAAAAGATACAATGCCATTCTGATTGAGAAAACACATGCTACTAATCTATCAAATTATAATGTTTAAATCACACTGTGCAAGGCGTATTTACCAGATACAGTTAGATTATTGTAATAGCACCTAGAAAACAAACTGAAAATTGTGTCCTATTGTGAAATTGTATATATGTAATGAGGAGCAACACATAAAATTAAAATGTGAGAAAGTATGAGGCTTTGATTTGTTATTGTTTTGTACAGATGAAAAACTAAGACATACAGAGATTAAATAACTTATTCAATGTCACACAGGACAGCAGTAGCAGAAATGAGAATTAAGTATGTAAGTGCCAAGAGTGCCATCCAAGACTTTAATCACAGAACTGCTTTCTTCTGAAGGCTTCTTCAGAAAGTTACCAATAAGGCAAGAAGTGGAGGAATCCAATGTCCTGCTTGCCATACCCCCCGCTGAAGGAGTACCATTCCAAGCGACCAGCTTCTCAGATTTTAAAAAGCTCTAAACTACATGGCTTCATCATTTACTTATAGTTGCAGCAGCAAAAATGAACACTTTCCATTTCTGAAATCTGAAGACAAGCCTGCTACTCAGCCACATTTAGTCTGAAACTATGTAGCTGAGTAACTCCAAGCTGTATTTCAGGAAGCAGAGTGCAGTTACTCAGCCACCATAGTGGCCAGTGTGGTTTATGACAGGAGGGCATCCTGGCTGCAGAGCGGTGCACTGGGGCTGCTGCATCTTGCGTTCCATGATAAAAATATCTACACTAGAACAACATTCCCCTGCAAATCCATCTGTGAGACACAAGAGAAACATTTCTGCTTTGTTTTTTTGCGTGTTTTAGTAATTCGTTCTCTAGGGCACATGAAAGACTTCACACAGAACCCTCTCCAAATAAGGTCTCAATACTTCCTCCTTCTCTAGGTATCTCCAGTCAAATTCAAAAAATCCTAGAACAGAGAATTGTACAATATGTATGTTATTACCATGCAGTTATTCTGCTCCCCAACAGAGTGATGCTTTCAGAGCAGGCAGAGACTGCTTTCTAAGGGGAACATGCAGCTGCCAGAAGAAGAATTCTTTCCGTTACATGATCTGAAAAGATTAGAGTGCCACAGGTCTGCTGTTAGCTTGATGTTAAAAAGATGAATAAGAAAATAAGCACTTCAAAGGAACACATGCATGGAAAGAGAAACCCAAGCTACCAACATGAAATACTGCATAGTACACACACCCCAAACACAAACTCACTCTTGGAAAATTCAACCAGAAAGCCGATGGATCAAAAGCTCCTCCAGCAAGACTGCAAAGCATTGCTAAAACAGAAACAAACAGTACAGTCATGGTGAAAGGGGCAGAGTGATTAAGTGGGTCGTGTTTATAACCAGAGATCAAAGCTGCTCAATGTGGACTGCAATTGCTAAAGAAGGATATTCTGCAGCCTATACGAGGAGGTCTGATCCAGAGCAGGGGATCGAAAATTGATAAGGCACAGGTAAGATTTGAAAGCACTATTTATTGAAGACTACTGGAGAAGGAATCCAGGTATAAAGAGATTCACTGAGTCTTTGAGACAAGAACAGAAAGATCCAGCCTCCAAAAGAGACAGAACACTCTGGGAAGAATTTCCACTCTGAACTTGGCCCCACAAGAAAGCCCGCACCTCAAAGGCAGCATAAGAGGCAAGCATGGACAGCCCCTGTGAGCATCACCAACAGACCCTGTGAGGCAAACAGGAGGCATGACTACTACTGAAATCCAGTCAGATGAGATAATCTGCAATGAAGAAAAGCTGATTCACATAGGAAGGTGAATGTGCTGAGTGGATTTCACTATTAATTGCAATTTTCTTTGCTAGTGAGCAGAATAACCACAAGGCCTGGCACTGGAAATACCTCCAATGGACTGACTGTGATGAAGTAATTTTTTCTGAAATTGCATACAGGCTCTTGCCAAAAGCAGAGAAAGCTTAACAATGCTCAACGCGTAGTCAGTTTCACTGAGCAAGTATGCCAAATGTATTGCCCAAACTGGCATTAATAAATAGGATATGGAAACAGAACCAAAGGCAAAGGAAAGAACAAACAGCTTCTCTGGATTTTTGCCCCACAGTACACGCCAGAGGAAACACTGGACGCACTTGAAGATCTGATTAGAAGAGCTAAATATTTATGTAGAAGCCTGTGGATTCCTTTAGCTCCTCTGAAGACAGATGATGGCCTCCTGCCGTCTTTCCTGCCTTGACTTTTCCAGTGGCTGGTGTTCTTACCTTCTGCTAACTCTTTCCTAGTATTAACTCAGCAACCAGTGATTTTTTTCCTCTAATGTACCCCAGATAGTACCTGTTTCTGGCAGAAGAAAAATCTAAGAAGCAACTCTGAAAAGCCTAGAAAAACATAAACAAGCAACTAGAGCTATAAGGAACCCAAAACTAAGTGCTACACCAGGGAAGCCTGCAGCTGATCACTTCTGGAGAGAACATTATAAACACTTCAAGGGACATGAGTATAAGGCAGCCATCAAAACCAGCAATAACAAAAACAAAAAAAAAATCAAAGTAATGCCTTTAAGTTTTTATGGGTTAAAAAAACTCTCATGTTGCTGCCAATCTGTGTGCTTACTATACTGTAAATATACACATATTTGGGGAGAACTCACTTCAGACAGTTCTTTCATCCCAAATATCTTGGCAAACAAGTTAACATTTGTCTTTTTTCTCAGTTTTGCTTACATGAAGGTCCTCCCTTCATTTTAAGTGACAGACTTAATGAATGTAGTTCCAATCTTACCAGCACGAATGGAGTGAGAAGGTGGAAAGGGAGCATAAGTGTTGATAATATGGCACTCTACCACCTGCAACAACTCCTGTTACTGGCTTCAGCAAAGTTCAGTTATTTATGAACATCTGAATACTCAAATGTGCTTGCAGTACTGCCTCAGACACCATTCACTTTTTCTTCTAGACAGCACCAAGACAATCTAGAGTAGGTGATAGCCTGCTGCTAACTTAAGACCTGGGAATGTTGGATGCAACTCCATGGTTCACATCTGACAATGGACAGTCCCGAACAACCAACTCCCAGTCATGACATGGAAGAAGCAACTCTACCCTCTACCTTAGCAGCCAAGTTCCTCTTCCCCCAGCCCAAAAGCCACCTATTTTACAGAATATCTTAACCAGGTGTCTCTTTACAGAGCAGCTGTCTTTTCATCTCTTTCCTTCCAGATAATGGGAACAGAAGGGCAGCCCTGACTAAAATCTGAAAGGTTTCCCTTCCACAGGCCACATGATGCTTGAAAGAGACAAAGTCTCCACCTAACCCACTCATACACAGCCTAATCCCATCCAGTGAAAGATCAGGCACCACAGCCTGCTCTGCAGCCCTCCAGCATGGACACTGTCCCACACAGACTGCTTCACAGATTGAGGATTTTACCACCTGGAAGGCAACACTAAAGAGCAAGTGAGAAACGGTGAGCAAGTCCTGTACCCTGTGCTGCCCCACCTGGCCCTACACCAGCAGTATCACTTCTCTTGCTTCTGGTCTGGGCCAGTGTCACTTCTACTGAGAGCACTGAGTAGCCTGATTAGTAACAGCCTTCTATAAAAAGGGCATCCAACAATAACACAGTTGCCAAGGACACGAAAGTCAGAGCCACTTCCGCACCCATTTCTTCCCAGAGAAGAAAGCCCTCTTCAGCCCCTGCCAAGCACTCAGACCCACAGCAGCAAGGACGGCCTACCCAACTAGGAGACATTACAGCCCAGGGCCTACACTGACTCAAGGTGGAAGTCAAAGATGAAAAAGGATTTACACCAGTAACAGGGAATAAAGCCTCACCCAGAATCAGACAACCTAAATTGGGGCAAGGCACCATCCCAGTAAGTCAGAGCACTGTGGCCTCTGACAAGCAGTACGGGTAACCAGAATAGTATGACAAGTTCTCAGCAGGAATTGTTTTTTTTTCCTCTTTGATGCTTCATCCAAATAAAATGTTTATGAACACGCAGAATCATTCCTGTTTTAATAGACCATGACCTGAAATGGTTGAAGGGCCCAAGGCAAGGGACACAGGCTACATGGCCACTGGCATTAAACATGGCTCTTCCTATCTACAAAACCATTTTACATAATGGTCATTTAACAGCCAGCTGCATCTAACAACCTCAAGGCTTTAACACACACCCTCCTGCACCCCCCCCAAAGCACACGCTCCTGGCAGCACAGAAGCCTTTGCCCCGAAATCTAAAACTCTGAATAGAAAGTGGAACCCAACCCCATCCAGGCACACGTTTCTTTCTGCTCCCTCTCGTCATCCCATTTTATCCTTCCAAGTTGCCTCAGCCCCTCACAGCCTTCTCCCACCTCACCCTGAATATACACCAATTTCTTTGCTCCTCAAACAAATCAATTTCCCTGCTGTTCCTGCCAGTCCAGTGACACATCTTCCCTTATTCCTAAAATCTCTACTTTGCTCACCTCATTAAAGGACTGCATTTGGGTCAAATCACGCACTCATTTCAAATGTCCTAGGGCTCTGCAGTCAAGGCTAAAGCCTCTCTGAATATACTTGGATTAGAAAAATATATTTTTTAAAAAAGAAAACAACCTTGATTACAAAAATGTTCTGGCCTGCTCCTTTCACCATCACCTCAAGTCAGCTATGATGAACTGGACAGATTTTCCTAATTCTGGAGATCACCTTTTAAAAACAGTAGTATTTTGAAATGTCACACTAAGCTTGCATGGTAAAAAAAACATGTAGAAAGTTAGATACATAGAGCTACATATACATTTCCAACTTTCTGAGGTTTCTACATCAGATGGGATATGGGAACAAGCTACACTACAGCTATAAATTTCCACAAAGTTTATATACCCACCTTAAGGTTTTCAGCAGAAATGTCTTGAGAAATAATAAAAATTAGTACACAAAAAAAGCATGCTTCTACAGCAGAAAGACAGAAGCTTGTAGTGAAGCTAGATAGAAGTTTGTAGTGCCCTTACTGTTTCACATACCAGTCCGCATTACCTGCATGCATCGCATCATCACTTGCACTGTAGAGAACACACAATGTCAAGAACAAGTTGCTTATACCTGGCATCTTTTTAGTCTGTTTTAAGACTTTGCTCCAGAGCAGTAACAATCAACTCAAGAGCTCGATGAGATGCATATGAACTTCAAACTATTTTTCCCTGTGCATGTATTGCTACACTTACCTACACCGAGGCAACTGGCTTAGAAGAAACTGCCAAGTCATGCAACTGTTAAGTAATGTAAATAATGTCTTCATAATGTCATATTACAATCCCTAAAAATACTTCAAGCATGAGATTTACTTGCTATGTTTTGCAAATAACTGTAATGCCTGCATACTTAGAATATGCTTTAAAAATCCATTTTTGCTTAGTTATGCCCAAATTCTCAACACAAGCACTTCCTAATTACAGTCTAATTAGACTACACTGTGATTACATGTTGCATGAAAAGAATTATTCTTAAAAAATATTCTTAAATCAGCTTTGGATTTGCCACCCTTTATCTTCACTGGATGTAAATCTTTTTGTGTAGACAGAGGAAATGAGAAATAAGAAAAATCATTCCATAAAGCAGTCAATTTGCAGGAAAATGTTCAGCTTTTGAGCCCCATATCTTGAACAATCACAGTTTTGTCCCAGCGTCAAGGCTTTGCACATTTGCCATGTGACACAAACTCTTCACTCTCAGGAAAGCCACTAAAAACTGAAGATGCTTGACACTAAAAGTAACTAGGTTCTTTATCAAGTTGTGATTTCTAAGAGTCTAAAAGACTGGGCTGTAAGACACTTTGTAGTCTTGATAGAGAATTAATCTAACACAGGTTTATATTTCAGGAAGCTGCAAAGAGGAATGAATTCTACAAAAAAATGTCACATGTGTGGCAAATTCTCAGTTGCAACAAGCACAAGTAATGGTGCCAGGTAAAGAACAAAAGCTTTAAAACAGCAAATTCAACAAAATTCCTGCCATAAGGCTTCTGATTCAATGACAGGGAGACATAATTATTTCTGTAGTGTTATATATTATGTTTCAAAAGACATCCAGAGAAACATTAGACATATGCTGAATAAGAGAAAATAAAAGAACAGTACTGGGAGGAGAGGTAAACAGACATAAGCAAAGGATTTTGAACTTTATTTATAAGATAGACTGAAGCTAACAACAGAATCAGAGACAGCAACAGAGCTTGGATGGCAGGAAGCAGATACAGCCCAGCAAAGAGGGTGCTACATTCACATTATGGAAAAGCCAGAGAAGCCTCCTTTCCTGCTCTTTGTGGAACAAGTATGGTATGCAAAGGATTTAAAAACTAACTAAACAGGAGGAAGAGAATGGTCACAGCATATTTCAAGGTGGCCAGGACAGGCACATGAGCAGAGTAATTTCCAGCTGTGACAGAAAACAATGGAAGAAATCGGTGTCAGAAAGGGAAGTACCTTGAATTCAAAGCAGCAACAAACAAAGCAGAGAGAACAGTCAAAAGGTTCATTACAGAAACAGATTTTGAGCTTTCAGTACCTACAATGTATTTAACAGACCATCTTAAAGAAAAAAATAAATAGTGCCAAAACTTGAAGTCCATGAGATTCTAGAGGAAAACGTGGCATACCGGGTGGGGAAGAACACCACTTCCTACAGAGACACTGAAAGTAAAGTGTATTTCGTAGGGGCACAAGTACAAAGGTTGAAACAGGAAATCAGGGAACACACCCTAGATAAATCTTAGAAAAAGATAGAAAAACACCCATTTCATGCAGACTGGTGTTCTTGAGAGCTGCAGACAGACCAGACTTCAGAATGATGAAAAAAGATTTCCCAAAAGCATGTTAGAAACATGTGCATAGGAACTCGAGGTGGGGAATGTGCTCAGACATGGCAGGATAATACAAAAAAAAAAAAGGCAGAGTAGTGTGCATGTGCCATGTTGCCAGGTGGCACCAGTCTGTACTGGTTACAGCTCTACAGCTGCTTCCCTTGCCCCAGAACTGCTAACAAGTGCAGAACATTTTTTATTATCTGCTCTTCCACTGAATGTTTTCCCCTTCATGGGACTTCTCAGAAATCTGAAGACAAGATCTGTCCTTTCATTTCCCATCATGGTTACCACATGTGCCTTGAGACGGTGTTTTGGGTGGCAGATGTGTGTGAGGTGGCACAAGTCAGAGGAAGCAGACAGAACTGCCTTCATACCCGAATGGCAAACTACTGGCTCAAAGACACAAAGGCTTTCCACTGGTATTTTCATTACTAATTAAAACATACCAGATGACTTTGAAGAGAAAAATAATTTTCTCCCCACCCACAAGAATATTATGTCGTACCACCACATACTGTCCTATTCCTGCTGCTGGGGAGGCATGGCCATGCTCCCTCTGTGTGGGAACAGGGCCCATAGCCCGCAGAGGCAGGAAGGAGGACAGGAACAGAGCAACCCTGGGGCTGTGAATCTGGATGGAGGCCAGGAGCTCCCGAACAGCACTGCTGAACCACAGCACCTAATAGGGCCGCAATTCCCCAGGGGTGCTCAGGACCCCCTGGGAAGGTAAACTGGTCACGATCATAGTGACAAGCAACTCCACCATCAATAAAACCACTCTCAAAACTTCAGATTTCAGCAAAGAATTCTTAACAAGGTATTGGGAAGGAGACTCCACTGTGAACACAGAGATCAATGCTTCGCTTCCCTTAACATTCAGTAATCTAAAAGCAGCTGCGTGTGTATCTCTTCCACATGGACTGGTCAGGAAATCGTGGAATTTGGAAAGCTCCATTACAAGCAACTTCAGAGGCATGCTAATCCCTACCTAATTCACCATGCTGCCTGAAAGGTCCCTTTCTCTAACTGACTCCCAGAATGACAGCATATTTTAAACATGGTGAGTTTGGGGCAAACTCACTGGATGTCTCTTAACATGTGTTTGACTTAGACAGCCTGAGTCTCTGGCCAGAGACTTCAAGACCACTTTATTTGCCAAAAAACCCTCCAAGAATCTAGAGTTATAAAACTAAAGGTAATTTCAACCTCTGAGGAGAGTTACCCACAGAGAGTATATATTCCCCAATGTACAAGCTGGCTTAAAATAAATTCTCACTCAGTGAGTACCAAAAAGGTCAGATTTTTGTCTACTATGGCCTCTGGCTCCTGTTGTAAAAATGGAAAACAGTCACCCATCCAAAACCAGTGTAGTTTCTCCAGCTGTACTAGTCCAGCTGCAGACAAAGCAAATATGCATTAGCTCAGCTCTTGCAATGACATTCCATGGTTAAACACAGTTGTAAGAGACTGAGCTCATGTACTCAACAATGTGACCCCCAACTCTGCCACAGTGTGCCAGTGCATATTGTTGCACAAGGTGGACCTCTTCTGGTGAAAAGCTTGTGCTCCAGAACACCTGGTTCCATTAATCTTGGCTAGGCAGAAGCCTGAAGAGATCACATTATAGAGGTCCTTTTCAGAGAAACTGAAGCGCATGGCAGAGTGAAGGGGAGCAACAAATCAGGGAATGACAGGCACACAGGAGTCCTTACCTCAAAGAGTGTCAAACTTTCATCGTTCAAGATGACTCTGGGAGGTGCAGTAACTGAAGTTAAAAAACAAGTTACAAAACAGGACCACCCAGCAATCAAAACAATAAATACAGCAACTATGGGAGGGATTACTGTTCTTTAAGGAGAGATTCACACTGCTCTCACAGAACCATGATGTGGCTAGGTGAGCAGGTTACACCTTCTTCGCACTCCAAGGCTGTATTTAGGGAAGGAATTCCTCCCCAGTCACACCTCATGGCACCATAAGACTCCATATGCATAGCTAGGAATAGGCTTTGTAAAGTAAGGCCAAATATTACCAACAGCACACTCACACAAGTAAAATGGCAAGTCTGCATCTGCAAGGTGGCTTCTCACAAAGTCTCTCAAAATGCCAACTGTGGAAAAAGCAGAGAAAGATCCATTGAATTACAATTGTTTCTCCAGATGCTGGACAAAAACGCTAACCTGTATCAGAACTGCCCTCTACAATGGCTGTATATTGCCTTTTCCCCAAAAGAACAGTTACTGTTACAAATATCTTGGGGGAAAAAAAACCCCAAAACAAACAAACCAACCAACCAAAAAACCTACACACCAACAAACACAAACAAACAAAACACCAAACCAACCAACCAATCAAAAAATAAAGAAAAAAAAAAACACTTTGACATGCTGTTCCCCTAGTGAACTCTATAGATGCCAGTTCCTAGCTAATCCAGTAATAGCTGCAAGATTTTCAGGGACCAGCCAGGTGAGACTCCGGTAACTAGAAATTAGTGCTTGTTCCAAACAAAAGTATACAAAAATTTGTGTGGGTAACCATTACTGCTAGCTGAGAATAATCTCAAATAACAACAGCAAGAGCTACTTGGTGTATGGTCTGAAAGCCTTTTGTAAATTCAGAGAGGCAGCAAGGTTCGTCCTCTATTATTCTTATTACAGTAGGTACAACTTCTTTCTGGATTTTCAGTTTTGTTGGGGACTGGGGGTGGTGGCAGTGGTGTTTTATCCTCAGAATTTTTTAAGCTTCAAAATAGAGGAAGTGCCCAAACTCATGTCAGTGACATACCATCTGGACACAAGCAATGGGATATCAGGTGGGACAGCTTCCTAAGCATGTGCTTTGCCATCAAGTAGCCTGCCAGTCTCCATCAAGCAGTCCTAGAAATAAATTCCCCTTAACTAAGTTATCTATCCCAGACCTTTTTCTCATCCAGTTCAGAGGACTTGTAAGGACAGTGTAACTTAGCTACTGCTACATTTTCAGAGCACAATCACTTCCCTGGACAGCAGAAAGATGGGTTCAGAGACATTCTTTTTTGTCATGCAACTGAAAAAAATGGGAGAGGTGAGCTGCAGCTCCACTAACTGAAGTGCAGATAGTTCTTACCAGTTTCGCTAGGATGGAAGAACCCCTGCAGAACATGACGATCTGGAAAATGAACTCTCAACACCACCTGAGTCAGAGGCAAAGCACATAGTGTTAGTTGTTCGTAACTGTTCTGTAGCATCTGACCTATCAGCAGAAATCCTCCCACCATACCATTCTATTCCAGCATTGGTCCGAAAGCTCTTACCTTGAGAACTTAATCTCTCATTATTTTGCAGTGAAACCATAAAGACAAAAACTGCATTAGGATCATATTTACAGACTAAGGTATCTTCAAACTGTAACATCTCATAATTTAACTTGTAATGAGATACTACCAAAACGTAAGAGTCTGATAGGAAAGCTCAGTCATACAGACTGATATGTACACAATTGCAGGGTTTTGAAACATCTGGAACTAAATAAAGGAGCTCTATTGCCTGTCACTCAGAAAAAACATCACAGGCCAGCCGATTTGACATGGTACAGCTGTTACACAAGACCCACGAACAATTAACAGGGACAGGAATTTGAGAATTCTAATTTAAAGTAGCTCGAGATCCTCTTGATAACAACAGTCTCAAAGTTACTCAAGACCCAAAATCTGTACTAGGTAAAGGGACTGGAAAGAGAACAAAAGCTACCTTTGGGTATCGCTCTAACTTCTCCTTCAGCTGAGCCTCCCTCAAAAACTTTGTCACCAGTGGAACTTCTTCCAGGCGTTTCCTAAATACATGAGAAAAAGACAAGCTGTCACTTCTGTAGTTCTAAGATGTATTTTGCTTTATTAAGAAAGCAAAAGGTCCAAGAGAGGACTGCTCACCTGCTCTCTGTATCCCTCACAGTGTTTTCCCCACCTCCTTCAGTTCCTATCACAAAATCTCATACACAGAACTACTGAGCACCAGCAACAGTACTGTATAAAACTACTTTTCTCATACAAGTTTAAAAAAAAAGAAGTTCACTACAACAGATGCCAGAAAAGATACTAAGAAGAGTAGGGAAATGTTTGCTTAGACTATTCAAGAAGACATGGACTTATTCATCTGATAAAAGAGAGGTTAAAGGTGCACCTGATTACTCACAGGAGGAAGATCTACTGAAGCTGAAAAACAATGATGGCAAAAGAAAATAATGGGTATTAATTACCATCAGGGAAACAAAACAAATATGAGAAGTTTCAGATCATTCAAGAACTGGTGTTTTAAAAGGAGCTGGTAATCTACCTTTATTTAAGATGAAACAATCAATTCAAGAAAGCAATTACATATTTTCCTGTAAGTGAAGAGACAATCTTAGACCCAATAGAACCCAGGTCCAGTGTCAGTCCCTTTTCCTTGCTTGCACTTAATTCTGAATAACGAGTTCACTAAGCTAGATTTTAGCAAAACATTTGGTCATATAACTCTGCACAACTATTTCCAAGATACTTTCTTACACCTGTGCATTTTGAAGGCCATCTCTCTATTTCTAAGAATCATCAAGGAACAACTGCTGAACAAAACAACTATAGGCTTACTTCACCAACCAGAACGGTCACCTGGTATATCAGATTCCAAAGTACTCTGGAAATGCCAACTCACAATCTGTGAATCTGCATGCCAACTAATGATTCATACCAACTCTCAGCTCTTCAGGAAGTTAGAATTAAATTCTAATTCATCTAATATGCATTCATATTGCATTGTAAGCAGCTAGTTTTTGTTAAGATTCACGAGCTGCAATCAGAAGCCAACTGGTATCAGTTTCATGTGTAACTTGCCTTTATTTTTATCCCTGTCCGTGAGGGAAAAGGGATTACAAGCATCAGCAAAATTGAAAATTAGGTCTTTTCTGAGGGGGATGTATTCCAGTAACCCCCAGCCAAAAGATCCTACATTTGTACCACTAAATATCCCAGGCCCACATGTGGCAGAGCAATTTTCAGACCAGTCTGTGAACTTACGTGGATTTCAGCAGCCTGTGGGGAAAAAAAATCAGCTCTAAATAGAAGTTCAACTCAGACTTGGTTACAGTGTACAGCAGACTGTCCCACAGTCTCTGAGAAGACTTTTAATGTTTAAAGGAATTATGATCCATTTGAAACTAAATATATTAATGAAATTAACTTCTTTAAGAAACATAGAGTCAGCAAACGCTGTTGTGATAGGAAGGCTGTTTTATCTTAACCTGAGTTTGTAGTTCAGAACTGAAATTCCTGATTTCATTGCTTTGATGGCAAGCTACTTGAACAATGAGGTGCATAGTTAGTCCAGCTTGCTATACTTCTTCCCTCTTACTGTGTGTTACAAACATTCCCATGGTTGATTTGTGTCCAAGCTTATTCTTTTTTTATTACCATTTGGATACAGTCTAAAAGCTGGTCTTTTCTGATGATGTCTAATAGAAAGTTAATTCTGTTACTTAAAATACGTGTTTCTTACTAGCTGAAAAAGTTACAGCATTGCTGAAGCCAGTGGGAGTTACTCTTATGAAGCTGGATTATTGTATACTATATTTGTCCATCAGAAGTTACAAATCCCTTCCATTTAATTCCTAATTGCTAATGTGAAGTCAGATCAAAACACATTGCAGAAGCTCACCACTGCTTTGGGCCTCTAGTAAATAGGAACACATCTAATTACAAAGGTAGGGGCTTCTCTTTCAGAAGGAGGAAGAAAGGAGGGGGAAAGGAGGGGGAAAGGAGGGGGAAAGGAGGGGGAAAGGAGGGGGAAAGGAGGGGAAAGGAGGGGGAAAGGAGGGGAAAGGAGGGGAAAGGAGGGGAAAGGAGGGGAAAGGAGGGGAAAGGAGGGGAAAGGAGGGGAAAGGAGGGGAAAGGAGGGGAAAGGAGGGGAAAGGAGGGGAAAGGAGGGGAAGAGAAGAGAAGAGAAGAGAAGAGAAGAGAAGAGAAGAGAAGAGAAGAGAAGAGAAGAGAAGAGAAGAGAAGAGAAGAGAAGAGAAGAGAAGAGAAGAGAAGAGAAGAGAAGAGAAGAGAAGAGAAGAGAAGAGAAGAGAAGAGAAGAGAAGAGAAGAGAAGAGAGAGGAGAGAAGAAAAGAGAGAAGAGAGAAATAAGAACAGAAAAGAGAAAAAAGAGAAAACACAAAAAAAGAGGAGAGGAGAAAAGAGAAAAGAAAAAAGAAAGAAGAAAAAAGAAAGAAGAAAGAAGAAAGAAGGAAGAAGAAAGAAGGAAAAAGGAAAAAGGAAAAAGGAAAAAGGAAAAAGGAAAAAGGAAAAAGGAAAAAGGAAAAAGGAAAAAGGAAAAAGGAAAAAGGAAAAAGGAAAAAGGAAAAAGGAAAAAGGAAAAAGGAAAAAGGAAAAAGGAAAAAGGAAAAAGGAAAAAGGAAAAAGGAAAAAGGAAAAAGGAAAAAGGAAAAAAAAAAAAAAAGAAAACAAGAAAAAAGAAATAAAAAAGAAAAAAGAAAAAGAAAAAAAAAAAGAAAAAAAAAAAAAGAAAAAAGAAAAGGAGGTGGGGCGTTAAGTGGCTTTGAATAACTCCCTGAAATGCAAAACACAGGAAGCAATCTTTCTCTTAATCCCTTCTCAGGGAGGGCTCATCCCTGATAAGCTTGAGGTTCTCAGATAAACTTATCACCCACCACACAGGCATCACAGGCACTCCATGGTGAAATCTTCAACATCATCCCATGCAAAAATGCTCAACCATTTCACACAAAAACATAGGTCTGTCACCGAAATACGATAGAGCCCTTGAATTCCAATGACATAAAGGACAGAGATTTCCAGTTCTGAACACTGACTCATTCATTCCACACTCAGTAACTTATCTACAACTTTACCCGGATATCACAGCCAGCTGTAGATGGGTAGAGTCACTCTGCTCAACAAAAGGATGTGGAGCAATCTTAGTCCCAGCAGAAAGGGAACTTGCCTCTCACTCTGCAGCTGTGCCAAACGTTTCTGTACATCATCCACTGTGACCTCAAAAAACTCATCAGGAAGCTCTTCTGGGCCAGCAAGAAGGGGTTCCAGTAGGTCTAAGTGGCATACAAGTGGCTCTCGTTCTACAAGCTACAGAATAAAAGGAGTTTTGGTTAGTCTTGAATGCATCACTTTGCTTATTCTGTAATGTCCCTGAAAAAAGTAGAAGGACAGTTTGTGCAAACTAAAAGACTGACTAGTGTGGAATTCATGTCACTAAATCAGACTAATGGTACAGAGGCTGTCAGTACTTCTACCCCAAAATCATAATCTGCCTCTCTTTGCTCTTCTCCAACCCTCACATGCTATGTAATCACTGCTTTACAGTTTTACAGGCTGCACACAACTTATACCAGTGCTATTCTTCCTGCTGCAGACTTTAAACTGCCCTTTTAGGTTTTTTCATCTGCCACGTACTCCTGGCTCACATCATATCTTCCATTCACTTCACACTCTCTTGCCACAGAACCAGTGGCACTAGCTCCCAACCAGGGCGCACTCCACTTCTTCTTACTCTAGAGAGCAATCCTTTGTTTTGGTAGAGCAGTTTTTCACCTGTTTAGTTCTCTGAACTGAGGCACTGCAGAGTCTCATTGCACGTGTTCTGAATTTTTAACCTGGCTTTTGGTGTGCAGAAAGCTTCCCCAGACAGTGTAAGCTCTTTTGTTTTGCACTGTGCAAGTACTTAGCACTGAAATCAGCCTTTGTTGCAGGCAAAGCAGACAGATGTGAGGGAAGCAGTTCACTACATGCATTAGCTTTAAAAAAGGTACATAATACATTTATTAGCAACTTTACCTACACGCCAGCTACTGAAGACAGGCAGCACACAACCCCCAACAGCCCTGCTGCCCCACTCACCTGCAGAGCAGGGCACAGGCAGCCTCCACCCCAGCATGGGAAGCTGCATATCATGCCAGCCTAACACAGCTTTAGGCTCTGTGAACAAACCCAGTGCCCATTTCTTCTCTCCTTATTCCCTCATAAGGATCTTCCCAATCCTTATTAGCACCCAAATGTCCTCCCTCCCTTGCTCCATCCACTCTCCCTTCCTGCAGGCAGAGGCCCCTGGGGAACAGGAGTCTCCCTAAAATTGTCAGAAGCGACAACACAAATTACAAGGCAACGTTCGCTCTGCTTGTGGGCACTAAAGGGTAATTTGAGAAATTAAAAGAGTGAGGTTGTGTGGGTGGGACCCTTGGCTACTTTTAGAAAGTTGAGCAGGGTCAGCTCTAACTAGTGGGTGAAGGAGCCTGATTGCAGCTCTCCCAGGGCACAGGGGGAGGAATGCCCAGGGCTGCAGGAGCAATCCCGGGTGTCCAGAGTCACTCTGTTGAAAAGGGCCATATGCACAATGGTCCTAACTGCCACCCATAGCTGGTCTGATAAGGTCAGAGGAGAGTTAATCAGGCTTCGCCAGTCATCAGGTATACTTCAATCTGCTCAGACAGGATTAAGCTTCATGTCATTCTAAACACACACCTACTGAAAACATCTGCTTCCAGAAAAACAAGAGACTGAACAGGCATATCGTATGGCATGTTGTAACGGGTGCTGGGATACAATGGAGAGAATTTCAGTGCCTGCATTAGCAAATCCTAAACTTAACAAAGACCTCAGGCAAGACATAAGCAATCACGAGGCAGAAGAAGGCAGACAAATATCCCAGCTCACCCCTCTTCCTTGCTGAGTGTTCCCTGCTCCAGACCACCATGTGTTACAACTGTTGTTCAAGTGTCATTTTCCAGACATCTTCAATTGCCAACAAGGTACTGCAAGTGGGCAGTCAGGAACGTCCTCCCTAGAGCCCTTCCCCTGCAACCAAAACTACCTACCTGCTGGGATACAAACCCCACTGTTTCCTAGACATGAACACCCTCTTCTTGACCTCCAGCTTACATCCAGCCAAGTTGTAACTCTCTGCAGGATGCTTGCACTGCCCCACACAGAGAAAGCACACATAGAAAAACTACCTTCCCAGGGCAATTTACAAAAAAGGAGACTACCAGATACAGCAACTCACCTCCCAGTCTAGTACACATCCACTATTCTCTGCAGCTGTGACAAAAGGCACTCATCTCCTGCAGTGACAAATGGCCACCACACAGCAGTTTCTACCTCCCATTTCCCAACTCCAGAGGAAAGCAACCTGTGCATTTTGATGCCATATTTCAACAGTGATACTGCACTATGGTTTGTCACCTTCGTCTTTCAAGTCTCTACCTCCACTACAAAAGCATCAGGCACTTCTCACTAGTAAGCTGAAGCCACCTAACACGGCAATGTCCATCAGGCAATCTATGGGATAAAGCCAGGTGTCAGAAGCATGCAACTTACTCTGTGGTCACCACCCCAGACCAAAGTAAGTAGATAATCTGAGGAAAACTTTTATTTCTGTTAAAGTAAAGTAGTGGCTATTGTCCTTTCCACAGCAGCGAGCTCTCCCTGGAGACCCGCTTACTCCTCACCACCTCAGGGAGCTCTTATCTCATGGGGAATCTGGTGTAAAGTTACCTTCTAATAATTAATGTTCAGACATCAAAGTCAGCATGCAGCTGTCTGTAAACCATCTTTAGCCCAAGAAACGAAGGGACGCCGGCACAGATTTTATCCAGCCTCTCTTTTCAGCTTCAAAAACCACACACAGGCAAAGCATTAATGGAAAGATTCTTTTACAAAAATGGACCTTTGATGTTTAAAAATAATTTGTTTTGTTTCGGGTTTTTTCCTCAGGACTGAAAAGGGACAAAAAGCAGATGCCATGGGGCTAGCCCTGCTCTGCTGTTGCTGAGAGTAAGGAGAGCGGAGGATGGCAGGAGTGGAGGAGGGAACAAAATGTAATCAATCAGCAGCAAAAGCACCAGAGATCAAAGGGCTTGAAAGCAGCACTCAAAGTCACATGCTGTTTAACAGGAGGGCTGAACCCCCCCCAACAGAATCTGCAGCTGCTTCCAGAGATGCTTTCAAATGAGAAGGGAGGCTGGCTCCAGGAATGCCTGTAAGTGGTTTGAACTGGACTGCAATTCTGTGAGAGATGCCAGATCATGGGAGTTCTTTGGCCACTGATGCTCAGCTCTGTGCCCAACTGCACAACTTCACATTCAGCTGTGGCTAGTACAATGATAAAATGAGTTCTATCTCTCCAGCCAGTACTCGGAGAAGTGCAGACAACAGCACTGGTGAAGTAAACCACCAAACCCTCACACTTCTTCCTTCCTTCCTTTTCAGACACAATTGCACTACTTTCCAAATCCCTTGTAGGTGATCCCTAGGGTTGAAGCCCTAAACAAAACACCCATCCCACTGCATCTGTCAGTGCTCAGCATTTGTTTCAAAAGGTTAAATAATACTGATTAGATGAACCCAAACATATTTCTAATATACTGAAATATTCACCATTGGGTCTTCCTACTACATTTGTAACTGCTCCAGAGTCCTTCCAGGGTCTGAATTCTGCTCCTAAACAGTTCAGAAAATCATTAAGAATGGACTGTAATCATACAAAAACGTCAACCAAGTCTCTACAAGAATTTCTACATCAATGTGAGAGCATACACGCAGCCTTGCTAGACTCCTCCTCAATAGGGCTCCCTTTGAACCTCATCAGGCACCCATTATTTCTACATATGGCTTTCCACTGTTTCATCCCATGACTGGATCAGAACCAGAAACCAAAACAGAACTGCAACTTTAGGACATACTAGAGAGTGTGAAACAATGAAGGGGATCTCTGAGCACTAAAACAAGCCCTAGTGATGATGTGTATAGTGAAGGGGCATGGGAAAGCACTGGTCAGAGAAACCAGGGTGTGGAATTACCCATGTAAAATAATGTGGAGTAAGTTATTAATTTAATGCCACTCATCCCTCATTTTGCAAGACACATCCAGTCTGGCTGAAGGACAATCATACAAAATTCAGTACTTCATTACTCTCAGCAGAACTGTATGAAATCAAAGCACCTAGCCCTGTATTATGGAAAAAAAGTCTTGAATACAGAAAGATCTTTTTCTTGCCTTGGGCAAGGCAGGATTAAAAAAAGCTCTTATTGCAAGAAATTTTTCCCTTACCTGTTCTTGCTCCTTCTGCAGTTCTTGGCTATTCTTAGACTTCTTTGGTTTAGAAGGGCCTCCAGGGCTGGAAGAAGTTGTTGGCAGCTTCGAAGATGGCATATCTAACCCAAGAGATGGTGCAGCTACAGAGGAGTCCACCAGACGCTGTCCATCTCCAGAAAAAGGGACAAAAGGGGTAGGCTTGGGCTCTGAACAAGGCTCCTCCAAGCTGGCATGAGATTCTCTTATCAAGCCTTGCTTGTCTGTGCAACTGTTTAAAGACATAGCCACATCCCTGTGGTCTAAGTCCTTTGGGAATGAGTCTTCTTGAGGCAGGGGCACATCCACTGCTCCTTCAGTAGAGCCTGACCTCACTGTCAGCTCATTGCACTGCACCATGGCACCCACAGGTTCCTCCTGACCAGATGAACTGCATTTCTTCATGACAACTCTTAAAAAAGACACCAAAAAGAATCAAAACAAACTCACTTATCACAACAGTACTGATCTCCCCATTCTCAATGTGACCATGACACAGGAAGGACAGCTAGACTCAAATATATCCCTAATTTAATGATCTGCTTCTTCCAGGCACACAAAAAGAACAAGCTCAAACTGCTCTGAAGTTAGGAGTGGGGGTGTCAGGGGCTTGTGTAAAAAAAGAGAACAGGAACTACGCACTCCACAGGAAGAAAACTGCCTTCCAGGAAAGAAACAGCAGTCAGTTGTAAAGCACTTCTAATCACTCTTGCCTTCTGCAAGTATTGCACAGAACTGTCCCGATCACATAAAGGCTCATTGTCCCCCACCTCACCCTCCCAAACTGACAGCAGGAGGCACTGCAAGGATTGAGAGTCTGAAGTGGTAGATTCTTGTCCTCTCAGAGAAACTTTAAACTTTGAACTGTCTTGTTTCACTCACAGGGAAAAAAAAAAATAAATAAAGAAGCAAACAAGCCCCTTTAATCTGCACATGACTGGTCAGTGCCAGCATCTGCAGCTGTGGGAAGCACATCTGGGCAGCAGTTTCAGATAAACAGGCAAATGCAATAATTACTGAGTGCCGCAATGTTTGTCTTTTTGAATTTTTTTTTGTGATTTTTTTTCCCCCCAGTGTTTGAAATAAAACAAATTCAGCACCAGAGTGGAAAAATCCAAACTTTGCTCTTCCTAACCTGATGATGGCACTGCCCCTTGTCAGGCCAAGAGACTTCAGCGTTGTTTTCTCTAGGGCATCTTTTCCTGATATCTGTAACAGAGGAAAATCATTACGGCAACTGCCTGCCTGGGACAGAATTGAAAGTGCTCTTTCATGAATGAAGCCTGTATCAAAACAAACACCACACAGCACCAAAACCAGCTCTAAACATACTCTTTCTGCAGTTGGAAATTAGACCTATGTTTTCACCAGTACTGCTTTACCAAATTCTCTGCTTAAGAAAAGACAACCCACATATATGTCCATCCCACACATACATACAAATCAGATCTGACCTCAGCAAAGCATTGTTTTTATTACAGAAGTAAAATCACAGGCAACATCTCAGAGCTGAAAGGTCTGAGTGTGTAATGACCTGTTCCAGAATAAAGATGATCTGTCCACAGAGGGAAGCAAAAGGGACAGCGAAGGAAATACACACATACAAAATATTAAACAAAACATTAATAGAAAAAGATCAAAACACAGAGAAAAGCAAATATTTATTAAAACAAAACCACTGTTTTGACTGGAGCTTTAAAAGAAGTTGGAAAGAAAAACACAAACAGGTCATTGAGCTCATTTTATGGGCTCAGAGGTCTAAACAGCCCAGGGTTACGTTCCAAGAGAGCTCTTTTCCATACAGACACTTCATGCTTTGAAAAGACCAACATTTTTCTACTTTCCCTCTCAAAAGAGTTCAAAAGAACCACTTTACAGGTTGGAAACCAGAGCAGAGTTTTTCTTATTTTTGGGGGACAGAAGGAGAAGAGACAGTTAAGTAGACACTGCTGACTTACCTCATCTCGCATGTAAATACAAACTGGAGAGAATTCACTGTGCTGTTCCATAAACTCCCTGCAATAAAAAGCAAAACAGTGCAGCATCTGTAAAACAGTCTATCCCTCCCAAAACCAATGCAGAGCAATAGTAAGAAGTGAAAATAAGTAGCAACACTCTCCTCCATGTTGCTCCAGCAACAACCATTGCACAGTTCGCTGAGTCAGTACTAGAAAGCACGTAAATAATTTGCTCCAATGAAATCACTGCTCCTTAAACATAGCCTTGAAAAACAGAGGAAAAATAATTAAGATTAATTCTGAAAATATTTAATCTTACTAGAAAAATTTGAGCACATCATTCTTCATGTACCTCATTACCTGATCTGGAACTTGACTTAATACTTGTTATCCGTTATTTAAGTTAAATCATTCATTAGTTTAGACTGTACTTTCCTTGGAGACAGGTCAGTTTCTTTTCATGCATGCATACCAACCAGCAGAACGAAATTCTGCTCTAAAGCAAATAATCTGAAAACAAAGAATTTGTCTGTCTTAGTATTGAACAGATTAAGAAAGAAAAATAGAATAAAAAACAAAAAAAAAGAGAAAGAAGATACAGTAGAAGCTTTCATATTCTGGAAATCAGGGACACAACAAAGCCAAAGAAAAGATTGCTGCAGTAAACGAAGTGAAGATCAGTCCACATTTAAGCATTTCAGTGGACATGTATAAGCAATGATGCAAACTGCTGACAGGCCATCTGCAGAGGAAGACAGACGTGAAGGACTCTTAGCATAGAGAAAGGGGAAAAAAACATGCCATTTCTTGACAGAATGCTACTCTTCCCATTTTCTTCTAGACAAACAACTGAGGAATTCAAGTAGAAAGAAGCTATATTACATATGCACTTGATCAAGCACAGAAGATGGATGGGGAAAAGGCAATCACTGCCTATCACAAGAAGTCTCAGTTCTCATCCATCCACGATCATGCAACTTAAAAAGAAAGCACATGCTTGGAAAACCCTAAAACAGGGCATTCTTAATGGGGTAAAAGAAAAGACTAACACATTTAGCAAGGAAACCTCAGACTGTCAGTAGAAAAATAAAAAGCCTTAAAGAATTAGCCTGACCAGTGAGAGAATTCAGTTCAGCAGCAACTGCTTCATGCTAGTCTCTCCTTCAGCAGCCAAAGTGAAATTCAAACTGAAATCAGATGAGAACTTGGCAAAACAGGGAATTACAGAGAAAAGTTTGCTTCTTCCCCTCTAGCACACACAAACAAAAATTTTGTCTCAATTGGAAGAGTGAAACAAAGGATCACCTAAGAGACTACCTTTAGCACATCACAGCAGGCTTTATGCGCTCAGACTTTCCCAGACAATCCAGGAGAGCCAGACATCCCTACCTTATTTTCAATGGACTTTGCTTCCAGTCAGGATCAGCTGTATCCCTACAGGAATCCTTGACAAAAATGCACAAAAGATAGACTTTTTATCTGCTGAGACATGGAGGAAAGAGTACAGACTCCTGGAACAAAAACTTGAACCTGAAGTGGCTTGCCTATCAGGAAAGGTGGATGATCGCCATCTGGGAGGACAGAGGCAGATGTCCCCACCACACAAACCCGTAAGAGAGCAAACCAATTTGACTTTCATAACCTAGTTTCATTCAGCTTTCCAAAACTGCTTCCCACTTCAAGCAACTCTTCAGACTGAAGACCCTTATAAGTATGTATAGAAAATATGTGACCTTCATGAGCGATACCACAAAAGTAGCAAAGGGTAATAGTCCCTGTCAAAACTGTCTTCAAGCATCCAGGCTGCAATCACTTCCACCTAGAACACTCTACAAAGCTGCTGAAACTGACAGGCAGGCCAGAGTGGGAGACAGTAAAGCTACAGTTCTCCAAGGCCTAATGCTAAAAGGGTACAGACAATGCTTGTGCCCTCAACCAGTCTCTACAGAACAGGCTCCAAGAAAAGATGCCCCAGAGACTTATTTTTGTATAACTCTTGGAAGCCAGCAGGCTCCTCCTCCAGCTGCTGCTAATCCATTACATGCATTCACTGAGGCAAGCACACACATCAAACACACTGTCATTTCTTTGATCTGCTGTTCTTCAGAAGGCGAACAGCAAGCAGATTAGATTCCTTCATGTAGTGATCTGACAGGGCCTGTAAACATCTTGTGCAAGGACTGCCGCATGCTGAGAGGAGAAGCAGCCTCGCAATAGCTTCCAGACCTTCTTCAGACCCAATTAACCAAGATGGACGCTGGAAACCCGGGGGAAATTCCAGTGGATTTAGAATACTTCCCCTCACGCACTCAGAGCAGCTGAGCATTCCAGGAAAAGGTTTCCAGCTGGGAAGTCAAAGCAAGTCAGCAAGTCAGCAACTAGCTGATTAGTTAGTCAACTGAGTCAATACACACTGAAAAGCAACACAGCCCATGAAATATATATGGATGGCTATAGATCCGGCTTGTTTTGTGATTAAGTCACACACAAAATCTTTGCTGCTTGTTGAACTTGACCAAAAGTTTGCCAAGTCCATCCAAACATCTGAGCTCAGCTTCCAGATGGCAGAAAAGAACAGCTGTGTCTTATGAAATGAAGTTCATAATGCTTCGCACACTGTAGCAGACAGAATCTTAAAAAGAGCGGCACGTACATTAACTATTAGTACAATAACCTGTGACAAATCAAACCACTCCAGAGGAGCTAAATTATATAAAAAGCTCAAAAATTAAACCAAAGAAATAACCAACTAACGTGTGAGAAAGCCACCCAAAGGTCGCTATCCATAATTACCACCCCCCACAAGTCTACCAGTCCCCAAAATGCAGCAGGCATTTTTCTCTCTGAAGGTACAAACTACTTAGCAAATTACAAGATCCCACCCCAGCAAAGCAACTAGCAGAAGGTGAGGAACATTAAGAGAAAGAACAAGCTAGAAACACAGGATCTGGAAAAAAAAACTATCAAGAGAAAGGTAAGGCCAACTACAAAAAAAAAAAAAAAAAAAACCAATAATAAACAAAAATAAAGGAACTGTCTTTGGAGAAAAGTTTACTAGCATGACATTTCAAAACAATACAGTATTTTAAGTCAAAACTTAACTGAAAAGAAAGCACTGAGTGTAGACTAGACTCAAGTAAAAACCCATGTACATATTCGATAACTGCAGGACCAGAAATCCTTCCATTTAAGTAGTACCTAACCAGTCTTTTGAAGATTCCACATTAGCCTGTTGAGAGATCAAGATTTCCTTAAAGAACCTGCACAACAGCAAGCCTCAAAAGCAACTCCCTTAAGAAAGAACCCCCTCCACCAAATGGAACCACAGCACAGTACTGGTGATCAAGATAATCAAGGCTACCATCTCAACCCTAGCAGTAATAGTTTTTTACCAGTTTATGCCCTGAACCTTTGATTCTCTAGGATTGAAAAATAGTAACAAAACTATGGACTGTCAAATCTGAAAGAGCACCAAGAATAGATGTGTTATAAAGGAAAAAACAGTAAAGTAAATGCAAGTCCTACAAATCTGCAGGATTTAGCTGGATCACCTCAACAACAACTAACTTCTGTCATGCAGAGTCCATCCAAACAAGTATTTTCTCACTGCATTGCTCACCTGATCTTTGCAAAACAGTTGAGAAGTTCCCACAAAGTCTGCTGACAGAGGAAGGTGTCTTGTAAACGGGAGCCATCATCTAACAGTAATGCAATCTGAACCTAAAGAAAAAATACACTGAAATAATCCGAACATTGAATGAAAACTATTTCTCCCAAGTTACCCAACCTTTTTGTGTTTAAATTTGGCCAGGATCTCCTTGTTCTTCCATGCAGGCACCCTGGCATTTTTGCCTGTCAAACACATTCCTAATTTGTTGGAATGGACCGCTCTCAAGCGTGGAGGTAATAATCCTTGATTATTACCCAGGCTTCTTGGGCCCCTCTTTCCTCCCTTACCGTGAACTGAAACATATTCAGACAAAGTCCCAAACAATGTGTCGTCACAAGCAATTGAGATGTTTTCTGGTTTACACTAGCTGAAACTCAACAACAAGGGTCTTTGCAGCTATACAAAACAAATTCCAATAACCCAGACAGGACAGATGAAGCTGCACACATTAAAGCACCAACCCAGAGCTCTGTCAACTTAAGCATCAATTTGCAGAACAGCTTCCCTGAAGCAGAACAAACATTATACCTGCACATCCACACAGAGGAACAACAAGCACAGTCCAAATCTTTGAGTTACTGAAGACCTAACCAACACAGTTGGCCAGTCCAAAGAGACTGCATGTGAAGCTTGCAACTCACTAATACTTCCTAATTGCAGAATTTTGACATATAATTTAAGAGTGAATTAATCAAAAATCTCAAAAATAATCCTGGACATTCAGTTATCAACTTCTTAAATACTTTGAGAAAAAAGGTAAAGGACAGCTAACTGCCTATTTTAACAGACCTTTTCCAGCCTGGAATATAATCATTCACATGCGTTAGCAGGTGCTTATGCAGAGCACTACATAAACTGCTAAAAACAAAACAAAACAAACAAGCCAAAACACTTAGGACAGTCCTGAAGAACTTCAAACTGCTCCCAAGAGAAAAATCCAGCAGCTGACCAAGAGATGGAAAACTGCAGAGCACTTTGGGTGTTATCTTTACCATTTAGAGACTACTCAAACTTCTTTTTCAAACTAACTCTTAAATTTTCCCAATTATCTCATTTGTCTAAAGAAAAGCACAAAAAAAAAAAAAAGTTTCTATTAGCTAGCACCTAGTATGTGAGGTCAACTACGGTTTTCCGAAGGACACAAAAATTGGCCCATACAAAAGTCCAAGGACATAAGCCTGGGACATCAACAAAAGCTTGCTTTCATCCTGTGTTTCCATATGTCCCTACCAACAGTCTCAGTGCGTCCTCTCTGCCAGTGTGTGTGTGATGTGTTTGAGAGCGTGAGGAGGGGAGAGAGATGGGGAAAAAACAGACACCACACACTCCAGCCACTGACTAATTTTGTTGGAGAAATATGTTTGTCATCTGCTTTGACTTCTACGAGCCCTTGAAGGTCTGCAACTTGTGATCTACTGGAGACAGGAATTATTCTACACAAAGGAAACAGTGGCATTATCAACAACCAGCCAACAGAACTATTGTTTCATCCCTCCACTAGCATAACCTCCTGGTTTCTCCTGTGCTGGAAACAAGCCTTAGATTATTCTCAGCTACAGTCGAGTGATGACAGCTGACATCACCATTCTGTAAGAATCCAGCCCAGAAATTCAGACTGACAGTTGCATCAGTTTCTGGGCAATGGTTCATAGCTAAGCATGTCACAAAAGTCCTATTCAGTCAATTAGAAAAATCTTTTGTAAAATCCCAGGCTTTATATATAACAGACAGGTTGGTGCCAACTTTCTTCTAAGTAAAAACATATAAATAGAAGGCTCATTTCAACACTAGAACTGTACTGAGGGTACCTGCAGATCACCTGCCATCACCAGGGGCATTTGTTCATCCTTCACTGAAGAACTGTCTCACAGTTTTAATTTTTACAGGTGAAAGCAAATTCAAAAGTATTCTATTTTTAAAATACCAGATCTACCAAACAAATTCATGATTTATCAAAACCTGTGCTTTGTCTCTAGGGATAACTGCTGCCAATGCACCAAAGTACACCTACTTCTGTGCATACTATCTCAGAGACAGTAACAAAAGGTACAGAATCAAATTCATCCCAACATTACCCCAGACAGCCTGCATGAGTGAGCCTGCACCTCAACTGCCACTATACTTCATCACAATGCTAGTTGCCAGTGCTAGCCACAGCTATCCAGCTGTCTTAGGCTTTCTACAGTATGTGACACCAGTTCCCTGTGGCAGGGAATTCTTTTGGTCAATTGCTCCACACAAAGTATTTTCTTATGAAGTCTGTATAAACTTTTCAAGTTAAATCTCTGCTCTCAGATTGTGGGACAGCATCTCTGTTCAGACTGCACCCCTCACAAGCATAATTGCTCTAATGTCTCAACTCCATAAAACAGCAACAGCACTTCAAGGGAAGCCCCACTTCTGTAGATTCTTCTGTTAAAATACAGCTGAACATTAACAACTTAAACCTGCATTAGTTCTTATCTTTTGTGATCTGAAGCAGTGATGCCCTGTAGTAGCTCCTCTCCTTCTCACCCTTTATGATACACTGCATGTAACTTATTGGGAAAGGAAAAATGAAATCATTGCTTTCCTTCACTATAATGCCTCCCACACTGGATGCAAATGTCAGAGAAAGTCATCACTGTACTGTTTTAATATCGCTTTCCTCTGGAATTCCATGTCATTGCAGATTTTTTGAACTGAAAATTTTAAGCAGAAGCTACCAGCTTGTGGCTTGGTTTTTTTACAATTTGCTTTTTATGTCCCATCATTTGGGACATAAGCTCCTTTTTACCAAGTCAGAAAGAAAATATCAGTGCCAAAACAAAGCACATGGAGGTTTTACAGAAAAAGACATGAACCTACGAAGTTAGTAGCTCAACTGCTGATCCAAGTCATCAGTGATGTTTAAAGTCTTTCATGTTCATGACTAGAAGTTTCTCAGCTACCCAAAAGATCTATTTCCAGCACACAGATGGAATTCCGCCATCACACTGTCTGCAAACGAAGACTTCCAGCTGCTAAATTACCATTTGCCACAGCACCTCAAGCAGTCTTTGGTTGTTCCCCTCCAGCATTGGCCAAGCCAATTCTCCTGCTCATTGCATGTGACAGATCGTATCCAGCATGACCAATACCAGAAGACACTGGATCACACTATGCAGTGAACATACCGTGTTTCCAACTCCTACTCTGCTGGAGACTGGCACCATCTCCAGCTTGGCATTGTTGGGCAGTCTGGCAAATCTCCACTGCAAAGAGAGATCCAACACACTCCTCTGAAACCTAGAGAAGAACACAGCCCATGAAGACACCAGGAACCATGCCATGCCACCTTCAGATCACTTCAGAGACTGGCAACAATGCAAAGTCTAACTATTGAGCAAGAAAATTCCCAGCAGGCTGCCTAGAGGCCAGAGAGCACAAAATGCACACCTGGTAGTTCAGAAAACCACAACAAAAATTATTCTGCATAATAAAAAAGCTTCACTGTGCAGAGGTCACAGGTAAAGTATTCAAATACCTGTTCCTCCTCAGGCTTCAAGACGTAAACAGCAACTAAATAGATATCCAAGCCTGGTGTACATGTTAAATAGAATGGTATTTTTTCCACTGCCAGTCAGACAAATTAGGTCTTGATAATGACACTGCAGCAGTATAGAGCCAAAGCACCGGGTAAGAGGAGTGTTACCAGTCTGTGACCTAGCACAAGCTCATGTGTGGGGAGGAATATCTGCATGGAAGTTGCACAGGACCTCGCTATTGCTCCCAAAAGTGAAGGGAACTTGGCAGAGGGAAATCGGGAGAGTATAATTTAACAAAATAAATGCGGTGGAGAAGAATCTGAACTGTATCCCGTGCATCCCTCTCCGCAGGGATGACTGTGAACAATTTCCTCACGCGTCACCTCACGGGAGCGGCGCAGTGGAAGGCGAAGGCTGACCTCGCTGAGCAGCACCAGGCCCAGGCCCCGCTCGGACACCCCCCGCCGGCCGCGCGTCCCTGCCCAGGCCTGGCCACGCGCTTGCAGGCCCGGGGACCCCGCCGCCGCCCCGACTCCCGGGGAGGACCTCGAGCCGCTGGCGCCGTTCTCGGCGGACAGGCCGCAGGCACCGGGCGTGCGCCTGGCCGACAAGACTACAAACAGCCAGGCAGCGTCGGGCTCCGCCCGGCGCGGGAGAGCAGCCAAGGCCGGGTCGGGCCTCTCCCACCGCCGGCGTGGCGCAGCCTCCAGCCGGGCCCAGGAGCGGGGGCGGCCCCGCGGTGAGACTCACTTCAGGCCGTACTCGCCGGGGCTGCCGCCCTGCTTCCTGCAGACCTCCTCGAGGATCTGCGGAGAGAACAGAGACGTTACGGCCGGGCCGGCCCGCGGCCCTGCCGCTGGACCCACCCGCCCGTCCCGGACCCACCTGGAGCAGCACCGTACCGGGCCCCACCCGCACCGTGACCCGCCGCCCGCTGGGGGCCAGCACCGACACCGCAGCACTCCCCCCACCCGCCGCCGCCATCTTCCCTCCCGCCGCCCGCCAGCCTCGGAGCAGCCGGGGCGGGGCTGGTCCCGGGCCGCCCCTGCTGCAGGCCGCGCCCCGCCCCGCCCTCCGCGGAGCCGAGCCGAGGCACCGGCCCGGGACCGGGGCCTAGCTACTGCATCCGACCGGGGCGGGGGAGCCTCCCGCCAGGCAAAGCCGGCCCGAGGCGTGGCGGGCGGGCAGGCGGCTGCCCGGGACCGTCCTGCAGCGCTGGGAGTATAGGCGGCAGGCTGGGCAGCTCGTCGTGCTCTGCCCCGCGTTGCAGATCACAGTGCTCGGATCACAGACCGGGCCGCGGGGGAAACGGAGCAGATGTGTTGGTTTGTGCTTGGGCCTGGTGCAGGGGGCACGGCACGGCTTCCCCGGGCTACCACCGCGGGGCTCTCGGCCCGGGAAGCGGCTGCTAGGGCCGAAGGGAGGGCAAGAAATCTCTGCTGCAGGTTGAGGCTCTTGCCTCCTCAGCAGCGACGGGTAACTGCCATCACAGCTCCGTGTGCAAGGAAGGAACTCCTCCGGAAAACATCACAGCTTTATTGGAACAACCACGTTTCAGAGAGAAGAGGGGAGCATCTCTCTGCATTCCCATTGTCAGACGAGTGTCTAGACACAATCAGGACACCAGTGCTAAGATAAATTTGAACGTCTCCCTGCCTTCAAAAGACATTTCTTCTGGAAAAATAACTTAGAAATTTCTTTGGCGTCTGGTGATTAGTCTTGCAAACTCAGCCATTCACATGAGATGTCTGCAGCTAAGGAAGCAATATTGTCTTACATTTTATGACACAAAATTTCCCAGAGTCTCTTCTCAGATACAAACTACAGTCTGTTTTGTTTGTTATCATAAAAAACAAACAAACAAAAAATAAACCAAAACTTTTAGTTTGGGTAACCACTGGAATTTGTTTAGCCTAAGTTATTACCACATACCAAATATTTTCTCTGCTTCTTCTATATTTATCATATAAGTTAAGCCTAAGTCACCACCACCACCTCTGGCACCCACAAAAATGTCTGCTTTGCTTGGATTTTCCTTGGAACAGGAAAGACACTTCAGTAAAAGATAAAATTTGCTTATTTTTCCCATATCAGCTATATGAGAGAAGGGAGAAAAATAAAAGCTACAAGGAGAGCAGCTACCGAACTTTCTAAATATAATCATGATACCTATATCACAAAATGTACGTAAAGATGTCCCATCAAGACCTGTACCAAGACATCCTGTCCTTCCATTCATTAGTATCTTCACAGAAGATACAAAGAATACACAACTACTGTGGCCATGCATTTACTAAGATGCCAAGGTGGAGCAGCATTTCCATTTTAAAAGCTACACCTTGGGTTTTGTGGTGCCCCCAATATTTGTCTTTTTTCTGGATGGAGGGCAGCTTCTGATGGATGCCTGAAGCTGGCAGCTGTTTCCTATGTTGCATTTGAAAGTGACACATCCCCTAAAGAAATGTTGTTCCTGTCGAAAAGACACCAATGTAATATGAGCTGAACATTTCCACGTTGCAGGATTAGAGAGACTAATCTAGTTTTTAATGGCATGTCATAATCAGAAAGCTGCGTGGATATTAAGGTTCATGTTTCATACCCAGAGACACTTCTAATTGCAAATATTTATCTGAAATTAGAAACATCAGGAGAAAAAGAAGAGGGAGGTCACTCCAACCTGGAGTTGATCAAAAGGCTGGAAAGAGAGAGGATCTTATTAGGGAGTAGCTGAAAATAACCCCAGCAATTAGGTCTGCCACTGTCAGTATGAAGAGGATGCCTGCAAATCTGCCAGGTGAACCTCAGCAAAATAACATCCACCATGATAAAAAACATCAGAAACTGCATTTAATTAGTGATTACAGGTAGCAAACTGTCAAATTATCTCTCCCTAAAATCAACTTTTAGGCATCTAGTGCTTTGCATTCTGTCACGCACCCACTGCGTGGGTGCATTATCTGAAAATAATGCATAAATTTGCTTCTTGATAAAGTATGGAAAACCCCCTTTTTTTTTTTTCCTTTTTCTTTTCCCTTTCAAATTGATGAGAAATTAACAGTGAAGATCTAGAAATATGTTGTAACCAGTTTCAAAATATGATACAAAACAAGAGTTACTTATCACAGTAATGATGATTCTGAAAAATATTTCCTCTTGTCTGCACCAATGGTACCTACTACTGATCATGCTGAGTCCTGGGCACATTCAAGAGGGTGGTTTCCACCAGAGGGTGGTTTCCACTAGAGCATCATACAGCATATTTTGATTGTATGAAGGGTGTAAATGAGCTATGATTGCCCCGTAGGAGTTCCTTTACCCACACCCCCCACTGATGGTAGAGGAGATGGTGGTGGGTGGGGTGACTGTGAGAATGCAGTTTATCTGTTGGCGGCTGATCCTCTGTGGGGTAACTCCCACCACACATATGCCCATTTGATCAAACAAGACCCAAGAAATTACCTTGGGAATTTCAACTGAGAGCTGAAGGGGTGAGAGGTGGCTGTGAAGGGGAAATATACCTGTGGCACAAATCCTTGCACAGGGCTCCAGGTGAATCTTGGTTTGTGAGAGGGAAACGTCAATCTTCAGTGCCTGGAGCAAGAGTCCAGTTCTTACACAGCTTTCCCTGAGCCTCCTTCTGTACTGAGTCCAACCTATTCAACGTAGGGTGGCTCTCAGCAAGAGTAAAACTTAGTGAACCTCTCATGCTGAAGAACAACATTGTAAAATTCTCTAAAATCTGTGTGCTTTGACGTTCCCTCAAGTTTGGTCTGTCAAAGAGCTAAACCATAGCAGGTTTAAATGTCCAGGAGTAAGATAGCACTCTGTAATGTCACAGCTTCACACAGCCTTATGCTCTTCTTAATAGCCCCCTTCTCCTCCATGACAGAGGTAATACCAACATTTTAGTGGGCTTCGGAAGGACAACAGTGTGCTCTAGAATAAACCCTTGAGTTACCTAAACCAGGAGAAGTAAGAAGAGGTGGGCTCAGTAAAGTCAAGACAGGCAAAATTTAAGTTGCTTTGCTTCACCTTTTTGGACAAAGGAGCGAAGATCTGCAATTTTTAACATGCGCTCTTCTTTTCCCTAAGGTTCTTCCTTCATACTGAGCTCGGTCACCTCTTAATGCACCAAATGGATATTATGGAGCCCCATCACTGCAGAGCTCCCTGAAAAGGAGCAGGGATAGCATACAGTACACAAGCCGACCAGAGGGCTGAATCTGACTGGGGACAGAGCTAAGTCCAAGACTACTTGAGAGTATCTGAAAGATGGCAAACCCATTGCAATGTGCTGCATATGTAGGAAATTCAAGAGTTGAGGGTACACTTGGAAAGTTCAAACATGTCAAGGTAAAGAATGTAGTTGCAGCATCTGGGCAGCCTTACTCTTGCTCTATAAAAAAACAAAAAACAAAAAACAAAAACCAACCAAACAAACAAAAACCCCCAAAAAAACCCAAAACAAAACACAACCTCATCCACTTAGTATTTTAAAATTACACTATTTGTACCTTTTCTAATCCCAGATAGACTACATTTCCCAGTAAAGGCAGTTTCCCTGCTCCTTTCTCGAGGGCTGTCAAGGGGAGTGGGCTGTCCGACTTGTTATCTAATCTGAAGGCAGAATTGTTCGAAGTGTAGCATTTCCTCTCTTCTCCTTCCGTTTTTAAGAGTGAGTTCTTCAACAAGGAGTGCATTTCTGACACTCATTGCCTTCACAGATGGCAGGCACTTTGGTAACTGGAACTGAACGTGGCTTTTTTATTCTCCTGGAGTGTCTTTGCAATCACTAGATCCACGACAGCAGCTGCATCCCCAGCCGGGAGCGACCCGCTGCCGTCTCGCTCGCCCGCGGGCGCCTACGCGGACGGGCCGCCGATGTCCCGGGACCAACCACCGCCTCCCGTGCTCCGGCCGTGCATTGCGGACCGGGTCGCTCGCCACCCGAGCCCCGACGACTCGGGGCCCCCACGGGCCGCCCCGAGGGGCCCCGCACTGGCGGCGGTGGGGCGTCGCGGTGCCGGGCGCTGCACGGGGGAGCGGCGGTGGTACGTCCCGGGGCCAGGGGGAGTCGGCACCGCCCACGCGAAGCCGGGGAGGAGCTGCCGTCGGGGCCGAGGGGCGAGGGGCCGGGGGCTGCCACGTGCGGGACCTCTCGCCCGTGCGGCCCGACCCCCACGGCCGTCCCCTGACCCTGAAGGGGCCGCCCCGCGCCCCCGCCGACCTGCGGGCGAGGCTGGCGGGCGCCGCCGGCCGCGGTCCCGGTGCCGGCGCCGGCAGGGGCGGCGATGGCGGCGCCTCGCGGGGGGCGCGCCCCGACGGAGCGTCCCGCCGTGCCGGTGCGGCAAGGCGCAGACCCCCCGCTCCCTCCGCCTCGCTCCGAGGGGGCGGAGGGCAGGGCAGGGCGGGGGCTGGCCGGCTGCTGCCCCACGCGGCGCCCGGGCTGGCGGCGCCCCCGGCGCGCTCCCCGCGCACTCCGTGCCCCTCTGTCATGCTCGCCGCCTGGGAGCGGGCGGCGGGCTCCTGCAACGGCAGCCGCCCCGCCGAGCCCGCGCCGCCGGCACTGTCCTCGCCGCCCGCCGCCGACCCCCGTCCCCGCGGGCGGCGCGGCGGGGCGCGGCGGAGCGCGGGCGGTGCTGCCCGCCGCCGGGGGCTGTCTGCTGCCGCCGCGGCGAGCGGCGGGTGGCGGCGGGCGGCGATGGGCACGGCAGCCGTGCACCTCCTGCTGCTGCTGGGGCTGCTGCACGCCGGGCCCGGCGGCGAGGGCAGGAAAGGCTGGCGGCGGCGGGGCCCGGCGGCCCGCGAGCGCAGCGAGGCGGCGGCGGCGGCGGCCGAGAGCTTCCCGCTGGACTTCACCGCCGTGGAGGGCAACATGGACAGCTTCATGGCGCAGGTCAAGAGCCTGGCGCAGTCGCTGTACCCCTGCTCGGCCCAGGCGCTGCCGCACGACCTGCGCCTGCACCTCCTGCACAACGCCTCGGTCACCTGCAACGACGGCAGCCCGGCCGGGTGAGTCCCCGCTCCGTGCTCCCGGCCCCGCCGCTCCCGGCCTCGGCCCCCGCCCGCCGCGCGCGCCCCAAGCCCCGGCCCTGCGCTCTGCGGCGCCCCCTGGCGGCAGCGCGAGGCGCGGCAGTGACAGGTGCAGTGCGCGCCTGCCTCCCTGGCCCCGCTGCCCGGCCCGGCTCGGTCACCCGGATGCTTGTCCGCAGGTACTACCTCAAGGAGTCCAAGGGCAGCCGGCGGTGGCTGCTGTTCCTGGAAGGTGAGCGCCGCGGAGCCCCCTGGGCGGCCTGTCCCGAGTCCGGCGGGGGTTTCCGGCTGCCCCTCGGGGCTCGCCCGCGCCGCGCCCGCAGCCCCGCACCCCCTCCAACCCCCCGGGGCAGCTGGCGGCGCGTGCTGACCGTCCCTCCCCGGGCAGGGGGGTGGTACTGCTTCAACAGGGAGAACTGTGACACCCGCTACGACACCATGCGCCGGCTAATGAGCTCCAGAGAGTGGCCCGCGACCCGCGTGGGTGAGTCACCGCGCTGCCCCTCAGGGACATCCCGGGAGACACTGCAGGGCGGGGTAGCCCCCTCCCCCCTGCTTCCCCCCCCACACCTCACTGTGGCGAGAGCACGTGCTCGTGGACAGTGCTGGTTGTTTGAACCCTGCCCACTCCCCGTATTTTAGATGCACACATGAACTTACAGACCTGCTGCCATTGTCACAGAGCTGCCCTGTAGATTTTTGGTTTTTCAAGACAATTTGTATTCCTCTTAATCTTGTCAGTAGAGCTGCTCTTGGGCCTTTTAGTCAGTCGTGACAGATGCACTTTTTTTGCACGCTGCATAGGATGTGTGTATGCATGTCTGTAGCAGGCTGGACCCTGTGCACATACGGAGAAATCCAATTAACTGTGCTTTTCCCTGGAGCTGTGTGGTCTGAGATTCTACATCAGGCTCATATGGTTTCTCTGAAGTCCTAGACTGTCACCTGTACATTTCTTGTTTCTTTGTGCCCATCTGCAGGAACTGGGATCCTGTCATCGCAACCAGAAGAGAATCCTCACTGGTGGAATGCAAACATGGTGTAAGGAGGCAAAACGCGGGAATAGGTTCACATTTAAACAGCATATCCTGCCTTTCAGGCTAGCAAGAACACTGCTATGATTAGCACATGCAAGAGGAAATTGTATGTTTTCCCACTTGTTCTAATACAGCTCGCTAACAAGTAGCTTTGGCAATGTCTGGAGAAATTCAAGTCCAGTTTCCTTGGAGTTGCTGGGAGAGCTAATGAAGAAAAACTTAGGGGTAGATTCAGGAGCCCACTCAAATAATTGAAGTGACAAATACTGTTGTGAGGTTGATAGAATGTTACAGCTCTCTTTCTAGGAGCTCTTCTAGTTCAGAGACATGAGAAAGACAACAGTTCATATATACATGTATATATAAGGGAAAAGCAGAAGAGAAGGATGTTAATTTGCACTCTGCAAGATGGAGACAAAAAGGGGAAGATAACTTCATTCCTAAAGAAACCTCCAGTGGCTGCTGTCAGAGTTTACACTCCATTGACAAGATCTTCTCATTTTTCATGTCAAAAACCAAAGCACACAGAGTTTCCCTGTGGCAGGCCACCCACCATATCAGTGGGAGAGCTAGGAGCAAAATCTCAGTCCATTGGTCTGTCCACCAAGCTCAGTGCCTCAGTGAGAGTGGTAAAAGACAAATTATTTATTGATTTAACTCAGCAGAGCTATTGAGAAAAAGAGAAAATCCAACACAGTTCTTAGTGTCACTTGGTGTGCAAGAAGGTATGTTGTCTAATTGGAAAAGAAATTCTTCCCTTTTCTCTTTCCCAGGGTTTAATTTTCTTCCAGTCACTTGACCCTGTCCTCACCCCTCCTTGCATGTCAAAGGAACATCAGTACTCACACAGCTCTCTCTTACAGATTCATCCCTTATTGCTCAAGTGACGTTTGGAGTGGTGCCTCTTCCAAGTCCGAGAAAAGTGAGTGTTGCTGATGGGCTGTTGCTGCCCCAGACACCACACATTAAAGGATATGGCCAGACTTCTGTGAAATTACATGAATGAAAGAAGAGGCTTTTTCTTGCTGAAGGGCAGGAAAGAATATCAAGCTACTTCCAGTTAAAACATCCTGATCTCTTTAGCTCAGACTGTTTTGACATAGTTCAGAGCCACTGCTTATAGAGATGTTACACTTATGCAGTATGTGAGGATTAGAGGAGCAAAATTCCTTTTAGATGAATCTCCAGGTTCCAGCACCACATCAAATTAAAGAGTGTAGTTGAGGACCCATGGTTTGTTGTGTGTGATCCTGGCTTTGCTGATCTAAGAGGCAAGTGCAGTGAATTCAGTTTCAGTCTACTTTTGGGAGGGTATTTGACCTTTGAAAGGAGCCGTTGTGACAGAGTAAAGCTGTCTGCAGGTTTCTTTGGGTAACAGAACAGTTTAGTTCAGCAATGCTGTTGGGTGTCAGTTTGATGGTAATGGAGTCTGCTTAAAGGAGTCCTTCCAGTGTAGGCTGGAATTTACGCACATGAATTGTTCTACCTCAGGTACTTCTCTGGGTTTCCCAGCTTCATTAGAATTGGTGTCTGGGTGCAGTAATGTCTATGGAAACACCAGGGGCTTAGGATTCCTCTCATTTGCCATGAAGAGTTTTCTTTGACCAGAATGGAATTACTGGTGATACACACTGCTGCAAACAAAAGAATTGGGCCCAAGGTGTTCTGAGACATGGCCCTCAAAGGTGTAAGGTTAATGCTTTTCTTTGAGTTGGTCTGTGAGTTCTGGCATTAAAGCAGATACTGTGTCACTCAACATCTGTCTTCACTCTGACAGTGTGAAACTGACCACTCATGGATGTCACAGGTAGACTTCTTGTCTCAGTAAGGGACCTTTTCAACTCATCGTAGTTTATAGTTTTTTCTATGGAGCAGTTAAGCAACATAGCTGCCTTTTGGTGGTGCCAAGAAATAGCAGTCTGTGTAGGTTTAACTTTTGAAACATTGCTTGTCAGAATTAGCTTTGTGAACTAGGAAAAAAATAGATGCATTAAGTTGTAACTGAGATTCCAGGTGGTAGGGAGGTGTGCTTGTGTTACTGTGGGCTCTGTTCATTTTTTATTCATTTTTTTTCAGGGAGGCAAGTTTTGAGGAGGGGGGAGTATCTCTTGTTAGATGTACTTGATACAGGAGGAGAAAGTGGTCCTGGTTATGTGTTGATGATCCCTTCATAAGGGATTGGTCTGGACAGGAGACAGTTTTGTTTACACTGGGTTCTCTCTTCCAGATGAATATGCTTTCATGGGAGCACTGATCATTCAGGAGGTTATAAAGGAGCTGGTGGGAAAAGGTCTTAGCACTGCAAAAGTATTGCTGCTAGCAGGGAGCAGGTATGTATCTACAAGATGCTGTTTTTTGAGCAGCCAAACCTCTTGCAAGGTTACAAAGCATATGTACCTCCCAAAAGAAAGAAGAGGATTTGGTTTCTGAGGTATCAAGTTGTTACTCAGCACCAGCTTTATTTCTGAGTGTTTTTCTAAAGCAAGGAAATGACTGGGTGACCAAGTTAGTAATGGTTTGTGGTGTGAATAGATGAATTTGTATAGAGTGTCACTGCTGTCAGAATATGTGTGCTGGCCAGTCACAACATAGTTGTGTGTACTTCACAAGCGCAGCATTGACATTGCCATTGCAGTGCTGGAGGGACCGGAGTGCTCCTGAATGTGGATCGAGTGGCAGAGCAGCTGGAGGAGATGGGTTATCAAGGGATTCAGGTTCGAGGCTTGGCAGACTCTGGATGGTTCCTGGATAATAAGCAGTATCGCAGAACTGACTGTATTGATACCATAACATGTGCTCCCACAGAAGCCATAAGGAGAGGAATAAGGTACAACCGGATGCTCTGCTTTTATAAGAGGCTAGAGTGTGGAGATGATGTCTTCCCTCTTTGTCTTTCTTCATTTTATTACTTTTAGTTTTTCGGAAGGGACAATAATTGAAAATATTGACATGCAAAAGAATGCTCTAAAATGTGTTGATGGGACAATGTAGCAAAGAAGAAACTCTGGTGTCAGGAAGTTGGAACTATAATCAGAACACAAACAGACTGGGCTTTGGAGAGATCATCGTTACATTGTGCTATGCCTTACATTCTGTTATTGACTTATCTTCTAGGTATTGGAATGGTGTTGTTCCTGAGCGCTGCAAACTGCAGTTTAAAGAAGGAGAGGAATGGAATTGCTTTTTTGGGTATAAGATTTACCCCACGCTTCGATGTAAGTATCAGAGGAGTGATAGAAAACGTATTCTCTGGTTTCCTCTGTATCCACAGCTAACTTATAGCAATTTCTATTTGTCTCCCTAGGTCCAGTCTTTGTTGTCCAATGGCTCTTTGATGAGGCCCAGCTTACTGTAGACAATGTACACCTCACTGGACAGCCTGTCCAGGAGGGGCAGTGGCTCTACATCCAGAATCTGGGTAGGGAGCTGAGAAACACCTTGAAGGATGTAAGGTAAGTATTTCACTGAGGAAAACCTGGTACATTTATTTCTAAGAGGCATTTTTACCCAGTATCTTAGCAGCATTTCTCTGATATCTACAGAAACAACTGTTGTAAATTTGGCAGCTATTAGTCTACATCAATTATCTTGCCTTTTTAATTTCTGGATAAGTGCAAAGTAATTTCCAGCTTCACAATTATCAACTACACTTTGTTATTAATAGGAATGTGGGGTTTTTCTTTCCTGCCTCCAAGGTGAGGTCTCAGGCTCCTTGCCATTGCACAATAACCTCACAGGAAGTTTTGAAAAGTACTACTAATAAAATGTTCAGAGAGTCAGTGAAGCAACAGGGGAGGAACCATTAATGTGCCTCACTTGCTTCATGCACGATTAGGTATTCAGGGGTCTGTTGATGCAAATGAGCACTGTTAGGCGGGAGGGAACCTCTGTTATTCTGGATACTTTCCAGTCCAGTTGTGTTTTATATCATGATAGTCATGGCTGTTTTTAAAAATCTTGCCAGGGGCAGCCAAAATTCCATCCCCTACCTACTCCAGAAGGTTCTGTTTATCAGGAGGTACTTTTTCCTTCCAAGACGTAATCCACATTTCCTTTTTCCCTTCAGCGCTAGCTTTGCTCCTGCCTGTTTGTCTCATGAGATCATTACACGCAAGTGAGTGCTTTTGTGGAGGTCAAGAGGGAAGTGGTAAGGGGGGGTAACCAGTCCTGACAGCCTGAGCCCTCTGATACAACTTGTATGGTTTGTCTTTTCAGTCACTGGACAGACATCCAGGTGAAGGGGACATCATTACCCCGTGCTCTGCACTGTTGGGATCGGAGCCTGCATGAAAGTAACAAGAATGGGAAGGCGCCTCTGAAAGGCTGCCCAATTCATCTGATCGACAGCTGCCCGTGGCCTCACTGCAACCCCTCATGCCCCACCATCAGGGACCAGTTCACAGGGCAGGAGATGAACGTGATCCAGTTCCTCATGCACATGGGTTTTGATGTTCAGAAGATGGCACAGCAGCAGGGCCTGGAGCCCAGTAAGCTTCTGGGGATGCTCAGCAGTGGTAGCTAGGCAGAGGTCCTCAGAGGAGCAAAGAGGTGAGATCAGGAGGGGACTCTAAGCCCTTCTCCCACACTTTCTGATCTTGTTCCTTATGCTCATGCAGGCAGATGCACGCTCACACCCATGCCAGGCATGCTCCAACCTGTACACACCCACGTGCTCCCACACTTGCACATTAAGATGTGTCAAGAAAAAAAAAAAAAGGCAATTTCTTGCTCACACTATTTGACTGGAACTCATTACTTCCAAACACCAGAGCTCAGTTTTGGCCAATCATACCTTCTTCCTGTGTTACAAAAGGCAATCTGATGCAGGGAGAAACAAAGCCATAAGTAGCAGCAATGGGAACCTTCCCCAGATCTAGGACTTCTTCCCTTGTCATTAATTTTACATCACCGACTTGACAAAAGTGATGAAAAAAGCAAGCACTGGATTTCTTTTGTCCAACTAGAGGTGAAGGAATGATTACATGACTTCCTGGAGGTCAGCATCCCGTGATGAGTCACAACATACAAACCCAGGACATGTGCTAGGGACGGACACTCTTGTATTCAATTTACTTTCGTATTATTTTATAAGATGACTTTTTAATTACTTTTTTAAAACTAAGCAAGAAATATAAATGATATTGTTTTGTAACATATTTTTTTTTTAAATAACGAAGAAACCTCTTGCTACTTTGGCAACGTGGACATATTTATTTTAATATGTAAAACGCTATTTATAGGGGCTGATCAGAGAACCATACCTATGTCTTTGTAAAGTTGTATATGCTGCTCATTTGGATGGGTTATCCTTATGATCACTTGTGCCTAGGAAAGGGCTGAGGGTGGTACTGAATTTTTGTAATAATTAGTCTTCTGTGTTCCCCTTGCAGTATGCTTTGTCATTGTTTCTCTGGTGAAGAGGTTGTAATACAAGGTATAAGTACAAAGATTTTCACCCAGCAGCTGGTGTTTGCATACTTGCACGGCATTCTCAGCTTGACAGTGATTTCCCAGGTGTTCCAGGGCATTGTGTCTTAAGATGCAGGGAGACCTGTTTGTGAAGCAAAGGCCTCCGTTCTAGTGAGAGAAACGTTGGATCAGACTGCCTAGCCTCTCTTAAAATGGAGAGCATGTGGAACATAATAAGCAGAGAACACAAGACAAGCAGGAACATATTTACATTCTCCTAGTTATTTGTTAACACACCCATCTTGGAACATGCAGATCCCCTTTGAAGGTAGTGGCAGGAGAACAAGGGAAGGATCAGGAATGTGTGACTGAAGCTGAAGAGAGAGAGAGATGGTTCCTGAGTCCCTGAGTTTGGGAAGCACACAGGCAGCTTCATGCTGTGCAGGCTTCATGCTGTGGCATACTGCAGCAGGTATAGACAAACCTGCACTAGAAACAGGAGGTGCATCCATTCTCCAGAAGCATGGGAGCTCCTGATACCAATCCTTGCATTTGCTTGCAGTTGTGTAAGAGGTTACACAGTGTGTAGGCCACAGAAAGTTATGGAGGTTTTAGAAGAAATCTGCACTTTCAAGGTAGGTTTGGCCAGGCTGAAATGGAAGTGCCATTTGTGAGAGCCATTGTCTTAGGTGAGTAAACCCAAAAATGAATAAAACCACAGCCATTCAAGTTGCATTTCATGGACTTCAGCAGTTGGGCAACACCACGTGGAAATTACCCATCCTGCTGCATGAGATGGGTTTGGTACATATATAAGATAAAGAAGTAGCTAAAGAGAAAATGGATGGAGCTCCCAGCAGGAATGAAATGCAGGAAAACTGTCAGTGGAGTTTCCCTGGGATCACTCAAGGGATTACTGACTTGGGTATAAAAGTAAAATTGCTCTGGATACATTTTTCATGCCACTAAGCTGAGAAGCCTCCTCAGTACAGACAACATTTGGAAAAGCATACAGGAAGATGGAATTCCTTTGAGTGCTGCAGTCACATGGAATCCAAGTCCTGGGAGTTGAGCAGTAGCCTGAATTTCAGCTTGTAAGAGTTCATCACTTGAGAGCAGCAAGGGAAATGACTTCATATCAGTTGTTCAAAGGATGACTACACACAAGATGATGCACCTGTAGATAAAGCAAGTGCCCTAGACTGTGTCCAGCAATATATTTCTACTAGGAATCAGTAAAGTATAAATGCCACTGTTGAAGTTTGGAATACTTTTTTTTGGAGCTGGTTACCTATATATCTAAAACATTAATTCCACCTGTGACATGACACTGTGAAGTTCTGTACAGCTAACTGTCATATAATTATAAGTATTGAATTAACTTGTCCTCACTGCCCCCACGTTGCCAGTGGGGCCCATTTGTAGCTGAAAAACAGACCTTCTGTTTTGCAGGACATGCCTCAGCACACAGTGACACACTGCCAGCAACATCTAGAAATCAGCAGGTTCACCTGCAGAGTTCCTTAGCTCTCTTGCTGCAGTTCCTGGTTGTTGTGATGTTAATTGAGTAAATTCCATCCCAAATGAATGCATGTTTTCTACATTTAGCACCAGAGATCTTTTTCAGAAAAATGGGAGGGTTTTTTGTAAAAGGGACAGTGAGGTTAAGAGAGGTACAAAAGCTGGAGGTAGTCCCTGTCCAGTCCCTGGTCCTGGCTGCTCTGTCAAAGCAAACACTGTGGATACAACCATGCATGACTGTAATGTAAATCAGACTAGTGATGACTCCCAGGTAAAAATAATCACTGTCAGGTGCAAGTTTTCTTGCTGTTCTTTTTTAAATCTGGGATTAGTTCCCTCATCCAGCACAGTTGTGTAGGCAAGCTGTGTAAGGGCAAGGGCGGAGGGTGCAGGGGAGGGAGCAAGCAGCTTTATTGCCTCCAAGCCCATTTCATCCAGCCTGTCCTAGTCCCTGGCCACAGCACACAGGAGGGTCCTGGGAGAAGGGGGAACAGTGTCCTTCATCTGGCCAGACCCAGGCCACACCGGAACCCCAGTTTAAGATCATCAATTGGAGCAGACACTTTCATCAGCTCTTTATAAATCTAGCACTGCATGTTCATTGATGGATGTCACATTGTTACGTTAACATAGGAGTGAAAAGATTTATATTAAACAATTAATACTGTTACTTAGCATGAGGGTAGGTTATAATTCTGGGTTAGGAGGCTACAGACTTCATCAGCACAGCTGATTAATATCTTGAACCATTCAGAAGCATTTTGAGGCTTTGGGTTGCCCCTCAGCCCTGCTGAGCACCTGCCCCTGAGCAGAGCTCCTGGGGGTCCTGGGACCAGCACAGCCAGAGCTGCTCTGCAGGTGAGGAATTTTTCTACTCTGCTGTGTTTTTCATCTTTCCCATTCTGGAACTACATCAGAAAATTTGTTTGGGGCTTTTAGAGTTAGAATTAAGAGACTTATGGGCAGAGACCAAGTCTGGCAAATTGTATACCAAAAATGGCTACCTGAGAAAGCTTTTATCTGACAAGAGGAGGGAGTGTTTGATACTATATATTGAAATCTGTGATCTAGGGATATCAAAGCCTATTTTATTTTGTTTTGTTTACAATTGTATTTTGCATTGTATTTGGTTTGGGCATTCAGAGATTCAAGAATAGCAGGTTCCTGTGTAAGTAGAACAGAGAGAGGGAAGAGTTCAAGGAGACTTGGAGGGCTAGTACTCAAAATCTTCACAGCCACATGTTCTCACTAATGCTCAAAGTACAGCAGGGCTATACCCAGCAGGTAAATACATTGCTGCTCCCAATCACATGGAGCAAAGTGAGTCAGCTTGTATGGCAGCCTCTGGCTTTAATCCTTGGACAGAACTTGTGGTGCTGTGGGGCTCGTGCCTTCTCTCTGGAGTCTGCAGGGCCAAGCTCCTGCTCTGCAGCATGGACCGAATCGCAGCCACGTCCACAGCGAGTCCCAGAGTGTGGGGAAAGCAGCAGCATTCCGACAGCCCCAGCATCCTGGTGGAGCAGCAGGAGGATAATCAAGAGCCTCTGATGGAGTTCGTGGTGTCAGTGTTAAATAACATCCGCGCAGGGCAGTTGCGGGGGGCAGGACTCATTCCAGAACTATTAATATAGCCCCTATTTATACTGCCAGGCTCCTGCGCACTGTGAGGCAGGGAACTGCACAGCTAAAATGGAATAAATGTCAGCCTCCGTGGGGAAAGCGATCCTTTCAGCCATTGTGTGGGAAAGGAGGAAGGGGAAGGACAGAGCACAGGGCAAGTTTCAGACCTGAGGAGCCGCCGGCAGCAGCCTAAGGAGGCAGCCAGCAGGCAGAGCTGGGCAGCAGCTCCGGCAGCCGCGGGTCCATGCTGAGCCACTGCCAGGAACGCACAGACAGCGTCAGACACAGCACCCACGGACACGAAGGGACTAGGCGGGGGCTGGGGCTGCTGCTCCACTGATCCAGAGCCAGGTGTGACCGGGGAAAAAGGGGCAAACCCCCAGAGGGACGTTTGGAGGGTCTTTACGTGCAGTATCTGCTGGGCTGGGTCAATGATGGAGAGCACAGGAGGGCCGTATCTGAATATGGCTGCTGTGACATCCCCTGTGGGAATAGCCCGTTCGCTGCAGATGGCGTTTGGATGCACCACCTTCAGCCTGGTGGTACACCAGGGAGGGTTCAGTGCGGCATATGGCACTTTCTGCATGTTTGTCTGGACTTTCTGTTTTGCCATCACTGTTTTCATCCTGGCCTGTGAGTTCACGCGCCTGCACGGATGCCTGAGCCTCTCCTGGGGGAACTTCACTGCTGCCTTCGCCATGCTGGCCACCCTGATGTCTGTCACAGCTGCTGTCATCTACCCCCTCTATTTTGTCCAGCTGGATTGCTACCCTATCGGCTGCAAGGTGAGAGATTTCCGCATTGCAGCCAGTGTCTTTGCAGGTCTCCTCTTCATGGCCTATGCTGCTGAGGTGTTCTTAACCAGGGCAAAACCGGGGCAAGTCACCAGCTATATGGCCACTGTCTCCGGTCTCCTGAAAATTGTGCAGGCTTTTGTGGCCTGCATCATCTTTGGGGCGCTGGTGAATGATAGCCAATACAGCAAATATGCAGCAACACAGTGGTGCGTGGCTGTCTACAGCTTCTGCTTCGTGGTGACAGTGGTGGTGGTGGCCTTTAGCGTCACGGGTAAGACCGCCCTGCTGTGGTTTCCCTTCGAGCACTCTGTGGTTGTCTACACCTTTGGGGCCGTGCTGCTGTACATCAGTGCTGCTGTGATCTGGCCTGTCTTCTGCTTTGACAGCAAGTACGGCTCACCCTGGCGCCCCGCTGCCTGCGCCAAGGGCCGCTGCCCCTGGGACAGCCAGCTGGTCATTGCCATCTTCACCTACGTCAACCTGCTGCTCTATGTGGTGGACCTGGCGTACTCCCAGCGCATCCGCTTTGTCTCACACCTCTGAAGCGCTGGCCAGAGCTGTCCCAGCACCATCAGCAACCACAGCCAGGGATGCAGCAGGAGACGGGGTCCAGGGAAGGTAGGTGAGGACTTGGCATGACGCAAGAACCATCAACCAAACTTCAAGGTCAAGACCAACTGGAGCAGCCAGTCGGTGACCTGCCACGGGTGGGCTGCAGCTGGTGCTGTGAGAAGCCCTCCCCTCATCATTCCACACCTGCCTGGTGCTCAAGCGAAGGAAAAACGGAGCTCAAAACATGCAAAATGGCCTTTCATCTCCATGCGGCAAAAAGCTGGCTGCAACAGCAGGTCTGCAGGCTGCTGGATTCCAGAGCCAAATATTAGGAAAGACAGTGAGGATTTTGAAACTGTTAACAGCGCTTAGCCATAATCAAGTCACTACCCAGGAAGTGGGAAAGTTAAAAGCTGCACCAAGGAACACCAGTTCTAGAGACAAAAAACAATCCCTTAGAGTTTGGGTTAGTTTGAGCTGTGTGGTGAGACATGACATGTTTGCAAGTGTGGGAAATTCCAGTCGGGATGTTTCTGAGAACATCATAGCCGTAATACTCAAAATGCCATTACCAGTCCTTTATCTTCCTCTCCTCTCCTTCGTTGTTTAGCACAGAAAATCCTCAAGCACTCACCTTGAGGGGAAGCATGGGATATTCTTGTTTAACAAACACTGAGTCATTACAGAAATGAAAATTTGTGACATCAGGATTCTGCTGCCAAGAAACAGGGTGCAGAACAGAGCTGAACTGCAAAATAATGGTAACTTGAAATCCTCATGTTAGCAGGACAAGAATGTACCCTAGCATGTGCTTTGCCACTGATTCTTTACACTCATGTCAAGAATTTTTGTTCTGTAAGCTTAAAAATAAATTGGGGGAGGAGGGTGGGAGATTAATTAATTTCACAGCACTGCAGAAAATACAAAACCTGGGGCAGGCAACACAGCTGGGATGGCACAAACTTCGAGTCCAACTGTTGCCTCGGAGCAGACCTGGCGCCAGGATTCCCGAGCTCTCTGCGTCACTGGTGAGCTGCATTTCTCTGACCCATCCCTGACAAAACACCCACTTTGAAGTCCCACGCTGCATAGTTCAGATTTCAAGCTTAATAGGAAGAAATGTTCTTCATTTCTGATCCTGCAAGAAACCAAGGCAGGCTGAATGCTTGTGTGGAAAGCATGCAGATTAGATAGGTCTTGTTAAAATCTAAAGTAGCTGACTGTCAGAAGCAAGATTTATTTTTTAACCAAATTAAAATAAAACTGAATGTCAGTCATGCACTCTGCATCTCCAGAGATTCATATCCTTTCATCTCATTCTTCACACAGCTGTTACTTCACTAGACAGAGCCCTTCTTCTCTCTGCCGGAAAGCACAGCTCAATTTATTTTGATGTGTGGAGCCTGAACGCAGCCACAAAACGTACATAGATAAGACAGCAGAGACCTCTGACTGACATTCTTTGTAGCAGTCACTCCACAAAAAGGAAGGAAACTTACTTTTCATCAGGGCTTTGTAGGGGGTTTGAAAAGCAAAGGGAAAGAAATTTTGGGATAGACTGTGTTGGATAATTCTGCTACTGAATAAGAACCAGCCATTAGCACTGGGAATGATCAGCCCATAGAACAGGTCAAGAATCGGTATCCAGCACGAAGGGAATAGCCTTCCATGCGGTTTTTGTTTTCCAGAAGTCACCATTAAGTCAGGAAGTCTTAAGAGAGAGAATGGTCGAAGATGCTGGACAGCTTGTTCTAGGAAGAGGTCAAACAGTATTGACTATAAATATAAAACAGGATATTAGAGTTTTACTTCTTGCCCCCCAAGCTAATTAAGGGAATAAGATAAAATCTGCAAATGATGCAGATGCAAGTTGATGCAATTTACAGAACGGCAGGGATGTAAAGAAAGGCCCAGGAGAAACAGTTAACTGGGAAACAATGGGGGTAAAATTCAGTGCCATCACACTAACGAGGAAACAGAATTTAACATGGAAATCTTGATACCACTGGCTGGAGGAGTGGAAAAACAAGTCATTGCCAAGAACAGTGTGTTCAGATTTAGCTTTCTCATCTGCCAGCCAGAGACTGAGCAAAAACTGTTAGCATGGTCAGAATGACAAAAAAAGATTGTATGGACTACAATCCACTCTTGTAGGAGAAAAAGAGAAATCAAAACCTCATGTTTTAGTGGTTAAAAAACTCACTAACCAGTGGAAACTATGAGATTACCCAATCTAGGAAAGGGAACATCCGTTATCTGCCTAATATGATTTCACCAACCAACCCTGTCATGGCTCAGCTAATTAAAAAACACTTTATTTCCAGAGCTCATCTTTCCCTTTAACTGCTAAGTCATGATCAAGTGACTTGCCCTAGAGCAGGCTTCTGGTGGCACCCAGCTTCAGGAGAGCGGTGACAGGATGCACCCCAAGTCAGCTGGAGAGATGGGTGTGAAGCCAGGCCCGAGGCTCACAACCTGAAGTTACCTGTATCCATATCCATACCGATATATGGATAACACTGTCACATATGTCATTGGGAATCTGCACTGGGTTGGGGGCTGGTTTGGTTGTTCCTTTTCGCTTTTCCCGTCCCTGTCCCCCCGAGCCCCTCACTGCCCCCCCGCCCCGCCCGAACCTTCCAGAAGGGCGCGCGCCGCCGGCTCGAGGCTGCGGCGGTTGGACAGCGCCCCCTGGCGGCAGAGCACAACACCTGCCCCTGCGCGCACCCCGTCGGCAGCGAATGATGCAACACCCAGCGCCGGTTGCCCCAATAGCTGGCGAGAGCTGCGCCGCTAGCCCCGCCTCTCGTCCCTGAGTGGCGGAGAGACGCCCGGGCCACGCCCTTCATACCTTCGATTGGCTGCGCGCTGAAGCCCCGCCCCGCTAGCACGAGACTCCTCCTCCGTTCCCGGCGCGCGGCCACGTGGACGTCTGTGCGCGGCCTGCGGCGGGAGCGTGCGCTGCGCGGTACCATGAGCGTGGGGTTTATCGGTGCCGGGCAGCTCGCCTTCGCCCTGGCCAGGGGCTTCACGGCGGCAGGTGGGCAAGGACGAGGCGGGGGGCGGCACGAGGACGGGTCGGGAGCGGTACCGAGCCGGGCCGGTCTTAGTCGCCGGTCTAACGCGCGGTGCCGTTCGCAGGGGTCCTGGCCGCGCACAAGATCACGGCGAGCTCCCCGGACACCGACCTGCCCACCGTCAGCGGGTTGCGGGTGAGTGCGGGCGCGGGTCGGGCGGCGGGGGTCGGCGGCGCTCCCCCGGTGAGCCCCCCCGTGACAGCCGTCCCTTTTGTCCCCGACGGCCGCAGAAAATCGGCGTGAACTTCACGGTGAGAAATAAGGACACGGTGAAGAGTAGCGATGTCCTCTTCCTGGCTGTTAAGCCCCCCATCATACCCTTCATCCTGGAGGAAGTAGGCCCGGACATCGAGCCCCGGCACATCGTGGTGTCCTGCGCGGCAGGGGTCACCATCAGCTCCATCGAGAAGGTGAGGGGTGGGTGGGCCGGTACCGGACCTGGGGCTGGCGGGTATGTGATGTCTGACGCAGGGCAGGGCCGGGCAGGAGCTCCGGGGCCAGGGACCCGCGCTTCTTGTGCTCCCCTGGACTATCCTGCAGCCGACTGGTGGGCTCTGCCCACTCACATCGGGAAAAGCCGCGGGTCCCCGTGCAGCTCTGCTCTCATGCTGGGCCATGGTGTCCCAGCAGAGCTGTGTCTCCTCCTCTGCTTTCTGCGGACTGTGGCAAGTGCCTTGAGGAGCACCTTGGAGAGCTGCCAGCTGATGTGGAACAAGGCACTCGGGGTGCTGTCCCCAACAGCAGCTCCACCAGCTGCCTCTTTGCCGGCACCACTGAATACTTCACGGATTGGCTTGGCTCAGCAGGGAGTTAAGAGTGCAGGAGTCTCTCTTTTTTTCTCTACCTTTGTTTTTCCTACCCCTGGCAAGTGCCTTCCTAGACAGCCTATTTGGTATGCCAAATATGCACTAGAGCTCATTTTTTCTCCTTTCTTTTTCCTTTTTTTTTTTTGCATGTCCATTAATTTTCTGCCCTAAGAAACTCTCTACCTTCTGCCCCACACCAAAAGTGATCAGGTGCATGACCAACACCCCTGTGGTTGTCCGGGAAGGTGCTACAGTCTATGCCACTGGGATGCATGCAGATGTGGAGGATGGGAAGCTTCTGGAACAGCTGATGGCCAGTGTGGGCTTCTGCACTGAGGTGGAAGAGGACCTGATAGATGCTGTTACGGGGCTCAGTGGCAGTGGCCCTGCGTATGTATGTGCTGCTTCCTCCACTTATCACAGCCTTGGGGAGAGCAGTGGGATGGTGGGTGGTGGAAGACTGTGCAACCTCACTTTGTCTTTTCCTTGTTTTTCTCATCACTTGTGTTGACTATAACTTGCAATCCAGGTGTCTGGTTTATAACCCGTTTGAGTAAATGAAGATGTCTGTTACCAGCCAGATGAGTCTGTAGTCCATATCCAGTGTGCTGTGTCCACATTGCAAAATATGAGCCTGAAGTTAGCATGACTTAGAAGCTGAATTTCTTCCATTCCCCCCACTCTGGAGCTGGATCTAGTGGGAGGGGAGCCTGGCATGGCACCCATACAGTACAGGGTGGGGCTTTTGTCAAGTTTTTAAGTGCTAGGAGTCATGGTGTGATTATGGAGCCCTGGATTCTCTCCTGTATGAGAGTATCAGTCATGGGGCAGAGACTTTCAGTAACTTTCTTCCCTGTCTGGTCTCAGGCGTTCACAGCCCTGGATGCTCTGGCAGATGGAGGAGTGAAGATGGGCCTTCCCCGTAGGCTGGCGGTTCGGCTGGGAGCACAGGCTTTGCTGGTCAGTATTTTTCATCCAGAACATGCTTGTGTCTGTGCAGAAGATCCTGCACATCACAGTCTGAAATTAGCTCTGTCCTCTTTCTGGATCTTCTTTTAAAAAGCACACTGAGTTTGGCTGCAGGGTGGGTTCCTGGTGGGGGAAAGTGTCTGCAGTAATCTGCTGGTGTCGGGGGGGCCCAGTAGGCCTGGGGAACTGGGACTCTGGGACTCCTCTGCAGGCTTTTTCATCTCTGCAGAGTGTTTTGGCAGCCTGCTAATGGGTCTCAGGCAGGGCCTGGTTTTGCCCACTGTGAGTGTTGGGTGCTGTGCTCCTATGGAGAACAGGAGCATTTGACTATTGGTTCCCCAGTCAGAGCCTGGCAGCTGTTTTCCTTGCTACAGGGAGCTGCCAAAATGTTGCTGGAATCTGAGCAGCATCCTGGTCAGCTGAAAGACAATGTCTGCTCCCCTGGGGGAGCCACCATCCATGCCCTGCACTTCCTGGAGAGCGGTGGCTTTCGCTCACTCCTAATTAATGCCGTGGAGGCTTCCTGCATCCGGACAAGGTGGGCACCTAGGAAATACTAAAGAGTCTGCAAAACTTGTCCCCCACACTCCCTGTTTCCTTTTGCTATGTCATTCTTGCCCACCACCTTGTTGCAGGGAGCTGCAGCATCTGGCAGACCAAGAGGAGATCTCCCCAGCAGCCATAAAGAAGACTTTGTTGGATAAGGTGAAGCAGGAGTCTCCTTCTCTATCCGTGGCATCTGCCAGCAAAGTCAGTCTGTTCACCAGTAAGAGCCCCAGCAGCAAGAACTGACCAGGCTGCTGCAGTCCATCTGTACTGATCATCAGTCTTCTCCATGCCCTTTTTTTTTGTCTAAGGAAAAATTGTTCACTCTGAATGTTGATGTCCCCTACATCTGGCTCTGGGCTTGCAGCAGCTGTGGGGCAGTTTGACACTGTAGAAGAGGGTCTTTAACCTGTAGCAGAGTTAGTGCAAACTGCCCCAGGCATTGCTGTTCTCTCTTGGGCAGTGGTGGTACCATCATCAGAGCTTCGTCAAGGGCATTGTTTGTCCAGAAGTCTTGGATACTTCCAGGACTCAGGCAGTGTTTGTGGTGTCCCTTACAGAAATGGTTTCTACAAGGACTTTTAAGGGTTTAGAATACCTTTTGGTCTGGAAGGTTTGAACAGGGCTTGGATCCCTCTTTCCTCATCTTGCATCTGCTGTCAGAGCTTGTGTCTTGCTGGCTTTGATAGCTAGAGCAGGTGCTGCCACACAAATTTATTAGAGGCTGGGCCCTAAAGCACCTTTGAAGGGACCAAAGTGCCTCTGCCCCATCTCCCATCTGCCTTTAGTTTGAGACAGATGGTGTGAACCTCTCTACCACCCACTCCATTCCTCATTTCTGCTTTCCACACCTTCTCTGCTCTGTCTAGTTTGGGAAAACGTGAACTGCTCTCACCATCCCTCCTTTCCTGCTAGCCTGGCTTGGGCGGCTGAGCAGGTGGAGGGGTAGTGGGTGCTTCCTTTTACCTCTGTCTCTGACACCTTTGTGCTCTCCATGGGCAGAATCTGATCACACGCACCCATGGATATTTTCAGTGTCATTGTGCTCCCTGATGCTGTCCTGGCTTCTTGCTCCAGGAGCAGAGCTGAAGTCAAAGACAACCTACTCCGGAGGAGGAAATATAATATTCCTGAAGAGTCTTGATATAGGACAAGCATTTTGGTATCAGTGCAGAGGCTGCCCAAGCTGTTAGCAGTGTTAAAGCATTTTTGTGTTTGGCTTTTAGCTGTTAGCAGGGTCTGACCCTGTAGGCATGACAGATGGTTGGTTACTCCTCCTCGCTCTATGTAATAAACTGCTCTGACAGAGCTGTGGCTAATCCCATCTTTTTGGATCGGGTTTATCTTTAGCCTCTGGCAGTGGACATGGGGTACTTGCTGCCCGTGGGTGTCCTCGAGGTGCTGCAAACCTGTCTGAGGGTGATTTGTGTGGTCATGGGACTGGGAAGTGCATCAGCTTGCTTGTCACCCGCTGCTCCTGAGCAGCAGCCCAAAAGTTATTTCCAGGCTCAACGAAATGGAAGGAGGAAAATGGCAGAAATCTGACATGAAAGACTTGAGGTGTTACTCCTTAGCGTGTCCAGACCTTTCGGGCTCTCTAATGGTGCTGCCGCTATCAGCGGGTGCCGTATGTGTCGGCGTCCCCGGGCGGAGGCTGTGACACCCGGTGCGGCCAGGGGCTGATGCCGGGTGAACGGGAGTGCTGCAGGGCAGAGGGGGGGGCTGGCTGAGCTTGGAGCCCCTCACGGGAAGGCAGGCGGAGGCCCAGGTGCTTCCGAAAGTCCGAGCTGCGGAGGGAGCTCCCGGGTGCTTGCGGGCCTGTCCCCGCCCTGCCGCCCCAGGAGGAGGGGCTACCAGAGGCCCGCGGGACGCGACTTCCCGGGGGAGCCCTCCTGGTCCCTTTAAGGCCTGGGCGGTTGCGCCGGGCGCTTCATGAATGGAGACACGTGATCCAAACATCACGTGACGCGTCCGTGAGCGGCGGCGGCTCGCGGTGTCCCGGTCCACCCCAGCGCGGCCTCCCCCGCCCGGTGCCCGGCCCGGCCCGGCGGCTCCCTCCGCAGGTGAGCGCCGGCGGCGGGCGCGGGCCGGGCACCGGGTGGGGAGGCGGGCCGGGTACCGGGGGAGGGGCGGGCGCGGCGGGCCCGGGATGGCGGCCGGGGCGGCGGGGCTGCCGCTGACTCACGGCGGTGGCTCCGCAGCCGCCGCCGCCCCGGCCCCGCACGGTCTCCCGCCCCGCGGAAGAGCAACAGGTGTGCAGGGCCACCGCGCTGGGGCCCGGCCCGTTCGCGCCGCCTCCCCCGGGGCCGCCAGCGGCCGTGTCCCTCCCCACGAACGGCTGCCCTGAGCCGGCTCCTCGCGTTCCTTTCCCGCGGAGTCCGGCGTGGCCGGGGCCTGTCCCGCATCGCGTCCCCGGCAGCCGCTGAGGGTTCCATGCCTCGCCCAGCTGGCAGCGTGGGGTTCCTCCCACCGGGTGCTTTCAGAGTGGGGAAGGAAAGGAACCGTGGAGGTGTCTGGCCCGTTACCGTGGTCCGTTTCCTCGTGCCGAGGCCTGGCTGTCGGCGGGACACCCACAGTTCCTGCTGCCGTTACCGCGCAGCGTGGCCAGTGCCGCGCGACAAACCCCCCGGTGGGCTCAGAGAATGGACAGGGGCTGGAGGCTCTGGGGAAGTCTCTCCTGGGGGGCTGGAAGGGGTTTCCCCCAGCGGGCTCTCCATTATCCCTGCGAGCCTTTAACCTGCTGGGTGGGCACCTTCGGGGAAGGAAGGGTCGCTGTCTGGTGGCCGGTGTGGGATGCGAGCTCACCAGGGACCTCCCCGGTCGATGGAAGCATAGGAGGGGCACTGTGCTAACTTAACATGTCATTGCGGGAGGAGTGTGAGATCTGGGAGCACTGTGTGAGATGGTTGGTGGGGAAGGAAATAAACAGTATGGAATCTGCTCTGGGAGAGTGTCCTGGGGTAGGGGCTTGGAGCCTGTGAAGGAGCACAGCCCCTTCCACCTCCCTGTCCCCACAGATGGATCTCTCTCCATCCGTGCATCCATCTGTCCGTCCATCCCCCCCTTCCCGTCCAGCCCGCTCTGGAGTGGGTGACGTCACCGTGTTTACATGGGCCCGTGGCACAGTTCTGACACCAGGAATGTGGAGTGTGGGGCCTGTGTTGAATCCTGCACTGTGCTGTCAGCTCCCTGAGCCCAGGGGAGACTTGGCCATGCTTGTGCTGAGTTCAGGCCTTTTCAGCTTCAGGGAAATGTGTTGAGGCTGCACTTTCTTCATTGCAGTCATCACATTTGGCAGTTTTAAGTGTGATCTTTCTTCAGGAAGCTATCAGAAGCTGAACAATCAGCATTCTGGAGAACTAGGCCAAGTTTGGCCTCTGTCTTGGTGCCAGTTCTCTGAGTGTCTTCTCTGCCAAATAGCCCTGATCCTTCAAATGGGACCCAAAATAGAGCTGACAGCTCATCTCAGTGCTGTTCTTCCTGTTTTCCTGACTGATGTGTTTCTGACTCTGCTCCCCCAGGATGAGGGTCCAGGGTATGAGACCAATCCCCTGATTTCCTGAAGTTCTTCCCACACCCTGGCTGATGCAGCACGTTTGTTGCCCTGTTTGTTTTATTTCAGCTCTGCTGCAATGAAGGAAGTTTGAGTGCTTGCCAGGCAGCTGGGAATTCTTCAGTGCCACAAGGCAAACACCTGTCCGTGCTCCCACAGCTGTACCTGCCCTTGGCTCCTCATACTTGCTTGAGGACTCTGCAGGGCCGGCAGCACTGCTCCCTCCAGCCAACCCATTTCTTCCCTCCCTTTTCCCAGCAGTCATGTTGTTTGCCAGGCAGGAACAGAGGAAAGACATACAATGGTATGGAAAAGGTTGAAGAACTGATTTCATGAAGCAGTTGCTTGTGTGCTCTGTCCTGCTTCATTGCAGCTGCCTCCCTCAGACAGCAAAGTGCCCCTTTCTGCGCCATGGCTGTCAGGGTGCAGCAGGCATCTCGATGGGAGGAGCTTTGTCCTCCGGGTATAAATAGCCCGGCTCCGGGCAGGCTGGAGGCTTCGGAAATGCCTCTGCTGGTGTCCTGGGGAACCCTGATCCCCTCACCTCCAGTAGGTTGTGGAGCCTGTGCCACAGCTGCCAGAGGAGTGTAAAATTGTATTTGCTGACTTGTGTGTCTGGTCCTTGGCTATAGCTGTACTCCAGTGCCTCTTTCATTCAGCAAAGAGCAGTGTCAAGCACAAATTTTATTGACTGTTTAGTACTGAAGAGATGAAAGATACAGCGGTGTTAGTAGACTCCACGTGCTGCCCTTAGTGTTTCTTTTCTTTTGAGCCTAAGGAAGAGCCCCATGGCTCTGGGGACACCAGAGGGATGAGGCAGTTCTGTGCCCTGGCATTGTCAGGGATGTGTAGGGACTTTGTCACAGAAGACACCTGCAGCTAGGGTTGGCTTTGTGTGGCCAGGAGAGGTGAGGGCTGCTGAGGCTTTGGCCAGATTGATGCTGGGGCTCCAGCATGCCCGAGTGCTGTTCTGTGCAGCAGTGTCAGGTTGTCCTTCTGCTCCTTGGGAGAGGCTGGGTGCAGGGCTTCGATTTGAGCCTGGATGTGCTGGCTTTCACGGCAAGCAGTAGTTTGGAGAGCTCTGAGCGCAGCAGTGTTCTCCCACCCTTCAGGATGCCCAGTGAGGAGTGTTGTGGAGGCAAAGGCTGCTCCTGTGCCCAGGGCAGGTGTTCTTGGTCTGCCCTGTTTGGAGTCGTTGGGAACATCTGGGGTCTGGTGGGACTCTTGTCCTGTGCAGTTTCTGGACTGTGTTTGGGCACCTGTTGGAAGAGCTGGTTGGAGTAGCTGCTGCCTCCTGTGCTGGGGAAGGACAGGGATGAGGCTAGGAGTGGGAAGCATGAGTGACAACATGCTGACTCAGCATGACTGGCCCCAGCAGCCCTGCTCTGGACCCAGCCTACTGCCTGATAGGCTGTTTTTAAAAATGTGGCTTCTGTGTCTTCTGATTCCTCCTAGCTTTTTAATTTCCCAAGTAAAGAAAAAAAAAACCAAACAACCAGCACTGCTGGGTGCCTGGGGAGGGGGCAGCAGGATGTGTGGCAGCTGCTAGACCCTGCCCTGGGAATGCTATGGACTCTGCTGTGGGGGCTAACCTCGCCTTCCTTCCCTTCCAGAACCTGATCGACAAGGCTGTCGTGTTATGACGACCCCCAACAAAGGAAACAAGGCCTTGAAGGTAAGCAGCAGGTGGAGAGAGGGGTGGGAGCAGTGGGGGCGAGCATCTGCCCTGGGTTTCAGCGTGTGCTGCCTTCTCTTCCAGGTGAAGCGGGAGCCTGGCGAGAATGGGACCAGCTTGACAGATGAGGAGCTGGTGACCATGTCTGTGCGGGAGCTCAACCAGCATCTACGGGGCCTGTCAAAGGAGGAGATCATCCAGCTGAAGCAGCGTCGGCGCACGCTGAAGAACCGAGGCTACGCAGCCAGCTGCAGAGTCAAGCGTGTTACCCAGAAGGAGGAACTAGAGAAGCAGAAGGCAGAGCTGCAGCAAGAGGTGGAGAAGCTGGCCTCCGAGAACGCCAGCATGAAAATGGAACTCGATGCTCTGCGCTCCAAATACGAGGCTCTCCAGAACTTCGCCAGAACCGTGGCCCGGAGCCCTGTGACCCCTGCCCGGGGGCCGCTTGCCTCCAGCATGGGGCCCCTTGTCCCTGGCAAGGTGGCTACTACCAGTGTCATCACAATAGTGAAATCCAAAACGGACGCCCGGTCTTAGTGAAGCAAGTGTTGCCTCAGATTGTCTGTGCAGGGCAATTAGGCACAAAACCAGCCTGGAATCCCCAAAGCACAAGCCCTCCCTACACGGGTCTGGATTCCTTCTACTTGGCCCAGGACTGGCCCGCTGATCACTCCAGTTTTATTTGTCGTGTCCAGATTGGTATGAGCAGTGGTGACGCGCCCAGTGTCCAGTGCAGACAGTGCCTCCCACCCGCAGCCCTCAGGTGCCCTGGGCACAGGCTGCCAGGTTCTGGTTTTCCAGCCAAGGAGAGTCTGTGCAGCATGGCCAGCAGTAGGGTGCCGGAGGGGCTCAGAGGAGGGCTGGGGGGAGCATTTCTTCTGGGTACCAGGAATCCTGATTTTTGGTCACTTCCAAAGGCTTTATCTCATTACTCTTCCCAGTGGTGCATCTTGGTGCCTGGCTGCCGGGCGCCTGAACCTGCTGCTTGTGTCTCGTTTGGTACCGTAGTCGCAGTGGGGGTGTTCTGTGTGGTAGGTATGTATTCCTTTCTAGGTGTGCCTCTGTACCCTGACAGTGGGTTCCCTTCTGATGTCCCTTGCATTAGCCATGTAAACTAGCCGTGGTGGAAGGAAGATGCTGGTGTGCTCGGCTGCCTCTGCCCGGTGGCAGGGAGGGAGCTGGGATGGGGCCCAGCACTCCCGGGAGATAGGGAGGGAGAGCAGGAAGGCACTGTGTTGACTGCAGGCCGGTTTTGTGCCTAGCGTGTTGCACTGAACAAGACCAAAATCACTAGTTGTTCCTGTGCTTTGAGGGTATCAAGTGTCTCTAGTGTGATGGTTTACACAACCGGTTTATGTGGTTAAATAGCCCTTTATTTAAAGAGAGAAACATCATTTTAAGAGTTATTAAATTATCTAAGTTTAAAATTAAAATCAGACAAAAGAGAGAGCGTATTTATAGTCAGCTTTTTTATTGAGAGGGCGAGAATATTTAACCATATGAATGGGGAAATATTCTCGGAGACTTTGCTAGCTAAAAGTTAATAAATAAATAATTTTAAAGTTTCTCATTAACCTCCCGCAAACTGTTTGTGGCTCTGAGGTTAGTTTTTATAAAGAGTTATCAGACTTTATTTATAAAACTTTAAAAAAAGCAAACAAAAAAAACCCCAAACAAAAACAACAAAAGAGGAAAGTCTTGTTTGATATCTTTTTGCAATTGTACCAAAAGTGACTTATTCTTAACCTCGCTGGCTTCCATGGTGTCCCCATGTGTGGTGCTCCCCATGCTCCCTGAGCTCTCTGTGGTGCTGTGGGTGCTGCCTTTGCCATGTGCTGTTCTGTCATGCTGCCATCGCTGTCTCTACACTCAACGAGAGACTGAGTTGGGACTCTGTGCAGGTTCTCCAGAAGGATTTTGGCGTATGGGCAAAGGTGTTGCAGTTCTTGAAGGCAGAAAGAAAGGGCAAGTGGCACCTCTTTAGAGCAATGCTTCTCCACAGCAGCTGCAGGAGCACAGGCAGCTTGGCCTCTGGCTGACACCGGGTGGTTTAGTTATCAGAGTGGGGAAAACAAAGTGCTCTCCTTTCTCCAGCAAAGCTGGTAGGGAAGTAACACAAGGGAGAATTGTCCCAGATAAGGAGGAGGCTGGTGGGATTTAACTGTGGCATTGGATCCTGTGGTCAGAACTCACATTGCTCTTGTGGCAGGTCTGCCCATCTGCTGGGCAGTGTGGGACCAGTGCTGGTCTGGAGTATTGCTGAACATTAGGCTGTAGCATGGTTACTGTTGGTTCTGGTGCAGCTTCTGTCTGTCTGTGGATGTTGAAAGAGTGATGAAGCTTACAGCTGTAACACAGCTGAGAACCTGTTTTCCACAAACACTTTGATCCCCCTCCTCCCTTCCCCAAAGATTTGAGCTGATCAAAGAGTTGTTTTACAGCAGGAGGACATGGGGGTGAAGTCTGTAGGATCTCCTGGCTGATGGAAGTCTCCTGAGCAGAGGGAACAGAACAGGACAGTACAAGTGACTCCACAGTCTCATGGGCAGGCACAGTTGGCTGCAGTGGGTGGGTTTTGGTGGTGTTTCTCATGTAGCTTAACTGATACTGCTGTCCTCCGGACTGAGGTAAAACCTGATGAAAGGTGCAGTTTGTCAGGGGAGGAGCATGTAGTTCATGGGGATTTCCTGCTTCGCTTTGAGTGTCTGGGCGGAAGCTGGATATGCTTTTCTTAGTGAGAGGTTCCTGAACAGAGTGGTTAGAACATTGCCTCTGGGCTTCCCCCTCCCAGCCCTGGGCTTTCTGTTCTCTGAGCTGAAGTGTCTGACATGCTGCTTCCCAGCTGTTTGCTGGATGGGCCATGCATGGATCAGCACTCAGCGCACAGCTCTGGGGTCTAATCTTTGTCTTCCAGCTGGTGGTGTGGTACCTGTAAGAGGTGAGAGGTTCCAAAACAGTGACCTCCATCCGGCCCAGTGTCCAGTCCCAGTCCTGTCCCTCCTGGAGCCAGCCCTGGTTCTGTGTGCAGGGCTGGTCAGGAACTGAGCTGCCAAGGCTGGAGGCTGTGGTGTGAGAAGGTCCCTGGTAACAGCAGGGGATGATGGGTGATTCTGCAGCCACGGTCAGGTCTGCAGCAATGAATGTCCAGGCCTGTCCTTGCCTGCTGGCAGGCATCCTGTCCCATAGCATGTGCTGCCCTGGAGTTGGGACAGAGCAGGCGGCAGTGCTGCCTCCATCAGATTCTAACGCTGTGCTTTCCCTCCCGATACCGTGCATGCTCCCAGCATGGACATGCCATGAGTGGGGAGCAGGTGCAGAGCCGAGGATGAGGGCGTCTGCGTGGTGAAACACCGGGTGTCGGGAGGGACGCGGTCCCCTCATCGCTTCCCCGAGCTAGCGCCATGGTTGTGGGTTTGTTGTCAGTGCAGTGTTGGACCCGAGTGATGTGTCCCGCAGTGGCTCAGGAGTGTCCCGCCCGCTCCGCACCCAGCCCGCTGCCCCGTGCCCTGCCCCGAGCCCTCGGGCTGCCTCCCGTTCATGGCGTGTGACCCTTCTTGTTCCGAGGTGCTCGTCTGTCTGTTTCCTGCTGTGAAGGGTGTCGTGTTTCCTTTATTACTTCTCCCGGCGCCGTACCGGCGCTGGCTGGTGCCGGGGTTTGTGTATCATGTGGTGAATCGTGTACGGACCCTCCCGCACAGCCCATCCCGTGGGCGCCGCTCCGGGCCCGGACCCCCTCGGCCTCCCGGCTCGGGGCTGCCGATCAGCACCGCGGGGTCCGGGCTGCCGGCAGGGCCCGGCACGGGGCTGTGCGGGGTGGGCGGCGGTATTTATTGCTAACTTGTTACGGGGCGCGGGCGTGCGTTATTTATTGTGTACCGCGGGCCCGCCCGCCGCCGGTTTGTCCGTGACAATAAAACCGCTTTGGCACAGCGCACGCTGCCGCTTCCTTGGGGCGCGGGCCGCCGCGGCGCGGGGGGGCGCTGCTGCAGCCGGGGCGCAGCCATCGGAAGTGAAGCTGAGGCTCTCTGGCCGGCAAGCGGAAGTGGCGTTACCGGCCGGCGCCTGGCAGCAGAAGTGCGGCGCTTCCGAGGCGATGGCGGCTGGCGGCAGCCCCAGCCTCAGCCGCTCGGAGCGGAAGGCGGCGGCGCGCGCCGAGATCCTGCAACAGGAGGAGCAGCGGGACCGGCGGAGACAGGTAAGGCACGTCCGGGCCCGGCACGCCCCGCCGCCGCGGGTCGCCGTGACCACCCGTGTGTACCGGGCAGGTGTCCCGCATCTGGAAGAAGCCGCCGGCAGAGCGGAGCCCCGAGGAGTGCCAGGTGCTCAACGAAAGCGAGGACATCGTCAGGGAGCTGGAGCGGCGCCGCAAGCGGCGTGAGCGGCTACGCCGGCGGCAGGAGGAGGTGGGCGGCGGGCCCGGGCCCGGGCTGCGGGCTGGACGCACCGGGCGGCACGGGACCTGCCCGGGGCCGCTGCTCCGTTGTTGTGGGGAGTGGACTGTGGGCGGGACAGGAGCCCTGCGTTCCGGGGGCTGGGGGCGCTGGGCTGGCTGGGGCTGGGGCAACTCTGGAACAGCGAAAAACCGCTGGGCCAGGTTACGTTTGAACGGCTGTGGGCCCCAAGGCTGTGGCCTCACGGGTCTGCTCCTGGCCCGCATTCAGATCAGTCCTGCTTTAGCTGCTGCCCCAGTTTCTGCCTGTGTGCTGTGTGGGACGACGGGTCTGCACGTGCTAATCTCCAGGAAGCTTTTCCCTTGACCTTCCATGGATGCCAGCCATGTTCTTTTGTCCAGAATTCAGTTCTGATAATGTTTGTGCTGCTGTTCAGGCTGGGCTGGGCCACGTCAAAGCTTTGTGGGAGCTCCCTTTTCTTCTTGGGTCAGCAACATGCTGTGTTGCAGAAACACCTGGACTGGGTCAGTTGTATTTTTCAGGTGTGTGATGAACCAGAGGAGTTAAAGAGAAAGGTGACCGAGCTGGCTGCTGTTGTCCGGCGCGCCAAGCACCTTGTCATCTACACGGGAGCAGGGATCAGTACGGTAGGGGTCTGTGGGAGAGGGGCTGGAGCTCTGGAAGTGCTGAAGCTCCAGGAGTGTCTCAGTGTTATATGGGCTGTTTCTGTGGTTTCCAAACGAGGTGATGAATGTTACAAGCCCAGGATACTCTGTTAACACTGCTGCAAAGCAAACCATGACCAAGACGTTTGCTAATTTTCACCTCAGGGTGGTGCCTGCAGCCCAGAAGGGGCTGCACCACCTCTGTGTGTGAGGAACATGCAGCTTAAGTGAGAAAATTGCTCGTCTTGCTTTGTAAAATTGTCTTCATCTGCTCTTATTGTAAAACCTAAAAACAAGAATGCTGAGTGTGAGGCACCAGAATGCACAGTCTGGTGAAAACAAGGAAGGGTTCTTTTTAGTCAAGTGGGAAGTTCTGAAGGCCAAACAGAGTTCTGGAGGGATTCCATTACAACATGAGGGGGTTTTCCTGTGATTAGGGAACCACTGTGCTACAGAACTTGGAGGGAACAAAAAAGCACCTGTGAACAAGGTGTATGGGGTTGTGATGGGTGAGAGTGGGTGGATGTGTTTGTGCACAAGGGGAGGAACCTTCCCGTCAGGCCTCGTCTTTCTCCCTGGTAACACAGGCAGCCTCAATCCCTGACTACAGGGGCCCCAATGGCATATGGACACTGCTGCAGAAGGGTAGGAGCTTCAGGTGAGATGAATTCTGAGGTATGCAGCAGAAGGCTGATGATACTGAAAGAGACCCACAGCAATTCCAACTTTCTGATTGTTTTTTTTCCCCTTTCCTCTTGTCAGGGCTGCTGACCTGAGCGAGGCAGAGCCCACGCTCACCCACATGAGCATTGCCTGCCTGCACAAGCACAACCTGGTAAAGTTTTCTGCACCTCGCTTGTGGTGTTCTCTCTATGATTAATAAAACCCAGAAGGGAATCAAAGATTTTCAAGAGACCACCTACCTGAAATTTGTTCTTGGGTGGCTTCACATCCATTTAGGAGGAAGCTGTGCTCACAGACAGCTGGCCAGCTCCAGGCTGCAGCTTGGACTGTCTCTCCCTGGTGCCTTTTTTCTAACCCCGGGTATTTTCCCCTCCTGTGAGGGTGGTCTGGGGGCCTGGACACAGACAGACCTGGCAGATCTCAGTTGAGCAGCAGTGGTTTCATTTAGCTTTCATAAAGGTCTGTTCTTTCTTCTTCTGGTGGCTCTGCTCTGGAGTTGCAGGGTGTTTGAAGTGTGTTGAGACACGTGTGTTAGCTCAGTTTGTGTTCTCCTCAAGGTGCAGCATGTGGTGTCTCAAAACTGTGATGGGCTGCACCTGCGAAGTGGGTTACCCCGAGCAGCAATATCTGAGCTCCATGGAAACATGTACATCGAGGTGAGTGGGCAGAACAGGGAGAAGTCACTGTCCAGTGGCCTCACATGTCTACTATTTATCACTAGCTGAAGAAAAATTAGTGCAAGGGCTGGGTTCTGCTTACTTGGGATCTTCAGGCCATCAGGTTTGGGGTTAGCAAGCACCAAAGTGTTCCATCAATTCTGTAGCTTTCTCTATACTTGGCAGAGGCTTCTGCTTCTGACTGCTCCTCCCTAGACCTTCCCTGCATCCTTCCCACTGCAGAGCCAGCAGCCTCCCTGTAACTCCACTTGCTCATTGAGGTTTTCCAAACTGTTCCAAGTTGGCATTTGATCTTTGATGGTCCCTTCTGCTACTTCCCATCTATTGTCCCCCAAAAGCACTTTTCTTCTGAGAGCAGTAGCTGGCTCCTGGTCTGTCATAGATTCATAGAATGGGCTGTGTTGGAAGGGACCTCAGAGATCAAGTCCAACCCTTGACCCATCGCTGCGGTGCTAGACTATGGCACTGAGTGCCACATCCAGTCTCTTTTTAAATATCTCCAGGGATGGGGACGTGCTCATGCTGTAATGGGTGCATTGCTTTTGTCCTGTCCCAGGTCTGCACCTCCTGCACACCCAACAGAGAGTACGTGCGAGTGTTCGATGTGACGGAGCGCACGGCCCTGCACAGGCACCACACGGGCAGGATGTGCCACAAGTGTGGGGCACAGCTGAGAGACACAATCGTCCACTTTGGGGAGAAGGGGACGTTGAGGCAGCCCCTGAACTGGGAAGCTGCAACAGAAGCTGCAAGCAAAGCAGATGTGATTCTTTGTCTGGGTTCCAGCTTAAAGGTAACTTTAGAGACTCGGTGAAGATTGTTATCAGCATTCCCTCTTGGTGATCCACCTTGGTGCTGAGCAGTCTCCTCCCAAACAGACAACTGTAAACTCTGGTGTCAGGATTCGCCCACCATCTGTGATAGTCTCTCTTCCTCCCTCTTTCCCTTCCTGGTAATACATTCCTTTTCCTCTCGCTGATACAGTTCACAGTTACACGTGCCTGTGGCCGCACTGACCATCTCTGTTCTGTGTCAGGTTTTAAAAAAATACCCCAGGCTTTGGTGCATGAGCAAACCGCCTACACGCCGCCCGAAGCTGTATATCGTGAACCTGCAGGTGGGAGCTGGACTGGGGGTGGGCGTGGGGCCGGGTGAGCCTGTCTGCCCCCAGGACCCTCCTCCCTAGTAGCCCGTGTCGCCCCCGCAGTGGACCCCCAAGGACGACCTGGCCGCCCTGAAGCTGCATGGCCGTTGCGATGACGTCATGCGGCTGCTGATGACGGAGCTGGGGCTGGAGATCCCGCGCTACGACCGGTGAGCGGGACGGGCCCTGTCCAGGGGTGACGGCCCCGGTGCCGCCCGCAGTCGCCCCAAGCCCGCTTGTCTCTGCAGGGCACGGGACCCCATCTTCGGGCTGGCTGAGCCGCTGCGCCCCGGGGAGGAGGGCACGCACTCACGGAAACCGGTGGCTCCGCCGCCGGGCGCCGATGAGCCGCCGCGGGACGAAGCGGAACCGCCGCGGGACGAAGCGGATCCACCCGCCCGGGCCTGGGGGTGGCTGGGCAGGGGCTGCGCTAAGGGCGGGCGGCGGAGGAAGCGGGACTGAAGGGCGGACCCCAAAATGGCGGCGGGGCGGGGCGAGCGGGCGGGAGGGGCCGGGGCCCGTGTCCCGTGTCCCCGGCAGGGTCTGTTAGCGCGGCCATGCTGCGCAACGGGGCGGCGGGCGGCGGCGCGGGCGGAGCGGCGGGGTCCCGGTCCGTGCGCGTCTGGTGTGACGGATGGTGAGTGTGGTGGGCGGGAAAATAAACGGCTTTGGCTGCACTGGTGCCTCCGGCTCCTCTGTCACCGCGGCGGGCTGGGCCCGGGGGAAGAGCGGGGGCTCCGGGGATCGGGGCCCTCACCGTGGGGCTGTGGGCGTCGACGGTTCCGGAGCCGGGGAGAGCCTTCTGGCCCCGCCGCAGCCTCCCTGGTGAAGCGCCGAGGCTGCAGCCGGGACTCGGTCACCGGGGGAACGCTGCCCCTTCCCCGCACCGCCGGCTGCTGCCGTTGCCATCGCTGTCGGTGACGGGGACACTGCGGCTTGGGGAGGGTCCGGGAGTCACCTGCTGCCGGCACAGTCCGGTGACCGGGGCTGAACCCGCCCTTGTCTCTCTAGCTATGACATGGTGCACTACGGACACTCCAACCAGCTGCGCCAGGCTCGGGCTATGGGGGATTACCTGATCGTTGGAGTCCACACCGATGGTAAGAGGTTTTCACGGCTGTTCACCCCAAATCACCCAGAAATGTTAACCCTGAGGGAACAGAGGTAGCCTGACAGCAAGGAGGCTTCTTCCTGCATCTCCTCGAGGAGTAGCGGCCTTGCAAGGAGGTGAGGGAGGGTGAGGTAGGGTGAGGTGGTTCAGAGCTCACAGGCTTCGTTTGGGGGTGATCTGTATTCTGTGCTGTAAAAACAGCTGAACCAGTTGAAAATCGGAGTGAGGTTGTAGGTGCAAACGGCAGAGAATTAACTTTTCCAAAATTAATTACTGTCTGGAGAAAACTTGCTTCAAGCCCAAATGAAAGCGAGGGCTGAGAACTAGTTCTTGAGTGGGAAGATGGATTTTATATTGGTTTATGGATATTTGTGATCCAAGCATAGCATGAAACTATTGTTAAAAAAGGAGCATTTCCCCTCGAGGGCTGCCAGGAGGCTCAGATCCACCACACTGTAGGAAATTACTAAGTGCAGGGAGGCACTGAAACTTTTGCCCTCCGAGTGAATTCCAGGGCCCTTGTCACATACTTAAGAAACACACGAATTAAAACTGTTTCTGATCTAGATGGTGTTACCTTCTCTACCACAGGGCAATTCCCAGCAGATTGAGGCTCCTGTAAGTGAGTGGCTTTGCAGCCACAGTATATGCTTCTGTTTCTTTTCTGTTTCTCACTCAGAGGAGATTGCCAAGCACAAGGGCCCCCCTGTCTTTACACAGGAGGAGAGGTACAAAATGGTGCAAGCCATCAAGTGGGTGGATGAGATTGCTCCAGGAGCTCCCTATGTCACCACACTGGAAACCCTGGACAAATACAACTGTGACTTCTGTGTTCATGGTGGTGAGTGGTATTCTGAGGTGACAGCCATGTTGACACAGGCCCTCCAGGGCTTACGTGCTCCTGGGTTTCCTGCAGCAAACTGAAAAGTGTGGTGGCCATCAGTGGACACCTTATGTGCAGAGGTTTTTCTCGCCAACACCTGCCCTGGCCATCTTGCTGCTGCCGGTCTGCTGCTTCATATGTTGGGGGCCCAGGAGTGAACAGACCCCTTGGATTTAAGCACCTTTTTCATTTAGAAAGGTGAAATATGTTACCTGACAGCTAGCCTGAGGTTGTTCTTAACACCAGCAGAAATTGGAAAGTGGGAACATAGTAATTTACAAAAATTAAATGTGAAAAAACCTGTTAAAGATGTAAGTGTGCAGAAATACAATCATGTTTATGTTGACTTATCTTGGGATGAGATCAGATCTGAAAAGCTTCTCTCCCTCCATCCAGCTAGTAAGCTGTTCAAGGGCTTAGCTGGCTGTGTGGTCAGAGACCTAGTTCTTGTTATGGACACTGTTCAGTCTTCAATCACTGAGGAGAACCAGTGTCTTGAGGAAAGAGAGTTGGTGTACTCTCTGTCCCTTCCTGGGACTGCTCCTCGTGTTCCTGCAGCATCAGCCCCTCCTCTCTGCCCCTCTAGTGGGATTTTGTTGGTTTTATCAGGAGTAGTCTTTGCACTCATTTAATGGATCCTTCTCATCTGATCCTAGCCACCTGCTATTGATAGGCCAAATATTGCCTTAAATGTAAATTAATCATTAATCTTCTAGGAGGTAGACGTACTTTTTCACATGGGCAGGGTGATTACCAAATTCCTTGTTGACTTAATTGCCTGCCCTGAGCACATGTTTGGGGTGTGTGACCCTTCACTAGACTTGGTGAGGGATTATGGCAGCAGAGAAGCACTTGTGGCCTTTGCTCCAGTTTGCTGCATTTATCCCCTCTGCCAAATCATTCAACACTCCTACCTGAACAATTCCCTTGCATGCTCAGTTTTGCCAGGATGTGTCTATGCAGAAGGTAAATGTTGAAATAGCTGAGCTGAACTGGGAGTGTGACAGCAGCATGCCCACTGTTTGTGCCTCCCTCTTGGCATGCAGAGATGTGCTTGCAGCCATCTCCTCTCCTGTCCCTGTGCCCTGAGGGGCAGGTGGGGGGTGAGAACCCCCTCCTTGGCTTCCAAGAGCTGCCACCTGAGTCTGTGAGTGGGATCTGGCTTGATCTCACCGTGCCATGGCTGAGGAGAGGACCTGGCTAGGGGAGGACTGTTCAATTGGCTGAAAAAGTTGTAACATGAACCAGGGGCTAAAACTGGTCATGGAGAAGTTAAAGTGCTCTTTATCCCTGATGCGGATGGCAGCTGTTTGTCATTCAGACAATACCTCTGTTGTGCCTGCTGCTGGATTCACTGCAAGGGCAACTGGTTCTCCTTGTCTGGAGTGGCCCAGGTGCATGTCTCCACAGGCAGGGTGGTCTCACACACCCCTGGAATTGCCATGGGTTGTGGAATATGTCCCTCTATATGCACAGAGGTTTGGATTGCAGGAGTTCTGCTCTGGTGGATGTGTTGGACTTATTCAGCTGCTGCTTTGTTCTCAAGCAGCTTTTTTGTGGAAGGCTTGGGGCACTGTTATGAGGCTTTTCTCTCCCTGCAGATGATATCACCTTAACAATAGATGGCAAGGATACCTATGAGGAGGTGAAGATGGCGGGGCGATACAGGTAACCCATGGCTAACTGCCTTCCTAGCCCATTTTGGGCAGCTTTTCTGGGAGCTCATGCCCTGAAGGGAAGTCATGAAACACAGCTATCTTCAGGTCACACTTAAGTTTTGCTGTAATGTGTATCAGATTGTCAGGTGCTCCCACCATTTTGGCTATGGGAGGTGTTGCAGACAATGACTGGTGAGGCCTGCCTGTTCCTGGCAGATGCTCGTTCTGGTTTTGAAGCCTCACTAGGAGTTGGCTCTGTTGGGAAGTCTCTGCAAGGTGAGTTTTCCTCATACGAGCAGCAGCTGTGGTGGGAAGAAGATGCAGAGGGTCAGCAATGAATACTAGACTTGGTATCAAGAGCAGATGGAAGAAAAGTGTTCTCAGGACAGCTCTGGCTTTGGATTTGTCAGGTGTCACAGTCCTACAGTGATGGTGGGAGGAGAGTGAGGCATATGCTTCTGTAGCTCCTGCTTTATCCTTTGCTTGTCTTCCTGCAGGGAATGCAAACGCACCCAAGGTGTGTCCACTACCGACCTGGTTGGCCGCATGCTGCTCATGACTAAGGCTCACCACAGCAACATAGTGAGTCAGGGGGCTTGAGGGGGGGAGTTTGGAGTCCAGGGTGTATGCCAGCTCTTTCCTTTTGCTATCCCAAATGGCAGTAGAATTCCTGTGTCTGGCTCCTAGGTGCACAAAGAACTGGCAAGCTGATTATGGGCAGTGGCAGCAAAACAACCTGCTTATGTTTGCTTAAGCCTGTCTGAGATCACAGTGTGATCTGAGCACATGCTGCTTTGGAAAAGGGCTGTAGGGGGTGGGAATAAAATCTTTGATCCCTCGTGATTGGTGTGGGCTTCAGGAACATGATGGGAGATACAGGCTAGCCCACGGCTTCTCCAAGGGTGAGACTACATAGTGCAGCTACCTTGATCTTTCCGCCCTGTGTTGCCAGGATTGGAAAGTCCTCTTCCTTCCCACTGAGCTGCATGCTTCTGCCTTCTGCTATCTCTAGTCTTACCAGAACTTTCTTGTGTCTCCTCAGCTCACAACCTGGTAGATAGGTAACCTAACAAAAGGAAAGTAAAAGAAGTTGTTTTAATGGTGGTTAGTGACTTGAATTGACTTGGTAAACAAGTAGTCCAGTGAATGGAATTGCCTAGATAACAGCAGGGACAAGACAAAGGACCTACAAGAGAACTGAAGGTTAGAGGGAGGTCCTCTAGTGTGCTGAGATGGTCATTTGGCTCATCCAGAGTATGGAAGTTGACTCACAAGTTCTGTCACAGTAATTGCTCTCTGGTTTTAGAGATTGGGGCCGTCCCTGGTGGAGTGTCTTCGGAAGGAGCAGGGACATTGTCCTGGCAGGGGCTGGTGTGGTTGAGGGAAGATTTAGGTGTGCAGTGTGCTTGGGTGCAGTTGGGCAAGAGCCACTGTCACTGTGTGGTGCCAGGCTGGGATCAGATAAGGACACATTTCATCTTACTCATGCTGGGTCACAAAGCTGTTTTAGTTATTAACTAGTCTGTCAGTATTCAGTGCCAGGGATCAGCGGTATGCAGCCTGAGCCTGGACTTCCCAGCACCTCTGTCACATACAAGCATATTCATGGTTGGATGAGCTATGCGAGTGCTTAAACATTTTGACTCTTTATCTCCCTTCAGGATGAGGACCTAGACTATCGGAAGCACACTGACAACTTTGGGAAGGTAATGTGAGTTCTGGTCGTGGACGTCTGGTTGTTGTCCTGTCTGAGAAGGATTACAAATGTGATTTCTGGCCTGTGTTGCAGGCTTGTTTCCCCCTCGTGTAGTAGCAACTTTGGTAAATGTCTGCTGCTCCTGTAGTCAGTGCGATGGGCAGGGATGGCCGTAGAGGGCCAGCAAGTGATGAACCTTCAGCAGTGCCAGAGAGCTGCTGCACCTGTTGAGCCTTTGCCATTTTCCTGGCTTGCTTGTGAATTCTTCATTGCTGCTTCCTCTGGTACCCAGGTGCCCGCAGTTCTAGCCTAGAGTCAGCCTCTGTGGATGCTTCTTTTAGTGCTTGTTTTTAAAGGCGTCGCATTAGGTCTGGGAAGTGTTTCTGTAGGAGGCATGTAGCTGGCATGCTGTACTGCAGGATTCGCAGGCCTGCTCTACAGGAGCAGAGAACAGTCCTGGAGTTCTCTGCCATCAGGTCCAGCTCACCTCTTGGGTTGCCTCTAATGAGCTATCTGCCCCTTTTTTCCCTGGGTGCTGGATTGTCCCTGGTTAACCAGCATCTGGACCTACAGCCTGAGTCTTTTTTTAACTCACAGGGAGTCTGGTGACCAGGATGAGTGATCCTCTTTGTTTCCCACCACGCTGGGTTTTTTGAGCAGGTTTTATGGGATCCGTTGCTCCAGCATGGCTGTTTCCTGCTGCTGGGATCAGGGCAGGATGTCTGAGCACCAGGTACCCTGCATGCCCCTGCCAGCTGAGCCTCTCCTGCATGCTGCATCCCTGTGCCTTGCACAGGTCTCAGCTGTGTTTGTTCATCCAGGTCTTGTAGAGCAGGGTTAGGGGGTGAGGCAGGGCCTGCTGGGGCTCTGGCCATCTCCCAGCTCAGCGGGGTGATGGGCAGGCTGAGAGACCAGAGGAGGCTCAGTCATGTGTTGTCTCCCCAAGTAAGCCTTGCTTCTCCTCAAAATCCCAGAACTGCCCTGTCACTTTTCTCCTTCTTGAGCTTTCTTCTCCGCATCTCCTTGGCTGGCTGTTGAGGGAACCATTGAGACTGACAGACTGAAAATGGCTTTTGTGGGATTGCACAGATGTTTGGTGGCAGGAATGTAGAAGGTCTGAGCTGTTTAGAGTTCTTACACACTTGAGTTGAGGGTAGCATATTGTCTACAGCTGTATTTTGTGTGTTCTCCAAAATCCCCCACTGGAACCTGGAAAGGAAAGGTGTGTGTGCTGTGTGTTTTCCCAGGGGCCAAAAGGCCACAGTCCCTGGACTGGTGTCTCACAGTTCCTACAGACATCTCAGAAGATCATCCAGTTTGCATCAGGGAAGGAACCACAGCCAGGAGACACTATCATCTACGTGGCTGGAGCCTTTGACCTGTTCCGTATCCTTGACTCTGTTTTGTCAAGAAAGTTGGTCTTTTTGTTTGTTTGGGTTTTTTTTCTGTAGATGTCCACACGAGGGGAGGAGGCAGAAGTTCTCACAGGCAGTTTCTTAGTCACGGGACACTGAGAAATGAGCTACAGCTCCTCTCCAGAGATTTGTGGCAGTTGGGGGATTCAGGGAGATAGCTGGACAGGAAGGAGGCATCTTCTTAGGACACAAGCAATGAGTAATGCAAAAATAAAATTGTTGGGGCTCCCGTGGTTTTTCAGGGTATGGGTTTCTGTCTTCCTTTCCCTCTTTCACATCTCAGCTTCATTTCCTTAAAGAGGTCTACAGATATTGGGCATGTAGATTTCCTGGAGAAGGTTCACCAGCTGGCTAAGAAACCCTACATCATCATAGGGCTGCACTTTGATCAGGTGTGTGTGGCGCTATCCAAGGGCAGAACTGGTCAGCCCCTGCTCTCTCTGCAACAAGTGGGCTGTGCTCTGGGGGACAGGATTGGGAGGTATGGGCTGGGGCGGGATTTTCACAGTGAGTGGGAAAGGGGGCTGCTCTGTCTCTTCTGATTGTGCCTGGTACTTTGCCTTAGGAAGTAAATCGGTACAAAGGGAAGAACTATCCCATCATGAACATCCATGAGAGAACACTCAGTGTCTTGGCCTGCAGGGTGAGTGCCTGTTGGGTTGGTGCCTCTGCACTGTCCCAGAAGTTACCTGCTGCTGGGTGGTGTTCACCTGTAGCCAAGAACCTGGCGTGAGTTCTTTTGTGTGCTCAAATAAGGGAGCATTCCCTTAATTGACTTTCTGCTCAGGTCTGTTTCAGAAGCAGGCTGGCCTCTCGGTGGTGATTTTTTTTTTCCAAGTCTGGACTCTTTATCTGCTCATTTTTTTTCCCAGTACGTGTCTGAAGTGGTAATTGGGGCCCCTTACGCTGTCACTGCTGATCTGCTGGATCACTTCAAGGTGAAGTTCTTTACATGGAGTTGTATGTGAAGACGTTGGAGTATGATGTCCTTGAAGAGCTAAAGTGGTGTGGGGAGACACAGGGGTATGAAAGAGGGGTGGTTCTGCTCAGCAGGATTGTGGGGAGCTGATGTGCTGCCACGCTGGTACAGGAGGGGTGGCTCTGCTGATGTCCAGGCTTTCTCATCTTCTGGATTGTGTCAGCAGCTGTGTCCTTTTTCAGGTAGCGCTTGTGTGTCATGGGATGACAGAGGTGGTGCCTGACAAGGACGGTTCTGATCCATATGAAGTAAGCTATCACCTTTAACTTGTTTGTCTCCAAGGAGATGTTTTGTGTCGTGCCTGGCAGGGTTGTCTGCAGGACCTGCCGTGGCTCCTGCTCAGCTTCTGCCACGGAGCTGCAAACCGAGGTCCTGCCTGGTTCTCACAGCTGAATCTGGTGTGTTTGCTCACAGGAACCGAAGCGACGTGGTATTTTCCAGCTGGTGGACAGTGGCAGCGATCTTACCACAGATCTGATTGTGCAAAGGATCATCAAGAACAGGTTGGCTTTCTTCATCTTCCAGTTGTTGCATGCTGTTCCATCCATCATGTCCGAGGGCTGATTCATGGGGTCTGGCAGGAAGAGAAGGGGTGATCTGAATGCACAGGCAGTGAACTGGTCCCTCAGACCCATAGCTCAGGCTGGCTGCTTCCTGTGGGTGTGCAGGACTGATCAGGAAAAGGAACAGCTGAGCTCTGCTGTGTCAAAATGTGCTTCAAAATGTGTCCTGTACTAAGGATAACACAGCTCTGTGCTTGGGCATTTTGCATGCGACTGTTCAGAGTTTCAGAGACTCATAGAATGTCAGGATGGAACGGATCTGGAGGATCCTCTGGTCCAACCTTTCTAGGCAATGCTACAGTTTACGCTGTCAAGCTGAGACTTAGAACTCTCCAAATGAGCCCTTCATCTCCCATGGTCCTTGCTCAGGTCAGAGGCAAGGTTGACGTTGGGATTACGACACAGAGCCTTCCACAGAGAAAGAAGTCAGTATTGTTTGGTCAGCATGGGAGCCCAGGGTTTGGGAGCAGTGGTGACAGCTGTGGGAAGCTTTGCGTACAGGCTCTGGAAGAGGAGTCCGGGGGTTATGGAGAAGCCCTTGGAGCAAGGCAGTGTGGGAGGAGGCAGTGCTACCCCTTCCCTCCAGGTGCTTTTAGCCAGCTGGAGACACGGGCAGGTGAAAACCTTATGGCATTCTGTGGTTGTTGCAGGCTGGAGTTTGAAGCTAGGAACCAGAAGAAGGAAGCAAAGGAGCTGGCTGTGCTGGAGGCCATGAAGAGGCTGGGCGAGGAGAAGCACTAGGCTGGCCCAGAGCTGATGTTTGGGTTGCACAGCACCACAGCCTCCCTGTCCCGAGGAGCAGAGAGCTCTGGAGGAGACCCCCGGGTGAGGATGGCACTGCTGGCAGACAGGGTGTGTGTCCCACCTTCTGCTGTGCTCGCTCCTCCTGCACTGATGATGCAGACATACCGAGTCAGGATCCTGCTGCCTAGTACTCTCTGTTAATCAGCCCCTGCCCCCTTCCCCAGGAGGCGATTTGAGAAAAACAAAACAAAGCCCCCCAGCAGTTTTAATTCTAACTAATGTTTTAACATGTTGATGTGCTTTTACCTTCTGCCATTAATGGCTTTTAGCAGGAGGGAAGCGGAGCAGCTGCCCAGGCCCCTGCTGTCTCTCCAGAGCCTTCTCCCCGGGGAGGGATGCGGCCCCCGCTTCTCCTCCTGTGAGCTTCGGGTGAGGGAGATGGGGCCAGGGCTGGGCTGGTGCTGATGGGCCCTGAATGTGCCCCATGCCCACCGCTGCCCCTGCACAGGCACCAGACCTGGAGCTGGATGAAGCCCCTGGGCTGTGCCTGGCACCAGCCCCTCGGTTCTGCTGTGTCCCCAGAGGGCTGTGGGGTTCCCCTCCCAAGCTGAGGGCACCCAGGGGCTCAGAGCCCTCCACCTTGTGCCTGGAGTGACCCGAGGGACGGTGTCATCTGTGGTGTCCAGGCTGCCCCTGGTGCACTGTCCCCGGGAGGCCAGGGCTGGGCTGAGCCCATCCTGCGGGGGCTTTAGGGGGGGTGTGGGGCTGCTCCCTGCAGACTGTCCTTCCACACCGGTTCTGGTGTCCGCTCTGTTGTGAACTTCTGTCGCTGATCGTTAATAAAACGTTGAAAAGTTCAGAGTTGGTGTCTGTGGGCTGGGGACTCCTGCGGGATCTCTGGGGAGAGGCAGAAGCTGATGGCCCCGAGGCAGCCCCTCCGGGGCTCTGGGGCACAAGGTTTGTCCTAAAGGCAGATTTTTCCTGAATGCACTTAAAAACGTAACGAGAGGGTGCAAAGGGGGCTGCCTTGCTGTGTCCTGGGGTTTTAACTCTGGGCTCTAATACCGCATCCGCATTTGCTCTGAAATAGGTGGGGTGGTCTCAGTAGCCCTCGGTGGCCGAGACGGACCACTCCCTGCGCAGCTCCTGCCCGCGGTCCCCGGACACAGCCCATCTCTGGACAAGGCCCCGCAGGGAGGCGGGAGCTCCCTAGCTACCGGCGTGCCCCTATCCCCCTCTCCCTGGTAAGGACAGAGGCCATGGAACCAACGCCAGCACATTTATTGTCACCGCGGAGCCACCGCGCCCCGGTGCCCGGCAGGCAGGGGGGAGAGGCCGCCAGCGGTGGGATGCAGGAAGCGGCCCCGCTGCAGGGGTTCTGGGTCCCGTTTCCCGTTTCCCGCCGCAGAACCGGCGGGGCCCCGTCACTCCTTGAACTTCCACTCCTGCCGGCACATGGGGCAGTGCTGTTGGACCTGCTGCGAGTTGAGCCACTTGAGGATGCAGTGCATGTGGAAGCAGTGCGAGCACTGTCCCCACACCAGCGGGCAGTCGTCCCCGGGCACCTTGCCTGCGGCACGGACAGGCGGTTAGCGGCGGGGCGGGGGGGGGCGGGCGGGGGCCAGGGCGCACTCACAGTCGGGGCAGCAGCCGTTGAACGCCATCCGGCAGATCCCGCAGTTCTCGTCGTTCGCCACCCAAAGCCAAGAGGCGACCCCGTGCCAGCCCCGCACCCGCACCCGCATGGCGCCGCCGGAAGTGCCGCCTCTCCCGCCCCACAAGGCCCCGCGCCCGCCGCGCCTCGCGCGCCGTTATGGCCCTTCCGCTTCCGCCGCGGGCTCAGCGCGGCCGGAAGTGCAGGCCCGGGAGCGGAGCCGCCATCATGGCCGACAAGATGGACATGTCCCTGGACGATATCATTAAGCTCAACCGGAGCCAGCGCGGGGCCGGCCGAGGCGGCGGCCGGGGAGGCCGGGGCAGGGGCGGCGCCACCCGCGGGGGCGGTCCCGGCCGGGGCGGCGTGGGAGCCGGGCGGGCGGGCGGTGGCGGCCCCGTGCGGAACCGGCCGGTGATGTCCCGAGGCGGCGGCAGGAACCGGCCCGCGCCGTACAGCCGGGTACGGAGCGCGGCGGGGCCGGGCGGGGAGCGGCGGGGCGGGATGGGGCGGCGGGAGGCGAGCGGGCCTGGCGGCCCCTTCCCTTTGTCTGCTGCCCGCGGGCGGCCGGCGCGGCCGGTGGCTGCCCGGGGCCCGCGGCGTCCCGGCGGCGGTCAGCATGGCCCCTTCTCCTTGCAGCCGAAGCAGCTCCCAGAGAAGTGGCAGCACGACCTGTTCGACAGCGGCTTCGGGGCGGGCGCCGGCGTGGAGACCGGCGGGAAGCTCCTCGTCTCCAACTTGGACTTCGGCGTCTCGGATGCGGACATCCAGGTGGGGGCGGGGGCTGCAGAGGCGTCCTGGACCCGCGCGTGGGACGTTCGGGGGGGGTTTCATTCATTGCGTGGGGGTTGGGTGTGCCGGGTGACTGTGGGAGCCCGGCGGTCCCACTCCCCTCCCTCCCCGCGATGGACGAGCTCCGGGGGAAGGGGCTCCGCCTGAGGGGTGGGATGTGTGCCCGGGGTCCGTCCTTCAGCGGGTCTGGTCCCCGGCAGGGGCTGCGAGCCAGCCCAGCAGCCATCGCCCAGCCAGCAGCTCTGCCGGAGCCCGCGGTTGTGGGGGAGGTCAGGGGTGAGCCCGGGGCAAACCTTGAAAGCTCCTGAAGTTCTGTGAGCTCCTGGGGCTGAAGCCTGTGGTGTTGTGGGCGCCTTTTTGCAGCTTTGTTAGGGTCAGTTTCTGCTGAGCATCCAAGGGTTCCTGCGGGGTTTGTTGGTGTCACTGGGCGCTACTGGTGTGGGAGCATCCCTTTCAGCCCAGTCACCTTCTGGGTCTGCGTCCCCTGTTTCAGCCAGGCTCTGGGGCAGAACCTGCTGATTGCCTCTGCGAGGCGTGACCTGTCCTGGGCTGGGGTTGGAGGTGTGGGCTCTGAGGGGCTGGGTGGGCCCTGACTGCAGAAATAAATGCTCACACCCTGCTGGGGGCTTGGTCATGTTGGTCACTGGGTCCTGGCGAACCAGCTGCTGGTCCTGGTATTCCTGCTGGTTCTGTCCCCAGGGAACAACACCATTTTTGTGCTTCAGGGTTCCCACTGTGGCTGTTTCTCCACAGTGACCCCCATGCCGGCCTGGCTGGGGTGATCTCCAGCAACCTGTTCAGCCCGTACACTGCCTGGGTAACGTGATTTAAACCACCCCCTCCTCATGTCAGTTCTGGTTTGGTTTCATGAGGTCTCTAGTTTATTGTGGTTAGGCCCCAATGCATAAAACGTGCAGTGTTGCTGCTCCTGGGACCCACTGTGTCCCTGCTGTGAGTTCCCACACAAAGTTTATCCAGCAGCAAAGCTCAGTGAGTGGCTTACAGAGCCCTATCTGCCCCTGCCTGCACTGTGGCTGGGTGCTGCCCTGTGCCCCTGCTGGTGCAGGGGGAGGGTTGGAAGGGGCCTGGAGCCCCCCTGCCCTTGGAGCTGTGCTGGGGAGGGGCCTGTGGGGCAGGGGCTAAGCTGCTGCTCCTGGGTGCTGAGTGACCTCCGGTGAGTGAGGAGGGGGTGCAGCCCAGCAGGTGCTGGGAGGGAGGGGACTCATCCTGGGTGCTCCTGGGGAGGCTGTGCTGCTGTGGGGCAGGTGCTGCCCGTCCCTTGGGTCCCTGGCAGCTGAAGTGCAGGGTGTGAGGCTGTGGCCCCCTTCCCTGTGCTCAGTGCTGTGGGGCAGGGGCTGAACTGTTTTTAAATCCCTGCCCCAAAGGAAAATCCCATGAGCCACTCCAGGGGCTGTGCCTCTGCATGGGGAGTGTGGGGCCTGGCTTGTGCTGTGGCAAATCCTGACGGGCTCCTGATCCCCTCAGAGGTTTCCTCTGGGCTGTGATCCATGAGGTGTGTGTGTGGGGCTGCCGGTACCGGCCCAGCAGGACCTGACAGGAAGGGTGCTCTCCTCCTCTCATCTCCAGGAGCTCTTTGCTGAGTTCGGGACCCTGAAGAAGGCAGCAGTTCACTATGACAGGTCGGGGCGCAGCCTGGGCACGGCAGATGTGCACTTCGAGCGGAAGGCGGATGCCCTGAAGGCAATGAAGCAGTACAATGGTGTCCCCCTGGACGGTGAGACCGGGGGGGTTCAGGGCTGGAGCAGCAAGGGTCCCCCCCACTGCTGTCTGACAGTTCCTGTCCCGCAGGGCGCCCCATGAACATCCAGCTGGTCACCTCACAGATCGACACACAGAGGAGACCGGTGCAGAGGTGAGGGCTGTGGGACACACCCATGGGGTGGGACACACCCAGCCCCTCTCTGTGGGGAGCGTGGAGCCATCTCCTGTGGAGCAACCCCCACATGCTGGGTGGGTTAACCAGCACTAAACGGGTTGCTGTTTAACAATCCCAGTGTAAACAGAGGGGGGATGACCAGGAGCCGCGGTGGCTCGGGAGGATTTGGCGGTGGAGGCGGCAACAGGCGAGGAACTCGAGGTGGGAGCAGAGGGAGAGGCAGAGGAGCCGGGAGGACTTCGAAACAGCAGCTCTCTGCAGAGGAGCTGGATGCACAGCTGGATGCCTACAACGCCAGGGTGAGTGCTGCCGGGGCTGCCACTGCTGCCTCCTGGGAATCATTTGGGAATCGTGGGCAGCCAGAGCAGCCAGGAGTGGGGAACCGTTTTCTGGGTCACTGGTCTGGAGCTGCCAGGGCCTGGTGGCCCCCCATCTCCTGCCCATGGGCTCATGGCTCCTCAGGAGCTGTGAAACAAAATCCAGAGTGAGAACTGTCTGGAGAAGGGGAAAACTAAATACTGCGAGGGAGAGCTTGCAGGGTGCCATGGGTAGGGGGGGAGGCTGGGGATGATTCTGGTCCGATTTTCACAGCCAGGTGAAAATCTTGTGTAGAGCTGGACAGATGGGGAAAAACTGGGAGGAGAGAAAGGAACAAAGAGGAGGAGTAGAATTCCAGAAGAGTTTGGCATGGGGAACAGCCCCCTGTGGTGCTGCTGTGCCCCAGAGAGGTGTGGGGCAGCAGCTGTGCCAGGACTGGGCTCCCGTCCCTATGTCCCCAGCTGGGAGTCACAGGGCGTTCGGGGGTGCTGTGGGATGTTTGGGGGATGCCGGGTGACACCTTGCTCTCCCCTCTCTTGCAGATGGACACCAGCTAAGCAGCAGCAGCTGCCGGAGGACTCCGGCCTGGCTACCGGCTCCCAGTTCCGGGAGGCTGTCGGGGGGGGGTGGTGATAGCGGCGGCGGCCGCGGGGGGATTTGTTTTACGTTTCGTTCCGGGATAGGTTTTAACCCTGTAAAGGTTTTTTTTAATCCTGCGCAGTCCGTTTTGTACCAGTGCCGGGCGCTCCTGCGGGCCCGGAATAAACAGAACCGTGTCTCGAGCCCGCGCCGTTCTGTCCCCCTGCCGCTCCAACTCTATGGTCCCTCCTGGCTTCGCGCGCCAACCCCCGCGGGCCAATCAGCGCGCCGGGCCGCAACCGGAAGTGAGGCGTGGGAGAGGGGCGGGGCTCGGCCTGGTATAACGGGAAGTGACGGGCGTGTCCCGGAAGTGCGGGGGCGCGCGGGCGACTGGGCGGATCCCGGCGGCGTTGTCAGCGGAGAGCGGCGGGGCCGGTAGGGCGGGGCGGGGCGGGCGCGGCGGGGAGCACCGGGGGGCAGGTAGGGAGCGGCGGGGCCGGAGGAAGCCCCGGGAGGGACGGGTTGGGGACGGGGCGGGCGCGCCCCGCTGGGTGCGGGTGGCGGGAAGGGCCGGGCGGCGGGCGGAGGGCCCCGGGCGCCCTTGCGCGACCTTCTGAGTGCCGGGGAAATCCGCTGTCCGGGCGAGATCGCTCCGGAGCGGGGCTCCCGGGCACGGGGCCCGCGGGGAAGGAGCAACGCGGAGCAGGCGGGAGCTGCCTCGGGCCCTCCCCGCAGCTCTGTCGCGGTGCCCGGTCCTGCGGTGAGGGGGAGTACCGGCCCCGTCTCGCCCTTGGAGCACCGTGGAGTTGGGGCTCCCGTGTCTGGGGCGGGTTCTCCGGAAACGGTTCGCGTTACGAAATAAGGAACTGGGCAGCAGGTTCCTCGGGGCCGGTTTCCTGCAGTGACGGGGCCGGTCCGGCGCCGCGGGGCGGTGGTTTTGCCCAGTGTCGGTTCCCTTCTGGGGGTGGGGTCGCGGCGAGCGCTGCCCCGGCTCCCCCGGCGCTTAGCAGCGGGTGCGAAACTCGGCGGAGCTCCGGTACTGCCGCCGCGGGGGCTTCACCGGGGATCACAGCGCGGGGGGACGGGATGCGCTCCCGGGGGTGTCCGTGTCCGTAGCGCCGAGGGCACCGCGGGGGTGGCGGCTGCAGCCCCGGCCCCTTCCCTCAGGAGCCGCTTCGTGTCCCGGGGTTGGGACTGGGGGGGGTTCAGCTGTGCCCGAGAGGCTCCGGGGGGTCTGTCACGAGGAAAAAAACCAAAACCAAGATTAAACAAACCCGGACATCTCTGAAGTGCCGCCTTCCCCTAGGACAGCAGCAGAGCCTTCCCAGAGCCCTGAGCCAGGGCTGCAGCCAGCGGGATGAAGGCTCCCGGGCGTTCCCGGGATGTCCCCAATTCCCGGCGGTGTCAGAGGCAGCGCTCGGCCTCAGGCTTCTCCCGTGCCCTCGCTGCTGCCCCGGGAGCCATCCGAGCCCGGTTCGTCCCCGGTGGGGACCTGTGGGACAGCTGGAGACGGCCCTGCAGAAACGGGATCTGACTGCAGGCGGGTTCGCCGGGCGGCTGGGGGAGGTTTCCCTGGGGTGACGGGGAAGGAGGAAGGGTGGGGACGGCCGGGACTGGCGCCGCTTCTCTCCAGCGCTACGGTGCGGGATGGCGGGCGCCCCGGGGCTGATGTGTTCAGTCGGGACAGTGACCGTTCCCGTGCCACCAGGGCCGTGGGACCCGATCCCGGCTGGGGACAACAGCGGGGGAGCAGCTGCCTCCGTCGGTCTGTCCGGTGGGGCTCTGCACCGGCTGCTGCTCCCTCCTCCTCCAGGGGGGTCCCGGGGAGCCGCTGGCAGGGGGCAGCGCCGGCCCCTGTGGGAAGCGGCTCCTGTGATTCTCCGGGACCCGGAAAGTGCCCGGGGCTGTCTGCCTGGGCTTCTCTCCATCTCCCTGGGCTTCTCTCCATCTCCCTGGGCTTCTCTCCATCTGCCCGGGCGTCTCTCACGGCCGAGCACTCATCGGGGATTTGGTTTTGTGCTGGGAGCCACGGGGGGCTCCGGGTGAGGAGCTGCTCCTCTCGCAGGGCTCTTTTCAGGTCCCCTCTGCATGCCGGGACCGTGCGGAGGGGGCAGGGGGTGCAGTCCTGGTGCCATCATCCACTTGGCTCTACATTCCCCAGCACCGCGATGGGAAAGCTCTGGCTGCTCCGAGCTGCAGCAGATGCCTCAGCGGGGAGGCTGCAGGACGAGGTGGTTCCACCAACTGCTGCCCCCGGGAGGGGCGTCAGGAGAGGGGCAGAGGGCGTCTCCAGGGCTTCCCCGGTGGAACAGGGCCTTGTGCTGCTCTGAGGAGCTGGTTTGTGCCTCTTGTGGGTGTCGGGGGCCCTGTGAGGGCTGGGGTGGGTCTGGGTCGACCCTTGTGTGGAGCTGGCAGGGCTGCCACACCTTGGGACCACTGGGCTGAGGCTGGAGGAGCAGGAATGGAACCGAGGAGCAGCTCCTGGGCCACGTGGATCCTTGCACAGTGAGCACATGGTTCTGGTTGTGGTTGGAGGGACAGCGAGTGCTGGGGCAGCCAGTGTGGCTCCAAGTCACCTGTGGTGCCACTGAATTCTGAGTGGGATGCCGAGTGTGACAGAAACCCACGGTTCCATCAGCAGATCGTTCCTGAGAAGTTTTCTGGTACAAAAACCTTTCCTGGAGCTGTGGCTGCAGGAGGTTTTTTTGGTCTGTAGAGCATCCAGGTTGCTGTTTGCTGCAGGGTGACCCCTGTACCCTGTGGAACAGCAGGCATTCCTGAGGGTGTTGTTAGATTTCCCTGAGGTTTTTAAGGTGGTGCTGGCAGTGCCCGTCACCAGCCCCAGCAGGGAATCTCCCAGACAGGGCCTGGGGAAGCCAAACCACGACTGTGATTCCCATCCCTGGTCTGTCCCGCTGCCTGAGCTGAGTCTCCTCCCACCCTTCTGAGGCCTCCAGTGTTGAGCGGGTGGATCCCATTGCTCTGCTGTGATCTCCAGATTGTGGCCAAGGCTCCTGGCACTTGTCCCAGCAGTGGGGCTGTGTGCTGTGGTGAGCAGGGTTGTTGGGGCATGCTCCAGGGAAAGCCTCTCCTCCCTAGGTGCTCTGGGGCAGAGCCCGTTCCCCTGCCCAGGGGCATTGAGCTGCTGCAGAACGTGAGGTTGGATTTTTCCAGCCCAAGTGAGAGGAAGCCTGGATCCATTCTGGGGGAGGTAGAGGGAGGCTGGGGGCTGCACTGCTGGGGAGGGCCCAGGGGGTGCAGTGATGCTCCTCCTGCCCACCTCAGAGCAACTTGTGTGAGGATGGCAGAGCAGGAGCCAACCCCGGAGCAGCTGGCACAGATCGCAGCAGAGAATGAGGAGGACGAGCACTCTGTCAACTACAAGCCACCTGCCCAGAAGAGCATCCAGGAGATCCAGGAGCTGGACAAGGACGATGAGAGCCTGCGCAAGTACAAGGAGGCTCTGCTGGGTGCTGTCACTGTCACTGCAGGTGAGCCCCAGACCACAGCACTGCCTCCTCCTGCCAGAACCTTGGCCTTCCCAGGGGGGTTCTTGGGGAGGTGTGGGGTGGGCTTGACACCATGGGGAGAGAGACCCTGGCTTGGGGGTTGCTGTTCCCACGGGTGTTCCTTCTGTTTCAGGAAGTGTCCTGGGAAGAGGAGACATGTGGGTTGGTACTGGAGATGGGGTTTAACAGCCTCTTTGCCTCTTTTCCAGATCCCAGTGCCCCCAACGTGGTGGTTACCAAACTGACCTTGGTCTGTGCCAGTGCTCCTGGCCCACTGGAGCTGGACTTGACAGGTGAGCAGCAGGATTCCAGCTCTGCCCTGGGTCAGTCCTGGCTGGTGTGGGGCTGGGCAGAGCCCCCACAGGACCAGTGCTGGGGGACAGCCCCCAGAAGCCTGGGAGCAAACATACACAAAGGAACAGTCTGGAATTAACTATGTGGCTGTGTCCTTTTGCTCTGCACCCACTGCGGGTACTGCCAGGCATGTAGTGTCACCCCTGACAGTCCTGGTCACACCACAGAGGGACTTAGAAGCCCTCTCCCTTCTCCCTAGGAGACCTGGAGAGCTTCAAGAAGCAAGCGTTTGTGCTGAAGGAGGGTGTGGAATATCGGATAAAAGTTTCCTTTAGGGTAAGAATTCTGATATGAAAACTGAAAGGGACTGGTGTGGCCCCAGTGCAGGCAGTACCCAACCCCAAGGTGTGCTGGGATGGAGGGAATTGTCTCCCTGAGGGGGGGTGGGTGCCACGTCCAGAAGATGTCCCCTACAGCCCTCCTTGTCTCTGCAGGTCAACAGGGAGATTGTGTCGGGGCTGAAGTACATCCAGCACACATTCCGGAAAGGTGTCAAAAGTGAGTGAGTGGGCCCCACCCCAGGACAGGGCTGCACCAGAGGGGGTGCTGCAGTTACTGCTGTGTGACAGTGCCTGGACCCTGCTGCCATGGGGGTTGCTCCCTGCAGGGGGTGGAGCTGCTGGGGGGTGACACCTGTGTGCCCCAGCTCCTCTGCGGGTCCTGGTGGCAGGGACCCACCTCTTGCTTGCCTTAGTGCAGCCACTTGTGCACGGGGGGTCCCAAGCTGCCCCCACATGCCTCCTCTTCTCCTCCTAGTTGACAAGACCGAGTACATGGTGGGGAGCTACGGCCCCCGGGCAGAGGAGTACGAGTTCCTGACCCCAATGGAGGAAGCCCCGAAGGGCATGCTGGCCCGGGGCAGCTACAACATCAAATCCAAGTTCACAGATGATGACAAGACTGACCACCTGTCCTGGGAGTGGAACCTGACCATCAAGAAGGATTGGAAGGACTAGCCCTTCCCACAGCCAAACGCCAGAGAGCGTGAATCAGACAGTGGCTACCGTAGAAACCCCCCTGTACCAAAGTGCTGACATTGGAACCCTCCTACCTGTCGCCCCCCATTATCATTTGACCAGAGCTCGGGTTTGTAACGTGCCCCCTCCCCAGCACATTGCCCAGACTGCGCTGTCTGCAGCTGCCCTCCAGCTGTGCTGAGGGGGAGCACCCCCTCCCTGACAGGCCCCTGGCTGTGCTGGGGGGCTCCTGCCCACGGTTTCCTGCTCTGTGTGCAGCCCGGGGCCACTGAGGAACCCCAATGCCAGGCAGCTCCTGACCCGTTTGTTGGCTAAAATCCCGTCCAGCCCCTCCATCAGTGTCCTGGGAATGCCGGCAGCTTCATTTGTGGATGTTCCCTGTAACCATGATGCCTTAATGTGTAACACGAATCCTCTGGGGAGGGGGCCCTGCCCCTGTTACACTTTTTAAACATTGCCCACCCCCATTTGTTGGCATGGCACCCCCTTGCTCACGCCCCTCATGGGTTTTAGGAAAGATTCACAACTTCCTGCTTTGCTGCTGGTCCGTTCTTCACCTGAGATGGAGCATCTCCAGGGGGGGAGGGTGATGTGACACTTCGGGTGTACCTGGCCACCCCCTGGCAGCCTCAGGGTGGGGGGCTGTAGGGTCACCGTGTCACCTCACACTCCTGGCTGCAGTCCGGGCGGCTGCAGAGCACTGAATCCCTGGAGCAGCCCCTGCCCTCCTGCTGCTCAGGCTGAGGTCAGACAGAGCTGTTCCTGGAGCTGCTGCTGGCATGAAGAAAGAGCTGGCAACAGGCAAGTGCTCAGAAGAGGTTAATGCCTTATGTATCTGTTCTGCCTTGACACCCCGTGCCTGGCCTGTCAGTATTTATTGCCTTGACACTCACCCCGTGGCCAGGCCCGCAGCACGCCAGCTTGCCACATGGCCACAGTGCCCCTGGCACGCCCAGGGCTGAGCCGGCACCTCCAGCTTCTGTTTGGATCCCACTGAGGTGAGGTCGCACTAGAACCGGGACCAAGTACATGTGGCTTTCTCATAGCTGCGTCTCTGCCTCTAACCCCCCCACCCCTAGAGAGTTTTGGGTTTTTTGTTAATTGGATTTGGTGCATATTGTCTGTAAATCCTAGACCCGGGTTAACAGGTTTGGAATCATCGTCTGCTTCTCCTTTTATGACAGTAAATAAAATCTTTGAACTGACTGCCCTCTGCCCACTCTGCTTCTGTCCTGGGACTGTTTGGAATTATTCTTTGGGGGATCTGTGCATGCTTCTGGGCTAGCAGAAGACCTGAGCTCTAGGCTGGGGGCAGGAGGCCCCCACTGCCTCCTTCCTATGTCTCGTCTGTCCCTGCTGTGAGCTCTGTGCAGCCCAAGGGAGGGAGGGGGTGTGGAGGCAAACTGGGGGGTGGCTGGGGGGGGGTCTCTTGCCAGCGGAGAAGTGGGTGGGCTGTGGGCCTGAGCTGGCTGCATTGCGGTGACTGCAGCTGCCAGCACAGAGTGAGATTCCTGCGAAGCTGGAAGGAGGGAGGGAGTGGTGAATGGAATCCAGGAGCAGGGGCTGTGATAAGAGCCTGCAGATGTTTACAGAGCATGTGGCATGTTTGTGTTTAGGATAAGAAAAGTGTGGTTGCATGGGGAAAGCTGAGGAGGGGCCAGTTGGGCCCCACTCTGTGTCCAGGGGACCCACAGAAAGCTGAACACGAGGGGAACCTGTGAAGCCGACAGCCCCTCCCCTGGCCCCCCGGCAGCTGCAGTGCCAGACACCACATCCAAAAGGACTGCCAGGGCTCAGCCGTGGTGACAAAGCACAAGGGCTGGAATGACGAATCCCGATCCAGGCAGGAGCCAGTGCCCTGCAGCCTCCCATACGTCGGGATAGGAGCTGGGCACGGGCGGCCCCCCCCAGCCATGTCCCTTAGTGTGAGCCCAGTGGCACTGATAACGTGAACAAAGGCCCCTCTTGTTCTGGCCCCCAGGTCCCCCCTGATGCAATAGCAGCGCTTTGGCAACCCCGGCCGTTGGTGTTGCCGTTAGACCGCTGGTGGGTGCCCAGGCAGAGATGGCAGCAACCCGGGGAACCGAGGGCCACAGTGCTGATTCACTGCCTGTTTACTCCAGAAGCTGGGCAGGACAGGAAGGGCTGGAGGGTTCTTGCTGCCTGTGGCTTCCCCGAAGCCTCAGTGCCCCCTAGAGAAGCCCCTCACGACCCCGCACAGAACACCCAGGGCAGCTGCAGCCCTGCCGGGACTCCTGGCTCTGCACAGCCCAGCCCGGCCGCTGGGACCCGCAGGGAACTGCCAGTGCTGGGCTGGGGTCTCCCCACACGGTTCCGACCCACGGCAGACGGTGCCTGCCCAGGTCAAGAGCCACCGTGAGGCCTCAGCGGGACCCGGAGGCTGAGCTGGGCTCCCCGGCTCCATCCCCGGGAACACGGAGAAACACGACACGGGCCCGGCGGGGAGGGGGGACAGCACGGCTGCGGTACGACCCGGCGAGGCTCAGGCCGGTGCCAGTACCGGTACCGGTACCGCCCCAGCGACAGCACCGAGCAGCCTCGCGCGCAGCCATGTGTCCGTAACCGTCACGTGCCCCACGCACTTTCCCGCCGCTGCCGGAAGTGCCCCGTTCACTTCCGGGCGCTCAAAGGGCGGTGGCCGCGGCCCAGTCAGAATCCACCACGCGCGCCTGGCCACGCGCACGCGCAGTGCCCGCCCGCGGGGCCGCCCGAGTGCCACGTTCGAGGGCGGGCGGCCGCGCGAGGCGGCGGCGCTGACCAATCGTGACCGAGGCAGCGCCGAAAGGGACCAATGGCGGCCGGCGGGCGGGGTGGGAGGCCAGCGACCAACCCGCGGCGGTGGGCGGGGGGCGTGCCCAGTCTTCCGGCCAATGGGTGCCGTGCAGCGGCGCGGGCGGTGGGATCGGCCAATGTCGAGCAGCGGCGCGGCGGTGCCAGACCAATGGGAGGCGGCGGCGGCCGGGGGGAGGCGGGTTTATAAGCGGAGGCGGCGCCGCGCCCCCCACCCCGGGTCGTCCCGCTTCCCTCTGCTCGCCGCCATCAGCGCCATGGCCGGGCTGCGTGCGCTGCTCCTGCTGCCCTGCCTCCTCCTGCCCTCCGCCTGCCCCGCCGAGACCATCGAGGAGGAGGAGGGGGTGCTGGTGCTGCGCGCCGCCTCCTTTGAGCAGGCTCTGGCAGCGCACCGGTACCTGCTCGTCGAGTTCTGTAAGGGTCGGGGCCGGACCGGGCGGGGTGGGGTGCGTGGTGGGTCCGGAGATGGAAGGGAGGTGGCGGATGCCGAGGGGCCGGGCTGCTGTGAGGCAGTGCGGTGGGAGGGTGGCTGGGCCTGGGTGCGGGCTCTGACCTGCCTTGTACCTGTTGCCGGTGCTCTGCGGGGCCGGGCCGGCTGTGGGGGGGCTGTGCCCAGCAGTGGAGCTGGTCAAGAGCGGCGGGAGGTGCTGAGGGACCGGGCTCTCCCGGCCTGGGAAGGGAGGAGCCGCTGCTGGGAATGGGGGAGCAGGGATGTTGGCTCTGACCGGCTCTGTGCCCCCTCACGGGGCTCCCCGGGGATGGGGAGGGGGTCGTTCCCGGGGCGGGATCCTGCCCGTGCTGACTCGTGTCCCGCAGATGCCCCGTGGTGCGGGCACTGCAAAGCACTGGCACCCGAGTATGCCAAGGCGGCGGCCAAGCTGAAGGCAGAGGGGTCGGAGATCCGTCTGGCCAAGGTGGACGCCACAGAGGAGTCAGAGCTGGCGCAGCAGTTTGGGGTGCGTGGGTACCCCACCATCAAGTTCTTCAGGAACGGTGACAAGGCGGCTCCCAAGGAGTACACAGGTGAGTGGGGCTGGCCCTGCGCCTGCCCCGGGTGCAGAGGGCAGCAACGTGGCCGGGTCCTTCCCGTGCAGATGGACAAGGTCCACAGTGACAGCAGCCAGGGTGCTCTGGGCTGCTGAGGAACGAGTGTTCCCTTAATAGGTGTCCTACCCTGAGGCCGGGAAGATCCCTAGTGGGAGCTGAAGCTGGAGGAATGGCAAAGCAAACTCAGCTGGGTTTGTTGCGTGGCTCAAATCTACTTGAGTAGTGTAGGTCCCAGACCTGACTGTTGCTTGGGCAGTAAAAAGGCAAAGAGAGGATGTGAGTTGGGTGTGAGGACATCAAGACAAGCAGAATTCAACTAAACAAAATGATACTGTGCCATACAGTGGAGATAATGATTGGAATGCTGACAAAAGTGGGTTTTTTTCTTGAAAAATACTGGCATCTTGAGGAAGGGCTGTGTCTTAAGGTTTAAGAAAGTCCTTGGCCAGAAGCAAAAGGAGAATGGATTCCTGGAAGCCCCTTGTACCTTGACTTAACAATTAGGGATTAACTTAATTACCCTCGGAGTGAAAGGGAGAGTTGCGTAAACAGTATTTCAAATATTCTGACCTCTCGGCCAGCTGCTGAGCAGCCTCTGGAACTCAGAGGTTTTGTGTTATCTCTGGTAGCTGGCAGAGAAGCTGATGACATCGTCAGCTGGCTGAAGAAACGCACCGGCCCGTCTGCAACCACCCTGCCAGATGCTGCTGCAGCAGAGACATTGGTGGATTCCAGTGAAGTGGTGGTGATTGGTTTCTTTAAGGTAGAGTTTATGTTTCTGTTTGAGAAGCTCTCGTGTGTGTCTGGGGCCTCCCCTGCTCCCTGCCCCACCGGGACCTGCTGTCTGGGGAAGGTTCTGCACGTTGTGAAACACTCGTGTCCTGCTGTACCTGATCTTCCAGTTCCCTGGCTGGTGAGCCCTTGGATGCTTGTGCTTTGCTCCGACGTGTCTGTGTGAGACACCTCTCTGTGTTCCCAGGATGCCACATCAGAGGCTGCGAAGGAGTTCATGTCAGCAGCAGAGGCCGTGGATGACATTCCTTTTGGGATTTCCTCCAGTGCTGATGTCTTCACCAAGTACCAGCTTAGCAAGGATGGAGTGGTCCTCTTCAAGAAGGTACTGGATGATGCAAAGCACGAGCACCACGTTTGAGTCTTCTGTCTCTCTTCTCAGTAGTCAGACTGGAAGGAGGGCAGCCCTGCCCCCACAGAGCTGCTGGGCTTGGGTCTGAGCAGTGGCTTCACTTACTCTCTGTGTCTCAGAGACTTGGTTGCAGTTCAGTGATAGTCACCCAGCCCTTAAAACATCCATGGCTGGAGCTGCTGGGCTGCCCTTCCTCTCCCTCAGCTTTGAAGGTCCTAAACCCAGTGGTAGCTGAGGTCTTGATGGCTGCCACCATGTGTATGGGACCACAGCTAAGCAATGTTGTTTTAAAACTTGGCCAATATTGACCCTGCAGCCAGGTGAGGGCTCTGTCTCCCAGGGTTGCTGTGTGTCTTCCCCCTGGGGCTGCTGTGTCCCTCCTACTACCCTGGGTCCTATGGCCCTGTGGTTGCAGCAGAGTGCCTAAGAGGCTTTGCAGCTCCAGCTGACCAGGCTGGGGCAGGTGGGTTATGTGCAGAGGGATACAGAACCAGCAGTAAGTTTACCAACACCTTTCACTATTTTAAACCCCAAGTTTGGGATGAAATCCCAGGTTTGAGAAAACAAGTGGAGGTTTCTTAGGCTTGGTGGTGCCACATGTGTGGGTACAGTCAGGTAGGACAAAGCTTCTCTGGGCTCAGACTTACTGAACCTGTAATCTGATCACTCATCACTATAACCCCTTCCAGCTAAGGTAGGCTGAAGAGTTGAGTGAATTTATATTGTTCTTTCATTGTTCAGATAAAATGGCATATTTTATTCCATTGTACCTATGAAGTTTCTTTTATGGTACCAGAAGCTTGTAGACTAAAATTCTCAGTTGGAATTGCTGAGGTGCAGTAAATTCCTTGGCTAATGAGTTCACAGTGCGGGGGGTTTGCAGCCGAAAGATGAGGGATGAGTGAAGGGAGTGGGGTTTGGTTCTTGCCAGCTGTGTCTTGCTCTTCTCATGTGTGAAATCTATGTGCTCTCTCCATGGCTACTGCTGGTCTCAAGATGCTGTTTCCAGGGCATTTCTCCACTTGTGTTCATGTCCTTTGGCAAATGCTGAATCCAGAGCTCCTCTAGAGCTGACCCTGGGGCTGTGGGGAGACCCAGCACCAGGCTCCCTGCAGGGATGTGTGAGGTGGCTCTGAAGCAGGGGCTGCTCCAGGGCCTGGGTGTTGATGAGTTCTTGCCCCAGCTGTGGTTTAGTTCCTGGGCTTTCACCCATGCTTAGCATTCTGTGGGGTGGGTGTGGCTTAATCTCATGTACAGTCTTCTAGCCTTGGAATCCTGCAGGATCTAGTTACTCTTCGCTCTGGAGGGCTGGGGCAGTGGCAGGAGCAGACAGTGAAGGAGTTTTTCAAGCTGTTCTCTGTGAGTGCAGTCAGCTTGGTTACATCTGGAGTGATAAGCAGTTCTGCACCTGCTTCTCTGTCCAGAGTCAGGAGTGGGAGGGTTCTTACTCTGAGAGGCTATTTGTGAGCCCCCTGAGGGTTGGAGTGCTGCAGGATTGCTCTGAAGAAAGGGGTTGAGGAGCCTTTGGCCTCTGGATGCTGCCAATTTGTTCCTCTTCTGGTGTCATGCCTTGGTGATGCCCTGGCAGCTCTCAGACATGTCCACCCCAAGCCAGTGTGAAAACAAGCACCATCAGTAACTTGGTAAACCTATGACCAGCTGCTTCATTTTAATAAGGGCTGTTTTGGGCTTTGGCTCAGCATTTGGGTCTAAACTGTGAGGGTTTGTTCATGACAAATGATTCTTGTTCTCCTTGTGAGTTGTTCAGACCTGCAGGCCCCTCAGACAGCTGCTTCAAAGATGCTGGGGTGATGTCTGCTCTTGAAGGTATTTATGAAGTTAAGTGCCAGTTTAGTGCCAGTGTGAAGTGTTTTGCTCAGCTCCTCAGTTGGTATACTTCCTCCCACAGGAGGTTATCCCAGTCCACTCTCAGTTCTGCCAGGAACTTGAGTGTTGCCCTGTTGGAGAACTGCTGTGTTGTCCTGCACATCCTCTCTAACCTTGACGGCCCTCAGCAGCTGTTCCCTTTCCAGGCTTCCAGGGAGGGTTCTGAGAATCCTGGGCTGGGTTAGAGGTGATGTCCTGATAGGGGCAGGGATCTGGCACCTCTGTTGTGGTGTGTGTGTCAAACACGTGCAGTCAACTCCGACAGGAGGGACTCGGATGACCCACAGGGCTCAGTCAGTCACTGTTTCCCTGCAGGGCTTTGGGTCCAAGTGTGTATCTGTGCTGGCACTGCTGATCCCTCAGGAGCAGAAACCTGTCTCTGCTCCAGTGTCTTCCTGCTGGTCAGTCTGATGCCTCCTGCAGCAAAGTGAGACAGCTCTTGGAAGCTGTTGTGGGACATGTTTCACAAACAGTTTTATGGTCATGCAGAACAACAAGATCCAAGCTTGCCACTTACTGATGCTCACTTGCACTTGGCACTTGCTTGCCAGGAAGGTGGACCCGTTGATCCAGATTTTGTTGTGTGGAGACTTTGTTGAGAGCTGGAAGTCTGCACTGAGCAAGTGCAGCCAAGATCCCCTGGGGGGGGTGACTGGTGTGAATTACTTTATTTCTTGCAATAAATCTGTGTGGGTTGTGGAAGTGTCCTCATGCAAGAATGTCTGTTTTTTGCAGTTTGATGAAGGCCGTAACAACTTTGAAGGGGAACTCAAGAAAGATAATTTACTGAATTTTATCAAGGCTAATTCATTGCCTCTGGTCATAGAGTTCACTGAGCAGGTAGGTTTTTGGATATATATTGCTGCTACAGAGCTGCTGTGTGAGTACAGCACAGCTTACACTGCATGTTGTGTGTTTGTGTGTTACCCCAGAGGTGATGCTAGTTTGGGGTTATGGAGAAGAGTGAAGAACTCCAGAGAAGGGAGGTGTAGGGTGTACCAGGCAGTCCTGTAGCACCAGAGGCTTCTGTGGTCTGGTCAGAACATCAGAGCCAATCTGGTCTGGACACTGATGTACCTCTTCGAGAAATAAACTTTATTATCTATTACTCAGACTGCTCCTAAAATCTTCGGAGGAGAGATCAAGACTCATATCCTGCTGTTCCTACCAAAAAGTGTGTCTGACTACCAAGGGAAACTGGACAACTTCAAGAGTGCAGCTGGACACTTCAAAGGGAAGGTGAGGTGGATTTCTTGGGTCATGCATCAAGTGATCCTCCTGCAGAGGGGAGCTGCACTGTCGGCATTTGCTGGACAGCTGTGGAGCAGGGCCTGGAGCTCTTGTCTCTCTTGGTGCTGGATGACTCTGCTGCTGCCTGGCAGAGCTGCTGAGGAAGAGCAGTCACCTCCTGACTGTCCTTGCACCTGGGTGTCAGTCTGGCTCTGCCTTAGTCCCCATCAGTGCCAGGTCTGTGCTCCAGCCCCTGTGTGGGCTTGGGAAAAGATAAGGGACAGCAGGGCTCCACCCCACCTAGATGGGTGCGTAAAGTCTTGATAGCCAAGAGCTGCTTGTCCTCACTGTGTGCCTTTGACTTTTTCCTCCAAAGATCCTGTTCATCTTCATCGACAGTGACCACAGTGACAACCAGAGGATTTTGGAGTTCTTTGGCCTCAAGAAAGAAGAGTGTCCAGCTGTACGCCTGATCACACTGGAGGAAGAGATGACCAAATACAAACCTGAATCAGATGACATCACAGCAGACAAGATCAAAGAGTTCTGTAACAAATTCCTGGAGGGCAAGATTAAGGTAATGAAGACAAATGCTGCTGGTGGCCAACCTGCTGGCATAACAAAATCCTCCTTGTGAGGAGCTGTGTGAGACATCTTGAGAAAATCCTCCCAATTAACAGAGGTCAGGCTTTGTGCTGGGAAAGGAAAGGCAGAGCTGCTGGGGCATGGAGATTGCAGGCGAGTGAGCTTTTTGCTGGCACTGGAGTGCAGTCAGCGCCTGCTCTCTGCTGCTCCTGGTCACTGGGTGTTTATGCAGTTGCTTTTTCTGTCAGCAATCCGTGGAAGGTGTGAAGTTGTGTGGCAGACTTTTAACGAGCTGCTGGAGGTGGCCACGTGCAGCTCGTCCGGGTAGGGATGGTTTAGCCAAGCTGGGTCCTGTGGGAATGATACTGTCAGCAATACCATTTCCTTCCCACAGAGCTCAATTGCAGTTCTCCCTGCACTTGAGCACCTGTCATTCCTGATGGTTCAGGGTGGGAAGGAGACTTTCTGGAAGCAGAAGAGGAAGTGACTGATTCACTGATTGCTCACAGCTCCTGTGGGGGTGGATCAACTCAGGTTTCCAGGATTGTGTGTGCATCCCAAGCAACTGTGCAGCGAACCTGTTTTTCAATTCCACTTCTTCTAGCCCCACCTGATGAGTCAAGACCTTCCTGAAGACTGGGACAAGCAGCCTGTGAAGGTTCTAGTTGGGAAGAATTTTGAAGAAGTTGCTTTTGATGAGAATAAAAATGTCTTTGTAGAATTCTGTAAGTATCTTTCAATGGCTGATTCCAAGTAACTGTTGTGATAGGAGTGCCAGAGTATGGCATGACTAGGATTAGGGAGAAAGCATCTCACAGAATCTGAACCACAAAGGGAGAGCCTCAGTTGAGAAGCTGTGTGTGACCTGTATGAAGGGGTTGCTGGGAGCTTGTTAGGTGGCTGGTGTTAGCTGTCTCTGTGATTTAACAGATGCCCCCTGGTGCGGTCACTGTAAGCAGCTGGCTCCAATCTGGGACAAGCTGGGAGAGACCTACAGGGACCATGAGAACATTGTCATTGCCAAGATGGACTCCACAGCCAATGAAGTGGAGGCAGTGAAAATCCACAGCTTCCCCACGCTCAAGTTCTTCCCTGCAGGCTCTGGCAGAAATGTAAGGCAGCAGCTGACCTCCATACACATCCTCTAACGAGGGAGCTCCAGGAATGCTTGGTTGCCTGCTTGAGTTCCTTGGGGAGGGCTCTCTGTTCTGTAGAGATGGGACACGTCAGGTCTGCTGGACAACAGAGACCCTTTACTGGGGGGCTGGGCTGTAGGAAAGAGTGTGGTGGGAGTGGGAAGTGGGAATGGGGAAAGGAGGGAGCGTCGCAGAGGACTGTGCTCATCTGCAGGCTATTCTTTCCTCGCAGTGATCTCTGAAGTCTAGTGGCTGAGCTGTTTTCCTTCGTCTCATATGGGTGAAGGTGAATTTTTAAATTCCCTTTTGCTTGGCATGTGAACTGTTGCTCAGAAAGAGAATTATCCTGTCCAGGGGTGGGGCTTCATAGCTGCCCATAACCATTATCTGAATGTTTTTCCTTCTGTAGGTCATTGATTACAACGGGGAGAGGACACTAGAAGGCTTCAGAAAGTTCCTGGAGAGCGGGGGTCAGGATGGGGCGGCAGCTGATGATGTGAGTAACACAAATACAGAACTTGGGGCCTTCAGGATGAGGAGCGTGAATTGGATCTGTTGCTGTGCTTCACCTTAGCCCAGAATAAGGTCCTGGGTCACTATATGGCAGGAAAGGATATAAAAGGCTTAAACACAAAAGCATCTGAATATGATATTTTTATAAAGATAATTGGTGTTAACCTCTAAGTGTTCACAAGTTGTCTCTGGTGGTTATACTGGAGCAGTTAGAGGGCCCATTCCTTATTGAGAGCTCCTGCTTACATCTGGAACTTGTGGTGAACATCACATGTGCTGGAAGCTCTTCATGTGCTGGGGTGGAGGGTGTTGCAGGTGTTGGTACCAGCTTCCAGGGTTTTCCAAACCATAATGTCCTGGATTCAGAGCTCTTGGCAGAAGTTTGTGTTTTGTTAACGTGGCAGCAGAGAATGGTGAGCATCTGAGAGATGCTGCTCAGTGCCTGGGTCTGTATCCCACCTAATGTATCAGATACCAGGAGCTGTCTTTGTCATTTACACAGGATCTGGAGGACCTGGAGACAGATGAAGAAACAGACCTTGAGGAAGGAGATGATGATGAACAGAAAATCCAAAAGGATGAATTGTAAAGAGAAGACTGATCTGCATTACCCTAAAAATCAGACACTAAATTGGCTGCTGTTCTGCAGCCCAGTGAGTCAGAAACCCTTTGAGATTAAAGCAGAAGGTGAATGACTGGATCCAGGGATTGGCTTTTAAAGTAACACTTTACCCTCACTTGTCTGTACACTTGACTCTTTTCTTTCTTTTTGCTTTTGAGAAGGGACCTGTCACTAGGTAGCCAGCCCAGCCAGCTGGGCTTTTTTTTTTATTATTATTATTATGATGTACTTTTTTTGTACACAGCTTTTGTTTGAAATATTCTATTCTGGGTAGAAGCAGATTGTGAAGTGGTAACACGAGTTCAGTGGCCCAGCCTTCTGGAGCCTTGCCACTAACATCTTCCAGGAAAGCTTTTTCCTTTTTTTTCTTTCTAAACTTAAGCCCATAGTTGATCTCTATGCTTGGCAGGTCCACAGTGGTTTCAGCTGTTCTTCCCTGGAAGCAGCTTTCAGCTTCTCCAGGGGAAGAGGCAGTAGCTGATGGCATCATCCTAGTGACAGGTGTATGTGAAGGTGCTTCTCTTCACACTGGCCGGATTTTTCCTCTCTGCTTTAAGACACTTGGAGATGACAATTCCAAACACCTGGAAGGGTGGAATACTGTGCACCAGCTGTGGCAGGCTCTGGGGTGGAGGAGATCGCTGGCTCACAAGCTCCCATGTGACCTAGCTGTTGCCATCCTTTTGATCAAACACGAGGCTGTTCTGCAGTCTCTTCCTGTGCGTTATTTTGAGTGGGTTGACCAGGCAGGTGGGGGGTGGGAGGGTGATAAACCAGATCAAACTGGACACTTGCAATTACAGGGGTTTGGGGACAAACTTGAATGGGGGAGTGCCTCAAGGGCTTGAGGTACATCAGGTTGTTTGCAGTATTTGCTACAACAACATTGGGACTGAATTTGTTGGCCAAATAAAGTTGAGATTTTAATACTATTGTAACTCTCTGTCTCTGTCAGAATATAGAATCAATAATTGAATCTGGCCTGAAAGAGGATCACAGTTCAGGGGCTGGTTCTTCAGGGCTCTGCAAAAAGATGTGGTTTTGTCAGCTTTCTCAAACCACACTTGCCCTGCAGGTGCCTTTTGGTACCTCAACGTGAAGAAATTTGTGTTGGGTCATCACGTAAAGGAAAAGAGGATGATGATGTCCAGGTTGGATTGCTGTGGGCAGGCAGATGTCTTATCAGCCTGTCAGCAGTGAGTGGCCACTGGTGCTGAGCAGCTCTGCTGGTTGCCAGCTGGCCTGAGGCAAGGGGACCTCACTGCTTGGGAGCAGCTAACCTAGGAATTTGCTTCTAGGGAAGCCTAGGGCTGCCTTCAGCACTGCTGTTGGGCTCACATGACCCAGTGAGCCACATTACTATTTCCAAACCATTTGCTTACTGCTGGAAATATTCCTGTAAGTAAATGTAAATGTCATATGTGAGAGGGCATCTCAGGAAGTGGCCAGTGCTTGTTACCGAGGGTGGCAGGGCAGAAGCTTTGTTACAGGGCTTGTCCCCAGTGCTGTGATTCATGGTAGCTGTTGCTGAATTAGAGGCTGCTTTGAGTTTTGGGGTGGGAGGAGAAGTTCCATGAGAAGGCGATGGAAGGACTGGTCTCAAAGTCCATTTTGGGGAGCCAGGTCAAGTGTGAGCAAGGCTGCAGTGGTTCTGTTGGTCTGAGACCTGCCTTGCTCAGTGGAGGCAGAGCAGAACTCTGCTGGGGTCATCTCATGTGCACAGCTAATTGCTGTTCCAAGAAGGCAGACTAAAATGTCCTGTCTGCACAAACAGCTCAGCCTGCTGCAGCACCGTGTTCCGTCTGATGTGGAGATGCTCAGCAGAAAAATCAATGCATTCACCAGAAGATGGACGAGGCAGCTCCTGGTGCGTGGGTGACTGAGCTGCAGCCTTGCTGCTTGCTGGGCTCAGGAGAAATGTCTGCTGTAAAAGGGACAGGATGAAATATCTGTGACTCCTCAAGCAGCACAGGGATTTATCCTGATGCACTGCAGCAGAGTTCATCATCCTGTCTGGACACTTCCCATCAGCACAAAACAGTGCAGGAAGATTGTGTACCTGAAATGACCAAAATGGTGGGAAAAAGAAGGGGGGGGTGGTGTTGCTCAAATCCTTGGTGGAGGTGAACAGTTCCTCTGTGGTAAATGGTCTGTTTTGAGCTACAGCTGAAGAGACAAGAGATGAGTTGTTTGGGGGTGGTGCAGTCCCTCATCTCTTCTGAGGCTGCTCTGCAGGAGCCTATTCTCATGTAGCAGATGGCTCTGGTAGGATGCTGAACACCATGGATGGGCACTGCAAGTGTCTGGTTCTGTGCCTGCCGCAGGAGCACCTGCAGCACCTCTGTCCTCTCCAGGGCTCTGGTGACACCCAGCATGATAGAGTGGTCTCCAAGTGGAAGCCAAACTCTGCCTTGTAGCCATGATGGGCAGCACAGCTCATGCTCCTGCTCTCACATCTAATGCAACCACAGCAGAGTGAGCTCTAAATGTATTTGGCACCGTCACCCCATGTCTGTGCTGAACTGGCTGGCTGGCACATGAGTGGATGGTTCTCCTTGCTGGGCAGTCATGCTCAATCTTCTCCCTGGCACATGTCCATGTGTGTATGAGGGCTTGCTGTTGGAAAATTGTTTTCAGGCCCTGGCATTCTCAGAAGGGCTGTCCATGCAAAAGCAAGAGTAGCTTTGCCCCTTGGATGGGCACACCAACAGGTGGGCAGTAAGATGAGACACCAACTTCTGCCCAAAATCGGGAAGCTGAGGGAATGGGCAGCTCAATTACAAAGCATCATGGCAAATAGCATGAGCTGCACATCCCCAAAATAGCCCACAGGATCCTATATAATGCCATGGCCCTGGAGATCCATCAGTCTTGGGCCAAGGGCCCAGTGGATGAACAGCATCTGCCTGGCACTGTCTGCTGTGCACGGCATGGGAGCATAAGGAGAGCCCAGCAGAGTGGTGGCCCTGCCAGGCAGGGGACTTGGGCAGAGGAGCGAAGCAAGAGCCACCACAGCTCTGTGGAGAGGAGGGACCTGAGGGGCAGAAGAGGAGAAAGCAGCACTTTGAGGCCAGCGGGTGGTAGGCCCAGGCAGTGAGCTACTCCAGCTGCTCCTGCAGCCCCACACAGGTCCTGCTCTGTGTCCAAAAGCTGTGGTCAGCATGGAGGATTCCTGCCCAGTCCCCGTGTCCCAGTGCAGTCGCTACGCCCAGAGACTGAGAGCCACGCGCACCGTGCACTTCCCTAATGACGTAGTCTTCCAGGACCACATCAGGGAGGGGGACCTGGAGCAGGTGGGCAGGTTCATCCGTGCCAGGAAGGTGACACTGGACACTATCTACCCTTCTGGTGAGTGCTGCTGGGACGTGTGTGGCAGCATGGCTCAGCTGGGCTGCAAGAGAGCCCTGCAGCCAATGTGGGGATAATGGCCACCTTTGGCAGGGTGATGGGCTGGAATTGTGCCCTTCTCCTCCAGGGTGAGGAGCAGTGCTTTACCTTCTCTCCATGCATGGCCAGCGTGTGTTCACCCCTGATCCCTCCAAGGTGTGATCTGCACCTGCAGTGAGGTTGAACCCAGGGAAGGAGCTGTGGGCATGGGCTGTGCAGCTCTGGGCAGACAGCTGGGCTCCTGCCCTCTGCCTGGCCTGGGACAGAGCTGGGAGAGGCACAGTTCTGTGCTCTGCTCCTGGAGCTGTCCAGTTTCCACAAATGCTCTTTGGTGTCCCATGTCTGGAGCTGTGGACTTGTGAGTTTCTGTCGGTGGGGCAGGCACTGTGCCACGCTGGCACCCAACTGCACTGTGATGCTTAGTGGAAGCCTTGGTCTGTGCTGGCTCATGCAGCCCCCAGGGTTGTCCCTTTCTTGTGCTTGGCTCCAGCTTCTGCTGTCACACAGTCATGGAAACAGGGACTCAGATGGCCTCAGGCTTTGTCCTTTCTATCCTGATTGCCTCATTGCTTGCTTTGTAAGGAGCGCCCAAAACTTGGACAGAGCAGGGGCCCGAAGATACTCTCTCCTGGTGTCCCCGTATTGGTTCTGGCCTAGACTCAGGGCTGGCCGTTGGCTGGGAGTGCTGCAGGAGAGGGCAGCTCCTCCTAGGTGGGTGCTACAGCACCTACAGAGGGTATTTCTGCTGCAGAAGGGAAACAGAAACCTGTGGCAGCTCCTCTTGCTTCCTCAAGCTGTTTGTTGTGCCAAACTCATCGCCCTGATAAGGAGGGTTTGCTGGCACCTCTCCTGCTGGTCCTCCTTTCTCAACCTGCACTTGTGAGCTCAGCGTTCAAGAGACAACTCCTCCGGTCTGGGTCTGACAAATCCTCTCCCCCAGGCATGGCCGCCCTCCACGAAGCCGTGCTTACAGGAAACCTGGAATGCGTCAAGCTCCTGGTTAAATACGGTGCCGACATCCACCAGAGAGACGAGAACGGGTGGACGCCCCTGCACATGGCCTGCAGCGACGGCTACGCCAACATCGCCAGGTGAGGAGCCCCTCGGCGGGGCCGGGCCCCAACCCGCCGTGTGCCGAGCCCCGGGAGCCGCGGGCAGGCGGGGCCGGGCTCCGGGTGCCTCCTGGGGAGAGCGCCCGGTACCTGTGAGCCTGGACGGGCCCGGGAAGAGCGCGGCGGGCTGGGGTCTGCCGGTAGCCCCGTCCCGTGCTCAGCCCGGCCTCCCGCAGGTACCTCATCTCCCTCGGGGCCAGCCTGGAGGCCACCACCGACGAGGGGGAGCGGCCGTCAGACCTCATCGACCCTGAGTACAAGGACCTGGTGGAGCTTTTCGAAGACACCACCCTGGGCTGAGGCGGGGCACGGCGAGGAGCGGGGCCGGGGCGGCGGGGCTGCGCCGCGCTGCAGAGACGAGGCCGGGGCCGGGCTGGGCCTGGCCCGGCGGGGGCTCGATCGGGACCGCGGCTCGGGAACCACTTTGTACTTTGTACCACTTTGTACCAATAAAGGATCTCGGACAGCACGGCTGCCTGCGCCGGGACGGGGCGGGACCGGGGCGGGACCGGGGCTGAGGCGGGACGGGGCGGGGCGGGGCTGAGGGCCAGGGGCGGGTCGAGTGCGACGTCGCTCCGCGTTACGTCACCGCGCCGGGGGTGGGGCGGCGCCTGCGCGCGGCGGCGCTTCCGTCGCGGCCCGAGGGCGATCGAGGCGGGAGCCGGGCCCAGGTGAGGGGCGCGCGTTGCCATGGCGACGGGCGAGGGGCGGCCCGCGGCCTAGCCCCGGCCTGGCCGCCCTCTCCTTTCTCCCCGCAGCCGCGCCGAGCCCAGGACAGCCCGGCCCAGCCCGGCCCATCCGCACCGACGACGCCATGGCCAGGTGAGCCCCGCCCTCTCCGGGCCCATCCGCGGCCGCAGGCCCGGCTGAGCCCCGCGCTTCGCTTCCAGCTCCCCCGTGTCCCGTGTGGTGTACAACGGCAAGCGGAGCAGCGGCCCGCGCTCTCCCGGCGCCGGCAGCGAGATCTTCACCCCGGCCCACGAGGAGAACGTGCGCTTCATCTACGAGGGTGAGCGGGGGCCGTGGGACTATCTAAGTCCTGGGACTGGGGGTCACAGGAATGGGGAGGGGTCCCGGGGCTGGGGGTCCCCGGCTGGCGCCGGACCAGCGTCCGGGCCGGCCCTCACCCGTGTCCCTGCAGCCTGGCAGTGCGTGGAGCGTGACCTGCGAAGCCAGATGGGCTCTGAGCGCAGTTTGGTCGAGGAGTACGTGGAGAAGATGCCAAACCCGAGCCTGAAAGGTGAGAAGTGTGGGGGGCACGCTTCCCCTGCTCCTGCTGGAGTTGATGGCTGGCCCCTGGGAGCCTGGGAAGGGGCTGTGATGCACTTCTCCTGTCATCCCTGTAGCGTTTAAACCTGTCGACCTGGGTGATCTGAAGAGGAGGAATACACAGGATGCAAAGAAGTCCTAAGATGAGTCTTTCCTGCAGATTGGCTGGTCTCTTAAGGTCCTCAAGCAGATATAATTTGAAATTTTTGTGTTGATTTCCTCCTCTGGTCTGTACTCCCCAATGCCCACAGGAGAGCCAGTCAGCTTTGGGACTGGCTCTGAAGCTTCCTGAAATCAGAGATGCTCAGGGGCTCTCTGAGGGTGCCCAGAACCTGTGCAAAGAATTCCGGCCCCCCACTCACAGCTTCCTCTGGCCTCAGGCTGTCCTTCCTCACTTTGTCCTGGGCTCCCAGATCTCCCACTCTCCTCCACCTCCACCCCTGGTGTGTTGGGTGTGTGGACTCTCTGATGTGCAGCAGAGGGGAGCTGGGGGGCTCTCTGCTCCCTCCTGTGCACCAAGGATCTTGTGGGGCGGGCAGGGGGAAGGAGAGCTGGTTCTGTCCTTGTGCTCGGGAAGGACAGTGAGACCCCCCAGCCCAGCTGGGGTAGGTCCCCCCAGCTGCTCCCTGTTGGGGGGGGTGAGCTTGTCCCTGGGTCTGTGTCCGAGCCAGACCCTCCTGGTGCTTGGGCTGGGACCTGTGGCGCTGGAGACAGAGCTATTCCCCTCTCCCTGCAGCTGGGGGAAGTGGGGTGTCAGCACTGCCCCAGTACCTGGGGTGTGCTCTAGGGGGGACTGGGCTGCACTCATCCCCCACACACTCAGGGGCAGCCCCAGGGGAGGTGGCAGGGAGGGGGCAGCTGGTGCTGACTGTGCAGAAGGGTGGTGGTTGGCACTCTAGCCCTCACCATGCTGTTCTGCAGTAACACCGTTTTCCAGTCGTGTGGCCTTGGAGCAGACCTGCCCCCCCCACCTGATGGAGCTGTCACCATGGGGGACCATGGGAGCAGCCAGTGGGAAGGGGACTTGTGGGTGCTCTGCCCAGCGCTGGGGGGGTGCAGGGGGAGCCATGGCTGCCATTACTTTTCCTCTGTTGAGTCGTTGAGCTGTACTGTTCCCCCTTTTTTTTTTTTCTGTTGTCTGTCACTTGAGGAGTGTTGTAAATAAAAACCTGATGTCCTTTTGGCTCTGCCTCCACCTGATGCTGCCACAGTTGGGCTTGGGACCTCCCCCTCCGCTGTTCCCAGCAGCAGAGCAGTGTGCCAGAGCTTCCCAGGTCTTTCCAGGACTGAGCAAGTTCAAGGCATAGTAACAGGGAAAGCAGAAGCTGCTTCTTATTTTCATTGTATTTTTTTTCCACAAGCAGTCCTCCCCTCACACGTGCTCACAGTCTTGATTCCAGGGCTTTTCGTGCCAGCAGCAGAATGCCCTTGGGTACTGGCAGCCCTCCTGTGAGCCAGCATCCCAGGAGCTGTCACTGGGCTGGAGGTTTAAATGTTGAGACTATTAATACACTCAGATCCTCTTCCCTTCCCTGCCTTAATGGCATTTTAGCTATACTTAGCATTGCTAGAATTGCTCCTCAGGTGCATCTCTACACTTAGCTCTGACCCTGTTTGCCCCCATCACCAAAACATTCTGGGGTGTGTCAGGAAGGTGCCTCAGCCCTTCTGCTCTGGTTGTCTTGTGGGCCATGTCCCTGCTCTGGCACCCGGCAGAGTCAGCTCGTGCACAGTGCAGGATGAGTTCACATGGAGCCTTTGCTGCTCCTGGTCCTGCAGACCCTGTCCTGGGGGCTTCAGTTGTGTCCCCAGGCCACGCATGGGGTCCCACAGCCCAACCTCACCAGCCTCTGCCTTGTTTTTCTCTTCACTTGGGTGCTGTGCAGCTGGAGGCAAAGCTGTTGCCTGAACTCTAAATGTCATACAAAAATCACTCTATAAACAAGCAATTTTTATAAAGACTAATCGCAAACCACGGGGGTGAGGGCAGTGAGGCAGTGGCCGAGTGTGGCAGTCGAGGAAGGGAGTGCCCCGGGCCAGGGACGCCAGGTTGTTTGCCCATAAAAACCGAGTTTGTTTTCCCAGTGACTCGGACACGGGGCTGATCATTAGATTATAGGGTGGGAGGCCAAGCGGGATGTGTCCTCTCATTGAATTAGGTAGTGGGGAGAGGGGCCAGCGGCGGGAAGGAGGTACTTAGAAGATCAGTTTGTGCCATGCAATTCCCATGATAAAGTGGGAGTATTCCAGTGAGTGCTGTGGCCCTGGGGTGCACCTGAGTGGGCTGGGGTGGGTGGCCATACTGTTCCAGGCTGAGACCCTCAACAGGCAGTGCCAGACCAGGGCCAGGAGGTATTCCCAGGGGCCACAGTGCAGTGCCCACAGCCAGGGGAGCTCTTGTAGGCATGGGGACACAGGACAGCAGGCTGGGGGACATGGCACAGAGACACCCCGTGGGCTTGGGGTCCCTGCTGTGGTGTGGCAGAGGTGTGGCCCTGGTGTGTTATCCTCTGGGCAGGGTCTCCGTGCCCTCAGTGCTGTGGTGACAGGGATAGCTGTGCCCTGATGGAGTGTTGAGGTGCCATGGCAGGGGGGACAGTGGGGTGTTGCCACGGCAACGCTGGAGCAACAGGCACAGGGCCCGGCGCCGCGTGATGACCATATTTACCTTCCCAGAAACAGCTTCGTGCTCCAGCAATTTGCCTCAATTAGGGTCATTACCGCATCAGGAGGCCAAAGTGACAGCAGTGGCCGTGGGGGCCAGCGGCTCGGCGGGGGCTGCCCTGGCTGGCTCCATTCCCTTCTCCATCCCAGGCAGACCCCAGGCCCTGCTCCCCTCGCACACCCAGCCCCACAGTACCGGGTAAACATGTCACCACAGCGCTGTCCCCCCACAATGCAGACCCCCTCCCATCCTGCGGCCCCGCTGCCAGCACTGCCCTGGCCCCTTGATGCTGGGTCCCCGCTCACTGGGGCAGGCAGCAACTTGTCAAATAAACAGAGGAAAATTATTACGTGCTCGGCCCAGCGCTGCGGTGCCAGGGCCGCTGCTGTGGATGTGGCCACCCTGTGTCCTCTGTGGCTTCCTCATGCCGGCTGGCATGGGCGGTGCTGGGCAGAGTGGGCTGGGGGTGGTGACCCACCCAGCCACGGTGTTCACTGCCTGGGGCCCTGGGGCACCACTCCAAGTACATCCCCGGTGCCGGGCTCCACATGGGTCCCGGGCTAATGCTGACTGCCGTCTGCTCATGGCCAAGAGGGACTGGCCACGGGGTTGATGGGCAGTGTCCGTGGGGCAGCCAAAGGTCATGGCAGGACTGTCCATCGGTCTGTCCATCCCGCTGCCCCCTGTGGGGCAGGGTGTCCCGGCTGGGAGTGCACATAGCTAATCCCTGCACACCAGGCAATTGTGGTGCCCAAAGCTGCGGCATCCGGGCTTAGCACTCATGTGCGCAGCACAAGCTTCTTAGGGTCCTGATCACTGCACTCCCCCACCGCCAGCAGCAGCCCCAGGTTGTGGGCATGGGGCACCCCCATGGTGCTGCCAGCGGCTGCTGCCTGGCAGTGGCCTGGGCCAGCTCCCAGGAGAGCGGGGGCTGCTGCGGGCAGACCCAAATGATTTAATTAAAGGCTCCTGGCAGTGAAAGGACAGCCGATTAGCAGCCAGAGGAGAGCATGTGCTGGAGGGAGCTGGAGCCCTGGATGGCAGCGCTGCAGTGGCTGCTGCTCCATCTCTGCCCCCTCACCTGTGGGGCTGGCAAGAGGGGCTGTGGGGAAAGTGTCGTCTGGTGCAGTCCCCCAGTACAGTTGGTCTGCCTCCCCTCCCTGGCTGTGGCTGTCACCTGGGTGCCCAGACCCACGCGCTGGCTGCAGACAGAGAAGCACATGCAGAGCTGGTCCTGCAGCCCAGCCTGGGCCCACACCTATTTACAATTACAACAGATAAATTACAGCACTGCGCAGAGGGTCGCAAAGGCGCACGAGGCAGCACCACAGGATGAACTCCACCCACCCCTACCCAACATACAGACTCCCCCCCACCCCCAAGATCCCTTTCCCACCAAGGTCCAGGTTCCCCTGGCCGTGCCTCACCCACAGCCAGCCCAACTGCCTCTATCGTCCGGTGCCCAGCAGCCCCACTGGGGCAGGACAGGGCTGGGGAGGGGGATGGCAGCTGCCCCTTTGGCTCAGCCCTCTTGCTCTGGCTGCAGGCTCAGAACTGGCTCTCAGCTGTGGTCTCGGGGAAGTCATAGCAGTGGTGCTGGGCCTCCAGGGCGAGGGGCTCAGCCGTGCTGTCTCTGGTGGTCTCGAGGTAGTGGGTGCCGGGGTGAGGGGTGGCCAGGCTGTGCCCCAGCCCGTTTCCACAGCCACCCACCACCAGCTGATGCTTCTCGCAGGCACTGCCGGCACCATTGCGGGCACCAGGTGCATGGCTGTAGGTGTGCTTGTACTCCTCCGCCAGGTCCTTCCCCAGCTTCCAGCGCTGCCACCGCTTCAGCAGCTCTGCCTGCACCTGTGGGCAGCTGCCGTCAGCCTGGTCCTTGAAACCCTTGGCTGCCCAAACCCCCAGCTGCCCTCTCCCACACTGTCCCACTCACCTCCTTGTTGACGAAGCAGTAGAGAATGGCCACCAGCATCCCCTGGGCAGAGAAAGGAAAAGTGTGAGAGGCATGCAGCTGGACCATGAGCACAGCCCTGGTCTGGTCCCTGTTGAGGGGCTGTCTCACCTGGAAGGAGCTCAGGAACAGGTCAAAGAAGAGCTTGACATAGCGTAAGGTGCCCTGGGCATGCTCATCTGTGATAAAGGCAAAGACCACCTCGTGGATGCCCAGCAGCGGGATCAATGTCAGAGTGGACTTGGCCAGCCTGTGGAGAGGGTCCTGTCAGAGCCAGGGGTGCAGGGGGGAGGGTGTGCACACCATGGGGCTGCAGGGCTGGGGCTGAGCCCACCATCCACCTGAACTTGTAGTCAGTGTAGCGCATCTGGTGGGCACGGAGCTTGGAGACCAGGATCTTGATGATGCGGATGAAGATGAAGAAGTTGATCTGCAATAAATCAGTAGGTCATGAAGACCAGAGATGGGCAGGGGCAGGCAGGGCAGCTCTGTCCCCTGCGCAGGGCAGCCTACTCCACAGCTGGCACAGGGCCCTTGCAGACACTGAGTGTGGAGCTGCGGTGGACAGAGCCACAGCCTTGGACTCACCAGGATGGCCAGGAACACAGGAAAGCGAAGGATCCACCAGAAGCCCATGTTGTTATTGGTGGTCCAGCACCTGCAGATGGTGGGGAATGGGGACATCCGGGCAACCCCTTGACCGGGCAGCTGCTAGAGCCCAGTGTGGCATTGGCAGCTACAGTCGAGCCCAGCACTGCTCTTTGCATGGAACAGTGGTATGGAGCATCTCTGGGGCTGTCACACCCTCCCCATCACCCCTCAGTGTGTCCCACATGCACCCACCGCTGCCTTGCTGGTGCTGACCCACTGCAGCAGCTGGTACTCACTGGATATTTTCATAAAGGAACTTCACGATGACCCAGGGGATGAGGAACAGCACAGGCGCCCCTGGAAGGGGCAGGCAGGGGGCTAGTGAGGTGCTTCAGGGCCAAGGTTGGGGGACAGGGACAGGCTCACACTCACCCCAGCCGATGCACAGGTAGAGGGTGAAGTAGCTCCTCTCAGAGAAGACAGCCACCACCAGGAGGTTGTGCAGGTAGATGCCCTCCACCAGCAGCCAGCAGTAGTTGGCCACAATGCCGTACTGCATGAAGACTGTGGCTGTCCGGCAGCCTGCAGCTGCCTGTAGGGAGGGGTCAGGGCTGCTGTGCTGCCCAAACCCCCATCCACACCACCCCCTTGCACCATGGCCCCATGGCTCACCTCATCGCTCAGCCAGATGTGCACATTGTAGTCATCGATCTTGTCACTGTAGTGGGTCTTGAGCAGGGCGTCGATGACCAGCACGGAGACGCCCTTCAGGATGAAGGAGGCGAAGAGGTTCATGTGGATGTAGTTCCTCATGCAGTGCAGCTTGCTGCAGAGGTGGGGAGCTCCCATCAGTGCCCAGATCCCTGGCACAGTCCCTGCTTGCCCCCTGGGCACTCAACATAGTCCCTGATTACCTGCCAGACTGGTGGCCATGCCTGCAACCCTACCTGAAGCCCAGCAGCAGGGCCAGGGCGAGGAGCAGCGCACACAGTGACACTGAGTAGCCCACAGTGTACATCACCTTGAAGCTGCCGTAGGTCTTGGCGAATTTTTCCTGGAGAAAGAGAGGAAGCAAGTGAGGACAGGGACAGGCAGGGGCAGGCAGAGCAGGGAGCCCCATACCGGCCATCCCCCATCCCTGCCCACCTGTGCCTCCAGGTCCTCAGCGTCCAGATTGCACTGTGTGGCATTGCGCAGGGACTGTCCCCGGGGGCCTGTCACCCACTGCCCGTCTGGCCCGCAGGTCTTGAAGACGTGTCGGTGCTTCACTGCATAAGGAGGGGGTGATGGGTTCTGTTGGGATGCTGGAGGCAGTGCCAGCACTGCGCACTGGATCAGGCATGACCACCTAGAACAGTGCACACACACACGCGTGCGTACACGTGCTGCCTCATGCAGCCGTTACCTTTGTGGTACCAGGGCAGGAACCAGGGGCAGGGGACGCTGGCTGTGCTGTTGGGCAGCGTGTCGGGCCAGCAGGAGAACTTGTCGAAGGTGCGGTTACAGACCAGCTCTGTGGAGGGACAGGCCGTGATGGCACCCACAGCCTCAGCCGTGCTGGGACCCTACTGATCCCTCTGCCCTGGTCCGTGTCCCCCCGAGCCCCATGCTGGCACTGACCTGTGGGTGGGGGCAGGCGGCTCATGTTGCGGTGGCACTCCTCGCTGTACGCCTTCCAGCTCTCAAAGAGGAAATCTGTGATCTGGGCAGAGGGGCCCTGGGGACACCAAGGATTGTCACCTGTGCCCTGCTGTGGGGCCACTGTGCCAGGCAAGGCAGTGACCCTGGCTCCAGGATGGCCATGGACAAACATGGGCTAATGCTCCATGCAGTGCTGTGCCACATGGTGCCATGCTGTGCTGTGGCAAGGGGCTGGTGTGGGGCAGAGCCCCATGGCACGGGATGTCCTTTCCTTACCTGGCAGCAGAGCAGCAGCAGCAGCAGGATGCTGAGGAGACGTGGCTGGGACATCCCTCCACTGGGCCGTGAGCTGCATGGGGAACAGCGTGGGGCTCCTGGGGTCCTACTGGCCCTGGGCAGCTCCTCCGTCCTGGTGCGGAGGGCTCTGGTGTGTGGGTGACCCTTCATGAGACACCCGTTGTCAGGGCTTTGGGCAGAGCCAGTCACAGCACCATGTTCCTGTCCCCAGCCTAGCCCAACCCCACCTGGTGTTAACCTTCTGCTGGGTGTTTTTTATGTTTTACCATTATGCTGATGAGCCACTGTGTACCCACTGCCTGCTCCTAAGGCTGCCACCAGTGCTGAAGCCCCACTGAGCCCAAATCATCCCGTTGTGCCTGGTCCTGGCTCTCGCTCCCTGCCCAGCTCCTGTGTGGCTGGAGCGCAGCCACGTGCTGGATGTCACCGTGATGCAGGGCAGACCCTCAACAGACCCCCCGGCCCACGGACCCCATGGGACACAGCACCTATGCTGGATGAGAGTGGGCAGGGAGCTGCAGAGACTGCTGCCAGCCCCAGCGTGGTTAGCCATCAACTCACAGGGATCCCTGGCCTGTGGGGCTGCTGTGGCCCCAGCACCAGCTCAGCCTGGCCATGCCACCAGAGGTCCATCGCCCCTGGACTTGGTGAGCAATGTGGAGCCTTGTCTAGTACAGTAAAGCCTGGGAACTCCCATGCAAAGCCTGGCTCACGAGGCACCTAATTCCCTTCATCCCCGAAGCCGGTTACGGGGCTCCTGAGTGGGATTTGGGCTCTGCCAACAAGGAGCCATTCTGACAGCAGCCCTACGGCAGGGCACAGCTGTGGGGGCTGAGGGCAGCCATGGAGAGGACACAGAGGAGGCAGTAGTGCTGGTGTCACCACAGACACTGCAGCATCACCCCTCCTGCACCACCCCAGATCACCGTCCGGAGTGCTGTGCTCCCTGACCAGCTGCTGCTCCCAAGGCTCATTCGTTCATCCCATGCCTATTTTTATCCCTGGGAAAGTCGTGTTTCCTCCATGTAGATCCACTCGCCATGTCGCAAGCAGCTGCCTGAGAAGCTCATTAATCAGCGGATGGGGCTCCAGATGCAGCTCGGGGAGCTGGACCTGTCGTCGTGTGCCTTATTTAGACAGCCCTGGGGCAGACAGAACTGTCCCCTGGGACAGACCACCCTGGGTGGGCTCTGGGAATAGTGGGGACCTTCAGTGTGTGCCCATTGGCCACCTCCCCACGACAGCATCCCGGTCCCCCCAGCCCTCCTCCAGCAGCCCTGTCCTCCCAGCCCCACCTACCCCATCCCACTGTTGCCCGTGGCCCAGCCCTGTTGGAACCTCCCGGTGCCTGTCCCCTGCCCGGAGCATCCCTGTCCGGCAGCAAAAACTCCTCCTGGGCACTGCGGGAGGGCAGCGATCCCACTGCCAGCCCCTCTGGCTGGGGAGCAGCTTTGGGGCAGAGGTGTCTCTATTTTTAGCTGCCTGCAATGGGATTTAGCAGTGGGGAGGCCTCTGCCCCAGACTCCCCCCAGCCCAAGTCCTGGCCAAGCTGGGCAGACTGCACTGGGTGAGGAGTCCTGGCATGGGAATGGTCATGCTCCTCGCCTCCAGCATAGGGTTCCCCCTCCTGCGGGGCCCTGCCCGGACCCTTTGCCCCAGCAGCAAAAAGCAGGACCCCGCTCCCTGTGCCAGGGACCCCTGGAAACTCAGCCACCCCACGGAGCACTCCTGGGGACAGAAGCTATTTCTAGCAGACACGTGGGTGTGCAGGAGCAGCCACGGACCAGTTGTCCCCGGTTTGGTGCAGACAGGCGGTGCAGGGAAGGAGCAGAGGCCCTGCATGGCCAGGACAGCAGGGTGCAGGGCAGCTCAGAGCACCGGCAGCACCGAGTGCCTCCCAGGAGCTGACATTGCCCAGCACCAGTGCCCACAGTGCTCAGAGCAGTAGTTGCTGCTGGATGGACTTTCCATGGCTGACAGTTCTGGGAACCCATCTCAGCCACATTTGCTGCTCCTGGAGGGACCCAGGTCCCTGTCACCACCTTACCCTGCTGTCCCCAGTGCCTCATTTCCCTGCCCCTGCACCTTGTCCCCAGCTGGGGCCAGGCTTTCGGGGGCCTGCACCATGGGGAGCTGTGGGCACCCAGTGGAGGATGAGTCCATCTGCTGGGGCTGTGGTGCCACAGTGGGCACACAGGAGACTTTTGCCCCATGCTGGCGTTAGGCAACGTGGCCTGTCCTCATGTCATGGCTCTGCGGCTGCTGACCTTCACTGAGGTCGGGCTGCAAACACTCGGCACCACTCCGCAGCCACACAGGGGAGACCTCGGCCCATGAGGGGAGAGGACCAGTCCCAGGAGGGCTGCATTTGGGTGGGGAAGGGGTCAGTGCTGGCAGCCCACCTGCTTGGAGGCTGGAGGTGTTGGACGTGGGCACCATCATCAGTCTGGCAGTCAGTGGTGCCTGCGTGGGTGTCCTAAGCCATACTCCAGCCAGTGGTTCAGAGGGCAAGGAAAAGACCCCCTGCTCCCCCCAGATCTGGGGCTCATCTACCAGCAGCTGCTGGCCTCAGGGTGTGCTGGGCTGGGGTGGGAGTGGGGCCGGGGAGAGTTGAGCACCCGGGCACACCACGCCACTGGGTTTGCTGCCACCACTGTGGCATCACACCAAACTGTAGGGAACAGATGGGAAAAGGTTTGTGCTGGGATTTTGCTCCCATCCCTGGGGGTGCAGGTCCCACCCTGCCCTGCAGCAGCTCCTGTGGCAGTGCAGTCCAGATGAGCACCCGGCCCTGTCCAGAGGAGAGTCCCCTTGGATTTTGGCTCCCTGGTCAGAGCCCAGCCCTGGTTGTCATCACACATGTGAGGGAACAAGCTCCACATCTGGGACCCCTGCAGCTGATTGCCACATGGATCAGCAGCTCTGTGAAGCCTCCATGGGGACACGCATGGACATCTGCAACGTGACCCACGAGCACTCTGGCACAGCCTCGGCCATGCACACAGCAGCCCCATCCCTCTGCCTCCCAGCACAGCTCTGAATGGCACCACTTGCTCTGGAGGTGGCAGAGGGGGCTGTCTCCCCCCAGACATGGGGATTAGTCCACAGTGTACTAATGCAGCGCTTTCTGTGGCTGGTTTGGCTTTAAGCTCAGAGCTACCAGCCAACACGGCAGGGGCTTCATCACTTGGCAGGGGAGAGCATGGTGCGAGGCCAGCGCTGATGCAATGCCAGTGCCAGCCTGGCCCTGCAGATGCTGCCCCACTTTCCACCCAGGACCACAGCAGGCAGGACAAGTGCTGGGGAGGACTGTGAGGACTGGTCTGTACCCCTGTGTGTCTCTGCCCTCAGCTTGGGGATATCCCCCTCTCCCCACAATGGCTCCAGTTCCCCCCTGAAGCAAGTACCTCAAACCTGGGCGGTGGAAGATGAGCTGAGCAGCCTGGAGCTGCCCTGCGAGACCACAGCTCATTTGCACAGAGCTACACAACTGAGGAAACACAGAGCAGCAGCACATAGAGTGAGCCAACAGCATGAAACACTGACGATGGATGTTGGGTTCTGTGTCACTCCGGACCAAGAAACCCTAAACCAACCCTGACAACGTTTTCGTCAACAGTGACATAGAGTGCAAACCGGTTGCACTCACTCCTGTGCTGTCAGGACCGAAACTCTTTGCATTGCCACCTCCACCACCGCCCTGCCACTAGGAGGCACAGACAGGGGCATCTACCAGAGCTTCCCAGGAGCAGGGAGATGGCATGGGCTGCCAGCAGGACCAGGCAGCCAGGCAGGTCAAGTAACATCACTGCCCCACAGGCTCTGGCGAGGGGATGCTGAGCCACAAAGCACCTCACTCCTGGATCAGGAAAATGGGTTTTCCTTGTTTATCACATTGCACGAAAACCATGGAACACGGGAGGACGCACCAGAGACACAGCATGACATATGTGGTTAGAGTGTCACAGGGGAAGAACAGAGCTGGGAAAAGCCAAGAAAAAGGTCAGTGCAGGCAGACATGTGTGCACGCACGCCTGCACCAGGAGCTCAGCACCCTCTCCAGACCAGCTTATGCCACAACTGAACACTGTGGTCACCACGGAGCTGGGGACAACCCCCTGGTACCCCACCCAGGAGCTCAAACCCTATTCTGCCACAGTGGAGCTCTGCAAGCGACATTGCACACAGCAGCCCTGCCGGGGAGGGGTCCTGGCAGGGTCCCCCTCTCCCAGGCACCTGCAGCACCTGGGCACGGCTGGCCAGCAGCCATTTGTTGTCTGGTGGCACTTGTGTCCTGTGCCTGCTGGTGCCTGCTGCTCACAGCCGTGTTCCCCAGAGTGTCCTGGGGACAGACAGACAAGGACAGGGTCTTTGGTCACAGGGGATGCAGGACAGGGCAGGGTGTAATGGGGGAGCCCAGGAGGACAGAGCTGAGTGGTGATTCCATTTCTGCCGCATTCAGCTTGCCCAGAGCCTGACTCTGCCTCTGCCTCTGCCACCTCTGCCTCTGCCTCTCCTTTCCTCTCGTGTCGTCTCCTCATCGGGACTTGCGGTCACATTTTTTAATTAACTATTTTAAATCCACATTTTGCCTCTTCTCCACTCAGCCTTTTCTCTTTTCCCTTCTCCAGGCAACAGAACATAAAAAAAGTCTGCACCACAGTGTGCAGAAAGGAGCAGGGATTGGTGGGAAAGGCAGGAGCTGACAGCTGGGGCGGCACTAACACGCCGAGGAGGGGTCCTGCGGGCCCTAAATTTCCTGCTGATGCACAAATAAAGCCGAGGAAATCACAGCGGCAACGCCTGAATTCGGCACGGGTCAGGACACCCAGGGCTCGCACTGCTGTGGGGCAGTACACGGCAAAGCCATGGGCAGAGCCAGATGCCCCGAGCTCTGCCAGGCAGGCTGCCACGGAGCCACGGAAGACAGTCCGACACCAGCACCAGAACCGACCCCGACATCGGCACCGGCGTGTCCAGCTCCCCCTGGCCGCCCCGAGGGATCCGCCGGCCGGGGAGCGCAGTGCCAGGCAGGGGGGATGTCGGCGGCTGCTTTGGAGATGCGCTTGCAGCCACGAGGGCGGCAAGGTCACATACCCAACATGTCCTGGTTAAACAAAGCCATTTACCAACACCGTGTTGACACAGCAGAGCTCGGGACAGAGTCACAAAGGGCACTCGCCACGGGCCCCTGCAACACCCGGAGAGCTCGGGGAGCTCTGGGAAGGGTGGAAAAGTGTCCCCTGCTTCTGCCTCTCGGCAAAAAAGCCGCAGGCAGTGATGTGCCCACGGCAGGGAGACCCCGCGGACAGCAACCCTGCGAGGGGCTTCTCCGGGAGATGGTCCCGCTATGTCAGAGCCCGGCTGGAATCTCTCACCCGGGGTTTCCACCACGGCGGCAGCAGCCGGGGATGCCGGGGTGACCAAGAGCAGAGCCCCTGCTCAGAGATGTGGGCTGCAGCGGTTCCGGCGGGGAGCGGGCACAGGCACCGGGACCTCCCGGCCAGGACAGTGCTGGCCGAGGGGCTCAGCCCCACCGGGACCGCCACTGAGCGCCGGGGCGGCTCCGGGAGCGGATGCTCCGGGCTGCTGGGGCTCAAGCCGCGGCCCCGGGGATGCGCAGCCGTGACCCAGGTCCGCACCCGCGCGGCACTGCTTCGGGGGGAGCCCCGGGGCGGTGGTGAGGGGCGCTCCCCCTACTCCCTCCCACCTCTTTCCTGTACCTGTTGGGGCTGGGCTCGCGACGGCTCCCGGTCGCATCTCGGTGCTGGCGGGGACCGGCACCGGCGCGCCCGACCGCTCCGGCGAAAAGTTTTGCCAAAGCCACGGCGAAGGCGGCTGTAGCGGCACGGGGGGAGGGACCGGCAAGGGGGGAGGGACCGCGTGCGAGAGGCAGCGTCCCACCGCCCCACTCCTCCCGCCGGCACTGGGCAGGCGTCGCCCGGTGCCCCCCGCCCAGCCCTGTGCCGCCGGCCCTGGGTGCTCCGCGCTGCGCCCCGGCCCCGCATCATCGGCGGCCGCGCCCGGGAGCTGCGGGAGCGCCGGCGCTTGTCCCCGCCTCGCTCCCGGGCACCGGCTCGGCTGGCCGGGGGGGCAGCTGGACCGCCCTGGCTCCCGAGGGAGCGAGCCAAGGGTGCCCGTGGCTCAGGAGGGGGCGGTGCAGTGCTCTCCCGCGCTCTCCCGGCACTGTTCCCCCCCCGGCCCAGCCCCCGGCCCGGTCCCGCCCGTGCGCGCATTTGGGCTCGCCCCCCGCGGGACCGGTAGCAGACTCCGCTGCGCATCTGGGAGCGGCCTCGACCCCTCCGTTCCGTCCGCCGGCGGCGGGGTCGGGTCGGTGTTCTCCGCGCTCCGTCCTGCTGCAGCACCAGGTAAACACACGCCGCCGCGGCAGCGATGGCCCCGGGCACACCCGAGCCCTCCCGGCGGGGACAGCACCGTGGCCCGGGAAGGTCCCAGTCCGCAGGGATGCCGGCAGCCGCCCCCCGCCCTGCCCCGACCCTGGGGGACAAACATATATTTACCCACAGCCGTGGTGCCAGGCGGGCAATGGCACTCGAAGACACTCCATGTCCTCCCACCTGCCCCAGGCCTCCTCGTAGCACCCCGGCTTGTGTCCCCGCGGACTCCTGCTCTGCTCGGCCCTCCGTGTGCTAGCAGCCCCCAGGACACACAGCGGGACTCGGGAGTGCCTAGCCAGTGCTGGGTGGATGGGACCCACGGCTGCCCTCCTGGAGCCAGTTCTCCACCCCTCTGGGCCAAGGGGGGAAGCAGAGGAGAGGGAAACCAGCAGCCCCCAGCCCAGCCCACTGCGGGCAGGGGATGAGAGGTGGGACCCCCCGAGGCAGCAGGGCCTGGGGCTCAGCGGACAGGGGGCAGGAGGGGACTGGGGGCCAGAGAGCTGCAGAGCACAAACACGGCTGGCACAGGCTGTTGGCAGTCTGAGGCTGCTCTTTCCTATGCTCAGAGATAAGAAGCGCTCCCGCACCGCCGGACACTGCGTGCTCCAGGCTGCGTCTGGCACAAGCTGTCCTCCAGCGTGGCTCAGCTGCTGTAGGGATGTAGTAAGAGGGTGCATGGGACCACAGCTCGGCTGGACATCCCAGCCAGCACAAACGCTGTGCAGCTGGAGGGTGGTAGCTGAGGCAGTGCCCTGCAGCTCCAAGGCTCTCCTCCTTGGTGCTGGCCTCTCTCATGGGCGCAGAGCTGCACCCACCAGCCCTGGGAACACTGTGGAGGTGGGCATGGGCTACCTGCAGCCCCTCGGGATGGTTGGACTGATCTTGCCCACACTCACCTGCCCATGGCCCTTAGGCAGGCCAGGCTCAGGGACAAAGCAGCCATGTCAGCCAGCATCATTAGACTTGATTAAGGTGATGAGCTTTCACTTCTCTGCAGTGCCAGGCTGGCTCTGTTCTGCCTGCCAGAGCCCAATTAGTGTCACAGCCAGGGGTGGGCAATGCCCTTGGTGGGGACCTGGCACAGCTCAGAGCAGGGCTGGCCCAGGGACCCTGGCCTGCAGCTCCCTGCTGGGGGGGCCGGGAGGCTCTGGGCACACACCCCTTTGGGGCTAAGGGCACAGATGGGTGGAAGCCCCCCCTGCTTGATGCAGTGCCCAGGGGACCCCAGCCTGCCTCTCCTCCCGGGGAGCTCATCTCTAAGCAGAGCCTCCCTGCACAGCATCCCCCCACACCCCAGCAGCATCCCGGGCCCTGTGCTGATTCTACTCTTTATTATATATTAAGGTCACAGATATTCCAGTTCTTTGATCTGTCGGGCCAACACACCCAGGGGCACACACGGCAGCGGGGCTGTTGCCCACAGCCCCCAGTGCAGGTGAGGGGGTGCAGCCATGGAGGGGTGCTGGACAGACACCTCCACCCCCAGGCTGGGGCTGGCAGAGAGAGCATGAGTGCCGTGGGTAAGGGCAGGTGAGAAGGGCTCCAGCTGTGCTGGGGCAGGGGGCCAAGGGGCTGCCCCTCACCCACGGGGTCCCGTCGGTCATCATTGGTATGAGGCACAATCCCTGAAGAGCCCAGCGGCCATCAGGCGCTGGGGAGTTTTGGCCAAGCAGAAAGAAGCAGGAGGTGTCTGAGGAGAGTGGGAAGCAGAGTGGGGAGGCCAGGCTGTCCTGCAGCAGCAGAGGAGAGCCCAGGGCCAGAGCCATGGAGGGATAACAGGGCCTGGCTGTGCTCAGCCTGTGCCTCCCCTTGCTGCTTACAGCAGAGGCTGGGGGTGAGCCAGCCCCAGCCCCACTGCCCCAGCACTGCCCCCCCCCCCCAGTGTGGTGACTGCCCCCCCCCCCCGGGCTCTGCACCAGGCATGGAGCCCAAGGGCCGGGTCCCCCATCCTCTCAGGGCAGTGCAGTCCTGCTCCCAGAGGCACAGGAGGGAGGGAAAGGCAGAACATGTGGCCACTGGGGCAGCATGAAAAACCCATACAGCAAGAAAAACCCAAAACCAAAAGTGCAGAGGGGGAAAGAGGCTCAAGAATATCCCAGAGGTAATGGAGGTGCTGAGAATGGGGGAGAGAGAGGAAAGGGCAGTCTGGAAGTGGCTGCCACAGGCACTGGCAAGGCACAGGAGCAGGGACAAGGGGCAGGGGAACAGTGCTGACCCCAGGGATCAGAGAGAGGCTCTGGGATCCCAGCGGTGACCTGTGTGCTCACCCCTGGGGTGAGGCAGGGTCCCATTCCTCCTGCTCAGGTGATCACTTTGATCCCAAAATATTTGCGCAGCTGTTCCAGAAAGACAAAGGTGAGGACGGTGTGAGGAATGAGCCTGATGGCAGCAGGAACAAAGCCCTAGAAGGGGACAGCAAGATTGGGAAGACTCAGCATATGCGGGCCCTGGGCTTCCCCTTTGGCGCAAAGGGTGCCCAGCAGCCTGGCCCACAGGAGCAGCACACGGAGCCTGGCACAGGCTGGAGCCAGGGAGGGTTCTGCCCTAGAACCAGACCTTAACTCTGCTTCCAGCCCACCCTTCCCACCCCCAGGTACCTTGTAGAAGGCGAGGGGGCCAAGCTTGGCAGTTTCAATGGCACAGTGGGCAACACCCTTGAGTGAGAGGGGGAGAGATGAGGCAGTGCTGGGGGCAGAGGGGACAGGAGTGGCAGCAGAGGTGGGCAGGTTGGGCCACTCACCCGGTACTCGCCCTGAGAGTTCATGATGCGGGTCTTGAGTACATCCAGGGGCTGGCACAGAAATGTGGCACATCCACCCTGGGAGAGGCATGGGGGGGTCAGCAGTGTTGTCTCACCAAGGAGACCTGGGTGCCCACGCTTCCCATGGTCACCAGAGAGACCCAGAGCCCTGCCAGGGCCTGACCCCAGGCTAGGAGCCCCACAGGAGTCTCAGTGCCCATCCCTGTTCACCAGAGCCCTGAGAGGCAGCTCCAGCAGCCCCAGCATGGGGTCTGGAGCCTGGTCTCAGGCTGCCTCCCCACAGCCAGCCCTGCTCACAGCGATGAAGCTGGCCAGGAAGTGGGTGAAGATGTTGTCTGATAGCAACCCAGTCGTGAGAACCAGCTGCTTGGCCTGGTCGTAACAGGAGAGCTGTGGAGACACAGCCTATTAGTGACACATCCCCCTCTTTGCCACAGTAGGGACAGCCCCTCTCCCTGCTGCCCAGCAGAGCTGTCTTACCTGCCCAACAGTAACAAGGGCCCCTCGGCTGGATGCCATCGTAGCTCCCGAGAAGAGTTTCTTCAAGCCCTCTGTGGACACATTGGGATCAGCATGGTCCTGGGACATTACTCACCCCCCCTTCCCCTGGGAGCCCCTTCCCTGCCTGGGCTGTGTCCCAGACTCTTCATACAGCAGCAAAGGGCTGCAGGAGATGAGAACCCTTCAGAACAGCCCTACCTCCCCAAACTGCCCTCCATCCCCCTTCCCACCTGCTCTCTCTCCAGGTCTCTGGTTTCCACTGAGGTGCTGGCAGGCTGCCAGGCCCTGCCTGGCTCCAGACCCAGATGGATGCTGCCGAGGTGTTGGGTCCTGCTTGACCCGCGGCTGTGCTGGCCCCATGTCCACCCTTCCATCCCCCTTCCCGGTCCCAGCTGGGTGAGTATCCGCAGCAGCTCCTGGACAGAGCCCCCCGGGTCCACCCCTGCCACGCCATCCCGGTCTCAGCCAGGACACCCTGGTCGGGCTCACCCTACCCGGGCTGGCACGGCCTCACCTTCCCGTAGGACACGGTACATGCCGTCCAGGGCATGGGAATAGCTGGAAGAAGAGAGAGGAAAAGGCGTCAGAGTCCGGCAGCTCCGGGCGGGCATCTGCAGCTCCAGGGGCTGCGGACCCGCACCCCGTCCCTGTCCCAACGCCCCCGAGCGCGGGGCGGCCGCCGGTGCGGTGCTGCCCCCACGCGGCCACGAGAACACCCGGCCCCAGGAGCCTCGGTCCCCCCCGACCCTCTGACCCCCTCCCCCCGGCAGTCCCGGACCCCTTCCAGCCCCCCTCTCTACCGCTCCAGTCCTCCCCGTGAGCCCCGAGCCCTCTCGATCCCCCAGCCCCCCGCCCTGTTGCTCCCGGGCATTCCAGCACCCCCCTCCATACTGCCCTGGCTCCCAGGAGCCCTGACCCCCCACTCACTTGCGCCGCAGAGAGGGTGGCTGCTTCACATCATTTTGCATCCTGTAAGACAGAGCAGAACGCGGTGAGGTGAGGGCTGGTGCGTGCTGCTGCCTCCAGCTCTGAGGACAGCACAGCTCAGTGCAGTGGCCCATCAGATAGATTGTTTGCAAAGGGACAGAAGCTTCTCCCAGAGCCACATCCTGAGGGCTACACAGAGTCCATGGCACAGGGACATGGGCACAACTGACCTGACATTCACCATGTCTGCTGGGGTCCCCACAAACCCACCAGTGAAACCTGCGGCCAAGGATGAGCTGGTCAGGGGTCTCCTCAGCCCAAGGAAGCTGGGGCAGAGGGACCTTCACTCACCTCCCACTGCACCCAGCAACACTTTCTGGTAGAAGGGGGGAGGTCCCTGGCTGCCCTGCCCCAGGTGGTCCCTGGCAGTCTCATAGATAGCAAAGCGAGTCAAGGAGTATGTCATCTGGAGGAGAGGGAGGATGAGCTGCTGCCTCCCACCCCTGGTGCAGGGCAGGCTATCAGCTCCAGCCTGCTGCCACGGGGAGGGCAGCACTGTGGTGGTCACAGGGGACAGTAGCACTGACCTGCCGGCACAGCGAGGCGCTGAGCCCATTGTAGAGAGCGAGGAAGCCATCAGTGCGGATCACACGCATTGCCATCCCTATCATCCGCATCTTTACCTCCTCCTGCGTCTGGAGGTGGACCTGAGGCAGAGCCAGGCAGTGTCAGCCCCACGCTGGGCTAGCAGAAACAGACAGCGCAAGGATGGCCAGCAAGTGCTCCTCAGGTGACTTGTTAGCGCTGCACAAACAGCTCCAAGCTCCCCACACCTCAGCAGGACTTGGGAACTGGCCTGGGCCAACAACAAGGGCTGGAAGATGGCAGGAGAAGGGGGACTGTGCAAGCACCTGCCCAGCTCGGTGGCCTCAGCAGCCCCAAGATGAAGTGGTAGCATCAGTTCCTCCAAGGCAGGCTCTGGGCCACCTTGGGGTGGGAGGACCCAGAGGCACATGAGCAAGCAAGACCACGGCAGGACAGTGAATTTGTGTCCTCCTGCCTCCCTATGGCTTCCCCACGTGAAGGAACATCCCGTTCTGCCCGGACACAGGAATCACTGAGGCAGGAAGACAATCTGCCATCCTGGCTCGGCACCTCAGAGCCACTCCCTGGCATGGCATGGCCTGGGTGCTCCCCCCCCACCACAGCCACCAGTGCTTCTCACCACCATCACCACCTCCACCAAGGGAAGCAGCAGTAGGACTGTGGGGCTGGCTGGGATGAAGGAGCCACATTGGCCGCTGCCAGAGCATGATCTAAGCAAACCCGCTCAGCCCTGAGCTGTGAGCATCATGTGTGAGTCAAAGGACCCGGAAGGTAAAATTAAAGAGCAAAGGGCCACTGGCAGGGGACCAGGCCTGGCTCCTGTTACAGGAGCATGGCTGGGCTGTGAAACATACAGCAGGACACTGGGAAAAGGCCCTGTGTGCTGTGCGGGGGCAGCAGGGGTGCGGGATGGGCCTTGCTTTTCCTCTGGCAGGTGAACTTTGATCTCAGAAAGCAGAGCTGTGGTGTGTCAGGGAGCCGAGTGGTGGTTGTGCAGCCCTGGGCAGAGGTGCTGGGCAGGCAGAGCCATGTCCCAGGGCCACAGAAATGGCAGACAGGGGGGGAGCTGGGCAGCCTTGTGGTCACCACCACAGGCAGCAGCCCCGTGGGCAGTCAGTGCCAGCTCTGGTGCTCCAGCAGAGCTGTAAGCACTGCCTGGCCAGGCTGGCTGGTGCCTCCCACTGGGGCCAAGGTCCAGAGGTGCAGCAAAGCACCCTTGGCCCCCTGCCCTGCCAGACCCTGAGGCCCTTCATGCTTCCCCATGCCTGGCACCAGCCCCCACTGTGGGGGAGCTCTGGGCCAAAGGTAGAGCCACGTGTTCAATATCCAGGTGTCACCCCCTGGCAGAACCAGCTGGCCAGCCTGGGCTGCCCACAGCCACGGGGCACGCAGGGGCTGCTCATAGTGGCACAGCCCAAGAGTTACACCCATCAACCTGGCTCAGGGACAGAGGCAAACCTGAAGGAGTGTGCCAGACTAATTCTTCTCAGCTCCTTGCCAGGGCATCCTACGCAAGCTCCCCCGGGCTGACAGTCACCTCTGCCGGGTGGATGTGGCCACAGAACGAGCACCAGGGACGGGCGTCCCCCAGCCCGCGCTGCACAGTTTCCCGGTGAGGTGGGAAGGGGCTGCGTGTCCCCCCAGCCTCCCCCCCCGGCTCGGCAGCCCTGTCCCAGGATGACAGCCCCACTCCCCCCGCCGGCAGCCCGCCCGGTGCCAGGCTTGGCCGCGGTGCAGGACTCTGGCATCCGCCCCGTCCGTGGGTGCTGGCAGCGGGGGCAGCGCGCGGCGCTCTTTGTGCGGGTGCAGGGATGGCAGCCGGGCCGCGGCGCCTAGGTGACATCTTGGCCCGGGGACATAGGGCCCAGTGGGCCCGCGTCCAACACCAAAGCCACCTCCACGCCTCACGCAGGCGCCTGGGCAGGGCTGGCCGGGGTGTCCTCCACGGCCTCCGCACCCCACAGCCCCCACGGTTGGTACTCCAGACCCTCGCCCCCCCAGCCCCGCATTTGTCCCCTCAAATACTTGCAGCTGCCTCTGGGCCGGGCACATGCTCAACCCTGTCCTCACCTCCCCCCGCCCCTGTCCCCTCAGAACTGGCCCCACAGCTGCTCCCGGCCCCTTACAGCCCCTCCACCCCTACACACCCGGTCCCCGCTGCCCCTTAGAGCTGACGGCCCCCCCCAAGCTGCACCCCGTCCCCCCAGAGCCGTTCCCCGGTCCCACAGAGCCTGTCCGAACCCCCAGTGGGTCCCTCCGCCCTCCCCAAGTCAGCTCTAGGTCCCTCAGGGCCATTAACGGCCCTCCCCCAGCCGGTTCCCGGCCCCAAACTCTCCCAGTCGGTTCGCGGTCCCGTTTCTTCCCCCACCCCCCCCCCAGACGGTTATCGGTTTCCTCCAGCCGGTCTCCATGCCCCAGCCCCCCCCCCCCCAAGATGGTCCTTCCGCTCCCCCACCCGGTCCCGGATTCCCCAGCCGGTTCCTGTCTCCCCCCCGGGCCGGGCCAATCCCCCTGAAGCCGGTTCCCGGTCCCCCTCCCCCTGCCGCTCTCCGCCCCTTTTCCTCCTCGGTTCGGTTCTTCCCCCTCACCTTCAGCAGGTCCAGCGGGTGGGTGCAGCAGGCAGCCCCGCAGGACGCGAGGCCGCCAAAGTACCAGCGGGACACACGCCGCTCCGCCATCGGCGCAGCACTGCGCTGGGCCCCGCCCCTGGCGATAGGAGGCCCCGCCCCTGGCGATAGAGGCCCCGCCCCTGGCGATAGGAGGCCCCGCCCCTGGCGATAGAGGCCCCGCCCCTGGCGATAGGAGGCCCCGCCCCTGGCGATAGAGGCCCCGCCTCCCTGTCACGGGTAGTGTCACCACCGTGTCACCACCGCACAGCCAGCCTGGGGTCACCGCGACAGCTCCCACTGCGACGCGGTCGCGGAGGGGGGAAAGATGCCGCGATGAGCCCAGGCTCCAGGAGCACGATACCCACCACCCCATTAGTAATTAACGGCGACTAATTAATGGCAAGGTCAAACCATCCTCTTAATGCCAGAAAAACCCTTCTTCAATAGCAGGGGCTTATTTAGGCGAGACTGACCGTTTTCATGTGGGGCTTTTTGTGGTTTTTTGTTTTTTTTTTTTCTTTATGGATATTTATGAAGATAAAGAGTTCATTGCGGTGACAGGACCAGGCAGCAGCCCCACCAAACTCTACAGCATCCTGAGAGCGTTCCCACGACCAAGAGGTGTCTGAGTACTTGGAGACATCCAAAACCCGGCCAGAACCGGGGCCGGTGACACCGGGAAGGCTGCCGACACGCCAGTCCCTCCATGGTGGGACTTGGCCACCTACTCCAGAACCACAGTCCCTCCTGCTGCTTCCAGCGCCGCTTTGATCTTCTCCGCTTCCTCCTTGGAGGCATTAGCCTTGATCTCCTGTGGAAGGGACTCCACCAGCTTCTTGGCCTGTGGGAGGGACACAGTATGAGACTCTCATCTGCCTGTGGCTAATGAGATTAACTGATTAGTGCCATGAGCCCCACCTCTTCCTGGGGATCTCACCCACTGCTCTACAAACCCAAACTTTCACTTCAACTACAGCATGTCCAACCAGGAGACACATAAACCAGACTCAAATTACAGCACACTACAGCCCCACAAGACCTCCTCCAGCAAGTAAGTGCCCGTGAATTCCTCCTCCCACATGCAGAGTGCTCCCAGATACACAGCCCAGGACACCCGCAGAGCCACTGGCCCGGCCAGGATGACATTTTCAGGCCAATGTTTTGGTTCGCATATTTCTGCCAGTGGGAAGCAGAGGCCATCGTGGGGCTTGGACAGAGCTGGGCAGCAATCCACTGCACAGGGTGAAAAAGAGCTCCAGCACAGCCTGTGCTTGACAACACAACCTTGGCGTTTTCAGGAGTTATAATGTAAAACAGTTTGTACTAGGTGGTGCAACGTTCTAGACAGGCTGAGAAATTGTTGAGCTGACTGAAGGGCAATTCCTGTGGTGCTGCTGCACACAAGGGAAGGAGCCTGAGGAGAAGCCTCTGCTGCAGCCAGATGCTCTTCCTCTGACAGTAAAGAACAGCAACAAAGCTACTGGGCTCCTAAAAACAAACTCTGGAGATTCTTGGGGTGAAATGCTACAGCTGTGGCACTGCAGGTGCTGAGCACCCAACAGATTGGCTGTTGTGGCAAAGGGAAGCTCTTGTTTTAATCCTCACTGGCTGCAGTGACAACAGATTTGTGCTGGCAGAAAACACTTTTCTTGGCAGGGATGAGGTACAGCATGCTGGACTGCAGTGACAGACATGGTACAGACAGCATGGGCACCATCCCTACCAGCCCTGGGCAGGTGACAACACAAGCCAAATGTCTGTTGGGCTGGCCCTGAACAAATTTCCAGAGGTGCAAACAGACTGGAGCCCAACTGGTGCTGACAACACCCCCCCAGTCACTGCCCTGCTCCTGTCACAGAATCATAGAATCACAGAATGGGCTGGGTTGGACGGGACCTCAGAGATCATCAGGTCCAACCCTTGACCACCACCGCTGCAGTTACCAGACCATGGCACTGAGTGCCACATCCACTCTCTTTTTAAACATCTCCAGGGACGGAGATATTTCTGTGCTGTCACATCAGCACCTGCAATGCCACCACCAATGCTGTCCTCCACACCACCAGCAGCCTGACAGTCCAGGGGCAGGTTGCCTGCAAATCTCATTAAAATGCCTTAATTGGATGGCAATAAAATATACAACAAAAATTCATCAGCTCCACTTTGAAGACAACCTCTGCTGACAGCCAGCTGCCAGCAGCTTCTGCCTGCTATGTGTGTCTGTGTGTGCTTCAACCAGAGCACAGGCTGGGTAAGTCACACCTGACAGATGACCAGCAGGAACCTTCAGGAATCCCCCCCTGCCTGGCCCAGGCTGGTACCCAGCTTGCCCAGCAGGTTCCATTGGCCAAGCCAATTCAGCATTAGTTCCCCAGACAACTTTTAATCACCGACGGATGGGCCTGTTCAGGGTGCTGGAGTGCAGATGTTTGCTGGGGACTGGTAATGGATGAACGACTGCCAAAGTCACCAAGCTGGTAGCCAGGTAGCCCAGTGGGCCAGCGAACCCCATAGCTCACCACGAGGGTCTGTTGTATTTGCAACACGTCGGTATGGGTGGGTTAGAAGATCTACAAATCCCTCTGATATTTCAGGCAAGGACTAAGAGCAGAATTCACAATGCTCAACGTTTGCTTTCCTTTGCAACTAGGTAAGCAGAAACTGCTACTATTAGCCCCAAGATACAGAAGCATTGCTCATTGAAGGACTGAAGCTTCCACACTGGCAGCTGCATCACCTCTCCTGTGTCCTGAGCCCAGGGTGTGAGCTCAGGTGCTGCACAGACTGTGGAAGACCCCTCTCCTCCGAGGAAAATGGAGAAGAAGCCACCTACAAGATGCAGAGCTCTGAAAAGGACTGGAAATCTGTACTGTGAGATATGTGAATCAGAGAAACTCATATGAATTTGGAAATACCTTGGTCCTGGAAAAGCAAAAAGTTTTAGGGGAAGACAAACCAGATTCAGCTGCCCTGAGGAACGCTGGCTGCTCCAGAGGTCTGTGGGGAAGTCCAGAGCAGCTCAGAGGTCTGGAAAAGCTGAGACTGACAGGAAGGACTCTGGAGCTGTGGCTCTGAGCCCCCCTTGTCCACACATGTCTGTCTGGAGTTGGTTGCTGGCCATACAGCAGAGCTGTGGGGTAGCAGCCTTCTATAAAAACCACCAGACAACTGACTCCTGCTCTGCACCTTGTCTGCAGCTCTGCACTGGAAAGTGCACGCTGGTGGGCTGTTCTGACAGAGAAATCCTGTCTCCCTTTTGGACAGAGAGCTGAGGCTGCTGCTTGCCAGGTGCCTCAGGACCCGCTGGGGCCTGGGGGTGTTGCAGGGGGCAGCCCCTCCTCACCTGCACGAGGTTGATTCCTGGCACGAAGTTCTTCACCTCCTTGATCAGCTTCACCTTGTCAGCAGGTTTCAGCTCTGTCAGACGGACATTGAAATGTGTTTTCTCTTTCTTGAGCGGGGCCTCCTCTTCCTCCTGCAAGGAGCCAGAGCTCTGTGAGGACACCCGGCCAGGCCCAACGCTCCCCACCTGCGGCGACCCGCGAGCCTGACACGGAGTCCTCAGAGCCCAACTCCCGACCCCCCCCGGGAGACCCCCGTACCTGCGGAGCCGCCTGGGAGGGTTGGAGGGAGGCGGCCGCCGCCACCGGCATCACCCCCACGTCCGGGATCTTCAGGGTCTCCTGCGGAAAGAACAACGGCACCGGTGGCCGGTGAGGGGAGCCAGGCCGGGAGGAACCGAACCCAGTAAGACAAACCGCGCCGGGAGGAACCAGGCCGAGACGGGAGGAACCGAGCTGGTGCGTGGACTGAGCCACCCACCTTAAGGAGCGCGTTGAGGTCGGCCACTTCCAGCAGCGTCAGCCCCGCGATGTCCCGCACCAGCTGCCGCACCTTGGGTGAATACTCCTTGGCCGCCGTGTCCAGCGGCGCCCCGGCCAGCGCCTCCGAGCGCCGTGAGCGGCCGGTGCTCAGCGCCCGCAGCCCGGCGGGGGGGCCGAGGGCAGGGGGTGGCGGTCCGGTGCCGGCCAAGCGCCAGGCGGGCGGGGTGCGGAGCGGCAGGCGCGGCGGCAGCGCGCGGGCGGCGGGCAGCATGGCGGCCGCAGAGGACACGGCGGCGCTCTGCCCGCGCTGCCCCGCGCTCGATGGTCCCGGCGGCCCCCGCGACGGCCGCTCTAGGCCGCGGCTCTGCGTCTCGGTGGTGGGCCGGCATGGGAGGCAGCGGCGCTCTAGCTGCGGGTCCGCCGGGACTCGCTGGCCTTGGCGGACTCCGACACCGGCGCCGCGAGAGCGATGCCCGAGCGGGCCCTGAGCGCCCCGCCCGGAGCCCTGCCCGCACACCAGGCCGCATCTCGTTCCAAGACTTTATTATCACCACCGATCGCGCCCGGCCTCTTCCACGAGGGAGAAGCCCGGTCCCGGGGCGGAGGGGAGGGAGCGGGCGGGGGACGGGGCTCGGCCGGGGCGGGACAGGACGAAGCTGGCACCGGGGAACGGGAGTCGGGGGTGCTGCAGCCACAGCCAGAGAGGCGGGGCCGGTACCGGTGCCGCGCTCCCAGACGGCCTGGGTGTGGGGAGGGTGAGTGCGGCCGGGCAGGGGCTGCTCCCCCAAGGCCGCGGAGGTTGGGGGGGGGTGCAGCAGCTGTAGTGTTTACCGGGACTCCCGCCCGCCTCAGTCGAAGGAGATGAGCTGGGCCTCACCGCTGCCCTGCGGCGGCTGCTGGGGGGCGGGTGCTGGTGGGGGCGGCTGCTGGGGAGGCCCCGCGGCTGGTGCCATCTGGAACAGAGGAGGTGGCTGCGTTAGCAAAGGTTCCCCCCGGCCCCCGACCCCCCCAGGGCCCGGCGCTCACCTGCTGGTAGAGGGGCTGCTGGCCGGGCAGGTAGGGGGGCTGGGTGGGGGGTAGGCTGCTCAGCGCCGCGTCCTGGCCTGGCAGGGCTGACATGATGCCCTGGGGGAGATACGGGCAGTGTCAGGGGGGCTGGGAGCCACGGTGACAGGCCCCAAACTTCCCCTAGGAAGGCTCCAGGGGCTGGAGACCACCCACACCTCCTCCCCCCCATCCATGGGGCAGGAGGTGCTCACCTGCATGCTGTAGGGCTGGTAGCCCATGGAGACCGACTGGTTACCCATGTAGCCCATGGTGCCCGACTGGGGGGCCTGAGACATGGCAGGGATGCTCTGCGACTGGGAGGCCGCACTCTGGGGGGAGAGGCTGGTGAGAGGGGGTGTAGGCAGCGCCCCAGGACTGGCTCCTCTCCCTGCTCTGCTGGAACGTGGGGGTCTGCTCCCCTCTGCATCCCTCAGCACCTGGGGGAGCCCTGAGCAGGCTCCCACCCAGCCCCCTCCCACAGAGAAAGTGGCAGATCCAGATATCTGGGATAAATCAACTGTTCCTTCTTTCATCTCAGAGATCCTGTCCCCAGCCCTCCTCTCACTTGCCTGGTAGCCCTGTGTTGGGGTGGGCTGGTAGGAGGAGTACGCCGGAGTGGTGGTGGGCACCGCTGGCCCCTGTGGAGCCGCCTGCCCGCTGCCAGCGCCTGCCTGGTACATGTAAGTGTTCACCATGGTGGGATCTGTGTGGAAATGGCAGAGGTTGGAGCCCCTGCCTCATGCTCAGCCCCCCCAGGCAGGACCAGCAGCCCCATGTACCTGTCCCTGTGACAGGCATGGCAGCGTAGGGTCCCGAGCCCCCCTGTGCTGCCTGGTTCATGTAGACACCGTGCATGGGAGAGCCCTCCACAGAGCCGGCGGGGCTGAAGGTGCCTGGGAAGCTGGTGGGTCCCGAGGGTTGGTAGATCACCCCACTAGCTGGGGGCACAGCCTGGAGCTGCAGGGGGAGAGGAGCAAGGCTCAGGCCACATCCCCTGGGACCTGGCAGGAGGGTCTCTGGCTCAGCAGCATACCTGGGCGTAGGGCAGCGAGAAGGCTGGCATCTGGGCTCTCATCTGGATGGTCTGCTTCTGCTGCTCCAGGCGCATCTGCCTCTCCTTCTCCTGCTCCTGCAGCCTCTGGATGGCCAGCTGACGTTGCATCTCCAGGTACTCCTGTGGGAACAGGGCTGGGCTGCATCAAAGCTGGGACGCTGCAGTGTCCCCTCTGGCCAGGGCAGCTGTCCCTGCTGGCTGATGGGGCCCTGGATACCCTGGAAACGCTGCTCTGCCTCACCTGCTTCTTCTGCCTCATGATCTCCAGCTTCTGGGCCAGCTGGATCTGGCGCTGGCGCTCTGCCTCCTCTGCCGCACGGCGCAGCTTCTCCCGGTGCTCCTCCCGCAGCGCGTTCAGAGCCCCACGCGCGTCCCGGATCTGGGCCAGCTTGTCTTGCAGGCCTTCGTAGTACACTGGGGAGAGAAGAGACCATCAGGGACACTGCAGGACAGAGGACTCGGGCCACCCCTGCACACCCCCACTGGCCGTGCCTTGCCAGTGCCAGACCGTGGGGCTGCAGCCCACTTCCCCCAGGCCACCCGCAGCACTCCCACGTACGCCGGCGCTCGTCCAGCTGGTTGAGGAGCTCCAGCAGCTGGGGGTGCATGTTGTTGATGGACTGGAAGAGGGACAGGACAGCAGAGTCATTGGTGATGCTTCGGCCTCGCATGTGGTTGCTCTTCATGCGGTTGACAAAGGTGGTGACAGCGTTCTGCAGCGCCTTCAGGAACTGCTCGTGGTTCTCCTCTGATTCACCGTTCTGGTACTGCTGCTAGAGGGAGAAGGAAGGTGGTCAGCCCCTGAGCTGTGCCACTGGGCTGGAAGGAGCTGGGCACCCGTGACCCCTTGGGAGCTGCAGGCCCTCCCTTTACCTCAACCACGCTGAGCGAGGCAGGGTGGGCTTCCCCGGGCTGAGCCACTGGCTCTGAGAGGGACAGAGGTGCTGATGGTGTGGGGCTCTTACGAGCTTCCTCTTGTTTCTTCTCCCAGTAGTTGCGGTTCAGGTACCGAGCCAGCTGCCAGAAAAAGAAGGATGATGATCATGGCAGCCCCACGGAGAGCAAGCCTGTGGGGTGGACTGGCAAGGCCGGGATCCTCACCTCCGGGTCGATGTCCTCAGCCAAGGGAGCAGAGGAATTCTGCAGAGACGGACAGGGAAATGAGGTTCAGAGAAACCAGCAACCCTCAGCCCCCTCACAGATGTCCTGCCAGGCCTGGCCTGCACAGCCAACGGCCCCAGTAGGACCTGAGCTGCATCCAGCCACACCCAGCTCAGGGGCTCCCAGGAACCTACCACAGGGGGTGAGTAGAGTGTGCTGACTGGCGGGGCTGAGGAGGTGACGGGAGTGGGCTCAGCCTTTGGGTACATGGAGTAGGTCGTTTTCTGCCTCTGTCAAAGACAACAACCAGTTAGCTCAGGGATTCTCCAGGACACATCTGCAGGTCCGTTACCACAGCCACAGCCACAACCAGGTACCAGGGAGGGCACGAACCATTCTCTCCTTCTCCTCAGCCTCTGACTGAGACAGGGCAATAGCTAGCTGGAGCTCCTCCTCCTCTTGCAAAGCTGTCTCATCACGCTTTGGAGGCAGCTGGAAGCAGAAGAATGTGGAGGTCAGGAAAGAGATGAATGAGGTCGGGGTCACTACATCACCTGCAGGCAGCCACTCACTTGGGACTGCTGGGAGAGGGGGCTGGTCAGGTACTCTGGGGGCAGTTCGGAGGTGGCAGCAGCTTTACCCTCAGCTTTCCTGTATCCAGAAAGAGGAAACAGTCTGAACCTTCCCTCCTCTGCACTGGAGCCTCAGCTCTGCTGCAAACCCTGCTCCCCAGGAGGATGAGGACCCAGCCCAGCCTGCATGGCTGCGGAAAGCTTCCCCCTGCTCTGCAGAAAGGCAGCTCCATGCCAAGCTGCTCCCCTCAGTCCCTGATGAGGCAGGCAAAGAAGCACCCCACAGAAGGTACTGACTTGTTGAGATGCTCGTAACACGGCTCACAGACTCTCACTTCCTTCTCAATCCCAAACTTGGGGATGGTGGAATACTTGGAGGAGCATTTGCCACAGAAGATCTGCCCGCAGGCCCTGCAATGATGCTGCAGAGGATGGGAGACATCAGTGTGGCAGCAGGGCACTTCTTCACCATTAGACATCACCAGTGAGACACTCCTGACACTTCCCTGCCATGGCCAGGGATGGGGTCCAGCCCCAACACCCCCTAGGCCAGCTAAGGGAGTGCTGTGAGTCCTGGAGGCAGGAGCTGGGAACCCAGAGGGGCAGGGCTGCACTCACCTTCCGTGTCACAACCCCAAACTGCACCCGACACCTGTGACACTCCTCAGCGTCCACCCAGTCTGGAGCCTGTTGGGGACACAGGGACATGTGAGGGGAGGGGCCCTCAAGGGGAAGGGGGCTCGAGGGAAGAGAAGCCTTGAGGGGAGGCCACCGAGCTCCTCCAGCTGATCAAGGCATGTGCAGGGATGGGGGTGACTGGAAGCATTTAAAGCCAAACAGGGAACATCAACCCTTGCACATTCTCTGCTCCTTTGTTCCCAGGGACTGTGATGCTCCCCCAGCCAATGAGAATTTTTTCTAGGAATGTGTCTGCACAACAATCACTCTGGCAATGCCCTGCTGCCACATTCAGGCTGCTGGGCTGCTGGAAGGCCACTGGGGAGGGCAAGATGAGACCCACTCCCTGTGCTGGTCACCTTTCTCCTTCCTCTGGCAGTTTTGGGCTCAACTGCTGTGCACCCTCCCAGAACATCCTCCTGACAGCCTGATCAGCGTGGAACGAAGGAACACAAGGGCTGAAGGTGCAGCAGGAAGGGGCTGGGGGAGCAGTGTCTGTCCTGCAGCACCCGCCCTCCCCAGCGCTCACCCGCTCCGCAGCGAACATGGCGTCACTCTCCTTGAACTCAGGGAACACGTGTCCTGTGGGGGGAGGGACAGACCTGCTGAGGTGGGGACCCCCATAATGCATGCAAGCAGCACCAGGACCCCTGGAATTTGCCAGGGCTGTGGAGGTTCTGGTGCTCAGGAACAGGCAGAAACATGTCCTTCCTGCCACTGCTGTCCCCAGGGTAAGACTGTGCCTTACTGACACTATCAGAACCCCTGAGCCTGACCCATCCTAGGGCATGAATGAACCCCCCATGGCAGAGGACACACAGATTTGCTGCCAGTCCTTGAAGAACATTTGCAGCTCCTGCTTTCCAGGTCTCACTGCCAGCAAGTCCAGAACAGGCTAACAGCAGACATGTCCTGACACCCATCCCTCCTCCTGCAGTGCCTCCAGAGCAGAGCTGTTTGGCCAACTGTCCACACACGGAGTCCTTACCTTCAACCTTCATTATCTGGTAGGTGTCCTGCACCACCTTGTACTTGGGCTCATTGCGGAAGGCATGGGCCCAGGCCTGGATGAGGTACAGGATCTTGCTGCGGACACTTGTCTCCACTTGTCTCTGCACAGAAAGGCAGAAGAAAAATAAATAAATCTGAGAAATGGACCCTGAATCCCAAAGGAAGGTTGCAAATCCTCCAGAAGAGAAGCCTGAAATACTGTTTGTGGGTGGAAAAACTTTAAAGGACTTGTGCATGGTAAGAGCTGTCAGAAAGCTGCAATAAGGACACTTCACAGCCAGGGCCACACACTCCTGCTCCCCCACCTGCCCTCTCCAGCATGACCAAGGAAGCAGGGAACGTGCTTCTGAGCAGCACGGAACAAGGTGGAAAGGGTCATGGTTACAGTGCCTGGAGAAACCACCCACAGAGCCTTGGGCAGCTGCTCCTGGGCAGGCACGAGCCCCAGTCTGCCCAAAACCCCTGCTCACCTCCTCCAGCACCCAGAAAACCATGGAACCCAAACTGCCCCGCTGGGTCGAACCGCAGGGCTGGCCCTGAGCTGACATGGCTCCAGCAGCTCACAGCTGCAGGGTGTCAGCAGCCCCCCTGTCTGAGACCCCAGCCCAGGAGCTCCTAAAGCCTGGGGTGTGGGACAGCTGAGAGCCTGCCCACCACTCCAGTTCAAGGAGCTGAAGAGAACTTGGCAAGCCTGTTCCCACCCAGGGAGCCTCCCAGAGCAGCCCTGTCAGCAGCTGACCAAGTCATTGCCCACTCACATGACCAGCTGCTCCACAAATCCTCCAGGAAGCAGAGGAGCATTGTCCAGCTCTGATTTCAGCTGAGAGCTCAACCCACACAGTGTGGCCTTCTGACAATCCCCAGAGCTTCCAGCTTGTAGAAGATTTGGCAAAGTCCCACATTCCACACACTTCATAGCCCTGACCCTAACCAGAACTGAGGCTGCTTCACCAGTGCTGGGCTTGCACAAGCTGCAGAGCCCCAAGTGGAGGAGGATGGAGCAGTTACAAACCTGCCGAGGCAGGCAGGGACTGAGGAGAAACACAAAATCTCTTGTTCTGATCTCTGCAGTGCTCAGAGCAGCTGCACAGCTCCACCTGGCAGTGTCCCCATCTCAGGAGAAGATCCTGCACAGAGACCAAGTCAGCCCTAACAGGAAGGTGACAGGAGAACAACACCCTGTTGAGGTCAACAGGATGATGGGGCTCATCCAGCTCATTCACCAAAAATCTGAGTCATCTGGTTGTCTGTTTCTGACAGGAGATGGAGGCCATGAGGAAGGAGCAGTAGCTCCAACCAACCCTTGCCTGGGCACAGCTGTTCAGTGCTGGGAGCTGGAGACAGAGGTTCCCATTTCCACTTCACCTGTGGAAGTCTCCAGTCTGAGGACAGACAGAGCTTCTCCAGGCATCGTGTTAGATCAGACAGTGAATGACAGCTTGTGACAACAGCTCGTCAGTGAAAACAGACAGTGAAAACATCCTGCAACACTCCTCAAACAGTCCCATGATGGAATTCCAATGAAATGGCCACGACACAGAGGAAGCTTCAGTCAGCTGTCCCCTTGCTGCTTCTCCTTCCTGCATGTCTCACACTGCCCCACAGAAAGGGACTTCATCTCTCTCCTGCTCAGATCCAGACTGTCCCCTCCATTCTTCCTTTGCTCTCTCTAGCCAAGCAAAGTGTCACATGAGCTTTACCAGGAAACAGGCTTGGCCTTTCCAACCTGTTCCTATCCCACTTTACAGCCTTTTGCTCCTGGAACCATCTCTCCCTCCTCTGCTTCTTCACACCACACCCTTTGCTCTTTTATGAAATGCATTTCTGAACAGTTTCCCTCCTTCTTCTTACACAAAGGGGATGAAAGGATGTGCATGTTTTCTCTTCCTGCTGCTCCTCTGATCTGCCCATTCAGAGCTGACAGTAAAATAAAATATATTTACTTTGAGAATCTCCTTCAGTTCCTCCATAGTCTGTTTATTGGCAACCTCATCATGAACTGTTTGACCACAGTTTTTCACCACTGACTCCATGACCTGCAAAGGCAAAAGATGACATTAGCCACTGCTCTTCTATTTCCCCACAATGGTCCCAGCACACACCATCCCCAGGGACAGCACCTCACACCCCAGCTTTGGCTGCTCCTAACTCTGACTTGGAGTTAAGGAAAGAAAACTTGACTGCTGATCAGTCCCAAACCCTCTGTGTTAGAACCAGGAGGAGGCAAACTCCAAGCCACAACCCCAAGGCTGCTGGGCAGGGCAGGGCAGGGCAGGGCAGGGGAGGCTGTGCCTGTGCCCCGGTGTTACCTCCAGTGCGTACAGGGCCACATGTGGGTTCTTGTCGTTGACTTTCTTCTTGATGGCATTGACGGCGTATTTTGCTCTGGGTAAGGAAGCAGATCATGAGAGGAAATGCCACCTGCTCTGACAACGTGCCATCCCCACCCTCACATGGGGCCCCCTTAGCTCCAGCTTCGCTCCCCCCGCAGTGAACCGAGAGGAGGAGGAATGGGCACATCCCGGGGTGGGTTTCCCTGAGGACTTCAGGCCAGAGGGAACCCGCGGCTCCCGAGGCCAGGGAAGCACCGGACACCCCCAGCTCCCAACGCTGTCCTGTAGCGGGATGAGGTGGGCGCTGCCGGGTCTGAGACCTTCACACGGCACCGTGCGAGGCCGAAGGGCCCCGGGTACTCACTGGGTGTCCCCTTGGCGGATCATGTCGCAGATCTGCAGGATGGATTCCCAGTCCGTCTCCAGCAGCAGCTGACTCGTGGCCTTATCTGCAAGGAACCCCGTCAGGCCGCGCTCCCTTCCTCCCCCCCCGGAGAATCGAGCTCTTCAGGCTGAAACCCCGGCTCTTCCCGGAACGCTACAACTCTTTCCCTTTGGACGCCCCCGGTAACCCCGCACCGGCCACACCGGGCGGCACCATGCACGGGCTCCGTCCCGTCCCTCTCCCAAACGCTGCGGCCCCCGCTCCCGCCCACCCCCGGTACCGAGGAGCCGCTCGAAGGTGCCGGCACCGCGACCCATCGCGTCCCGTCGCCGTCGGCCCGGCCCGCTCTGCCCAAGCGCCAGCGCTTCCGCTTCCGGCTCCTGATTTCCGGCTTCCGGCGGGGCGGGGCCATGGCGGGCGCGGGGCCGCCCGTCGCCTCCTGCCTGCTGCTGGGGGCGGCGGGCGGCGGGAAGAGCCTCCTGGCGCGGCGGCTGCGTCATATCCGGCGGGGACGGGGACGGGGACGGGGACGGGGACGGGGACGGGGACGGGGACGGGGACGGGGACGGGGACGGGGACGGGGACGGGGACGGGGACGGGGAGTACCGGGGAAGCGGGTGTGGGGCACCAGGCGGGCGGTGGCCGCGTCTCCCCAACCCCGGCAGTGTCCTGTCCTTAACGATCGCTACAGCTGAGCGCGGCGGAGGCACCGGCGGAGCTGGGCGAGCCCCCGGCCACGCTGCCCACGGTAGGAGGGGCTCGGGGATGCAGCCCCGGTGAGGCCCCGGTGCAGCCTGGGGTCCCCGGTGCGTCCGCCCCCGGCTCAGCCGCTGTCCCCCTTCCTGCAGGTGGGCACCAACCTGACCGACCTGCGGCTGCCGCGGCGGGTGACGGTGCGGGAGGTGGGCGGCTGCATGGGCCCCATCTGGCACAGCTACTACGGGGAGTGCAGCGGGCTCCTGGTGAGCGGCACCGGGACCCCGGCCTGGCGGGGACCGCGGGGTCACGGGGAGACGGGCACCCCGGGGCCGGGGATCAGCCCTGGGCACCGCTCTGCTGAGGGGTGTCGAGCACTCCGTCCCGCCCTGGGGGTGTGATTCCCGGCGCTGCCCCTCTCCCTTCTCCCTCTCCAGTTCGTGGTGGACGCTGCCAACCCCACGCAGGTCTCCTCGTCCTGTGTCCAGCTGCTCTCTGTCCTCTCTGCCGAGCCGCTCACCTCCGTGCCTGTACTCGTCCTCTTCAATAAGATGTGAGGAGGGGGTCAGCCCAGGGGCTGGGGGTGTGGGGACACACAGGGCCTTTGGTGGCTCCCGCGTCCCCTCAGCCAGGTGGCACCCAAGGAAGTGACGCTTTGCCACATGCGCTGGAGCCCTTGGAGGTCCCTGAGCCGGGGGGACAGGCCAGGCAGGAGTGGTGGTGGTGGGCTATGGTCAGCTAATGCAGCCCCCTCCTCCCTTCCGCAGTGACCTGCCCTGCTACATGTCTCTGTGGGAGATGAAGTCGCTGTTCCGCATGCAGGACATCATCTCCTGTGCCACGCAGCCCATCATGGTGCTGGACACCAGCGCCCGCGACGGCACCGGCCTGGCCCAGGTCCTGCAGTGGCTCCGGGCCACCCTCGCAGACCCCCGCTGACCCTGGCCCTGCAGCAGCCTGGGCCAGTCCCCTCCCCGAGGGAGGTGGCCACTGAGCTGCTGCTCTGCCTGGGGCTGGCAGTGGGGACCAGGATGCTCCCAAGTGCTGGTGGCCAATGGGACCCTGTGGGACTGTACAGTAAAACTTGCACTTTTCTGTTCAGCTGGCAGCTGCCCTTTGCTTGAAAACCATGGCTTTTGGGGGAGGGATGAGCAGGACTGATAGAATCACAAAACATCAGGGATTGGAAGGGACCTCTAGGGATCATGAAGTCCAACCCCACTGCCACAGCAGGATCACACAGGACAGGCCACACAGGAACACATCCAGGTGGGTTTGGGAAGTCTGGAGACTCCACAACCTCTCTGGGCAGCCTGGTCCAAGGCTCCCTCACAGTAATGAAGTTTCTCATGTTGAGGTGGAACTTCCTGTTCTAGCTTCAACCCTTGGAGGTTGGACTGGGCTGGCTGAGGGCTGGGCTGGCACCTCAAGGCTGGTGTGGTGGCCACACAGCAGAGGCAGACAGGACTGAGGGACATGCGTGGGTGTTGGGAGCCAGGGCAGAGCCACAGGGGATGCCTTGGTTGGGGACGTCTCATGAGGTGCAGCCAAGTGGCAGCCCATGGCCGTGGTCACGGCGCTGGGGGAAGGGCTGGTTCAGATGGTAACAGACACCCCCTGTCTGTGCTGTCACCCCGCAGCCAGCCCAGCACCCACCCTGCCAGCAGCTGCATCACCCAGTGCCAAGGCCCGGAGCCAACCTGTGGCTGACTGTGCCTGGCACTGCCCCCCCCGGGACTGTCAGTGCCATGGGGACAGCCAGCTCTGCCTGCGGTGTGCTACTGCATCACAGCTCTTGTGGACACTGCACCATGATGGTGAGGGCTGACAGGGCTGTATGTGAAGAAGCAGGCATTGGTTCCTGCTCCCATGGTGTGGGGTGGGCCATGCTCTTCCCAGCACAGCATGAGGGGCACAGGCAGACCCTGCCCTGGTCACCCCCATAACAAACGCTGAGACACCGACCCATATCCCCCTGACAGCTGCAGACACTGCTTGGGATGCTCCTGCTCAGCCTGGCTTTAATGTGCTGGGGCAGCCTGCAGCAGGACAAGTGCTGTCAAGCTTCTCTGCGCAGCAGCACCCAGCACCATGCAGGTTCTCCTGGGTCTGTCCTGCCAGCAGGCACTGCAGGACTGTGGACCTGGTGGCCATGTTCAAGGGGAAGGTGCCAGCAGCTCCCAGCTCCAACCCCAGTGCTCCTGGGCAGTGCAAAGGCAGCTGCAGGTTCTTTCCAGCCCAAAAATGATACTTTCCCCAAAGGCTTCTGAAAACATCTCAAGACTGGGCTGTGGGGTGGCCAGGACATTGCCAGGAGAAAGAGCTGCTCCCTGCCAACAGTAACCACCCCTGGCCTGGGTCCTGCTGTCCCCCCAGCAGCAGGATCACCCATGTCCCCATGGAGCTGCCACAGAATGTTCCAGTGGTTCCTTGTCTGTTGCAACCCAGAGGAGATCTTCCCCGGCACCCCAGTCCTCCTGCTTCGAGCACTGCAATGGCTTAGAAAGACAGCTGGATCGAGCCCCTGGCTGTGAGCAGAGTCCTGTCCCTGGAATTAAGGAGAAAGAGAGGCTCCAAGCACCCGGCAGCCCCCTCTCCCCATCCCTCACCTGGGGCTCAGGCGTGTCTGTCTCTGTACTCGTAAATGGAGTGAAGTTTCTGAATAAGAAATATTTTATCTTCCCCCTCCTGCAACAGCAGAGACGTGGCAGTGAGCAGCCATGGGATGTGTGACTGCACCCACGAGCTGGCCAGGCTGTCACAACTTGAGCCCAACTGGTGATCCTGGGGCTGGACCAGGGCATGGAGCAGCCAGGGCAGGACACAGAGCTCACACACCTTGGCAATCTGCTCCTTCAGCAGGCAGATGATCCTCTGCTGGCCTCTCACCACCTGGATGTTGAAGTAGATCACAGCTCTGCAATGACAGGCAGGAGGGGGTAGTGGGGGACACCACGGTCCTGGACACCCCAGCTCCCAGTGCCCTCTCAGGGCTGTGACATCAAACCCTCAAAGCATAGGGTACAGCCCACGGGTTGTGTCTGTACTCACAGCAGGACTGCAGACACGACAAACAGAAGGAAGGGGCTCTCCACCAGGTGCTGGTGGACCCAGGTGAACCAGGTGATATTTGGGCTGGACTTCTCCAACACTTGCATCCAAGTCTTCCCTGACTTGTAAATGGTTTCTAGCCCCTGGAAGGGACCACAGGTCTCTGATGGCCGCACCCTAAGTGGACAGAGCAACGGGGTAGCTCAAGACAATGGGCAGCCCAGCTGGCTGCTGCCCCCAGCCCAGGGCACTGCCTTGCCCCTTATATCCAGCCCTCCAGGGACTGAGCCTTGCTGGCCCCAGCCACCCTGAGTGGCTGCACAAGAGCATCTTCATCCCCTTGTCCTGTGTCAGGAACAGCTGAGAAAACTATGCACAGGTCAACTGCTGCTACGTTCTGTGCAGTGCCCAGTGGCTGGGCAGCATCTCCCCCTCCCTGGGACAGCACCACACAGCCCAGTGCTGGGCACAGCGGGCTCCCTATACCATCAGGGACAGGAGGCATGGTCTGCCCCCATCCCTCTCCCTGCTAGGAGGTTTTGTGCCCCAAGCTGTGCACCAGCAGGTACTCACGACCAGATGGTATAAGAGAGGAAGACAGCTGCCCCCAGGAAGCACGGGAAGCACAGCAGGGAGATGAAGACCAAGCGCATGTGAGAGGCCTGCCAGGGCTTGCTGGGGGACTGGCAGTTCTGCATCAGGCTGGTCTGTGGGTGGGAGCAGAGTCCTTGTGTGATGCTGTGTCCTGGGAAGCAGAGCCCACAACCCTCCTTCCCTCCCAGACAGCACTGCTGGTCACAGCATGCAACCACAGCAGAGCTGGTGTCACCGCAGGGCTGCCCATGTCAAGGACACATGGGGGCTGTAGGGAGGGAGGGCACCTTTTTGATGTAGAACAGCAGCAGCAGCTTCAGTGTCTGCACAGCCGGCAGGAGTGGTGCAAAGAGAACGCCCAGCCTGGAAGAGGGGGAAGATGAGCCACGCAGGAGCCAGCGGTGGGCACCAAAGCCACACGTGACTACCAGGCCATCTCCATTGTGCCAACGTGTGGGGCTGGGGGTCTCCCTGCTCAGCAGAATGTGCAGCTCCCTGTGCCTGGTCCCTGCCAGCCACGAGGTTTCCAGGTGACCATGAGGTGTTTGCCAATGGAGGAACAAGCTGGGGCAGGGTATGCCTCACCAGGTCAGGGTCTGCCCGTAGATAAGCTCCAGCACATTCCGGGCAATGTCAAACTCAGGCCTCTGCTTTCTCTTCAGTCTCTTTTCCAGGATCAGCCTAAGAAGGAGCAGAGCTCTGCTCCCACTGCTGCTGGAGAGGATGCTCAGCAGAGCCAGCGTGCACCAGGGCATCACTGTCCGGGGGATCTCTCCCGGGGCACACTACCTCCACACCAGCTCTCCAAAGAGTGTGTCCAGCAGGGTGAAGATGAAGTCCATCACCACAAAGCGATACAGGTCCTGCCCCACACATGTCTCCCAGCACTGGGGAGAGAAACAATGGTGGCCTTGAGGTAGCAGCAAGGCCTCTCCTCCCCCAGGACTTTCCCATGGCTACATGGGGTGGGAGGGCAGCTGTGGGACCTTTTCCTCCCCTATACCCTTTTCCTCAGCCACCCCACATTTGAGGTATCCATCTGTCAACCCACTTTCTCCCTGGAGAAAGAAGTAGATTGTGCCTGCTGGAGCTGGGACAGAGGCCATGGCTTTTCTCAGCACTCCCTGGAGAAGGGATGGTCCAGCCAGGTCACCCATCCTTGCAGGGACCCATGCAGACCCCAGCCCGCAGGCAGCAGCACTTACCTCTGCTGTTGAGCAGACAACTCTCCGGCTGAGCCACTGGTAGCAGAGAAGACCAAGAACCATCATCTTCAGAATGAGGTTCCTGGGGATTTGGAACATGACTGGGGGCCCCTGAACCCAGGACAGAGGAGCCGAGCCCCACAAATGGGGTACCCAGCACCAAAGCCTCCCCCTAGGCCATGGAGGGTGGTGGTAGGACACTGCCCCCACCCAGCAAACCTGCAGATTGCCACATAGAGCTGTGTCACAGGCAAGTCCTGCTTCTCCCAGAGGGCCAGCAAGTTGTACAGGTGTGGCATAAGCACATTGAGCAGAGACACAACAAAGGGTAGGACCAGCAGGATGGCTTCCTGCTGCCTCTGGCCGCTGCCCCGTGCCTGCTGGTCCTGCTGAACCTGGCAAGTGAGCACCAAGGTGAGCATGGCTGCCCAGCACCCTTGGGGAGTACACACTGGCACTGGGAGGAGAGTGACAACAGGGCTGCCCCTGCCTACCCCCAGTACCCCAGCCCAGGGCGGGAGATCCCCCTCACCATATGCATGTGCTCCGAGAAGTGGTTGACAGCCAACACGCAGCCTAGCACCGTGCTCAGAGAGAGGGCCCAGGACAGGAGCAGCACAGCAGAATGCCCCAGGCACTGACAGAGGTTCCGGCGGTGGGACTGGGATCGCTGCTCTGCCAGCACCTCCTGAGGAGAGCAGTGAGCAGTGCTGGAGCTGCTGAGCATGCTCTGGGTCAGGAGCAAAGGTGCTCCTGCTGCACTGGGGTGGGACCCAGAGGGCTGATGGACAAAGCTCTGTTGCGGGGCCAGGGTTAGGGGGTATTTGCAGTTGCAGGACTCCCCCATGCCACAGAGGATGAGAGGGGTGCAGAGCACGGGTCTGGGCTGTCGCCTCTGAACGTTGCCAGGCATACAGGGAAAGGCTCCAGCCCAGCTCCTCACCTTCAGCTGGGTGTAGATGTTCTCACACTGCAGCTTCACCGAGTGCCTCTGGATCACCTTGAAGTCCCAGGCACAGAAGACTTTGATGGCCAGGTCCCCCGTGGAGCTGCCCACGCGGTAGCTCTCCCCAAAGGAGCGGGACATGCTGCAGTGAGTGGGAGTGTGTCAGGGAGTTCCTGGTGAGGGGGAATGCTGGCTGTGCTGGAGGTGCTGCTGACCCACCTGTACACCAGCAGGATGCAGGTGACCAGGAAGGAGATGCCAACACTGAAGACATAGGCCAGTGACATGTTGTATGGGAGCCAGGGGGCTGCAAGGGGGCACATGCTGCTGTTGGGGCTGGAGGCACAGGGATCGTTGAGGGTGATGTTGCTGTAGTAGCCATAGTATAGCAGCGAGTGAGTGAAGTAGCCCTGCAGAAAAGCACGGGATGGGGCCCAAGGTCATCTCGTGGCTTCCTGCCTGGTCTGGAACATCTGTGCCAGCCCATGGGGACACAGAGCCCTAGGCTGGGGCACCACCAGGAACCCCCTCTGCACCCACAGCACTGGCAGTCCCAGGGCCACAGCTGTGTGAGGGCAGGGAATAACTGGGAATCACTGGGGCAGGGATGTGGGGCAGGAACCAGGGGATCACTGACAGGGGGGATGCAGGACTGAGACCCAGGCTGGGAGCAGGTCCTGGCCTGGGGATGTGCTGGCACCAGCATGCCAGAGGTGCTTACTGCTCCGGTGAGGAGCTCGATGCCGGTGAAGGGCTGGGGGGTGGCTGAGGCTGGGGGATAAGCAGCCTGCAGAGCCACCACAAAGACCAGGAGGATGAGAAACGAGAAGATGTTGAACATAAGGAGTGTCTTGAGGAAGAGGAAGTAGGACAGGACACTGGAGCCGAAGCGCCCGCTGATCTCCTTCAGGGAGTAGTGCCAGGGCTGTGCAGCTGGGAGTAGGGCGAGGAGCTTGTACCAGAGACCCCGGAGGCCCTGGGGGCAGAGAGCCTGAGGTCAGAACCTGTGCTGGAACCCCACAGCTGCAGAGCAGACCCATGCACCAGACTTACAAGGATGATGTAGTCCTTGGACCCTCCACAAGAAAAAGAGGGGGTTCGGTGCTGGGTGTGCTGGCCCAGGGGTCCCTTCTGCCTGCTCAGCTCCTCCCTGCCAGCACAAAGGGATGTCAGGGGGTGGTGTGGGCTCCAGGACCACAGCTCCAGATGTGACAGTTCTGCCTGGCAGGGGCTGGCAGGACAGGACCTACCGGAGGAAGCGTTTCTCTGCCAGGCTGAGGGGCACAGTGAGCAGCATGTGGCTGCGCTGGCTGGGCGAGAGGCTCAGCAGCTCCTTCACCAGCAACCTGCGCTTGTCTGGGGACACAAGGGGCACAGCATGCCTGTCCCAAAACCGGCATGTGGACAGTGCCTGGCACTGCCTGCTCCTGTCCCCGGGGGACCCTCACCTTCCAGCGTTGCCCTGTCGGGGTCGTTTTCCAGGTCGTACTGCCTCAGGCTGGGCCGTGCCGCATGGCAGAGCTGCTGCAGGGGCGGGCGGCTGCTCCGGCGCCGCAGCCGAGTGGTGCGGTTGTAGAACTGAGAGATGATGGCCCCACGGCTGCGTCCTGCGGGAGAGAGCCGGGAGGGGGAGGGTGGTCGTGGGAGAGCTCTCCTGGGCTCCTTGGGCCTGGGGAAGAGCAGGAGGGCGGGTGGCACCTACCGATAGTGCGGCTGGGCATGGTGGCAAGGATCTGCAGGGAGGTGGAGGAGTAGCCGAGATGCTGCTCACCCTGCCCAGGCCTCAGCCAGCCCCTGGCACAGAAATCTGAGGGGGGCAGGTGGGCTGGAGTCTCTGGGTGTGGGAGCACAGGATGCAGAGTAGTGAGAGCAGGAGAGTTCACAGCTCCAGTCCCCACTCCAGCACAGAGGTCAGGCACCCATTCCATTGTGTGCTTCCCTTGGAACACCCCATTCTCCAGGGATGCTCTCAGTGTACCCTAAGTGCTGGGCTGCCCCGCTGCCTGCACTGGAAATGGTGCCAGCGGGCTCGGCATGAGACCCACCCCGGCAGGGTGCAGGATGGCAGATGACCCTATACATGGACAGTCTCCATCCCCCCCGATTTACCTCTGCCCCTCTCCTGCATTTCCAGCTCCAGGCTCGCTTCCATTAAGCTGCTCTGCTCCTGGATGAGTTGGTGAAAGGAAGTGTGCAGAGCTCCCTCGGAATCCGGGCTCGGCTCCTGGCTGCAGTGACACAGACCCGCTCCCATGGGGCAGGGATAGGCGCCGGGGCCGGAGCCGTGGCAAAGCTCTGGCACCAGCACCCGCCCGGCTCAGGAGCCACCGTCACTCACACTCACCCATCGCTCTCGGTGTCCTCGGGGACGCGTAGGGTGATGGAGGGCGGCTGGGACATGCTGCTAGGGCCGAGCGGGATCCGGCTGCCGGCCTGCCACAGCCACCGGACGGGCACGGTGACCGTGGCTCCCCCGGGACACGCGGGTGCCGCCTGTCCCGGGCCGCGGCCAGAAAGTAGGGGTGACGTGCAGGCGGGACGGTGGTGCGACCCCCGAGATTCAGTGTCGGAGCAGGAAGGAAGGGGCGGGCGGACGGGCGGATGGGGGCGGTGGGACGGCCGGGGCCGGGCTTGTCCCTGTGCGGGGGGGCCGCACCACCCCGTCCCGGGGCTGCGCCCGAGGGTGCCTCCCGCCGCGCCAAGCACGGACACCGGGAAGTGCACGGCAGGACCCGCAGCCCCGTACCTGGGACCGACCCGCGGGGCTCAAAACGGCTCTGGGGGATAGGACCGGGACAGAGCCCCCTGTGCTCCCCTGCCGGTGCCGTCCCGGGACGGGAGAGCGACTCCGCCGGGTCCGTCTGCAGCCACCAGTGCCCTCGCAGCCGGGACAGGGAGTTCAGCACCTTCCCCCCGCTCTCTCCACAGCCTTCGCGGGCCGGATTAGCCCGGGTGGGGTTCCTGGCCACCCCGTCCCCTCCCGCTCCGCTGCCGAGAACTGACGGCGCATGCGTCCCGGGGGTCCCTCCGCCGGCTCCGGGCACCGGGCAAGAGCTGGCGCTCGCCATGGGTGCGAAGCTCGACCCGCAAACCGTCGAGGAAGGCAGGGGATCTCTGATTTTCCCGTGTAGACTAGCCCATCCCCAGTACAGGGAGAAGGAGCAGCCCCCGTTAAGCCCCTTCTGCCTTCCAGGCTGGGCCGTGGGGCCACCGCCGACGCCCCGGGGGCTGTACTGGGACACGGGACCGCGGGAACCTCCGCTGCTGGCGGGGGGCGGCTGCGGGGCGCGGGGGCACCGCAAGGGTGCAGGACGGGACCAAGAAACCCAGCCCCGCCGTCCTGAGCCCGTCCGCCCAATTTCGCTCCGCCCCGACGGCGGGAGGGACCGCCCGGCCCGGCCTGGCCCCCCCCGGGGCGGTGCCGCGCAGAAGCGGCAGCGCGATGGAGGGCGGCGGTGGAGCTTACGGGGCGGCCAAGGCCGGCGGAGCTTTCGACCTGGTCCGCTTCGTGCAGCAGCCGCAGGTCCTGGCGCGGATCGCCAGCGCGGTGAGTCAGACCGGACCGGGCCGGACCGGGCCGCGTCAGCCCCGTCGGGAGAGCTTCAGAAGGCCGGCCCCGCGCCCTGGAGCCCGCATGACCCTCCCCTCCCTTCTCCTCCCTCTTGCCCGCCCCGGGCTCCCCCCCTCGCCCCCGCGTCCTCTCCGGGGAGGCGGGCGCTCAGCCGAACCCCCCGGGCCGGTGCCCGCAGCCCTCCTGTCAGCCCTGGAAGGGGCCCTGCTGCTGCCCGCCTGACCGCCTCCTCCCGCTCTGCAGATCTTCGCCCTAATCGTGTTCGCCTGCCTGGTGGGGGAGGGCTACACCAACGGACCCCAGGACCCCCAGCTCTTCTGCATCTTCAACCGCAATGAGGACGCCTGCCGCTACGGCATCGGCATCGGCGTCCTGGCCTTCCTCGCCTGCATCTTCTTCTTCATGGTGGACATCTACTTCCCCCAGATCAGCAACACCACTGACCGCAAGTACCTGGTGCTGGCGGATCTCGGCTTCTCAGGTACCGGCAGCGGCGGGGCCGGGCTGTGCCCGCCGCAATGGCTGCTCTGATCCCGTGACGTGGCTGCCGGTGCCTGCTGAAGGGAACCGCTCCCGCCTGGCTGGCTGCCCGCGGGCCATGCGCTGCCTGGGAGAGGCTGAGGAGCCACGGGGTGCAGGCAGCTGCGCTGGGCTGGGTGCTGGGTGCTGGGGTCCTCCGTGGCTGGTGGGAGCCCGGGCCCCGGGCAGCCCTGGTCCCTCATACTGCCTTTTGCCTGCAGGTCTCTGGACCTTCCTCTGGTTCATTGGGTTTTGTTTCTTGACCAACCAGTGGTCATGGACAAAGGCTGAGGATGTGTTCATTGGGGCTGATTCAGCCCGTGCCGCCATTACCTTCAGCTTCTTCTCCATCTTCTCCTGGGTGAGTGAAGCCGTGATGGAACACGGCATGGAGGGGCTCCCTGGGCCGTGCTGCCTGGGCAGCCTTGACACCACAGCCCTCTTGTCTCCCCAGGGCCTCCTGATCACCTTTGCCTACAAGAGGTACAAGATGGGGGTGGAGGATTTCATACACAGCTACACTGACCCCACCCCAGAGGTTTCAACCCCCTACTCCAGCTACCCCAACATCAGCCACGACAGCTACCAGCAGCCGCCCTTCACCCAGACGGCAGAAGGCCCGGAGGGTTATCAACCCCCCCCAGTGTACTGAGCCCTGGCACAGCAGCCATGGCTCTGCCTGTGCAATTCTCTTCTGTGGGGTGGGAGGGAGGGACCTGCAACTTGAAGGGGAAGGTGGGATTGGGAGGTGGTGGCTGCTTCGTGTGGGGGTCACCGGCCCTGGGGCACAGGAGGGAGGTGGTCCCAGTTAGTGGAGCTGAGCTCCCTGTGGCTGGTAGCAGCAGCCTGGTGCGTGGTGGGTGATCTCCCAGTGATTAGCAGCCGCTGAGCATGGCTCCAGGGGGAAGTACAGGGCTGGGGCATGGTTTGTTGCCCAAAAGCTGTGCCCTGTGACTGCTGCCCTAGCCCATTCTGGTACCAGTGCCTTTCCAGCCCCACTGGCTGCACCCCAAGCACCAGGGCTCACTGCCATTGCATATCAGGGGAGGGGGCTCCAGCTCCTGCCCACTGCTGGCTTTCTGTGCTTTCCCCCTCAGCTGCTGCTGGGTGAGCTTGATGCCAAAGCCCTGTCGTCTCCTGACTCTAAACTCCTGCTGTGCCTTTGCCGCAGCCTGCACTAGAGCTGCCAGTGCCTGGGTGGTGTGGTTTGGGATCTGTAGAAGTGGTGAGCACTGGGCTGTGGCTGTTCCTGGTACCCCAGGGAGGTCTTGGAGCACTGTCCCTGTGGGCTTGGCCCTCAGCCCCTCACCCCTGCAGAAGCAAGGCCCCCATCTCATCCCAGCACCCAGCTCTGTTGAGGCAGCGTGCTGCAGTCTCAGGTTGTGTTTTCTGCTGCACCTGTTGTGAAGCTGTTTCCAGCAGCTGCCTGGGTATGTGAGCTGTCACTGCTGGGGCTGGCCTTCAAATAGTTGTTTGTCACTGTAGAGATGGAATAAACTTTTTCACCAAGCCGCCACATAGTGTTCTTCTCTGGGGAAGCAGAAGGGGGCTCCTCCTCACTCCCCAAAGGATGAGGTAGGGGGTTCCAGGCACAGAAGCAGCCAAGCAGCCCTGGGCTACTGCTGCACTGCAAACAGAACATTCATGCAGAATCTATTTTTAGGCAAGCCCTGCTCCTGCTCTTCACAGCCTATTTGGAGCAGGTCTGAGTAGATGGCTCCACCACCAGCCCCATGCACAGCACAAGCTGCTGCTGGGAGCAACCAGCCTGTTTACACAGACTGTGCACTGCAGGAAGCCTTTTCAAACTGGTCTGGTATAACACACACTCAGACAATTTCATGAAGTTATTTATTAACCTAGACCAGAAGCAGCGCTGCACTCCAAGGGGAAAGCCCAGCAATCAAGTGCTCATGAATACAACTGTCATCCCTTGGAGCAGGGCTGTCCAGGCAGTTCCTGTGACCCTCTCAGAAGGTGCCTTCTCCTTCCCAGTGTGGGCAGAGCCCCATCTCAGCATATGGAGATGTGACCTATTCAGAGCCAAAAGCTGCTGCCTACAAAGGTGGATGCTGGCTTATAGGGAAAGGCACTCCTGAAAAGAGTAAGGAAAAAAAACCCCAAACTTCCAAAAGCCAAGTCATGTGGGAAAAGGCTCCTTGAGTCACTTACCGCAGAAAAACACTCAGCCGCAAGGCTTTTTGGAAGGCTCAGGAGGGACCAAGATACCCAACTAGAGTGCAGAACCATCCACTCAAGCAGAGACCTTTCACAGAAAGAGCAACCTTTGCAGATCAACTCCTGAGCCTCCAAATTCTTCTCAGGTGACTAAGCACCAAGCTTGGCCCTAAGCAAAGCCACTCTGGTTTTGGGGCAGTGACTCCAAAGGAGCCCTCCTTTCCCCCTTTTGTTTCAAGAAAAAATTTACAAGGCAGTCACAGCAAACAAATGGGCCATGCACAATCATCCAATGGGATATCTGAGGGCTAGGCTGCTGCTGCTGCTGCCTGTGTCATCTGAAAGGTCATGCCACTACTGGACAAGAGACAGGTTATCTCCTTAGACTACATTAAAAAAGGAACTGGGTTTAAAATGCTAAGTTGCTGTACATCGTCTTAAACCTGAAATTTAGCAACACAATAAAACAGATAATAGGTTGTATTCCCAGGCAAGTGACCCAGCTACCAGTGCTGGTGTGAGCACAGGCAGAGGGGGCAGGAGCAGAGCTATGGCAGCAAGGGAAACACTATGGCCTGGCTAGCTGTAACAGTTCTCCAGGACCTGTTTGTGTGGCAGTGTCAGTAGCTATGGCTGTCTCTTTCCCATTGTGCAATGAAGGAACTTGCTATTAGTCAGGCTCCCAGTTCAGCTCCCCCTAATCTCTCCTAGTGCAGAGGAACAGGGCTCAGCTTGTTAGGTGGAGCTGAGACATGGAACAGTTTTGCTAGAAGCAGGGTAAGCCTGGGAGCTGCAGCATTCTACATCCTTATTTTTACCCACACAGGAGCCCAGCAGTCAAGAAGCAAAGATCTTATGGGAGGCAGCTCCATCCAGCTGCTTCACACCCATGGGGACGTTCTCCTTGTTTTCTGCCCCAGGCTGCTGAGGCCGTCTGCGGAAGTAGCAGGCTCGGCAGACAGAGTGGTACTTGTCTGCTCCTCCAATGACTTCGACCTGGCAAGAAAATTGGCAGAGTGACTCTGCAGAGCTCAGCTGCCCCAAGGAGATCCCTCTAGATGAGCAGGACTGGCAAGATGAAGCTGCTGAAGTGTTTTCTGGTCCAAGGGAACTCACCTCCCTCTCTGCTCCCAGCCTCTTGGTGTAGGAGGCGTCACGGTAGCACTCCATGCACACAGCATTCAGCTTCACCACGCTCTCTGCCAGCGGCACCAGGTTCAGGATGCTGCCAAAAGCCTGAGCCAGGACAGACAGGGTTGTTATGACAGGGATCCCAAAGCAGCTGCTGTACTGAAAAAAAAAAAGTGCTTTACCTTTCTCTGAAAAGTCCCATCAAGAGCAGCAACAATCACAGTTTTCCCGGTGTTGGCCATTCTCTCACAGAACTCCACGATGTCTGGGAACTAGAGGAGGCAGAGAAAGAACATCAGGAGGAAGGAGGGCAGCACTTTGCTCAGGATCCAGCAGCACAGGGCACAAAGAAAGTTAGAGCCATGTTGCCTTTCTGTGCAATGCACTCAAACACTCTCCTCTGCCTGCAGGGATTAAGGGAAGGGTTTGACTGGATGAGCAAATCGCCCCAGAGTATTGCTTCCCGCCCCCTGCTACAGGATTCAGACTGCTCTGAAGGGGCTGGGTCCTGCAGAGCGTTCCAGGCCAAGCACTTACAAACTGTCCCTCATCGATGCCAATCACTGCAGAGCCCAGTGCCTCCTGGTACACATCCTTGAGGAGGGCGGCTGGCAGGGCCTCCATGGTGTTCCTGCGGGGAGGGGGAGGCAGTAAGCCAGGCAGCCCGGCGTTGTGTCTGCAGGGCTGGGGCCGGGGGAACTCACCTGTCGTGTGTGCAGACATCAGAGGCGCAGTACCGCGTGTCCTTGGCGTACTTCACCAGCAGGCAGCGGTACTGAGCCAGCTGGAACCGCCGCACCCGCCGCATCAGTTCCGTGCTGCAAGACACGGCCGCCAGTGAGCCCGGACCGCCCCTGCGGCCTCCCCACCACCCCGGCCCGGCCCGGCCCTGCCTACCTCTTCCCGGAGAACATGGGTCCGAAGATCACCTGGGGGCAGAACCGTCGGGTCAGCAGGCGGGCGGCACCGCAGCTTGGATGGGCACAGGGCAGGCAGCCCCCGAACACCGGCCCGGCCATCGTTTTGCTCAGCCCAGCAGCCTCCTGGCCCGGATGCGGGAGCCTCGACTCCCCGGGAGATGGTGCGGCCGCCGGCCTCAAGCACCGCCCCGCACAGCCGGGGTGTTCCCCCAGTACCGGCCACTGGGCCGCTCCATCTTCGCTGCCCCCCCAGTCCCATCCGCTCCGTCCCCGCTGTATCCTCCACAACACCCGGTACTGCCCACTGGGCCGCTCCATCTCCGCTGTCCCCCCCGGTCCCATCCGTTCAATCCCCGCTGCCCCTCCGGTACCGGCCGTTGGGCCACTCCATACCCGCCGCAATCCCCGGTCCCAGCCGCCGCCCCCCCTCCCGGCCCAGTCCGGTCCCCGCCGCTCTATCCCCGCTGCCGGTGTCACCCAGTGCCGGTACCTGTATCTGCCCACGGGGGCGGCTGGGGGAGCCGGGGTGCACACCGGGCACGGTCAGGCCGTTCATGGCTGCAGCAGCCGGGCGGGAGCTTCGCGCGCGCCTTTCCAAGAGGCAGCGGCCAATCCGGGGAGGCCTCCCGCCCACGCGCCGCCGCGACGGCAAATCGGAGAAGGGCTCGCGCGGCCACGCCTCTGCGCCAGCCAATGGGGGCACGGGCGCCAAAATTCTGATTTTTAACTCCTGGAGTTCCTGCCCACCGCGCGTGCGCACTGTGAAAGGCGACGTCATCGCTGCCGCCCCGCCCCTTGCCCCGCCCCCGTACCTCCTCCCGGGCAGCCAATGGGGACGCGTGCAGCCGCCCCTCTCCTGTCCCGCCCACAGGCCGGGCCCGCGGTGCTTCCGGAGGATCGGGATCAGGACCGGAACCGGGATGGGGGTCGAGCCCGGTGCCGGTGCGGGCCGCAGCGCGGGGCAGTGGCGGGACATGTCCGCGCAGGTAGGGCTCGCGGGGTGGGGGGTGGCTGTTGCTGCCCGGAGCCGCTGTCCGGACCCCCGCGCCTCCTCCCCCTGCCCCCCGCAGGCACTGGAGGATCAGTACTCGCCCAGCCGCTGGTCCCCCCGCCTGGACCCGGACACCATCATCGAGGCGCACATCGCCGCCGCAGCGGCAGGTGAGGAGCAGGTGGAAGCGGTCCAGGAGCGGGGCTGCGGATGGGAGCGGAGCTGGGGGCCGGGACTGCCCCCCAGGCGCTGTGTCTCTCCCGCAGGAACCCGACGTGCCCGGGCCATCGCTCAGACCTCGCTGCACGTCCCCTACGGCGCCGGGGTGGGGGAGCAGCTGGACATCTATTTGCCCAACGACTCCTCTGGCAGTAGGTGCCGGGCGGGCGGGGGTGGGGGTGAGCAGGGGCTGGACCCCAGCTCATCCCGTGTTGTGCTGTGCAGCCTTCCCGCTCCTGGTGTACATCCATGGGGGATACTGGCAGTGCTTGAGGTGAGGTGGTCAGTGGGTGAAAGGGTCCTGGGGCAGGGATCCCCCCCACCCACTTTTCACACCTCCACTCTCCCACACCCGGAATGGTCCGGGGTGCTGTGGGTCTGACAGGCCCCTGGGACCCCCCCCCAGCCTGCCTACCTTCCCTTCTCCCGTAGTAAAGACGAGGCGGGGTTTGCAGCCCCCCCGCTGGTGTCACGGGGTGTGGCGGTGGTGGCCGTGGGTTACAACATTGCTCCCGCAGGTAGGTGCTGCCCAGCAGAGGTGCTGGCCGCTCCAGCTGGCCCAGTGCCCGCCTGACTCTGCCCCCTCTGCCCAGGCCACATGGACACCATGGTGCAGCAGGTGCGGCGCAGCCTGACCTTCCTGGCGGAGCGATACACCAGCACCAGGTGGGCCTCGTGCAACCCCCAGTATCCCCACCGTGGTGGCTGCTGTCAGGGCAAACTGTGCCTGAGTCACTCCCAGGGTGGTCTGCTGTGTTGGGGGCGGCTGCAGTGAGAGATTTCATCACCTCCTTCCGAGCACTGGGCACTGGGTGCCCCTTGTCACAGCATCAGTCTGTCAGACTGGAAAACATCTCCAAGCTGCCACGTTTGGGTGGTGGTGTGTGCGGCCATGCTGCTGGTCCCTGCACTGGTTCATGGTTCCTCCTCTGCAGGGGAATTTACCTGTGTGGGCACTCGGCGGGGGCCCACTTGGCAGCCATGGTGTTGTCCACAGACTGGACGGGGTATGGAGTGACACCAGACATCAAAGGTAGCACCACCAAGTCCACACACAGGGGCTGAAGCAGAACTGGTGAACCCAGGACAAGGCCGTCTGCCACCCATGCAGGACTCTGGGATCCTGGATAAGCTGCCCTGGGGGTTGTGGGTCCTGAGCCCACCATGCAGGTGCAAGGAGAGATCCCTGGAACAGGGGTGCAAGGAATGCTTCACTCACTGGTGCCTCTGCCCACAGGAGCAGTGCTGGTGAGTGGGGTGTATGAGCTGGAGCCCATCCTGTACACCTACATCAACGATGTGCTGAGCATGACCCGGTGAGCCCGTGCAATGCAGGGTGGCAGCTGGGAAAGGGCATGGAAGGAACAACTGCTTTGAGGCAGAGGCTACAGCAGCTTCCCTGTCATGTGTCCTGCAGGGACGTGGCACAGAGGAACAGCCCTATGCTGTGCGTGGCCCCCCCAGCGCCCGCAGTTGCCACCTGCCAGGTGCTGGTGGCTGTGGCCCAGCATGACTCCCCGGAGTTCCGCCGACAGTCGCAGGAGTACAGCCTGGTAAGCCCTGGCAGTGCCTGCCCAAGTCATGTGCCATACCAGAGCAGTGTTTCTGCTGCTCTCATCAGGGGAGGACACACGTCCTTGCCAAGCCACCATTCCATCTGCGGGGTCTGGGGCAGATGGGGCTGGGGTCCCTCCTGCCAGTGCCACTCACTCCGCAGGCCCTTCGTGAAGCTTGCTGGTCTGTCTCCCTGCTGGACATCGCTGGTGTGGATCACTTTGACATCATTGAGAAGCTGTCAGAGGAGAGCTACATCCTCACCCAGGTAGTTCCCCATCCTCACTTCATTCTGAGCATGGCGGCACAGGAGGGCTGTGCTGAGGCCAATGTCCCCTGCACGCCAGGATGGCTTTGGGGCTGGCTGCCATCCCCAGGGGCAGAGAAGCAGAACCAGGCACTGCTCACAGGGCTCGGTTCCTCATCCCAGGTGATTCTGAACATGATTTCAAGAGATTGATGGCAAGTTCTCCCCGGGGCTGGCGTTCCTTTGCTGGGCTGTTCTGTTGCCTCTGGGGTGCTGGACCAGCGGGCCCATGGGGCTGGGTCTGTGTGACCAGGTGATGACGTCTGCTTCCCTGGTTTCCTTTAAACTGCTTACTGCCAATAAAAAATAAATGGGAATAACGGCTGCCTGGGTGTAGCTGCTTCCTGGGGAGCTGGAGCCGTCCTCTGCCAGTGAGCTGGACACAGCTGCTGCAGAGAATCTCCTCCTGTCCCAGCATGGAGTTCCTGTGCCAGGCTCTTCACTTGTGCCCCTGGCACAGTCCAGGCCAGATACAGACCATCAGGTCTTTTCATGCCCTCAAGAGCACTTGTCCCTCAGTGGGGACCTCTGGGCTGCACCCATCCCTGCTGCAAGGCCAGGGGAGGGCACTCGGGAGAAAACACCCTGCACATCCTCAGCACTGCTCGAACATGTTTATTTTTTGCCCTCAGCATCCCTCAGGATCTGTCTACCTGCAGGGTGCTTTGCACAAGTGCTCAGGCTTCCCCCGTGTTCAGAGGAGTTGGGTGCAAGCCCAGGGCCAGCTTCTCCTGGCACTTCCTGGCCACAAACTCCAGCTTGTTCTTTGCCAGCTTGGTGTCATGAACCGAGACATCACGGTGCCAGACAGCACGCACAGTGTTTGCCGACCAGGGGAACATCAGGATGCTGACAGCCTGGCCGGTCTCGGCCATCTCCTCCTCACTCACTGCCTGCAGGCGCTCGCAGAGCTCTGTGGGGGATGGCCAGCCCCCCCTGATGCTCACCATCACGATGTTGGTCTCCACCGCTGCCAGGTTGACGGAGCAGAGGGGGGAGTTCAGTTCCTGGATGCCTGGAAGAGCCAGGGGCATTAGGCTGGAACTCAGTGCCTGGCATCCTGGAAGCAGAGCCTGCCCAAACCCCACTGATGTCCTGGCTGAAGGAGGGGTCCTTTGCCCTCCTCCTGTACAGCACTCAAGGCAAAGCATTGTCCCTGCACTCCAGACAGACAGGGACCCCAGCAGTACCCTCCCTGGCTGGAGACCCAGCATGGCTGCCCAAAGAGGTGCAGTGAGCCCAGCCCAGGAGTGTGGGATGGGCAGGGCCCACACCAAGCTGTGGGGCAGGACAGAGCAAGCAGCATCAGGCAGTGGGTGCCTGTACCCCCAGTGTGCCCAGGGACCCCAATACCTTTGGCAAAGCTTCGGGCGTTGTCGTGGTCTCTGCGCAGCGTTGCCTCCGCCTGCTGCAGCCCGAGGCAGGCAGGGGCTGCCAGCACCCCAGCCTGACGCATGCCCCCACCCAGCAGCTTCCGCATACGCCAGGCCTCGGTGACAAACTCCCTGGATCCAGCCAGCACTGCACCGGCCGGGGCACCCAGACCCTGCAGAGACACCAGAGGGGTGACCCCAGCTTCCCCGGGGGCTGGCTTGCAGGGTTGTCTCAGCCTGCAGAGCCTCAGCCCAGTGCCCCAAGCAAGCAGGAGGCCCTGTGCTGGTCCTGTCTGGCCCCCAGGAACCACCACCCCACAGCAGTGCACCTTGGAGAAACAGAGGGAGATGGAGTCGCAGTGCTGGGTGATCTGAGCTGGCTTCACACCCTGGGCCACCGCTGCATTCATCAGCCGTGCTCCATCCATGTGCACCCGCAGCCCATAGCGGCCAGTGAGCTCCCGGACCTGGAGAGGCAGAGGAGATGGGCTGGGAGGGACTCCTGGAGTCACCCAGCCCAGTGAGGCAGCCAGCACCAGTGTGAGCCATGCTCCAAGCTCCCCAGCAAGGCCCCACCGTCCCCGTCGTGCCATCGTGATGGGTCTGGTGGCCCAGGTGGGGCTGCTGCTAGCCAGGGACTATGGGCTCCCACCTGCTGGAGGTAAGGGAGGGGCAGCGCCCGCCCTCCCGCTGAGTTGTGCGTGTTCTCCAGGCACAGGAGCTCAGGCCGTGGGTGGTAGCGGCTGCCGTGGGCCTGGCAGATAGTCAGCTCCAGCTGGTCCAGGTCGAAAGTGCCATCTGGCAGGTCTGGCAGTGCCTGGGAGTGGACACCCGCGACCTATGCCCGGGCAGGGCAGAGAGCAGAGCTGATGGGGGACAGCGGCATTATCCTCTGCCCCTCCGTCCCCTCCTGCCTCACACCAGGTGCCGCTCCTGCCCCAGCCCCGGGGCATCCCTCGGGACAGTCGGGGGGTGCTGCTGCCGCAACCCAGTGGGGACCCCCTGCCCAGCTCGGCCCTGCCGCCAGCGGGGGGCAGCAGCCGGCCGACCTCATGCCCCCCCGCCCCGTGCTGCCGGTGCCACCAGGCTCGCCGGGACCCGCCAGCCCGGCCCAGAGCCCCCGCGACCCACAGCACCCACCTGCGCAGCCCCGCCGTGCTCGAAGAGATGCAGGTGGGCGTCCCGGCCCAGGAGCAGCTGAGCCCCCCTGCGTTGGCAGTGGCACATCACTAGGGGGGACAGGGGCCGTCAGGGAGGGGGCCGGCGGGCCGCCCCCACCGGAGGACAGGTGGGCTCAGCTCTCTCCTGCAACCCCCCGGGCACTTCCTGAGCAGCAGCACGGCTCACCTGGGGACCCCGGGAAGGAGTGGGGCCGTTCTCACCCGCCGCACCTTCGGTAGGCAGGCGGCACGAACTGCCCCCCTGGCTGGTGACCTGGCCACCCCAGGGGTCGTGAAGGGCTGGGGCAGCCCCCGGCACTCACCGGCGATGAGGTTCGCCATCGTGGCTGTGGGCACAAAAAGCGCCTCCTCCATCCCCAAGACCCCCGCGGCCAAGCGCTGCAGCTCTGCAGGAGAACGCAGGGGTACTTAGGGCGTCTGCGGGCCCCGGGTGGACGCAAGGGAACGGACAGGAGCCCCCCCGGCCCGGGCTGTCGCCCGCAGCCCTGCTCTGGGCTCCCGACTCCGGCTGCCCCCCGGGCTGGGGGCTGCAGGCAGGGACTCCACGGGGGTCCCGTCCCCACCGCCCACCGTTGACCGCCGGGTCCTCCCCGTAGTCGTCGTCTCCCACGGCGGCGCGGGACATGGCGCGGCGCATCCCCGCGCAGGGACGGGTCATCGTGTCGCTCCGCAGGTCCACGACACGGGGCGACGGGGGGGGGGGACCCCGCGGCTGCACCCCCCCAGCCCCGGCCCCCGCCGCGGGTAGCCGCCCGCGCCGCAGAACCGCCTGCATGGCCGGGACAGCCGGGACCGCCCCGCCGCAAGGACTCCCGGGCGGGGGTGGGATCTCCTGAGCGGACCCAGCCAGCGGTCTGCCGTCGTCGTTCGGGTCTGGGACCTGTGGCCATGGGCTGCAAGACCCGCAGGGGCGGGCGGACACGGGGCAGCGGGAGCGGCTGGGCCCTGTAGAGCCCCCCACCTCTCCATCCCTCCATGCTCCCACTCCTCCACCCACCCATTCCCCATCCCTTCATCCCTCCAGCTCTCTCTTCTGCCCTGCAATGGGTGTGCCCCCGAGACACAGAGCCATGGTGTAGGGCAGTCAGAGGTGCTAAGGGACATGGGTGGGTCCGAGTGTCCCCTCGGTACCACCCGCTGCCCCTCTGGCACACATGCTGTGCTTCTGCTGACCCCCAGCAGCCCCAGTCCAGCCGCCTGCACTGTGTCCCCTGCCATGCTGCTGCCACCTTCCTCCCTCCAAGAGGCCATGTGCCACCACACAACCCTGGACCCCCAGTGGCTCTCCCTAAACAAGACCCCTCATGAATGCCCCTGCATATGGGCCTCATCACCACAGCAGCCCGGGCTGTCAGCCCCACAGATGAGAGAGCCGTAAACACTCCTTCACGGAGACGTTTTTCACACGCAGGGCCACATGTTAACAGTTTTTCTTTATTTACTGCCTCCATTTCCTCTTTGTTCCAGGAACTTGTCCTCCAACTTCAAGCTGCTCATGATTAGGCAAAAAGGCCTCTAATCTCCCCGATCTGATTTACCGTCACTGAGAGCAGACGCTTCCCGTTACTGGCCCTGGACCTGGGAGCACAGGGACAGAGGAGCTCTGCTCTGCCGAGCTGCTCCTCTCCCCCCAAAGCTGCCCCGCTGCACACACGCTGCCTTCCCAGCAGCTTCCTCTTCCAGTAAACGCTGGGCAGCCTGGCCCCGCTGCAGGTGAAGGGCTGGGGGGGAAGCGCAGCCGTGGGGCCCTGGGTTGGGGACCCTGCTGTGTGCTTGGGGCAGCTGCCCAGGGCAGGGCAGCTCCAGACTCACTTTCTCCACTCCCTCGGGAAGGCTCAGCTCCCTCGGCTGTGGCTGCTCCAGCTGATTGCCCTTCTTCTCCCAGCAGAGTGACAGCACCTGTCCCAAACATGCTCAGCCCCTGCAAGCGCTGGTTTTGGGGACACGAGGGGCTGGTTCTGAGCTCTGCAAAGCCCTGACACCAGCCTGGGCAGGGCCTGAGGTCTGCAGCCTCATGGGGGGGCTCTGTCACAGGGAGGTAGCCACATCCTCTGCAGGACCCTGGAGCATGGCAGAGCCTTTGCTGTGGAACCCCACTTCCTGCCAGCCCCACACCTTCCCCAGGGCTCTGGGCTGGGACTTGCCTCAGGGTCTGTCCCCAGTGCCAGCACCCAGCAAGCCCCCCTGACTGCACAGGGGCTGGTGGGATCTTGGTGGGGCCACTGCCAGTGCCTCAGCAGGGTTGTGGCCACATGTGGGTCTGGCTGAGCCAAGGCCACAGGCGTGTGGGCAGAAGGAGGGCAGCACTGGCGCCCAGCCGGCGGCTTGGTGGGGGCTCAGCCAGAGATGGGGGGGCTCAGCCAGCAGCTGGGGGACTCACCTCGGGCTGGGCTGTGCCATGGCCCCTGCGGCCACCACCTGCCAGCTGCTCCCAGCCCCTCTGAAGGTGCCACTGCGGTGGGCTGAGCTCGTGCTCCATCGGTGCCTCCCCTGGGCTAAAATTAGCAGCCAAGGCCTGGCTGGGGGAGCAGAGCCCGGGTCCCGCTGGGGAGGATCGTGTTTCCCCACCCGCCCTCTCTGCCACAGGCCTGGCAGCAGCCATGGCAATTCCCGGAGCCGTCTGGGCTCCCCCTGCCCCGGCCCCCCAGCCCTGGGGCTGGCCCCCACACGCGTCCCCACTGCGGGTGCTCAGGGCAGCACAGTGCTGATGGTGGCACAGGCAGTGTCATGAGTGTCCTGTGCTGGGTGACCAGGGCTGGTCACAGGGCTTGGCCACTGCATTGGCCCCACTGCCTGCTCTGCCTGCCCTGCCGTAGCTCGTCCTGCAGGCCAGGGCTAGCAGGCATGGAGAGGCCCACTCCCACCCAGGCAGGGAAGAGCCACCATCAGTCATCCCCGAGGGGACGGTGCCATGGAGCCAAGTGATTTCCTACATTTGGGAACCATGGAGCGATGCCTGGAATCAGCGGGATGTGCCAGAGCTCCTGGCTCAGCCTGTCGGGGGCACAGCAGGGCTCTGGCCATGCCATGCTGAGCCATGCCATGGCCACAGCCAGCCCATGCTGGAGCTGGAGGTGGCACTGAGGGAAGGGTGCTGCTGTCTCTCTCCGTTCAGCCCGCATCTGTCCTGCTGTAGTGGTGTCAGGCTCCTTGGGGCACATACTGGCAGCTCATACAACACGGTTTCTGAATGAGCCTGAGCCCTGAACAAACCCTGGGCGGCCCTGTTGGGACCCACCCGCCGGGACTGTCACCCTAGCCCGGTGGGGTGGGACTGTCCAGAGGAGGCTTGTGTGGCCATCAGCGTCATGCGAGGTTCTGCTGTGATGGCAAACGCTGTAGTCTGGGGCTGGTTGTTCCCCATGGAGGGGGTCAGCAGAGCCCCCCTGTCCCGGGGGTGGCCGGGAGGTCCATGCTGTGGGAGCCACGGGCAGGGCTTGCACCGGGGGTGCCGGGGAAGCCTTCGGCCAGCAGCTGGGGCCAGCCGTGTGCCACGTCCCGGCCGTACAGGCATAGTTCGGTGTGGGCCAACAGGAGCCCAGAACCTGGAGCCGGTGCCCGGTGGATGGTCCAGTTCCCGGGTTCCCGGGGCTGGCGGGAGGTGGGGTGCAGACCGTTTCCCCAGTCCCAAACCTGCCGGGGCTGCTCGGGTGACCCCTCCCTCCGCCGGCAACAACTTTTCCAGTAAAACCACCGCAGAAATCCCGGCTTCCCGACAGGACCGCCCCTCGGCTGCCGGGGGCGCGCGGGCCGCCCTTAACCCTTCCCGGTCCGGCTCTGCCGGGCGACCGGCCCCCGGGGTCGGAACCACCCCAAGGAGCCGCAGAGGGGTCTGTGACCGCCCACCCCGGCTCAATGATGTCCCCGCTTTCCAGGGGCGTCCCAGATGGGGCGACAGGATGGTCATGCCAGAGCAGCCTATCCCACTGTGCCCGGCGCAGAAGGAGCATCCCAAGTGCTGTGGAGATGGAGAATGGCCTGGGAGAAAAGCACCTCTCTAAGGGGGACCTCGGAACCACCTGGTTCTGGGTCTGTGGGGCAGAGGGAGAGCTGGGGGGCCGGGTCCCTCAGGTGAGAGGGGGTTTTGTCTGTCCCCAGACAATCAGGAGGGATGTTTGCATGGGGCTGGGAGCTGGTTTGTGGGGTGTGTGACCTGAGCCCCTGCTTGTGGCAGGCATCTACGGCTGGGGCAATCCACAACTTCAAGGCGTGGGTCCCTGCATGGAGTTGTTGGTTTCTGGGCAGAGATGTGTATCCCTGAGTGCCTGTGAAGGGGTACGTGTCCCTGGATGAAGACATGGGTCCCTGGGCAGGTATGGAGGGCAACTGAGCATGGTGAGGACAAGGAGAGGAGACTACAGTGAGAAATAGCAAACATCTGCCATGTTCTAGGTCGAGGAGTCAGCAGCTTCAACTGTGGGTGGGCCAACCCATGGGACATGCCCTGTGGCCACAGCAGTGCAGGGGGCTGGGGAGGTGCCCACACTCCTGAGCCCTTGCTGGGAGCAGCTCTTGGGTGTACCCTGGGAGAGCACATATGCCAGCAATGGTTCTGGTCTGGGTGACCCAGTGGGTTGGCAGCTCTTCCCTGGAGCCCTATGGGGCTGCTCCTGCCAGGTGGGGAGAGCTGGGGTGGGCCTGGCACCAGGGGCCAGGGTTCCATGCTGAGAGCTGTGCCAGACCAGGCCCCACTCTGGCTGCTGTGCTGGCCGAGGCAGGGCTGAGGTAAGTGCTGTAATTGTTTTCTCTGTGGCCCGAGATGAATAATTGAGAGGTCTTTGAGGAGAATTAATTAGCCCGTTTATTTGCAGTAAATGCCTTTCTCCAGATGATGAAATAGATGCCGAGCCACACGTGGGGCAGGCAGATGCAGGTCGCTGAGGCTTCTCCAGAGCTTGCTGGTGCCAGGTCCATGGGCTGGCTGGGCCAGTGTCCTCTGCCCACCATGACTGTGTCAGCGTCTGTGGCTGCGAGCAGCCCTGTGTGCCACGAGGTCACAGCTTTGTATGGTGAACCCCTGTGGGTGGGAGCAGGGTGCACGAAGGGGTGCTCAGGATCCTGCCCAAGCTCTGTGCCAAAGCTCCTTCCAGGCTCTGCACAGGGTGGGGGGTCTGGTTAGCCCTGGCAGACCTCTGCCCCACGGCACAGCGTAACACAGGGTGTCTGGCTGTGGCCCTGGGCAGAGGGGCAGGAGTGAGCCACTAAGCCTGAAGTCATCAGCTAAATGGTGCTGCCTTTCCATGCCAGCTCTGTGTCACCCTTTCTGGTACCTGGTCTACCCATGTCCCTATGGGTTAACCAGTGCTGCTCATGTCTGCCAGGAGGCAGACCCCAGCACTCTGGCATGGCAATGCTCTGCCCCTCACCATGCCCGTATGGGTTCCCACTCCCTCCCAGCTCACAGTCTGTCCCAGAGGCTGCCTCCCAGTGCAGGCCCCTCTATTGCCCCCTTCCTCATGGCTGCCAAGGTGTGCCAGATTGAGGCTTGTGGCCTGCACCTCCTCCTCACCGGGGTGTGAGGGGCAGGGCCCAGTATGGCCAGAAATGCTTCAACAAGGATTTCCTTGTTGCTGCACGAGCTGTTTGCCTTGCTCCCAGGCCAGCCGTTAATGACGTTTGGCAGGAGGCACTGGCAGCCCCAGACATTGGATTTCTATAAATCAACCTGGTGCTAAAGTGTGGGGCTTGATGGGACAGAGCTGCTCTGCCTCAGAGCAGGGGGACTGGGGCTGAGTGTCCCAGCCTAGGGGGCTGGGGTTGCTCTGTGGCACTGAAGCATGAATGTCCCTCTGGCTTTTGGGGGCAGTTTCAGGCCTGGTGGGGCCCTGGAATCACCCTGGATTGAGGAGCAGCTCCTCAGTGGTGGGGGTTGGAGTCAGCCCCGGGGCATGGAACAGAGGAGCAGGGGCCAAGGGGGCCGAGGGGGCCGTGGCTGCTTCCCAGCAGCAGGTCGAAGCGGCCGCTCCATCTGTTTGTTTCCAGGAATGGCAGAAAGCGTAAAGCAAAATAAAGCAGCTTCTCACAGCCAACGTCCTGCCATATCCTGATCCATCCCTACCTCCCCTCCCCCAGACCCAGGGGGGCTGCTGAGGGTTTAGCTGGCTCTGTCACCCTGCATGTCCTGCCTTAGAGTGGGGGCTCAGGCTGTGCCCCCCACTCTGCACATGCCCCGCACCCAGGGGAGCCTCGGGCATGCAAAGCAGGGCAGGCAAATCACCCATCCCTCTGGGATCCGTTGTGCAGCTGTGGCTGGTGGCCGGAAAGTGGCACCGGGGTGGCGGGGCCAGCACTGTGTCCTGTAGCACCGGAGCTGCCGGCAGTAGACGTGCCTGGTTGCCGCTGGTACGGGGAGCGGGGCACAGGGGAGATTCACATGGAGAAATGTCATGTCCTGCCTGGGAACTGGCTGTCCCGCCTTCTGCTCCAGGCTCTGCGAGGGTCGGTGAGGCTGAGGCTCTGCCCAGGCCATTGTGGGGGGACGTGGGGCCAGCCTGAGCTGGCAGGGCTGCGCTGGGATGCTGGAGAGAGCTCTGACATGGTTTCTGGTGGTGGGGCTGGGGCAGCCCCGGCTCCTGCAGTCCCCTCAGAGCGAAGCTGCCTGGGGAGAGGGGAGGCTGCGGAGGGTGCTGGTGGAGGGAAGAGCCACGCTCCAGCCTCAAAGGTAGCGTTTCAGTTCCTGCTCTGAGTGTGCTTCCCCCCTTATCAAGAAACCCCCCGTCTCTCACTCGTAAAGAGAGTTTCTGCTGCGTATAGAAGCCGAGAGAAATCTCAGTCCTGAGCTCCTAAGAGAGCACTGAGGGTGGCTGGGAAAGCCCCCCAGTCCCCTCCCTGCCTCCTTCCAGCCGCAGCCTGGCCTCAGTCGTGTCCCCCAGGCCAGCGATGTTCCTCCGCAGTGACCTGCAGCAGGATGGCATGGGGAAGGCCGTGGCGAGGTGGGTGGGTGCTTGCGGGGGTTTCCCCTCCGTCCATGGCTGCTCGTCTCCACGCCTCATTGTCCCCTGACATCCTGGGGTGGCCCCAGCGCTCACGGGGGTCAGGGCAGAGGAAAGAGGCCTCAGGGGCTGCCAGGGCTGCGCTCCTGTACATCGGCAGGGACCCTCCCTGTGGGGTGCCCATGGCTGTACCCCAGGATGGTGCCGAGGCTGGGAACAAGAACCCTGGCAGGAGGTTGTGCAAGGAGGAGGGAGCCGGGAGGGCACGGCGGCCAGTGTCGAAATTCCAGCTCTTACAGAAACTTCCCCGGGCAGAATTCCTGACTGGGGTGATTCATCCTCCGCTGGAAGCGATGACTTTGCCTCACCAGTAAACCCGTCTAAACCTAAAGGGGCAGAGAGCTGCTGTGCCGTCCCCATCATCAGCAACCTCGGGCGGTCATGGGTCCACCCAGAGCCCTCGGGCAGTGCCACAGCCAGGGGTGCCTGGTGATCCAAGGGGGTGGCGGGGACTGAGTCGGTGGTGCCGCAGGCAGAACCGACACCCTGGGCCATACCCTCATTCCCCACAACAGCCTTGGTGCTAACAACGGCAGATCGATGGGGCCCAAGTCTGGCCAGAGCCAGCTCAGCGCTTCCTTCCCCGGCCAGCAGCTTCCCTGTGGGGCTGGAATGAAGGGGGGAGGGGGGAGGAAGGGAAAGGACACCGATCCCGGGGCTGCATATGTGCTTCCCAGCCTCTGCCTGCTCTGCCTGCTGCACCCTACTCCCACTTCCTGCACCTCGGCACTGCATGGCTTGGCACACTGAGGGAATGGGAGGGAGGATGGACGGGATGGGGGTCATGGCTGTCCCCCCCTTCACTCCACCCGTGCTGCTGAAAGGGCTGCCCTGGGGCTGGGCTGCTCCTCTGGGCATTACCAGCTGCTCCCAGCTGCTGCATCCCCCAGCCCCAGCCCCGATTCAACCCCCCTCCCTGCGGGGCTTGCACAAACCTCCGGGCTCTCTTTGTGCTTGTTTTGAGAACAGATTAGTCATGGCTCTTAGCTGGCTTCCAGCAAACTGCACAACAGCAGCATGGAAAAACGAGAACAGTAAAGTGATGATTCAGCAGGGCTCACGCTCCTGTCCCTTGGGTGCCAACTGTCCCCTGCTCCCACACAGCCCTGGTCACCAGCGGAGACCACCCTGTGGAGACCACCAGGCAGATGTGGCAGCTGGGGTGGGGTGGGCAGTGCTGGGGAGGAGAGCACAGGGCAGAACCCACCTGGAAGCAACACTGAGAGAGCAGGGGCTAGTGAGGGGTTTCTTCAGAGGGGCCTCATGTCCCCAGGGTCCCTGGGGGTCACAGACCCTCGAGTGCAGTCTCTGCCTCTTACCTGAGCCCCCCTCCTGTTCCAGGAGAGGGTGGAGGCGTAGCCTCTGCCCTGCTGGCACCTACCTGGTCCAAGACCTCCCTACCACTGCTTGGAGGGAGCATCCTGCACCAGCAGCTCACACTCAGTGTCCTGGCAAGGCTCTGCAGGCACAGGGGCCATGTTGGTGCAGGGACTGTCATGACACAGAGGCTGCCAGCCCTCTACCAGGCAGCAGCTCCCCTCCCCGGAGCCACAGGGCTGGGAGTGCTTGGTCTTTTGGGCTCAGCAGGTGCCTCATGGCACCGGGACCCTCCTGGCTGTCACCTGCATGCTGGGACCATGCCACTGCCAGGAACTCCCAGGGCGGGCCCTTACCGTACCTCACACCTTGCTCTGAAGCCCTTTATTGCCCTGCCTTGGCCTGCTGCCCATGGCCCGGCATGCTGCCAAGCCTGCGTGCCAGGTGGCTTATTGTGATCCTATGGTGCTGGCCACCAACTGGTGTCAGCTGCCAAGGATGAACAATGTAATAGCTGGAATTACAGTAAAGCGTTCCCATTCCCACTTGTCAAATGCTGAGATGGGGCCCTTGGGTCCTTGTAGGAAACATCTGCTCCAGCTGTGCCCTCTGCCAGCAGCATGCCCGGTCCTCATCCTGTGCAGTGCCACTTCTGCCCATGGCCCTAGAGCTGATCTGCTGATAGGCCTGGGAACCCAGGGCATGGACACAGCCCACCCAGATGTAGGGACCTTTGAGCCCCTCAGCATCGTGCACTGGTGCAGAGGATGCAGTGCTGGGAGCAGCAGCACTGTCCTCACAGACACAGGGTCCCACATCCTGAAGTCCCATCCCCAGCTGCGTGTGTGGCACCGCCACTGCCTGCTGCTGCGCTGGGGCCGAGGCCAGGGCTGAGGCAAGGCCAAGGGATGCTCCGGGCTGGGGTTTGGCACCTGCCCATGGCTGCTCTGCCAGGGTCATCCCAGGACTCTGAAACATGCTGGGCAAACACACCCAAGGCATCTGGCAGCCTGCCTAGAGCACCCACAGGGACCTCCCGTGCCGTGCCGTGCTGTGCCATCAGTGTGGTCATCCCCAGCAGGCCTCTGCCGGCCACCAGTGCCTTGCTGCTCCCTGTGGATTCAGGTGGGAGGGCAGTGTAAGCCTGGGCTGGGGTCTCTTGTTGGGGAGTGGGAGGAGGCTCACCCCCAGGAGGGCACCATCCAGGGTCTTCCCCTCTGCTGGCATGCTCCTGCCCTGGAACAGCCCTCCTGGGGATGGTGCAGCGGGATCCTCAGCCCAGTACAGGAGTAGAGCAGGGGCTGCAGGACAAAGCCCACCACCCCCCCCTGCCAGTGCTGGGGTCCTGCCCCCTCCACCCTGGCCTGTCCCCAGTGTGGGACTGGGCAGGGGGGGGGACTGCGGCTGCCATCACCACAGCAACACTGCTTTGTTTGAAACCTTCCTCTGAAATGTCAAGACTTTCATTGGGCTCCAGCTGCTGCTGCTGGGATGAAAACTTCCTCCCGGGCTGTGGAAACTTTCCGGGGGGGGTTTTCCTCTCCAAACGTCCGCCTTCGCGTGGGCAGCAAGAGCTCTGCCCCGTGCCGTGCCTGGTGACCGTGGGGTGCAGGACCGAGCCCCAGGCATGAGCTGGGGTGGGCAGGAGTCAGCGGGGATTGCAGGGTGGTGGAAGAGGGGAGGGTCCCATGGAGTAGGTGAAGGGTCCGTGTCTCTCAAAGTTGTGGGACAGCAGAACCCCCAGGCCAGTTGATGAGGGGGAGTGGTGAGCTGGTGTCTGCTGGGGGGGCCGGGTCAGCACGGCCCCGCAGAGCTGCTGATGGAAGGAGTGAGGAATCCGCAGCTGCTGGCTCCCTCTGAGCTGGCCGCGGGTCTGGCTGGATGAGCAGCAGCAACAGAGTGGAGTTTCCATGGGGACGTACACAGGGTTCGTCTGCATCCCAAAATACACCCTGGCCTGGGCACTCTCTGCCAGCTCGCAGCCCTGCCCAGGCTGGGGACATCTGGGGGACAAACCTGGCTTGGAACAAAGGGGCTTGGTGCAGCCCCTGCAGTTCCCCTGGCAGCCAAGGCTCTGCCTCCTCCATGCCAGCGATGGGATGGGATTCTGCTGCCTGAGCCCATGCCAGGGCCAGGGGTCTCATGCCACACCTTGGGGCCATCACCCATCCTGAGCCCGCAGCCAGGGCAGCCAGCACCAGCCCCAGGACTGCCACAGCCTGAGGTCCTACTTCCCAGCAGCACGTGGGGAGCAGATGTCTGTGTCCCTGTTCTCAGCTGTCCCTGTGGCCCTAGCCTTGCGAGGAATTGCCATGTAAGGAGCAGGTGGTGACATTTACAGTAAGTCCCCAGCTGCTGCACAGCCCTTTCCTGCATCCTACTGGGAAAGAGGCGGTGGATGTGGGAATGTTCTGGCGCTGCAGAGCTGAGGCAGGAGGAAGTGCAGGAGGGGTGTGCCATGAAGTTGGGGTGTATCTATCAGCTTGTGGCTGCTGCCCCAATGGCTACTTGTACTGCCACGCTCTGACCCCACACTCCCTGACCCCGTAGGGTTTGGGGTCTATCCCAGCAGACACTTCCTTCTCATGCCAGTAACTGTTGGCACAGTGGGAAGCAGTGTCCCCATGCTCGGCCCCGCTGCTCCAGATGGTGCGGGCCCCAGGAGAGATGGAGAGAGGCAACTGCAGGGCCGCCTCCATTGTGACCCCCTGCTCCATTTCCTATCCAGATCCTGGCACTGCCATGCAGTAACAGGGTCCAATTCCCCATCCAGCTCAGCTGGGCCTGGTCCCGGGCAGAGGGGAACTGTCTGCCTGTGACATGCTCGGTAGTCGCTTGCGAAACACAGGGCCAAGTCCGCTTGGCTGCTCTGGAGAAGGTGAGAGGTTTGAGAAACCTTCAGCAGGGATTTGCCTGCTGACCACTGCATCACCACTGCCATAAGGCTGGGTTTATTCCAAGAAACCCATGGGGCTGGTGGAGCTTCCCAAGTCTCAGTTCTGGGTCATGGCACCACCACGGTGGAACAGGAGGGAAGAGGCCCGCGAACTGCAGGGCCCTTCTGGGAAGCAGCAAATCTGGGGCTGTTCTGGCAGGGCTGGGGTCTGGCTGGGGGGTTTGGGCAGGGCTGCTGCACGCAGCCTCCCTCCTGGGACCCACCACATGGTGCTGGGACCCCCTCACTCTGTGGGAGGACTGGGGGTATTGCCCCATCTCCTCTGTGCCACCATCTGCCCCAGATCTGTGATGCTCCAGGTCCCTTCCTGGTGCTATGGGGGTGATGCTCCCCACTGGCCAGGGGCTGCTCTGCCCCATGGCACTGTTCCCACCCAATTCGTGGCGTGGGGCCGGGTGTCACCAGCGCTGCCGGGAGCCCTGACGTCGGGATGTGCCTCGGCAGGGCCTGGCAGGAGGCCACCTGTGCGCGTGGACATTCCTCACATAGCGCCGGCGGGTGCCTGGGCAGGCCACGGTGCTTCCTGGCAGCTGGTGAGACAGGGCCCCAGGGACCAGCACCAAAATAGTCACTGGGACCGTGGCATGCCTGTGGCCCAAGCAGGCACATCTGCCACCCCTCTGCTCTGGGACAGTTCCTAAGGAAACCCTCTTCCCAGAAGCTGGGGTTCCCTAGGCAGCACCACAGTGCATGAGGCCCATGCTGGGGGGCTGCAGCTGCTGCAGGGGCTCTGTGGGGAGCTGGACCCTCCAGGAGTTTCCCTCACATCCCCAGGATGCAGCTCTCCAACTGGGCATCCCCCATGGTTTTGGGGCTAGAGTTTTCAACTCTGTGCAAGTGGAAAGTGCAGGACCCCAGCCTCCCTGCTTACCCCCCTGCCCTGCGACGACTGCGCTTGTGGCAGAAGCCTCAGAAACCCTTTTCCTACCACCTCCACCTTTCTCTCTCAAAACTGGTCTGGGGGCAGGACGGGCCAGCTGCAGAGCACAGCATGGCATGGCATAAGCACTTCTTGGAGCTGTGCCACTGGCCAGCCTTGGCCACCGACTTGGCTCTTCCTTGCTCAGGGTGACAGGCCATGTCCTGTGGTCCATGTGCCTGGAGTGGGTCCCATCCCTGTGGAGCCTGGTGGGGCTCAGACATACCTGAGCCCTGGGGCAGCACTTACAGGCTGTGAGTCAGGGCAGTGGAATCACTCTGTCATGGAGAGCAGCTCCAGGAAACCAGTGCTTATGTGGTGTAAACACCATCCTGGTGTCAGCATCGTGGCAAGGGCAGTAGCTGTGGAGGGATGTGCCTCATGCTGGGGAGCCCAAGCAGCCTTGGGATTGCGGGGGCAGAAACAAACCAGATCTGTGGGGTTTTCATTAAAAAATAGTGCTCTTTATTATAAATTATGGAAACATTTCCTTTCTGAATATAAATATAAATATGTGCAAAGTTTCATCTGAGTTTTGTTTTGGTTGAATTTTCAAGCATGGTTTTGCTCAGCCCTCGAGGCTGAAGGTGAAGATGGAATCTTTATAAAAGACAGTGATTCATGTTGGCCTGTAAACATCCCTTTGGTTTAAAAAAAAAACAAACCAAAAAAAAAACCAGGAAAACCCAACTGCTTCTCCGGGCAGACACAGAAAAGCGTTCATGAGACAATGGGGATCCTCTGGCTGCGTTCCTGCAGGAATCGGTGCCCCACAGAGCAGCATGGCCAGGGTCTGTGGGGAGCGGCTGGGCAGAGGTGGGGTGTGACACTGGGGAGTACAGTCCAGTGGCAGCACCAGGTCCCTGGGGTGCTCCTCACAGTCGTGGTCACAAGGGGCTCTGCAGTGCCAGGACATGCTGCTTCCCCTCTGGCTTGGCAGCACATCACCGGGACTATCACCGTGCAGTGTTACCACACAATGTGCAGTAACCCAGACCATGGGGCAGGGAGAAGATTAAGGCTTAATCCCCTGGGAAAATGGCACCGAGGAGAAAAAGGCAGTGACCTCCAAGTCTGGGGCCTGGTGTGAAAGGAGCTTTCACCCACAAGGAGGCAGCAAGAGGTAAAGTACAGTACGGGCAAAAAACACTTTCCCCTTAAAACCGAGGAAAAGTGATCAGGCACTACTGGACTCAGCATTTTCATTCTCCTGTGGCACAAGGAACTTCTCATCAGGACCCCCTAGAAGAAGTCCCACTCTGGCTGTGGGGACGTGGCTGTTGGGGTTCATGTGCCCCCATGCTGTGGGTGCTGTCCTGGCTTTGCTGACAGGCTTTTCCTGGCCACAAAGGGGTGGCCACCATGCTGGGCACACTGTAACATCCACAGTCTGACTGGAGCAGGCTCCTTCCCTGCAGAGGAGGGGGTCACTCTTCCTTGCAGGGAGTCCCCCACCACACAAAGGGCCACCTTCCCCCATCACACCGAGGCCCATCATGGCTCGTCCCAGTCCCCCTCCTGTCCTTCCCAGAGGGAGAGGCTCAGCGTGCCCCGCGAGTCCCCATGCCAGAGGAGCCTTGTGACTGCCCCCTGCTCTTGTGCTTGTAGCATGTAACCTTGCTCTGCTGGCCCCTTAGAGGGGGGCATCATACTGGTCCAGGAACTCCTTGATGGGAGCCGGCAGCTGAGTCATCTTCTCGTAAGAGTCCAGGTGCCCGTTGACAGTCTTGCGGCAGAGGTGCTGCAGGGTGGAGACGCTGGAGGAAAGTGGGCGGCTCAGCACCAGAGGGATCTTCTCACCACCCGAGTAGATGTAGTAGGTGCGCTTGGGGTGCAGGGCCGCCCCCGACTGTTCGGGGAGTGCGCAGGGCGTGGGTGGCATGTAGTGATGTACCAGCTTGAGCACGCAGTCGAAGCGGGGCATGGGCTGGCTGCTGCGAGGGTCACTCTGCAGGGAGAAGCTGCCGCCCTCGCACTGGATGCGAAGGTTCTTGGTGCCCGACTCCGTCTTGACGCTGAGGGTGAAGAAGTGTCGCTGGTCCGAGCTGTCCCTGATGAGGAAGGTGCCGGCCGGCTCAGCGCTCAGCAGAAGGTTGGCCTCGCCGCCCGTCACCGTGCTCCAGTAGAAGCCGCTCTCCTGCAGCTTGCGCACGGTGTTCACCACCAGCTGGTATTCGCTCTTGGAGCTGAACGTCTTGAGGCGCAGGCTGGTGTCGAGGGGGCGGCTCATCCCGGTGGCGGGGAACTTGCTGTGAGTGACCATGGCGCAGGGAGCCAGCTTTGCGCGCTCGGGGGCCTGCTGCCGGCAGCAGCGGCTGCTACACCATCACCTGCGGGAGAGACGGCGGTGAGACACAGCGGTGAGACACAGCACCCCCGGGCTCTCCCTCCCCGGAAGCACCGGCATTCCCGGTACTCAGCGGTTGCCCTCCTAGTGCCCCAGCATCTACAGTCCCGGGATATCCACTTGCCCGGGGAGCAGCGGTAATTGGCGACCCCGGCTATGTCCTCGCTGGGGAGCACCGCTGGCCCTCAGCTATCTCCCAGGGCCCCCGGGACCCCTCCTCCCGGGCTATCACCCTCCTGGGGGGATCCCGGCATCTCCGGTGCCGAGCTATCCGCTCCCCGCCTCCCCCTCCCGTGGCCCCATTCGGTACCTGGGGCGCGGGTGCCGGGGCCGGTCTCGGCGGCGGTGGCTGGGCTGGTGCACGGCGTCGGAGCTGCCGGGGCCGCCCGTTGAGGCCTCTTATAGCGGGCGCAGATCCCGCCCTCCTGTTCCTGGAACTGCGGCTTCTTGTAACGCTGCCGGCGCCCTCCCGCCGCCCCGCCCGGCCCGGCCCGCCGCCAGCCACCGCCGGCCCATTCCGGGCAGCGCGGCCGACCCCTCCCTGCTCTTTCCTTCTAAGAAGAGGAGAGTCCCGGCCACGGCCCCTCCGCCCGCCCCGCCCCACCGGGAGGGCCGGGTCCGGGCTGCCCCGAGGCGGGGTGTGGGGGCGAGGGCAGAACCAGGACACCCTCAGCAGGGTGGGGGTCCTGCCCGCGGGGAGGGAGATGGCTGAGGGCCGGGGATGCCCTGCTGCGAAGCCCCCCCCCCCTCCCCGCGCTGGGACCCGTTCCAGTGACGCGGGATGCCCTCCCCCCGAGGCGGTTGTGCCGCCCCCCAGGAGGGGGGGCCGCGGCCCAAGCGGCTGCCTCCATACCGCGGGGTACCGCGTCCCCCCCCTCTCCAGGGTCCTTGCCTCCATACCGCGGGGTACCGCGTCCCCCCCCTCTCCAGGGTCTTTGTCCCGAGCAAACCGTGCTGCCGGCCTCGGCTGCGCTCCCCGGAGACCCGTGGGGAGGAACCCCCGCTCCCCTCGTCCCCGATCTGCACATCTGGGGCCGTGCGGGGCGAATCCTCTCCCGAGGGATCCGGGGGGTGTCCGGGGCAGCAGTAGAGAGGCTGCTACTCCAGACCAAGGCCGTGTCCCACGGGGGCGGCGAGGTGTGGTGGTGGCTCTGGTGGTGCCGGTGGCCGGGGCCCGGAGATGCTCTGTGCACTTGGTGCTTTGGCACCGGGCGCGGTGCCGGGGGGGGTCCGCGGCGCCCGGCTGCGAAGCCGTGACGGGCCGGTGCGGAACCGCGGCGACGCCGAAGCCAGGGACCTGGCTGGGTGCTCCCCACGCAGGCTCTGTCCCGAAGGCATTTCCTCATCCCTTTCTCCTCACCCCCTCGACCTGGTTCAGAGCGGCAGCTACGGTGCCGGTGCCCCGGGAAGGGAGTGAGCCCCACGGGACAGAGCGGGAGGCGAGCGGGGCGCTCCTTCCCCACCTGGTTTCTTTGCATTTTCGTTTGGGCAACTGTCAGCTTCGACCTCGAAAACAAACCAGACTTTGTCAGGGGATTTAATTTAAAAGTTTAATTTGCCCTGGAGGAGCGGCGGCCGCTGCCAGTCAGGGATAAACACCCGAGGAGCAGTTCTGGGAAGTGAGGCTGCGGTGAACCGGCTGGGCTGCAATGCAAACGCTGGAGCTCTGCCGCGGCGGGCGGGGACACAGGGGGAGGGACGGGGCGGGAAGCGGGGCGGGCCGGGGGGCTCGGGCTGGGGGCGAGCGATGCCTTCGGGACCCGCGCAGGGCGACCGGTTCCCTGCAGCTCCGGCTGGGCACCGGCGACCCCCGGGCACTCTCTCGCCCTGCCCGGCATGGGAAGCCACGGGGACGCTGCCGGACGGGCGCTCCCCGCCACGGCCGCACACGGAGCCCGGCCCGGTGGGGGGGTGTGTGGGGGACAGGTGCAGCAAACACCGGTTCGCGCCGTGTCGTGGGGGGCGCCGGCACTGCCGCAACGGGACTGAGTACCGGAGGCCGGGGCGGCAGCTTCCCGAGTGCGCCGAGAGGTGCGTGGGAAGCCGTCCCGCCTGCTTGTGGACGCCCCGCGCCCGGTGGGGCCGGGAGCCGCTCGCAGCCCGGGGGGGAGCAGCGCCCAGGGCCTGCAGGTACCGACCCCACCGGCCGGGGGCGGGACTCGGACCCGGAAGCGGAAGCGCGAGGCAGGCCCGTCGCCGTGGCAGCGGCCGGAAGCGGAAGCGCGGTGCCGATGGCGGCGGCGGGGGGCGCGGGGCTGTGGCGGCGGCTGCAGTCCTGGCTGCCGCGGGGCCGCCTGGGGCTGACCGCGCTGCTGGGCCGCCTCTCCGACCGCCTGTCCCGCGGCCGCGACCGCCGCGCACGCAGGTAAGGGGCCGGGTCCCTGCTCGGTACCTTCCCCCGGGCCTCACGTTGTCCGGGAAGGCCCGACCGGCGAGTACTGCCCTCTCGCTCGCCGCTTCTTCTTCTCCCGGGGATTCCTGCTCCCTGTGCCCCGCCGCACCCGTTACAGACGCCGCGGGGGGGAGGGAGGTGACCCCTTGTCCCCAACTCTGGCCGGGCGGTTCTGTAGAAGCGTCTGCGGTAATCGCCTGGCAGCCGCCTGCTGAGAAGGCCGGGCAGGGGCAGGGCTGGTTCTGCTCTTTAGGCCTGCCTTGGGCCATCAGCCTGCCCTAGGACAAGGGATATGCTGCGTGTGCTGAGCTCTGTACATCACCCCCGCTCCCCATTGCCCGGGTCGGGGCAGGCAGCGCTGCTGCTCGGTGCTGTGGGGGTGTACAGCCACAGCCTCCGACTGTGGTTCCCCACAACCACACTGCCATCAACGGCTTCCCCTCTCCTGATTAATGCCACTGTTCTTCTGTCTTGGTTCTGTTGTTTACCAACTGTTGTTTAGCAATTCATCCTAAAACCAGAAGGAAAACCAGCAGGTTGTCTTTAGAGTCACGTCCTGGGGTCAGAAGCAATCAGACACAGCGCTTTGAAGAAACCTAAAAAAATGTCTTTTCCCCCCATTCTTTGGGCATCACTTTGCACTGTTCTCAGGAAGAGGGTGCTGGAAGGATTCTGTGTTTAGTTTTAGACAGCATGGTGTCTGATGCAATCTTCTGGATGAGTTAAAGGTGTTGTTGTGGAGGTTATGTGCATCTCATGTCCTGGCGTGGCTTTGCTCCCAGTTCCCCCCCAGCAGCAGATGTGCTGTGCTCACCCTCCCTGATCTCTCTCTGCTCTGCTGTCTGCTCCTGGCTAAGCCAAGGGAATGACTTCTCAGTGGGTTTCATCGGTGTGTTTTAGTGCAGATCAGTGACCAGACTCAGCCCTGGAAAGAGGGCTCTGAATTCAGGGACTGTGGATCCCTCTGTCTGGTGACGTCTGAGCAGGTGAAAGCACAGCACTGTGCTTGGCAGTTTCACCTCTGCTGATGAGGTTTTATAGTGAATAAAAGTGTTTCGGCTCCATCATGAGTTTGTGTACCAAACCCACAGTCTTTTAAAAATAGAACATACCAAAAAAACCCCTCGTTTATGTTTAGAGTCAGCTTTTTATGCTGAAAAGATCTGAGGTGATGCCATTTAGTTCTGTTTTCACTTTCCTGTTAACTCAATGATATGTACATGGGAAGGGCTCCCCCCAGCCCTATTTTTGGTTTCTCTGAAAGCTGTCTTGTCAAAGTATGGAATTTTGATGATTTCTTCATAATGTGACATGGTTTCTGAGGGGTGTGTGCTCACAGTGAAGCACTGTGCTGTACTTGGGTAGTCACCTGAGATAATTTCGGTCACCAGTGGGTAGAAGCTGATGCTTCAGTAGATGCTGTGCCCTTGTTATTGTAGGCAGGAGCAAAATACTGATTTATTTGACAATTACAGAAGGCTTAGGCTCTCAAGGCTAAATAAATTCTAAAAATTCCATATTGGATTAAAAGATCAACCAGTGTAGATATACTGGGAATTGCGAATTGGTCGCTATTGGATGTCAATACCTGTGTGGGATTGATCTGAAGGCTCAGACCAATGTGCTGGGGGTGCAGATGGGTTCCCTCAGCAGCACTGGGAACTCTGCCTGGAGAGTGACAATCCATAAGCCTATCATTCAGCCACACATACCCACGCAGTTTTAACTTGCAGTTTTCATGTTCTGTGCCAGAAAAATGGCATCTGGGAATCATGTTTCTGGAAAGTGGCTTCTCAGCTACTGTACTAGCTTCTGGAAGTACAGCTGACCTGGCCTGACTGATGGAATCATAATGAAAATATTTATCTCCTCTTGCTGATTATTTGTTATCATAAAATGCAGGAGATTTACCACTGTTAATAATTCCAGAGAATCCGATCTGTACTCTTCAGGGCAGATCTGCCTCTGCAGATAGATGTTATAGCCTGACTTTGTTCTTACTCTGCAAGCAGTGCATTTTGTTGTTTCTAAAAGAAGTATTTTTGGATTCTAGTCCCAACCCTTCTGGCTTGGTGGTCCTTGCCCTTGGTGCTTCCTGGGTGGTGGTGGAGTGGTGGGTCTGTTCCTGGTGTGTGCCCTGTGCCTGGACACCTGAGCTGAGTAAAGATGTACAAAGCTCCTGCTTGGGTTCTGTAAAGATTGACTGGAATGTGTTTGAAAAATGTATTTTCTCGTGTGTCTTTCCTGCCTTGATTTTTTTTTTAACACCTCCTATGAAATATCTCCATTGTTTTATCCAGCCTGTGTTGGTAACCTGTGTAACTGCTGAGCATCAAGTCTCAGCCTGGTCCACCCTAGAAATTCTTGCACAAAGTTACTCAGATTTCTGTTGTGATGAGTAGTGGGTGACAAACCAGTGGATTTTCCAGGAAACACAAGCTGCAAACTGTCTGGCTTCTGTGTAAGGGTGTTTGGAAACCTTGTGAGGATCCAGCGTTTTATCATGAACCAAATGAGTGAAGTCATCTTCCTGGAATCTGTGGTCATTTGGGCTTTGGATTGTGGTGAAACCTAAAAGTTCCTCATAACGAATTCTGGTAAAGGTCGTAATCAAGTTTCTCTTCTTGGTGTGTGGTGGTGACAGAATGCATCAGGATGGGTCATAAGATGGTGGCTGCCTGTTGTCCCAAGGGACCTGGTGTTCTGTGGGATGGGACCAGCCACCTCATTTCTGTCCTGACTCCTGTAAGTAGGATTTGCAGACCAGAATGTTTTCTGTTAGGTTTGGGATGTAGTTCAGTCTCTTCTTGCCTGTTGCTGGATCTCATGGGAATTGCTGCTGCTAATTGTGCTGAAATGTGGTTTTGTCATGTGTACAAACTCCTACCGAGGGTTATGGTATGACTTGATGAATTTGCATGCACGAGAAGACAAGATACCGTTTGCTTCCTGTCAGCCCCCAAAGCATGACTGCTAGCAGGAACTTGGTTTCTTCCCAAAGTGACTTCAAAGGAATTAAATTTGTTCTGAAATTTCTCTTGAAAGAAGGAGCTTCCAGCTGTTTCCCTTACAAGTACTTGGAAGTTTGCAGGAGAAGTCCTGACCTTCTCTGGGTGCCTGGGCAGGATGCCAGTGGTATTCTTGATGAGGGCAAGCTGGTGTTTCTCAGTTGTACCTGCTCAAACACACGCTGTGTTTTTGAACAACCCTTGGGTGGTTGCTCTGGAGCTAGGACTTGCACTCGGGCACTTTGCATGTTGTGGGTCTTTTTTTCTTTCTTTTTGATAAGTTTGAAGGTTGCAACATTTTTCTGTTTGGTTAAGGAGCATTTGGAGTGATTTTTAAGATGTCTTTACCTGAAATAGAAACAATGTCTCTTTAGAGAGAGAGCTGAGCTGGACATGAAAACGACTGCTGGCCATGCAGTGCTGATATGTGTGTGATAAAAACAGTTGAGAAGTGACTGATGACAGGGCTGGCTGGTGCCACAGCAGCACCACCAGATGCCTGGTCTGTGGGTGTTTGGCAGAGGTCACAGGCTTGTTTTCTGCAGCTACCAGTCAGTGTTCTCTCCTGTGCTCCTGTTCTGATCAGAGTCACTTCCCCTCATCTCCTCTGCCAGTGTGGGGAAGGAGCTAATGATGTGAAGATCTGTTCTCCCACACTTTTTTGGTGTTTTTCTATTTCTAGATTTGGCTTTGGTGATTCAGCTGGGATTGTGGAAAGGTGTTCTTGGCATTGTGGATCCTTACAGTGTGCTGGCCCTGGATGCAGCTCTCTCTGTGCCTACTTGGAGGCTGTTTGTGTGAAGCAAAGTTTCCAGCACACAGAATTTCTCCATCTTTCTTTTCACAGATCATCATGGCTTCTCCTGGCCCCATTGCTCACCCCTCCTGTTCCTGTTATCACAGCCCCACCATGTTCCCTTTGTCCAGAAGGAGCACACAGGTTTCAGTGGATCAGGAATCTGGTTCCGGAGTTTGGGATCTCCAGCTCACATGTCAAGGTGCTCTCATCCCCAGCTGAATTCTATGAACTCTTGAAGGTGAGTTGCAGGTTCCAAGTTGTGGGAATGTTTTCTGGGAGCTGCAGTGGTTGTGGAGAATCATAGGCAAGTTGTGAGGAAGGAGCTTCTGCAGGTCACCAGTCCAACCTTCTTGAAGGCAGGAGGGGCCATGCTCTGGTTTGGCACCCATGACTCTCCCCAGGGGAGCCTCTGCTCTTCCCTGCTTGGGATCATAGCTCCTGGTGATCACAGGGCCCGAGGATTAACCTGAAATTATTTTTTTTCTCCTCTCAGGTGCAGATAAAAACAGCCAAGCAGCGAGTGGTGATGGCTTCCCTGTACCTGGGAACAGGGCTCTTGGAGCAGGAGCTGGTGAGTGGGAAGGAGTTGGGAAGGGGAGACAGTGCATACAGAGAGCAAATGCTGACCCTTGCCAGGGTATCCTGTTCCTGCCATGTGAGAGGTGTGTTTGTGAGCTTCTCATGTCCTTAAAACTCACAAGACTCACATGTGTTTTCTTGTCTCCTTGAGGGCTGTCTCATGGTTCCTGGCTTCACTGGGGTGGGGGAGGCAGGGATTTGGGAGGTGTGTGGAGTTTCTGGTTTGGGCCTATTACAGAGCCATGGAACTTTTTCATGGGATAATGAGTCTGAGTCTTTCAGACCGTTGGAGGTTCCTGGCAGAGTATTCAAAGGGGGATTTCTGGAACTGTGGGATCATGGTTACTTTTTTTTTTTCCAGGCATTTTTCTTAACCATGATTGCAGCCGTATGCATGCAGTGCTGTGGTTTGTCCTCCCAAACCACAGTGTGAGAATGTAGTATCAGCTCAGCTTTTACAGGGTTCGGTTTTGCCTCATGTTTTTTACCTTTTCTGTTTCCTGTCCATCCCTCCAGAAACAAAATAATTCTCTAGGACCTTTAGGGAGAAGCCTGACCTTGGCCCAGTTTCTTATGGCAGAATGCAAATTCCACAGGAGTGGAAAGGTGGACAGTCCTGCCTGGGGTTTTGTGCCTGGCTTTGTCTGGACCTGTACACGAGGCTGGAATTTGCATATGACAAACAGCCTTGGAGTTCAACAGTAAATCCACCTCTGCATCATTTGTGAACTCCTACCAAGGTTTCTCCTTTGGAAAGCAAATCTGATTTGGGAATGATGTTGGGGCTTTTGGGAATGATGGTGGGACTTTTTCTGCAAAAATTAATTGCTGTTCAGAAGCTTGAAGAATGTGCCCACATGACATTGATGCCCTTTCATGTGTTGCTCTAGGCTGACGGAGCAGGATGCCAGCCTGGCAGATCCACAGTCTAAACCAGCAGTGTTTTGCATGATTAGGAAGGACCTGAGTCGGTGTGGAAGCTTTCATGGCCACCAGCTCTATTTGCTTTCTGTAATGAGCAGACAAATCTCTCTCTACAGGTGGATTGCTTAGAAGAAACGCTGGAGAAATCACTGGAAGCAGAAGGAACACCCAGCCTCAGAGTTTCAATTCTCCTCGACTACACAAGGGGATCTCGGGGTAGATATTGCAATGCTTTGCTTTCTTCAAAGGCTTACTTTACAGTTAGGCTGGATAAACTTTTTTTTTTCAGAGAGTGTCTGTCTTGACTGATTGGACCTACTTGCTTAAGTCACACCTCTCAAAAACTGTCCTTTTGTATACCTGTAACTACTTATTCCCAGAAATCTTCAAGCTGAGCAGCTTTTCTTCTAAAAATAAAAATGGGTGATAGGAGTGAAAAGGGCCAAACTCTGTTCTGTGCCTTGTGGTTTCTTGTTTGCTTTGTTCACTTATCTGTGCATTTACCTTTCTTTGTCATGATCTGTCTTTTATTTTTAAAGGGAAGTGGGAATTGTTGGAACTAGCAGTACACTTAACCAGAAACTTTTGTATTGATTCTTTGTAGTATGTGTTGCTGGTGCTAGGTGTGTCTTAATTAAGCAGCTTGAATGGTGTCAAACCTGCTCAGTGACCGTTTCCAAGGCCCATTCATCAAAGCAGTTTCTGGTTCTGGAGGTTAATTTCAGTATTGACATAGTGCAAGTGAAAGTGACTTTAAAAAAAATAAAGCAAAAAGGAAAAACTGTGAAGTGCCAGCAGAGAGAGGGATGCTCATTCTATGACCAGCTCCTAGCTGAGGAGCTGTGGTGCATAGCTGTGGTGTTATCTGTCCTGTCTGGTGTGGTGCTGGGTGTGAAACTCCCCTTGTCTCCCAGGTCGGAAGAATTCTCGGACGATGCTGATTCCACTGCTGCAGAAATTTCCCCAGCAAGTCCGTGTGTCCCTCTTCCACACCCCAAACCTGCGTGGGCTTCTCAGGCTCCTGATTCCAGAGCGTTTTAATGAGACCATTGGACTGCAGCACATCAAAGTCTATCTCTTTGATGATGATGTGATTTTGAGTGGGTGAGTCTTGCCTCCTCAGGCCCTTCCATAGTTCATCCAGCTGGGCTTTGCTGGGGTTTATGTGTCCCACCAGGGCAGTCCGAGCTGTGGTATTTGCATCTGTCCTGTCTGTAGTGACCATACCAGTGCTTTTCTGAGATGGAAGAGAGACCATAGCTCTTCCACATGGGATTCTTATGTGACAGTCTTTCTCCAAAAGAAAAATAAGGATTTCTAATGATTCAAAAGGAAGTGGCCAATTTGTACTTTAGTCCAGTTATGTGCAGTGTGAGACCTGTGACCTATGCTGGGGTGTTCAGGATCAGATGCTTATGCTCTGTTCTGGAACTCGACTCTTCTTCTTTCCTAGAGCAAACCTGAGTGATTTGTACTTCACCAACCGCCAGGACCGCTATGTTCTCCTCCAGGACTCTCCTGAGATTGCAGACTTCTTCACCGAGCTTGTGGATGCGATTGGAGATGTGTCTCTGCAACTACAGCGAGATGATACAGTCCAGATGATGGAGGGGATGGTTCACCCCTACCAAGGTAGGAGGGAGTTGTCTTATTTGGCTGGATGGTGTGATCCAGAGGAGTGACAGCCAGGGTTCCAGGATGGCTTTTTCCTGCTACACAATGGGTGATGGCACCTTTAGGTCTCAAACATGTTCTTTGGTGGTTTCCCTGCAGGAGACAAGATGGCTTACTGTGAGACAGCAAATCGAAGAGTCATGGAGGTGATCAACTCTGCCAGGACACGGCAAGAACTTCTTCATGCAAAGACTTTCCACAGCAGCCAGCAAGGCAGCTCCTTGTTACCCCAGGAAGACTCTCAAGCATCTAGGGAGCTGAAGCCTGAACCTGACACCTGGATCTATCCCTTAATCCAAATGAAACCTTTTGGGATTCAGATAGATGAGATGGTCACAGAGACACTGCTGACAGAGGCTGAACGGGATGCCAGGATATACCTTACCACTGGCTACTTCAACCTGACCCAGGCCTACATGGACCTCATTCTGGGCACCAGGGCTGAGTACCGCATTCTCCTGGCCTCGCCGGAGGTCAATGGGTTTTTCGGTGCCAAAGGGGTGGCAGGTGCCATCCCTGCTGCCTATGTTTACATTGAGCACCAGTTTTTTAGTGAGGTCTGCTACCTTCACCAGCAGGAGAGGGTCAAGCTGCAGGAGTACTCTAGGGCTGGGTGGACTTTCCATGCCAAAGGTAAGATGTCCATGTCCCCAGAGACTTGTCCAGAAGGGGGTTGAGACTTGGGTGTGTTTGGGTTTTGCACTGAGATAGGGGATGGCTGGGTGCTGAGCCTGGGCTTCACATCCAGAGCACTCAGCCCAGGTTCCAACATCTCACTTGGAAGGTTTGGATTACTCAGGAGCCAGCCATGCAAAGTTATGCCATGCCTGATGCAAATGTTGTCCCAGAGGTTATACAAGAATTGTCCCTCTGGTGTCAGCAAGGCACTGTCTTGGTATGACAGAAGAGGAAGCATCTGGATGTGTTTATGTGTTTCTGGTCACAGCTGTGATTCAGTTTCTTATACCCAGCTTGCCAGTGTGAGGGTAGGATGTGTGGTAGGAGCAGGAGCTGGTGGTGGCTCCCTGGTGGTTCTGGACACTGTGGTCTCCTGACAGAATTTGTGGGGATGATCCTTTGCGAGGTGTTGAAGAATTTGTACCAGCTTCTGCTGGTGGCACACAGGAAAGCACAGCACAGTGAATCAATGCATCCATGTTCCTTCTTGGAGCTGGAGGGGAAGTTGCTGAGAAATTATTATTGCTTAACCAATGTAGGTAATAATAAAAAAGAATAAGATACAGCCACCATGGCTTTCTGTAGAAGACCGCAGGTTCTTAGACTCGGTCTCCTGGTTTTGCTCATGTTCCTCAGCATCTTCTGCTCCTCCTAGCCTCTGTGAGCAGAGCTGTGCCCCATGTCATTGTGCCACTTCCCATGGTAGCTCTCTGGTCCCCTGGGACACCTCAGTTACTGTAAGGGACTTAATCTGGCACTAATTAATGTGCAGTTTCCTCTGTGCTCTGCGGGGCATAGAGGGGCAGTTCCTTTGTGCCAGCACTGTGGGTCACTGGCAGGATGCAGCGTGGGGCTCCAGCCTGTTCCTGTCCTGGAGTTCTCCCCCTGTTTGTTTCAGGAGAGCAGCTGCTAAGGGTTGTGGGAATGCTGCTGTCATCCCTGCTTCTTGCAGAGCTCTTCAGAGGTGGGCTGCAGAGAAAGCTGCTGAGTGGGCCTGTCCTTGAGGAGAGAAAACACACGAGGGTTACGAGGCTGCTGCTGTGTTGAAACTCCAAATGTTTCCAGCCAGGGTTGTGCCTCTCCTGCAGTAAGTCAGTAACTGGAGCAGCAAAACCCTTATTGCAGTCCAGGGCAGCCTGAGGAGGTGGCTGCCTGGCTGGGAAGTCCTGTGTGGCCTGTCTTCCAGGAAGCACGTGCTCGAGCAGCCTGTGGTTCATAGGTTCCTCCTCTTGCTGAGCACTGCTGACTCTGAGTGGGATTTTGTGGTTTGGCTCAGAAGTCATGGGCTGCATTTCCAGACTACCACAGTGCCTGTGGCAGTCACTCCCTTTTGGGGCCAGCTCTGCCTTCCCCTGAAGTGTTCTGGGCTCCATCTGCTGTGAGGTGTTCTGTTTGAGAGAGAGATACAGGACTCCAGGAGTTCCACAGCCCCTGGGCTTGGCAGAAAGAGCAGTTGCAGATGTTTGCCTCCTTTCTGCTTCCTCTTTGGAATGCCAGAAGGATGAGCTCGTAGCTCTCTTCTCTGGCATGCTCTGCCCTTTGGCACTGTTTGATTCACTCAGTTTCCTCCTGCAGGAGTCATGAAGTGTGTGTGCTGGAGAGGACAGGACAGAAAAGGGAAAAGGAGGAAACTCTGGAGACAGATGAAGGGCACTTGCACATGGAGTCTGGCTTCTGGAAGAGGATGTGAGCTCCCTAGCAGCAAATTGTGCCCATTAGTGCTTCCTTTTTGGGCTAAGATGAAGGAAACCCTTTAGTCTCCTGTAGAATGTAGCTTATTTACACCAAACACTGTGGCTGCAGGTTTGTAGACCCTTCCAGCTCCTCTTAAAATTTATCTCACACACAACTTCCTGCAGTTACCCAGCAGGGTTCCCACTGCCCTGAGGTTCATTTGCTGCAAGTGCAGTTGTGGCAGCCTGGTTCAGAGTGCTGAAATGAAAACCCTGCAGCAGGAGCAGCTCTGCTGGGCACCCCATCTGGGTGTGGTGGTGTGGGTGACACAGGTACATCATGTAGGATCAGGGTCCCTTCTGTGGAGGTGTTGGGTGCAGTGCCAGGCAGGTGGTTGTTCCCTCCAAGATAAACCCTAAACCCACATTTCTGCCCTGGGATAGTGGCTGAGAAACACATTTCCCCTTCCTGGAAAGGTGAGTCACTGCTTGAGCAGATCCTGCCAGGTGGCTGTAAAGCCAGAGACACCCTGAAGGCTTTGGGGCTGCTGCCTGACTGATGAGGAGGACTGAGGACTGCTCGTGCTGCACAGTGTGTCTCTGTCCCGCTGCTGGGAGCCTTGTGCCAGGGTACCTGCAGCCCCTGGCCACTGTCGTGGTGACAGAACTTGCCCCCAACCTCTGTGCCACCCGGGAGCATGTTGTGGCTCCCCAAGTGCCCCTGTGCCTGTGTTCCTGCCTCTGGAGGTGGGTGTCAGGCCTGGCAGGGTTGGTGGTGCTGCTGGGCTGGGGGGCAGTGCCAGCTCCCAGCCAGAAGCTGTAACTGAGAGGCATCAAAGCTGCTGAGTGTGTGTGGTGTGGGGGTGGGGAGGAGGTTACAGGAACCAGCGGTGAATCGGCAGCTTCTTACTCAAGGCATTCTTGGAACTGCTCTGGGGCTGAGTTAGGAAACCTGCTGCTATTTTAAGGACTAGGTGGTTTTTATGCTACGCTTTCTTTGTTGTAGTCTTTGTGTGACTCGCAGCAGGGATAAGCAAAGGGTTCTATCAAGAACTTGCCCATGGCTGTTCTAAGTGCTTGTGCCTTGCTAAGTGGGGAGCAAACACTCCTTGGATCCATTTATACACAGGGACTGGCTGCATGGCCTCTCCTTGGCAGTAGTCCTGGCTCTCCTGGGGCATGCCTAGCTGCTCTCTCCTGCTCTGATTGGGAACAGGCTGTTAACAGTCTGATGGTTCCATCTTGTGCTTGAAAAACACTCCTGGGGTGCATTGCGGCCACTTCTGTTGCACTGTCTGAGCTCTGTGTGCACACATCTGTCAGTGGACTTGAGTCTCAGGTCCTGGCGAAGTTTGATATCCTATTTGTGTGGCTCCTCAGGAAGTGAGTAGGTGTAATAACTCATATTTCTCTCACTATTCTGTTTCATGTGAATTCATCTGCCAGGGCAGGCAGATGCCTCTTCATGTCACTGTCTTGTGTCTCAGGGGCTGGCTGCTCACAGTGACACTGCTGCTGCCAGCTCTGCAGGTGACTGCTCCAGGCCTGGCCTGTCTGCCCAGAGCTGGTGTTCGGCCCAGCTTTTCCTTTACAGTTTGTGTCATTTCAGTATTTCTGAGATGCAGTGGTGCAAAACTACCTCTAACTTAATGACAGTGACTCTGGATTATTTTGGGGACCCTTCATGCTGTGTATGTACACTGAGGGACATGTCCCTGTGGCAGCACTGAGCCTGCTGCAGTCCCCGGTTAAGGGCACTTGTGTTCAGACAGTGCAGGCTGTGCAAGGGCACCCCAGGACTCACGGGTGGCCGCACCAGTGACACTGACCCTCTGCAAGGCAGCTCACTGTGTGTCGTGGTCTTTTATAGTTACTGTAATCTAACATGTTTAATTCATTTCTTCTAAGTGAAGCAATTGTTTATGGCTACCCCAGTCATTTCCTTTGTCTGTCACGCTTCCTTTCTTCTGTTTTTCCTGCAGGCCTCTGGCTGTACCTGGCAGGGAGTGACCTTCCCTGCCTGACTCTCATTGGCTCTCCTAATTTTGGATATCGATCAGTTCATCGTGACCTGGAAGCTCAGGTTGCCATAGTGACAGAAAGCAGAGCTTTGCAGCAGCAGCTCCACCAGGTAAGCGGACGATGCTGGGAAGGTGATGTGGATGTTGTGCCTCTTGGTCACACGGGGAATGCTGATGACACAGTCGCAATAAAAACCTGCAGCTACAATAATTCAAACCCTTCTGAGCATAGGAGGTCTCACGGAGCTGTCAGTTAAGTGACTATTGATGAGATGCCTGCTGCAAGTGCCTGTTTCTGGGAAATGAAGGCCATAACGGGAACGAACACGTGTCCCCGGTGAACTCAAGTCTGGGGAGTGCTTGGGCACTGGATGCTGAGAGACACAGTGTGCCAAGAGGATCTGCGGGCTCTCCTCTGCTTGCTGGTCACTCAGCATGTTCCAGGGCCCTGTCCCCAACATTTGGGCACTGCCAAGGTCACACCATGCCCTAGGGTCAGTATGTCTGAATTGTTCATCTTGGGCTTCTGGAGGATTTTTCTTCTCAGGCGTTTGGGAAATCCCGTGTAGGAATATAAATGCTAATCAGCTGGCTTTTGGGGGGCTGCCCACAGGCTGTGGGGGTGAGCCTGAGTGTAGTGTCTAAAAGGAGAGGATTTCTGGGCTGGTTGGGTTGCCCTATGATCCTGAATAAGAATAATACATTATATAATCTTGACACAAACATTTTTCACTGATTTAATGTTAGTGTCCGAGGGGTTTTTTTGTTTGTTTGTTTGTTTGTTTTTTGTTTGTTTTGTTTTGTTTTTTGTGGTTTTATTTTGTTTTCAATTAGGCAGCATGGACTGGTCAGCTCTTTTGCTGCCACTCCAAATCATGGCTGGTTCTTCAGCTGTCTTGCCTCTGTAGCTTCTGCTGGAACTGACATTGTCCCAGTCAGTTTCTCATGTAGTGCTCTGATACAAAGCAAATGGGTTCAGAGCCTCTTGATGTGACTTGGGGATCTCAGAAATGTGTTCTGTTAAGCCCAGCCCAGTCGCCTTCAAGATCAATGGGAATTGCCCTCTTGCATCAGGGTGCTTCCAGAGGATGAGTCAGAGGACGTCTAATCAAAAACAATTCTATTACTGGAAGAGTTGCTTGAATATTTCAATTCATATCTTGCCTCTACTTGTTTCTAATGGAAGGGGAGAATCAATGAAAATATGACAAAGGAATTTTCTCAAACAGCGCTGCAATGATCTCATTGAAAGGGCTAAAATCTGTTCCCATTTGCTGGAAGCTGGTTTGGAGTCTGGCTGTTTGCACGCTGTTCTGTGATCTTTGTTTAGAAGACTTAATACATTACTGGTGCACTGCCATGAAATCACTTTGCCTGTGTAACAGTCAGTTCCATTTTACAAAAGTGTGCTGAGATTTGGGAAGAAATTTCAGTGGTCTGGGTGTCTGTGGGTGCTCCACGGAATGAGCTGGACTTCAGATAAGTGGTCTTGATCCACTGATGGGGTGACCTTACTGTATCGGGTGACCATGGTGCAGGATCTTCATAGCAAGGTTGACTGTAGCTCTTGGAGCATTTTAGTTTTCTAAAGTTAGACTGATTTAGCACACAAACATCTTCCTTCTGTTGTTGTTCAATCTTTGTGTTACTTTCCAGTGCTTGGTTCCCGCTTCCGTGTTCCACCCCGAATTTAAACAGTGCAGAGCATTTTCTGTTGTTTGTGAGAACTCAATTAATGAAAAAAAGACTTACAGAAAAAAGATTTACAATAGATGGTCTAGATGGAAATCTAGAAACCTAACGGGCTTTGATAAGAAAGCCACCTCCACCTTTAATCAGACAGCTGCTTCACATGCAATGTGCACATGTGTGATCGCCACGATGGGTCATTTCCTGCTCCATCAGGATTGTGTACACCCTGGAGAAGCCCAAGTGTTTCTGGTAATTTAGGTGAAATCAGGACTGCATATTCATTTGGAAACACAGGGCTTGAGCTGTGTCTAGAAAGAGCTGCGTAAGGCAGTCTCTTGAGATGATGGTAAGGTTTCCTTTTCTGGCAATGACAGCCAGAGGTTTAGGATTGTTCTGAAACGGAAGTTCAGAGCTCTTGCAGCTGTGGGGCACAAAAAAGGCAAAACCTTCCACCATTGTTCTTTGTAGGGTTTAAACTGGTAACTCTTGAGGTTGGTTACGTAGCTGACTGATGGGCCCTGGGTCAGTGGGACAGGCAGACCCTGTCCTGGTGCTTCACTCTCTCTGTCACTTGTGCTGAGTGAAATGAGATTCTTAACTTTAGGCTTGTGGGAGAAATGCTGCATCCTTGTGGCATGATCCCTGGACAGTTTTGTCTGAGAATTTGCTTTTTTTAAGACCCATTATAAAATTTAACACTTAGGATTCTCTGGACTGATGTTCCTCTTCCTGTATAGGAGCAGGAGCAGCTTTACCTCTGCTCGAGTGTAGTCTCATCATCAACATTTGAGCAGCCAAATCGTTATGTGAAGCTGTGGGTGAAGCTGGTGACGCCTCTGATCAAGAATTTCTTTTGAAAGAAGAAAAGTTGCTGCTTTGGGTGAGTTTTCTGTCACTCTTATGGAGAATTTATATTGCAATGACTACAGTTAATAATTGCAGTACTTTTCATCACATGGAAGAAATATATCATGTGGGGAAAAAACAGGGACCTCTTTTCTGTTGTGGTTCTTGCCACTGACTGGAATGATTGCTCAAGGTCTGTGCTGGGTTTCATCTGCTAGAATTTCTGGAAGGGGCAGTGAAAGAGAACCCATACAAGGGTATTTCCCATGCACAGAAAAAAACCTTCCATTTCTGAAATGTCCCTTTCAGAATTTTGTTTGTTAGGGACTGTGTTTATTTGATCTTCACCATTTGGGAGAAACATTTTTAGAACACCTAAAATATTTTTTCCCCTTTTAATCCAACCAGTGTTTTGCTTTTAACCTTGTATTGTTTAATAAGAGCAGTTGGTTTTGCTTTTCTGCTTGATACAGCATCTTGGATTTGCTTGGCTGTTGGACTGCCAAGTAAATGGAGCCCATCTGAGCATGGTGGAATCTGTCTCAGGTTTTATCTGTGCTGTGCACAGTTGACACCTCAGTGTGTACCCTTGACACTTGGAGTTCACACATCCAGTGTATTTTCATGAACAGGGCCTCCATTCTGGGGAGTGTTTCTGTTCTGCCATCTTATGGTGTGTTACAAGTCTCTTTCTGAATTGTGGAGTGGGCAGAAGAGGACTTCTGGTGCCAAATGGGATTTCTGTTCCTGAGTGGGAAGTGAAAACCATAGCACATATCCTGATAAGCAATTGGTTGGGAAGCCAAAAGGTGTGTGCTAGCACAGGCTTGAGCTGCCCTGTAAGTTTATTGGTGGAATATATATTGTATGACCTCCTATGACCAACAAAAGGTTATTCTGGCACCTGAAAAGGCAGAAGTGTAAAGCTTAATGGTAATTTATTCTAAATGCTGCTACTTTGTAAAGAAACAAGCAGCTCTACTTACCTACCCGTGTGGCTTTTCTTACCACTAGCTGTGAGGGTGACTTTACGCAACAGTGTTTTAGAACTAATTGTTATTAAGATATTTTACAGGGTAGGATTTTGGTGACCTATGCTAAAGGGACAGGTATTGGCTCCCATATGGTGGCTAGAGCAGATCTAATCACCCTAAGAGGTGCTGCTGATGACAGGAGTTATTAATTGTTAAAAATAAAGGTAGATTCTAGAACACAGAAAGAAAAAGAAATCTACTTCAGATTTCTCTACAGCAGACTGGTCTGCTTGCAGAGAGACTTCTTCTGGGTTGTACAGGTTGGTGTGTGGGTCAGCTCTGCACCTTTCTTCTTCCTTCTGGTCTAAACAGATCCATGTGTCTAGGCAGGAGTATGTCCTGCATAGGCTTGATGATCTGCTGTTAGCTCAAGGAAATAGCTGAGGAAAGGCAGAGCTATGAGAAGGGAAGGAATTGGGGTAGTTGCATGCAATTGTTGCCTTTGGTGGTCTGGCTCCCAACCAGAGCTTTATCAGAAACCACCAGTTGAAAACCAGTATCCGTCATGAGAAACTCCATGTATTTTAAGAGCAGTCTCCACATGACAGCAGTTCCAGAAATGTTTTTATTGATACTTTGCTAAAATAGTTCTGGGACAATCAAACTTTGGCTAAGTTACACAACTCTGAGGTTTTTCTTGCAAGTAAAAGCATTTGCTGTTTCCCACAGTAAAAGTTTAGACCTGTAACAGCAGAGCAACCCCAGCAAGGACCCACTTAGCAGCTTTTTCTTTTGTCTTTAGGTTGAAGGTCCAGACGTAGGTGGGACCTCGCATTCGTGTCTTATAGACAGGACATTCATAGACATTCTTGGTGTCCAGGCGGTCCACGGGGATGGCTCTGACGACGATCACCGGCATCATGGGCGTCAGCTCCTTCAGCCGTGCGTCTGCGATCACACCCGAGGGGACATCCCAGCGAGCACCTGCAGCAGTTTGAAGCTCTCAGGGTCCCAGCAGCTCTTCACAAAACTGCTGCTGGGTGGAAGGAGCTGCTCTGGATGGAGCGTGAAGATTGGGTGGCCATGGGTTGTAGTCATCAGGGCTAACATTATCATCTCACTGTGCCTCGTGGATGCGTTTTTGCCTTATTGTGTGTGTGTGATGTCTAAATAAATTCTGTCCCCACTCTCCCCTTCAGCACGGGCTTGCCTGACAGTTGCATTGCTGAAGGCAGAGCTTGGCTGGGGTGGGGACACGACCACTGTCCTGTGTGCTCTGTGTCAGTGATCCCTTTGGTGCTGCCAGCTCATTCCACTCCACCCCCCCGTTTTACCAGTAATTATTTTAGGTTCTGAGCTTCCCGATTTGTCTTATTTCCACATCAAATAAGGGTGTAATATACTCATTCACTAGAACCATGTATCTTCAGCCACCCCAGTACTCGGGTTCATGATACTCATCTGAATTTCCCGAGAACAGCTTCTGTTTTGTGCAGCTCTGCTGGTAGCCTGGAGGGTGCTGCCCTCCGCTGGCGCCCGGAGCTTGTGCACAAGCTGCCGGGTCCAGACAAGTGCCCTGGGCAAGGATTGTTCACGCTGAGCTGGACTTTCTCTGTGTCTGAGACATCTCTGAAAATATGTGGTCTCTTACCTTCCATGAATAATCCATGCACATAGGATCCTTCTCTGGGTGGAGCTGTTATTTCCTCACGGTTTTTCTTGGTCACTTCCACTGCCAGACACATCTTGTCCAGAGGCCATTCGTTTTTTCTGGCCATGGACTGCATGATGGCTGTGAGGAAGGACTGGGGATTGAAGAATCCTGCCAGCCACACTGAGGCAGGCAGCACAAAGTCTGTTGTCCAGACATCCAGTTCCTGGAAAGGAAAAATATCAAAGTACTTTAGAAGGAAGCATGGCCTCTGAGCAACAGAATCTGCTTCAGGATGTGATGTGACAAAGAGCTGATGTTTTTCTGAGCTTAACACTAGCATCAGGTCACCTTCCAGTGGGGGGGACTAGGATGGAGGTGGTCTGGGATGAGTAAACAGCAGATTCCATTGCAGCAATGAAACTGAAACTGTTGATTTGTACTACAGGAAATATTGCTATTATTTTTTTAACAAAGCCACATGTAGTGTTTTATTAAATAATTTTCTTCTCAGATATGTAAGGTTGTGATGGGGTTAGCTAATATTATTTTGAAATAGTGATCTGCTCTAATGGTGAACCCTTTTCAAACTTCTGCTCTCAGTCTTGGGGTAAGAGGCCATTTCAGGTACTTCAAGCTGCTTGAATTACTATTGAAAAATAAACCAATTAACCACTGCACACTGGTGGAGGTGATTCCTGGTCTTCTGTGGTATCTGCTTGCTCCCTAAGCTTTACATTTCACAAAAGGTCTGCTCACCCTGATCCGAAGGAGCAGATCTGCATACCAGGCTGCTAAGCCAAGGAGAGAGGGGTAGGCATAACGTGTCCAGGATTCAGGAACATTGTTGTAGAAGAGGGCATTTGCCAGCTCTTCCATATCTGATGTAATTGTTAGCTCACCCTTGAAAAAGAACAGAAAAAATCCAGGCAGTTTTATCCAAAGTGAGACTGATGGAAGTGTTTGGTCTCAAACTGTACACAGCATGGTGGGATCTGTAAGAGCATGAGCAAGGGTGGCCAAGTGCTTTGTCAAGACAAAGTTTGAAACGAGCACCAGCCGTTTGCACGTCATGGGACATGATTGGGCAGGGGGAGGTGGTTTACTCTCACCTTTAGTCCCAAGTCCAATTCTTTCAGAGAACGCCTGATTTCTTGGGTCAGGATGTTCATTCTGTCACATTCCTGCAGGGCAACTACAACATATGGGGTCTTTTCCTCTGCTTTTCCCATCAGCTCCACCATATTGAATGGCTCTGGCAGCCTCTCAAGAACTTCATCTAGGATTGACTTCACCTGGGAGGAACACGCCATAGAACTGCTCTCACCTCAGGAAAAATGCTGGGTTAACAGTTAACTCGTTAAGATTTTCTTTCTTTTTTTTTTTTGCCTCTGTGTTTCCCTGTGCTTCCTCCTCTGTTACCAATATTCCATTCTTATACTAACTGCTCTCAGGTGTTAAAATGCTGCAGCTTGGTTTTGATAACCAAGAGGTAAGACCTGAAGCTATGGAGGCTCTGAAATTTAAGTATAAATCCAGATCCAGAGAGTCAGCAGGAAGACCTTTTAATTTTCTTTTTTTTTTTTTTTTTTTTTTCTTTTTTTTCTTTTCTTCCAATCTGTACTTTTATTCTTCAATGATAAATCAGTTATTATTACAAGTCATGTTCTCCTGCCCCTCGTGTGTGGGCTGTGTGTCCTCCCCACACAGTCCCCTCCTGGCCTCTCAGGTCTCATTGCTTCTGCAAAGAAGGAGAAACTTCACTTGCCTTTTCCTCTCGGGAGACACTCGAGCCTCCTGCAGCATCTGATTCCCTGGGTTGCATTTCCAAAACTGTCTGAAAAAGCCTGTCAGAGGTGAGGGTGAGGAAGCCAATCTCTGCGTTGGGGTGCAGGCCGTAGAGGTGGGGGCTCTCCGCTGGCAGGTTCTCCTCGATGTACGTATGGTACCCCTGACACAGGTGTTGGGCTGAGCTCAGCAGGCTCCAAAGAGCCTGAGATTCCCTCAGCACCAACAATACATTGCTCTGTCATGGCCCTGCTTCATGGCTCACTGGCCTGGCTTATTCAGGATGGGTTTTTCTTACTGAAGTTTTTCCCTTACCATCCTGGCCACAGGAATTATTTTTACAACAATGCTGGATGTTTCCATGGGATTGAAACTTTTTTCCCCCCTACATTCCCCCTTGATTAGAATAAGGGAGATCTGACTAGTGTGAATCTATCCAGAGCAATGGTCTTCCATAGCAAATTGGCAGCATTAATCTCCCTTACCTTGTAATCCAAGCTGGGAGGTATCAAAAACCCTGGAGCTAAGTACATTTCCCCTTCCAGCATCTCCTCACGGACGTATTCTCCCAGGTATGTCCGGCACAGCCGGCGGTCCCAGTCGTCTGTGATGTGTCCCCCATACATGATTTCACCAAAGAGGTACCGGAGATCGTCCCATGGGACCTGCAAGGAGAGGGTCACCGTGGGGCTGCAGGGTGTCTCCCCTGAACTCTCCCAGAGCCGTGGAAGCTGCACATGGCTGCAGGGTTACACAAACATGTCTCCTGCATTCTCCTGTCCAGGGAAGTGGCAAACCCCGGCCCTGCAGAGGCTTGGTGACAAAGTGAAGAGCAGCAAGACAGGGGACCTTGTCCCGAGTGTCTCTTGTATTTGCCCACAGATTTCACCTTGTCTTGGTTGTGAGAACCCCTCCATCCTGTCAGGGAGGAGAGGAGGAGCTGCCAAAGCCGCATTTCCTCAGTAGGAGGCAAAGTGCAGCAAACAGGTGAAGTTTTTAGAAAAAAGCTGCTTGTCCTTGTGTGTCCCTTACCATGGGGTTAGCCTCCAGGTAGTTGTACAGGACATTAACAGATATGGTCAGGTCACCGTTGTTGAAGGGGTAGGGTCTGTTCCAGCCCTGAGTGCCAAACTTGCGCCGCTCGGCCACCACTGCGTGGAAGTAGCAAAGAGCAAACAAAATGCATTTGAACTCCTGTTCCTTGCTGCACATCTCTAATGTGTCCTGCAGGGGAATGAAAATGAGGGTGGGTTTTCATGAACATAGCTCTCAGCTGCTCCTTGAAGAACATCAACAGCTGATGGCAAAGCAGTGAAGGCTCTCCCCTCGGCATGGTGGTGGAGGGTACCTGGTTGAAGAGGTCGAGGGCTTTGTGTAGGTTGGCATACATGCCCGTTGGTGGCTCATTGGTGATTTTGATGGAGTCTTCCAGCAGTCCCTGGGGGATGATGTGTGAGTCGGGGCTGGGTGCTGGCTCGGCGCTCATGAACACCCGGTAGTCAGCATGGCTACCCAAGCTGTGCTGTTCCAGTGTCTTCTCCAGCTTTGGCAGCCACCGGGCCACCAGGTGGATGTTCTGCAAAAGGAACCACTCCTCTGGTACAACCTTGGGAGTCATCCATCTCCCCCAAATTCCTGCTGCAGGTTGCCAGTGGGGCTGAGCATCCTATGGGGCACCCCAGTGCCCTCCACCCACCTGCAGGATAACCCAGTGCCCCTTCTTGGCTGCCAGCTCCAGGGCCCGTTCTGCCACAACCTCCTGGCCCTGCCCCAGTGACACGTTGTGGATCTTCCCATTGTCAATGGTGAAGTTCAGTTTTTTGCCTGGGGAGGGGAGAAACCACTGTGGCATGAGACACCTTTTTTTTGTTGGCACTGGTAGGCAGATGGGGCTGTGCCACTCCCCTGAGGTCTGGTGCTGTCTGAGGAGGGGGCTGCAGCTCACCCAGGGCCTCCACATCTTTCAGCGGGTCAACACCAGGGGAGAGAATGAAGAACATGGGTATGGAGGGGCTGCTCTCCTTGTACACTTCAGAGAGATCAATGCTCCTTCCTTCCACATACTTGCTCCCCATTTTCTCTTCCACAAAGTTCCTATGGAAAAAGTAAAAACATACTGTGAGCTGTGAACAAATGTGGTCACTGGGTGCAGCTGGTGTGGTGACAGCATGGGGCTCTTGCCAGCAGATGGTCATGGCACCTGATGGCATAGGTCATCCTGTCTGGCCGCATGCACCGCAGCATGCACAGCTTCTGCAGGGCCGTCTTGTTCTTCCATTCTTTGGGGAACACCTCTTTCTCTGGCACCTCAGACTCCACAAACTTTTTCCATCTCTTTGCTGAGCCCTCAATGTCACCGTCCAAGTTCTTGAACTCATCCATTTCTGAGAGCACCTTCAGGTTCAACAGAGAAGGGTGAAATCACCCCTGGGCTCTGCTCACCTTCAGCGACCCCCAGGCTGCCAGACCTGGTGGGTCTCATGGGCTGCAGGGGACAGGAGGGCTTTGCTGCAGGGGATTCCAGACCCGCCATGCTGGGGTTCTGCTGGTATCACCTCGGCACAGTGTGTGACTGCATGGACCAACCTGGATGGCACCCCAGCCCTGGGACTGCAGGAAGTCCACGGGGGACGTGACGCCGGACTTGGATGGGAAGCGCAGAAGAAAGTCCATCTCCACTGGGTTCACTTCTTTCTTGATTGCCAGGACCTGGTGAGCCAAGAGCAGAGAGTCACAGGTGCCCTGGCACGTGGCAGGGCTGCACGCTAGGCAAGAAGCTACCGAGCACCCAGCGCAGCCAGGAGGAAGGAAACAACCTGAGTAACCCAACATGGACTTGCGTTCCATATTTTACAACAGAAGCCCCCAAACGTTTGCATACATTACCTGGAAGACAACCTGGGCAATGAAGATGAGTTTGTCTCTCTCAAAGAGGCCCCGTGTGGTATACATATAGACTGAGTAGGTGATCTCATCTGTCAGGTTGATCACCCTTTGCTTGATGTCATCGTCAGGGATTGTGCGCTGGATGGCTGTCTCGAAGACCCCGTTGAACGCCTGAGGAAAGAGCAGCTCAGTTCCAGGTGTTTTGTGGGCAGTGTAAATGGGGCAACACCGAATCGCCAAGATCCCCAAGCCGCTGTCCTGCCTGTACAAACAAATTACCTCCTTGCTCCACATTTACCTTGAGAGAGAACTGGTAGATGGGGTCAATCTTGTTGAGGTCACTCAGGATGAAGTACAGCAGGGATGCTCGCTCTGCTGCTGGCCGGTAGTTTTCTCTGGCAATGTTTATTTCACCTTCAGTGACTTTAGCTTCTTTCACCTTGACACACAGGGCGTGGGGTTACCCAGCATCCTGCCCCATGCCCAAGCAGCACCCAACCTCCTGCTGAGTGCCTGGTTCAGGAGCAATCCTGCTGTCTGTGGCACTGTGGTGCTGGGGCTGCTCACTTACTTTTTCCCCGATTTCTATGGCTGTGCGCTTCGTGGTTTCCAGGTTCTCCACCAGTGCTGTGTCCTCCAGGAAACTGCCCCCAGCAGCAGACAGCCGAGCAAGCAGGGAGTCCTCCAGCTCCTTCAGGTGAATCTTGAACTCATTCTGGCTCTTGGTGAGGTTTGCCTACAACACCAGTGCCCCCGAGACATCTGTTGTTCAGATCTCACTGCTCCTGCCAGCAAAGCCACCAGAGCTCCCCAGGGCTCCTCTGCCACTGCCTCACCAGCAGCCAGGTCTATACCTTCAGGGTCTCCAGGTCTGGCCGCTCTTTGGCCACCACAGCAGCCAGGAGCTGGTCCTCCAGTCCCTCACGGGTCACCAAGAAGTTGATCAGCGTGCACTGAGCCTGCACCTCTGGCTTGTAATGAGGGTTGGAGTATTTGGTGTGCAGGATCAGGAGGAAGCGTGGGTTATATTCCACTTCTTTATCTCCTATCCTGATGTACCTGTTTGGTTAATTAAACAAATTAATTTCTGCACACTTGGCAGTGACTTGTCACAGACAGAACCCCTCATCCCCTATGCTGTATTTGAAGTGTATTTTTCTGGTTGGGAAAAGGCACAGCAAGGGCAGGAGTACCCAAAGGCCCCAGCTGGGGAGCAGGAGGAGCTGGTGGCTGCTGCAGCAGTGTCTGCCAAGAACCCCCAGGTTTATCACACCTTGTGACAGGTGCACCAGGGAATGGTCCTAAATCAATGAATTGGACTCAGCAGACCAGAACAGTCCAAGAAGTTCAACATCAACTATGAGTGTTCCCACTGGAAAATACCAGAGAAAACTGAGGGATGCGGCCAGGGGAAGGATCAGATCCCAGCTGCTCTTGTGCAAAGGGACATACACGGACTTTTCAGGGCAGTGGTGGTTGCTCAGAGCAGCTGAAACTCCTTGGGTCCAGGGATAGGGTGTGCTGACCTGCCCTTCTTGGTGGTGTTCCTGCCCAGCAAGTGATCCAGCACTGGCTCCACTGTCTCACCGACGTCCTCAATCAGCAGTGTCTGTCCATCAGAAACTGCCCGCTCAATGATGTCCAGGTAGCTGCAGATGAGAGGGGAGGGGGTGTTCTGCCTCTGACAGGAGATGTGGGTGCCCTCAGAAGGAAGATCAGTCCAGCCCAAGCCTGCATCCACCCCGCAGCACCCAACCTACCCCTTCTGGCCCAGGCGGATGGCCTGCAGTTCCTTCCCATATTTGTTCTTGATCCACTTGATGCCCTGGAGCTGGGCGTCTACCACCAGGGGCCAGCGCTGGGTGTTGCAGAGGATGGTGGCATTCTCGATGGAGGTGCGGTCGCTGGGCAGACCCTGGTTACTCCAGGCGGCCACCTCGGCATCATCGGTGAGGAGGCTGAGGGGGTCCAGCTCTGGGGTGATGGGGATGGGCACCTGCAGGGATGGGCTGGTGGGCAATGGCCCACAGAGGAGCTGGAGCCCCTCTGTGCTGGCAGGACTTGGGGGGAAGGAGCCCAGGCACCCTAGGACAGGACCGTGGCCACTCACTTCCAGCTGGCCAAGGAAGGGGACCCAGAACTTCTCCAGCAGCTCCACCCGGTACTTCTTGGCAAAGTAGCCAACATAGGACACAAAGGCACAGACCAGCAGCACGTCCCCACACAGTGTCTTCTCCTGCTCTCTGAACATCTCCACTGACTCAGCCCAGCGGACGTTTTCGGATGCCAGACCCCCGATGAGCCTGGGGGGTCAGAGGAGATGCTGGTGCCTGGTGCTCTGCAGGGGGGACTCAGGATTCCTGCCCAGAGGACTGTCACCAAACACAGTACCTGTTTGCCAGAGTGATGACTCTGTTGGTTGCATCTGCCTCCTGCTGACATTTGAGTTTTTCAGATGTAGCTTTCTCAAATTCTGCAGTGAGAGCTGCCAGGTTGGTGTTCAGGTCCTTCAAAAGCCAAGACAGAGCCATTACCTCCCTCAGGCAGTGGGGTCCTGCCAGGCCAGGAGAGCCCTGCAGCCCCCAGAGCTTCTCTGCAGACCCTCTGGCCATGGAGTATCTCTTGTACTTGGGCTCTGGGTTATATGAATTACAAGAACTGTTAATTTTTGGGTTGTGGCTGTGACCCACAGCCAAATGGCCAGTGGCTGGTGTGGCAGCCAGGGCACACAGCGGCTGGCTCTGGCAGCCCACCCTGCATGGGGGGAACACACACTTACAGCAACTTTCTGCTTAATCTGACTGAGTTTTTCTTGTGCCTCTGCCAGCTCAGCATTGGCCTCTTCCAGCGCCAGCCTCTTGGGCTCCACGTCGCAGTAGACCTCGTAGAAGCGGACAATGTTGAGGCACCAGGAGCAAAGTCCTGCAGCAGCTGCGGACTGGGTCTTGATGAACTCAGGATTAAAACTGGGGTCTGACTGGTAGGGTCTGGAATGGGAGAAGGTGACACCATGCTGCCCTGTCCTGCTCCTCCCAGGGCTCAGAGTATGGGTAGGAGAGCAAAGCAAATGCCTGAACCCTACTCCAGGACACTGCTGTGCTCACTGCTGAGGGTCTTTCCAGGACCTTCTGCCCAGCACAGGGCCAGGGGCCAGACATGGACTCACTGGAAGGCCTTGAGGCAAGCTTCGGGGATGTGCTCCTTGTCAAAGTTCTTCAAGGCATCAAGGAAACTGTCTACTTTTCCCATCATGACTTTTGCTGCCTTCCAGCTCCTGTCCTTCGGGATGATGCCCTTGGGGGCCGTGAGGACCATCACAGCAGCAGTCACATTCACCACTGTTTCAGGAGGGGACCCAAAGGACTTCAGCTCTGTCAGGTTTTTCTGGGAAGGGAAAGAGGAGCTGCTGAGCATTGCCCTATCTCCAGCCAGGGATCTGCTTCCCACCAAGGGGTCACTCACCTTGTTGAGCGTGTCAAGGGCTTCCTGGGCAGCTACAAGTGCTGGCTCAGCTTTTGCCAGGTCAGTCTCACAGGCTTGCTGCTTCTCGGTCACCATCTGGGGTGGGAGAGGACAGGACTGGTGAATGGCTGAAGCCAACAGAGCTTGTGCTGCTCCATCTCATGTTGGCCCCTGGCATGGTGGGCACCAGCTCAGCACCACGCACCTTGTTGATGGCCTGGACCTTCAGCTCCTCCTCATCAGCAATGGCTTTCTCCTTGCTGACCTTCTCTGTCTCAACACCCACCACGTGGATCAGTTTATCTGCATCCTCATTCTTCTGCTTCAGTTCTACCTCCTGGACTGCCAGCTTGGCCTTCAGATCGTCCACCTTGATGGCGAGAGAAATGGAGAGGATCAGAGTGTTGCTCCTGCCCAGCCTCACAGTGGCAGCTCAGGGACCTGTGGCCACCCTGGAGGACATACATCCTCTTGTTGCCCCTATGTCAGCCCCATGGTGGGCACAGTGCACAAGTGATGCTGTGGGCAGGCACCTGTGATGTTGTGCTTTGCAGCTTCATCAGCCCCTTCTCCAGCCTCTCGATCTTGGCAGTGAGCTCGCTCCGTTTTTGCATCAGCAGATTTTGGTAGAGCTTTATCTGCTCCAGGAAGGTCTTTGGTGTGGTGTAATTGTAGCGTCTCTCCACAGCCAGGTAAGTCTTGGACATCTCCTTAACACTCATATGGACGTAAGACATAAATTTGCTGATGGAGACCTTGACCTCGGGCTGCATCAGGAACACAGACAGTCAACTGCAGTGTTGTGAGGACACAGTGCCAGTGCTGGGGCAGAGCTGAGGCTCATCCCCACAGGCACAGTGTGGGGCTGCAGCCCCAACCCCAGCCCCAGCTCACTGCCCCGGGGTCATGCCAGACCCCCTCCCTGGGCATGCTGCAGAAGGGACAGCAGCAGAAGTGAGGGTCATTCCCAGAGGCAGCCTGGTTTCCCCCATCCCTGGGGACAGAGGGCTGTAGATGGGGACAGTGTGCAGTGATCCAGGGTCCCAGCTCACCTCAATGTCCACCGTTTCCTCCAGGAACCTGCTGCTAACAGACACAAGCGCGTCCTCTGGCCACTCGTGGAACCAGTCGATGGCCGTGCAGTTGACCACGGCAGGGAACCTCCTCGCCCGCACCCGCAGGGTTGAGCCCACGGGGGAGAAGCAGAGGATGACCTAGGGCAGAGCAGCATGGTGAGCATCCTTGCTGCTGGCAGCAAGAGCATCCCTGCAGGCCCCTCATTGCTGACAAGTTCTGCTTGAGAGCAGGACTTGGACCAAGTATGGGGAGATGGTCCATGGTTGTGCACCCTGTGGCTCTGGATTTTCCCATTGGTGGCAGTGGCTGAGAAGGGTGCCCATGTAGCTGTCCAGTGAGCAACTAACACAACCCAGCCCCAGCTCACAGCCGTGGAGGCTGCCCACCCCCTGCCCAAAGGAGGTGAAGAGGTGGGTGAAGAGATGCAGCCCTGGGCTGAGGGGTGACCCAAAGAGCCTTTGTAAATATTTGTCACTCAGACTCATCACTGTTGTAATGAAACCAGGGTGTTCTGTGTCCTGTCTGCAAATACCTTTTGGATCAGGCATGTCAGGAGCAGTGACCAACCCCCGTCCTGGGAAACACTCACCTTCAGCTGACGCCTGACTTTTTCTATAAATAATTTCCAGCAGTTTTCCCTTGTATCTGTCAATCCAAGGAACTTCACTTGGGGCCTCATGGCACTGATAATGTCTTCCAGCTCATCATCCTGAAAAAGCCCTGGCACCTCCCCAGATGCCAAGAAGTCATTGATTATGACCAGGAATGATTCTTCAGCCACCTGGGAGTCCGTCATCAGGAACACGGTGGGGATGTTCTTCACAGCTGCCTTCATGTACTGGGAGGCGAGGTCCAGCTGGGGCAGAAGAAGAGAAACCATCACCTCCCCTTCATCCACGTCCCCAGCGCTGTTTACAAAGTGACCCATTCTGCACAGCCTGGTGCCCCTTGGCTGCCCTGGAAAGCCAGGAGGGTGCCCTTGGGAAGCAGCTCTTGGTCCGGCTGCTCTGGGGTTGCTGTCTGCTGGCTGGGGAAATGCTGCAGCCCCTCATGGCAGGACTGATGGGTGTTAAGAAGCACTCTGAGAAGCCCAAAGTGTGCACAGACACAGCCATGAGTGCCAAGCAGAGACCCATGTGCCCACCACAGGCACCGGAGCCACTGCAGGGTTTGGTACTGCTCTCCATTTGCAGGACCTGTCCTGGGGGCCCGGAGGAAAGCTGCTCTCACCTTCAGGTCCGGAATGCTGTAGCCTTTCCTCAGTGTAATCTGAAACACATTCAGGCTGCTGATGAAGGCTGCCAGCCGTGCCAGGCTCTGCTTCCCACTGCCACCCACCCCCACCAGCAGCGCATTGCCCCGTGGAGACTCCAGGATCCGATTAATTCTGCAAACATGAGACACTGCATCTTCGAAGAGCACCTGAGGAAAACAGAAGGGGAAGCTTTGATGTTCTGAACCACAGCAGGAAAGGCAGTAAATGGCTTGTGATGTACAAACACAAACGAGGGCAATGCCACAGCCGTGGGCACTCACCAGGTTCATGGCCGCATTCATTTCGTTGTAGCTGTCCAAGGCTTCTCCCAGCAGCTTGTTCAGGGCTGGCCAGCTTGGCACTGGCAGGTACTTGGGGTCCCCTATGCCCTGGGCGAAGTGGCAGTAGATGTTGGGCTTGGCAAAGATCAGGTCTTCACCGAGTTCCTGGGAGAGTCAGGAGCAGTTGTGGGGCACCCGGGGGGTACCACTCCCTGTGCCATAGAGCTCAGTCTGGCAGGGCTGGGGTACTCCTGCATTTTCCCGCACAACTTACAGCAAAAAACTTTTTGCAGGTGTCCACCAGAATCTTCCCAAAGCTGTTTTGGTCATTTTCATCGATGAGCTTGTCCCCATACACCCTCTCAGCTTCGTGGAGCCAGAGACGCACCAGGTCCACGGGACTTTTCAGGCATTCAGGGGTGGAGAACAACAGGCCCTGGCAAACACAAGAATCCCTCAGTCCTCAGAGGTTTGTTATACTGCTGCTGAGAGCTGAAGTTAAGAAAGTTGGGTTTGGGAAGGGGTCGTGGTACTTTCCAGGGACATTGTGCACTGCAAGGATGCATGATGAAGGAGAGAGAGGAATGAGGATATCTTAGAGAAACAGCATTCCCAGTACCTGGAATATGTTGGAGAGGTCACGGAGGTTGAAGAGGTAGTGGAACTTGATGGCTGTTGGCAAGAAGGTGGAGGCAACCTTCTGGTGGAGGGCTGTGGGCAGGAAAAGAAGGTGAGTTGGTGAGCAAGTGCTAGAGACCACAGCAGCCTCCAGAGAGACCCCCGTGCTGGGCTCATTCTCCCCTCCCTGAGCTTCTCAGCAGGTGAGACAGGGCTGAGGTTTTAGTTGGACCATTTCTCACCCAGTGCTGCTGAAATCAGCTGGGGCTGCAGCTTCTGCACAGGAGCTGGCATCTTCTGCAGGTCCAGGTGCTGGGCCAGGATGGTGCTGTACACCCTCTGCAGGGCCTCCTGGCCCGGAAAGCTCATGGCAAACACACAGAAGTGGCGCTGCAGAAAGGGGCAAAAATTCAGGCAGGAGCATCTTTGCCTCCAGAGCCTGATGGTCTCACTGCATCCCACCCTCCTGGGCTCTGGTCCCAGGAGAGCAAACCCTCTGGGACACTGCTGCTGCCTACCTGCAGCCTGGGGTCGATGGTGAAGGACCCTGCAGTGGGGTTCATGCAGGCCACATACTGGCAGTTGTGGATGTCCTTCAGGGTCAGTTTGTTCCTGTCGTACCTGTGCAAGGACAAGGACTGTGACGTGTCCCTGGGGATGGGATGCTCCAGGCGGGCTGTGCCCCATAGAGCATCCATAGGGAGGATGCAGGAGTGGGGATCCCCCTTTCCCAGTGCTTGGCAGAGCCTGACACTGATCTCAGTGATGCTGAGTCCTTCCTATGCCAGCCCTGCCGCGGGGCCACTGGCTGGGCACCTACCAGTGCCCATGGTCCATGTGCTGCCGGATGAGCGTATGTGGTGCCACAGTGCCGTACTTGTCCACCTCTGGCATGTTCATGTCATCGATGAAGTAGATCAGCCTCTTGTTCCCGGGTGGGCCGTAGTTCCTCCCTGATTTCTTCTCCAGGGGCTTCTCGAGGACAGCTAGGGTGAGAGGAGTGGGTGGGTGCTGGGGCAGCATTGCGGTGCTGTGGGGCACAGCCAGGTACAGCTTGGGCCAGCCTTACCCTGCAACATGGCTGAGGTGGTGTAGAAGTTAAAGGGCACGAACTGGAGGAGGTATTCATCCATGCTGAGCGCTTCCAGCTTGTCCCGCATCAAGACAGATTTTCCCGTCCCCGTGTTCCCCACCAGCATCACCGGCCTCCGCTTCTCCATCAGCAGGTCCATGAAGTAGCGGATACGAATGGTCTCCATCGTGTGCACCATGGAGGCCTGGGAAAATAACAGCATCAGTCCTGGAAATCCACCCTCACTGCCAGGGGCAGTGTGCAGGCAGAGGTGGGATGTCCTGTCAGAGCAGTGGGCAGCATGCCCAGTGCCAGCTGGTTGATGCTCTCTGGTCCCTCTCTAAAGAAAAGGTCTCAGGTGCTTGGTTATTCTAATGACTTTATGACCAAAAATAAGACCTGTCAAGAAAGTGAATTATTAAAGCAGAACAACACAGCACAGCTGCTGACGATGTCTTGGTGTCTGCTCAGCCTGTGCACTGGCCAAATCCAACATCTCTCTTTCCTTGACATCTTTGACACCACTGCCCTGTCTCAGGAGAGCATTTCAGGGCATGCAAATAAAGGTGTAAAGTACATTTCTGCTTTCAGGCAATAGTTACAATTATTTCATGAGAATCTACAAAGCCACAGGCTAATCTGAAATGACAAAAGCAGCTGCACCTTGCAGCTCTGGCTGAGGTTTCTGTGGGGTCAGGCAGGACCACAGGGACTGATGGGTGCTTCTGAGGCTTGGCCAGTGTTCTCAGGAAAGGGCCATGGGGTAATAAACACAAGAAACAAAAACAGGGCCTGTGGGAAATACCTGTAAAGGGACATCAGGATCGAGTTCAAATTTTGGCACTTTTTCAGTCCAGGGCATGAATTTCTTCGTTTCTGGATCAATGTAATAGTCAAAAACTGTCCCCTGAGCAGGAAACTTGACATTTTTGAATTCTCCCACCCACCACTTGCTGAACTCCAGGCGGTAATCCATGAGCTGGGAGGAACCAAACAGAGAATAACTCAGAAACTAACTGAGGTCATTGCTTTAGTGTTTTGGGAGGGACTGGAGCTGGGCAAGAGCTCTGGCAGGGGAGGTGCTGGGTGATTGGTCCCCCAGCCCTACCTGGTCCTGGAACATGGCCCCACCGAAGGCCCAGGTGCAGGCAAAGACAAAGTAGAGCTCATAGAGCTCCCGGGGAGAGTCTGGTGGGACGGTCTGGGGCGTCAGGAGGCACTCCAGCAAGTACAGCACTGTCTGTACCACCGTCACCTCAGGGATTGGAGTGATTTTCTTGAACCCAGACTTGACCTTCTCCAGACACGCTGGCAGGTAGCTCTCAAAGAGGATGGTCAGATGGGCCTTCTCGGACTGCACTGTCCTCTTCTCTATCCAGCTGGTCACGATGCTGGAGGGGGGGGGCAGGCTGTGGGTCAGTGAGGGGGGGCCCAACACTCATCCTGTCCCATCCCACTCCACCCCACCCATCTCCCTTCCCAAGCTCACGCGTTCCAGCCCAGGTCCGAGGGGTTGATGTAGAGGATCCCTGCCCGGGACACAGTGGCCGGCGTGGCAGTCCGCAGGTGGCTGATCTCAAAGAGAAGCCTCATGGTGGGGTTGAGGGGGATGCGCTCATTGCTGGCCAAGGTGAGAACCTGGGGGAAGCAGCCCATCACTGGGGGATGTCCTGGTCTTGGGACCCAGGCATGAACACAAGCTCGTGGGGTGTGATGGCACCTACCTTATTGTCATCCATGACTGTGTTCAGGGACTCGATCCACATAGGGTCAATGTCTCCATCCAGGATGATCCACTTGGGCCCCTTATGTGTGATGTTGGCCAGGTCACGCATCGCTGTAGAAAACAGACCTGCCACACAGAGAGACACATGGGTTTGTCCTTGCCACTCATGGCACATTTGTTGAGGGACATGTGGGACTGGATGTTTCCCTGAAAAATGTTCCTCCTCTCTCACACTCTGGTGGAAATCCCTAAGGAAAGGTCTTCCTTTTCCACCACTTCATCACAAAGTGTTTGTACATCCACGTGATATGAAGGTATTTGTCTACATGCCAGCTGCTGCTCCAGGATAGTTTGAGCCAGGTCCTACCCAGGGTAAACCCCATGCACAAATGCCGGTGTCTCACCATCCCTCCACTCTCGTGTGGATGGATGAATAACTCCAAAGAGCTCATCACAGGTCACAGCCTTTGGGTCAAGGTCCACAGTGACGGGCCTCTTCTTCATGTTCATGTACGTCTTATTGAGTGACTTCAGTACCTGCAGAAATGGGGACAATGTGGCTGTGGTCGCTGCCCCTGCAAGGGCTCCTGTAGCTTTTGGCAACCCTTTTCATGGCCATGGACACAGGCCATGCCACCCCCGTACCCTGCTGCAGCTGCTGGTGCAGCCAGGGTCTGCATGGTGGCTCAAGGCCAGTGGCAACATCCACACTGAGAGGCCAGGGAAGGCCAAGGGACATGCTTGGCTGGGGGCAGGAAGGGACCTGCACCTTTGGGGTTGGTTTGACCTCTACCTGAGACTTGCCACAGCCAGCATTGCCGACGATGAAGACAGAATGTCTCACTTGCAGCAGCTCCTCCAGCTGCACCACCTTCAACACGAAGCTCTCCTCTGCCTGCAGCTTCAGCTGCAGCACTGCCTGCCGAATGAGCTGAGGGAGGGAGCAGCTGCTGATGGGCAGCGAACACAGCCCCACCGAGACACACAGAGGTGCCACATGGACCCTGTCAGGGTGGGGATGTCACCAGTGCTGGCACCATGCATGGGCTCACACCTCCTCAAAGTTGAGGTCCCTCTTCCGGGGGACATCCAGGGCTGGGAACAGATCTCCAATCAGACCCATGAAGACAGGCAAGTCATCTGTCACAATCTTGGGAATGTTGAAGTCTCGTAGAGCTCTCATCAGAATTTGGTCCTCAGCACGGTCAGGGTCCCCTCTCTTCAGGGAGCCGGCTACCACCAGCACGGACTTGATAGCCCGCAGCCCCCAGTCATAGTGATCCTGCCAATAGGCAGCAAAGTGTTACAATTCCACCTTTGTGGGGGAGAAAAGCTTTAAACACCACCACAGAGGAACACCCTGCCCATGGCCCCACGCCCAGGTTCCCCTGGTTCTCCCCACATATGAGCACATGGGCAGGACAAGCCCACAACAGCTGTGGGGTGAGGGGCAGGACACTGGTTGCCTTTCAGCAGTGTCTGCTGAGATAGATGACAGCTGGATGCTCCCATCTTAGCTGGCTCAGATCTGTTCTGTTCTGATCTGTTCTAGGCTTCCTGATTTTCTCTGGAGGCCAGAAACAAAGGATGCACCTGTGTGGAAGGTGAATTTGCCCAGCCATAGCCCTGAACTAGGCAACACATCAGCCAGCTTGTTCCTACATCAAATCCTACTGCAGACCCTGAGGTTTGAAATCCACATGGACTCTTCCAACCTAAAGAACCATGCAATGCTCTTAAATTACCTGCTTAGACAGTAACTCTTTGCAGAGTGTGTACAAAGTAATGAACTTCCTCGCTAGAAGCTTGGCACTAAGAAAACCTTCTGCAACGAGCATGATTTCACAGATCAGTTCAAAATCAGGGACCACCATGGCACAAGGTCTGGAGAAGAGCAGCAGCAGGTTAGCAGAGCTCTGCACAGCTATCCACAAACCCCCACACTGACTGACTGCCCCCAGGTACCTGAACAGAGCTTTCAGATTTTCAGGCAGTTCTGTCCGCCCGGCATAGCCCGGGTTCATGGTAATGAAGAGACCAACTGATGGGACCAGAACGATCTCCTCTCCAAGGAAATTAAATCTTTCCTTCTTGGCACGAATTGCATCTTGAATACTCTTCACCTGGGAAAGGGGAGGTGTGGGTGCTGGCAGCCCAGCAGCTCCCTGCTCACCTGCAGAAGGCAAGCCTGGAGGGTTGGTCTTGCCACCAGCAATTCTAGAAATGACACGGCCAGGGAGCCAAAGCCACAGCAGTGCAGCAATCCCTGTGTTCAGAGCTGCCTCATCAGCGTCTTTCCAGGCATTGTGACTCCCTATCCCTGGGGTGGCAGATCTGGTGGGGAGCGATGGGACACAGCTGGGCTGTGGCATCTTACATACATGCCCAGTGCCTCCGTGCTGCTGTGTTTCCCCTCCCAGCATGACTATAAATAGCTGCAAACTAGCCCTTTGAATGTCGGGTTTAACCCAGACAATACCCACTATGAGAACTGAAACTCAGAGGCTTGTCCAGCACCCACAGCACAAAACCACTGCTGTCTGTACATACCTGCACAGCAATCACAGACAAAACCTCCACTGCGATGCGATTGAATTCATCAAAACAGCCCCAGGCACCGGTCTGAGCAAGGCCCTTGTAGATGTTGCCACAGGACTGGAGAGAAAGTGCCAGAGGTGGACTTCAGATACTGAGATTTGACAAAGGCGTTGCAGCACGGGGATTTGAAAACCCACGTGCTGGGATCTGCTCCTGCTTTTATGGCTCAGGAAATGCTCCACAGCCCCCCTCAGACTCCCTCAGGCTTCCAGGGACCTGAGCTGGATGGAGCCGTGGTGGGAGAGAGTGGGGTGGGATGTCACCAGGAGCTGGACCTACATGTTTCTTGCCAGCTGCTGAGCCAGAGAGGGGAGAACATCTCCAGGGCTCCAGCTCTGGACACTGCTGCTGAGTGTGGGGGGACACTACAGGGCTGTTCTCCAAAAGAGAGTCCTGGTTGTCCTGGCAGACACCCCATGGCTCTCACCCTGGTATCCCATCCCCTACCTTGTAGTCCATCTGCTCAGAGCAGTTGAAGACATAGACCATTATTCCCACTGCCCGGCCCAGGTCCTTGGTGGTCTCTGTCTTCCCGGTGCCCGCGGGGCCGGCAGGGGCCCCCCCCATGTAGAGGTGGAGGGACTGTGTCAGGGTGATGTAGCACCTGTGGGAGGGGTGGGCAGGGCTGAGTGGTGCTGACAGCACCAGGGGACCCACCGTGCCCACCACGGCTCTGTCGCTGGGAACTAAGGGGGTCCCAGTGCATACCGGTCAGTCAGGGGGGTGATGACGAGACGGGGGGTGTTCCCCAGGTACTCGTATGAGTACTGGAGCTGAGCGTCACAGATGTTGGCATAGCAGTGCTTCTTCTCCTCGTCCCAGCGGTGCCGGAGCTGGGACTGCCAGGTGAAGGCCTGGGAGCTCTCCACCTGTGGGCAGTGGCTGTCGGGGGGGGCCAGGGACCAGGGATGCCCTCCCCACCCTCCTCTGGCACCTGGCTCCCACCCTTCCTGGGCCTTTCTGCCCCCAGCCATGCTGTCACCTCCCTGCCCCTCTGACACTCGAGGTGTGCTTTCCTCACACAACTGGGATAGTTTGAAAGTACTGGGGAGCAATAAAATAACAGGAAATCTTTGATCAGAAGTATCAAGAAATAAAGCAGTAAAAACGTCCTTCTGTTGAATACCTTTGCAAGGATCATTTTGGCCACAACGTCCCTGGCGTGTACATCAATGGTACAGATTGTCATGATCTTCATCCTGTCTCCCGGAGTCAAGGTCCCAATGAGCAGTGAAATTAGTGCATTTAGCTGATTAATCTGAAGAAGAAACAAAGTGATGGACAGAAAAACTATGTTATCCTTCCCATCTCCTGGAGACCTCTGGGACCAGACCTCTCTTCCTGGGAGCCACGGGACCATGGCACAGCTCCAGGTCAGCTCCCAGGGATGCCAACCTGCTTTTTGTTGTAATCCTTCAGTGCATTCTCATAGCCCTCCTCCAGCCTTGAGAAGGCAATGCCCACTTCTGTGGTCCACCAGATCTGGGAGCATGTCAGAGCCACCTGCAGCAAAGCACAGAGACAAGTCAGGGCCATAAAGGGACTGTGCCATCCCTGTGGCTGCCCAGAGCTCTCTGCTCCCTGGGGAGCTCCCACCTGTGCTGGGTAGTCAAACACCCACTGCTCCCGTGGCTTCTCCTCATAGGTGCCCACAGCCTCGGGGATGAGGTGCCGCAGGGTGGAGCGCATGCTGCTCAGCACACGGTTCAGCCAAACCTCCACCTGCAGGGACACATCCAGCTCACCCTGAGCTCCCAGACCATGTCCTCATTGTTCCCTGCACCTCAGAACAAGCTGAAGAGAAGACCCCAGCACAGGACCCGTGGTTGTGCTTTAAATCCTCTGCCAATGCACACCAGGCATGAGGCTCCCCCCCGGCCCCCACTTGCCCACCCGGCCCTTGCACGGTGGCTCCACAGAGCTGGGCTGACCTGGCCAGACAAATCACAGTCTGTGTCCAGGGCCACGTACTCCTCGTCACTACTGAACATCCCCAGGGCAACCTTCAGGGGCTTTTTGTCCCGGCTCATCTTGAACTCCAGTCTGGCCAGGCTGTCAAACAGCTTGGGCAGGTGACGGGACACCTGAGGACAGTGGCAGGACAGAGGGTCAGGGACCCACCTCCAGTGCAGGGGGCAATCACTACTTGGATCAGCTCCCACACAGCCCTCAGAGTGCCACATCCCTGGTGATGGGGCACCAGGGACCCTGATCTATTCATTAGGATGAAAAATATTTAAAAACTGCTGTAACAAGCTAGAACACAGGAGAGGCAGGACTTGCCTCTGCACTCTGCACTCAACTCATACCTCAACAGGTTCATTCCCATTTGATAAAATATCAAGCAGGTCTGCAGAAGAAACAAAGTAGAACCTGGGAAAAGCCAGCCTTTTGGTCTCGAGGTATTCAGCCAAAGCCTTCTCACAGACTGCCAGTCTAAGAGGGAACAAAGGAAAAAAACTGCTGTTAAACCCCACCTATTGATTTTCACTCTGTGCACTCACTGCCATGTTGAGCAGATGCCACTTTGGAGAAATCCCTCTCCCTCCTGCCCCAGAGAAGCTGGTGAAGATCTCTCCACCCTCACCTGCTCTGCAGTGCTTCCAGCTTGTCATAGAGACCAGGCTTGTTAGTAGCCTCAACCACATTGGGAGTTTGTACCATATCAGACATTAATTCCTGCAAGAGGAAAAATGCTCCAGCTCTACCCAAACCACCAGAGAGCTCTCAGGGTCCTGGGGGGTGCTGGGCTTCGCACTTTGAAATCTCGATCGATAGTATCAAACTTCTTTGATTCCTCTGGCAGTTGATTGCGGATGTCTTCAGAGCCAATGAATATGCTTTCCAGGTGACTCCATGTCCTCTGCACCTCAAACCAGATGCTGATAACAGAGTCGGTGGTCGACAGCTTCTGCTGCCAACTTGACACCTCCTGAAGGAAGAAGGACAGGTACTTGGAGGTCATCAGGTTCTGCAGCTGCACTTGGTTTTCCTCCAAGGTCTCGATGAGCGTTTCATCCGACTTGAGCAGCATGATGCCTGTCCTGGTGTGGGTCTCGTACTCAAACTGCATTGTCTCCCAGGTGGTGTCCAGGGTGCTCAGCACCTGCAGATGGGGCACAAGAAACAAGCTGGACTCTGCAGTGCTGAGTCCCAGACCCCACAGAAAGGCACAGCAGCACCAGGAATGGCTGCTCTGGGGCAGGAGCTCCAGGAGTGCCATACTGTGCATGGGCTCCAGCTCCTGGGAGCAGGAACATGAGCACTAACAGCCACAGAGCCATGTCAGAGCAGGGTTCTCAACCAAGCAAGGTAGAAACAGAGTCCCACTTACCTTCTCCATCCCCAGCTCTTTCGTGGCTTTGTCCACGATGTCACGAACCTCATCCTCAAAGTTGTGCAGGTTCAGCTGCAACAGATCCGCGAGGGTTGTGTCCTCAGACATGGTGAAGTTCACCTGGAGCAGAACCAACACTATCAGGGCATGGACTCTCCTCTGTTGAGAGGCAGCCCAAACGAGATCATTATCACCCACGCTGAAGGACCCTACAATAATATTTGTGTATGGGCAGCTCTTAAACCAGATTGCATTGTGGATGCAAATCTTGGGAGCCTCCTGGGCCAGGGAAGGGTGGGAGGGTTGGGAGCACCTTGGTTGCCTCCATGAGCTCCTGCCAGTGCCGGTCCCTGATGGCTGGGTTCTGCAGCTCGTTCACGGAGCGTAGGGATGTGATCATGTTCTTCACTGTGCTGTCCAGTCCAGAGAATGCATCCCAGCTCTGCATCTTTTTATCCAAGCTCCGAATATCTTTAGCAAATTTCTTACAATCAATATCCATCTGCTCGACATTGATATCCTTCCACTTGGTGGTCTTCCAGTCGTCAATGGTTGCATTAACCTGAATTGGGGAACATATTTTCACAGGACATGTCATCAGCAGCTGTGTTCCTGCCCAGCTCCTTACACTCCATACACCTGCCGTGCCTCCCACATGGTCACCAGGATGTTACCTGTTGTAATGGTGAGGCTTACACTGGAGACTGTGGTATTATACCTCATTTTGTACCACTTCTTGAGAAGTACTAGTAAGGAGGGTTGCTTTTATACATATGCATAAAAATATATTAAAAAGCAGACCTGCTGCGACAACTGTCCCACATCTCATCCCACCCCTCATGGCAACAAGACCATGACAATTACCAGGACGATCATGTCCCACAGGGTCTTCAGCAGGAGCACATCCCTACGACATGCTTTGAGCTGTTTGTATGCTGGGACTGACACATCAAACAGCCCAGCTGAGGTGGACAGGGCAGACATCTCGCTCTCCATGGCCGTGACGCGCTTTTGTTGCTGTCAGGCAGAAAAAGAAAAGATCTCCAACAGGAACCATGTGCCAGGGACTTGTCTCCTACCCCAGAGATGGTTCCATCCCTGCTGCAGTGTGGTGGGGACAGGAGAGTCAGAAGTCTCCAGACCCTCCCTGTGGGGCTGGGAGCTGGAGGGGCTTCCACTGCCTGGCGCCCTGTGCAGCAGCACCCAAGTGGCAGCCTGGGGCTGCCCAGGCACCAGCACACTTACCTTGTTCAAAGACCTGTAGGGAGCTGGGTCACTGTAGGAAAAAGGCGCTTTTTCACAGAACTTCTCCCGGAAGATGTGCTGCTGGAGCTGTGTGTGAGGCTGGGGTCAGGGGCCAGCCAGGGAGGGCAGCTGGGAAGCTGCTGGCTCACCCCATCCCATCCCCAAACCCCAGGGAAGGCACCTCAAAGTCCTGGCACTTCCTGCAGATGGTGTTGACCTCGTTGGCTATCAGGGGAGCTGCTGTGTTCTTGGCATGCAGGGAGAGCTTCTTGGTGCCATCCCAGAGATCGGGGAGGTCCTGTGGCCCACAGAACATGGCATCAGCTTCCTGACCCCAGGAACCCCATGCCCAGTCCCCCATCCCTCAAGCATCTCACATGAAGCTGCTGGTGGATCTCCTCTGGCATCTCCTCTCCATAAGTGCTGAGCAGGGCAATCGTCTCCTTCAGGGGCTCAAACATGGTATCAGTCATTTCCTGCCTCTCCTTGACCTGGTTCAGGTAGCCCATCACCTCCACCAGCCCATCACAGTCTCCCTCTTCCAGAGGTTTACTGAAGCTAGCGTTTGCCTCTTGGATGAAATCCTGCAGGTTCTGGAGGCTGGGAGGAAGGTGATGGCACTCACCGGACATCCCCAACCAGGCTCATGGCCACCCTGTGCTCTTTTGGGGCTTGTTCTGTAGGCATGGCCCCCTGGGACTCTCCCCACACACCTGCACCCCAAGAGATGGCTCCATCCCTCTCTCCAGCCCTGCCCCGGCACAGCGGTGCCATCGCCACAGCCTAGCTGGGCACAGCCCCTACCTGGTGGTGACATGATTGAAGAGGTACTGCTGGAGCACGAGGGCCCTGTTCCTGATGGCAGCTGACAGTGCCTGCTTGAAGGGGCGGCAGTCGCTCCGCAGCCAGCCCCCAAACACCTTGGTGTTGGAGAACCTCGACACCTCCTTGCCCATTTCCTTGTACGTGTCGATCTGGGAGTGAGAGCTGGTCACAACCTGTGGCCAGAACCTCTGTGGGCACCTGGGGTCCTCCTGGGCATTGTCAGCATCCACCTCATACCTCTGTCTGAAATTGCTGAAGGGATGGGGTCCCAGGGGCCAGGGGCTCCTCCTCTGTCTGTGGCTCTGGCTCCTCAGGGCTGGGGACATGGCCCAAGGTGAGGAATTGCTGCAGGAACTCCTCAGGATCCTGCAGCCACAGCTCAGATTGCTCCTCAAAATCATCACTGAACTCCTTGCCGTCCACCATGGCACTGACCACCAGCGACACCACCTTCTCCCGCATCATGTTCAGCTCCTCGTGTTCCTCTAGGGTGGTCTGAAGGGACAGTCTGATCTTGGGGGACCAGGCTGGCGGGAACAGGCATCCTCACCCACCTACAGCTGAGCTGGGAGATGCCACCCACCATGGACCAACCTTGTAGCTGAGTTTCCCCTCCAGCAGCCGAGGTATGCATGCCGCAGACTTGTAGGTATCGTGGAACAGGCTCTCAATCAGCTTCAAGAAGCTGTCATCCTCTGTCACCTCCAGTGAGGGCTGAAACTGCACTCTGCCATCACGCAGCTCCATGCGCACCTCAAACAATGGGGCCTCAGCGACCTGAAATGGGTCAGTGCCCCATGTGCAGCTCTACCTCCCATGTTCCCTCAGTCCCCAGCTCCCATGGCAGGGACAAGGGGGGATGCTAGCTTCTCTGGTTCTCAGGTGTGCTGAGGAGCACTGGAATGGGCACATCTGGCCACCAAAAAGCAAACATGGACCTACGTTAGGGGACATGTTGTTGAGGAGCAGCTCCAGAGATTTGTGGATGAGTCTGAAGAATGCATCCAGCACGATGCCATCTAAGTATTCCACATAGTCCAGCCATATCTGTGATAATATATCAGCCTGAAAGAGACTTGCGTTCTCCTGCAAGCAGAAGAAAACCCAAACAACACTTGTCAATAAATATCCAGCTCCTAACACTGCAGATGAGCTCCTTCCTGCTCATGGCCCATGTGTTGTCCTGCCTGGCTGTCACCTGAACCCCACATCCTTCCCTCCTCCCAGCTGCACAACACCAGAAACTGCAGCTGAAGCCCTGCTCCTCCCTGGGAGGACAGTAGGTTTTTGGGTAAGTTTTTATGGACCTTCTCTGGAGCCTTATTGCAGCAGAGACCAGGGGAGCAAGGTCAGCACTCCCCCTTACCAAAGGGACACCTTGGAGCTTGGGGCATCACCACACACCAGTGCCAGACATGATCCCCATCAATCCAACTCCAGCTGAGGTGTTCTGGAAGGTGTCTTACATTCACCATCTTGTGGATCTTTACTCCTGCGGCTGTGATGGATGAATAGCGGTTTTTTAAGTTGTTTGCACTCCCATCCAGGTCCAAGAGTGCTGTCTCCTTCTTGTCCTTCCTTTCAAACATGGGAGCAGCTGTGCATTTCTGTAGGGAGGAGACCATGGGGCTTCTCTGCTGTCCTGGGCAAGGGCAAATCCCCACCGGAGGCTCCCTGGAAAGGCCCTCATGAAGCCCCAGCAGAACCCACCTCCATCAGCTGGGTGATGTGTTTCACGTTTAACTTGGTTTTCCAGACCCTGCTGTGCAAGTCGCCCAGGATATCTCTCATCTCTTGGATATACTCCATGACGCCTGGTGGGGAGGAAATGTGTCCAAGCTTAACAGATCACACAGACACCTCCAAGGAGCTGTGGTGGGGGCACTTGGGGGCCCTTCCCTGGGTGGGGGCAGAACCTGCCCACTCCTCATGCCTGTGGGGCAGGGGTCTGCATTCCAGGTGCCATGGCTGTGGGGACCTGCAGTCAGGTGATGGACGGGAGGTGGGACCAAGGGAACCCTGGGCTGGAGCAGCTGTGGGGGGTTCCTACCTTCGTGGCACCAGTAGAGGCTCTCCTCAGCACATGTCAGCTGGTTGTCCACAGCCTCCAGCTCCTCGGCCACCAGCGGCAGCTCCACTGGCAGCAGCTTCTTCTTCACCTGGGGTTGGGGGGTCCCTGGTCAGGGTTGGGGGAACCCTGCTCCAGACCAGATGTGTATACTGGGTACTGGATTTACAGAGAAAGGGTGTACCCCCACCACATATGGAGCTTGGGGGGCAGAAGGAGGCTGGTGTGGTGGTGGCAGCAGCTCAGCTCAGCCAAACTACCTGCAGGCATCTGGGGTGCCGGTGATGTGCCCAGTGTGCCCCAAAACCCATAGGTTGCAGGACCCATTTCATAAGAGTCTCTGCCCTTGGGGGTCCCAAGCGTGGGTATGGAAAAGCAGCCAGGTTGTGTCCCCTTTTCAACCTGCCTTATTGTACCAGCCAACAATGAGGTTCAGGTTGTCCACAAAGTTTTGGAAAGTCTCGTTTTGAGCAAAGAGGCTCTCAGCACTGTCGGGGATATCCTCCTGCTGCTGGAAGTTCATGTACTTCACCTCCCGCAGAACGGCGATGAGCTGTGAGACATGATGGCAGGTGAGGATCCTCTTAGTGACACCTGGAATGTCTCATCTCTGGGAAAGCTGAGCTTACCCACGGGAGAGGGGTCACTGCATTCCCCTGCCCCAGCTGGCCACCAGCCCCAGCACAGACCTGTTTGTTGAAGTTGACAGAGAGGAGGGACGATTTGGGGTCCCTGCGGATGAGGGGCTGCTCCAGGCTGAAGTAGCAGTCCCTGCCAGCACTGCCTGCCCATGCCATGTAGATCTCCTGGCGGTAACCTTGCAGCAGGTCCATCATCTCCTTGTACTTCTTGGACACCAGTTTTGCTTCGTCACTGACCATCACCCTGTCAGGGTGACAAGAAAGAAGCAGCTGCTGTGGCAGAACACAGGAGGAGACACACTGGGAGAGCCCCTTCCCTGGCTGCTGCCCAGCGTCCCCGAGGGGTGATTGGTGACCCACACGTACGGGTGGTTGATGGCGAACAAGTCCTTGTGTGACGCCTGCAGCTGGTGCTGCAGATCCAGAGCCCACTGCAGCCGCCCAGCAACCGGTGGCATGTTTTTGCTGGTGGTCAGGCCCTCCTTGCACTGTATCTGAGCATCGTACAGCATCTCTGCTTTCTCCAGCTCAGTGCTGAACATTCCCAGCATGGCTGAGTAGCAGGAGGAAACCCCAGCCTTCACCAAAGGTCGCTCCAGCAGGGAGCCAAACATGTGCACCAGCTGTGGGAGAAAGAGGAGCTCATTCATGAGGATGACCCAGGGACACCCCCAGGGTCGCTGCCAGGTGGGTGCCCCATGCCTGCCGCCAGCCTCTGGTACTCAAGTGAGGCCACCCCATGCCCATGGACAAGACCCGTAGAGCCTGGGGGACATGTGTACCTCCAGAGCGGATACCAGGCAGCTGCAGCTATGAAAACCCTGGGAGAAGATGGTGGTCAGCCACCTGTCCATGTCCTCCATCTTCTTCTGGAACTCTGCAAAGTCTTTGTTCAATTGCTGCCAAGAACAAAATTATTTAAGCTGGTGCAGCCTCTGTGCTTCCTTTCCAAATCCTTCCTGAAGGATCTGCTGAGCTCTGAGCCTCATGGTCTGCCCAGAGGCAAGCACGTGTGCTGCCATGGGACAGCTTTACACATAGCTTCTTGCCTGTTCTGGCAAGAGATTTTGTGGTTTTCATGAGCAAATGTCCACACCTCTGCACCAGCATTCACTCACCTCTTCTGAGGGGTCTAAGGGATCGTATTTGCAGTCAGCAAAACCTGCAATGAGTTGCGAGACCTCCTTGTAGATCTGAAACACTTGGCTCCCAAGGATGTTTCCTCTTACTCCTCCCAACTCTGCCTTTTCCAGCTTCTGAAACTCCATTGCTGTCTCATATAGCTCCTGGAGAGCACAAACCATCAACTCACCAGTCTCTGCCGGGTGCCAAGCCCCAGTGTACCCAGGGCAGGGGGAACCCACATGGGCCCTGCCCCAAAACACTGGGCTGTCACCTCAATCACTCTGAGTCTCTGCAAGAACAAGTCCACTCTCCAAAAGGCAAGGGCTGGGGGGATCTCAGAGATCTGTGGTTCCTCCTGAGGTGGAGAGAGGCTGTCAGACAGTGCAGACAGCATGGATGGGGCTGGGGGTACCCCCACAACCCCCTGTACCCACCGGGAACAGCGTGGACATCAGATTGGAGCAGTAAGTGCTGTAGGACTCGAGGAGCTTCTCTATGGTGGAAATGGCCAGTTTGATTGCCTCGAGGGTCTCATCAATTTCTCCTTGCAGATTCATCATATCCTTGGTGCTCAGGAAGGCACGGGTCTAGGACAGGCAGATGCAGAGCCAGTGGGCAGTGGAAGCGTGGGGGCTGCTCCTCTTTCATCCACCCTCTGGCCCCATGGGCTCACTGGGGATCTGCAGCCCCCCTGCCCCAGTCCCCCCAGCCCTAAAGGGCAACTCTGCTGAGCCCCTGCCCCTGAGTGTCCCTTTGTCATTCCACGCTGCCCCGTGTCCCCCCATGCCAAAACTCCCACTGTGCTGGAGCAACCACCAGCCCTGGGGCTCTACCATCTCAATCAGGAGGTTGCCGATCTCCTGCAGGATGACGAGGATGCGGGAGGGAGAGCTGTAGTGCTGGCAGTGAGTGGCGAGGAGGCGGACGGTGCACAGTGTCTCCTCCAGGAAGGGCTGCAGCTGGGGGGGCAGAGACTCATAGGTGCCAGTGCTTGCTACGGCCATGCTAGCAAGTGTTGGGCAGAGCTGGGGTAGATCTGCACAAGGGACCCTGGGGGTGCCCAGGTATTTTGCCATACATAACTTACCTCGGAGTAATCCACTTGTTCCACCTCTCCCAGCAAGATCTGGAGCGGCTGCAGGTGGAGGCAGATGTCCTTGGCTTCCTCCAGGCCTTGGCCATGGGAGAGACAATGCTGTGGATGGGGTGGTCCCAGAGAAGGAGAGAGAAGCAGCTGCCCCCTGCAGCACCCCCTGCCTTACCGGCATCAACATCCCTGAATATCCTCTGGAGCTCTGGCCAGTAGCAGCTGTCAGCCTTCTCCAGCATCTTGGCCAGTGCTCTCACTCGGGGCAAGAACAGCTGTCAGGGGAGAGGTGACAGGGTCAGCACTGGGGCTCAGCACTGGGGACAGGTGGCCCCTGGCTGAGGCAGTACCTGGTCTTTCATGCACTGCATGTTGACCTTCCTGGTTTGCCAGAACTCGAACTCAGTCCTGGGCAGGGGGTGCAGCCCCTCCAGCAGCAGCTGCTCCGAGTCCTTGCTCAGGATGTCCCTGGTCTGGTGGGACCACTCAATAACAGTGGTCTCCATGGCATGTAGCACCGAACTGTCCACAGGCTCTGTTGGGCTGAAAGGCAGACAGGTTATGGTCCAGCACTAGGACTGGCCCTGAGCAACCCCAGGGGAGCCCCATGTCCCTGTTTGGGGCCTGGCAGGAGCCTCTCAAAGCTGCTCCTCTCTTGAGGGATGGCTGTGCCCAGGGACTGGGGCTGTGTCGCAGTTCCTATCCCTCCCAGAGGGACTCATGTCTCCCTCGGCCCCTGCCAGGCTCTGCTGGCACTGTCAGCACCCACCAGGCAACGACGCTGCTGGAGACATCCTGGTCCAGGCTCTCGGGCAAGGGCAGCCACCGCGTTTTCCCTCCCATCACAAACATCTCATTCTTTAGCCATTGGGCTCGCTGCACCATGTCCTCCACCACCACCCTGGGCCAGTCCTCCACGTTGTCCTCGCTCCGGAGCTGGGGGAAGATGACCTAGAGGAGAGGTCTGAGTCGGGTGCTGGGCCGGGATCTCCCCTTGCCAAGGACTGCACAGCCGCCCGGGATTCCACGGTCTCCCCCCACACCCGCAGCTCCGGCAGCCAGCGGTGGGTTTTGCTGATGTTTTTATCCTCAACACACCCCACGGCCTCCCGCACTATAGTGGGTCTCCAGCTCTGGTGGGCTGGGAAGTTCTGGGGGCAGCGCAGTGCGGGTGCCCGCGGGGTCAGGGCTGATGCAGGAACAGAAGCCCCGAGCACCGTGGCGGAGGCATCACAGGAGCTCCTGGGACCTGACTCGTCTGTCGGTTGCCCTGGGCCGTTCCCTGAGAGGCGGCAGTTATGGGAAGTTTGAGAGAAATCCACTCAGACATTTCCCAGCTGCAGGGAAGGGGGGAAATCTGCTGAGTTTTTAAAACCGCAGGGAGGAAGTGAACTGGGAGATAACCAGGCTTGTCACCTTCACCCAACTCCACGTCCTGGTGGGGCATGGTCACCCACCGGCACTGCTGGGTGGGCAGCCAGAGACACCATGGACCGGGACAAGCACCCGGAGCAATTTTTCTTCAATTAACCTAACGCTTTCCTTTTGAGCCCACCTAAGGTTTCTCCCCAGCAGCCTGCAGGGGGTGTCCGGACACCAGCGGGATGCGAAGGGAGAACGGCTCCTCCCGAGCTTGTCCCGATGCCCGCCCGTGTGTTCAACCCACCTCCTCTAACACGATGTTGAGATGTTCCAGCGGTGAGGAGTCGAAGTCTCCCACCATCAGCATGCTCCGGCAGTTCTCCGGGGTGATCTCCTCCTCCTTCTTCTTCACAAAGCAGATGCCCTTGCCCTTGAGGGTGTCCGGGAACTCGGTAGTTAACAGGAGCTTCCCGGAGGAGTCCAGCCTCAGCACCAGCTCCTCCTCATTCCGCTGCTTGAAGAACTTGTCCAGCTCGGCCATGGCCTCAATGTTGTCCAAAAACTCGCTCCACTTGTCAGCCCGGACCCGCAGCAGCAGCGTGGCAAAGCTCTCCACGAAGCTGAGCCTCTCGTCCGGCCCAGACGCCATCCCGCGGCACCCGGCTCAGCCACAGCTCCCCAGACCTGAGGCGGGGTCAGTAAAGCCCCGCTCACCCAGGGACTGCGCAGACCCCGCACGCCCAATCCCCCCTCCCCACAGCCTTCCCTCTCCACGCTGCAGCCTGACAGGGAGCTGCCCCATCCCTGCCTGCTCCCACCACCGCCCCAACTCCACTGCCCCCCAGCTTGCCCCATCCCCGCCCGGCTCTACCTCTCCCCTGCCTCGTTGCACCCTCAGCCCCCTCCAGCAAACTCCAGGCACTGTCAACAGCCCAACCGACACCAGCCCCAACTGACACCAGTTACACCCAACCGACACCAGTTACACCCAACTGACACCAGCTGCAGCCAGCTGCCTCTGACCTGGGGGGCTGCCCCTCCTGCCCCCAAACCCATCCCTGCCCGTTGCTCCTCAGTTTGCTGTTTGCAAAATACCCCAGGCCCAGCTACCAGAGGAGAGCCGGGGGTTGCCCCACCACCCACACTATCCCAGGCCCCTCACACTGCTGCAGTGTGCACTGCTATGCATGGTCCAGCCCCCAGATCCCTGTGGGTAGGCAGATGCCCCCCCCCATCCAGCCGAGCTTGGTGCCAGCCTTGAGAAACATCAACCTGGTTGCAAAGCCAGGGGCAGGGGGCTCCTGCCCATCCCAAGCCTCACACACAACACAGAAGACTGAGCGCGGTTCAGTGTTTATTTGCTGCAGATCCTCAGCACTAGATTACAAGGCCGTGGCAAAACAGAACAAAACAAAAAGGTTAGAATAAAAAAATCCTGCCACCCCCCGCCCTCCAGAGAGGCCTCTGCACAGAACAACCCAACATACAAAATAATCTAAAAGGCGAAAACTATACAGGAGTATTTACATCTCTGATAAATAGACTAATACTGATCCAGGTGCCTCTCTCTAGACCATCCATGGTGCTGGGGGAACAAGACAAGACACAGGTGTTTGCGAGGCAGGAGGGCTGCGGCCCCTGGCCCAGCTGGACCCCTCAGCAACAGCTGTCCTATTTCTGGGCACATCCTACCACCCACCAGGAGCACAAGTCTCCCCTGCCCCTCACCACAGGGATAGCACTGAAGGGACATGACAGGGGCAATGCCACCTGCTGCTGCTGGACTGGGGTCCTCATCCAAGCTCCAGCACCCCATGGCTGGGCAAGGACATGTCCATCCCCCATGTGGCACCACTACACACTGTGACAGTGACAGCTCCCTGCCCCTCAGCCCTCCCTTTGCCCACGGGGGAAGGTCCAAGGCAGCAGCATGGGGACACCCAGGACATCCAGACCCGCTACAACGAGGGCCAGGAGTCACAGAATCACAGAGTCCTGTCCCCACAGGCTCCCCCTGCAGCTGTCACCCCTCACATCAGTGCCTGCAGTACCCCAAAACTGCCAGTCGATACCCACCAGCCATCCACCTTCCTGACACGACAGCCAAGTGCTCCAGGACATGGGTTCTGGGGAGAGACCCAGTGGCTGCATGCCTGTGGGGGCGTCAGGGTGTCTCCAGGGTGCCCAGGGAGGGGTGAAGGGCATACACACACTGCACTACCCATCCTGCAGCCAAGCCCGGGGCAGGACGAGGCTCCGTGCACACAAGGGTGTCTGTGTCCCAGCTCCACATTGTCCTGGAGATGAGGCAGTGACAGGGGCACAGAGCCACCGCGATGCCTGTGCCCCTTCCCTCCCCCCAGGGTAAAGAAATTGTGAAGCTGAAGCTGAGTCCTGGTCCCCTGGGGCAGGCAGCAATGCAGCCCCAGCCCTGCAGCCCTCCCAGAGGGGAGGTACTGGGGCTGTGGGGGGCATGCCAGCCCCCCAGGGCCAGCAGAGCCAGCTAGTGTCTCTTGGTGGAGGACACCTTCTTCTTCCTGGCGGCCAGCATCTCATAGAAAGGGTCCCGGCTGATGGCTGCCCTGGTGGGGGAAACAAGGGCTCAGGCAAAACCTGCTGTAGGGGGGTCTGTCCTGCTTAGCAGGGCTTCGTGCAGCTCCCTCTATGCCCCTGAGAAAGCCTGCTTCCCCCTCTCATTGCAGGGTGCCCTGGGAAACATTGCCCCCCTCAAGTACAGTAGGACAGGTCCCCACTGTGCCCCTGCTCAGCTCCACACTCCCTCTGCCCAGCGTCCTGCCACCTGCTCCTCCCAGAACTCACTTGATGCACTTGATCCACTCCTCCTTTTCCTCAGGCGTGGGGGCCGAGATGCGGTACACCGTGTGGTTCCCCTCCACCACCCGTCCATCCGCCTCCGTCTTGCAGGCCTTGATCACCTGGTCCTTGTTGTCAGGGATGTACAGCTCGAAGCAGTTCTGGGAGGGAGGAGACCCTTCAGAAGCAGACCCTACCTCCAAAGGGGACCCCAGGCTGGGTGGGACGAGGCAGAGCAGCGAGGCTGCAGGTTCCCCACCCCACACATAGCAGGCAGGGATGGAGCACTCACAGGCTTCTTGGAGTCCTCTACCTCACGGATGCTCAGGTTCTCCAGGGGGATGATGCCACGTGGCTCTTTATCCTGGTGGGGAAAAGGAGAGGTTTTAGCTGCAGGCTGGACCCCTCTGAACCACTCCCTAATGTCCCTCCAGGCAGGGCTGGATTCTGCCAGCACCCTTCTGTGCAGACTGCCTGGGCCCACAGCCACCAGGACCCCAGCATGGCAGTAGGCAGGGTGCCAGCCCTGCTCTGGGATGCTGTGCCCAGTCTGTGCCAGGCTGGATCCAGCCCCCTCCCTGCTCCAGCTCCATGCACCCCGAGCAAAGGCCACTGACCGTTGTGTACTCGAAGTAGTAAAGGCAGTTATCGGTCAGGATGAACCAGCGTCGCTTCCATGTCTTCACCCTGCCTCCTGGGAGTAGAGAGGGGCAGGTTGGGCACAGACCCAGTGCAGCAGAGCCGGAGCACACGGCACATGGAGGCTATGGCAGAGCTGGAGCCCAGGCGGACACAAAGACAGCAGCACCGGCGCCGGGCGCAAGCAGAGCCAGGCAGGGGTTGGGCAGCAGCAGGCAGCACGCACCGGGCAGGGCGCGAGCAGCAGCGGGAAGCAGATGGATGAAGATGGAGGTGGAAGGTGCCGGGGGTGCCAGGCCGGGAGCTCTGCACCCCTTCCCAACCAAAACATGGATTTAGTGTGGCTGGAGGATGCTGCATCCAGGCAGCTCCTGGGGGGATGTGGGCATTTGCTCTTTGCACCAGCCATGGTCCTGCTACATCCTGGTCAGCACAGCCCAGTGCTGGGGCAAGGCTCAAGCCCAGGACCATGGCTCACAGACTTTTGGTTGGAAGGAGTGTCACAACTGCCACCACAGGGAGAAGCTACTCCCTGGGCTCAGGGACCACTCACCCCCAGGCTCAGCTCCCCCTCCACCGTACTGGTGTGCTGCAGCTATGGCAGAGGTGCTGGATGTGCCAGTGTGGAATGAGCACCCAGGCTGAGCTGCCTGGGCTGGCATGGACATGAGGATACACGGTGTGCATCAGGAGCTGTGCTAAAGGGTTGGACTTGATGATCTCAGAGGTCCCTTCCAACCCAGCTGATTCTATGATTCTATGATCTGCCCCCATGCCAGCTCTCTGCACACCCCGGTCCCTGCCCAGAGCCAGGCTGGGGCCAGCACTTCCTACAAAAATCTCCTCTGCCTCCCTGCAGCCAAGTCCTACCCAAAACTGAGGGCTTATCCCTTTCTGGCACTCCCAGGGCCACCTCCTCTCCCAGGGCTGTGGGTGGCTAAGAGGCCACATGCCAGGGCAGGGAACTGTGGCACAGGGAGTGCAGGAGGAGCCCAAAGTTTTGGGTCTGCAGAGCCACACAGGACCAAGGGCCAGTGCAGTGCTGGGGTGAGCACCAACACCCCCAGCTCCTTGGGGCTGCAGGTACTGGAGCTGGGTTGGGGCTCCATGGGATTGCCATGAGCTGCCCAGCACAGGACACCACACAGACATCTCCTGCCTGCTCCCATCTATCTCCAGGCACTCAGCACCCTCCACCCCCTGTGCATGGGATGGTGTCCCTCCTGAGGACACCTCAAATAGACTCTCCATGGCTGGGCTGAGCTGCCTGAGAACATGGTGAAGCACAGACTGGCAGGTGGCCCAGCGGCTGTGGCCTTGTCTGTCTGTCCCTGTCAGTCTGTCCCTGGGCCATAGGTGCACCAGGGCAGCAGAGGTCTCGGGGAGCATTTGGCTTTGGCAGGGCTGGTACCTCACACCCCTGCCCTGGGGGTGCTGGGAGTGGGGCTGTCCCCTGGGCAGGAAAGGTCCCCGGGGCAGTGCAGGTGGTTAGCAATAGCAGCAATGAGACTAATCACCAGCAATTAAAAACAAAAAGGAAACAAAGCCCCAGCGGCGTGAGCACAGCAGGGAGAGGGGTACATACCTCCTGGAGTTGGGGGCAAGGAAAGGAAGAGCCAAAATCATGGAAACATACAAATGAGGGAGAAAAGAAAATTAAAAAAAAAAAAAAAAAAAAAAAAAAAAGGAAAAAATAAAAATAAAAAGAGGAAACTCCCAAAGAAACCCCCTCGCCCCTTGTGGGTCAGTGGGTCAGGGCTACAGCAGGGAAGCTGTGAGGGGCTGGGCTGGCAGCACCACCATGGGGGCAACCTGCCCTGGCTCACTCTGGCTCCATGGGATGGATCTTCTCAGCTTGGGGAGCACAGGGCTTGGCTGCCCCCCACCATGGCCTCCCTGGGGGGTCCCTCCCTGCCCCGAGTGGTTGGCAGGTACAACCTGCTGGGTGCTGGGCTCACTCAGGGACAGGAGAGGCAGGTCTGGGGCTGTCCCCCAACTTCCCCTGTCCCAGAGACAGGCGACAGATTACTCAGTGCCAGAACCAGGCTCTGCACTGGTCACAGCACAGTGGGGGGGATGAGACCCCTCTGCCATGCCGAGGGGGTGGCAAACGGCAGAAAAACCCTTTGGTGAGAGGACAGAGAGCAGACCCCCATAAGAGCCCCGGGGACAGGCCCCCACCAGACCCTGCTCCTGCCATCACCCTGCTATTCCCCCTCACTTAACCCGGGCAGAGGATTCCCCAGAGCTGCCGAGAGGAAAAGCCACAGGAGCCAGGGTGCGGGGGGCTCCTGGCTGGAGCCGGGCGGTGCAGCGGGGATGCCATGCACGCTGCCTGCATGTGGAGCCGGGATGGGGAGGTGATGATGCTGTAGGGGGTGAGGCAGGGACCGGGCTGTGGCATGAAGGGGGGATGCACGCAGCCTGGGGCAGCTTGCCACTCGCTCCTGGGGACCTGCTCCAACAGGGCTCTGCTGTGTCTTGGTGACAAGAAGGGCCTCACGCTCTCTGTGCTCCAACCCCGGTACCAGCTCTGCACCGTGGGGCTCATCCAGCCGAGAGGCATAACCCCCTGGGATCCCCACCTGGCTGCACTGCAGAGAGTTGTGAGCTCCAGGTTCACTCCTGCCACCCAGCCCAGGGAAGATGGAGAACTGCTGGATGTATGGACATCTTCCCCATGGGGGCTGTGCCCCTGTCTGCAGGCTCCTGCCCCTCCACAGGGCCACGCTCCAAGGAGCAGGCCAGCAGGCGAGGTGCTTGCACCCACAACCCAGCTCCTCCTTGGGTGGCTAGCACTCACCTAGCTTCAGGAGCCAGCCCTCCCGGTCAGGGTTGAAGAACGTGTGGGTGAGGTCATTGCCATCATCCTCGGGGATTTTGAAGGGTTCGTTCTTGATGCTCTCATAGAGATTCTGGTAGAATGATACACAATGTCAGCTCTGCTCCACCCAGGAACACTGCGATGGGACCGGATCCATGGCCCAGCCCCGGCCCCCCGGTGCTCACCCGGAGCAGCTCCTCGGGCAGATCCCCCCCATCGTTGATGCCACGGTTCATGGCGATGAAGCGCTCCGCTGTGGGCTTGTCCTTGACATTGGGGTTGTGCAGACTGGTGTTCAGCATGATGATAGCGAAGGAGAGCACGTAGCAGGTGTCTACAGGAGCAGAGGGGAAGTCAGGGGTGAGGCAGGAGGGCTGGGGAGAGGGGCCAGGGCCAGTGCTCACCTGTGGACTGGAAGACACCGGGGTTGCACTGGCAGTACCGCTGCGCGAAGGCCTCCATCATCCGGTCGATCTTCTGTGCCTCCCCGGGCAGACGGAAGCTCCACAGGAACTGCCTGCAAAGAGCGAGACCTCGCACTGCTCCACGCACCCTCCAGCCACCCTGGGGTGACTGTAGCCCCCCGCCAGCCCCTATGGTCAGGAGCCAGCTCCCAGCCCCCCCCGGGCTCACCGCAGGGCCTGCACCAGGTTGAGGTCAGTGAACTCGTGCAGCTCCACGAAGGCATGCAGGACTTGGATGTTGAACTCGTCCCTGTGGGAACAAAGCCAAAGCACGAGGGATGCATGATCAGCAAGTCCTGTGACTGCCGAGCAGCCCCACGCCTCCTGCCCTGCTCCAGACTCTGATTGCTTGTAGAGGGAAACTTGCAGCTACCCCCGGGCTGGAGCCCTGGGCTGCTTTGCACACACTGGCCCCTGCCAAGTACCAGCCACAGACTGAACAGCCCCACTGGCCTGGCACCCCATGTGCCCCACAGAGCTGTTCTGGAAGCTCAAAGAGCTGCAGCATTGCATCCCTCAGGTGGTGACCTGAGCCACCCCAGGCCAGCGTACCTCTCGCCCAGGTAGTCACCGATGGCTGTCTTGTTGAGGCCCTCTCCCTTGTACAGGAACTGGGCAATGTCCTCACAGGTGTTCTTCAGCAGGTCGTTCTCAATCAGGAACTGGATGCCCTGGAGGGTTGCAAGGGGCAGCTCTGGCTCTGCTGCTGACCCCACCCGTCTGCCCACTGCCCCCCCAGCCCTGGCCCTGGCTGCTGGCTCTGCCCAGGCCCTGGTAGGCAGCCAGGAGCCTGACTGTGGGGTGGCAGAGCCCAGGATGACCCCAGAAGGGCTGACAAATGCCCCCTGAATGCAGCTCTGCCAGGAGCCTGCTGCCCTGGTCTCTGCCTGGGCCAGCCCATGTTACCTTCTTGGGATCCATGTTGAACTTCTTCCTGCCCATTGCCACCTGCTTATTCCTCTGCATGTTTTTCCTGCGAGACACAAAGCAGCTCTGAGCACCCAGGAAGGACCAAATAGAGCCCAGAAGCTTGGACTCAGCCAGGCCCCCTGCACTGAACCTGCAGAGGGTGCAGCTGGCACACTGCCCCATGGTGGGTGGCTGCGGGCAGCCTGCCGGGGTCACCCTCTGCAGAAGGGGGGGTCACCACTGCACGGGGGGAGGCCAGGGCAAACTGGGTGCTCTGGGAAAAGCAGCCTTCAGGCCCCAGCTGGGTCAGCATGAGGGTGACAGGCTTCATGCCCCACTGGGTGACTGGAAATGATGCTGGGAGTCAGCTCCCGTTAGCTCCTGGGACCCCCTAATCCCAGGCTGGCACTGCCTGCGCCAGTTCAGAATAACAAACTCTGGCTGTTGCTGCGGCCAGACAGAGGGGCTGAGGCTTGAAAAAACAGAACCTTGGGGCAGCAATTCACACCAGGAACCTGCTACTGCTCCAAGGAATTCAGAGTGCCTGGGAAAACCATCAGCACCCACAGGGGCTGCAGCTTTTGGGTTCTCACGGCTCCCACCCGCAGCCTCGCTCCAGGGAGGGGGCTCAGGGCAGGCCCTGGGGTAACAGCAGCACTCACCTCTCCTCTGTGGAGCCGAGGTTCTCGATCTCATTCGTCACTTCTGCTATCTCATCTTTCAGACGCTGAGAGGAGAGAGGACTCTGAGACAGGGGGTTCCTCCCTCCGAAACCTCCAGCCCTGACCACGGAGGGTCCAAGGACTCCTGGTGGAGTCATTCCCTGTGGGGTGACCATTCCTTCTCTCCCACCCCAGGTGCTGCCCTGGGGCTGAACCAGCTCTGGGGGGCAGTGGCACAGAGGGTGGCTGCACCCCACTGCTAATCCCCCAGCAGCATCACCACACTCCCCGTGTGCAGGAAGGAAGAGATTCAGAGGTTAACAAAATTACCCCCTAATCCCCTTAGATCATGACCAGCATATGGCTGTAATTAGCCTCTGCTGCCTTAATCAGGGATGTGACTGACGAGTGTCTCAGATGAGCACTGAACTCGTTGGTGCTTCAGCCTGTCCCAGACATGGCCCCTGCCTGTGTCAGACACACCCCACAGTGGCCTGGGCCTCGGGAACCAGCACAAGTGTGGTCCAGAGCTCTGTGGAAAAGCCACTGCTGCTGGCCCAGGGCCATGCCCCCTGCTGGGACCCCCTGCCTAACCCAGGTTATCCCCCTCTTCCCAGCACTGTGGTGAGGGACCCTGGATGGGGCTGCAGAGACCCCACTCAGTGATGTGGGCAGGGAGATTGTCCCCTGCCATATCCAGGACAGGGGGGCAAAGAAGGCCAGTGGCCCTCAGCATCACACCTGTATGTCAGCCAGCAGCTCCTGCTTGCGGCGCCGGATGTTCTCCAGCTCCTGGCACTCCTCCGGCGTCAGGTCACTGGGCACTGAGCAGAGACAAGGTCAGGTCAGTACATGTGGCCTTGGGCATCATCCCTGCCAGGCTCCCAGCTGGCAGCCTGGGGACTGTCAGGAGCTGGGACGCAGAGCTGGGTGCCCAGAGGAGCCAGGCTGGTGAGCAGTGCCCCTGGCCAAGTGCCACCAACAGCATGCGAGGAATGTGAGTACCAGGGCACCAACCCCCTGGGCAGTGGCTGCAGTGGGGGAGCGGGGCACTGCCGGTTCCTGCTGATTCAGCCCAGGGTGGTGGCAGCAAGGACCAGCACAGCCCCTGGACCAGCTCCAGCATTCCTCCTCTCCACTGGCCCAGGCCTGCCAAGTCCCATTTAACTCTGCTGTGCCCCAGGCAGGCTGGCGTCGATCCCTGTCCTGGTCCCTGCCATGGCTGGGTGGCTCTGCATGGACCTGGAGTCCCACAGAGCTCTGCTGTACCGTGCCAACCCTGGAGGAAACCAGCTCCTGGTCATCCCCACAACCCCCTCTGTGATGTCCTTCTGAGCCAGGGCCCAGAGCTAGCACACACTCGGCACAGCGTGACATCTGCACCTCCTGTCACCCCACAGGAGACAGGCACCCCAGCATCCCCAACACCATCCTTGAGGCTCAAGCCCAGGGCCACCACACGTCTCCCCTCGCACTGGAGCCCCACAGCTCCCAAGACATTCCTAACACTCCCCAGCGTGTGACCTCCCGCTCCGCAGCCACGCAGTTCCCATTCCTGTTCCATCTCAGCCCAAGGTCACCCTTTCGTCCAGCGGTGCTCCCAGCCTCTGCCTGCGGGTCGCTCCCTCACACGCCAAGCCAAGGTCGCCGGCGAGAACACCACAGCACCGTCCGTCCCCGAGGGAGGCGGCAGCAGCACCCACCACCTCGGCCTTTGCGCCGCCTCCTGCCCGGGGGTGCTGGGTCTGGTGCCCAGCGGAGCTGCCACCGCCCTCCTCGTCCCCACAAATCACGGCTCCGTTCTGCATAGGCCCCGCATGCTGCTGGGGTCTCTGGACTTACCAGAGTGTCTCCGGCGTGGCCGCTTGCCCCCTGCCCAGGGACAGTGTGAGCCACTGGACTGGCACCATCCTCAGCCACGCATCGTTCCTCCCCAACCCGCTGCCTGCCCCATGGGAGCCGTGTTTGCCCCTGGTGTGACCGTGGCCAAGCAAGCTGAATCTCTGAACTCAGCACTTCCCTGGCTCCACTGGGGCTCTCTGACAAGCTTCCTCCTTCCCAAAAATCCCCCATTGCCAAGGTCGGTGGCAGCCACTGCTTGCGACACCACTTCTCCAGAGGCCACGGCAACACTTCCCAATCCTTTCAGCCTCTGACGCTAGAAACCATGAACCAGACAACCCGCCTCGTGGCACCAGATTAAAAGTTATTTACAGTCAAAATCCCAGAGGCCTGGCCTTATCGATATGCCCCACCCCCCTCATGCACCCCAGAGCAGCTCCAGCAGGCGCCCAAGGCAGCCATTGATCCCTGGCTTGCTGTGAGAGGGCCCAGCTCCATCACCAGCACAATGCCAGGCACAAAACACCTCAGCCCCCGAGCAGCACAGTGCTGCAGGACCCTCCTGCCTGGCCATGGCTGCAGGGGAGGGGAAATTCAGTGCCAGGGTTGGACCTGCTGCAAAGAAAGGGCAGGGGGCTGGAGCCTGCAAAGACATTGGGAGCAGCTTTGGGAGTGGGCAGGGGTCCTGGCAGACCCCAGGCAGGGCTCCCAGCAGGGCAGATGCTGCACAGAATGAGGGACTGCAGGGCAGAGGGTTCCAGTGGGTCTGTACCAGAGCCCAGGCAGGTCCCTCCCTGCCTGCAAAGAGGACGAGCACTCGTGACACTGGCCCAGCCGTGTCAGCAGCAGCCAGAGGAAGAGAAACCCCAGACGCAAGAGCTTTTCTGGGGAAGGAAGAGGGTGTGAACCCTTCCTCTGCTCTGCACTGGCTCCCATGCCGCAGTGCCAAGCAAAGCCCTGATGGTTCTGTGGGCCCAAGGAGCCTCACCACAGGCTGCAGCAACCCAGGGGACAGCAGTGCTGCCCCCAGCCCCGGGGAGCTCCTGTGGCTCCTACTGCTGACAGCCAAGCCCAAGGACCCTGCACACTGCAGCAGGACAAGGGACACTGGCAGGATTTGTCCTTCTGTCCTGGGCCCCAGGCTGCCTGGTACCTGCAGCAGCCAGGGGAAGGGGTAGAGGCAGCAGCTTCCCCCCCACAGCAAAGCCCCCCATCACATACAGACACCACACTCTCCCCCCAGCTCCCTCCTACCCCACAGATGACACACTGCTACCCTCATCCCTTCACCCTGACCCCACCAGCCTCCCTGTGCCAGGCTCACTGCTGTCCTCCATCCTCAGGACCATCCTGGCCAGATGCCCCACCAGCCCTGCCCATGCTGCAAACAGCTCTAAAGAGGTGCTGCTGTTTCGGGTCATGGACATCTGCACACTCTGGTGCTTCCTGGGGTGACTCAGGGCCATGCCAGGCCAATGAGCTCCAGAGCAGCCTGGGCATCACCCTGGCCTCACCGGGAGCTAGCACCACCAACACCCTGTTCCTGCTTTGGCATGGCCAGGGCTGATGGAGCCTCAACTCCTCTGCTCACAGGCTGGGGGGAACTGGTGACCCAGGGTCCTGCTCCTCATCCTCCACCCCGGGGTTGGCAAAGTTATGTGCTGAGGCCCCAGCCAGGTGGCACCAGGAGGTGGCCAGCAGACCAGGCCCTGAGCAGGACTGGGAGCGCTGTGGGCACCACAGGTGCCTGCTGATCTCCAAGCCCATGGCAGCTCACGGGGCCACATGGGATCAGAGTGGAGATCAGGAGCAGGGCCAGAAGCTATGCTGGTCCCCCTGGCAAGTTACTCTCCACTGTCTCATCCCACTGCTCTGTACAGGACCACTGCATAGCAGGGTCTGGGGGCTTTGGGGCTGCGCCTGCAGCAGAAGCAAACTCCCAGCATGTCTCCATCCCTGGGGAGGCAGTGTGAACCTCGGCCGCCTTGACTCAGCTAAATCCTGCTCAGCAGCATGTACCAGAATGCCAGCTCTGGAGAGAGGGGAGGGAGGGCTGTGGGGGCCGTGCCTCAGCTGCCCACAGCCCTCCCACTGGCTTGTGCCACACCTGCACCTAACCGTGCCGGGGACAGGGGCACCACCTTTGGGCAGATCATGCGTCAAGTCTGGGATGCTGCTGCCAGCTCCCTCCATACCCCACACCCAGGGACCCATGGGGCCCCAGAAGCTTCCTGCCCATCTCAGTGCACCACATCCTGTTTTCACTGCGCTGCCAGAGCATCCTGGGTTGCGTCAGCCCTACCCTTCCCCAAGGAGGTGTGGCAGGAGAAGGGGTTGGGGACAGGCGGCTCCAGACAAGAACCTCCCAGCTGGCCGGGCCAAGTGCTCAGAGCCAGCCAGGACCTTTGTCCTGACAGGGCCTTTGTCCTGCTTTGGTGCAGCCCAACCACCACCCCTGCTCAGCGAGCCTGACAGGGAACCCATGTCCGCAGCCGCTGCCTCACTCCCTGGTGGCTCCGTGTTCCTCCACCCCAAGGACAAAGCCCCAGCCCACAGTGCAGCTGGGCAAGCACCAACCCAGCAGCCATGGCCACACGTACCAAGCGGGTGCTGGAAGCACCGTCTGGCAGGCACTGTGCCTGCTCTCCACACCATTCGCTAGGCCAGGCCCTAGGTGGAGCAGAGCCCAGTGCCAAGGAGCTGGCCAGAGCAGATCTCACCTTTGTGCCCCATGGCACCACCATCCCATCCTGGCACCGGCACGGGGCCATGACATGTGAGGCAGCCCAACGCTCGGCCATCCTGCTGAAGCTGCAGCCCATAGCTGGCGGTGCGTGGGGGAAGGAGGCGGTGAGGACTGTCTGTGCCGCTGTTGGCAGGAACCATATGGAGCCGGAGCTCCGGGCACCGCCATGTCTGCTGTGCGGACAGGGACCCCACGGAGGGCAGAGGGGAGGGCAGGAAGCGCCTACCTGCCTTGGTGGCCACCGAGGGGCAGAGGAAGGCCTGGAAACTGGAGGCACAGAGCTCGCCGACTGTCCCCATGCTGCGTAGGTCCTGCGACAGACGCTACCAGCTCCAGTGGGGCAGGCAGGAGCAGGCAGAGACCTGGCAGGCACTGTGGGGCTCGGCGGCAGGCTCCCCGGTGCCGGGCCCCGCGGGCAGGGTGCAGGCAGGGGCGGTGGAGGACTCCTCACTCTGTCTGGAGCCGGGGAAGGCGGCTCTGGTAGGGCAGCTCCAGCTGCAGGAGCCCACGCACCAGCCCCAGCCAATCCTCGCCGCTCCCGCACACCAGCCCGCTCCTCTCCCGGCGCTCGGTCCGGCGGCTCAAAGCCACTTAGAGGACGAGGAGTTTGGGAAGTCCCTGGCAGCCCCCCCTCCCTGAGCCGCCTGCCCCCCCCACAGCCCCCTTGCCCCCGCGGGGGGACGGCAAGGGGGTATTTTTAGAGCCGTTTTATCCCTCCGTATTAAAGCGTTAAGCATCGGGAGCTGGCGGTCGCGTAGCAACCAGAGCTGCGGGAAGGAAGGTGCGGGGAGAGACGAGAAGGCTCTGAGGAGGCGTGGGGAGCAGGGGGTGCAGCCGCGGCCCCCGCTTCTGAGGCAGAGGGCCCGGGCGTCGATCCCGGCACAGCCCCGACAGGCTGAGCCTGCCCCACGCCGTGCACGGGCATGTCCCGGAGCCGCCTCCCGCAGCAGCAACCGGGGGGGTCCTGCCCCAGGATCCCGGTCTTGGGGACTGCCGGGGGGGAAATGCAGCCCTCCCGCCGCCCAGCCCCCCTGCACCTGGTGTCCCCCAGACCCACAGGCGCCGCACGAACCCAAACCGGACCGACAGCTCTTTCCCTTCAGGCAGGAGCCATCCCCCAGCATGGAGCACGGCCCGTGAGTAACAAAGCCCAGAGCCTGTCGGGGCAAGAGGCAGCGTCCTGCGGAGGGCCCCGCTGCCGGCTCTGGGCTGCCAGGAGACAGCAACCTCTGCTCGCCCACACCGGCAAGGACCGGGACGTGCTGAGCCAGGAGAAACCGGACCTGGGCAAGCAGTGAGGAAGGGCACCCCGGGAGCAAACTGCCCTTGGAGGCAAGGTGGTGACGGACAAGGAAGGGACCCCGGGTCCCAAGACTGCTGCGGGCAGGAGGGTGGGCAGAGGAGGGCAGCTCCTGGGGCTGTGAGGGCAGCCTGGCAGCCTCCACTGATGTGACTGACAGGGTTTGGACACCACTTCCCCATTCCCAGGGACTGTAGCAGTGGTTGCCACATCACTGAGAAGCATAAGGGTGGGTGAGGATGAAGCCAGGCACCTAGTGAGGCAAATGCTTGCCCAGGGTCTGGGCCAGCATCTGTATAAACCCTTGTGACAAGGGAACCCCTGGGTGCTCCATCTGACCTGAAGAAGGACCAGGCAGCATCTCCCATGCAGAGTGACCTGGACACCCAATTCAGTCCTCGTAGCCTGCATGGGCCAGGTGGGGTGTTTATAAACACCCTGGGGTTATGTTAACCATGGCTCTAGCCCTCTGTCTGCCAGAAAGGGGGGCCCCAGGGACCACACCACAACAGCCCAGTGCCCAGATGGGCTGAAACAGCCTCCTGGGGACACATGGGCACCCCCACTCCGTAACTGCTGAGTATCAGCAAGGTGGCATATCATTCTCTGCTCATGAACACCTCAGGAGAGGAACTGGCTCACTGCCTCTGCCCTGGCTCTGCTCCCTGAGCCCAAAGCCATCTCTGCCTATCCTCAAGTGGGGACCTGCAGCTTGCCAGGGGACCTCCTGTGGGGGTCCTCCCACACCCTGTGCAGCCCACCCATCTCCAGGCACTGGCCATCCCACCCCAGACAGCAAGTCCCCCTGCACAAGCTGCTTTTCTGGAGGCTGCATCAGCCCCGCTTAGAAAAATCCCTTAATCCCCCATGCCAGAGCAAGCAGTAATCCCTTGGGTGCTGCAGGATTACCAGCAGGATCCCCCTCACCCTGGGGCTGGGCCTGAGCCCAGCTTGGGACACGGTGCTGTGCTGGCACCGTGCTGCCTGTGGCTGCTCACCGGTGCTGCAGCTCAGCGGGGCAGGAGCAGCCGGGCCGGTTCCTCACCATGACACCGCCGCTCCACCAGGCCAGAGGCATTTGCCCCCACACCCTCTTGCTCAGTAGCTCTCTCTCAAGTAGGTTTAGTCTCACCGCTGTCCCTGAGGGGAGATGCTGGGAAGGGGGTGGGAGCAGGGGGAGCCTGCATCTGTGCCACCAGCTGCTGGCCCCGGGATTTGCTCTCTGCTGAGGCAGACAGCGAGAGAGGGGCCACGTATTGTGGGGCAGACACTGGCGTCAGCACAATCCCACCACCAAGAGCCTCCATGTCGGGCTTGTGCCATGCTGAGGCCTCACCAGACTGTCCCCTGCAAAACCAACAAGAGCTTGAAGGCATCAGGAGAGTTGCAGACCATGAGGCCCCTGCAACAGGGACAGTGTCTGGGTTGGGAAGGTGGCTGTGCTACCCCTTCTGCTGTCTCATGGCACGGTTAGTGGGCTTTCTCTGATGCTGACAGACAACCTGGGACATTTTCCAGGTGATTCCAGGAAGCAGCGAGAGGCTGCTTGCAGAATCGCTCCCTGCAGTGCCCTCCTGCTCACGGCCTGCATCTGACAACGCCCGTGCCAGGCCACGCACCAGCAGCCAGGCACTTGCACCTTATCTCGCACAGCAAAGTCCCCACAGCCAAGTACAGTCTCTTCTGGGATGGAACAGCAGTCTCCTAATCAGCTGGGTTGCACAACAGTGGCAGTGGGCAGGCGGCCTGTGAGCAAGCACTGCTGGCAGCAGCGTCTTCACTGGCACGGGCAGTGCCTGTATGACCACAGCTCCTGGGACAAACAACCACCAGCACAGCTTGCAGCATCGCGACCTTGGTTTCACATCTCACCCAAACTCCATCTTTCCTTCGGCAAAGTCCTCACTCAAGGAAAACCCACCTGCTGATCCCCAGGAACCTGCCTCAGAGGGCCAAGGCACAGGCAGTGCCTTCCCACCTGGTGCTGCTCCTTGGCACCGCACGGGAATGTTCTGCGGGCACATGGGATGGAGGGAAGTGGGGAAGAAAACACGAGAGAGGAGACCTGCAGCCCCTGTGCTGCCTCACCCACCCGGGGAGCGTGGTGCTTCCAAGCCCAGCAGCCATGCTGGTGAGCCAGGGTGATTTGTGAGATGTGCAGCAGACACCACGGACAGGAGCCTGCAGGTGCTCAGCTCACAGCGCTGGGATTCAGCACAAACGCTGACAAGGAGTCCCGGAGGCTACCGGCACCGCAGGCAGCACGGCAGGAACTACGCTGAGCCCCCGGCAGGACCGAGGCCGCGCCTCCAGCCAGAGGGGGCCGTGGGGGTGCTGCGGGGGTGCTGCGGGGCCCGCTCCCCGCCCTGCTGCGGTTTCCTCCCGGCGCTTCCCCCGCCACCCCCTCTCCCGGCCCCGCACGGCGGACGCCGCCAAGGCCGCGGCCGCTCCGTCACCTGCGGGTGCGGGTCCCACCGCCCCCCAGCCCCGCCCGCAGCCGCCGGTCCCGGTCCGGCACCTGGGAGCGGCCCAGCCCAACCCAAACCCTCCCGCACCCCCGGGACCTTCTGCGGATCACGGACCTCGCCCGGTTACGTGCCCGGGACCGCCGTACCCCTCCCCGCCCACTCGCCCGGCCCTGCCGGGGCTTCCCTTTCCCCCAGGGCGCTGCCCGGGCCCGGCCCCGCACTGACCGTAGCCGCCCTCCTCCTCCATCCCGCCGCTGCCGCCGCTCCGGCCCCGCCCGCGTGACGCCGCCGCCGCCGCCGAGGCCGACACGGGCGGGGGCACGTGACGGGAGTGGGCGTGGCCTCCGGGGCTCCACCCCCCGGTGCCCCCCGGCCCGGTCCCTGCTCCCCCCGCCCCGCTGTCCAGATCCGCTCCGAGACGTTTGACAAAACACCACGGATTTATTGCCCGCGGTGGCGGCAGCAGCGGCCCGTCCCCGCCGGGACCCGCCACCTCCTCCCGCGGCCAGCGCGGGGCCGTGGGAGGGAGCGGGGTCAGGAAGGGAGGGACAACGAACGGTTCCGCTGCGGCTGGCACCGGGGAAGCAGAGCGGCAGGAGAGCTGGAGCAGCCCCGGGCCGTGCCCGGGACACCAACACCAGCCCCCGCACTCCCGGTTCTGTGGCACGGGCTGGCGCCCCCTCCCCGAGGGAGGACACGCACTGCAGGCACTTCTTGGGCGTCCCCCGAGCCCCAGGCTGGGTGGGTGAAGGGGCTGCTCCAGCCCCAGCCAGAGGCACAGTGAAGCCAGAGCCTGTAGGTGGCTGGGGAGGGGTTCAGGCTCCTGCAGGGCTGGGGAGCAGAGGGAATCAGCCCCAGCCCACAGGGACACCAAGGGACACCACTGATCCCCAGGGCCCCATGTCCCCTCCCCTCGGCAGCAGGATCCCCCAGCAGCTCCCAGGACAGCACTCCTGGATCGTCCTTCCCCGGGCACTGCTGCTCCATTTGGTGGTGGTGGGATGCAGATGTCAACCTGGGGTGAAAGGAGTGCTGTTAGCCCCCCACCAAGCAGCTGCCCCCCCATCCCTGCCCCCCTGGACTAGCTCACCTCAGAGCCGGTGGCCAAGGCTGACCACCTTGGCAGGATGTGTCACCGACCAGAAGTTGCGTTTGCTCTGCAGCTTCTGGAAGGGATTGAAGTGTCTCCTCCGCTCCTGCTTCAGCTTCTTAATCTTCTTTACCTGTGCAGAAGCAAGAATGCTCTTGGGGTCAGAACTGAGTGTCCCTGCCACCTCATTCCACCCACCCCAGCCTGGGATGCAGCCAGCACCCACCTTCCCTCTGTCAAACTCCTTGTCCCACTCGTCGATGACGGTCTCACTGCGGGCCCAGGCTGCATCTCGTATGGCATCCTGGCTGACAGCAGAGATCTCGCCCTCCCAGGTCAACACTGTGGGGCAGTACAGTCAGACCAGAGCACCACACCATGCTCTGCTGCACCTGCCTGTGCAGGCCACCCCCCAAGGAGGGGCTGTTTGCCCACCCAGGCCAGCAGGGATCACCTTGTTTGCCATAAGCCTTGTCCAAGGAGTTCCTGAGCAGCTCCTCCACCACGTTGGGCTCCTCCTGGTTCCTGGGTGCTGTGCCAGCCCCACAGCCATGCTCAGGGCTGTGCCTGCCCCTGTCTTGAGCCCATCTGTCCCATGCACATACTGCCACTGCAGAAACAGGAGGGGTGAGGACACACATGCCAGAGGGGGCAGAGGCAGCTCCTGTGTTGTTCCATTTCCAATGCAGATCTCACCCCAGGAGACACTGTTGGGACTAACAAGGTCCTGATGGCACAGCGTTTGGGCACACTGGGGCCTGTCCTGAGCAGAGAGGAGCACGAGGGAACCTCCACCCCAGGTGGTGGGGCCCATCCCTATCAGGCTGTGCCCTCACCCAGAGTACAACTGGCAGCTCAGTGGGGACAGGGGTCAGGATGGGCACCATCAGGCAGTTGGGACCATCAAGCACTGGGGACTGGACACTGGTGCTCCATGGGGCACACAAGAAGTCACCTCTGCCAGGGCAGAGGGGGACATGCTCATACCTGAGGTGTCATCTGTGCTGTGGATGCTGTCGTCAGACGGCTGCTGCTGGGCTGGGCTGCTGAGGCTTTCCCTCCGCTTGCGCTTGCGGTGCTCGCTGTCCCCAGCCCCAGCCTCCTTGCTCCAATGCTGCTTTGGCCTCCAGGGCTCTGTCTCAGTCCTCCTAGAGCTGGTAGAGACAGGAGGGGTCAGCCAGACCATGGGGAGAAAGAATCTGAGCTGCCCACAGGGACACCCACACCCCAGGGCTGTACTTGGGGCAAGGTGAATGACCCCCCGGTAACGCAGTGCTTCAGCTGGCTCCATGGCAAAGCTCATCCCACTCACAAAAAACAAGCAGCAGCCCCAGGAGCCTGGCTGCAGGCAGAGCAGTGTGTGAAGCCTGACCCTACTTCCTCACCTGCCCAAGGACAGCATCCCAGAGCAACTTTCTTCTGTCTCCTCCATTCTCCTCTTTTTTTTCTTCTTCTTGAGGGGGGAGATTGGTGCTGAGTCCAGGCAACCACTGTGTTCTGACACTTGCTGCTTGGGCATGCTCTCCAGGTCCTGAGAGCCTGGCCCCTGACAGCCACTGTTGGGTCCTTTGCCTGCTGCCTCTTTCCACAAAAGGGACTCTGAGCCCTTCTGGGCGAGATTCTTCTTCTTTTTCTTCTTGGGGGGACTGGAGATTTCATCCTTGCCCTTCACAGTCAGAGCATGAGGGCTGCCATTTGCTCTGTGATGATGCCTTCGACGCTTCTTTTTGGAGGAACCATGGGTGACCTGTCTGGGCCCTTCATCCTTGCTGCAGGGAGGATGGTGGTGTGAAGGGGGGGCAGCAGAACCATTGGTCAGGGGAGAGGCTGGGAGCTGAGGGACTGAGTTGAAGATGAAGCTAAAGGCAGGTTTTCCAGAATTTGGCAGTTTGAGAGCAGGTGAGGACAGCCTGAAGGACAGGAGAAGAGGCTGACGTGATCTGAAAGCCAGGCTAGGAGCCAGAGCTTCCTTCTTTTTTCCCATCCTGAAGTGTTTGAGCACAGGACCCAACTGCTACCACATCCGCCACAAGATCTGGATCAGATCCTGCTCTTAGAGCAGCTGCAAGTGTGCAGTGACACTGCACCTGCCCAGTGCCACATCCAGGGCACACGCTGTCCCATGGGGGATTAGGAAAGAGTGAGTGTTGCTGCAGCACATGCTGAATATGAAGGTTACAAGGGAGACATGAAACCAGATCTAGACCAGGCTGGTGCCTGGATCCCATGGGACACTGGTATGAGGTCAGAGCCTGCAAAGCTCTCTCTCCCACCCTATGCTGACAGTCAAACTGCCCTGGTTCTAGGATACAGAGCAAGCCCTACCAGCCCAGGAGAACCAGCTGCCAAATCATCCTCCAAGACAGCTGTGATGCCAGACAGCTGCTTTGTGGGGAACCCCAAAGCTGCTGCTACTGGCCTTGCTTATGTGCAGGAGCCTGAGAGTGACTGACACTACTTACCTTGACTTGCCAAAAGGCCAGGGAGTAGAGTCAGGGTGGGTGGTGTTCGTGAGGGAGGTGTGCTCAGCAAATTGTGGGTGAGGTTGTGCGTGGTGGTCACTTCTGCTCGCCTTCCGTGGGATGCTGCCCTGCAGTTATTGACATAAATAAAAACTTGGTGGTCTAAAGAAAAGAGGATTCCGTGAGCCAAGAGGAGAAAACAAAAAGGGGAGCCCAGAGAAAGGGGAGGGGAACAGACACAGACGGGGGGAGGGAAGTGAGGGGTGGTAGAAGAAGAATCAGAAGTGTTTCCAGTTAGAAGCACAAAGGAAAAAAGGAAGGAAGGAAATTAAAAGAACAGAAACCCCAGTGCACCATCCCAAGCCCTGGCTGCACAGCAGCACCCAGAGGGTAAGTCCCAAGGAAGCAGCAACTCCACAGCCCTCCAGCTGCATGTCACCTGCTCCCACTTGCCCCAGGGGACACATAACACAGAGAAGGCTGGTGAGGCCACCCCACTGCAGGGAGTGGGGCACTGCCACCTCTCTGTCCTGAGAAGGCAGGAGCCATTCCTCCTGCATCACTCAGGGATGTCAACAACAGCAGGGCTCTGTGCCTGCACCCCATCCCAGAGGGAGAGCAGAGCAATTTCCACATCCCCATGGCCAAGGTGCTCTCCCCACCCACCTCCAGCTCAGCAGGACACCCACCAGCATTAGCTCTGCTCTGGCACCCAACACAAGCCCCAGCTCAGATGGCACAAGGCTTCTTGTTCCTCTCAGAGGCAGAGGCTCAGACTCACCTTTTTGGCAGAAAGCGCCAATTTCTTGGCCGGTGGTGGTGACATGGTGCTGCTCAGCTCCAGAGTGGCACTGCCCAGCAGGGATGATTTCAGCTTCACCAGCTTCTGGGTGTCTTTGGGAGCAGCCAGCTTGGTGCCTGAGCCAGCAGGTGGGTCAGTACCACAGTCTGTTTCCTGAGGAGTGCTGCCCTTTGGGAGTGCTTTGGCTGGCTTCCCCACTGTGTTGTGTGCTGGGCTGGCAGCACTGCTGCCACAGGAGCCTCTCTCCTGGGTCTCGGTGTTCTCCCCACTGTCCCCAGGCTCCAGGCTGGGCTCCAGCAGCAGCTTGGATGAGGTAGGTGGCTGCTTGCTTTCCCAGGAGCTCTGCCGGGGCAGCTCTGCTTTGGCCCCACTGCTGTTGGTGGTGTCACTGAATCCCTGAACTGCTCGGGAGGTGGGAGGCAGCTGTGGGAAGGTGAATGGCTTCTTGGGCCTGCAGGCTGTGTCACTGGGCAGTGCTGTGGCTGTGTGGGTGGCTTTCGGGGGCAGTTTGGGTGACAGGGACCCAGAGGGTAGCTTAGGTGAAGCAGTTCCATTCAGCAGCTTTGGCCCAGTCCCAAACATGTTGCGGGCCACAGGGACCCCAACCTCTTCTGGCCCTGGCACCTTTTTCCCTGGTAGCATGTCTGGTGTCTAGACAATGAGAGAGAGTTCAGTGAGCAGAGAATTCAAGGAGCCAAAGACAGAGCCATGCTGCCCTCCCTGCTCTTCCCCAGCTCCACATGGGAACCCCTGGCTCATCAGGATCCCCCCTGTGAAGCCACAGCCCTCCTGTCCTGGCAGAGCAGCTGGAGGGGCAGCAGTGCCCAACTGGGTGAGCACTGGCCAAGAGCAGCCCTCAGGACTCACCCGTCCCATCAGAGGTGATGACAGGGGCCTGCTGGTCACAGGTTTCTTGACCTGATCAGAGCTGCTGCTGGTGCGGCCGGGCAGGCTGTAGGCAGCTTTGGCCATGGGCCCCTCTGAGCTCTTCCTGGGGCTGGGGATCCTGTTGGAGGCAGAGGCACAGACGTTAGCTGCAAGGGGCTGAGCAAGTGGAATTCTCTTGTCAGCGACACACACAAAACATGGGAGTCAGAAGCTCTGTAGAGGTGGGGTGCTCCTGATCTACAACAAAGCCACAAGGGGCTGGGCCTCACCCTTTCACCCTCCACCAAGCCACCAAATGCACATGGGCACTGGGGCTACTTGGACCAAGCTCTTTCCTACCCCTGGCACAAGGTAACAGCCCTGGCCCAAAGTCTGTGAGCTGGAAGGGACACCTGGCACCCTCACCTCAGGTAGAACAGCAGGTAGGCCTGCTGGTTGAGGACCACTTTGATGTTGCTGCAGCGGACCAGGTCATCATTCATCTGATACCACTGCCCATTGCTGGCCTGTGGAAGGAGAGAGAACAGGGTCAGGCTGTGTCTGAGGACCCTCCTAGCCTGAAGTATAGCAGAATAATGCCCATCAGCAGAGCTTCTCTCCCCAAAACCCTCAAGTGGCCCAGGGAAGGCAAGGGTACTCTGCAAAAGCAACCTGCTGTGGTGGAGCACAGCCTGTACCCCCATTCAGTGCTCCACACCCTGCACCTCTGCTGAGCACCCTCCCTCCTGCACACTGCAGGGACCCATGAGCATCCACCAGCCCCCAGCACAGAGCAGGTGCCAAGAGTGTGACCTGGGCTCACCTTCACGTAGCAGTAGTAGTGCCCCGCATGGCAGCTGTACCCTGAGTGCACCAGCACTGCATAGAGCCCATACATAACAGCATCCCCATTGTTCTGAGACATGTATGGGCGGATGTTCAACAGCTCGGGGTACCCCACGTCCTGTGGGGAGAGGACGTCTCAGGAGCCTGCAGAGCAGCAGGCTTTCTTGCTTGAGCAAGAACAGCTCAGCTGCCCTGCAAATCCCATGTCTGGAGAGAGGGTGACACTGAGGAAGATGCCAGATGAGCCAAACTCCCACCACATCACTGGGGAAGGGCTGCAGAGCTGGTGAAGTACACAAGACCACCTCCCACCCAGTGCCAGGACACAGCCTCAACTCTGGACTGCTGAGCACTCACCTTTGTGATTTTGCCTCCACCAAAGTCAGCAAAGCGCTTCAGTGAAAGTGTAAGAACATTGGAGGCTCGGTGGATGGTGAAGCGTTTGCTGGCTGTCACTTTCTTCCTGCATCTGTAGAGCAAGAGATCAAGCTATTGAAGCTGTTCCACCACCCAGATGATTGCCAGCCCTGACCAAGCAGCAAACCCCAGGGAAATGGCCCTGCTGTCAGCAGGCCCTGCTCCAGGACTCAGGGCTGTATCTGCTGACCTTCCTCACAAGAGGAGTTAGCTCAGGAGCAGCAGACTCCATCACAAGCCATGAGCCTCACAGTTTAGCCATGGAGCAGGCAGAGGGTCACCCTGGTATCACAGCAGGCTTTCTACCTGCTTCCCACCATCCAGCCCCTCCCTGCCCACAGCCCCCATGCTCACTTGGCACACATGTAGGCATTCTCCCCGCCCAGCACGTCTGGCCTCACAAACAGCTCCAGCGCCCGCACGATGTTTGCAGCGTGCTGCAAGGACAGAGGAGAGGTCAGGGCAGTGCAACAGCCCAGATCCCTGCTGCCAGAGCAGGGGACCACAGCCCACACCAATCCTGTCCACCCTGCCACCAGCCAGCATGCTGCTGGGGACGGCTGTGCTGCCCCCCAGCACCATGGAGCCCCAGCTGAGGATCTGTGGCTCATGCTTGCACTGCTGACAGAGAGGGCAGCACAACGGAAGCTGTGTCCCTCTTGCCTGCACTGTGCTGTGAGACCAGTGGGTCACAGAACCTCAAGAGCAGTCAGGGTGCAGCTGTAGGAAACCCCCCCAGAGCAGAGCTCTCCCTGTCCCCAGCCCTGCCCCAGTACCCTGATCTCCAGTGCCAGGTCCAGGAAGGGGTCATAAGTGTCCGAGACAGTCTTGCACACCGAGCACTTCACTGCAAAAGGAAGAGCACTGAGCACACCCCAGCACCCCCAGTAGAGCACAGGCAGCTGCAGCATCCCCCCCTTTGGCTTTGGGCTCTGGGAGGTCAGCACCATGATTCACAGCCTGGCAAAGAGGAAGGTTGGCAATTCCACCACTTGCTGGGACAGCAAGCATTGCCAGATAGCTGCCAGCATGGGTGTCTTTGCAGTGGCAATGGGCTGGGGACCCAGAGCCAACAGCTTTTTCCATCACTACAACTAGGATCAAGACCCACAGGTACCACAGTGCTGACCCACTGCGGCTTTGGATCACTCAGTCATTTTCCCAAAGATTTTTACTGCAAGACTCTCAGGGCAACAGCAGCCCTGAGAGTTCCAGGCTCAGGACCTGGCAGCCAGCACTCACCACGGGACCGCAGGTAACCCCCAAAGATCTGGTGAACCAGTGTTGTGGCCTGGGTCTGGCGATCCAACCTGGAGAGAGCAGCATTGGGTCTCACACTGCCCTTCTGCAACAGACACCCCCCAAGGGCCACCACTGTCCCCAGGACAGCTTCCCTACACACTCTGGCCAGCAGAACTTTGGGAGCAGAGGGAAGCTGCAGCCTCTGACAGTGCCAGAGCTCAAGGGGTGGCACCAGGCTTCAAGCATACCTTCATTTGGAAGGAGCAGAAACTCCTGGCCAGAGCTGGCACTGCAGCCAGAGGCAACACAGGCTTCCTGGGATGGGGAGTGGGAGGGGGGAAGCCTCTCACCCACAGCCACAGAGCTAGGGCTGAGGTAACAAGGCTGCCTTGATTCCTTGGCAACAGGATCCAAACCCACAGCAGCCTCAGGATTTGGGGACAGAACCAGAGCTGTGCTGGGGCGGAGGTGTAAGGAGAAGGGAGAAGCCCAGAGCTGTGTCACAGAGCATTATGCCATCCACCTGAGGCCCCTAGCGTTGGCACCTCCCCCTGAATCCACCCTGGCAAACACATTCACCCCACAGTTCCCTCCCAAGGGCACAACAGACAGGCAAGGGGACGGGAGGTGATCAGTGATGGGCTACCAGAGGCCCCACGTACTTGGCACAGCCGTTCAGGCAGGCCCTCTGCATGGCGTCGATGGTGTAACGCAGGAACTCATGAGCATCCTCCTGCCTACCGAAGTGGATGTGCCGGGCAATCTCTGCAGGAGAGGGAGGAATCAGCCTCAACATGTGCTGTGACAGACACTAATGCTTCCTCCCTCCCTCAGGACAAGGAATCCAGGATTTGAGCCCCCTCAACCCAGACATCAGACTCACGCAGGCCGTGGGGGAAGCCCCATGCAGCCCCCTGGCAGGCTCAGTGAGTCATTTCAAAGAAGCCACCTGCCAAGACCTGCCCTCATCTCAAAGGCTCTGCTCCTGCATTAGTCACTGCTCTCAAACAGACATCCTTACTTTTGAGGTCTCTGATGAAGGACACTGGCTTTATTGCGTTGCCGCTGTTGGCAAAAGCCTGGATCGTGTGGTTCTGCATAACACACATCATGCAAAAGCCTCCTTGGCCACCTGGAGCAGAAGAGAACACAGGACATTGGGGACAAAGCCAGGAGAAGTGGAATAGACGGAGTAGTAGAGGAGATGGAGGATGGCTGGTCCAGCACAGCTCATCCATTCTCAGCTCTCCCCAGGATCTCTGTGCTGCAGCAGCAGCTCTGGGGCACCCAGGGTACAAAGCACCAGCACACAGCACCCCAGCTGGCACAGCCCCTGCCACAACACCAGCCCATGCAACCTCCCCAGGTGAGACAGCATCCACACAGATGGAAAACAGGTCACAGGCACTGTCTGGAGCAGCCTGAGGCACAGATCCCACCAGAGCCCTACGGCTGGGGCTGTGAGCCCCATGTCCTCCCCTGGGTCACAGCTGGGAGTATGAATACCTTTCTAAGCCACCCATAAACAGCACCCGCTGCCTGCACGCAGCCTTCTGCCCTGCCCACACACAGCAGCTGTTTGGGACCCCCAGCTCAGCCCCAAGACCCTCTTGGGCCCATCCTAGCCCCCGGATATATCCAGCAGAGACAAAGCCTCCCTGGCACAAGGACGCAGAGCTCGGGAAGGCTGCTAGGGCCGGGAAAAACGAGCTGTAGGCAGGAACGACCTCCCGATGGAGGAAAGGGCAGAAAGGAGCAGGGAACGCACATCCCCACACCCGCCCAGCCCCGGGCTGAGCCGCATGCGGAGGCGCTGAGCACAGCCCCGGGAGCAGGGCAGGCGGGCACGGCTCCTGCTGCCCCACAGAGCCCCTCCCCACTCACAGCTCCGGCTGTGCTCCTTGGAGAGCAGGTAGTTGGCGAGCGGCGGGGTGTAGGTGAGGCACTGCACGGTGGAATTGAGGAAGCAAGTGTTGCCGAGGTTGTGCAGCCCGGCGCCCACCCGGTAGATCCGCTCCCACTTCATGGAGAGGCGCTCGGCCGGGAAGAGCACTTTCTGTGGGGCGGGGATGCCGTCCGCCGGGCCCCGGGGGCCATGGTCGCCGCCTGAGGGGAGAGGGGCGGGGGGGGTCGGTGAGGCGCGGGGCTGCGGGCCGGGGGAAGCCCTCCCCGCCCTCTCTACCTACCCTGCTTTCCGGGCAACCCCTCCTGGGGGCCGCGGGGGCGGCCGGGGCCCTCGGTGCCGGGTCTCAGCAGCACGTACTTGCCCCGCAGCAGCTCCAGCTGCCCGGAGAACCCGCGTGTGGCGGGCTCGAACTCAATCTTCTGCAGCAGAACCTTCTTGGCCGAGGCGGCCAGCAGCCGGCCCAGCTCCGCGTCCTCCCCCGCCTCCCGCCGCCCAGCCTTCAGCGCCTCCTTCAGCCGCTCCACGATCGGCATGGCGGAACCCGGCGGCCCCGGCTGCGGGGAGGGGGCGGTCGGTTGAGCGAGGGCACCGGGGCCGTTGCGGTCCCGGTGCGGGGCTGCTCGTTGCCAGGGCAACAGGCCGCGGTGTAGGCCCGGCCCCGCCGCCGCCTCCCACCCCGCAGGCCTCAGCGGGTCCCCGCCCGCCACCGCTACGGCCGCCCGCGCGCTTCAGCCCCCGCCGCCCCCGGCCGGTACCGGGGAACGCGGAGCGCAGGGCCCGGGCCGGTCCCACTCACCATCCGGGTCCCACCGCCGCGCGCACGTGTCGCCGCCGCCACTAACGCCTTCCGCCGCGCGCCCTCGGGGGCGGTGCCTTCCCAGACCACGCCCACTGCTGCGGAAACAAACCCCGCCCCCGCCTGCCGATTGACCACGCCCACCAACAATTGACTCCGCCCCTCGCCCAGGGGGCGGGGCCTGCAGGGTCAGTGCCGCCAATCCGCGACCCGGCCCGGGCCTCGGCACAGGGATCCGGATCCTGATCCCGATCCCGATCCCGATCCCGATCCCGATCCCGATCCCGGAGGTCCCAGGGGCTGAGAGCGCCAGGGATGAGAGGCTGGAGCCGCACAGCCCAGGCAGAGGAGCTGGTTCCCCCCTGCCCCCCCCCTTCCTGGGAGCTCCTGGCGCAGCCACACGATGAGAAACAGAAATTACAGCACAGGGACCGCACAGTCGGTGGCAAAACAAGTGGGAATATTAAAACTCAAAGATAAAGACTACCAGCAGAGACAGGAGCAAATGGCACATATGATATAACCATACAGTAAGCGAACGGGAGTCGTATATGGGATTGATTAGAGGTTGGGGTGGTTTTTGTTGTTTTGGTTTTTTTTAACTTTCTTTTTTAAATTGTTTCTCTTCTTAATAGGTTGAAATGGCCCAGACTGGTCCAGTACGACATCTTAAACCTTACAGGGACGCACAGCATGAAAGGACCCCCGGAGCAGGGGAGGGAGGGATCGTTCCCGAGGCTGCGGGATGCGGGTGCTGCCCGGCACACGCCAGCGCCGCTGCGGCCTGGGGATGGCTCAGAGAAAGCGGGGCCCGAGGTGTGCGGGGGTTATCACCTCAGGGGGGTGGGATGGGTGCCGGGATCCTTCCCCAGCGCCGCAGAGGCAGCAGCTGCACGGGACGGTGAGAAACACCCTGTGCCCGCACAGCCGGAGCTCCTGCCTCAGTGACCGGCTGGGGGGGTCCCCACCGAGCCCCGCTGCCGGCAAAGGATGCCAGGCCTGAGACTGTCCAGCGACAGTGGCTGCAGAAGGGTCTGGCACTGGTTCTCCACCTTTGCAGAGGGTGTGGTGGAATCAGTCTCCCCTCTACCACGCTGGGGAAGGTGTCAAATCCCGTGCTCACCTCCATGTCCCCAAGGGGAGGACAGGATGTGGAGAGAGGGGCATCAGCGCCCGGGTGCGTGCAGGGGCATCACCACAGCCACGCTAATGTGCCCCTCTGGCTTTCTGGGACAAGGCACCTCTGCAGGAGCTGTAGCCCCTGGCCCAGAGCTGAGGGCTCTGCTGAATGGTAAAGTCCCGCCTGAGCTGGAGGAATGGACCCCCCCTGCACTCCAACGGGAAGGATGGGTGGTAGGTGAGGAGGGGCAGTGGGGTCCCTGGCTCCAGAGGGTGGCGGGGGACATTTGTGGTGGGGAGGGCTGTCTGCGAGAGCTGCTGGGGGTCCCCCACACCGGGGGCACTCGTAGACCGGCTACGCAGAGGGGGCAGCTCCCACCACCCACGAGACTTTGATACCTTCACAGCTGCCGGGTCACCAGGGCTGGGCATGGCCTGATGAGGACACAGCCCCAGCGTGGGGGTCTCCCCGCACCCTGCTCAGCCCCACCACCAGTGCAGGTATGCCTGGCACAGCTGTGGGCTGCCAGGTGCCTGTGACACAGCGGGTCCCCATCCCTGCACATGGGTGGCGGGCACCGCAACCCGGGGACCCCTGCGGCCGAGCAGGTTTTCATGCTGTCTCCAGGAATTGATATCAGCGTGGACCAGTCTAACATCTCGCAGGTTTTTTTTTCTACTGGCTACTGGAATGCACTCGTTTGGCTTAGGGGTCCTCAATGTCGAGAAACTCTTGCTTGGGAGGGGCCATGCCACGGTACCAGGCGCACGAGCCATCGCTCCTCTTGATGCAAGCGTAGTGCTTTGCCTGCCGCCCATCCACGTTGTTCTTCTCCATCGCCCAGTCTGTCCAGAGACACTCATCCGAGGAGGAGACAAAGCAGGGGATGGAGAGGCAGCGCGAGATCTGCACACAACAGGGAACGTCACCAACCACCCCGGGGGCAATGCTGGGGCTCAGGGGGAAGCAGTGTGGGGCAGCTGGGGGGTCCAGGCTGCCCCATCCCTGCAGGCCATGGTGGCGATGTGACCCCCAACTGAGAGATCCTGGGGTGCAGTTCCCAGCTGGAGAAAGCCAGAGGCTCAGCCACCCTTCCCATGTCCCCAGGCAGTGCCATGCCCCTGCCCAGCATCATCCTTGAAATATGGGGAGGGGCATCTCTCCACGCAGCCCACCCCACCTTGGGGCTGCAGACCCCCTGTGAGCATGGGGAGTGAGGGCAGCCTGTGCTGGGGGTTGCTCACCTTGCACTCACAGCCCATCTGGTACCGCTGGTTTAGGCTCTTCTTCTGGGTGGGGGTCAGCGAGTCCCAGGTGGAGACCAGGTCACAGAGTGTGATGTGCATCTTGCCATTGCCCTCTGACTTGCCTGGGGAGAGGCCGGACAGACGGCTCAGGAGGCCCCCCAGGTACCTCAGGACCCCACATTGACATGGGATGCCTGGGGTCAGCAGGCTGCTGCAATCTGCCCCCCTCACCCTGCACTGTTCCCCAGAGGCTCCCCCCCTGCTGCCCCTATCACAGCCCAAGGCTGCTGAGCATGGCCAGGAACCTGCTGGGGACTCCACCGGGGGCTGGAGGTGGGAGAAAAATAAGGGGGGGGGTGTCCTTGTGCCCAGGGAGTAGGTACACACATCTCGGACGGTGGCAGGGCCAGCACAGACACCAATTTTCCCTCAGGACCCTCCCTCAAGGCCACTCACCTGCGATGAGATATTCCTTCTTCCCGCCGGTGTCCAGCAGCCGGCCACACACGGCAGTGGACGGAGCCGTGTAGATGAACTCGATGTCCTTGTCAGGGCCCTTAAACATCTGGGGAGCAGGAGGGGGAGTGAGTGACCAGTGCCAAGGCTGCCCTGTCCCCCCACGCTGTCCCCTTGCACCCCTTACCTTGATCTGCTTGATTTCATACTGGATCCGTTTGATCGGATTCCCATATATATCGTTCCCTGAATCCACCTCCTTTGCAGACATGGCCTTTGCTCGGATCACTGCAATGGAGAGGTGTTGGGGTCAGCAGGGGCGGAGAGGGACCAGAGGTGCCACCAGCACTACACAGTGCTGCCCCAGTGAGACAGTCCCACTCCTGTCTGTCACCCAGATGGCACCAGAACAGCTAAAACCTGCCAGCAGTGTCCTGGGAGCACTACAATGTTTGTCCCACTGTCATTAATTAAACTACGCTCTGACAACTGTCCCAAGCAAATGCCTGCATGGCCTGGAGGGACAGAGGGAGACCTGGAGGGTCACCATTGGGTGCAGGGAGGTGGGGGCCACAGGGTCCCTGTCCCACCACAGAGGGATGAGCCCCAGCCCCAAGCACCTGGCCAAAGGCAGCAGCCCCACAGCCCAGTGTGGCTCCAGGGTGGTCCCAGCACTCAGTGCCCAGGGACAAGGTCAGGTGTCCCAGGGTGACTGAGGCTGTGGCAACCCAGAGCCTGGGGACAGTGACAAAGGGACAGCTCTGCTGTGGATAGGTCCCTGCAGTGAGGCTGCCAGCACAGCCTGGGGACACACAAACCAGCATGTGAGTGCACGGCACGAGGCAGGGACCTGGGGCACCCGAGCGGGCAGAGCCAGCTCACCCTTACTCACCAGCTGGAGACATGGCAGCCGGGTTGGTGCCATGCTGGGGTGGCGGACACAGCTGCTCCGGGACCTGCAGCTCCCAGCCCTGCACAGTTCCCTCTGGGAGAGTGGGGACTGGCTTGTGTCCCCCAGTGAAGGGTGCCAGGGTGGGAGCAGCTGGGGACACGCAGCTGGCACAGACGATCTTGCCTTCCTGGCCAGGCAAGGGGAATCTGACCACACTCTATAAATAATGGGGGGCACGTGGGTGGGCTATTTAAGCAGAAGGTCAGGGGGGCACGGCCCCACGTAGCTATCAGGAACAGCCAGCAGATTTTACTCTGGGAAGGAGAGGGTGACAGAGGCAGGGGCTGGGGAAGAGACTTCCCAAACCAGCCATCCTGGTGGATGTGGGCACCTGCTGTGAGAGGGCAGGCGGCCGCAATGCCTGCCAGTACCGGGACTGCACCAAGGGCTCAGGGCCCTGGCACACTGGCAGCGCCTCAGCAGTGCAAGGAGCCCCTTGCCCTCAGCACACAGCCCCCCACCCCGGTCCCTGACCCTGGATGCAGGAGCTCTGCTTGGCACACAGCTTGATCCCTGCCTACTGACAGCACCCATTCCCTTGCCAGGGTCACCACAACCACAGGCCACCAGTGGCCCCCCAGATCCAAAGACTCCACGTCCCCAGGAGGGGACCCAGACCCTTCACTGCCCCATGCGTGGCTGCAGCGTAACCTGGGTGCAGCCGAGCTGGGAGAGCCGTGTGCCGGCCTGGGCCCCGTGGCTCCAAGCATGGGGAATGGTTACTGGTTCAGTGGGCTCCAGCCTTTTCCACTCACGTGCTGATGAATCACTTGACAAAAATGCAGCCCAATTCTAGGCGGATTTGTTCTGAACAGTGCGGCTTTGTGGAGGGGCCGGCTGCGCTGCGCTTTCCCCGCCAAGACCCCTCGGTGCAGCCAAGCTGCTCCACGCCAGCCAGGAACCAGAGCCGAGAGGAGGGCTGCCCCGGAGCAGAGCCCAGCTGAGCCCCTGTGAGCAGGAGGCAGAGACAGAGGAAACCCCTGGGTGCTTCTGGGTGCTTTCTGACAGCAACTGTCTCTCAGACCTCCCCAAATGCCAAAGGCCCCATAAGCCACGTCACCCACCACTCCTGCCACCAGCCTGCACAGCCAGCAGAGCCCAGACCTTCCTTGGAGGTGAGCTGAGCACCCACATGGCAGGCACAGCACCAAGGGCAATGCTGGAAATGCTGCTTCCCCAGGCAGGACCAGCTGAAGCAAGGAGTTGCACGGTGGGGTGAACCCCCCCAGCAGGGTGGGAGCCCAACCGGTGACAAACCCTGTCACCACTGTAATGAGGACCCCGGAGCACTCTAGGGTCAGACCCCTGCAAGGCAGTGGCGTCCCCTCCCTGACCTCTGCCACCAGGGTCGATCCCACTGCCCTGGCAGGGCAGGGGCTACAACAGGGCTGCTGGCTGGCTGCTTTTTGCCTCTGCACCAGGACAAACCCCAGCATCTGCTTTTAACTCTGCACAGAAGCTGCTGCGTGAGGGGGCTGCACTGCTCACCCCGGCTGGCGACCAGCACATGACTAGCTGGGACAGACTGGGGCTGTGGACCAGCTCCAGGAGAAAAGCTAGGGGAAAAGAGAATCACCCAGCACCACAAACCCACTGGGACATCTCTCAGGGCTTGCTGGTGGGATGCTGTCCCTGCTGGCCCCCACCATATGGCTGCCCTATTGGGGCTTTACCCCATGTTTCTGGCTGCCAAGCAGGGGGTTTACCATTGCTGCAGGAGTGGCCATGGGCAGCCAGTGGGGTGATGCTGCAAGACCCTGCAGGGAGAGGTGGCAGCCTAAGGTTCAGCCTGGGAAGGAGGAAAGAGAGTCTGGAAGAAGTGACCCACCCTGGGGAGACCTGCCAAGGGGAGAAGCTGCAGCTGGGGTGGGTCCTGCCATCACCCACCCCAGCTTGGGGCAGCCACCCCATGGTCAGCATCAAGACACGTGGCCCCAGGACCCCCTCTCAGCCAGGGATGTGTTGAATGGCCACCCCTTCCTCTGCCATCCCACCCAGACCCCATTGTGCAGCTGCCCAGGAAGTGCCGGTGCCTGCTGACCGTGGGGGCCACTGCTGGGCTGAATGGCCAAGGAACAAAGCTCCCTGCTCCGGATGAGCCAAGGGGCTGGCTGACAGTGCCAGTGCTGCCCACCCAGCACCACCAGCCTGGGTGCCTGTCCCCATGGCAGGGGCAGCCCCAGGGTGGCTCCAGCCCTGCTTGTGGCCAGCAGAAATGGAGGGACAGCAAAACCATCCCCGGGTGCCTGCCAGCAGCCGCGGGGGGAGCAGAGAGAGGCACCCCACACCCCGGAACAGCGACAGGGCAGTTTTGGGGATGTGCAGCTGAGCACCCCTGTGGGAACCCCACGGAGAGAAAAGGTGGAGGCCACGGAGGCTCCCCCGGTGCACAGCAGTGCCCATGGGGAGGCAGCACCCAGGCCCCAGGCCCTGCTCACCACTGGCCTGTGCCGGAGCTGCGGGTTCCGTGCTGCCATGGCCGCCTGCGTCATCCCGGCGCTGACGGGAATGGGACCCAACCCAATCAGCAGCAGCCCCAGCAGTCAGCCCACAGCCCCTCTGTGACAGCAGCACAGGCTCCAGACACCAGAGCATCAGCCACCGGCAGCTCCCCAGCCTCACCGGGGCTTGGCAGGGGCTCTCTTCCTGGAGCCAGCGCTACCACACAACGCAAAAGCCAAAGCTGTGCCTGGAAGGGCTGAGCATCACCTCCCTCACTCTCCACGTCCCCATGCTGCTCCGGGGGACACCAAGCAGAAGCCAGGTGTCCTGCTGTGGCCCCTGGCCATGTCCCCAGCCTGCAGAGAGAAGACACCAGCCCCTGCTGCCCTGGCACAGCCCCGGTGAGGAACAGCAAACGGGGCAGCCTTGATCCCTTGGGCCCTGCAGTAAACCACTGACCATCTCATGGGACAGAAAACACAAGTGGAGGAGGGGCAGGTCGTCCCCAGCCTCCCTGTGACCCCCAGACCCCCTGGGACCCCATGCTTGAGGCAGTCACATCCACCTCCCCCTGCACCACCTGGAAATGTATCCCTGCACGCCGGCTGCTCCAGGGAAGACCCAGCTACAGGGACACAAGACTGGGCAGAAGGGACATGGGGAGGCACAGATGGCTGTGGCAGGTACACCCCATGCTACAGAATGGGGATCCCAACCCCATAGTGCCAGGACACCATGCTCACCCAGCTGCCAGCGCATCACTGTCCACGCTGGATGCACCCAACACCACAGAGTGACAGCCATCGCTCCCCCTACCATTGAGAGGCCACCATGGGCACAGGCTGCTCCACCCAGGGCAGCTGGGGACGTTCCAGCAGCACCCAGATGCCACAGGCTCTCCCTGAACTCCCTGGGCCTGCAGGGATGGAACTGGCAGAGGTGCCACCCAGCTCCAGAGGGTAATATGAGGAGCACCAAGAAGGCCAGGGATTACAGCATGCAAGAGATGGCTCCATGCTGTGTGGGAAGAGAAGGCTGGGGAGCCCATGTCAGGATGAACCCTGCTGTCCCCACCTGGGGTCACACAAGACAAGACCAACCGAGCTGCACAGGGGACTGGGACCCAAGAGGTGCTTTGGGGGGAAGCTGCCCTGGCACGACAGGCTCCGGGTGCCTCCAAGAACGGCACTTGAGGAGGGCAGCAGGTCAGCCAGCACTGCCCAGCCATGCTGAGCCCTCCCAGGGATGGCAGAGACAGCCAGGGACACCAGACAGATGGTGACTCAGCAGCTGAGTCAGGGCTGAGCCAGCACCCCAGGATGGGCAACGAGTCACGAGTGCCCCAGGGAGCTGAGCCCCGGTGGAGTGTGATGGGAAGAGGCAGCCCCTCTCCCGGAGCAAGCATGGGGGATCCCACGGTCCAGACGCACTGGCTCGAGCAGCAGCTCAAAAATTCAGTGCTCCATTTTGTCCAGAAACTTCCCTGTTCCCCAACGTGCTTGGCGGCACACTGTGCCGAGCAGCGAGGCCAGGCAGAGCCAGGGCATACGGGGCAGCAGCCCGGGGCTGCCGGAGCTGCTCCCCTGGAGAAGCCATGCCAGGAGCGGGGCTGGAAGGGGCGACAGGAGCCTGGAAATCTGTCCAGAGCATCCTGGCTCAGAAGCAGGGGATGGGATAGAGCCGTCCAGAGGCTGGGGCTGCCTAAGTGTTTGGGAATGTTAACTGTCCAGCTCAGCCTGGGAACAGCCCTGCAAAGGAGAGCGTCAGGAGCTGGGGTTGGCCTGTTTGTTTAATATGTTAAAATTTAATAAGGGCATTATTCATAGAAAGAGGAATCCAGATCCCAGCGCTGCCAAGCCCTCCCTTTCAGCAGCATCCAAGCCGAACAAAGTGGGACGGGGGAGAGGAAATGCCTGGAAATAAGGAACAGACGGGAGGTGACGGGGCCCGCAGGGCTGGCTCTACCGGGCCGGGGCCGGCCCCGCGCTCCAGGCCGGTGCCGTGTAAGAGGTGGCTGCGCTCGGAGGGCCCTGGCTCCCCCCCGGGGCCGCCATCCCCCGCGCTGCCACGTACCATCGTTGTTTAACTGGGCCCACCCGTGTCACTGCGGGGGCTCTTCGCACCGCTCGGGACCGTCCAGGGGAGTGAAGCCGGGTGGGGCAGCAAGGGTCCCCCCCAAGCCGCGCGGGGAGGGACGGACACACCCCGGACAGACAGACGAACGGGCGGGCGGACGGACCGCGCCCGGCCGCGCATCAGCTCCCGCCGACACACCCCCGGGGCGCGGAGCCCGCACCCGTGCGGGAGCTGCGGGCAGGTGCCGGGGAGCGCGGCGGCCCCCCCCGCCCCGCCACAACTTTCCGCCCCTTCCCCCCTTCCTGAAGTTCGCGTGGGCCGGGCCAGGGGTGCGGGGCTCTGGGGGTGCTGCCGGGGCCCCGGGGGTGCCGAGCCCCATGGGGACAAAGCGCGGGGGCGGCGCTCACCTACGTCCGCGTTGCAGAAGGCCTGTTGCGGGTGGATGGGCGAGCAGCTGCAGGCGTCGGCCGGGCGGGCCCTGCCGAGCAGCAGCACGGCCAGCCAAGCCAGCAGGCTGGGCAGCGCGGCCGGCATCTTGCGGCAGGGCTGCAGGCTCCGCCACCCGGCCCGGGAAAAGCCGCAGCCACCGCCGGGCCCGCCCGAGCCGCCGCCGGAAAGTTTGGCTCCGGCAGCCGCGGCCCCTGCGCGGTGTCGCGGGCGCTGCTGCCGCCGCTGCTCCGCTGCCTTCTATGGAGGGTGTTTTCCTCCTTCCCCGGCTGCCGCTCAGCCTCGCTTTTTAACGCGCTCCGGGGATTTGCTGCTCCTCCTCTGCACGGCGCGGAGCCAGCCCGGCTCCTCCCGCCCCTCCGCAGGATGCGGCTCCGCTCCGCGCTCTCCCCCCGGCCCGCCCCCGGGACCCACCGCCCCCTCCCCCGGGCGGCACCGGGAGGGGAAGGGCCTGGCGGGGGCAGAGCCGGACCCAGCCCCCGCCCGCTGACCAGAAGCCCGGCCTGCGCCTAGCAAGGAATTGCCGGGGGGGGGGGGGGGGGCTGCGATGAAGTCCGTGCCCCAGCATTTCCCCCCCCTGCAGCTCAGCTCATCCCACCACCCGTGTCCTCACATCTGCTCCCTCTCCCGCCCCTGTGACAAGGACCACGGCCGCATCATGCGTGGTCCTGCAACGTGGGACCACAGACTTGGGGCCTCTCTCCCTTGGCCTTCAGCCACCAGCCACACAACTTGTCACCTAAATCCCACCTTGTCCCCAACCCCCCCCCCCCCCACCTTGTCCTTCTCCTGGCTGCACCACCGCAGAAGCTGTCACCATGAGCACACAGCAGAGTGCTGCCGGGCTCTCCATACCTGCATGCCCCTGCCCAGCCAGCTCTGTCCCTCCCTCCCTCCAGCGGTGCCTTCGTGCCCGGTGGGCAGAGAGCTCAGCTCTGCCTCCGGGTAGGGACACGGTTCCTGATCACAGCTGAGCCAGGCACCGCAGGCACGCGTTGACAGGGACAGAGAGCACCGTGGCCACACAACCTGCTCCTGAGCTAGCCTGCTGCCACCGCGCTGCCCTGCCGCGGCTGCTCACCTCCCAGGGCAGTGGCAGAGCCTTGTGCCCTTCTGGATGAGAAGGAACAGCTGAAATGTGGGCAGCTGAACCTGGTCCAAGCCCTGATTAAGCCTGCAGGTAACTGGTGGGAGGTGACCAATGATATTTGGAGATGTGGCTCCAGGTCCCCAAGTTCACTATGGGGAACATGATTTGCAGATGCTTGGGCAGCAGTTGCCAGGAGCCCTGCCAGCCTGGCTGCTAAGGCACCGGGTGCTTCTGCTGCTCTGATAGCGCTGCAGGGTTGAGGGTCTGGGGGTCCAGGGATGGTGCAGCCCGGTCCTGGTTTTGGCAAGGCAGGTTCTGCTGCCCACACCACTCCCAGACCCCTGATATCCTGCACGATGGGCTCCTGCCAGATGCTGACAAAAAGGGCTGGGAAAAGGGCAGGAGGGCAGGTCAGGTGGTGGGATGGTCTAGGGGGCAGGGGACACAATATGGCAGGCCCCTCTTCCCAGTGGGGCGCAGAACTCCCTGCGTGGCTGAGCCCAGGAGACAAGAAGGAGCCACAGAGCAGGGCCAGCCACCAGCACAGCCCTGGGTCCAAGACAGGTGCTGTGGTCAGGCCGGGAGGGCAAGTGAGGCCAGGAGAGGCTCTGCCAAGCGCAGTGCAGGTGAAGGCAGAGTGGCCGACATGGCCCATGGCCAGCTGGCGCCTGGCACAGGCTGGGGACGTACCTCGGGTGCCCTGGGCCAGGTGCTGCATGGCCCCCACGGCCACGTGCAGAGGCTGAAGCCAGCTCTGCCCACTGTGCTGGGACAGCTCCGTGCCTGGCGCTGAGCTGCCTGCAGAGGAGATGAGTGCACCACTCACAGCCCAGTGCCAGCATGAATCATTGTCTGGGATAAACGAAAACACGTGTCCAACCTCATCCAAGCTCCTCACTCAGCTCGTGGAGGTGCTGGACACTGTAAACATGGATGAGAGGGGGATGGCAGTCTGGCTGGGAGACTCTCCATCCCTGCCAGCTTCCTGGCCACCCCATCACCAGACTTCTCCCTCCCCCAAGCTCAGGTGGTCCCCACAGCGGGGGGGGTGGCAGGTTGGGAAGGCATGGGGGCCCAAGGGCCTCCTGGACCAGCAGCTCTCTGAGCGCTTGCTGGCGTGAATTTGTGCTGCTGCCCTGCAAACTGGGGCAAACTCGCAGAACCGGGGGCACAGGGATGAGCCCAGGAGCTGCAGTCCTTGTGGTTAGTGGCTGGGAGGGGAGGAGGCCCCGAGGGCCTGCAGATGCCCTTGTTTCACACTCCTGAGACCTGTGCAAGTTCCTCTTGAGGGGCCGCAGGCTGCTGCCGTGATTTCACAACCCTACTGGTGAGCTGGGGAAGGGCTCCCTGGCCAGCCAAACTGGGGCTGCTATGAATGCTTCCCAGCTGCTGCTGCCCCCGGGAAGCCAAGCTGGTGCTCCTGGATCTGCCGCATGCTGAGCACTGCAAGCCCTTGGAGCAGGAGCAGTCATGCTGCCAGGAGCTTTCATCTACATCCTGGCTCTTCCCAGAGCTTACAGCTGTAGAGGGACCTCCAGGGTCTGAGCCATGCCCAACCAGGGCTGAGAGAAGACACACAGGCAACAAACCGCGTCCCTCCTCAGGGTGCTGTCTGGGAACGGTGCAGGGATAGGCACAGGGATGTGCCCACCTTACACCCAGCCACAGCTGTTGGCCCAATCAGTCACTGTCCCCTCGGTGAGAGGGGCAGAGGGACACCACTGCAGCCCTCTACCACATGAGACCCTTCCCAGGAAACTGCCGAGGGTCACCCCTTAGCCTGGCTGTAATGTCACCCAGCTTACAGGAAAAGGGAAGGAAACACAGCTTCTGGGGAAAAAGCCTGATGAAATCCCCCAGAGCTACGACGTCATGGGTAGCCCTGACCTGCCCTGGCTGTGACACCCATCTGTGGCCCTGTCCCTTGAGTCACCCTGACCCTGGGAGGGTCAGGAACAGGATAAGATCCAGTCAACTGCACCCTCAAGGATGCTCCTCCCCACAGGGGTGCTTGTCTGCATGCCTCTGATATGTTCCCAGTCAGATGCTAGGGACATGGATCAGAGGTGAACCCATGCTACCAGGACGGGCCTGGTGTACTGGATGGACACTCACCTCCCTGGGGAGGGCTGTGACATGGTGGGACATAAGGCAGAGCAGCAGAGCTGGGGCTCAGGCTCTTCCTCATCTACAAACCCAGAGGCCGGATGTCACCAGTGTCACAGACACATACAGAGTTTCTGTCACAATTAGGGGCTGGGCATTAATGACTGCAGCAAGGGGCCTTCCTGGGGACCTGGCACACAGGGACTTCGCTGCCTGCCTTCTGGCTGGGGCTCACACCACCCTGTGGTGGCTGTCCCTTGCCACCAGGTGCCACTGCCGAAACACTTGCACCACGCCTGCTGCAGCAGAGCCAATGCTTTACAGGAGACACCAGGGCCAAGTACAGAGCTGGGAGTGCTGCCCGGTGTCTCTCCCCGAGCCTGACACGGAGCCCTTGGCTACCCTTACCCCTCCAGTCCAGTGCAAAAGTCAGTTAAATAAACTCAATGCCCTCATATTTCACGTTCCCAATCCTGGTCTCGGGCAGGAGGAAGCGCCCGTCCAGCGTGAAGGCCATGATGTAGCTGGCAATCTTCCCGTTGTCCTCTTCTGATTTCAGCGCCACGATGATCTGGTCGTCGGTGTCTGGGATGAACTTGAAGGAAGAGAAGCCATGGGTAGGGACCACCTCGCCCACATGTCCCACTGTCACATCCCTGAAGTCCTGGGTGGAGCTCAGCAGCAGGTTGGTGCCTCGCCGCTCATCTGCCTTCTCGTTGTAGCGCTGGTGGCTGGCGCGGCGTGGCAGGAAGAACCAGCGCTGCAGCGTGTCGCTCCAGGAGGCCGACTCGTGGATCAGGTAACCTGCGGCAGGGAACGGCGCCTGACGGCACGGGGCAAACGGCAGCACCTACTGGTCTGGGGCAAGACCCCTCCCCACTCCAGAATACACTGCAGATGGGGAGGTCACAGCCCTGCTGCAACCGTTTCCACCTCCTCCTACCCCGCTGCCCCTGTAGCAGCCCCGCCAAATCCCTCCCAGAACCGTGCAGGGGGACCCTGGCAAGGCCTCCTTCTCCTGGGGGCTTGGCTGCCAGGCACAGCATGGGCTGTGCCACCCTCTAGCTGCCCAAGGCACACAGAGGGGAGCAAACCAGCCAGGACAGGCTTTGGGCTCTCCACCAGGATCAGGGGAGGTCTCTGGCCTCCAGCATCCTCTAAATCTCACACAGGTCCTGGTATCTCTGGGAAGGGAGATCCCATCCCCATAACTCACAGAGGCTGTGCAACATGGGGCAGCAGGAGGGAACCTCACTCATACCTGGTGGTCGGATTCCTGCTGCTGCCCTCAACGCGTTGTAGTTCGCCACCCAGTTCTCATGGCCCACGTCACCCTTGTAGCCGATGACCTTCACCCACTCGGGGTTCTCATTCACCACCTCCCCTGTGGTCGTGGTCCACTCCTTGCCCAGTCCCCCCACGTAGAGGTGCTCGTCCTTCACTGCCAGCCACTCTGCCTTGAAGCCTGCAGTGGAGAGACCAGCATGTGCTAGGGCTTGGCCAGCACAGGGACACCTGACCGACCCCACTACCCTGGGCACAGACTGGGAGGCAGTCTGGGAATTGTCCGTCTCCTGGCTGGGCTTAGGGGGTCACAGAAAAGGTGCACCCCAGCCCAGTAAATGGCAAAGACCCATGGGTTTCATGGTTCTGTGTCTGCAGGGCAGGAGAGGGGAGCTCACCTTTCCCCACTGTGCCGTCCCCGTCCGGGAGGATCACCCAGGGCACCACTTTGTTGCCCTCAATCTGGTAGACAACTCCTGTCCGGTCATCCACAGTGTACAGCTTCCCATTGAATACAACCAGCTCGGAGAGCTCCATGCCCCTGCCCTTCTCAGCCAGGTGGGACTGCAGCATGCTCTCATCTTTGTCCCACTCCACTGTCACACTGTCCCCACTGTCTGACAGCACCAGGTAGCCCTTCTTCAGGTAACTGAACCAGGTGTGCTCCTCAGAGCCCCGGGACTGCGTGTCCAGGTCCGCGATGACTCCAATGCGGTAGCGCACACCCTCGGGGTTCCTCTGGGGTGGGGACAGTGGGTAGGTGTCATTGTAGTGGTCCCCTGCCCGCAGGCTGAGTTGCCAGTTGCGAGGATGGGGAGGGATGGGCCGTGCAGGGGAGGACCGGTGCAGGCAGAAGAGCAGCAGCACAAACCCCAGACAGGCTGATGACAGCACGATGGCTTTCCAGCGCAGTCGGAAGCGGGGGTCAGCACCCTTGGTCATGGACGCGAGGACAGGCAGACCACCCACGCTGATCCGGAGGGGGCTCATAGACTCATGGCAGGGCGGGACGGGCATCAGAGTGGGGGCGAGGAGAACCTGGCAGCAAAGAAGGGAAGGAGCAGGTCAGAGAGCTGGAGCCTGGCGCTTCACTGAGCTCAGAGGCAGCAGGACACAGACAGGAGGAAGAGGTGAGGGCCCCAGGGGGCCTGGGACACCCTGTGTTGGGGTGTCTGGCTGCACAGCATCCCCACGCAGACCTGGGGAAGGAGGTTCCTGTCCAGAGGTGAAGACAATGACAACCCTTGCTGCCTCTGGAGTGGCTGGCCAGCCTGGCCCAGCTTCTGTGGCCCCCGGGAAAAGGCTCTACCACTGAGCATGCCCCCAGGCCCCACGGGGAAAACGGGAGACACGTGGCAGCTCCGCCCGAGCAGGATGCCAGTGCCTGAACAGGAAGCACAGCGTCCGGATCCAAGGGACACACACCCCGACCTGCCCGGCCCTAAACCCGCAGCAGCCCCCGCACCCCTGCCCACGGGCACAGCAGCTCCTCCGAGCCAGGACTCTTGCGTTGTCACCTTCATCCCCCCTGGGCTGTGCCCACCCGCAGGGCCAGCAGTGCCCTCCGTGCCACCTCCCTCGGTGTAGCACAGGGGACAGGGCGGCTCCTGCAGAGGGGCTGCGCAGGGAGCGAGCATCACCCGCTCTCCCTTCGTGCCACGCACCCCGGGACAGGGCAGAGGAGTCCCCAGCGGGGCTGTCCCCAGGGGACCGGTCACAGGCCTGGTGCTGGTCAGGGGCCGCGCTTCCCGCCGGTGTCCGCGGGGCTCAATGTGCCTTTGAGCAGCCCCAGGTGCGAACAGAGGAGGCGTTGAGTCTGGGGGGTCGCGTCCCGGGCAGGAGGGAGAGCTCCCAGCGGCGGATGGGGCAGGGGAGGGTCCCTGAAGGGGGGCTACTCGCCCCGATAAAGCTGGGGACGAACCCTCCGTCCTGCCGGGACCCCAGAGCATCGCCCTCAGCAGGGCCCCGGGGACTCCGCTCGGTGTCCCGGCCCCCACCGCGGCTGTAGGGACCCCAGCACCCGCCCCGACCACGGTCACGGGGACCCCCGGTCCCCCGGGCGCGGTCACGGGTCAGGAACTCCCAGCTGTCCCGGGCACAGGGACCCCCGGTCCCCCGGGCACGGCCACGGGAAGCCCAGCCCCCTCGAGCAGTGGCACGGTTACAGGAACTCCCCGACTCCGCCGAACGCGCCCCTGGCGACCCCCGAGCCCCCTTCCCCGAGGCACCGCCGGGCCCGAGCGGGGCCTCTGGGGTCCCCGGCACCCCCCGCGTCCCCGCCCCGGGGCACAGCCGCGATGCTCCCGCCGGAGCAGGGGTGCTCGGGAGCCGCCGTGCTCCCGCCCCAGCCCGGCAGGGACCCCCATACCGCAGCCCCGGCCCCGCCCCGCTGTCCCCGCTGTCCCCGCTCACCGCCCGCTCGGTCGCCGCCGCCTCCCCCGCTGCTGCGCGCAGCCGCCGCCGCTCCCGCCTACAGCTCCCGGGAGGCCCCGCGCGCCGCCACGGCAGCCGGCAGCGGCCAAACCTCCGCCACCGGAGCGAGAACTACAGCTCCCGGCAGTCCCCAAGAGCATCACTCCCTGCCCCACCGCCCTCCGCGCCGCTGGGGATCCTGGAGGCTGTAGTGCGCCCCGCGGCCTGTCCCGGGCCCGGTCTGCCCGTCCGCAGCACACTCTGCCCGCACACCCAGCGACGAAGGCGGCGGCGGAGCGGGGACCGAGCCGGCCCTGCCGGGTGTTGCCGCCCCGCCTTGGATGTGTGTCCCCCCCCGCCCGCTGGGTACGGCCCCGGGGCAGCCCTGGTGCGGGATGGTCCCACCTCAGTTCATCAGCACTGTCCTGGCCACGTGTGCCCCGCCACCTGGGGTGCGGGGAGAGGGCACAGATCCTGCCCGGTGCTGCGGGACATACGTTCACAGCTGGCTGCCAGTGGCCGCCCGTGAAGGCCCGTTCCCAGCTAGGGCTGGGCAGGCTTCCGTGACCGTGGGGCCAGAGAACGGCCGGCGGCTCTCCCGGCGTGGGGAGGGTCGTGCCCCAACCCCCCGCCCCGACTCCGACGAAGCCCCCGGCATGTGCCATGCCCGTTCCCTGAGCCCGGGCCAGCGCCGGACGTGGCGGCGGGCCCGGTGCTGGCAGGGTCCGGGAGCACAGATGGTTAACACCGGCCGCCCCGGGCTCACATCTGGCAGTGGGAGGGCTGCGCCTCGTCCCGCTCCTCCGCTGCCTCCTCCACTTTCCAGAAAGTCTATTTCCGCCCGGGCCGAGGGAGGAGGCGAGGCTGAGGGAACGGGAGCCCCGCAGGACGGAGCGATCTGCCGCGGGCAGGCTCTGCCCCACGCCCAGGGTCTGGCCCGGTGCCCCGGGGATGCTCTAGGGTCCAAGCGGCAGCGCCCCGAGGGAGCAGCCCCGCCCCAGAGGTAGGTGGGGGCGGCCCTGGCAGTCCTGGGGACCAGCACCCCAGCACCCCCTTACTGTGTAACCATCTGCCGGTGCTGATGGGCGCTTAACCCGAAGTAGCTCCGGGGCATGGGTATCCTGGGTCAGGTCCAGCGATGGGCACCCATCCCTTACCCTGTTCCGAGTGCGGACCCTGCCCTGCCTGCAGAGGGGGTGGTGGGGACCCAGGGCTGAGCTTCACGGTCCCCTGAGGGCACAGCCCGGCCCACAGCAGCTCCAGGAGGGCAGAGGCTGGGAGAGGGTTTGGTACTGAAGCCTGAAATGCGGGATCGACCTAGCACAGATCCACCACGGCTCCCCCAGCCCTCTCCCCAAAAAGTCCCGGGGATCATCACATCCAGGGCTGGGCTGCCCCCGGGAATGTCTGCAGGGGATGTGGCGTTTGCTGAGGTCCCCAGCACAAGGTCTTGCTGGTGCTGCCGGGTGCCACGGGAGCTGGAGGGCTGTGACCTCCCTGGTGACCACAGCTGCCCCGTGCAGCTCCCACGCTGCTGCCCACAGGGTCTGTCCTGCTCCGAGGTGCAAACGGCTGTGCAACCATCCCAGCTGATGCATCAAAAGGCAGGACAGGGCTCGGTGGCCTCTCAGGTTCTCTCCGACACCCTGAGCAGGAAGGGTGAGGTGGGTGTGCAGGTCTTGCTGCATCCTCACTGCCCCTCTGAGCCCCCTCATACCTCCCCCCGGCTTTTGCTCTTGTTTCATCCTGGTCTTTATCACTGCCTGGAATGTATTCCAGGATGTTTTGACTTGCAGTCTCTAGGCTTTAGCAGCCACTGAATTTAAGTCTCCAAACCACTCCTGGAGAGTGGCCAACCCTGACAGGAAGAACAGCATCTCCTCAGCAGGACTGTATATGCTCTTGCATATGTGGGGACCTCCTGCCCACCATGCCTGCGGGGTGCAGGGGGAGACGCCTCCATTTCCAGCCCTTCAACAGCCTGGGAAATGGGATGCCTTTCTCCGTGGGAAGCTCCTGGCAAAGAATTTCTCCTCCCTGCAGAGCAGCTCCCCATAAAGCTGCATTTTCCCCAGGGCTGAACTTGCTGCAGGTTCTGAGGAAATGTTCAGTTTGATGGTCCCAGAGCTGAGGAAAAGACACAGGTTTCCCAAAACATAAGCGGGCTGTGTGCCATGCTCAATGGCATGTGGCTGGCACAGCTGGAGGCCAAGCAAGGTGAGGAGAGCCAGTGTTGAGGCTCCCCTGAATGAGATCTACTCACAAGCCCCTATCCGGCCTTCTCTATGCTGCTACCCACGGATCTGCTCAGCCCCTGGTGCTGCACATGGGCAGGGACCAGGCCAGGGGTGCAGGCAGGGAGGATGTGGTCCCCAGAGCCCTGCCTCTGCCTGGCAGCACCAGAGAAACGAGGGCCGAGATACAGGAATGTAATAAAGGCGGGGGGAACAGAGGTACCCGGAAAGTGCGAGAGGGGAGAGGACCTTTGCACAGGGTGTGAACAGTGGGAAAGCCCTTTGGAGCCTTTCTCCCTGTCCCTCTGCCTCTTCCTGATGTGAATGTGACTCATAACCCAGGCATCCACCCTGGCCTTGAACGCCCTCCAGGCCACTGTCAGAGCACATACACCCGGTTCCCAGAATCCCCCGATCCTGCGCTCCAGGGACAACGGGAACAGCCAGCCCAGAGCCTGGCCCAGCCTGGCCATCACTGCCTGAGAAACTTGGGGAGCAGGCGTCCACCAAAACAGCAGGAAAGATCTCATTCACCATGGCTTGATACCTTGGCACTGCCTTGGACCCTGCTGCTGCAGGATGCTGAGCAGTGTTTGGCCATGGCTGTCCTGGCGCCTTTGTGGACATGGGGTGAGGTGCTGTGTGCCCGGCCCCAGATATGGCTGTGATAAGGCAGGGAAGGGCAGCGGAGCTGCCCAGGCAGGGCCATGGTGCCACCAGCTACTGCAAATATTAGCTTTGGCCCCGCTCCGGCTGCATGCTCCCAGGAGGGTTTCTCCTGGTGGTGGGGAGAGCCAGCCCACATCCACCTTTCTGGGGAAGCAGGTCTTCTCCCTTGCAATGCCCAGACCGAGGCCCAGGTACAGGGATGGGGGCAGAGGGCTGGCAGCCCCCAGGGCACAGGAGCTCCTTTCAGGAGGTCTGCTCAGCATTGCATGGCCTGCAGAGGGGGAGGGATGCAGATCCTACCCTCTGGTCGGGGACAAGGTCCCCCAGACAGAGGCTGCTGCTTCACTCCCCTCACCTTGGCTCCCCAGGTTGTCTGTCAGGGCTTCAGCATCCTTGTCACTGAGGCACATGGCCCAGCTTAGAGCAGGTATTTGGGTACAGGTGGTCCCTGCAGCTCCAAAAGAGGCATGTGCCCACACTGTGGGCTCTGCTAGGAAAGGGCTGCTTCAAGAGCAGCCTTTTGGGACTGGAAGCACAGCCGTGCTGTGCCTGGGTCCTGTCCCAGGGACGTGCAGTGCACAGCCAGGCTGGCACAGCAGTGTCTTGTCCCCCCTCAGCTATCCCTGGCATCTCACAGGACACTGCCACAGCATGGAGTGGCTTTGGATGCACAGTGTCCTGTTGCTCTCCTGCCTGCTGTCACCCTCCCCTGCGGGGACCCAGAGCAGCCCCAGCCCGCGTTGGCAGACGGACTCTGAGGAGGCACCATCCCAGCACCATGCTGCCAGGTGAGGGGACCCCAGGGCTGGAGCATTTCACAGCAGGGGAGGGGGCAGCCCTGGCACTGCAAAGGGCCCCGGCCCCCACCCGTAGCTCCCTGTTGCGCTTTGCTTTCTGCCCTCCCCAGGGCCCCATGGGAGCAGAAGTCTGGTGGTGCCAAGGAGGGGCTTCCCCCCCAGCCCCACTGCGTCCGCTGCTGCGAGCCCGACCAGCGCTTCTACCCCCAGGTCCAGCCCCTGCCTCAGATCAACATGACCATCCTGAAAGGTGAGGGCTGGCAGGGACACAGGCTGCGGCACTGCCCAGGGCCAGACCCGCAGCTTGGGCACCTTCAGCCTGGGACCCATCAGCCCACCCACATCTCCCCAGGGGCAGTTCAGAGCTGCCCATCTCACAAAAATTGGGAGGATGAAGCTGGGGCTAGTCCAGCACCCTGCACAGACAGGGGTGGTGATCAGAAGATACCCAGGGGCATGAGCTGCTCCTGCTCTGGGCAGCAGCTTTGGAGACAGCACCAGAGCTCAGGGAGGAGGCAGGGGCTAGGGGGATGCCCCACCGTCTCCATCCCCTTCTGGCAGACAAAGGGGCTTCCATGGCACTGGGTTTAGAGGTGACACCACCTCTGACAACACAACTGTCCCTCCTGCTTCACCCAGGTGAGAAGGGGGACCGTGGTGAACGAGGCATGCAGGGCAAGTTCGGCAAGACAGGGGTGGCCGGCAGCAGGGGTCACACAGGACCCAAGGGACAGAAAGGCAGCGTGGGTGCCCCAGGGGAGCGCTGCAAGAGCCACTACGCTGCCTTCTCTGTGGGCCGCAAGAAACCCCTGCACAGCAACGATTATTACCAGACCCTCATCTTTGACACTGAGTTTGTCAACCTCTATGACCACTTCAACATGTTCACGGGCAAGTTTTACTGCTACGTCCCCGGGATCTACTACTTCAGCCTCAATGTGCATACCTGGAACCAGAAGGAGACATACCTGCACATCATGCACAATGGGGCGGAGGTGGTGATCCTCTACGCCCAGGTGAGTGACCGCAGCATCATGCAGAGCCAGAGCGTCATGCTGGAGCTGCAGGAGCAGGATGAGGTCTGGGTGCGGCTCTACAAGGGTGAGCGTGAGAACGCTGTCTTCAGTGACGAGTATGACACTTACATCACCTTCAGCGGCCACCTCATCAAATACAGCGGGGACCCCTAAGCACCTGCTCCTCCTTCCCTGGGGCAGGTGTCCAAGGAGCCCCTGCCACTCCCTCATCCCAGGAATGCCACCTATAATTAAGCTGTTAGGCCTTCTACATGCCACTACCCCCAGCAGCTGTGCCGGTGTGTGAATAATACCCCATCCCCAGCTCCTCCAGGCTGATCAGATGCACCTGGAGAAGTCAAAGCCATTTCCAGCCCTGCTGTATTTCTGACCCAGGCAGTGGGCAGCTCATCCCCACCCATGCCTGCCTCTAAGCTGGTCTTGGTGGTGTGCAGGCATGTGTGGCACTGGTTGTGAGATCTGTTTGTTGGCAAGCACAGGGCAGTACAAACACCTGCAGCATGTTCTTCCCTCACCCTCCTCACACTCTGACATGCTTCCCAGGCTTCTTCTTGTGGAAAAGGACAGAAGGTTCCCAGCAGCCAGCAGGAAATGCAATAAAACCACTAAGGGCCCCTCTTTCCTCCCACAGAGCTGGGTGCCACCAGTGTGGAAGCTGCAGCACAGTGCTGGGTACCCTGGGATGATGCCTTCCCTGGGAGCACGGTGCATCAGTTCCCCTCAGCGTGTCCCCATCATGGTCCCCCCCAGCGCAGCCTCTGCTTGGTGCCAGTGCTGCTGAGGAGGGGCTGGTTCCCCACTGGCAGCCCTGGGTGTGGGGCCTTGGCCTCAGCTTTTTCCTCTCAGGTTACATTATCTTCTGGCCAGGCTTTTATTTTCGTAGATGCAGTAGCAGAGGGGGGGGGTCTGGGGGCAGCATGCTGCACCCCCTGCTCTCTGTACAGTTTTTGACCACATTAAACACCCCACAACTTTGAGTCCTACTCACACTTCCAGTGTGTCCTCTTGGTTTGTGTGTGTTGAGGTTCCTGGGGTGCAGAGGCTCCCAGAGAGCCAGGGGCTGGCACAGTGCTGCCAAGCTGGAGGTGGGAAGGGAAGGGCAGACTGTTTCTGGAGAGCCAGGGAGACCCGAGCTGGGCTCCATGAGGGCTGGGAGCTCCCCAGGAGCTGAGGGGCAGGCCTGTCAGCCTGGGGTTGTTGGCTGGGTTTACCAAGAGTCCGGTTCGTCTGGCAAGTCCGTGGTGACGAGGGAGGTCTGAGGTCAAGCTGAGACCTGTGGGTCCAGGACAGGGCTTCAGCTGGAGACCAACATACCCCAACACAGCAAGAAGAGGGAGGGCTCAGTGCTGAGCTTAAATAGAACCCCAGCCCTGGTGGGTGGGCAGTGGGTGAGTGGCAGCCCAGGTGAAGCCCAGGCTGTCTAGGGCTGGTGATGCTCCAGGACTTTGGCTCTGCTGTCCCTGTGGGGCTGGTCCCAGGGGCCCAGCTGGGGATGGAGAGGCAGCTGCCCAGCTCGTGGCCAGCCCAGGGTCCCATCCCATCCCCTCAGGGGGGGCTAAGTCCCGTGGCAGCACCGGGGCACCGGACAGGGCTGAGTCTGATGGTGCTGCTGGCACATGGCACGAGGGGAAGGCTGTGAGCTGCCGGCTGGGCACCAGCCAGAACCCAGCCCTGTCCCTGTCCACACCGCAGGGCCTCTTCTGGGACACCACATGTCCCGTCCCAGCACACATGTCCCGTCCCAGCACACGTCCCATCCCGTACACAAGTTCCCATCCCGGGGCATGTGGCTCCATCCCGGGACAGGCAGGCCCAGGCGGTGCTGGGGGCGGGCCGGGGCCGGGGCTGAGGGAGGCGGAGCTCCTCGGGCCGCGCCTCCGGGAGATCCGGGCCAGGCCGCGGCCGGAGCCGCCGTCAGTGCGGGCAGCAGCGGCGGCAGCGCCATGGCGGAGGCGCAGGAGGAGCCCGGGCGGCGCGGCAAGAGAGCGGGGACCAGGAACGAGGAACCGGCGGAGGCGGAGCCCGAACGGGACAGCCGGCGGCGGAGAAGGTGGGCGGCGGGCCGGGATCGGGGCAGAGATCCGGACCGGGACCGGCACTGGGGTCGAGATGGGGGCCGGGATAGGGTCCGGGATGGTGTTGGGGACCGGCATGGGGACGTGGGCTCGTCGGTCGCTGGCCGCGGTGCTGGCCCGGCCCGGCCCGCTGGCGGGTGCCGAGGCAGCGCTGAGCCCGGCCCGGCTCTCACCCCGCTCCACGGGCAGCTTCCAGCCAGCGGCGGAGTCCCGGGGAACCACCGTCCTGCACGAAACCATCAGCACCCGCCCGCAGCCCCTGCCAGGTGAGGCACTGAAGGGAGGGCACTTGTTGTGCCCCTGGGTCCCCACCGGACTGGAGCCGGTGCCAGTGCTGGTGCCAGTTCCAAGCCTCACGGGCAGTGCTGCCCGCTGACCCTGTCCACACACCTGTCCCAGCGAGGTACTTCGACACCAAGACAACAGAGCCCATCAGCTTCTTCTTGTCTGGCCTGGAGGAGCTGCTGTCCTGGCAGCCAGACCCCAACGATGAGTTCAACATCTCCACGGTGCCACTAGCGAAGCGCCAGCCCCCGCTCCACAGCAAGAGGCCCCGAACGCTGGTGTGCCATGACATGCGTGGCGGGTACCTGGAGGACAGGTATGTGCTGGGTGGAGAGGAGATGTGACAGCGGGGCTCAGCAACTCAAGCCCCAAACCTCTTCCAGTCCTACTTGATTTGTTTCCTGATGGCTTGGCCACAGGCAGGCAGGGATAGAAGGGTTTGGCCCATGGTGATTAGGGTGACCTTGCTTGGCCCAGCCCTAGCCAGGGTCTGCAGGGATGGCTCAGTGCCACAGATCTGTCTGGCTCCTGGGATGTGAGTCAGGCTCCTGCCCAGCCCCGCAGCTGTCTGCCGGCGTCCTTCCTGCGTTGCCCAACCTTCTTCCCGCTTGGCCACCCCAGGTTCATCCAGGGCTCAGCCACACGTAACCCCTATGTCTTCTACCACTGGCGGTACATTGACATCTTCGTCTACTTCAGCCACCACACTGTCACCATTCCGCCCGTGTGCTGGACCAATGCGGCGCACAGGAACGGCGTCCCCATGCTGGGTGAGGGCAGGGACAGCTGCAGGACTGGGTTGTGCATGGTGGGTGTGTTGGGGCATGTGTCCACATTGCTCTCACCACCTCCCCAGGCACATTCATCACGGAGTGGATGGATGGGGGGAAGCTGTGCGAGGCATTCCTGGCCAGTGGAGAGGAGGCATACAGCGCTGTGAGCCAGCAACTGGCCCGCATGGCCCAGCACTACCGCTTTGATGGCTGGCTGGTCAACATAGAGAACCCACTGAGTGTGAGCCATAGCTGCACCCTGCCCACCTCCTGCCTCCCCCATGACCCTCACCTTGCTCCATGGGGCCCCTTGCCCACCCACTGCCAACCTGTCCCTGCTCTTTCCTGTAGGCAGCAGCGGTGCAGAACCTGCCCCACTTCCTACGGCACCTCACGGCGCAGGTGCACCATGCTGTGCCAGGGGGGCTGGTCATCTGGTATGACAGTGTCCTGCAGAACGGCTCACTGACATGGCAGAACGAGCTGAACGGGCAGAACAGGTGAGGCTTGGCCCTACCTGGCCCACCACCTTGCCCAGGCAGAACCGGCCTGGGTGGGGGGTATGAGCCCACCCCAAACCCAGTGCTTAGAAGTGGTCAGGGTATGGCCTGCACAGCCCAAATTGGGGATGATGTGGGAACAGACACAAAATCTGCCCTGCCACCCTCACCCTTGTCCCCAGGGTGTTCTTTGATGCCTGTGACGGGCTGTTTACCAACTACAACTGGAAGGAGGAACACCTGGAGCGCACACGCAGGATGGCTGGGCCGCGCCACACTGATGTTTATGTTGGTGTTGATGTCTTTGCCCGTGGGGATGTGATTGGTGGTGGCTTAGACACTTACAAGGTGAGTATGCTGGAACCAAGACCCCATGGTCTTGTCCTGCCCCCACATGGGGCCAGTGGGACCTGAGGACTTGGGGACAGGGCAGGTGACACAGTGACCATCTGGCTTGCCACGTGCTTCTTACCACTTATCTCTGCAGTCCCTGCGCCTGATCCGCCAGCACAGCCTCTCTGCAGCCATCTTCGCTCCTGGATGGGTCTATGAGCACCTGGGGGAGGAAAACTTCCTTCACAATGAGAACAAGTGAGGCAGATGGCAGGGTGGGGGACTGCTGGGGGGACACGGGTCCAGCGCCCTCTGGGCAGGGGAGGACTATGGCTCAGTGGGACAGGGCTGCCAGGTGACAGTGGCAGCCTGCCAGGCCCAGGCTGGCCCTGCTGTACCCCAGAGCCACTCCAGAGTGGTGACCATAGCAGGGAGCTCTGCTCAGACACCTGCCTTTTCCTCCAGGTTCTGGGCTTTGCTGGCTGAGTACCTGCACACACACAGTATCTGCACCCTGCCCCTTGCCACCTCCTTCAGCCTGGGTATGGGCACCAGCAGGTTTCTGGATGGGAAGGTGGGTGCAGGGTGATGGCTCAGCTCTGGCCGGGCAGGGGGGTCCCTGTTCTTGGCCCCCAGCTCACCCTGTCCCACAGGAGGAAGAGTCCGGGCCCTGGTACAACCTGAGTGCACAGGAGATCCAGCCCCTCTACCTGGAGCGTGAGGGTGGGCTGAGCACCAGCTGCTGCTTGCAGGATGCCTGGTGTGGAGGCAGCTCCCTGAAGGTGCACGGGGAAATCCCCGCTGGCGAGAATCACGTAGCCACCCGGTGAGATGGGGGAGAATCCCCTTTGCCCCCTCCTCAGCTGGCCCCGAGCTGGCCCCATGCTGGCACCGGGCAGGGCTGTGCGGTCCCGGGGCCTCGCGGTGAGCTGCCGCGGGGCTCCCTGCCCGCACTGCCCAGCAGTCCTAACCCGATGTCTCTTTCTCTCCTCTCTCTTTCTCTCTCTGTCTCTCTGGGTGGACTTGGGGTCATCAGCCTTTTCTCTTTCCAGATGCCGGCGCCCCCCAAGCTTTTCCTGACCCTGCTCTACAAGCTGGAGGGGCCGCACCCCGAGGAGCTTTCTGTTGCGCTGGAGGTCACCACCTGGGACTCGAGTACCTGCCATGAGGACGTCACCTCCCTGCCTGGTGAGGACGCTGTCACCTCCCCTGTGGTCTCTGCAGGGAGCATCCGCTGTGGGGCACAGGACCCCCTGACCCCACTTCCTCCACAGAACCCAACGGCCGGCACCATCCCCGGTTCCTCCCCAAGCCGCCGCCCGGCCTCGCCAAGCTGCTCGCCGCTTGCCACCGTGGCTCCCAGGGCTGGACCAGCCGGTAAGTGCCCCGCCAGCACCTTGTGCCGGTGAGTGGGTGGGGGCACCCCAGGGCCGCCCCCAACACCGGGTCTGCTCCACCTTTTTGCTCTCAGGTGCTACGAGCTGGACCTGCAGAACTGCGGTCTGCGAGACCTGTCCCTGGCTGTGTCCCGCCACCAGCCCAGCCCGCAGGACACTCCCTTCACCTGCCTTCTCGGGGAGGTGCGGGTGAGTGTGTGCCGGAGGCCGTCCGGGAGCCGCTCCGGAGCTGCCGGGAGGGCGTGTGGGCACCCGGTGGGCACCCGGTGGGCACTCGGTGGGCACCCGCTGCTCCCGGTGCCGATGGTCCCGTGTTCCCCTCCCAGGTGCTGGACGCAGCCAGCGTGGCGGCCGCCCCGCCGGAGGTGCAGAACCTGTCGGCCTCGCAGCTCTGGTGGCAGGAGGGCCCCGGGCCGGGGCAGCTCTCGCTCAGCCTCACCCTGCGCTGGGCTTTCCCGCCCGGCCGGGGCAGCTGCTTCCGTCTGCTGAGCCAGGGCGCCCGGTGCCGCCGGGGCCAGACGCCGGTGCAGTTCCTGGGGCTGGCTCACGGCTGCCTGTACCGCGCCGTGGGGTTGCTGGTGCCGCGGCCGGAGGCCGGGCAGTCTTGCCGGCTGGAGCTGCTGGTGGAACCGGTGCTGCGCGACGAGCTGCCCGTGGAACCCGAGCGCTGGGGCCGGCTGGTACTGGTCTACTCCGAACCGGCCGGCGGAACCACCTGGGACGGGCATTAAAGGTGAGCGCGGTGCAGCCCTGCGTCCATGTCTCCCTGCGGGTGGGTGGGCTGCAGGCGGGGGGCACGGCAGAGCTGGTGCTGGAGGCTGAGAGGCTGGGGCTGCCTTTCGCCGCCCTGGCTCAGCGGGTTTCTCTTCTCCCAACCCGGTGGCTGGGGGGAAACGCTGAGGGGCTGCCCAGGGACCTCCCAGATCCTGCAGTTCTCGCTGCCTGCAAGCTGCCTGCACCTGCACCCGGGCTGGGGGCGGGAATGCCACGAGATCACCCCCAGCACCGCTTATGCTCGCCATGGACACCAGCCCCGAGGAGCTGTGCCCGTCCCCTGCGGACCCCACCTCAGCAGAGCCCGCCCCCCCTGCCCCTCCCCGGGCTTGGCAGGCAGCGGCTGCGCCCGAGCTTCTGCCGAGGAGAGAAAAATTATAGCAGCAATTATTTTCTTACAGTCTGGTGCACAAGCAATTAGCAGGCAGGGAGGCAGGAGAGCACGTTGCACAGCGGGGTCACCCAGCCCCGACCCCCCAGCACCCACCCGGTCCCACCAACAATGCTGGCTCCCAATCAGGAAAATTAATATGTCAGCAGTTAAACTGCTGCTTCTCCGGTGGGGGGACTCACTCAGAAATGAATTATCTGACAGTTTGAAAAATGACAGGCTTGGTGCAGCCAGGGGAGAGCTCCTGCCACGCCAGCACCCCACTCTGTTGCTAGGGTGAGGCTGGGGTCCAAGTGGATCCCCCCCTCATCTGCTGCAGGCTGAAGCCCCCTGCCCAGAGGTGTGCCAGGACAGCCAGAGCCACCATGCCAGCCCTGGCCCCATGCACCAGTCAAAACGAGAGTCGCCCTGGTTGAAGAAAGAAATCTTTATTAATAATTTCAATAATAATAATAATAATCCTTGTAATAATAATAATAATAATAATAATAATAATGTTTATTAGAATGGTCACACTTTTGAAGCATACAGGATGGGCTGGCGCCTGCCTGTGCGCCGGGGCTGGCGCAAGGGTTGCTGTAAGGAATAAGCCAGTACAGCGATGGACGGAGCTTTGTACAGGGGGGCACAGGGCCGGGGCAGACAGGGCTATGTACACTGGGAATAGAAAAGGGGGAGCGTCGGGGGCATCTGCAGACCTATAAAGTGAGGTTTAGAGGAGTGGCGGAGCCACGCAGGGTGGGGGGCTGGGCGCGAGGCAGTCCCACGGGACAGGGCTGCACCCCAAGGTGGGCTTTGTGTCACCTCAGTGCCATCAGACCTGTCGCACTGGCTGCTGCAGACCAGTCCTGGGGCTTGGGCCAGTCACCGGGAGCGATGCCAGACTCCAGTCCTGGGCGATGCAATGGCTGGGGGCTGGCAAGGTCCCACTGTCTCTGAGAGGGACAGGTGGCTGTGAGCACGTCCCATGCCACGAAGCGCACAGAAGTGGGAGTGGGATTGGGGCAGTCCCCACCCTGGCTCCACACAGGGAGCTGTGAGTGGCATCAGTCAGGGCTGCTTGCTGTGGGGTGGGAGCCCCGGGTGTGTCAGGGGATAGAGGGGATGGAAGGAAAGGAAGGAAAGGAAGGAAAGGAAGGAAAGGAAGGAAAGGAAGGAAAGGAAGGAAAGGAAGGAAAGGAAGGAAAGGAAGGAAAGGAAGGAAAGGAAGGAAAGGAAGGAAAGGAAGGAAAGGAAGGAAAGGAAGGAAAGGAAGGAAAGGAAGGAAAGGAAGGAAAGGAAGGAAAGGAAGGAAAGGAAGGGCAAGCGAGTTGCAAGCTCCTCTTAACAAAAATTCCCTTTAAAAGGCAGAGGCTCATCCCCCTGCAACACCCAGCGCCTCAGCAAAGCGGCCACGCTGCCACCCCAGCTCTGCCCAGGAGGCCTTACACACTCTACACACTGGTGACCGGCAAGTGCCAGAGCTCAGGAAACACAAAGCCAGGTTCCCACCCAGTCCCCAGAGCCGGTGAAGGGGCAGCATGCCGCAGTGCTCCGCTGGCACCCCCAGCGCTGCCACGCCGGGGCTGTAAGGAAGACGTGGTGCCCAGGCCCTGGGCGGGTGGGGGTCCCTATGGATGCCCCGCGATCGGCGCTGTGCTGGCTCTCCCTCCCTGCTGCAGGGCCAAGGCAGAGAGGGCCCCTCCAGCGTGTCCAGCTGGTTCGTGCTCACCATGGCGCTCCTCCGGGACTCGCTCACTCGGTGTGTGTGTGGACAGTATGGGACGTTCACTTGGCTGCTGCCACTTTGCTTTTTTTTTTTTTTCTTTTCTTTTTCCTTTTTTTTTTTTTTTTGTTTTTTGTTTGTTGTTGCTTTGCTTTTAGTGTTTTGGGGTTTTTTTGTCTTTGTTTTTTTGTCATGGATTTGTTTGGTTTGTTTTTTTTGCCCTTCCTGGTCCCAGAAGGAAACAGCCACAGTTTCACTACAACAGAAACAAGAGAGGCAGGTCTTGCTGGAGCAGCATGAGGGGCAGCCTGGCCCAGCAACTGGCTGAGAAGGATGTGGGCACCAGCCCAGCCCCCCTCCAGCCCCACACGGCATCTCACTCCTGTGCAGCCACCTGCCCCAGAGTGTAAAATAATAGAATCCCAGACTGGTTTGGGGTGGAAGGGGCCTTTAAAGGCCATCCATTCCAAGCCCCTGCCATGGGCAGGGACACCTTCCACCAGACCAGGTTGCTCTAAGCCCCATCCAACCTGGTCTGGAGCACTTCCATGGATGGAGCAGCCGCAGCTTCTCTGGGCAACCTGGGCCAGGGGGCTCACCACTGCAGCACAGTTGCCCCAGGGAAGTGCTACTGCCTAGGGGGGCTCTTCAGGGGGTCCTGCAAACATCTAGCCTGGCTCTGCCCCCAAGTAGCACACAGCAACCCCCACAAGCTGCTGTCTCTCCCAGGGGAGCAGTGGGTCTGCCACTGGCACTGTGCCCCCCCATGCCTGCAGGCAAAGCATCCCTACCTGCTTTGCAGGAGGACAAGGCCCCTGCACCCCAAGCAAAGGCAGCACCCACTGGGGTAACCATGCTGGAGCTGCCCGGGAATCCCCTGACCCAGCTTTGGGAATGGGTGCTGTTGGGGCCAAGGGTCCCAGAGATGTCAGGGTCAGGAGCTGCCTGGGGCCCCACAGCACTGGGCAGCACCGAGGCGCAGGATTGCACCGGGGCAGGCGGGCAGCACAGGAGAGGCGGGCAGTAGGATGGAGCAGCTCGAGGGAACCCCATGGCATGGGCTGCCAAGGCCCCACAGAGCCCAGTGGACTCCAGCCCCAGCAGCCCCGCGGTCCCTCCGGCGCCCGGCCCGGCTCTGTCTGCCTGGTTTGGTTTGGTGCTAGTGAGCGCTCAGGGTTAGTGGTGGGAGGGGCTGGGTCTGTCTTGCTAGTAGGGAGTGAAGCGGCTGTACCCTCCTCGGTATAGACTAGCCTGTAACATCAAAGATGAAAAAAAAGCCAATCAGTATTCGAGAGAGGCAAAGAGCCCAGTTCTTCTTTTTTTTTTTTGTTTTTTTTTTTTGTTTTTTTTTTTGTTTGTTTGTTTGTTTGTTTGTTTTAGTTTTTCTTTTTTTCTCTGCAAAGTGACACCAAATTGCTTCTCCTTGTGAAGTGAGGGGTGGACAGGGCCAAGAGACCCCAGTGCTGCCCTGGCTTGAGGACAGCCAGTGCCCCAACTGCCCCCACCATAGCACCAACATGGATGGGTCTTCTGGTGCCCACGGAGGACCCCATCTCATCCCTGCTGCAGCACTGGGCTGGTGCCCACCCTGCCCATCCCTCAGGAATGGAAAGGCTGCAGCCCCTTGCTACCGGCTACCTGGGGCCAGGGGAGTCAAGGGGTGCTTGGCAGCCCAACCCCATCCCCTGCTTGGGGGTGAGTGGGTTAAAAAAATAGGAAGAAAAAGATGGTTTGGCTTTGAGAACCTGCCCATGAGTGGAATTTTTCATCTTTGATGCTGGTTGCAAGGCTAGCTAGAAGTGTGTGGGTGGGCTGATGGGTGCTCCTGTCCCTTGGCTGCACATGGGTCCAGAAAAGGGGTCCCGGTCCCAGGCAGCTGGTGCAGGGGGCAGCTGGGGTGGGGGTTCCCTTGTCTTGCCTGCTTGTGGACAGAGCCGGGCAGGGGCCGTGCTGCTCCCCGCTCCCCTCCCACAGCCCCTATGTGGGGGCTGCCCCATGCCCCTCACTGCCCTCACACCCTGCAGGCTCCCTAGGCTGGCTGCAGCTCACACCAGGAAGCAAAGAAAGTCCATGGGGCTGCTCTTACCATGGTGCCAATGCTGTAGGTGGCGGCGGGGCCGATGGTGTGGTGGTAGGGGTCTGCTGCTGCATACACTCTGCCGTAACTAGAAGCAAACACAGCAGTGGGTGTTAGTGACTGGGGAAAGGATCCTGTGTCCCCTCAATGCCCCCCAGCCCTGGCCACTGCTTCCCCCTGGCAGCCCCCAGGACCTTCCCACTTCTCTTGGGCACCACCCCTGCCAGAAGGAGCCATGGGGTTCCCTTCTCAGGAGACCCTCATGGTGCCTGGCTCCATCTTTGTCTCATGGGGCATAAACGCTGGGGTGTGCCAGACCAGGTGGTGCAGGGGGAGAGGTGGGACATCCCCTCCATCCCCAGAGCCATACCCCTGGGGTAGGGGTGCTTACCTGTCGCTGTATGCTGCTGCTGCAGCTGCGGGCTGGGCGTATCTGTAGGCAGCATAGCCCCCCTGCAGCAGAGGAGAGACTGTGTCAGGGAGGGGGGCAGCACCCACCGGCAGCAGCTTGGGGGGCTGGGGTGGTTGAGCACCCCCTGGGCACTTCCCAGGGCAGCAGTGGGACCCCACAGGGATTAGGTGCCTGTGCCACCAGGCACGCACCAGCCTCATTACCATTCCCCAGGGGCTCCCACAAACATTAACCTTAAAAAGTTAGATTTCCAGAGGAGAGAATGTCACCTCCCTGATGGCTTTAATGAGGTGTCACATTAGATAAATCCTTCAGCTGCCCGCCTGAAATATCGCCAGTGGCTTCTTAAATATGGAGGTTAAATGCAGGTGTAAGACAGTGCACTGGCGCTTGCTGAGGCCATAAATCCTGTGCAGTGCTGTCCCTGTGAGGGGCCTGGTGGGGGGCACAGGACCCACGTGGTGCCACCCTGCTTGCTCTGGAAGAGTCATGCTCACATCCCCACTCACATCCCTACTTCACCTGCCATCCCCAGGGGAAGGGGCCAGCTGGGAAAGAGCCCCGGGTGGAGCTGCTCAATGCCACTTGTCCCCACTGCTGGCACAGGGTCCCAGGCACAGCCCAGAGCCTGGCATGGCACTTACGTAGATCTCGGCTCCGTAGAATCCATCCTGGTAGACAACCCTGCAAAGGAGGCGGAGGTGTCAGAACCAGTGTCACCATCTGAGAGGGACTGGGGATGACCTGGGGGAGCAGCTAGCAGCACAACCATCGGGTGTGCAGCTGTCCTGGCAGCCTGGGGACACCAGAAACCGGTGGGGAACTCCAGAGAGGGCAGAGATGTGGGGATGGGTAGAAGACATGGCCAAGGACAGGGGATGCCATAGGGATGGAGGAGTCTGGGGCACAAACTGCTGGGAGCAACCACATGGCCATGGCCTGCCTGGCACCAGATGTGCGTCAGGAGAGAGAATTTCTACTGAACCAAGGGACATGGCTGGAGTCACTGTCCCTGCCTGGGGGCACAGGAGACTGGTGAGGGGCCCTGCCAGCAGCCTGGGTGGTTCCACAGAGCCTGAGGCCAGGCAGGTGCTGGGGAGCCACAGCACATTCCCAAAGTGCAAGAGCCCAGCAATGCCAGTGTGGATGGCAGCATAGCTGTGCACATCCCCCTGCCCCGAGGTGCCCCCCGCCCCAGAACTCACGCGCCATAGGTGGGGATGGGTGGTGGTGGGGGGGCAGCTCGGAAGGTGTTGTAGACGGCACGTCCTCGTCCCCGTAAGTGTGCCCCTCGGTAGGCCACGGCTGTCCCCGTGGCAGGGTACGGGAACCCCGTTACTGCAGGAGGGAGGGGACAAACATGGGAGGCAGCCACCACCTGCCTCTGTACCCTGCTGGGGACTTGTCCCATGGGACACAGGGGTGGGAAGACAGGAGCTGTGCACACAGGAGTGCAGGAGGGGGAGAGGGGATGGGAGCTGGACCCAACATTACCTGCGTAGAACTCAGGGCCATAGACTGCTCCCACCACCGGGTTCAGCTTCCAGCCTGCAGGCAGAGAGGCTATGAGGCTGTGGCACCCCCGTGCAGTGTCCCCCCACCCCTGACTGGGCTCCAGGGACTCCCCTGCCCAGCGCAGCTCCTTGTGCTGGACCTTACCATTTGTGTAGGGGTTGGCTGCCTTCTTGTTGGTCATGACCCGGGCCGTGGCGTTGTTCACCTGCCAAGAGAGGGGATGGGGACTCAGCACTGGTGGCAGTGGGGATGGCCATGCCTCTTGGCCATGTTCGGCACGCACCACGCTGCTGCTCAGATGCAAAGGAGAAATAGGAGGAGGAGTCCCTGCCTGCAGCCACCCTGCTGTGACAGTCCTGCCCTGGCTCTAACCATGGACCTGGGTCAGGCTGGTGGCTTAGGTTCTGATCACTGCAGTGCCAGCTCAGGCCAAGCCCCAGTGTGCTGCCACCAGGCTTGGCCACCTCTGTCCCCCCCCCATGCCTGGCACTGCAGGAAAAAGGTGGCAGGAGCCCAGGTCGCTCCTGTAAGCTCCTGCCTGGCTTTGTTGGATATGTTCACCAAAAGGCAGGGCCTGGCCACAGGGCATTGCTGTACCCTGCCAGGCAGCCCCTCCCAGCACTCAGCACTACAGGGACATTTGTGTCCTGTGGTTCGCAGTGTTCAGCAAGGTGCTGCCAACAAATGGGCAGAGCCTGATCCCTGAGCCTGGCTCAAAGAAATGCAAGCCTCAGGAGCCCTGAGCAGTATCCTTCCCCCCTGCTGCAGGAGAGGTGGGACAGCACATGGAGCAGAGCCCACGGAGGCTGCAGAGCAGGCACAGGTGCTGTGGGCAGCTGGGGTCTGCCAGATGCCTCTATAACCAGGGGAAACACAGCCAGAGCCTGGGTGGGTGCCCCAGCTCAACTTGTGTGAGCTGGACAGTCCTTGCACCAAGTGATGACCTGCCCAGCAGCTGGCACACATGCTCCTGTGCCACATTCATAGACGCATGCACCCACCAGGCAACCTCCCCTGGGGCATGCGGGACTAGGACTAGGGTGGGCCCCAGGGCTGTCCCAAAGCATCCCTGGGCAGGGGGGATGCACACACACACAGCCATGGCACTAGCACACTTATCTGAGCACCTCAATCTTCCGGCCCTCTACGATGGTGCCATTCAGCTTCTCCCGTGCCCGGTCGGCATCTGTGCTAGTTTCAAAAGTTACAAACCCAAAACCCTGTGAGCAGAGGAGAAAAGGAGAAAGAAAGAGACAGAGAGAGACAGAGAGAGGGTGTGAGGACAGAGAGAGAGAGGGGGTGAATCAGGAGAGCTGGCACAGGAGGTGAGGCTACTGCAGTGCAGAGATGGAGAGCCCGGGTCAGGGCCCCCGCTGGGTCCGGGGGTCCTGGCTGAGGCCCCAGCACCACCTGCAAGCTGGGAAAAGAGCCTGGGAGAAGGGGCACAGAAAGCAGGGAAGATACAACAGACACATCCACACACAGAGGGACACAAGCTGCCAGCACAGGGAGACAGAGAAAGCCCTCCACTCCCTCCAGTGCTTGGGGAGCAGGGACCTGCACAGCCCCCCAGGTGCTGCAGGGCAGCAGGACAGGGCTGCCCCAAGGCAGGGTACCCTGTGCCTGGGTCCCGCAGGCAGGAGAGGAGGGGAGAGCAGGCAGAAGAGTCCCCAAACATCCCAGCTCCACCTGCCCCCCTCCCCAGGGCTCGCTGTAACAGCGCCGGCCACTGGCAGCACCCACCTTGGAGCCCCGCTCATTGAAAATGATCTCCACGTCCAGAATCTTCCCGAATTGCTGCAAGCAGAGAGCAGAGGGATGAGGGCCTGCAGAGCCCCTGCATATGCCCCCAGAGGCTGCCTCAGGGGACAGCCATTCAGAGAGCAGCCTGAGCACAAACCCAGCTGTGAACCAGGGCACTCCTGGCCAGCAGTGGCATGAAGGCACTGTGGAACACTGCTGGCTGGGCTGTGCAGGGCAGACCCTCAGAAGGGGACAGTGCTGGGTCCCTGCAGTGCATTGCCCGAGCAGGGAGCAGTGGAACGCATGTGGCTGGATAGGGTTGAACTCACCCCAAACATTTGCCGCAGGTCAGGGTCTCGGAATCGGAAGGGGATGTTGGAGACGTGTAACCTTTTGGGCTGCTGCTTGTCTGTGTTGTCTGAGGAGTGTAGCTGCTGGCTGTCTGTCTGTGCCGCCTCGTCTGTCTGCTGCAGGAATCACCACTGGCCGTCAGCCACCAGCTCTGTGTTCCCCCGGTGGGGGTCCAGGCTCAGAGACTGTCCCCTCCCCTGCACTTGGCCCCAGGGACAGCCCATACCCTGCAGTCCTCAAGCTCCAGGCAGCACCTTGCAGGTTTCCCACCAGCAGAAGACAGTGCAGCGCAGGAGCCCCAGTCCCAGCAGGGCCATGGGGGGGATCCCAGCACTCCCTGCATCACCTGGGGGGGCACACCCTGGGGAGGGTGAGTCCTGGAAAAGGGCGGGGGGTGACTCCCAGCAGAGAGCCCAACAGCATCAGGTGGCCTGGCGCTGGCCCGTGTCCTCCTGGTCACTCAGTGGCACGGTGACCCAGGGCAGTGATGGCAGCACAGGGGGTGTGACAGACCCCGCACGGGGCTGCTGAGGCCAGGATGGGAAATGCTCCGCTCAGCACTTTCCCCAGCGCTGCATTACAAGCCCGTAATTGAAGCTATCTGGTGGGAAGGCAGCCAAGCAGGTAGATTACAAGTGATTAGAAATGACGGGAGGGGCCGCGAGGGATGGAGGGAGGGAAAGCGCCGGCGGCCGCGGTGGGGGCACCCAGGGGGTCCTTACCGGTACCGTCTGCGTCCCTGCTATGGACTGTGTGCTGGCGTCGGTGCCCGGCTGCTCGGCGTGGCTCTGTGCTGGTGTGTAGAGGGTCATGGCGTGCTCCGGTACTGTGCTTTGCCCCGAGTAGTCCTGCGTGGGGTGGGGGTGCGGCGGTGCGTACTCTGCGGGGATCCCGTTCTGGGGGGGTGGAGGGTACTGGGCCGGGGGATAGGGCTGAGCCATCGCGTCTGGCGGAGCCGTGGCGTCCTGGTTACCCTGCCAAGACAGCAGCACCGTCCCACTCACCCACCGATGTTCCCAGACTGCCTGGGCTGCGACCTGCCCCACGGAGGGGTCCTGGTCCCTGCAGCCAGACCCAGAGACCCCAGCCCCACCAAGCCTCTGCCTTTGGTGTCCCCCCAAAACCTCAGACCTGCTATCTCTGTGCTGCAGCTGCATCACCCACAACTGAAGCCCCATCCTCTCCTACCTCGAGGCGCTGCCTGCACTGGGACTGGGGCAGCCGGGGGTCAGAGCTCCCCCCTGCACATCAGCCATACTGCAGGAAAGGAAACTGGGGCAGCCACCGGACCCCATGTGGGGCAAAGCCAAGCCAGGCTGTCAGCATTTCTCCAGGGGGTCTGCACGGCATCAGCCCCCACCAGCAGCAAACCCGGTCTCCCAGTGGCAGCAGAGGGGAGGGTGGCTGGGGAGGAAGGGAGAAGCCAGGGAAAGGAAGGATGTTGATGGTCCCTTGGCAAATACCAGACAGGGATCAATTAACTGCTAAATATTTGATAAGGCCCTTTGCTCTAACACAGCTGGCCTGGCTGCCCTAGTCAAACGGGGTGAGAGCTGCACCTGCACCAGGGGCGGGGGGCTATCCACCAGAGGAGCAGCATGGGGCTGCCAACCCACCCCTCCCCTGCCCGCCCACCACCCCCTGCCCATCCTCACAGCTCTCCCACCCTGCACGCGTGTGTGCTGTACCCGCCACGGCACACAGACAGCAGCAGCCCCCACCGGCAGCCCCTCGGATGCTTTACAGCCCCCCCGTGGCCGCCTCTCGCCCATGAAATACATCTGTGGCTCAGCCCGTGGAAAAAAGCTTCTTAATTGTGTATGCCACCAATTTATGATACGGAGGGATGTCGGGGGGGGGGGGGTGGTGTCTGCACTGCCAGCCGCCATCCCCAGCTGGCAGGGCTGTTGGGAGGCAGCGGAGCCACACCGGGGGCACAGTGGGGACCACATGAGCACCTGGTGTGAATAATCCCGCTATAGATCTGCAAGTCATGGGCAGCCTCACCAGCACTGTCCCTGCTGACTCAGATGCTCGGGGACTCACCAGACACACCCGGCAGTGCAGGCCGGCGCTGCCAATGCTGCGGGACAAGGGGTCCCGTCTGAACTGGGCTGAGCCAGGCAGCCAGGTCAGTGGTCCTGCTTGTCTTGCAGGTGCAAACTGGACTTGATGCCTGGGTTGGGCAGACAGCAAAGGTCACTGTGGTCATGTTCCTGGCCCTCCCTGCCTGTGATCCCAGATCCCAGCACCTGGCCATCCCTGCCCATGTGCACAGAGCAGCTTGCAGCGCTCCTGCATGTTCTGCACTGGACACTTGTCCTTGCTGTCACCATAGGCAGGATCAGCCACTGTCACAGCAGGGATGGGTAGTGCTGCCTGGGAAGGACAAGCCAGTGGGTGGGGGATGCAGATGGATGCAAGGGCAGGAACTATCCCCACCTGCCCAGGTCTTGGGCCCTGCTGGCTCCTTGCCAGCCCATCCCGACAGCCACGTTCGTATCAGTTATTAATTAGGGCTGTTGGAGTGCTTGTCAGCCCACGTATTATTTCATTCAGGGATCATTAGGTTCCCTGGTTTTGCTGCTGGCTGTCGCTGGGGCTGCTGGTGCTGCAGAGGTGCAGATCTATGGTGCCCAGAACCTCCCACCAGTAGTGTCTGTTCACCCTGGGCAGGGATGGGGGCTGCCAGGGGTGAGGGCTCTGGGCTGGGGATAGAGGCAGGTTTGGCTGCAAGATGCTTGTTGGCATCATAGGGAAATGGCTGCTGCTGGGCTCTGCCACCCCATGCTGCTGGCATCCGCCCTGGCTGCCAGCTACACAGGAAGAGCCCCATCCGTAGGCACCCTGAGCATCCTGGACCCTCTGCTCCTCTTAGGAGGGTTTCTGGGTCCCTGGCCCCATAGCAATCCATATCCTATGTCCCTCCCTGTGCCAAGTGCCTGGGAGGTCCTAGGGACCCACCCCTGTACCCTGGGGAGGCAGCCGGGTGCTCCCAGGTTGGAGTGCTGTGGGAGTCCATGGCAGGGTGCTGGTCTGTGGGTGCTGGGGACAGCGGTCTCCAAGGGACGTCCCTTGGACACACATCCCACAGGCCTCCCAGTACACAGGGTATGATCCTGCACAGCTCATTGTAGGGCCACTTTCTCACTCACATTAAAAGAAATTCTGATAATTAATGGCCCATGGCCTTCATTTAGTAAACAAGAAAGATTAGAGCAGTGTCTGAGACTGAGAGCAGAGCAAAGCTGGCAGTACTGAACGCAGCACAAGGGGCATGAGAAGCACCCTACTACCCGTGCTGCTTGAGTGGGAAACCAGCAGGGCTGCAGCACGGCCCTGTGCCAAATCACCATGGCCTGAGGGACAGTAGCAGAGGGGCTGAGATGGGGAAAAGCAGCACTGGGATGTGCAGCACAGGCTGCTGTGTCCCGCAGGCTGGCGGGTGTCCCGCTGCCTCCTGGCTCCTTGGCAGAGCACTGCACCGAGGGGCACAGGAAGCCCCCAGGGCCAGGGAGAGTCCCCTGAGACTGGCTCAGTCTCCTTGGCTGCAGGATGTCACTCCATGAGCCCAGCCCTGCAGGTCAGAACTGGTGGGACGCCAAGGTCCCCTACACAGCGTCCCCTGCATGGTGTCCCCTACCCTGCCCATGGCTCAGCCCAGTGCCACCAGCCCTGCGCAGCGGCTGCCGCAGCAGGCAGGGGGTGGATATCATCTTTAGCTGATTAAATGTCCCTCATTAACGAGTTTCTTTAATTAATGAAGTTTTTTTTGTTTGCTCCACTTGCTTTCTTCCCACCGCACTCTGCCTCCTCAGCACAATCCAGGCCATTTCCTTTCAAGTCATTTAGCGCGTGGGGCCGGTTCCTGCCGACGCCGCACTTTGGTGATTGCGCCTGTCAGCTCGGGGCTGACGACGCCATTTTTAACATTTGCTCCTTTTTTAAGAAAATAATGCACCGGGAGCCCCTGACCTCAGAGGATGTGTCTGAGCAATTATCCAAGAGCAGAGTATCTGCACTCCTGAGAGGGCACCTGGTGGCCGTGGGCACCCTGCAGTGTGCCAGCACTCCTTGCCCATCACCAGGGTGTGAAAGTGTAGTGTGCCACCTCCCTGATTTATTGACTGCTCACAAGCAACTCACCTGCTGTCACTGTCCCCTGGCCATGAATGGACAGCCTGGTGGCCCCATGGTGGCCCTGCAAAGCCAGCAGTGACCCATGCTCACACTCAACCAGAGCCAGCACACATAGTGGTGATATATACCCAGCCTGCCTGGGGGCTGCTCCCCTCCCCTCTGGCCACCAACCCTCTGTGCCCAGAGTCACCTCCAAAAGCCATCTCATGATAGGGGATGTGAGAAGGGAGCCCCAAGGGCGGTGAGCCCAGAGGAGCCAGCAGTCCAGGAAGAAAAGGCAATGTGGATCCACTGGCAGCCCTGGCTAGCTGGCCCAGTTCTGGTCCCCAATGCCTGCACCTGTCCCACTGCCTCCACCAGGAGCCAGCAACCTGCCAAGGGATACAGCCAGAGGTGAGGGTATCTACACCAGCACAGCACACACACCAGCTACCAAGATGCTCAGCAAATGACCCAGTGGCAGCTGGGGGGTCCTCACACGACCCCACGAGTCCCCCAGGCACCCAGGGCCACATGGCTGTGCTGTCACTGTGGGCTACCAGGAGGCTGTGCCCAGTGCAGCTCATCTGCGTGACAGCCACAACATCCCCGCTTTGATCCGGCCACTCGCTCATGCTAATGACTGTCAACATGCAACAGAGGCCACGGAGGGGAAGAGAATTACTCCCTGAGAAGGAATTGACTGATCCCCGTAATTTCTCAAGGAATCACTGACCTGTGAATATTTCATTACCCAAACGCGGCGCCGTCCATACCAAGCAGCACGCCCGGCCCCGGGCAGGCACCAAGCAGCCGCAGAGCCCCCGGGTGCGGTGGCAGAGCGGGGCTGGGGATGTCCCTGACCCCCGAAGGGACAAGCCCTACTGGCGGCGGGGCTGGGGGGAGATGGCGGCGGGTCCCTGCTTCCCTCTCCACACCGGGAACCATCACGGATATTCCCCCTGGAAGGAGCATGGAAGGAGCTGCAGAGGCCAGAGATGGCAGCCACTATGGTCTGTGTCCTCCTGGAGGAGGGGACAGACGGATAATGGGTGCTCCTGGGGGATGCATGGCACAGAGCCGGACAGGCCAGGCAGGACCCGCGGCTGGTGAGTGAGGCGAGTGAGGAGGAGGAGCAGGGGGCAGGCAGGGCCACCTGCTGCCATGGGAAAACCACCCTTTTCCCGGGCTGCCACACGCTGTCCTGGCGCCTCCTGTCCCCCGTCCCCTGCACCAGGACCCTGCAAGAGGGGAGCAGCCCCAGGGCAAGGGGGGCCCCTCAGCTCCCGCGGGCACAGCCCGGCTGCCACGGCCGGGGCTGGAGGAAGGAGGCGGTAGCCATGCGATATCCCGCAGGACGGGACGCGGTCCCTCCGGCGTGGGGCTGGAGGGCAGGAGGGTCCGGTCCCTGCCCCTGGCTCCGCTAGCCGGAAACTTCGGAGCTGAGGCTGCATGAAATATTCATGAAGTAAATGGTGCAATTTCATCTGCATTCAGCCAACTTCATGTATATTTCAGAATATTATGAAATGATAATGTTGTGTAACCGAGGCGAGACAGGGGTGCTGGGGGTGGTCCCAGCCACTCCACAATTCCCCCCACACCCCATCCCTGGTGCTCACAGCTCTCAGGTGCCCGTGCTGTTGCACCGGGGAGAGACCGGGCTGCGTCAGCGCCGGAGCTGTGCCAGGATCAGGCCCACACTGAGGGGAGGATCTGATCTGATCCGCTCCGGGACGCGCGGTGCTCTCCTCCCTCCCGAGCAGGGCCCGGCGGTGCCGGGGCTCACCCGCAGCTGCTCCCAGACCCAGTCGGATGCTGCTGCGGGGCAGTAGCCAGGCCACCCCCTGTCACAGCCCTTACAGGCACACCGGAGCAAGGCAGACCTGGCATACATGGTGTTGGCCGGGATTCCCAGCACTGCTTAGTCCCCAGTGGCCACCAAAGGGTCTGGGACAGGTGAGCACGTGAGGCACAACCCTGGGGTTGGGGATGGCTGGGGAAGACCCAAGTCTTCAGCAGTATCCCCCTGAACAACCTGCTCCTCCTGAGTCCCTGGCACCTGCCTAGAGGCTGTGCCTGCCTGGGGACCAGTGTTACCCCACCAGCTGCCCCCATTGGCTCCCTGGCACCTATGGCATTTGTGTGGCACTGCCAGAGCTACCGGCAGCTGGATCGAGGCAGCTCAAGGGACAGGGATCAACAGCCACGTCCACCAGCCTCACGCCTCTCCTACCAGCACCAGCCCAGACCCCCGTCCCTGGGAGCCCACCCATGTCCCCCTGTCCCATGTCACCGGGGCGCTGGCACAGCTACACGTGGTGCTGGTTGGCTCCTGCGCATGCTCACAATGGCTGGCGTGGGTGCTCGGGGACCCGCGGACACGCGTGTGCACCCCAATGAGCTCCTGCACGCAGCCCTCTCTAATAGGCAGTCAGGAGCATAATTTTTCCTCTAATTACATATTCAGCACTTCTGAGAAAATGAGATTTTGGTAATTCAATTGGACTGAGAAGCAGGGCTATAATAAAATGAAATTTGTAACAATCGCGCAGTTAAATTAGTTAAATGGAGAGGAAGGAGCTGTGGAAAATTGACCCCTAGATCTCCTAAAGACTAATCAGACATTTGAACCAAGTTGCGCTAACAAACCCCTGGGGTGTTGCGGCAGCAAAGCGAGGGGGAAACCAGAGACACTGGGAGGGAAGAGCTGGAAAAGAGCTGGGACCACACGGTGCTTCAGAGGGGACCCCCCCCAGCTCTGGTCCAAGGGTTGGACAGGGTGGGATTGGTGGGGATCGTGCTCTGGTACAGTGATGGTGCCATGCCCTGTGACACCAGACAGAACCCGTGACCAGGATGGCACTGGGTCTTTGGTTGCTGGGTCCTGGAGATGGCCCATGCCCTGCAAGCCACTGCTCCCACCAGCTACCTGACAGGCACCAAATCCTTGCTAGGCACTGGGACACAAGGGTGCACAGAGGATGGTGGGTGCTCCCTCTTTGCCAGCATGAGAACAGCAGGACAGGGACAGGCATGCCACAGCACACTGCATCAGGCAGGCACACTGGTCAGGAGAGGGCATCCTGCAAGCTGGTAGGGCTCTGCAGCAGGTACACAGTAATTAGCCCCAGTATTTATCTTGTTATCCATCTTTTTTATTTTTTTCTTGTAAAAGAAAAGAAGAAAAAAGACAAGTTTCTCATTTGCAAGTTAATTAGTCTAATTAGCTCTAATTAAGAGCTCCCCACACAATGCAGTTCACAAATAAGCTGCCACTGTCGCCTGCTCCTGCTCTTCTCTCCCCATTTTTGATTTTACACAAGAGTTATTTGAAGGCTATGGCTGGTGCTGTGGCAGGAAGACACTGAATGGGTGCAGCTGGGGGGACAGAGGGGACCCCCAGGATGGGGGCTGCTCCTCTGGCCCCTCAGTAGGGGCTGAGCTGGCCCCACACCAGTCCCCACGCATCTGCCAGAGCAGGGATGCAGCCAGACCTGCCGTGTCCCTCTGCCATGGGGCCACCAGTGGCTGCCATCATCCTGCAGCCCATCAGCCAGCATGGCAGCCACATCCACAGCAGGGATGTTGAATCCACAGCTTTCCACAGCCTGGAGCCCCCTCTGCTCTGTCCCAGCTCCTTCCTCAGACATCTGGTTCCCTCCTGTGCCAAGGCACCTTTCACGGTGTGCCCCAGTGCTGGCACTTTCCCAGCCCCACACCTGCTCACTGACACCACCTGCACCAAAGGGGTCGATGCCTTTTCTGGAGGGGCTGTGATGCCCCATGGCACCAGCACTGCTTGACAGCTCTGCCACTGAACCCCAGTGTTTGAGAGACACCAGATCTGGTGATGGGGCAGCACAGCTCACACTGCCTGCAGAGCCACTCTGCTCATGGTGGTGGCAGAGCCCCGCTGCCAAGGTCCCTCTGGTGTGACAGACGCAATGCACCCAGGCACTCGAGTCCCACACAGAGCCGGGGCAGCAGCTCTGGCCCTGTGGGGAGCCAAGGCACCACCATGACTCTGCAGATGCCCAGAGCAGTGAGGAGCCCAGGGTGTTTGGCCCCAGCCTGGCTACAAACCCTGAAGCTGGAAAATCCAGTTTCAAATGCACTTTCCCATTTCATGCTGGGCCCTGGGCACGGCTGGCTGTGGGCAGGGGGCAGCCAGAGCGGGGGAAGATGCTGTGGGCAGCCTGTGCCCACTTTCCTAATTAGCTTTCCTTCTTTGTTAAACCGTACCCCTCCACCGGCTGCCTGTAATGCTTTAAAGAATGATAGATACTAAATCTAATTTAATCTACTCATTCACCCATCACTATAGTACTAAAATAGGAATATACCTATAAAAAGAACTTCACCAGGCAGTGTAGGCCTGAATTACAGCTATTGTGGGAAAACCAGCTTTGCAAAGATAAAATTAATGTCAGTGTTTTCAATATATTAAGGAAAAAAAAAAAAAAAAAAAAGGAAAATGTGGGGTTTTTTTGGGCCCTGAAGCCCATCCTCCGTGGTGCAAGCGTGGCGGCTGCTGCAGTGTGGGCACTCGGCTGGAGCCGGAGCTGCGGTGCCGGGTCTTGCATCCACACAACGTGTGAGCTGGGGGAGAAACCGGGTCTGAAATGAACCTGCTGCTGCAACACACTACAACATGGTTTGGAATAGACTTACTCCCTAAAAATATAATATGCTAAACTTGGCAGCAGTCCTTTTGGAAAGGAATTTTCCAAGCAGCCTTTTGCAGAGGTTGTTTCCTGGTGGTCCGGTGACTGCCTGGAGGAGCCTCCTGCACCATGTGTGACAGTGGGCACCAGGGTGCCCCAGTGAGTGATGCTGAGGGGGCAGCTCTACAGCAGTCCCAGTGCCTCTCCACATCCCCTATGCCATGTCCATCCCCACAGGCACAGTGCTGCCTGTGCCTGGGTTTGCACCTGCTCCAGCACAGAGCCTGGGCCCATCCCAGCTCAGCACTGTGCCTTGTCCTGGAGACATTGGCTGCTCCTTTGTAATTACGGCAGAGACACTTCTTAAGCAGTGTCAGGTTCCTCTGTTAACAAACCGCAGCCACCAGAGTCCCCCTCTGTGCCCAGGTCCTTGCTGAACAAGAGCTGAACCTTACCAGTAAGGCCCACTGAAGGACGCAGTGCTCCTGCCTGCCTCACCAGCTGCTCTGCCCACCCACCCTCCTGGTGCTCAACCCACAGACCATGCTCCTACCCTAGCACACAGCAGGGCTGGGGGGTGATGGATACACCATGTGGAGCACCATGAACCATGGCTCCTGCAGCCAAGACCTGTCTGAGCCCCTTGCAATGCCAGAGACCCTGGGCAGCTAGATTCTCCCTGGCACTGAGTTAATTAAAGTTTCGCAGACAACTTCATTTCTGTATCCATTTCCTCCCACTGGTGCTGTGGAAAATCATGGCTGGGGAGCCATGAAGCACCAGAAAATGTCTGGAGAGCAAATACAGCAAATGCCAACCAGGTCCCTGCAGGGAGAGCGTTTGCCTTGGGGAGGGTAAGGCCAGGTACTGTGCACAGTCTATGGTCCCCCAGATCTTGGCCCCCAGCTGCAGCAGAACGTGTGTCCTGGTGCTGGAGGAGCTGGTGGCCAGGACCAGCCCTGCAGCTGTAGGGCCCATCATGTGCCCACCCCAGGTCTATGCACAGATCTGCCTCCCTGTGCACACACACCCTGTGGGCAGGGAGCCATAACCCTGGTGAGAGAAGCTGGTTAGCCCAAGGCGAGCTCCAGGATGAGTGGAGGCAACATCCCTTCCCAAGTTCTCCAGCACCAGCATGCTGAAGGTGTGCATGTCCAACATCCAACAGAAATTCAGGGCTTGATTACCACACAGAAGGCAGGCCCATCTCTCCTCTCGGCAAGATGAGGGGCCTGGTGCAGCACGTGCCCTGGGACCTTTCCTCGCGTGACAGCTGCCAGTGACACCCCTCAGCCGGATGCCTTGTCACAACAGGCGCTGGAAACACCCTGTCCCCAAGTGCTGGGTGCAGAACCTCAGCAAGGGACAAGACTTGGGAAGAGGACAGAGATGTTGGCCTCCACTGCGCTCATGAGCTGGGTGAAAATCCAACTCCAAATCCCTTAATAAAACCTTTCTTCCTGGCTGGCGAGCCCAGACGTGCTGCCAAGGAGCAGGAGGCTTCTGGGAGAGCAGGGAGGGAGAGACGCTAAACACGATGGCCAAATTAAAACAAACAGGGTGAGGGGGAACCAAGAGCTGCTGGGTGCAGGGAGACTCAGGGGAAAAGCTTCTCCTACCCTGGGCCCACAAACTCCACTGGTGCACAGCCCGTCCAGGTGCCGGCAGCAGGCAGCCCACTCCTGCCCACAGTGCTGCCTCCAGCCACAGTCCTGGGAACCAGCACCATGGCCAGGCTGTGCCGGAGAGCTTTGCAGCGCAAGTGGCACTGCCAAACCCTTTGTGGGGACAAGGGGACCCCAAGGGATGAGAGGATTTTGGCTGGAGAAGGCATCTCCCAGGCTGGCCCCCACACATGGCAGAGACTCTGGGCCCTGCGCTGCTCCAGAGCATCCCTGTGGTTGCTCCAGAGGGACAGCAAACCTCCTGGAGACTGGTTAAGGGGCTTGGGGATGGTTTCTGCTCAGTGTCAGACATGCCAAGGGAAGCCGAGACCAAAATCCGGCCCATCCCAGCTCCCCCCAGCCTCTGCCTGCAGGAGGGTGCGATAAATCACGCACCTGTCTGGGCCAGCCTCTGCAGCAGCCCCCGCCTGAGCCCCGGCCCCACGCACACGCTGTGGCTGCACTTGTATAACCAGCGGCAGCCCCGGCAGTGCCAGCTCCCAACCCAACGTGCCGGTCGGAGCAACCCTGAGCCTGGCTGTCCCCACCGCCACTGCGCCCACAATCCTGCTGGGACACGGGCTACAGACATCCCGAGGGACTGAGTCGCTCCCAGCCCTTCCCCGACGGGCTGTGGGGGTTTCCACCCGCGCCGCCCATCCTCGGCTGCCGGGAGAGCCGTGCAGGCCACACCGAGCGCGGTGAGGATGCTATGAATTTTTAAACTCCTGAAAGCACAAATGGAGCAGTTCGCCTGGCTGGAAGATGGGATTTCCGACGCAGCAAGGAGGCTTTTGAAGAAAACGCTGCCTGTCTCTCCTGAGCTGTGCTTCCCCCAGAATGACGAACCTGGAAACCCGGCGCTGGGTCCAGCGCAGGACCCGAGGGCACCCGCGGGGCAGCACGCCCTGGACAGAAGTTAAGGACCAAAGTAGTGGCCCAGAGACCCTCTGGCCAGGCTGCCTGGTCCTGGGGCTCCCTCAGACCCGCCAGTTCCTCCCCACCGCCAGTCCCTCTGCAGCACCTTCCTACCGACAGCGAGACAAACCCGGCACGCTCGACCCCGCGGCCCGGCTGCAGACACGCATGATCTGACAGCACATGCACACACATACATGCACACGTGTGTGCATGCATCAGCTCATCACCTTCCCCTCTCCCCGCAGGCTGCTGGGGCCAGGCAGGAGCCTCATTCCTTTATCCCAGCATCCATGACCGCATCTGCCGAGCGGCAGCAGCACCGAGGCAGGGAAGGAGCTGGAGCCCTTGCCTGCCGCACTGCCCGCGCCTCAGCCCCGCCGCGATCCCGGCCGCCTGGCAGGGAAACCGGAGACACCCCAAAAACATCGCGGCCGAGGACACAACTCGCCGGTGCCAGAGAAGCCCGGCATCCGGGGAGGAAGTGGTTAAGCTCCGACCCTCCACCGGGAGCGAACCGACCAGAAACACGTGTGAACCGGGAAGCAAAAAAAAAAAAAAAAAAAAAAAAAAAAAAATCCCCCGGAGAGGATGACTTACCTGTTGGAGGTAGAGGAAGGCTGGAGGACAGGGGAGAGAGTGAGGAAGCATGCCTGAGTTGGAGACAAGGAGGCAGCCCGAGTTAGCCATGGAGCACAGCATGTGTCGACAGGTAGCCGTGAAGCTGCTCGCGGGTCCGTCCTCTTCCGCACACCGCACACCGCTATCCTCCTCTTCCCGGCCGGCCCCTCGGGCTCTCCCCTCCTCGCCGTCCCTCCCGACCCCTCGGCGCTATTAGGAGGGGTTCATCGGCGGGGGCCCAGCGCGCTGGAGCAGCGCTCGCCCCGTCACTTCGGTGCCATTAGGCACTAAGCGCCCGGTCTGCAAAGGGTGTGTGTGAGCCAGAGCGGGAGCGAGAGAAAGGAAGGGGAGGAGGAAGGGAGAGAGGGCGAGGGAGCGAAATAAAAGGGGTGGGAGTTGGAGGAGGAGGGGGAGTCCCCTGTGCATTCAGACATCAAACAGAGCTCTGTATAAAATGAAGAGAATCCGTAATGACATGAGAACAGCTGATCCCGCACTTAACCCCTCCGCCACCGCCGCTCGCAGATGGCTTCCCCCGCCCCGGCAGCCCCGCCGCAGCCCCCGGCAGGATGGAGGGGGCTGAGCGGGCAGGATGGAGGGGGGCCAGCGGGGCAGAACCATCACCCCTGCCCGGGACTGCCTCCCAAGGGAAGAAGGGTCTTACCGGGAGTTTCGGTGATACACCACGGGCACCCCGGGGCCGAGCAGCCCCCGCGATGGCAGCGCCTCGGCGGGCGGCACCGGGGGTCCCCTGGCACACAGAGCCGGACACGTGCACACGCTCCACGCTCTCCTCGGGGCCACGCAGGCAGGGACGGGCAGGGAGCCATGCAGCAGCCCCAGCTCCGCCTCCCCGGAGAGGCACATACCTGCTCCCGCCTGCAGCCCCGCAGCACACATGGCCCCGGCAGCCCCACACCCACGCTACGGGGAGAGGGGACGGCAGCCCCCCCGCCTTCCTGGCCAGAGAAGCCACGGCCGCAGTCTCGCTGCTGCCTGCACTACCCCGGCCTCAAAGCGTGAAGGCGTGCGAGCTCCAGGGAGCCTATAAGCCCCCTATCTGCCTGCCTGCCCCCTTGGTACAGGGGGGCGAGGAGACCCTGGCACCCCAAGGTGACATGGAGGGACCCTGCCTGCAGGCACCGGCTTCCCTAAGCTCCCCAGATGATGGGGACCCCCTATCCCGGGCACCTCCCGGCAGGAGCAGGCCAGACCCAGCAGAGCTCCAGAGGCTTTTTGGTATTTTGGAGTGACACATCAACCCCACGCACAGCCCTGCCACAGCTGCCATGGCAATAGCCTGTGTGACAGTGCCCACCGGGGACCGCCAGTGTGGGCACACGTGTGCTCACTTGGGTTCCCGGTCCCACCTCACAGCTCCTCCCATCCCGGCAACCTCAGCACCCTTGGGTGCCACAGAGCTTGGTGCTGGCATGGGGGTCCCTGCCCTGGCCAGCAATGGAGCAGCTGGGCTGGCGTTGTGCTTGGGTACATGGGAAACAAAACCTGGGCTCAGTTCAGTTTCCATCTTGGCCAAATATGATGCACAAAGGCAGGGCTGTGCCAGCAGCTGCTGATGCTCCGTCTCTGCCGGAGCCTCCAGCACACGAACAACCCTACTCTGAGGCTGGGATTTTCCACAGTATCCCCAGACATAGCGACATGCTGCAGTGTCCTGGTACACTCGCAGCGGTTCCTGTTGCTGCTGCAGATACTTAACAGCAGCGGCGTGTGGCAGGGACAGCCCAGAGCCACCGGGCAAACCTGGTGGGAATAAACAGCTCTGGGAAGGCCATCCTGGACAAGTTAGGGACTAAAGGGGGGCCAGCCTCCCAAGAGGATTCTCTAGCTGCAGAGACCATGCTCCAAAGAGACCACAAGGTGTGAAATTGGGGAGGGGACAGTGGGCTGTGGGGGGGGGCAGGGTCCTCACTGCCATTGCCCCACAGTACCAAGATCAGAAAGAATTTGGCAGCAACATCTGCTACCAAGAGCATCCTCTGTGTCCCACTGCAACTGCTCACTCTCCATCTCCTGAGGGTTCAGCAGGGACCCAGATGCAGTGTCCTATTCTGAGCACCTCAGTGCTCAGACCCTGCCATCCTCGCTCACCGCCAGCCTCCTGTGTACAGGGATTCCCCTGGACCCAATGCCATGGGGTCCATGTCTTTGGGGCAGGACATGGGGCAGCTTTGCAAGACCTGGGGGACAAGCATGTCCCCCCACAGCCCCTTGGGCAGCTCTAGGAGAGGAGAGGTCCCCACCAGGCACCCACATGCACCTGAGCACTGCACTGCATCCTGACCCAGGGTGGGGGACACCCTGGGCATCTTCATGGTCCCTGGGCAGTCTGGCTCCACCACACCTCCTGCACTGCTCTCAGGCAGAGGTGAGCAGGGAAGGGCACGTCCCAATGCTCTCTGTGCTTGCTGTGCCCAACCAACAAACCACGTGAGCCAGGAGCTGGTTCCAGGATGAGGTAATGTGCCCGTCCTCCCCCAGCTGGAGCCTGGCTCCGGGCAGGGTGACTCAAAGGCGCTGCTGGCTGGTGGCAGCACCGCGAGCCCTGGCACTGCCCTGAGCCAGCAGCCCACGTCGCGGGAAGGTCCAGGCTGGCTTCAGCCACAGGGATGGAGAGATGCTGCTCTCCTGCAGGACAAGAGTGACATGCACACAGAGTGACATGCTGGGCAGAGACCCCAGCCCCACCAGAGCAGACCCTCTGCACCACCATCAGCTGTAGGACCTGGATAAATACCTCAACACTGGGGAACTGGGCCTGACTCTGGGCACTGAGCAGCATTTGAGTCTCCTCTTTCCTCCAGCCATCACCACCAGCTGCCTGGCTGCAGCAGTGTCCCCACAGCAGCAGGGAGCCCCCATGGGACGCCAGCACAGCTGGGCTGTGCCAACCCACCAGCCACCTCCAGGGTGGGGAACATGTCCCTGCCCACCCACAGCTGATCTCCCTCACCCTGCTGCTCCCAGCTGTGACACCATGTTGCAGCCCTGGCTGATGGCACCAATGGTGGCACCAGGGCAGCCCCACGGCACCCAGGCCAAAGAAGCCCCGGCCAGGGCTGCCCAGCCCTGTGGGGCCATAGCTCCAGAGGAACCCCTCCAAAACTGAAGTCTCCTGGAATGAAAGTTTATTTATCTGTTTAATTAAGATGTGTTCACCAGGCGCACAGACCCCGTTCCATCTGTCTCACTTACAGCCGCGTCCCAGTAAAATTAAACCTAATAAATATCAGACAAGGGAAAGCAAAGGGCACATGTAAGATATATGATCAAAGGCAGAAGTTGCACAAGGCTGCAGTTCTGAGCACATCTTTCTCTCCCTTCAGGGCTGGGTTAGCAATGCGCTCCCATGCACAGGATGGGGCTGGCTTTCCTTCAAATCAGCACTATTTTCATTTTTTATATATTTTAAATGAAACAAATAAAATTAGGGTCTCCTTGGTTTTGTTTTCTGGAAAAGGGAGAACAACACAGCACCAGGACAGGAGCAGCCTTGGCTGCTGGTCCAGATCCCAGCGAAGCACTAGAGCCTGGGCTGGGATCATTGATGGCCGTGAACCCCCTGAACAGCTGAGGGAGCCTTCGGGATGTTCCCAGGCAGCTGGGATGTACCTGCCATGCATGGCCAGGAGCTGGCCCAGCAGCAGAGCCCTGCCAGGAGGTGCCCAAGGCAGCCGGTGCAGCACTGGAAACTCCAGCTCCCAGGGAGATGTCAGAGCTGCTGCCATGTGCTCAGCTGCCCTCACAGGCATGCTCACCTCCACCATTTGGGAACTGTATCCGAGAGAAATCAGTGCTCTGAGGTGTGCCCCGAGCCTGGACAGGCTCTGGCCCAGAGCTACTGGATGCCACATCCAGCTCCCACCCTATGTGGGATGCAGTGGGAATCCCAGAGCCTGGCCTCGCAGTCCTCTCTGGGACCCCAACCCACATCCACTCCCAGAAGACAGCAATGACACAACGGCCCACAGACCCACCAGGGATGCTCCAACAGGGCATGAAACAAAACCACAGGTGGGCTGCAGGTGCCTGGTGTTTAGCAGGACCCTGTGGCATCCCCCAACGTGGGCCAGACCGAGGAGCAGCCATGGGGACTGGAGAAGTGGGGTGCTCCCACCTTCCATGGGGTCAGCTCCACAGCTCCACAGCACCCAGCATCCACCAAGTCCTCTCATCCCATCTAGTCCAGAATGCCTCTGAGCCACAGCATTCATTAAATGCTCATTAGTAGTTAGTCACAGACATAAAGTGATTAGATGAAGGCACCGCCGCAGCTGAGCTGCGTGACGCGAGGGGTAGGTCCCAGCTGCCCCACTGGCTTGGTGGCAGTGACCCAGAGCAGACCAGCACGGCAAGAAGGGACCAACAGAGGTGACAGACAGGAGCACCACATGCCAGTGACTCTCCAGAGAGGTCCCTCAACTGTGAGGCCTACAGGCACAGAGCACCCAGCACCAGCACAAACCCAACTTGGGGAGGATGCCCCAGCTCCCTGAGTCTGCAATGGACCCAGTTAAACTTCCTCCTCTTCCAATGGCTCTTGAGGGATCACTGGAGCCTTCCCCAGCTCTGAACTCCCAAAGACGCCAGAGATTGTACCCAACCCCCCTGCACTCTCCCAGGACCCTCACTGCTGCTGCTGCAGCCCCAGATCTTGCCTCTGCTCCTTCTGCCATTTCCCTGCCTGCCACAGCACCCATGAGGTCACAGGTCCCAAAGCAGGGGCAGCGATGTCACCAGCAGCCACAGTATGACCTCACCTGGTGAGGTGACCAACATGCAGCAAGTATCTGGGACAGCAGCTGTGGCAGGCAGGAGGGGAGCAGAATTGCAGTGAAAGCACATGAAAGTTTAATGGGATCTCAGGAAAAGCAGCACCTCATGGAAACTTCCCTCACCCACTGTTGGGGGTTGGGACTGGCACCTGGAGATGCTCTGACATCCAGCTGGAGCTGCTGATGCGTGGAGCAGGAGAATGGCTGGGGCAGCCCTTCTGCCCCTTGTGCCATCCCTCCCCTGCTCATCAGCAAGCACGGGAAGAGCTGGGACCCTCGATGCTCTCCACAAAACAGAGCCTGAGTTGAGGCCATCCCGTGAGATGTTTGCCCATCATCCAGCACCAGCAAATGGTGCATGGCTATGGCCAAGCTCTGGGCTCACTGCAGTACACTCAGCAGCTCCCACAGGGACACGGGTGGGCAGAGCAAGGCAGGCAGGAGTTTGTCATCACCACAGTGAGAGAGCCTGGATTCTGCCCTTCAGTCAGCACGGCCTGTCCTGCAGCCCTCTCACTTGACAAAATATTTACATGAAATGGCAATCAGGCTCCCTAGATTTAATGAGAATTAATGTGCAGGCAGCAGAACAGTGGCAGAACAGATGCCGCCGAGCACCTCAAGCTGGTGGGCTGGGTGGGCAGGGCCATGGCAGGTAAAATGGCTGCACTAGAGCTGCCAGAGCTACTGCCAGCACAGGGTCCAGCACAGGATGGAGGGTGGCAGGAAAGGGATGGAGGGTGAGAAGAGAAATTAGATCCTGCAGATGTGGGGAGGTGAAATGGCACTTTTCCCCAGCCCCCTCATTCTCTGGGAGGTCAGACCTGCTGTCTGATGAAGGGTCCCCAAGAACATCCACCCCTGCCCGAGCTGGCGCAGCTGCAGGCCGGGCTGGCAGGATGCAGTGGAGCAGCAGCTCCCGGTGTGAGGGGTGGGATAAGAAAGTTGAGGTCCCCTATGAGGAGGGCAGGTAGCACATCCCCAGGCAGGGGAAAGTGCAGGGAATGCACAGCACTGCCCGGGGCTGGGACACCACCAGGAGAGGTGACACGGGTCAGCTGGGCAGAGAAGGAGTGCAGGAGATACTCTGGAAGCCCCTGTTCAATTCTCATTATAAAGCTTTATAAATGCACAGATAGGATATTAGCGTTTAAACAGGCTCTAGGACTCCAGGGCAAACTTTAAAAATCATAATATTTATAGAACCCTCCTTCCACTCGCCCCACATGCTCTCTATTTCGCCTGCAATTACTGCTAATTTGAAGACATTTAGCTTTGGCATCTCAGACTGTTGCGGTGCTGATGACAGAGCTGTCTGCCACCACATCGCTCCCCAGCACGGTCAGACTCCCACCACGCAGGGAAACCAAAGCCCTCTGCTCCCTCTTGCCATGGTGACACAGTGACACCCGCGATGCCCAGAAACGGTACTCAGTGTTTGCAGAGGGAGCAAAGCCCTCACCCGACCTCTGTCCCGGCAGGACTGGGGATGCTGTGCTGGCGGCCACATGTAACGAGAGGGACAGGGAAGGGAGACCCTCAAGTACAGATGCATTGCCCGGGGCAAAAAACGTGTGTTAGGGAGATTGGAGGTCCCCCGGGGACCAGCACCCCGGCACAGCCGCTTTGCACCGGCGGGAGCTCCGCGAAGCCACACGGCGCCGATGGAGCCGCAGGCGGAAACTGCAGAGCTATTTGCTTCCAGAACCGTGGCAGCTCGTTAAGTCCCTGGGCAGAATTAAGGCCCTGGCAGGAGAAGGCCCTGCGAGCCCCGGCGGGGAGCGGCGGCTGCAGCGAGATCCCTCATGACAAAGCACCTTTCCGAGAAAAATGAATTGGCATCACCCACCCCTGCCCCGGGGGCTCCGCTCCCCACAGCCCCCTTTCACCCCACTCTGCCTGCCCTGCTCCTTGCTCTGAAATCCATGGCATCAATCGCAGTTCCCTGGAGCATGGGATCCCCACAGCCCATAGCCAGCTCCGGGTAGCAGGAGGGAGGGGGTGAAGGTGCTGGTGACACTGGTTAAGCCGCAGTTTGTGGGCTGGGATGGTGCGGGGAGCCCCGCAGGATGGTGCACAGCCTGATGCTTAGCCCAGCTCCCACACCTCAGTTCACTGTCCTCTGCCTCCAGCATCCCCCTGTCCAGTCCCCTGCAAAGAGCCTCAACAGTCCCATCACCTCCCCCTCCTCCCCATCCCCACTCAAAGCCCGTGGGATGGCTGAGGGGGGGGTTCACTGGTCTGCTGTCAGCAGCCCCCTTGGATGGCTCCTCAGCTCCAGTCCAGGGGGAGCCTGATCCCCCTTGGAGTTTGGTCCCTGGATGACACCGCAGAGCTCTGTGCCTCCCAGCACAGCCCCCAGGGCAGTTTCAGAGCCCCCAAACTCACCAAGCCCAGAGGGGGTGGGGGGGGGGTGTGTTCCTGGGCAACCTCTGGCTGCCCTGGGTGGATGGACAAGGGGGCTGCAGCCTGCAGCCAGCACCCGGGGGTTGAGGGGAGTCAGGGGGGCCGCTCATGGGGTGCCCTAAGGAGGGAGCCTTGCCCGCATCCACTGCTGCTGCTCCTCCCCGGTGCCAGGCCTGCCTGCAAGCCCTAGGGCAGGACCTCATCCCGTCCGGCAGCACAGCAACCACAGTACAAAACAACCCTGACCCTGAGCAAAACCCCGGCACAGAGGGTGGGGATCTGCCCATCCTTGGTACCTACCCAAAAATACATCATCATGTCGGCAGTGGGGTGCTAAGGAGCTCCTCGGGCTGGGCTGCTCCCCGATGGTGGGTGCTGCTGCTCCTCTTGGGTGGGCTCTCTCCCCTCGGGTGCTCGCTGCCCGGCTCCAGTGCCCTGAGCTCTCACCTCCCTCCCCGGAGCGGCGCGGTCGATCACCGCATGCTTCAGAGCCGGCTGCTGGTGTCGGACATGCTGCTGCGGGGCTGGCTGGAGAGCAGGGGCTGCAGCTCGGATGTGGGAACAGCCCTGGACACGTGGGGGGTCCAAGGGGCTTATGCACCCCAGGGTAAAAAAGATTGGAAAGGGAGGGATAAAAATGAAATCCTCTCTGTCGGCAAAGGGAAGGGTGAGTGTGTGAGGGGGAGCCGGACCCACTCCCCAGCTGGATCGCCGGCCGGGGGTGCAGCAGCTGGGGGGTCTGGCAGAGGCAGCGGGTGCTGGCTGGCGGCGTGGGCTCCCGCGCTGACACTCGGAGTAGCCAATGTCCTGCCTCAGCATTTTTCAAGCTACCCTGTCAATAAGTGAACCGGCTGCTCGGGCTGTTAACCTGCAAGGTGCCAGCAGCTCTCGGCCCCCCCAGGCGGGCAGAGTCCCTGCACAAGCCTGCTGCCCGGCAGTGTGGGACATCGATACGCCACGAGAAGGCCACCCAAACGTCCCCGCTTATGCCAGGCTGCCCCTCAACCCCCGGAAGAGAGGCTGGATGGAGACCTCGCCCCTCAGGGGAGATCCATGGGACTGGCTGAGAGCCCACAGGGGACAGCTGGCCACAGGGCAACAAGCCAGACTCCTGCACCTCCGGTGGAAGGGGGTCCTGGGGTGGGATGGACCTTCCCGTGGGCAGCAAGCCCCCAGCCGGCTCCAGCATAGGCAGCAGCTTGGCAGCAGGGCAGTGCTGCTCAGCAGACATTAAATCTCCCTCCTCCCAGGGCCCCACTCGGCAGGGGACAGTGAGGGGACCGTGTGCGCTGAACCAGAGGCAAGAGCAAGGGAATAAATAAGAATAAAGGAAGGCGCAGGAGCAAGAGTCGGTCTCTGAGGCCCAGCTGGCTCTGACATCTTCAGCCCCATAATCATATTCAAAGCAGAGCCAGGCTGAGGCCATTTCTCCTCCAGCAGAGCAATAAAAGAAAGCAACACTCTCAATAATTCAGCACCAGGAGAGGGTGATAAAGCAGAGGAGCCACAACTGCAGGCAGCCAGGGAGGGGGGCTTCCCACTCCCTCTTATATCTTGGTGATCAAAACTGTCTCCTCTCTCTTTGTGCCCTGCAAACACAGCCCAGACATGTTCTGGGTCCTGCTGGACCCTGTGCTGCTGGCTGGGACCTTCTCTTGGCCTGCACTGGCTGCATAGAGAACCCCCAAGACAGCAGAATAACCCCCCCATCACTACACAAGCTAAAATCAGGCATGGGGGGTAGGGTCGCACAGCATCATTCTGGAGTCAGGACTGGGCTGGAAACACCTCTCCATCTTGGCTCCATGGCCCAGCTCTTCCCAGCACCACGTTGCCTTCTCCTGCTTCAGCATCCCCAGCCCTGACTTCACACCAGCCCCTTGCCTTGAGGAGCCTTTGCAAGCAGCATCTATCACCCCACAGCCACATCCCAACTCTCCCATGCAAACCCAGCCATCCCTGCCTGCCCAGTGGGCACCAGGCTGGCAGGGGACACCCAGCACAGCCACCCAGCCATCACTTGCCCAAGCTGGGCCTCAGCCTGGGGAACACCATGACTGGAGTGACACCAGATCTGCAAGATCCTTGGGGGCAAACATCCCCTGTGGTGGTCAACTGCCCATTCAGGGCCAGGACCTGGGGCTGGTGCCACCCTGGCAAGGGCAGAGTCCCCTCAACAGGCATCCCCAGGGATTCCTCCCAGGAGGCAGACAGACAGACAGACAGACAGCCATGGCAGCACACATGGACAGCTCGCAGCCCTCATCCCTCCTTGCCTGAGACTCACCCCACTCCTGTCACGCCTGCGCGGGGGCTCAGCATCCTGCGGGTGCCAGGGGCTGCTGGCGGAGCAGGGGGGGAACCTTTCTCCCATCCTCCCTCCCACAGTTTTGCCCTTGCTGGACCTCAGAGCCATGTCCCACCTGGCCCCATTGCCCACCCCTACATGTGCAGGTTTTCCCATGCAGGTCCATCATGCTCAGAGGAACCCCGGACCCCGAAAACAGTGGTTCAGACTCTGCAGGGACCCAGGAGCCACTGCCCGAGACCCAGCACAGCCCCTCACCAACAGACCCCTCTGTACCTTGTGTTCAGCCCAGCTCCTCCCGCGGTGCTCGCGCCAGGCTCTCTAAGGAAGGACAAGAAAGAGGAGGAAGAATTAAAATCAATTATCATCATCACTAACCTGCTCACAGTCAATGTGGTTTGCTCATGAACTGGAAAAATGTTTGAATTTGAGTATCAATGTGGGCATCATCTTGCCAGGCATGCTGGGAAACCTGCCAGCACAGGACCCTCTGCTCTGCCAGCTCACCTCCAGCCTGACCCAGCTCCTGCAGACAACAGGCCCCTTCCATGGATGCTCCAGGGCTCTGCAAGTGCAGCCCTGGCCCCACACACAGCCTGCAGCTCAGTAGGGTTGGATGGAATAATGGAATCATTGAATAATATTGGCTGGAAAAGACCTTTAAGATCATTGAGTCCAACTGTTAACTCAGCACTGCCAAGGCCACCACTAACTCATGTCCCTCAGCACCATATCTACACGGCTTCGAGATCCCTCCAGGGACAGGGACTCCACCAGTGCCCTTAGGCAGCCTGACAACCCTTTTGGCTGCACATGCCCAGGGATGCTCCCATGTCCCTGCCCCCCAGCAGTGCCCATCTCTTCTCCCCGGTGCGGTGCCCTGCAGCACAGGGCTCTGCTGCTGCCATCCCAGCTCCAGGCACTTCTTGGAGAAAAGAACTGAATTTCAAAGAAAACTTCCTGAAAGCTGCACTTCAACTAATTGGCTTTTGCAACAGTGCCAACCCAAATGTTCATAAATCATGTCAGACCCTCAAAAATAATGAGAACAGCTTACAGATCACGAGAGTTTTTAAAGAAGAATAAGTGAGGGCTGTTGCTTTTTGGTAACTGCTTCTTTGGGGACCTGGAGGTGTCAACTTCTGCAGCAGGCAGAACAGCTCAACTTGCAAAGGAGCCATGATGCTGCCCCAGCCTGCAGCACCCTAAGACAAGGCAGCCCTGGGTGTATGGACCCTGTGCCTGGGGTCAGGGACAGATCCCAGCCACATGCCAGTGGCTGAGGAGGAGTAGGGTGGGTTCCCAGGCTCTTCTGTTAGCAAACACAGCTCCCAGCCACACAGCGGGATAATCAATTATTGTAATTCCTGCCTCAATGAATCAGATTCACGGAGGAGCACAGCTCATTAGGCTGGTGCTGACTTCCATTAGTGCTCTTATGATAAAAACCCTCCAGAAAGCTCTTGCCCTGCCAGACACATTCTCCAGGCTTGGGGGTCTTCCCTTCCCAGGCCCCCATCCAGGACAGACTCAGCTGTGGGATGTGGATGCCCTAAAAAAGTTGATTGGAAACTGCTCAGTCCCCAGCAGCACGGGGACATCTCCACAGGGCCACCAGCCTGGCAGAGTCTCCTGCTCCCAAGGTCTTCCTCAGCTTCATCAAGCAAACACCCACCAGGATCCCCAGCTGGGAACAGCAGGAGACAGCAAAGCAGGAACAGAGCATGTGCTACAGGTTGGGGTGTGCTGGGAGCCCTGGCAGCCCGTTCGACCATGAATAACTGAATAATCTGGGAGGCACCATAGTGGGTAAAACTACCTTTCCCAAACACATTTGCCAAGGCAGGTGCCTTCTGACAAACTTCTCACAGCAGCGTGGGGCTTCTCAGCAGCTGAGGGTGCACTGTGCTCACTGAGCCTGGCACGAGCTCAGACAAAAATCTCTGGTGGTCCCAGGCACTGCAGAGACTGGGGTGCTCAGCCAAAACTTCCCTGTCCTGCCACATGCCCCAAAGCAGAAGAAGAAAGTCCCCAGAAAAGCATTGATGAGAGCAGGGTGGTAGGAGCAGCCCAGGGCTCTGGGTCAGTGTTACTGGGGTGGGTCATTCCCCCAACCCCACTTTTCTGGGGAAGCTCCAGGCTGATGGGCTCCAGATGGAGCCCCAAGCAGCCTCGCAGAGACTCAGACCCAGACTGGGCAATCCCAACACAGGCCAGCTGACAAGCAAAACCCAACACAGCTAAAACCACTGGCTCTGACACAGGGTGTCTGCAAGGGTGCCCTGGAAGTGCCACCTGTTACTCAGCCTGGCACCCTCATGGTCCCCACACTCGAACAACCCCCAACCCTGCCCTGCAGCCACGGGGCAAACCCTGCAGGGGGGTCGGGCTGGCTGCCCTGCTCCCCCGTGCTAGGAAACTTCACAGGAGTTTTTCAAAGTACGTTTTGACTCCCCCCTTCCCTCTACCAAAAAGTCCTAAATTGATTTTGCTTTTAATTAAATTCATTAGCAAAGATTATCTGGCTGAAGAAAAATAATATCCTGCCCCTCCCCCAGCAGCCCTCTCTATTTATATCCCCTATATACATAAGCAGCAGCGAATATTTCTTTATGGGCCATTAAAGGTTTAATGTTTAATTTATAACCACGTTCTCTGGCGGGCGGGATGGCCAGGCACAATGTCAACACTTTTAATTAAATGAGAAGGATTTTTAATTTTTATTTTAACTAAGATGAAACACCCCTTTCCCAGCAGCTCCTGGGGATGCAGGCAGGGTTGGGGCACAGGGCTGGCCCCCACAGCACAGCTCTCAGAGGGGTCTCACCACCCTCTGGCACTGCCTGAGCTGTGCCATGGTCCAGCCAGGAGATGTGTGGGCATTGCCCAGCAAAGCTGCAGCTCATGGTGGGACCATCACCAGGATGGCTTTAGGGCTGAAAAACCATTCAAGAGAGTTATCGAGCCAGCAGTTCCAGTCCAGAAAGTGTGGTCATTCTTGGGGACAGTGACAACACACCACACAGTGCTGACTACTGGCTCCAGCCACAGGACTCCAGGGGCACGGTGAGCGATGCTGAGCCACCCACAGCTCCTCCTGCCCAGGAAGAACTGTCTCCAACTGTCCTGCTGGCATCACCAGCCCTGACTCCAGTCACCAGACCACCAGACCTATGTAACAGCTGCGAATCTATCAACTGAAATTCTGGCTGCAACTTCTGCTTGTTTCCCAGCGCATTACAGACTCATCCTGTTGGCATCCCTCTGACAGTCTCTTGTCCCACCCCACATCAGACATGGGGGCATGGAGCAAAGGGGGAGTGTGTCCAGGGCTGTGCCTCCCCGGAGGCTCCCGGTGCTCTCCTGGCAGTGGCAGCCTCAGCTCTTGGCACAGGGGAGCTCAGCCCTTCCTGCTCAGAGCCCAGAGTGGGGCGGCCCTGAGGAGGAAGGTTCCCATTAATGGAGTGTTCTGTCTTACGGGAGAGATTAAATCTCTGTACGGAGAAGCGCGAAAGAGCTGAGTCAGCAGCTGGCTGAGGGGCGGCGGGTTCAGCCATCAGCATTTGGCTTCAGGACAACACTTGAGCTCTTCACCCTCCTGCAGGCAGTGGCCATCCCTGAGCACCCAGCACGCACCCACTCCCTGCCCCGGGATGGCTGGAGGAGCTGCAGGCAGGGATGGCACCGGGCCCGAGCCGAGTGCCCCGTGACACCGTGACCTGCCTCCCTCCCTTGTCATCCTTGGCACCACAAGGATGGGTTGGCAGGAGGTGTCCCAGCGTGCCCATAGGGATGTGCCAGGGGCCCAGACCTCATCCTGGGCACAGCCCTGGGCTGGCAGCGCGGGCCCCTGCACTGTGCTGGGTGTCCCTGGCAGAGCTGTGCCACGCTGGGGCTCCCACGGACACGGCCGGTGACCAGCGTGGGTCTGCTCAGACACCTGTGACCAGCAAGGGCTGGCCACCACCGAGAGCCAGGGAACAGAGTGGTGATGGCACTGTGCCTCTCACTAAAAGCATGAGTGTCACTAAATCAATAATTCATTTACTTTAATGAGATAAGTACTTTGAAAACTAATTGCAAACCTGCTCCATTTACTCCAGCCTGTTATAGCCTTTAATGGAAATGGCAGAAACAGCCCTGGATGAAGGGGAAGGGCTTTGGGTGGGAGATTGGGTGTCATCCTTCCCCCTTCTTCTAAGAAAGAGAAATATCTGCCATAAACAAGGATGCTGGAACTGAAGGAACTGCCGAATCACCATGTGGAAGCACTGACAGCAGAGTGCAGAAAGCACCTACCCCACTGGGGCCACCACTGTCCCTCTGCACAGAGGGGTCCACCAGGAAACCACCCCCAAAGCATTTTGCAGACAATTGCAGGGCAGAAAATACACCTGGTACCCTGGAGCTGCTGTGACCAGCCCCCAGCAAGACCCACCACTGCTCTCCTGGTGCTGCCCATCCAGGCACCGGGGTGGCACCGGGACAGGGTGGCAGAGAGGGTGGGGCACCACAGACCCCCTGCCAGGCCACACACTGGCCACTGCACACACCACAGGTGGCCCCACAATGGTCCACAGCTCATTATGGAAACCAGTGCCGAATCGCTGGCACAGCATCCCCCAGTGCCAGCCAGCAGCTCTCAGCTCCTCCTGCCCATCCCTCCGGCACAGGCAGAGCCTGGCCGTGCAGGCAGGGGCACAACCAGGGAGCAGGGGGGCAGGGGTGTCCTGCCAGCCCCCGGCACTGTTCCTGGAAAGGAGCAAGCAGCACAGGGCAGTGCTGCAGGCGCGTTCCTGAACGGCAGCCGGGCGGGATCTGGACGCCAAAGGCTCTGCTCTTGCTTGCTGGAGCAAATGGCAGGTCATAAAAAGGAACCGTGACAGAAGAGAAAATGTTCCAGAGTCCACAAGGACCAGTCCAGGGTAAATCCATCTGCTCAGCAATTTAGCTAGAAAATCCTTTCCAGCCATCCGTGCTGTAGGCCTTCACCCCCAGCTCTGGGCAGAGCCCTCCCTGCTCTGGCACCCACCAGCAGCTCACGTGGTTGACCCCATGGCCACCTCCCATAGGGGACACTGAGAGAGGGGGGACACACACTGTCCCTTGCAGTGCACCCTGACCAAGCCCACTCTCCAGGTTCCCTCTTGCTGCACTGATGTAACTGGTGGTGAGGAGTGACCCCAACTTTGCACCCATGGGTAGGAGGGACTTGGACAGCATCCATGCCAAGTAGCAGGCAGGGATCCAGGGCAGGCGGGAGTGGACAGAGGGACCAACAGTGTCACCAGCTGTGAGGACTCTTCCTTGAGCTTCCAGTTTGCCCAGGAGGAAGCCACACCATTCCTACCCATGTCTTGGATCCACTGCACCATTTGCAGGTTGCAGGAGGGCTCCTGGTAAGCCCAAATCCCACCTGGACCTCTGCAACCAGCCCTGCAGCACTCAGCCCTTGCTCCCCTAGGAGCCCACCGAGCAGCCAGCCCCCAGAGCCAAGGAGGGATGGGATAACCCCTCCTGGCAGAGAACTCAGCACAGCTCAGCCTTTCACTGCTGCAGCAGCAGACCCAGAGATCTCCCTGCAGGCATCCCTGAGAATCCCACCCCAGCCACTCCTGTCTCACAGAAAATCAATGGCAAGCATCTCAATTAATCACACTGGGGGCAAATTGATTAGGAGCCTAAATAAGGTCAACATGGTTGTCTGCTTATAGGGTAGGACCCCTTAATCATCATTTTATCTGCAATAGGCTGCAGAACCTGAAATCACACTGTCTTTGGGAGCACAGAGGGATTTTGCACTTATCTCCTGCAATTTTAGGGACAGCAGACCAAGAGCCACGACTCTGCCAGAAAGGAGCTAAATTTGGGCATGCAGCAGCCACCCGGCCAGAGGGAGCTGCAAGACCTGTGCAGGAGATTTGGTGGCCCACCAAGCCCAGCTGTCTCCTCTGATTCAGGGGAAGACAAAAGCAATTAAGCGCTGCTGCTCTAGGAGCAGTACATTCCCTCATGACCCCAAAACCAACAGCTCATGCTGGAGATTTGATTAGCCCTGTCATTATCTTAGATTGCATACCTGAAAATACTGTTAGTGGTCACGATGGCACTGAACCTTTGCAGAAACCCAGCCACAGGTCTCCTCTCAGGTGCCCTCAGCAGCTGGAAATCCCCCAGGCTGCTTCTCTGCCCCTGGCAGTGCTGTGCTCCAGGCTCTGCTGCTGGGGGGCTGAGGGGTCTTACAGCCTGACCCTGTCCTCCCTGCTGCAGTGTGAACAGGGGTTTTTATGTGATTCCCTCTTCCTGAAAGGGCCCTCCTCTCCGAGCAGCACCGTGGACTGGGGTGCTGCTGGGGTGCCAGGGCTGATGACAGAGAGCAGAAGACAACTGGCTCATGCCTCACAGCTGGTAGGAGCCCCACAGGAAGCTGCACTTCCGGGGGGTCACTGGGAGCTCCATGGGGACGCTCCAGACAAAGCCATCTGTGAGCCATGTACTGGGCTAGCAAGGGGAAAAGAACCAAGACCATTTCCCTTGTCCCCATGAACAACTGGATGCTGCCCATGGCCCCTCCAGCTCTGGCACACCCCTCACCTTGCCCACATGGCACCGCCCCAGCAACGCACCCCTCCCTTTTGTTGTAAATACAGTTATAAATATTATAATTTGGTTTAATATTTAATATAATCAGGTTAAATAAGCATTCCCAGCCCCATAAATAACCATTAACAGAGGGTTCTAATTGTGCTGTTGGGATCCTGCTTCATGACTTATTTAGAGGGCAGACACAATTCCCATCCTCAGCTCCCCCGTACACCATAAATTAACCCGCGGCTCAACCTCTTTAGTGAGAACCTGATGGGACGAGACAAAAGGAGAAAGCTCTGTTCTGGGGGTGACCATGGCTGAGATCACTTGATAGGGAAGGATGTGGTGGCCAGAGGGATGCTGTCGGGGCCAGGGGGTCCCGAGCCACTGAAGGAGTCATCAGGAACGTGGAGCACCCTGCAGCAGCACCTGCCAGTGGGGTGAGCCTGTGGAAGAAGAGCCAAGCACATCGGGGCGTCCTCAGCTGCAGGGAGCCTGGAGCAGAGGTGGGTGACCCATGAGCAAGGGACCTGTGCTCAGCCAGCAATGCTCCCTGGCTGCACCAGAGGAGGCACAACACACAGCAAGGGCGAGCAGAGGACAGGGGAGGCTTATGTCCTAAATACAAACCTACCGTAAAATTGATTGGAAACAATAGCAAAAAAAGAACAAAAAAACCCAAAGCACCAAACCCCAGCATGCGGGGAATTGGCTGGGGGCGAGCGTTTTGAAAGCACAGGAGAACAGAGACATGGAGGACAACTAAAGTGCAGGAAAACCTCCGTGTAAGAGTGTTTTCCCCTTAAGGGATGCGTTGATGCATTGCTTAAAAAAAAAAAAAAAAAAAAAAAAAAAAAAAGGCTTGTTGTTTTTTCTGTAGCTTCATTTCATCCTGAAATGAAAAACTACAAAAGTAAGTGGAAAGAGCCCTTTCAGCCAAGCCTGGCCTGGCAGCCACTGGGCTGATATGGTGGGGATGCAAGTGCCCTCTGCTCCATGCCAGGGCAGGGACCTGCCCACGTTGGGAAGGAGGATGTCAGGGGAGCAGGGAGGAACAGAGAATCCTGGTCTGTGAAGCATGGGGAGACCCCCAGGAGGTTTCTGAGTTCCAGGGAGGGATGCAGTGGAGGATACATGTGGCACCAAGGTGACAGCCTCTTTGGAGTAGTTTTTGGTGTCCCTGGCACATTTGCTCAGCCAGGGACCCTCCCCAGCACACCTGTGTGCACAGGGTGACCCCAGCCAGCGCCAGCCCCACACAGGGCTGCAGCTCTACAGAAGATGGTGTATTTTATCTTTATGTGTCAGGATTTATATAAAAAGGGGATAGTTCAGCTCTAAATATAATGAGTTGGAAGAACAGCCCTCCGGTGGCTTCCTCCAGCTAGCATGGCATCAATAACATCGATTGCTAAAAATAAGTAATAGCCCTGGCCTGGGGAGCTCCTCCCCACCCTGGGGTCTAGAGCCACCCCTGCACCCAGTGGACTTGGGTCTGGTTGGGACCCCCAGCAGGGTGAGGATGGGCTCAGCCCCCAGCACTGGAGGGACAGGATGAGCTGAGGGGACAGCAGGGCACAAGCCCTGGGCTCATGGCAGGACAGAAGACCTAGGTGAAGAGCTGGAGGAGAAGCCACCAGGAGAAGACTAGGGATGATGGGGAGAGAGGCAGAAACTTCCAGTGTGTCTGATCCCTCTCTTTTCTACCACTGTACATTTCCAGAGTGGCACAGGGACACATGCACCTGTCTCCTCTTGGGGAGAGGAGGTGAGAGCAGCCCATCCACTGGGATGCCCCAGGTTCACATGGGCAGGTAACCCTATCACAGCATGGCCCTGTCCTCCTTCCATCCTGCTGAGCTTCACAGAAATGGGACAAAAACCAGAGAGGGAAGGAAACACTACAACACCTGCCTGCATTTAGGGACAGACAGTTATTTAGTCTAAGAGTCTAACTTAATAGAGAAGAAATAAAGTATTTTAAAATGAACAGTATAAATGTCAGCCCTGATCATGAGGATATGAAACTATACAGTTATTTGAGTGCCTTCTGCAAAGCTGCCCCTCCTGCACATGCCTGGAGTCAGAGTGTGAAAATGGCTGGGGCACCAAAAACCACTGCTCCCACCAAAGGGCAGCACCAGCTCATCCCTCCAGCTACTGCCAGCCTGGCACCAGTCTCCCCATTCCAGGGTCCTCCCCAGGCACATGTCCATTTTGGCTGTGTGAGCAATGGGCACCAGGCACACACCCAGGTGGTACCTGGTAGTTGAGCATCAGCACCCAGCATCTTCTGCACTGAAAAAGCCCTTAAACCCCTCCAGAAGTAGAGGAACACACACTGTTCCTGTAAAAGTCATTTTAAACCCCCAAAGACTCCTGTCCTGCTATTGGCAGGGATTCTGCCAGCAACTGCCATTGAAAACAAATTAGTCCATGGAGCATGGTCCTCTGCAAGCGAGGTCACTGCAGCGAGCAGGCGGGCTCAGCTGCCACAGCAAGCACCATGGTGAGCACCAGGGTGAGCATCAGGGTGAGCACCAGGGCTCCTGCCACCCCCTGCCCCAGCCAAACCATCTCCTGAAGCCCCCCAGGAGTGATGTGCAAGACTCTGGGAGTGTGCATGACCACATGCGTGGGATAGGATGGGATGAGATGGAATGGGATGGAATAGGTGGGCAGTGGGGGGAGGGCTCAGGTGTGGACGGGGCAGGACAAGAGCAGAGTTATTTGTAAATAATCTTTAATTAATAAGGTGCCCAGTAATAGATGGCTCAATGTTATTCTGGGCAGGGACAACGGCAATCTCCATCCTTCCACTTTTCAATTACGTCTGCGGGGAGGAAAGCAGAAACTGGCCAGGGTGAATTAGAGAGACTTTTGTCGTGTTTAATATCAATTCATTTTCCAGACTGCTGACGCAGCAGGATTTCACAGCTCAGAATTTATGGTTCTTTTGAGAGACATGCGCAAAAAAAAGGGGGGGAAAAAATACCCTGCCATCAGCACAAAAACATAAACTACCCTGGGAAGGAGATGGAGGTCCAGGGGGAGCCCTTGGGGAACCCCTGAGGGAGCAGAGCTTAGCACAGCCGGGTCCACACCACACAGTTCCTCACTTTTGGGAAGAACACACCAGGCCAGGGTGTCCATGTCCCACTGCCTCCAGCCCCTGCCTGCAGCCCTCCTGGCTCTCATGCAGAGGTGCTGGCAATAACAGAGTTGTTATTATACAGTGTTATTCAGCCCCAAGGGGGTTTTATGCAAAATGACACACAATATAAATGACTGTTGTAAACAGAGAGTTTAATAAAGGGCTGTGTGCGAATTTACAGCCTCCCCAAGGATAATTAAAATTATTTATCTACTTACCTCGCTAGCCGACGGAGCAGTCTATTAATTATTATCTATTTTACAGGGCCTGCTTTGCATGCTGCCAGTGCATCGCCCACCACCTCCACCCTGCAGTGCAGCACCAGGGCCGTGTCCCTAGATGCTGCTGGACCCCTCTGGGAGCATGGGGTGTTGGCAGCATTTCCAGGCAAGCTGGGGACACCTCGCCTGGCTCCTCAGAGCCACAGCTCAGCACAGCCCAGCCACAGAGCCCCAGCTGTGGTGTGAGATGATGTTCCCCCAGACCGACACCACGCAGCACAATGGCAGGGGTGGAGGTAGATGCCACCAGCATCGCCCAAACCCCTCGGGGGCTCTGCTGCCCTGTTCCCGGCCTTCGAGAGCACGGATCGGACAGCGGGTGCTGCATGGGCTGGCCGAGCACCGGTGTCGCGGTTGGGAAAGAAGAAGGTCTGTCCCTGTCCCTGTCCCCTGCCCGCCCCGCAGCGCTACCTGCTCCTCTCTATTTATTAGCGTGACAGAGCAATCATCGGCGCGGAGGCCCTGGGATCCCCCGGCTCCTCTCTGCACATAAAGAGACCTCAGGGGGCTCCGCTGTGCGGATACTTAACATTGTTTTATTAGCTTAATAAACCCAGCCGATGCTGCCAGAATCTCCGAGCCGGTCACAAGCCCTCCTCGCTGCAGGAGCCGGCAGAGGCTGCCAGAACGGCCCCCAGAGCCCCGCACCGGAGCTGCCCTCGGCAGGCACAGCCCCGACAGCTCCGGGGACCTGCGACTGCTTGTCAGGAGCAGAGGATCCAGCTGCTTGTGGCCACCGCGGGCACAGCGAGCTGTCAGCTCCCGCCAGCCGTGACATTAATCACCGCCGCAATTGCTCTCCCTGCCCAGCTCCCGGCGCTGCCCTCGGCACCCCAACCCTGCTGTGTGCATTGTGGCACCCGCTGCTGCTGCCAGCATCGGTGCTGCTGGGGTCCCCTGAAACTCACAAGGATGGGACCCTTCCCCTGACCCAGCTCTAGCGGGTCCGAACCCCGGCACAAAGGTCCTGGCGTCAGGACAGCCCCGGGGATTGATGGTAGCAGGAGCAGCCACATTGTCCTCCAGCAGCAGCCCCGTCATTAGGAGCTCCAAACCCTTAGCAGGCTGCTAGGTTGTTTTAATCTGCCGGGAGGGGCTAGCAGGAAGGGGCTTTGCTCCATCAGCCTCACGGCGGTGCCTGCTTTGCTTTGATTCCCGACACTCACACTTCCAGGCTCACAATCTCATAAAAGCCGCGTGATCAAATTCCAGATCATTACTCCAGGAAAGGGACACACCTCCCCTCGGCCGGCAGCCGAAGCTTCAAACCAATTAAAATTAAAGCCATCCCGGTGCTGCCACGCGCGGGCCCCCGCGGGCCCCGGTTTGCAATAAGCAAGATGCAAAAATGTTAATGGAGCCGCTTAAAGGCCATGCCGGGGGATTCCTGTAAATAAGGGCACTCGGTGAGGCGGGGGCAGCCTCAGCCTCGGGAGCAAGAAAGCAGCGAGACGAGGAGGCTCTGAATCAGTCTCGGACAGACTTCTCGGGGGAAAGCTCCTCCGGAAGCCCTTGGCGAGCATCCCTGCCGGCTCGGAGGAGGGCGAGGGGGGGAAAGGAGAGGCTTGCAGGGTCCTTGGTTCTCCTGCCCGCTCCTAGAACTGGCGGGGGGAGGGGAACAGATGTCCCCGTGGGAGGAGGCTCGGTGACCATCACCACGCAAGGGACGAGCACAGGGAATGCCAACCGGGCTCCAAGCGAGCACCCCACGGTCCGCCAGCCACCCGCAGCCCCGGGCACTAGCAGACACACACGTTTCAGATGTTAAATACCAGATAAAATCACCGTAACCAAGCCGGCATCGACCCCGGTGGGATAGTCGATACAGACATTTAGCACCACGGCTGGGCACCGCCGGCTTCCCGCGCCGCGGCCGTCGGCATCGATGCGGGGCTGCGGGGAGGGGGCAGAGCCCGGGCAGTATCGACAGGCAGGGCTGGAGCCAGCCAGGAGCTCCAGGGCAGGATCCGAGGGTTTGCTCAGCCCCGAGCAAGCTACTCAGACCAGGCAGCACCAACCGGAGAGGAAGAGATGTCCCCAGAGACACCTCTGGTGTACCACCGGCCCTTCCTGCCCCTCACACGGGTGCAGCAACATTTGGGAAGCCCCTCCCCTCCCCAGTGGTCACACACTTGCCAAACGGTGCCCGAGAGCAGCCCTGGCCCCGCCGCTTTCCCCTCCCGCAGCCGCTGGCAGTTCCATATTTATTGTTCCTCCCCTCCTAAATCACGGCTGCCGGCGGGGCTGCTCGCACTCCATTACCGAGAGAGCTCGCACCGCGCCGCAGTTCCGTTTAGCTTGCAGAAAAAGCAGCCTCCGAGGAGAAACCCACCCCGGCGCTGGGCTGGGGATGATGGACGATTACGGACCATCTGCACTTTCAGGAGGGGATGGATTTATGAGCGGCACAGACAGCTCGAAGAGTGTCCATTACTATAACTCACCGACCTCTTCAGAGATAATGCCATCAGGGCCCTGATGCTGTGGCAGCACAGCCCGGGTTAAGCACTGGCAGGAAGGAAAATCAATTCTGTTTTTTTTAATCAAACCTTGGCAGGGAAGGGCAGCCCGGGACCCCCAGGCTGGAAGGGTGGGGTCCTGTGGTCTGCTGGAAGTGGGACCTCCTCCAGGAGCTGAGGCACAGGTACAAAAAAACCCTAGAGCAGCTACCTTGTCTCGAGGGGTCTCAATTGTGAACGATGTGGCTCTCACCCTCCCGGGTCTGTTTCCCTCCACCCCATGATGTGTTTATCAGGGGTCCCTGCCATGGCTGAGAGGGCACAGAAGCCACACTTTCCCCATGTCCCCTTAGGAGCCAAGGGCTCCCCAGTCAATGTACTCTGTGCAGCAGCCAGAACCTTTTTTTTTTTTTTTACGTGACAGAGGTTGAAAAAAAGGCAAATCATTACTTAGGATAGCACAAGCAAGAAATACTCCGAAGCCGAGACCATCGCCCCTTCCCAGGACCCCCAGCACTGGGGTCCCACAGAGGAAGGGGTGGAGGATGCTCCATGTGCATCCCAGGAGTGAGCAGGATGGGAAAAGGGAGCAGATGGGATCTCAGAGCAAGGGAGGAGAGGAGGAGATACACACACGTTGAATAACAATGGTGAATTCCCCTGAGCTCTGGTGTTTTTAATGGTGGATTAGACTGTCAGGCAGCAATTAAATGGTGTAATAAAAAGCTAAGTGCTTGTATTTCAAGGTTCCTGCCTCCGGCTCGGCAGGGATATGTGGGGCAGGGGCTGCTGCCACCTCCCACAGGGTCCAGCCTTGGGAACCAAAGGAAGAGCAGACAAACTTTTCAAGCAGTGGCTATAGCTGCTCCCTGACTCCACAGCCACTTGGGTGGGACCGATCCTGCCCATCCCTTCAGGATGCAGAGGGACAATGGCAGAGCACCCCAGCACACCTCCCAGCCCAGGGCAGCCACCTCTAACCCCAATCTGCTGATGCTCACTGCTCCAAGGACCACTGATACCATTTCCTTTCTCCTCCTCTGCCCCCCAGGCTCACACCCACCATGGAAGAAGCATTTTCTCAGGTCTGGGGGCTGCAGGCAACTCCCCCAGCTGCCCCAAGCCCCCAGGATCCTCCGGGGAAGGGAAAGCACTGTGACACTGCCCTCACTGGGTTGTGGAGAATTTCAGAGATTGTGGGGAGATGGAACAACAACTGTGACGGCATTAATACCCACCACACCACCTCCTCCAACACCCCCTCCTGATCCAGCAGGGAGCTTTGTTTATTAAACACCCGCTCTGTTTGTGCTGTGTTTCTGCAGCTCATGCTGCTTTAAGGGTGGGAAGGTGGGGCGACCACCCAAGCCTGTGCCCCACAGACCCCACTACTCTCTGTCCCTGTGCCAGGAGAGGGATGGAGCAGCCAGTATCCAGCAGTACATGGAGGAGCCCAAGGGCACCAAGAGCTGGGATCCCCAGGGGGAAGGCACTGCAGCCCCAACTGGGTTCTGATACAGAGAATTTTAACCCCCAAAGCTCTGCTGCCCTGACCCACAGATGGAGTGAGCCACCACACAGAGATGAAGACTGTCACCAAGGGCATCACATCACAGCCTGACCCTGCCTGACTGGGCACTGCCATGACCCTGAGTGAACCCAGCAGCCATGAAAGGTTGCAGAAAGCAGGGAAGAGGCTGCAGAAAGGAAGGTGTCCTAAACATCACTCCAAAATATGGAACTTCATCTTTGAAGACCCTCTTTACGATCACAGCCTTTGTAATTTACTACTTCTTTGTCAAACCAATATATCTGAGATATTTCATGCTGAGAAAAGCAGGAGCAGAGATTTCTCCACAGCTACACCCACCTCAGCCCCAAGTCCCAGCATTCTGACACAGCCCCATGGGAACTGCAAAACCCAGGGCTTCTGGGGCCAGAAGGACTACAGGAAACCCTGCAGAGAAGATCCCAAAGAACCATGGACATTTCACTGCCAGAAGTACTCCAGGGACAGACCACAGCAGCCAGGATCCTGCTTTGAAGGCATCCCATGCAGGGCTGGGGCATCCCTGCAGCTCCTTCCCTCGGCTCCATCCCTGACAAACTCACAGCCCTGATCATGCTGTAGGACCATGACTGAGACTGGCTCAGCCCATCCCCTCTCTCCCAGGGAGGCAGAAGCATCCTGGGGGATGGTTTCCCCTTCCCACCCTGCCACTCAGCTCCCCAGCCCGTCATGCAGGATGAGATGTAATGAAAACCATGTGCTTTTCTAACCTCATTGTGCATCGCGTGTTTAGGGCCCTTGCTTTATCAGTTTTTATCCCGTGTAATATTCATCACACTGGTTTATTTATGGGCCCCCTCTTCGGGAAGGTATTTTTCAGGCCTGGTGAATAAAACATAAGCCTTCGCAGCTTGTCAGAGTGAATGCAGCTCCTCTGATGTCAGCCTGACTAACGGCCTTTAGTTTTCTCCAACGACTGCACTTTGAGAGAAATTTATTTGTATTTGGGTTTGCATTGGTCAGGGAGATGTGAATTCTTTTCCCTTCAAAATAAATGAAGCTTCAGTGCTACAGCACAGGGTGGGAGCAGGATGGGCGGGTGCAGACCCTTGGTCTCGAGGGACAGCATGGGATGCAAAACCCCAGCCTATAGGGCCCCTCTGCATGCAGAACCCCCCTCCTTTGGGGAACCCCTCCCCTGCAAGCCCCTGGCTACTCCCCGGGTCATCAGCACCAAAATGCTGGAACCCATCAGGGAGACCCCAACATCCCTGGTACTGCTGAAGCCCAAGCAGGACAGACAGCGGGAAGGCTCCTGCCACAGCCATGCTCTCAGGAACACTTGTTTGGTGTCAGAAAAGGTGATTTTGCTGCTGGCAGCTGCCCTGCCCCAGGCACCAGGCAGGCACCAGCGAGCAGAGCTGCCCAAGCCATCCCAGCTGGTGTGACTTCCCCTCACTTGGGCCATGCCTCCAGGTCACAACTGACTCCATGTGCTGGCAGTGGGGTTTGCTCCCTCTTCCATGTGCCTGGGGACAGTGACTCCCACCATGTGCATACAGTGCTGGTGGCATTTCACTCCTGGGATGCAGATAATGAGATGAAATGTGCCTGAGAAGCTGTCACCTTGGAGGGATGCAGAGCCCTCCTTTACAGCAGAGATCATGGCAAAGAGTTACAGCAAACACCAGCAAGGTGCCACAAGCAGGTTACAGCCTCTGTGACCCATCAAGCATCCTCCTGCAGCAGGACCCCTGCCCACATCACACCTGAGCCTCTCCCTGCTCCGTGCATCCACACCTGTAGGGAGAAATATGCCCAAAGCATCCTGCCAAGGCTGTCTCCCTGTACAGAGGCCACCAGTGTTCCTCCAGAGCCAAGGTGCCTTTACTCCTTCCCATCACAGTGCCCCATCCCCAAAGACATCTGTCCCCTTGCTGGGACACACCTCTGGGCAGGGACCACCATGGGGCAGACTCATCCCTTTGCCAGTTGAGAAGCTCCTGGCTGTGACCCAAAACTCCTATTTAACAAATCAAACTATAAAACTCAACAGAAGCAGCCAGGAGATTTCCCTCCATCAGCTGCTAATTTATAGGGTTACTGGTGTCAGCAGTTTGAAAGAAGCAAAATTCTATCAAAGAGCCACTAAAACCCGGCGCTGTGTGCTTTAAAACAATCACAAATGTTCATCTGAAAAGACTGCTTGGGATATAATTCCTTGATCTTTAATTATTAATATTCCAGGCAAACTAGTTGAATTCCACTGAAGAAAAGGAGAAGCAATCAGAGTTAAAAATTAGCTGAAGGACTATCATAAATCATTCTGGGGAGTATTTTGCAGAAGTCCCACTGGAGCTGCTTGCGCCGAAAAGGAAGAGGGGGTTTGCCATGCTCCGGGAAACTGGGAAGGGAGGAGAGGGAGCCAGCTCCACATGATGTCCCTGAGACACAGCAAGGCTGTGGAGCCTTTCCCAGAGCAATCCCAGCTCCATGGACAGACAGGGAGTGTGCAGAGGTCCTAATGCCATGGCTCCATCCATCACCTACAGCTCCGACCTCGCAGCAGCTGCGGGCAGCAGCTCTCCTGCTCCAGCACACCCCATGGTGTGGCTCAGTCCAATGCACCTCCCCAGGGTGATAGCTGCCCCAGTGCCACATCAGTTCCTCTTAAAACCAGTGCTTCCCTAGCTCATGATATATGGGGACACCTCACTGGCCTTCCAGACCCCACCTGTCCCCTTCAGCACCCCATAACCCAGACTGTGGGATCCTGGGGCTCAGTGTCCAATTGAGACAGTGCTCAGTGTCCAATTGCAGCTCTTGGGTGATGCCCAAACCCCTTGAAGGGTCAGGTCAGCCCCAGCCCTGCCACCACCCCACCCTACCTCCTGCCTGTGCAGATTCAGGGTTCAAATCCATGCTTTTTTACTTTTTTTAAATCTTCTGATTTACTTCCAAATATTCATCCAGAAATCCCCACAAAGCCGCTGGGCACAGCTTGGAGGAGAGGGGACAGCCAGCCCTGCTGAACCAACCTCCCACATCTTGCTGGGTTCACAGAGCAACACACTGGGGCCTCCCACTTCCCCAGCACACACCAACACTTTTCTTCCCCCTTCTTTGCAGTTTTGTTTTACTTATCTTGCAGAAAGCAAGAGAAGCCAAGGCTTCTTGCTGCTTCATCTTGATTCAGTCAGTTTTATATCTCACAAATGCATATGCAGATTGCTCCACTTCTTTATTTGTTCATTAAGACTCCAATAAAAATGTTATAAAAATGCCCTTTTTTTTGCTGTTAATTGCAATTTCTGGTTTAATATGCAAGTTGTGCTGGCTCTCCTCAGGGACTCCCTAGGCCTCTCTGTAAATACCGCAGCCACCCCAGCCTCAGGCACGGATCCTGCTGGGGGTTTACACGGTGATGGGAGCCCAGCTGGGACCAGCCACAGCACCTCCTCCACACCCTCCACCAGGGCAGGGCATTTGGCAAAGAGCTGCCCTTGGGATGTATGCCTCCCCCCAGGAGGGGGCTTGGAAAGGACCCCAGACCCTCTGCTGAAGCCCAGGAAGCTGCCAGGGATGCAGGCACCCGTTCACCCCCAGTTGCTAAAAGGTTTTGTGGATCGTGGTGCTGCCATTCAGTCATTCCCCAGCACTGCAAAAGCCCCCACGATCACTTGCCTGGGTCTTTCAGCAACATGAGGCACTTCACTCTGATGTTTCCCATATTCAGTGTCTGCCTCGGGCTGAAATTTTGAGGGGAGTTTTAGCAAGAACGGGTCAGACATTTCCAAGAACAAGGCTGTGGGAAAAACGCTGTTTTGACACATATATATACAAAAAACCACAAACCCGTTCTGCAGCCCTAATGCTCAGAAAGCTCCACACCTTCCTGTGGGCTGGCGAGCAGCCTGGAGCAGGGCAGGAGGAGGTGGGTGCCCCTGTTCCTGCTTCCCCAGTTCCCCCACACTGCACACTTGGCATCTCCTGCACATCTACCCCCCACCAAGCACTGGGGAAGGGGCCAGTACAGGGGCTGGGACACACTGCTTGTGCTTCACTAACACAGATGCCTCCCGACAGCAACCCACGAGAATCAAATGAAGTAAGAAGGGACATGGCCATCAAACACAGGAAAATGAAGCTGTTAGAGACTCAGACTCACTAAGTGGCTGTGATAACACTTAATTTTAATGACACATTTAATTCATACTTAATTCCAGGGGAGCTCCAACAGAAGCCCCTATGGCATCCAGATAAAGAGCAGACAAATGGGTTGTACTTGGTGCAGAGACAGCCCCTGCCCAGCACACAGGAGGGATGTGTTAAGAGGAAATATACCCTGTGATGTGCACCTCCTGCTTATTTGACAAGTCATCCTCAAGGAACAGAGTCAAGGGATGAAGAACCCTCAGTGAGGTTTGCAGATCTCCACAGCATCTACACCTGCAAGTTCTACCTGTTCTTGTGCCTGTAAAATCCACAAGTGGGAGGGGGAGCAGAGAAGCCACGGGGGCACAAAGGGACCCAGCGCTGGAACAGCAACAGCATTACAGCAGCGGGGTGGGTGCTCACTTGCAAAAGAAGTTTCTAGCTGCCAGTTACTGAATTCTTCAACTTCTGGAGTGAAAACAGCTCCTGCCAACGCTGCTGCAGCAGCAAAACGCAGCAAAACGAACCCAGGAATTAGCTTGGCGTAACTACCTCTAACAGCCTACCCGTCAGCAGTAAAATCAGCTTTCTGGTTGCTAATTCCAGATGATTGAGCTGCACAAAGCTTAAGATTTCTTTATGCCATCGTTTTTTTCTCTCTCTAAAAAAAAAAAAAAAAAAGTTGGTCTCTCATGGCAAATGCCTGTTTTGGAAGCAAGCTGCTCCTGTGTATCATATTGTTCTGGTACCGCATCACAATCTATCAAAGTTGGAGTCCCCAGAGCAAAAGAAATCAAAACATCATGAATAAAGTGCAACTTTAAAACTCCAGTAGTCTGACAGTGTCAGACTAAGCCTCCTAACGTGCGGCGTTGTATTGATGCTTTCCCCTAATAAAGTCAATGCTGGCCTAGCTCTGCTGCCTACAGTGCATTTGCTCAATTAGAGGAGAACAAATAAGGCAACAAGCCAAGATGGAAGTGGTAAACACTGCACTGAGCTCGCCGGGGCTGCTGCACCCAAACCACAGGAAGCTGCGGGTCCCCACTGCCAGCCCCAGGCTGGGGATGGGCACACTGCTGCCTCTCCCATCAATCCTCTTACCCCAATGCTGCTGGCCTGCAGAGAAAAGCACCCACCCCAGTGGGCACAGCACCCACCACAGGACCCCGTGGCTCGGGGCAACGATGCTGTGGCTCGTTATCCAGACATGGCATCAGCTCTGGGGCTGCTTCAGGGTCTCCCTGAGCAGGGGCCACCATTCACAGGGGTGTAACCCCCTGCGAAGGCAGCACAGGTCTGCACTGCTGTCCCTCCCTCACTGCAGGAACACCCACATCCCTTTGCACCCCAGCCTCTAGAGCTGCTTTTAAGCAGGGTCCCTGCAGTGCTTGGTTCCCCTGGCCCGCCAGAGCCCACCCCTGCTCCTGGTACCCTCCAGGTCTCCTTAGATAGATCTCCACCTAACGATAAGATCAGAGCAGCTGAAACCCCCTGTGCCAAGAGCTCCCAGCCCCACTGCTGGTGTGAGACCAGGCAGAGGTGCAGGCAGCACAGGACACCACGGGCTTTGCCAACACCGAGACCTCAGCGAGGGTGGTGTGGAGCACAGCATCAGGGCTCTGGGCAGAGCCATGTCCCAGCCCCACAGCAGCAGAAGGGCCCAGCCAGAGCACAGCCCTGGCGAGGTGCAGCACCCACCAGGTGCCAGCTCCCACACCTCCCACCAGTCCTCCTAAAGCTCTTCCTCACTGCGAGGGCCTCTCTCTCTGCCTGCCCAAGGGGGCACAAGAGCATTTCTTTTTTCTTTCTTTCTTTTTCTTGTTTTTTTTTGCACATTTCAAATCTCTGTCACATCCCACTGAGCTCCTTCTCTCACTGCCAGCTCTAAATCCACAACCCCGACTGTGGGATTTCCACCCAGCCCCCGCCAGCACAGCGGGGAGGGATTACGGCACCTCAGCTCAGCGGCACCGATAATCCTCTGCCTTATCAGTGCAGGGAGCAGCCGGCGAGCAGGATGCCTGGAGCTTGCGGGGATCCTGACACCAGCGCCAGCATCCCAGCAGTGGGAGCGAGCTCCCGCCCGGACAGAGGGGGCCGATCCTGCGGCAAACTGCTCCGGCCGCTGCATCAAAGCTGCTCCAGCTGCTGCACCAAGCCCAGCCATCAGCAAAGATCATTCTCACAACACACCAGCCCTGCGTGGGCTTTATCCCCAAGAGATCCGGACTGGAGGGGCAAGGGGACAGCCCTGGGACAAGGGGACTGAGCAAGCGCAGAGCCGCCTTCTGCATTGATGCAATTAGTTAAATCAGTTAACGCTCAACTCCAAGTCAGCGCTAAACACGCAGTGTTTGCTACAACAGAGCTCCCTCGCCTCTGCACTCCTGTCATGCCTGCCAGGCGCTCACATTCTCCTTCCTCCTCCTCCCCCCCCAGGACAATTCACCCCCCGCTGCCCAGCAAAGCCCCCCACCCAGCCTGCCCCATCACTAGGAGCACACAGGGCACCGGCACAGAGGAAGGATTTAATTGCATGTCAAAATTAAATCTCTTTTGATGAAGAACAATTCAACTACGGCTTTGCCTAATCAAATTAACAAAGTCTTTTTTGATTTTCAATTATCTTCTTCACTGGAACACTTTATCCCATGCTCCTGCGATGTCTCTGACAAGCTCCGACTAACAATTGAGGTGCTTTGCTGTGTTTCAGCAAGGCAGAGTGACCACGGAAGCCCCCCCCCTCCACTGAGCTGGAAAAAAACTGGAGCAACGCGTGAGGTTCGGCACCATTGCACCCTCTTTGCAGCACAGCCTGACCCCCACCCCTCTGTCTGAGGGGAGGGCTACGCCAGGACCACCCCATTCACAGCACCATCACCCCAAACCAAGAGAGGTGGGGACAGCCAGCAGCAAGGCTGTCACACTGTGCCCTGCCCATGGTTTGGCAGCAGGGAGAGGGGACCCGAGGAGTCCACCCAGGAGCTGGGGGCAGGCACAGCACCCTTCTCGGGGGGAACCTGTGCAGACACAAGCACCCACTCCCTCCTCAGCAGCACCCCTCGATGCCTGTCTTCACAGAACACATAAACCTGCAGCACCCATGTCTTCACCAGCCCCGAGATGCTGTGGCAGGACTGGATCTCCCCAGAGGGCAACAGGGCAGACAACATTCACTGCTAGACAATTATCACTCAGGTGTCACCCTGAAAGGTCACTTAAGGAAGGAAGTGAATTGACGTGTGTGAAAATATTAATGGAGTGGCTGGGGCATCCATCGAAGGCCGCAGAGCCCAGCCTGACCCTGGCAGAGGCTGCACCAGTGCCTGCAGTGCTGATCCCAGGGCTGCCCTCCCACCTGCGAGGTGTGCCAGCACCCCAAGACCACATCCTGCACCCTGGCTGGTGCCAGCTCACCTGAGCACCCCCGGAGCAGCAGGGCTGTGCAGACCCCATGTCCCTGGAAAAGCTCTCATCTCCCCACAGCTGGAGAGAGACATTAAGCTCTGCCGGCAGGGCAAAATGCATTAAAAGATGCTAATTTAATTAAAAGGAGATGACAACGGTGAAACGAGCAGGCGAAAGAGAACACCTCTGGGTAACGAGGGGAGCACAGGAAGAAGAGCAAAGGGACGTGGGCAGGCCCCATGGCAGCTGCTGAGTGTCCCCACCGGTGGCAGGAGGACAGGCCCGAAGGAGCAGCTCACCTCCCGCCCGGCTGCAGATGCTCAGCTCGCAGGCAAGCGCACAAGCCTCTTCCCCCGGATTATCCTTCCACTCGCAGCCTTCACCGCAGGGATGCTGGGTACCCTCCAGCAGTTCCTCCTCCTCCTCCTCCCAAACACACGCTACAGCATCTAATCCTACTGCAAGGTCCCTGGGGCAGGGAATGGGATTTTTTATTGCTACCTTCTGCTGCGGTTAGACAGCGGCCGAGCAGAGCCCTGCTGCCCCCCGAAGTGCTGGCGGCAAAGGGGGAGCCCCCTCCTCAGCCCCTGCCAGCCACCCCGAGTCAGCTCCAGCCCGCGGCACTCGCTGAGCTTCCAGCGCGGCTTTAGAGCCTTTGTTTTTTGGTTGGTTTTTTTGTTGTTGTTTTGTTTTTTGTTTTTTTCTTTTCGCTTTAGGAAGCTGTTTTCAAGGGAAACCACCTTAATTTTTATCGATCGTTGGTTGAGCTCTCCTCCTGGCTGCGGGCTGGCAGCCGCCCTCACGCATCCCTCTCCGAACACCCAGCAGCGGGGGCAGCACTGCTGGGGTTGCTCCGGCCCATGGGGGGAGAGGGGGCTCTGCCCGCGGGGTCGGTGCTCCGAGGGGGATCCAGCTACCGAGACAGTGTTGCCGGGTGGTTCTGGGTCACGGGGTGGCCCCCCCGGGCCGGACTGAGGACGCCAAGCTCCTGCGGGCAGGCAGCGCATCCCGCACCGAGGATCCCCTTTCCCCCCCGCAGCCCTGGCCAGGGCCCTCTTCATCCCCCTCCCGCCGCCCCCCATCCCGCTTCCCGCCGCGGGCAGCCGCTGCCACCTGCCGGTAGCTCGGCCCCGCCGGAACCAGCAGCCGCAGCCCCCTGCCAGCCTCCCCCGGCTCCTCCCTGCCCCTAAATCCCAGGAGAAGGGCCTGTCCCCTCTGCTCACAATCTGTCCCCTCTCCCAGTGTCACGCACTGCTTATCACCAGCAGGTCACAGAATCACAGAGTTAGAGGGATGTTAAAGCCCACCCAGTCCCACCCCCTGCCATGGTCAGGGACACCTCCCAGGAGCCCAGGCTGCTCCAAGCCTCATCCAACCTTCAACACTGCCAGGGATGGGGCAGCCACAGCTTCTCTGGGAAACCTGGGCTCACCACTCTCACAGTGAAGAATTTCTTCTGAAGATGTCATCTGCTCCCTAGAACAGCTACAGACAGGACAAAGCACCCCAGTTTAGGGTTCTGCTCACCCTTGTAGTGACCTGGACCAGTGGGCTGGGAAAAGCAGCCCCATCCTTCCTCCTGCCAGCACTGGGTACAGCAGCAAGAACACAGAAGGGCTGGAAGGACGTATGGACACTGCTCCTCCAGAACACTGGCTGCTTCCAAAGCCAGCATTTGATTCCCTCTTCATGGATGAAGGGATGGGTTCCCATTCCCAGGTCTCTCCACTTCCACTCCCTTTTGTGCATTTTCCAAAGAGAGGTTGATCACATCCTGGCAGATGCTGGGAGCAGACGCCTAATGGAGGCCATCTGCCACATTTCACAGGGAAAATTATTCAAACTCACTAGGACTTTAATTTAATCAGCTGGCACCGAAGTGGGCACGGGGCTCTCATGTGAGCAGGTGTGAGCACAAGTCAGCAAAGGCAAGTGTTTCATCTCCATTCACCAGGCCCACAGAACAGGAGCTAATGGCACTGCATGACCAGCACATCCCCTGGCACGTCCCCACCAACGTAAAGTCATATCTCAGGCACTCTGCTATCAAGGAGCAGGTCCATCAGGAGAGCTCTCTGGGTAAACCCCACCATTCAGTTCCACAGCAAGTGGGGAAAATCCATTGCCAGTGATGTGAGACTAGATGGAGCATCAGTTACAAGTGGAAGGAGTCTGCTGCCCTTGCTCATCCCCACTGCTGCCCCTTCAGAGCCTGAGCTCTGCTAGACCCAGGCCAGGCTGCTCAGAGGGAAAGAAAAGGGGGAAGCCACTCCTGAGAACCTGGTGGCTCCATTAGAGCAGCACATGGAGCTCACCCACCTTTCTTTCCTGGATGAAACCTTGTTTGCCCCGACACTTCCCATATGCAAAGTGACAGTGATTTACTACAGAGGTGGAAGCACCAGCCTGGCACAAGGAAAAGGGGGCAGAAGGGAAGGTGCTGCCTGAGCCACATCCTCCAGAATCCCTGACTTACCTAAACCTGAGGCAACTTCCTCAAACCCAGCAGCTCTCAGCTCGAATGCTCCTGGCACACACAGTTACTCTCAAGAGGAGTTCAATGTATCTGCTGGAGGAAGGAGGCTGACACAGTGCAGCCTCTGAAGACCCCCGAGATCTTCCCCAGTATGTGCTGTCTCCCTGCTGCCTGTCATAGGATAAGCAGGAGTCTCCACAGTCACCCCACACATGAGTGTGCAACAGGCTCCTGCCACCCCATGTGTAAGAGGTGGTATGACAAGTGCAACATGGCACAAGAGATGGGGACACAGGTCCTGGAAATGGTTCATGACAGTCATTTGATCATTGTCAGTAGAACCCATCTGCACTGCAGAGGACAAAGCCCTCAGCAACACCCCACCAGTCTGCTCTGGAGGAAAACTCCTCCAGACCCTAAATCTGGGGCACATCTACACCCCAGCCAGTGCTTACATCATATGCCAACACAAGGTGGGGACCACGTTATCAGCCTTCAATGGCATCACTTTCTCCTCAGCATTTCAGCATGTCCAGACTCAACAACTACAAGATGTTTTACCAAGGGTGAGCTCACCAGTGATGGTCCCACACAGACCCATGGGCTGGGGCTGCCACACTGGGCTCTCCTGCACAACCCCCCACCCAAGGGCAGCAGGAGAAGGAGCAAACCCCAGCTCCCATCTCTGTGAATACTGGGAACTCCACCCACCCACCTGCTTAGAACCTTTCCAAAATGTCATAGTCCAGCTTAGCTGGAAAATCCATGGAGCCAGAATGAAATTGGGCAGAGAGGGAACAGGGATAACTTGGCAGCTGCTCACATTTAGTTTGCACCTTCTTTGGCAGTGTGGAAGGAAACAAACGACCTGTGAAGGGAACGGAGCACAGTGATTCATTACCCCTGATGTGTGATGATGGCTTAATTATTTTTCTAACTGGGGAGAGACGCTTTCTGACAGCAGGTGCAAATTAATTCTCCACTGTTTTAAGGAGTGATCGGCCCAGGACAAGCAGAAAACTGGAAAACCTAATTAAATCAGGAGCTAGGTGGAATAAACGGAGCAGGGAGTCTGTTTGCATGGTGCTGATGGATATTAACGATTGCTGGTGAAGGCACCAGGGCTCCCAGCAGGAAAGCAGGGATGTCTTAGTGTCTCCATGCACCTGGCCAGGCTGTGACAGTCTTGGGCAGGAGGTGTCATGGTAGTCACGGCACAGCCAGGGAACACCTGAGCTCTCCTCAGGAGTGGCACACACAGCTCTGCACATCTTGGAAGGAGGAGGAGGATGTTACCAGGCTGCCAGCCAGATGTGCAGCACCAGGGACCCCCAAGACCTTCCAGGCTTCACATCCCTCGAGGGCAATACAGCCCAGCACCGAGCCACCAGCACCTGCCCAGGCAGCAGGAACAGGCAAGTGTGTCCCATTTCTGTGCAGCCAGAGCAGGCACAGGTTAAATCCCTTCGGAGGAGCCAGTGCCTGGCATACGAACCACCAGCCCAGGCTTCCAGGAGCAAGAGGAGCCAATGTGGCTCTTCCCACACCGTTTCACCACCACAAAGTGCACCCAGACACGGTGCCAAAACCATCCACTGCTGTGAAGGAGCGTGAAAAATAACCAACACCTGAAGGGTTTTGCCACGGGGGGGAGCAACCCCGGACTGATCGGAACATCGTTCGCTCCGTAATAAGGGAGGGAAGAGTTTATGTTGAGCCGTTGCCATGGAAACACTATTTATACTTCCCTGCTGCTCCAGATGCCAGCACCCCGAGCCTGGCCACCGCTCTGTCCCACCGAGGCTCTTGGAGCCCGAGCAGAGATCGCTGCTCCCCACACACACATCTGCCTCTGCAGCACCTGAGTCCAGCATCAGGAGGCTGACTGGGTGCCCCCTTCACTCCTCATCCTCCCACCCAGGGATGATACTGCCCGAAGCGTTTGCACCGGCTCATCCCACCCCCCTGGATGTCCCTCTCACCTCCCCCCACTCCTGTGCCTGCCTGTTTTGCCCATCACCTCCACACACACTCCAACACACCAGCAATGCTGGGGAAAAAAGCCCTAATTGCTTTTTGTTTTTCTGTTTCTCCTATCATTAAATCCCTTCTTCATCTCTAATAGTTTGGGATTATATGAAGGTTAATATGTTTCAGGTACCACACAAGTACAGCTAATTAACAAACAGTCCCCTCAATTCCCTTTAATGCCTACACACGTAATGCGATCGCTGCAATTACCTGCTTCCCAAAGCCATTACAAACCACAGAAAATTATCTGGAACAGGTGATAAAACCCTTCTTTTATTGGTTCATAAGAGGAGCGGATCTCCAGGCAGCAGCACCTCACCCCACAGCTGGAAGGGACCACCACCCCTCCTCAGGCAGCCCACCTGGGACACCTCGTGCTCCACTCAAGCACCAGATACTCCAGCCCTGAGCTTCCCCTGGGTGATTCAACCCAGTCTCGATGCTGCAGACCCCAGCACTCAGCCAGCAAAAATGAGCCTGCAATTAAAGCAAACCCAGCCCCAAGACCCCAGAGCTCTGCTCCTCTGGGTCCCCCTCATGTACTTTGTCACACAGGGGAATAGCAGAAATGAAGCCAGTCCTGGCCCAGGGTCCTCAAGGCTGCCATGTTTGTCACCATCCTGAAGTAGGACTGAGCCACCACCTGCAGGGACACACACCTAAAGCACACAGGGACAAGAAAAGAACTGCTCATCATCCAGAGGGAACCTAAACCATCAGCAGAGCCCTTATGAGGCGAGCTCACCATCCTCCAAAGGAGCAGCCTCTGCAGCACCATAAGGGACCAAGGGACAAACTCTTCAGCCCTGGCTGTCCCGCTGAGCCCAGGGAGCTGTGGTGGACACACTCACAGTTAAACTGCCAGATGTCTGCTTTGGGGAGCCACAGAGGGAGAGATCCTGTGCCAAGGAACGTGGTGAGCTCTCAGCAAATGGCTCCAGTGGTCCATTAGCCCTTGTTAAAACCCTGTACCTATCAGGCCAGTTCCAATTCCCAGCAACTGGATCTTCTTGTGCCTGTGCCTCTAATAATCAGCATCTCCTCTGCTCCATTATTTACCCCACAGCAGTGATATCCCCAGGGGAGCATCCCACAGACCCCAGCCATGTTCAGGTCTTCTCCATCACCTACACCTGAGCCACAGCCCATGCCAGTGGGGGTGTGCAGCAGCTGGCAAGGTCACCACTCAGCTCCTAAAGGCAGCTGTGAATCTGAAAGTCTCAGGCTGGTTCTTAGCAGATGTTTATCCATGTCACACAGCCACCAAAGCCACGCACAGTCCTGTCTGGGGGACAGCAGGGAGGCCATGGGCCAGGGCACAGTGCCCAGCCAGGTGCCTGGCTCTGGGAGTCCTGCCCACCCTGCCCATCCCAGCTGACCTTTCCACAACCACATCTGATCTCCTCAGCATCCTCCCTGAGTGGCCAGAGCACCCTCCAGTGCTGGACCTCCCATGCAAGAGCTTCTTGTAAATGTAGAGTGGGAACAGCCTCACAGCACAGGAGAAAAATCACTGTAAACAAAATCTCTGTTGCTGTGGAAACCATTAAAAATAGATTCCCCACGCTCCCCCTTTTGTGTCGGGTATTATACAGCTGGGTTCCTTCATTCCACATTATTATTACTTTTTAATTATGAATAATTTCCTCCCTTCTATAGGAAGATGGAGCAAACACCAGAACTTTCCAAACAAGGGGCCTTTAGGATATGTTTCAATATGCAAATGAAGGCAAACATGCATTCTGTAGTGTTTACGCCACAGGGTAAAAATCTTTCTGTATTAACCCTTCCTGTGCCACCTTCCCCTTTTTGTCCCTGTCCTCATCCCCTCAGCCTGTCAGACCAGGGTACCGACAGCTCTGCAGAAAGTTGGTTCAAGGATAAAGGCAGAGGAGCAGCACAGACACATGGGTAACAATTTATCCCTGGGGAGCAGGGGACACAAACACTGTCAGCAGCCAGGTATGGGAGTCTCTTGCCAAACCTGCCACACTGGGGCAGACTGGCCAATGTCACACGTCCTGACACTGTGTGACAGAGATGCTCTGATGGCTGGGACCAGCTCTGCCCTCACGGGGGTCCTCGATGCTCAGACACATCAGGATCAGCAGCTTCTGCAGAGAAACCTGCAAACACCAGGTGAGCATCACAAGCAGGGTGGAGCAGGGGCACACTGCCCCATGGGGACAGGGTACCACAAGTCCCTGTCTTGCTGAGAAGTGGCAGAAATCCCATTTAACACCACCTGTGGCATTCCCACCCTGATACAGGATTCAGTCCCCGAGCGGAGGAAATATCTAAAACTATTTGGAAAAAATACAGGACCTGCTAAGTTGTTCCCATTCCAGAGTGTGACTCAGATACTATTTGCAGCCCTAGCCAGCAGGAGAGGATGCTCCTCCACCAGGAAGGTGGTCAGGCCCCAGAACTCTACCGGGTGCCAGCTGAGGACCTGGCAGCAAGGCTCCACGGGCAGCTCCTGCCTGGACCTGCCAGCAAGCGGCCGCCCACGTCCCCCAGCACGCTTGGGGCCAGGCAGAAGGTTCCCCAAGCAGGTTGGCCCCGGCCCACGGCTTGCTGGCCCTGCCCAAATTTCACACTGCCGTGGAGCAGCAGATGGACAGCCCTGGGAACCCTCCCAGCACACGCTGAGCCCACGTCCTGCCTGCTTCGGCCATGTCCTGCCCGGCACCACACGAGCCTCTGGCAGAGGTCAGACCCCGAGCCTGCCCCACGGTGCTGAGGGGCTCTGCAGGGACATGGGGACCTGCTGCAAGGCAAGGAGCTGCACAAGCAACAGTGTCAAGAATGTGTCAAGGAAACCCCACTCCAACACCACCTCCCTGGAGGCTCTCGGTGCAGGAGGGAAGGCGACCGACTGACTGCAGGGAAGTTTCTGACACCCCACAACAGAGAGGCACCATCTAGCCTGGAGCATTACACAAAAAACAGGCAGGAAAACCACAAACAGGACCGTCTTTAGATTGTCTGATTTTCATAACTAAGCACAATAAGTTTTCTTAGTTTTCCCGTAGATACCAAAGCAGGACAGGGGCTAGAGCTGGGCTGGAGGGAGACCTGCAACTGACCTGAACCACGGAGGGGACACCCAGGGCAGGAGGAGCCTCGTGCCAGCCCGTGGCATTGTTGGCTTTCCTCTCACCAGGGTTCCAAGGGCAATTTTAGCATGATGCTCCCACCCCATAGAAATCTCCATAGAAAACAGGATTCCTTCTCTACAGCGACATTCCTTCTCTCGATCCCCATTTCCAAGCTCTGTGGTGCTCCATGTCCCCTGCTGCAACCTAAATTTTAACCTAGCCCCAAGTATCAACACTGAACATTATTACTGATTACAGCCTGGGGCCAGAAGGGCCATTAGAGCCAGTGAGCACCGTGCCCAAGGAACCCGGGCCGAAAGCAGCTGTGCTCTAATCCCCTCTTCATTCAACCTCCTGCCTCCCTGCCAGACAGATATCCAGGTTTGATCCGGAGATGTCAAGTGATGGAGAATCCCCCACAGGCTTAAGCTGTTCCAGTGGTTAATTACCTTCCCTGATAAAAATATGCACTTCGTTTCTAGTCAAAATCTGTCTAGCTCGAGCTCTCAGTGCCTGGATATTGCCATGCCTTTCCCTGCTAAATTAGAGCTCTCTGTACCTGCTGAAATCACTAGATCACAGCCTAAAACAAACTGCCTCACAAAGCCATCTCTTAAACTCCACTTGGATGAAAAGTTCAACCTACTTAGGCTTCATCCCCCACAGCAGAGCAGCTCTTCCAGACTGTGAACCATTTCTGGAGCTCTTTTCTGCACATGTCCCATTTCACCAGTGTTTTTCCAGCATGGACACCAAGAGCAGTGCCAGCATCCCAGTGACACTGCCAGTGTCACACATGCACCTTTCCTAACCTGCTGGCTCACTGTGCAGCTACAGGAAGAGCTATTAATGGTCTGTAGTCCCAGTCACCCTGATGTGGGGAGGAACACTCAGCATCCCGCTGCCAGGGGGCAGACGGACACCGTTTCCGAGCAGGAGGGTCCCCAAGTCCCTTTGCCCAGCCAGCGAGGGTGTGCCCGGGCCAAGGGGACAGATGAAGCTGTTGCCACTTCCTCCAGGCTCAGCAGGTCCAACTCACAGCTTTGTCATGGAGGAAACAGCCCCTCAGGGAGCAAAGCCAGGGCAGTGCCAAGTGCCTTAAAAACACCTCAGGGGGGGGGATGGTGGTGTCAGCAACCAGAACAGAGGAGACCCCCAAAGCAGGTCTCCCTGCAGCACCCAGTGCCAGAGAGCACCTGGCTCTCTACCACAGCTTCCTGGTGCCACACGTTGGTGCCCACCCAAAAGGCCACCAAGGAGCACCCAGCCTCCACTCCCTACTCTGCCAGGTGGCTCCATGGCACCAGTCCCCTGGCTGGACCAGGATGCACCCCACGACACCAGCACCAGGCTGCTGGCACCAACACACTGTGGGAAGCAGCACCAGGCAGGAGCAACTCCAGGAGTGATACTGGGGGGAAGGCAGGTCCCTGAGGGAAAACCTTCAGCACACAGACCTACAGCCTGAGGAACAGCCCAGCAAACCGGGTCCATGCAGGGATCAGCTTCTGGGAACACACTCAAGTCAAACCCAGGGCAGTCCCTGGCCCTGGGACCAACATCAAGAAGTGACAAAGTGGCAGTGGACAGGGAATACTCACAGGTTGCCTGGCTCCTGTCAGCACATCCACCCCAGTCAGAGCAGAGGGAGGGAAAGGCTGCACTGGGGATGCAGCGATGCACAAAAACCCCCAAAATCCTCCCAGGTCCAGGCCGACAGCAGCTGCCCTCCTCTCCAGCACAGGGAGAGACAACTTCCCACGCTCTCTGTCAGGCAAGGTCCTGCTCCAGCCACAACTGCATCCTTATTTAATTCACAGCAATTATACTCACATTCTGCTAGACAAATAGATTTTACAAGCCCTCAGTTAAATGTGGATAATTACGGCTGCCTGCACCAGGGGACAGCCCTGCCTGGGCTCAGGAGGAAGACTCACATCCCGATTCCACTAATGCTGTAAATTAGCAAGGAACGTCCCAATGGCAGCAGAGTAATTACCCACAATTGCATCCCCCCTTCCTGTGGGCTGCTGCTCCCCCCACCCCGCATCTTCCTCCCTCGCACTACGGGTGTGTTTTCAGGCATATGCTGCTGTTAATGGGGCTTCTGTCACTTCAGCTGCTGGCAGAGATTATTTTATCTTGGGAAACCTCTCCCAGTGCCAGAGCATAGAATTTCAGCTCTAAATCATCCACAGGGGAAACTCAGGTGTGGGGGAACAGATGATAGCATCAGCTTTTTGGTAACATTGGTTGTGCTGGGCAGCACCTACCCCCAAGGCTCCAACAGCAACAGACTGGGGGGACCCGGTGGGACAAGCCCCCAGCAGACCCCTGGGAACATATCCAGACACAGAGGGGGAGTGAGGAAGGAACAACACAGACAAGAGCAGAGAAGGAGGTTTGGTGTCCAGCCAGCACTGGGGGCCGATGGAGGAGCCCAGGGCAGGGGACAGGCTCCCACCTCACCATGATACCCAACAGGAAGCACTGACAACAGCACAGTCTGCAGAGGACATTAAATCCAAGCTCCATTTCACAGCCAAGCAAATTGAGACAAGAAATGAAATATTAAAAAAGGCCATTGAGAGTCTGTACCATGCACAACATTCCCCCTCACAGCCCCACTGACCTTTTCCATCTCCTCTCCATGCTGCTGTACTCCCAGGTCAGAAGCAGAGCCCCCACAGTCAAAGCACCCCTCACCCCTCCTTGGGGGACTCTTATAGCAGCCTTGCTCCTACCCCCCCCCTCCCCCCCTCATTGCTCCAACCACCCTCAGATGTGCCTGAGGAAGGAGAAACCATTTGCAGGTGGGGAGCCCCATCGCAGGCAGCTGCCAGCTTTCCCTGCCAGTGCCCCACCACCACCCCAAGACTCTCTGAAGGGGCACGCTGGGGACAGTTCCCACCAGGTGGTGTGGCTGTGAGGGGATGGTCTGTGGAGAGTCACAGGATCACAGGAGAGATTGTGTTGGCAGGGATCATCCAGTCCAAATCCCCTGCCAAATCCCCCTTTCCACCAGACCAGGTTGCTCCATCTCCTGCTGGAGCACTGCTGACCCTCCTGCTGCCCCAGCCCAGTGTTTGCAGCCCCATGGAGTGGGGACCCCAGCTCCATGGCTGCCATGGCCAGCGCTGGCATTCCAAGGCTCAGCAAAGCTCCTGCCAGGGAACACTCATGCACTTCACCACTGCTGAGAAGCTTCTGTGTTCCTGAAATATCCTCCTCCCCTGGGCAGCTCCGTATGCAGGTCCTAGGACTTGCCAGAGCATTAAACTGACATCTAGGTCAGGGTAAGGAACAGCTCAATGCCTCCAGGAAAATGGGTTCTCCTTTCACATCCCAATGTCTCCTCCATACCCAGGCTTGGAGCAAGCACTGAGCAAGGGTGACCATGGAAAGCCTGGTGGGAAGCAGGCTCTGGGGTTGGAAAAGTGATTAAAAACAGTGAGAGACATGGTCTATAGCTTAGCTGCCATTTCTGGAGTCCTCACAGCTCTTTATGGTCCCTGGAGCAGCAGCTCCGCAGGAAAAAGCACTTGCTGGATGTGAAACTCCAGGGAACCCAGGCTGGACACAGGCAGACCCCAGGACCTGGGCCAGGGCTGGCAAACCAGTTCTCACCATATTTTGCATGGCAAATACCATGTCCAAGAACCAACACTGAGCATGGAAGGGTCGGGGTAGTCTGGCAGGTGGAGAAGGAGACCCTGCACTGTCATTGTGCCGCATTGTCACACCTCCCTCAGCAGCAACAGGGCACAGCAAGGCAGGACTTTGCCTGACCAAGTGTCTGCATGGCAGGAGCAGGGCATGATAGATCATAGGAATAAAACCAATTGGCAGAGCCTGGCTGTAAATCTCAGTGCTGATGGGGCTGGAGATGAGCTGGCTGGCTCTAGGGGGGTGGGAGAGCAGCAGAGAACAGAGGGTGATAACAAGAACTTTGAGTGGTGCTGGATCCTGCATCCCAGCTGATGCTGAGGCCATGCTGTCAGGGAGACAAAGTGGAACCGCTCAAGTAAATCACTGATTTTTAATAAAAGCAGGTAACATGCTAGAAACTCTGCCCCATTTTCTCTTCACTGGTGTCCCCATCTCTCCCCAGACCCATTTGCTTCATGCCCTGTGGCTGGGATCTGGCCCAGCCCCTGCTTCCCCAGGACCACTCGGTGCCAGGCTGGTTCTCCTCTGCCCATCCCGATAGATGGTTGCAGGGGTTTGCATCACCCCCCCCCAGACCCAGAGGAGGCATTGCCCGGAGTAGTGCTGATTGTTGGACAATGTCCCATGCTGTCCCTTTGCTGGAGGTGGGTGCCCTGCTCTGCTGCAGTGACAGAACCACCCCAGCAGGGCCCTCACCCAACACGGGCAGTTTGGGGAAGCCCAGGCTGTCGGAGAGGCAGAGGGATGGGTCAGGGGTGTGGGTGCAGGCAGGGGATAAGGGGCTGTGGGAAGGCAGGAGAGCTGGCAGGAGAGCTCAGCGTATGGCAGCACAGGCACCTCTCCCCTGGCGTGTCACCATGATTGAGTGCAGGATGCATGCACCGTAATGGTTTCATCAACTTAGCAACTTTTTATGAGAAATTTGTTCCAATACCTTCCCTTTCCCTGGCTGCTGTCACCTTAACAGATGCCAGACCAGAAAGAATAATAATCCTGGTAGAAAACTTTGAACCATAGTAAGCAGCTTCACAAGGAGGGGTGCAGGAGGTGGGAGAAAACATTTTTGCAGGCGCTCAGGACCACTCAGAGCTACCCCTGTCTGGCACTGCTGGTGTTGGGAGATTCACTTGTGCCCTACTCCTCCTCCCAGCAGGAACCGCTGCATGCAGATGTGCAGTAGTGCTGCTGAAAAACAGATTTGGACCAGAGCCCACAAACCCCATCCTCATCTATCCTGCCTCCACCTCAGTGAGCACCTAAAACGTGCCTCCTCCTCCCAACACAACCCCTGTGCCTATTCCTGTTCCTGACACCTCTGGCTCTACTCGGTCCTGGATGGTGAAGCACCAACCTCCATCCCCCTCGGGCACCCAGTGATGCTCCCGAGGATCCTGCCACTCACTCCATCCACACAAAACCTTCCCAATTAGGTCCTGCCCCACAGCACAGGAGGGAGAGGGCAGGTACAGCAGGTACAGGGCTGCAGGACAGCAACGGTGGGAGCAGAGCCCCCCAGGACACACAGCCCCTTCCCAGGTGCAGGGGACCCTTTGTCACCTCTAATGATGATTGGTAAATTATTGCTTTGCCTGCAGACCCCCAGCAGCCAGGGCTGGGTCTGCTGGCTTGAGGGTACAGCTGCATGCTGCCCCATCTGAGCAGAGTCGTGGTAATGCTTTTATCCTGCATCTCTTCACTGTGGCATTTAGAGAACTTTTCCTTCTCTTGGGGAAATGAAAAACTAAGCAGCTGTATCAATCTAATGGAGGGGAGAGGGATCCTTTCCCCAGTAGGTCCAGCCAAATGTTTGTCACTCAATAATAAACATGTGCAAACCACGGCCCCACCTTGCAGAAGAACCTGGCCTGAGTCAGGTCCACATGCTCCAGGGACAGCCTGGACCACTCTAGGGTTCTGCTCCCAGCACCAGCCAGAGCCTTCAGGGGAAATGGGATGGGCAGGAGAGGCAGTGATGGCAGCTTCCCCTGGGCACGGCAAGGCACCAGGAGCTGATCTGGGGATTCCCAAGGCTGTGAGTGCCAGACCTGCCCTTGTGCCTGCCTTCTCCTGCGAGGAGCTGCTGCTTTGATGTGAGTCATCGCTGGAAGACGAATTCTATTTAAAGGACGTTATTCGTAGAAAATTGAGATTTAATAACAGGGCATCAAATGAGGAGAAAATACCAAACTTCCAAGCAGCGCTAAGTTTCCTTATGTTAATTTATACAGCATTCACTGCTTGAAGGAATAAAATTCACGGAGAGCTCCTCTCTCTGAGAAGGCACTGAAGGGAGCCCTCTCCTGCTCCCTGCTCCTGTCACACTGGATCATCTCCCAGCCTGAAGTGGGACTGGCCCCCACAGCCATGGCTACTGCCACTGCACGGCCAGGGAGCCATGGGCTTGGGCTCCTGAGCTGCCCCACACCTCTGCCACACTCCCGGGCGCCTCCGGGCTTGGTTCAGCCTGCTGGTGGGAGGGCGGGAGGAGACAGCACTCAGCTCGCTGTAAAAATAGATCAAACCCTCTGCTACAGAGCCATTTTATTAGAACAGCACAAGCTGCCAGGCTGGGAACACCTATGCCAACACGGGTAAGTTTTCCCAGATGAATGTGAAAAGCGAGTGAGGGGAAGATCAGCAAAGTCAGCAAAGCAGACTGGTTTTCCAACCAAAAGAAAAAAAGAAAAAAGAAGTGGGAGCAAAGCCCCTGGCCCTGACCCCAGCCCACATCTGTGGGGCTGCAGTGGTTGCAACTTGAGGGTTTGGCTTGTCCTAAACCTGCCCCCCAGCCGGAGCACCCCCTGTGATGGCTGACCCACCTCTCCAGCCTGGCCCGAGTCAATCCATCACCTGATTTAATTGAGCCCACACACCCAGCACACAGCTCTGCCTCTGGGACGGGGAAACGATTGGGCCTGGGTCCAGCTCTGGCAGAACTTAAAAAGTAATCAGTACCAGAGGTCACCTTTCTCTGGCTGCAGCCTGCTCTGCTCCTGCTGCCACCAGTGCTGGATATATGGATGTGGCCAAAACACCAGGGCAAAGAGGTTGCAGGGCTGCTGCCCATCCCATAAGGGGTTCTTCGCAGCACAAGGAAACCCCAGACACTGACCTGAGGGACCCATGTCTCCCCATGGGATGGAGATCCATGCCACTGCTGTCCTCAAGCCTGACGGAGCTTCCCTGAGTGCCAAGGAGAGGATTATTTCAGCCCAGCTCAGTGCTGGCAGCATCCAGCGCAGGCTCCCAGTATTCCCCTTTGTGCACACCACAATTGGCTCATGTTTTTAAAAGGAAAATTGGGAGCTGGAGGAAAGCAAAATAGAATACAGAAATGCCTCAGAGCCAAACCTCAGAGAAAGTGTGGGAGCTTTCTGGAGAGGAGGAAAGCACTTACTATATAATTCAGTTTTTGTCATTTAATCACTGCCCTGCTCACTGCCTGCAGGAGTGGTCCGAGCTGGAAAACCCACGGCGGGGCTGGGGGGAAGTTTTGCTCCCATGGTGAGCAGGTTCCTGCCCTGGATGCCAAATTGCATCAGAAAACTCCCATCCCCTGGCCCAGTTTGCCAAGGAGAGGAGCTGAGCCTGCTCCTCTCCCCCGAAGCAGCTTACCAAGCAGCTGGCAGAATGCCAGGGCCTTTTTAGAGAAATGTTAATGATGCCCAGGGAAGAGCTAATCATGTGTCATGGAAACAACTCTGTGCCAGTCACAGTGCTACACCAGCCCCAGCGCCATGCCGGGGGACAGGGCGGCTGCAGGTGAGGGCACAACCTGGGCTGCTCTCCATGGAGGCCTCGTGGCCACACCGTGGGCAGCTGCTGGTGACCAGCGATGGTCCCCGTGCACAGAGTCAGCACCTGCAGCTCCCTGGGATGGCTGCTGGTGGCTGATCCCTTCTGGCCCCACCAGACCAAAGGGAAAGCATCATCCACCGCCAGTGGATGGGGCAGCTGGCCCAGCCTGACACATCCAGGGACATGGCTGAGATCCCAGGAGCCTCCCAGCTCCCTCCCACAGCCGGGGGAGCAGCCACCCAAATATCACCCAAATTCCAGTATTGCAACAAACAGAACAGGGCACACCAACCTGTGCCATGGGAAACAGTCTTTGCAAAGCACATATTTGAGTTTTTCAGCATTTTTCATCCATTTGTCCCTTACCTTCTCCCCTCCCTGTCAGTCCAGCATCCCCAGACACAGCGTGTGGCTTCCACCAACCATCCTCCTGCCACATCAAGGGCTGGCACAGGCACAACAGGAGGAACAGCTGCAGAAAACAACTGTGGCTCTGATGGCTGTGTGTTGAGTCAGTCTAAACAACAACAGCAAACAAAAATCTACCTGTACTTCAGGGCAAGCTCCAAGAGTAAAGACAAGAGGACCTGAGAGGCCACAGCCTTCAGCTGTGAGGCCAGCAGAGCTTCATTTAATGCAGGAGGAGTAAATAAAGTCCCCAGCAAGAGGAAGAAAGCTCCCAGAGAGCAGTTCCAGAAGGGAGGGCTGGTGATGAACAGAAACTGGAGCTGCAGGCTCCAGCACAGAAGCAAAACTCAAAGCATCCCATGAGCTCAAACCAGAGGAAGAAAGAAGCATCCACCTCAGAAATCCCCAACAATCAGCCCAATGCACAGCCCAGCCTCAGTTTTTATCAGACCCATCAAGCTGCAAAGGATAACAGCCCCAGAACCGAGCAGAACGGAGACAAGAAAGGAGCTGGGGGGCACGGAGGGTCCCCTCAGACCCCACAACATGCAGAACAGGAGCTCAGTGAAAACCAAGGTGGAAATACAGGTAAGATGAAACATTGCCTTACCCAAGGCAGCTCAGGTAAATTGGTGTCTTCCTTCAGACCAGGGGAGTGGGAGGTTTTGGCCAGCAGCAGCACCCCAAGGCACGGTGCCAGCAAGCACCAGGGGAGGCATTTGCCATGCAGGGGGGAGCGAGCTGAGCCTGGGGGGGGTGGTCTGGAGACCCTGAGACCAGAGCAGCTGAAGAGCACAAAGTTCAAAATGCTGAATACCAGGAGTGCATGAGAATTTCTGCTCTAACCTGGAAAAACACTCAGAGAAACATGGAGGTCCATTAGTCAGTCCTGAGCTGACTGTGAGTCACTGTCGCCCGCATCTGTGACAACAGGAGCACACAGCAGTGTTTCCAGGCAGAGCCCGCCAGGATGCTCTGCTTGGGCTGCATCCATCCCGATGGATAACAGTGGGTGACAGTGGCTGGGATGGAGGAGCAGGGGATGGAGAGCTGCTCTGGGGAGCGGACAGGAGGACAGAAGGACAGAGGATCCCCCGGGCACAGCCCAGCCAAGGCTTCTTCTCTAGGAATACACAAAGAGTAGGCACCAAGGGGTAGAGGAGCTGCTCAAGTTAAATGACAGTGTTGGCATGAGTACAAAGGGGTATAAGAAGCTGCAAATAAAAGCAGGAAGAAAGGAAATTGGGAGGTTCCTGTGCAGAGGGAGGCAGGGACAGGGACCATCCAGGCTGGGGACTGGGATAGTTCCAGCAACTGACAGGATGAGGAAAGGGGCTGTGGCTTGGACCACTTGGTTCAAGGGTGCAGGCACTATCCTAAACTACACCCTTAAACCCTTTTTAAACTCTGTTTGGACATTCTACTATTTCCATTACCAAAGCTGACAAGTGAAGGCCCACAGCAGAGCAGTCATTTGTCCTGGCACAGTGACCACCACTACAGGGAGCAGGTAGAGGAGAGCAGGTTCCCCCACAGACACCCAGCACCACTGCTAGGGCAGAACCCCTGCCCACCACAGCTCTGGAAAACTTCCATCCAGGTGCCTTGCTCCACACGCTGGCCAGATTGGATCCCTCACTCCATGCAGAAATCTAGACTGCTAATCAGATGGAAAGTCTCCATCCCATAATAAACAGAGTGTACTATTTATAAACCTGAAAACATCTTTATTATTATTATTTTCCCTCAGAAAAAAAAAAAACAACAAAAAAACAAAAAACAAACCACCACCAAAAAGCCCCACACAAACCCTCGCACAATGCTGTTAAATACACACCAAGGACTCGCAGGTCTGCGGCGCTGGTATCGCTTCCCCAGGCAGTGCCCAGTGGAACAGATGGCAGCGTGGGCGTTAGGTACCAGCCTCCTGGCAATCTGAACATCTGTTACCGTTAGAAAATGCTAATTGCCATCAATCAGGACAGCACCTACCCACATTTACATGCAAGCACACACACAAAAAAAATTACGTCTAAATTTCTCCGAGTACAACACTTGCTGCATGTTAAGTAACCGGAGCTGCTCAGATGCTGCAGGGCAGCCGGGCACGGTGGTGATGGTGCTCAGTGATGCTGCACAGCTCAGCACCCAGCAGCACCCAGTGCTCCCGGTGGAGCAGCACCCAGGCAGCCTCTGCAGCCCTTCGGACACCATCCCATGGTCCAAGGGGAAAAGGGATAGAGTCCAAGCTTCCAGATAGGGTGGGCAGGGTCCAACTGACCTCAGCTCTGGCCAGGTGAGCTCTGCCCACTGCCAATCTGCTGCAGCTGAGACTGTGACCCAAGCAGTGATGCCAGATCTGGCCCAGCACCATGCTGGGTTGCCCAGCCCCCTCTGTTCCTGCTGAGAGGCTCAACAACCCCACCAGCATCCCAGGCTCTTGCCAAGCAGCTCAGCCCAACCCAGCACAACCTACTCCCCCCCCCCCCCCCCCCAGCAGTGCCCCCACACCCTCTCCCAGGGGGCTCAGCATCCCACAGCACCTGCAGAGCAGCAGCCAGGGGCTCCCCCCATGCCAGACCCAGCCATGCTGGCTGTGTGCACCACGACCTCGGATCTGGGAGATGGTGCTGGCTCTTCCCAAAGAAGAGCAAGAGAAGCGAGGAGGAGCTGGCATGCTGCCGAGGTAAAGGAGACAGGGACAGAGGATGGAGGAGTGCCAGGGAGCACCAAAGAGCCCCACCAGCCCCACTGCCCTCTCCCTGGGGCCAAGGGGATTGGGGTGTCATGGTGCATGCCCCATCGCCTTGAGCCAAGTGGCCTTGGCTCTATCCCCTGCTTCACCCCACATCCCTCCCCAGCCCTGGCTCCCTGACAAACTTCCCACTGGTATGAGCAGGTTGCGGCACCGCTGCTCGTTCCCGCGGCTCCCACCATCCCTCAGCAGCCAAGAGAATGGCTCCGAGCTCCAAGGTCACTCAAAAACACCATCTGTCCAAGCACTGCTCCGCACCCCAGGGACACCAGGAGAGATGTTATTCCAGCACATCAAAGGCCACCATGCTCCCCTCCACTGGCATCCCCCAGGGCTCGAGCAGCCACACAACAGTAAGCAGGGACCACTGCGTCCCCCCTGGAGATCCCTGTGCCTAAAGTGGGTGCAGTGATGGGGTGTGACTCACCTTGCATGGGGGGCAGCCACAGGAGAACCACCACAGCCCCTGGGTACTGCCTGCTCCAGGCCCCCTCCTTCCAGCACTGCCCGGGGACTGTTTCTGGGGAGCTGAAGTCCCCTGTGCTCAGGCTCTGAAGTCACACTTGTCTCTGCTTGTGCTACTTCTCCTGCACTTCAGAGCATCACAACACAGGCACTATCTTTATCCAGACAGTTGTCCCCCACACGTTGGGTCCCAGATGTACTTTCATGCCAGGCACTTTCTCAGCCCCGTTTTCTCACCAGGAAGGCTCAGTGTGGCGCGGGGGGGACTCTGACTCACACCCAGCCCAGCCAAGAAATAAATATTTAACTTGAGTTGATTTGCAAACTCAGTACTGGGGAGCACGTCACCATGCTGGGGCACTGAGGCCACCTCTGCCAAGAAGCAGGAGAAGCACCCAGCTGCTTCCCCTAGTAGCTGACATCTTAGTGTCTATTTCCCACATTCAACCCCAAATCCCTATGGCTCTATCCTGGCTCCATGAGGCCCCTGGCAATTATACTGATGGCAGAGATGGGCATCGCCCCCACACCCACACTGCAGTGGGGTCACCAACCAGATGCCCATCCCTCAGTGGCACCAGGACCCCACACCAGCCCTAGTCCCACAGCAAGCCCTGCTGTGCTACAAGATCCTTTCCATATGGGAGCAGCCACCGGAGCTGCCAGCTCCCAGCTCCAGCACTTGCTGCTACATCTGGAAACTCTTCTCACCCTTAATTGTTCTTAATGCTTTAACACGTGGAGTGACTAATAAGACACTAATTGGACAGTGATAGCAGCGAGAGCCAGAGTGGGGCTCACGGCTGGCAGTGCCCTCCGTGCTGAGACCCTCCACTGCCAGTGAGCTGCCAGGATCATAAATCACTGCAAACCCCAGAGCTTCTCCTTCCCAGCGTGGTGGGAAACCGCTCCCAGCAGTAGGAGAGCAGAGAGCTGTGGATCTGAGCTTGGTCTCCTGCTCCTCGGGAGGAACAGCTGTGGGGCTCCCCCCCACCCCAGGGGGATTTATGGCAGCAGATACAGAGCACAAGAGCTTTTGGGAGTCCCTCACATCCCACAGAGCTGATGGTGATGGCCCCCCCACTGCCGGGGCTGCCTGGTCCTGGGGAGCTCCCGTGGGGCTGCCAGCCCTGCCTGCACCTCTGCCAGCAGCACTGCGCTGGTTGGAGCTGCTCAGCAGCAGGAAATAGGCACAAATCTTGTTACACACTGGCTAAGCCTCCCTGGGCATGTTTTCTATAAATCTCTTGGAATTTATTATATGATAACTAGCCTGGAAAAGCTAAATTAAATCCACAGCCAAGAAACTGACTTTCAAGTGTGACCTAATTTACTTGCTCAGAGGGAGGGAGGGAGGGAGCAGGGATCCCGGTGCCAGTCATCCCTGAGATGACCTCCCCATGCAACTGTACCCCCCCTGTCCTCCCCCTCACCGTGACTTTGGGGATGGAGCTGCACAGCCTTTCATGTCTGAGCAGATCTAGCACTCCCACACTCTGGAACAAAAGCACCTCGAGGGCTCCCCTGTCAGATGTTTCTCCATTGCTCATCTTCAAGCCTTTCCTTCAAGGAGTGCTCTCCTCCTGGGGGGGTAGGGGGGGGAGCTCCAGCAGGTTTGGGGGTGTTGGGCAGCAGTGTCCACATGAGCCTTGTGCATGGCCTCAGCACCCTCGTTTGCAAGTCATGGCCAGCAACCCACAGCCTCCATGCCAGGCTCCAGGGATGGAGACAGCTCTTGGGTAGGGAGGTTTAAAGGCAGAGGAGACAATCTGAATGTTGAAGAGGCTTGATGTCCTGAACATAAGCAAACTCACCTCCCCCTGGGCACCCAGGGCAGGTGCACCAGCCCAGCCAAATGAAGTGTGTTTCCCCAGGATGGGCATCTCCATCACAGCTGGGGTGACAACATGCCTCTGACGCCCCTGCAGAAAGCAGCAGAGCCCCAGAACACTGAAAGGTCCCTGAGGGAACTACCAGTGCTCCCACTTGGGACAGGATGCAGGGAACAGGCCAGCTCCCACACATCACAGCACTGTGAGGCACAGCACCACTCTTCCTCCCCCCGGCAGAGGCCAGGCAGGACCGTGCCCCCCTGCCCACCCGCTGGGCTCACAGCCCTTGGCAGGAGCAAGGTGCAGGCAGCGCCGTCTGGGCCCACAGCAAGGGTAAGGTGGGCAGAGGGGGCCCCGGGTGCTCCGGCAGCCCCGGGGGGGGCTCGGGGCTGGCACATGGGTGCGGGCTGTTGTTCGGGAACGGAGTGCACCAGCAGCGCGGCGTGTGGGCAGCTTGCATAATGGTGCCAGCCCACACTACGCCTGCTCCTTCCCAGCATGATCAGCCCCTTGCTTTCATGAGCAATAACATCCACCCAAAGTTTTCTAAAAGACGAAAAAAAAAAAAAAAAAAGCTTCAAGGTGATCCACAGAGCTCAGCCGCCTTTGCTGCCTTCAAACTGATTAATGCAGCAGGGGAATCCATCTGCACAGCCTCTTCACTGAGCCGAGGCTTCGCTAATCCCCCGCTCAGGATGACCTCTGCCCCAGCTGAGGGACAGCGATTCGCGAGCCCTGCTCCCGAGGTGACCGTCCCCGAGCTGGCACTTGGGACTGGAGCTCAGCAAAGGAGCTGGCGTGTGGCAGACGGTGCCGCGTGACCTGTCCCCGAGCAGTGCCTGTCCCCGGACATCGAGTCAGAAGCACGGCTGTGACAGCAGTGCTGTGACAGCGTTGCCGCAGCCCCTCCGAGAGCCGACTGTACCCGCGGGTGTTGGTGATGCCAGGAGGAAATGGGGACGATGGCTCGTCTGGAGGAGAAAGTCATGCTGCCTTTGCTGGGTGTCACTGGTGCAAGCTCCTGGTGCCAGCTGGTGTCAGCACCAGGCGGGATCTCAGTCCCTGTAACGCGAACTGACGGGGATGGGTTCAACCCAGACCAACAGGAGCTGTGCACACAGCTGTGGTGGGGTCTTGCAGCACAGTTTGTGCCCAGAGCTGGGTCTTGTCAGGTCCAGTCGTGGTGTGAGCACAGGGCTGTTTGTGCACCGTGCTCACACATGGCCCATGCTGGGTGACCACCAAGCTCCCGCATGCTCTGGGAGCTCCCCAGTCCTGTGGTGAGCAGGTGGGAGATGGACCCCTGTGGAGCAGGACCAGACTCCTTCACCCCAGTCCTCATGGTACAATGACCCCTTTGCTAGGTCCCCTCATGCATAGCCCAGACCCCAGACTCCTGTGCCAACACTGGGTGGAGGCACAGGATCTGCTCCCAGTGCTGCTGCAAAGCTCACAGGGGGCTGAACAGCAGGCAGCTGCCTGGAGCCTGTGGAAAGCAGCAGCATCATCCAAAAAAACATCCCCATGTCTGTCCCCACACACACACGCACACACAAAGGCTGCTTGGTTGTAGTGACATACCTGGGGGCCAGGAGCAGGTACCCGGTGCTGTGGTCACTCACACTCGCCCTTTGGAGCCACCAGGAAGAGCTGTTGGGGTCTCACAGCAGCAGCTCCTCAGCCTGAAAGAGAGAGAAGAGGCTCCAGTCCCGTCCCTGTGTGGGCACTGCTGCCAAGAATGGAGGAGGGTGGCAGAGCCGGGCGCCTCAGAGCACCACAGCTCCCAGGGACCCGTGTGCTGCTTGTCCCACTCCAATCAGTGCAATTATCTCCTGGCTGGAGAGAAGCTCTGGAGCATGGCCTGGTCACCTGACATGCACACAGGTAGCCTGGCAGGACCCTGACCCCAGCACAGTCCCCAAGAGCATGTCTGGCCCTTGGGAGCTGGGCTTGGCTGCAAGAGGAGCATGGCAGGTCCCCAGTTCAAGGGTCCCCAGCATCCCCATCTTTCCATCGATGCAGGATGCTGAAGCTGGTCCTTCCCCATCAGGGAGCAGGAGCTCTCAGCAGAGCACATGGGAGGGAGATAAGGAAAGGCCAAGGCTTCTTCAGGGAAAAAATACCCCTCGAGCCACCTGTGTCCCCCTGAAGGCTCCTTGAAGGCAGCCCACAGTCCCACAGCAGATCTGGTTTGGTTTTCCCCCAACCCAGGTTGAATAGAACATAATTTAACTGCTTGTCCCCCATTGTAACGGGACTTTTTTTTTGCCTGCTCCCCCCTCAGGCAGCCTATCCATCACAGCTCTGAGGGGCAACATCCACCCCGTGACCTCCGTGAGTTACGATGCCTGCACTGTGCAGCGGGATGGGCTCAGCACGCCGGCTCCACGCCGGGAGCTGAGATTTATCCCCTCGGTGGAATAGGGGGCAGAGGCCGGGAGATAAGTCACAGCAAAGCTGCAGGAGCGTCTCTCAAGGTCCCCCAAGGTTGGCTCATTAAAAACCAAGGAGAAGAGGAAAGAAAAAAAAAAAAAGAAAAAAGAATGCCTGCAGTGTTGTGGCTCACGAATCCCCCTCCTACCTTCAAACCAGCCAAAACCAAGAGAAAAGGAGCCGGGAGCCCCAGGTGGGGTCTGCAGCAAGCTGCTGGCTGGGGCTGTGCAAAGCTCCCAGTATCCCTCAAACACCATCCCAGGAGAGACCCAATGAAAGAAGCAGCCCAGTGCCACCATGCCAATGCCACCTCCCAGTGTTGTGGCAGCCCTGGTGAAAGGGCTGGGAAGCCAGGAAGCAGCTGATGGACAGCTCCTGGAAGGGCTGGGATGATGGCCAGGGAAAAGCACGGAGAAAGATGGGAAGAAGGGTCCCAAACACTTCTGAGAACTGCCTCTGCAGCTCCCTGGCCTCCAAGGGCAGGAGATGCCCAGGGTGTTGAGTGGGCATGCTGCTGCAGCTGTCCCCATGGCACAGAAAGCAGCTCTGAGTTCAGCCTTGGGGCTCTGCCATGGGACCCCGGCACACAGACACCCATCAGGGAGCAGGCACCACCCCCTCCACCAAATCCATCATTTGGGGAGAGACCACAGAAACCCTCTGAGGAACGGTGAGCAGCACAGGAACTCCCCAGCCTCCCCAGGCTTGCTGGAATTCCCCTTCTGCCTCATTAGTCCTGCTCATTAGGCTCTGTTCCTGATTAGCACACAGAGCTGGAGCACAGCTCAGCACCACTCTACACTCCCCAGTCCCCTTCAGTGTCACTCTGTCACTGCCAGATCCCTGTAAACCCCAGCCCAAGGGCCCCCTTACTGTCCCCCCACCCTGAGGGCAGCTGCCGGTGCAGCCCTGCTCCTCTCTGCCACGGGTTCTTTCTGTGTCACCAGGAGCCTGGAACTGTGAGTTCAGGGGGACTCGGCTGTCCCGCCTCCTGAGGGGCTTTTCATCACGTATATGTCTCCCCTTTGCTCGCCCCACCCCACCAGCTGAAGCAGCACCCTGGGAAGCACCCCAGGTTCCCCTCCAAACACCTTATTTCCAACACAAACTCATTCAGCTAAAGCTTCCACTTCAGGGTGTCCCCAAGATCGACTCCGACCCCCCCCCGCCCGAGTCCCATGCCCATGCAGCAGGTGCAGAACACCATAAACACAGGGAAAACCCACCAGTGTCCCTACATCAGTGATACCTTCCCCTTCTGTTCTCCAAAGCAAACCTCCACATGTGTGGGGACTGGGCTGGTGTGGGACCGGCGTGCCTGGCAGCAGCCAGCCCTATTCCTGCAGCATCCCCCACACACGCATCCCTCCAGCAAGCAGCCCAACCCTCAGGGGTGGGAAAGCAGACTGTGATCCCACAGGGCAGCTCCCCCAGGAGCCACTGGGCTTTTACTGCACAATAAATAAATAAATAAATAATCACGATTACATCTACAAGCCAACCCCTGGAAGGCTGAAAGGTTTTATCAAAGCCAGCAGCACCCCAGGGAGGAGACGGAAAGATAAGGGCAGCTGCCCACAGTATCTGCAATGCCAAGGCCATCCCAGCGGCTGCTAGGGGGGGTAGGATTTGGGCTGCGCTCACTCATTTTTGGGAAGCTGAGCCTGGGGATGCTCTCAAGAGGATGCTCAGCCCCAGCCCAGGGCGCTCTGTCGGATGGCTGTGGGGTGATGGAGAAACTCCCCAGTTTGGGGCAGTGCCGGACGGGACAGGCAGGGGTATGGGGGGGCTGTGAGGGTGAATCCCCGCAGTGATTATCCCCTTGGCTGCAGAGCAGGAACTCAGCAGAAAACGCAGTGAAGCAGCACCAGCAGCCTGTGCAGCCCGAGATAGGGCTCCGGCTCCAGCCACGATCAGGAGCTATTTCCCACTTATCTGTGCCCAGGACGGTATCTGCGCAGCCGAACACAGCGCTGGGTAATGGGATTTTGATGCTGAACAGAAGCTGTTCGGGTTTTTTTCCCCCGAGTCTCACTTACGTCACGCCTGGAGGTATCCATGGCCATAGAGGTGACACAGAGGAAGGCTAAAGAGTTTCAACTCCTGCGCTGAGGGAGCAGCCTCACCTTTAGCTGCAAAACAGCAGAATTAAAGCAATCTAATATTAGCTGCCTGCTTCATGCCCCCACTCCAGTGCAGTCCTGGGAAGAGGAGGGAGAACAGCAGGTCCCTTCCGCAGCATCCCCACCCTCCCCACACACCCGGCCACAGCCCTGACTCCCAGACCCCCATGGGTGCAGGCAGAGCCCTCTGGCCCCTGGGGGCTGCAGCCAGCCCGGCTGGGGGAAGCCAGCGCCCTGCGGTGTCACCCAGCCCCGGGCTCTACTGTCACCTGCATCCCGCGCCGCAGGGACCACCCACGTGCAGCAGCAGCAGCAGCCTGACTTTGGTGATAGAGCCACCCCCGCAGCTGCATCAGGGAAAGGGGAGGAAGGCTTGTCACCTCCCTGCCACCCTCCTCCTCGTCTGAGCGCGAGGAAGGTCCCACGCGCCCCCGCTGCCGGGAAAGTCTCTGCCTGCCACAGCCAAAACCGAAGGGACGGGAACCACCTCCGCCAGGCGCGGGTGACACCTCACCCGTGGGAATGCTACTGGCACAGTGGCAGGGCTGTCACCACCCGCCACAGCACAAATGGGGTGAAGGGTGCTGCAGAAAATACCAGACTCCCAGCACCTGCAAGAGGCAGCAGGGAGAGGGAAATCTGGCCAAAGCCAGGCAGGCCAAGGTGCTCCTGGGGTGCCCGGTGCTCCCATGCGGTGCCTGGTGCTCACACCATGCACTGTGGTCACCAAAGAGCCCTGAACTCTGCCAGCCAGTGCAGGCTGCATGAGCTGGAGGGAAAAGCCTCATTAGGAGTTTGCAGGAGGCAACGTGAGGTGCTTGTGGAGCAGGATGTGCCCCACACTCAGCATCGACATTTTTCTAACACAGCTCCAGAGAAGAGGGAATTATCACATCCTCAGCTAGTGGAGAGCCCAGGAGCTTTGCTAGTAGATAAAAGAGCCGGGAAAGAAGTGAAAGCCAGGAAGAGAAAGAGAAACCATCTTGTAAAAAGGGATGGAGAAAACAGCCCTGGGGAGCACTGCTGGAGCTGTGGGACAGGGGATGGAGGGGACCAAGGCATGACCCCCCAGGCTTAACTGCTCTGCTGACCTCCTGCAATTGTGTTTCCACCAAGCCCTCTGGCAGAGGCAGATGTCCCAAAGTCCTGTTATCCAGTCCCTGACGGTGGCAGCCAGCAGCAAACCTGCACCCTGGGGCAGGTGACAGCCCAGCCCCACTCCTGCTCGCCCAAGGAGCACCCGCAGGAAGGGACAGGGTGCCAGGACGGCGGCTGCAGCCTGTTTTCTCCACAAGTGCATTAAGCATTCTGCACAGCACTTTTGTTGTAAATCACTTCCTATTCAGGCTCACTGCTGAGGGTCTCTGAAGGTCGATTTTCCATGGTTATGACAACAAAAACTAAAATTGGGTCAAACCTGAAAGGTATTATCTTCCTCCAAGCTGCTAAATGCACAATAGTAATGAGGTTGGTTAAGCAATTCACCCACAGCCTGCATTATTTGCTCTGAAGATGTATTAACCAGTTAAATGAGCGTGATAAGGCAGCTCTGCTTATTTCTCCCACCAGCTGCACAGAAGATCTGAGGTTTCGGGTCTCCGTATCCCAGCTAATAACCAAGACCACAGACTCGCCGACAAAGGCAGCCGGCACTGCGCCGCTCCGGGCCGGGCGCTGCCCAGCCTGACCCGCCAGAACACAAAGGGAACTTTAAAGGCATCCAGTGGCTGGAAACCATTTGAAAAAATAATTATCCTTCCTCCCCCCCCTTTCTCTTTCTTCTTCTTAAATGGTCTCCCCCATCCAACCTCCTGATGAAAGCGAACAAGCCCGCTGCTCGCCCTGGCAGAGGCAGGTTCACCAGCAGCCAGTCTCCAGGACTGGGGTTTATTCCCAGTAAATGCTCACAGCCAACCCAGCGGCTCAGTGGCTGCTTGGGCATGGGAGCAGGGGTCAAAACCCACCCACCCAGCAGCTGGTACCTAATGAGTGCTGGGAACCACCCATGCCCATACCAAAGTCATTCCCACTGTGGTGGGTGAGGGGCAGCCAGGCAGGGGCTGTCCCAGGGCACATGCCCCAGGAGCCTCCATCCTAGGAGAACGTTTGTTTTTGTGGGATTTCTGCTGTTTTTCCAAAAACAAACACCCATTAATGTAAATATAACTGATGTAAACAAGCACGACCCTAAAATCCATGTGCAGCTGGATGCAGTGGGGAGAAGGAGGGAGGGAGGAGAAACACTTTAATTAGTCCCTAAGATGAACGAGATAGAAAAACTCAAACTGTAGGGCAAGCATCTGTTACCACTGCAGACAGGGACTGCCCTGGGCACAGGGTCATGTTCTGCAGCTCCCACACTGGCTGCCCCACAGCACCAGCACAGCTGGGGCAGAACCACACCACATCCATGCCTGGGGAGATGGCAGAAGTGTCAATCCCAGGCACTGCATCCCTAAAGCCCCGAGCTGGGTACACCACAGCCCTTCCCTGCTCTGCCCCAGTTCCAGGATGCTTGGACAACATCTCAGCTCTCTTGTCCACCTCCAGGGGGGGCTGAGCAGCAATTCTGAAGCTGGGTACCCACAGCCCATGGTCCCATGGTCCTGCTGGCACAATTGGGAAGCAGGCACAGGAGCCACGGTGCCATTTGTGAAGCACACGGAGGAAGCACAGAGAAAGCCTCTCCTGGTGATCCAGCTGGTGCTTTGCCAGGAGGAAGTAGCTGCATGGAGAAATGCCAGCACTTTCCAACACGGAAGGATGAAGGTATTCCTGGAGTGGGATTTGTGTCAACAGAAGCTTGGGGACCAGCACTGAGACCTCCACCGGCCACCTCCTGAGTGACAGAAATACATCTGTGGAATGGTACCTGGGAACAAGGTGGAGATAGACCATGGAGCTCCAGGAGAAGGGCTGGTTCTTGAGGCTGGTGCGGTCGAGAGGCAAGAGCAGCCCTGCACATCAGCCACCCACATGAGGAGCTCTTCCAGGAACTTCCAGACCTCCACCACAAGCCACTGGTGCACCAGGCAGCTCATCAGGAGCAGCGGTTTGAAGCCAAACACAGAAAAAATGGGATAAACCGGAAAGACAAATTTGGTTCTCCTCTCTTTGCAAGTCTGAACAGGATATCAAGCTGAGAGCAGAGCAGGGAGGTAGAAGGCACCATAAGGCCACAACGCCACTGCACAGAGGAGATAAGATTTGAGCAAGAGGTGACCCTGCTGCCTCTGCTGGCCTCTGGACTGACAACACCATGGGGGAGCTGTGGGCAGCATCAGGCTCCCTCACTACCCACCACAACACCTGCCCAGGGGGAGAAGGAGAGGGAGGAGGGAACCAACAGGGCAGTGAGGACCTGAGCCAGCCCCCAGTACTGCAGGTCAGAGCAGCCTGATAATAGACACAGGGTCCCCACAATCGTTCCCAATTCCAGCAGCCTGCCCATTGGCAGAGCCCTGCCTGCCTCCCTGCCTGACCCTGCCTGCACACACCCACTGGGCTCTCAAGGTGGCACTACCAGGGGATGTGTTCATCAGATTCATCCTGCTCCTCCTCTCCTTAAAAATCTTAAACCCTGTCCCACACCTGTAGCAGCCCAGGACAGGGAACTCCAGGCCAGCCAGATCCTGAGGTACCATCTTTGATCCCAAACCTGGAGAGCAAATACATGACATGGCTACTCCCAGAGCAACACCAACCACCAGCCCTGCTCTGCCATCAGCTGCAGCAGCTTTTTGGGTTCACCCTCCAGCTGCAACCCCAATGCAGCACGATCAGCCCCACCAGCACAAGGCGGGTGCATCACTGGCTCCGGTGCTCAGTAGTGTGCCCTGCCTTACCTGGGCACCACGTTCATGCTGTTGAGGCTCCTTGGTGCTGAAGGCTCCGGGACAGGTGGGTGAGATGATGGAACCCCCCAGGACCCGGCCAAGTACTCCACACCTCACCAACCCTCCCTGCTGCCACACAGCTCCTGGCGCTGCCTTTGGAGCTGCTGCTCCAGCGCACGCGTCCTCCCCCCTGCCCTTTCCAACGCCGCCAGTGAGGGGAGGGAGTTAGAAATGCCAGGAGAAGCATTTCTCATTTTGAGAAGCTGGATCATCTGAAGACTGGCAACAGCCCAGAGTGAGACAAGCCCCAGATTTATGACCCATGTGGAGAAAGAGACAGAAGAGCTCTAGTGAACCTGGTTAAGACCCCATGGGAAAGCGACAGTGAGAGATTGGAGTGACCCAGCAACGCCCACCACTGCGTGGGAACGACGAAAGTGACACAAGAAAGGAGCCCAAGGGCTCCCAGGACCCAAGGAGGGGGCTGCTGAGGGCCTGAGGCCAACAGGACTCACACCAGGACACTGGAACCCTGCTTGGGGACCAGGCAGATGCTGGGACGGCAAAACATCACTGCCGGAGCACCCCACACTGCCTACAGCACTGATCCAGCCTCCCCCTCCTCCCCCTGGGTTTCTTCCTCTCCTTCCCCTCTTTGTCATTCCTCTCAGCTCACGCCTCTTCTCTGCTCTCAGCACTAATCCAGGCCCTGACACCCCAGCACACTGCTCAGTGCTCCCCAGCTGCTGCTGACCGGGGTTTTAATGGGGCTGATCCCCACCTCTGCGGCTGCCAGCGCAGCTCTTCCCCCTTTCCCTCCTCTGCACCTACTGAGGCTCTGCAGGGATGCTCCAGGAGCAGCCCCCACCTCCACACCAGGATCTGCTCTCGCCTCACACCTGGGCTCTCAGCTGACCCAGAGACCCATGTCATCCCCCCTGGAGCCCTGGGACCACTGGGCTTCCCAGCACCCCAGGGCCACCAGGGCTTCCCAGCACCAGTGAGTGCAGCCAAGGGCAGGGATGCAGCAGAGATGAAGGGGCTGCAGGCTGACAGCACACTGTGTGGTCCTCAGGGATGCAGAAGGGACAACTTGGTGTCAGACTGACACTTCCCAGAGCACGGTGGCACAGGGCTCTGTCTCGAGGATGGGCAGCACCCTGGGATCCCACTGCCCACACACTGTGTGTCCCCTCCCCATTGCAGGAGACCAATGCACCAGGGCAAGGACAGCAGAAGGCCACGGTGACAGCAGGAGACGAGCACGGGATGTGGGGGGAGGTTGGATGCTCAGCCTGGAGGAGACGCTGGGACACTGGGGGGGCTATGGGGAGGCCAGAGCTAGAGCAGCAGCAGGGAGGGCAGTGGAGCCCCTTCTACAATGTCCTGTTTCCCCATCAAATCCTGCCAGCCCCACCAGCAAAGCAATCGTGGAGGCGAGGAGCTGTTCCAGAGCCAAACCCCTAGCAGCCACCATCCAGGGAACACGAAGCCAAGGCCATGTCAGCTGCTGGCACACAGCAGCAGCCGGTGCCCTGCCCAGCACCACCGCAACCCCAGCTGCGGGGAAGAGAAACCCACGACCAAGGCACCAGGCTGCAGGTCCCTGCCTCCCGTCCTTTAATTAACATTCCACATGTAAAGTTTGGATTGTAATTACTGGAACTGATTAACAGGCCGAAGGTATCCCGTCTCCGAGGGAGCAGATTAGCAGAGGCTCTCCGGAGTTCCTGTTCTCACCTCGGCACTGCCAGCGCATTTTAAGCAGGGCCCCGATGCCCCCGCAGCCGCAGATTAATGGCCAGGACGTGCGGTGGCTCCATCCCTGCTGCTCTTCCCGCACTCCCACCTCCGCAGGACCAGGAGGGACCGGGAGCCACCGGAGGGACAAGAGAGCCTCCTCTGCCCGAGCAGAAAGCTCACACCCTCCCCACGAAACGCTCTCCTTACCGAGTTATTAAAAAAAATTAAGTGGCCAGAGTATTGATTGTTCCCTTGCCCTGGCTACTTGTCACCTGAGGATGCATGCCACCAGCCTGCTGCCACCCTGGAGATCTGCAAAGCTGTGGGACCAGCACTTTTGGGATGTGAAAAGGTAGGAGAAGATCCCACCTCCCCAGCTCACCCCTTTCTCTGGACCCTGCCTGGCAGCACTGTGAAACACCTGGGCTGTGCCAAGGGCAGCCGCCAGCCCACCACGGCTCCAGTAATTACAAGCAGATAAGGCTATCAGCTGTAATTAACCACCATCCACAGGCAGGCCGTGCGGCTACAGAGACTTTCTTTGCCTTCTTTTCCCCAAGACTGCAAAATAAATTATCCTGCAAAGTTAGCAGAGGCTGAGCTATGGAAACAATTAAACAAAAATTAAATCTAATTCATTTATACTCTGAGCACAAAGTGGATAATGTGGGGGTTTTCTTCTCTCTCCTCTCTTTGCCTTGGTGTTACAGAGGACTATTATGGGAAATTAATCACAGGGAAAAGCAATGAACGTGATCTATCGCTCTTTAAAAGTGCACTGTAGTGATTATATAAAAATCTATTAGAGAGGCCAGGAAATAGAAGAGTGACACCATTTCAAAGGAAAAAGGAGACAGGGCTGGTGGCAAAGGGACTGATTCTCCAACAGACAGGTCCGTGACAGGGTGACAAGCAGGAGGAGGTCAGGCCCCAGTGCAGACCATGGCCAGCCCCAGGGATCACTTTGGGGGACACGGTCAGACCCCAGGGCTGCACAGAGCTGACTGGGGCTGAGCCAGACCCTCCGGTGGCTCCTCCATGGACATGGTCCTGGATCCATCACCCAAGCACACTGCTCTTCTGACCCTTCTGCCACCCCATGCATCCACAGCATCACATCACCCCCACCTAGCTCAGGGGGACCTTAGCACTGTCCCCACCTGAGGGGTCCCCAGGAAAGTGACCCCCATCATTAATGATGATTGCAAGAGCAGAGCCTCATTGCACCAGCAGTAAACATGGCAAGACCCTGCCCTGCAGCCCCCAGCCCCTGCTCTGCTGTTTAATAGCTGTGATAAAACCTTCGCCCAGGCAGATTCCACCATAAATCCTGCTCACAGTGGGGCCAGCCCCGGGCCAGCCCGATGCTTTAATGACACCATCAATCCCCAAGGAACCCGAAGAGGAGCAAAGGATGCGGAATGCAGCCGAGCCCCCTGACCCCATGGTGAGGGGCTGACCCTGAGCCCCCCAGGGAGCCAAGGGGGGGCTGGGTCCACAGTGACCTGGTACGGGACTGGGCACCACTCCAAGGGGTCCCAGTGGGTGCTGAGGCTGTGGTGAAGCTGCAATGAGCTGATCACCCCTGGGTGCACAATGGGCAACCCAGCACCAACAGAGAATCCCCAGGGTCATCACCCCTGAGCCAGCACTCACAAACTCTCCACTTCCACATTAACGCAAGCAAAAGCCTTTATGCCAGTTTATCCTAGAACCACAGAGTCATAAATGTCAGGTTGGAAGGGAACTCAAGGAAATTCAGCAACACAGTCTCTCCTCCCCACCAGGCAGACAATAAGCCAAGCACACCGCTCTCCCTCCAATGCATTTTTTCAATGATTTGGAAAAAAAAAATAGTGGGAAAGAAAAAAAAACCCAACACAAAAAAACAACCAAGCCCTTTGATCTCAGCAGCCCGTTTGTATAGCCCATGCCAGGATTTAATTGAGAAGGGGTGTCCTTGAATAAATATGGAGATGTCCTCGCTCCCTGGGATGTCTGCTGTGAGTTGAGGTTTTCTGCTCATCCAGGGATATTCTGGGACAATGCAGTCCCAGGGGTTCTGCTGCAAGTTACCCATCCAACTCCTGCCCTGCTTGTCACCAGGAACCCTGGCAGTGAGCAGGCCTGAAGGATGGGTGGCCCCATGGCTGGGGACACCGCTGTAACTAAACCTGGCATGGGGGGTAGCTGGGGAGCCAGCTCCCTACCAAGCCTGGAGGGACATGTAGGTGCTGGGACAGCCACACAGCTGGTGGGGACAGGGACCTGCTCTTCCTTGGCACTAGTAAAGGTGTTGCAGGTGGGACGCAGCATCCAGAGAAGCCAAGTTACAGCAAAACAGAAGGTGAAGTGCAGCCTGTCCCCAAAAGCTGGCATTTGTGCCGAGGGTGGTAGCACTGTCCCCTGGCAAACACCTGCCAGGCTTGGCAAGAGCAGAGGGGCCGTGGCAGAGCCCCTGCTCCCCCTTCTTCTGAGGGCTGGATGAAAGGGAAGGGGGAGCAGGGCCAGAGGTTGTCCTCAGGGTCACTGGGCAGAAGTAATTCCCATGGAAGGGAATTAATGGTGACAAAGGGGAGCTCCAGGAGAGGAGATGGAATTCCCAGCTCATTAAAACATTGGCATCCTTCAGCCCATGGCAACAGCAGCTCCTCGTCTCTTCATCTGTTAAAGTCCTTGTCCTCCCCTCCCCAGGAGACCTGCGCTCAGCTCTGCATCCAGCCCACAGCCATCCCACCATCACGCCACCATAATTCCAATGTCATTCCACCATCACCCCACTAGTTCATCCCACTGACACCTCATTAGCCCATCCCAGTGCCATCCCCACCACTGGCACGTGCTGGCACAGTGCTATGGGGTGCCACGCTGGGTCCCCCACAGGGTGCTGGGGCAGTGGCTGTGCCTGCAGAGCATGGGGGGCTGCAGTGGGGGGAGCAGCCAGCGAGCTGATTAAAGCAATTAGGATTTTAAATAGCAACATCAGAGTGGCTCATCAGCAGTGGAGAGGCAGGCAAAGGACGAGCCTGAGGAGCCTATTCAGGGATGGCCGTTGGCTGAGGATCCTAAGCGAGGCCTCGAGGCTCTCTTGACACACAAGGAGTCCAGCTGCCTAGTGCAGGAGGGGTCCTGGGGACCCCATAGATCCTGCAACATCCCTAGCATCCACCCGGGGGGTGCCATGGGGACAGCCCCATGTCCACAGCCAGCTCTGTCCCCTGTGCCACAGCCCAGTGGGGGACAGCACCCTGAGCATCCAATGCTTCCCTGGCAGGGATGTGGCACACCAAGGAGCACCCGGCTGCCCACTCCTCCCTTTCCTGAAGCTTGTTGTTTATTCTCTCTAATAAAGGCTCTGGGAAGAGAACGTGGCAGGAATTCAGCAGTGCTCCTCAGGAGGCAGATCTGCACACCAGTAACCAAAAAGTACCTTTTGCGACAGATAAAGCTCAATAGCACTCCCAGTTGCCTTCCTGGGCTCCCAGTTGGCTCCGCCAGAGTTTTGAGGCAGCCTGGTGGGAAATGGGTGATTTCAGCACATGCAAATCTCCAGTCACCAAGGAACCTGGACACAAATACAGATGCAGGAACCACACAAACAGCACAAAATGCTCAGTAGCCTTCCCTCTGCTCTCCCATTCCCTGTGCTCATGTTTGTTCCTGGATGACTCTGGGGTAATGGGAGCATCAGGGATGCCTGCAAGGAGCTTGCCATCGCACCCGATGGGCAGTGCTGCCCAGGACTGGGATGCTGCTCCAGAGTCCCCAGCCCCACACCGACCCAATCACTTTCCAGGGAAAAAAAGGAAAAAAGAAAAGGGCAGGAGAGGGAAGGGCAGGAGCTGCAGCCTGAGCACAAGCCACTTCTAGACTTTCTTGCAAGCTCCAAGATGCTGTAGGAGGGTACTGGCACAGGCATATTACATTTATTTATAGGCATTTCTGTGGCACTCAATTAAATGCTGTGGTGGAGATATTGCAGCATGAAGAGTATTTAGAGCTGTTTGACACCTCTTAGTCGGCAAAAGCCCATCTGATTCCTGCAGGGAATTGGGAAAGTGTGCATAGCAAGGGCAAAAGCAAGGAAGAACTGCCCTTCCCAACCCCATCCCCACTTGTAAAGAGAGATGGAATCGCTGCACTCCTGGCAGTACATCATGAGCCTCACAGGATGCCCTGCTGCTTTTAGGTCAGTAGGGGAGGGACCACTGTCCTGCAGGACAAATGTCCCCCCCCTGCCCAGCTCCCCATGGCAGGACAGCCAGCCCCCAGCAGACAGCTCCTGCCCATCCTGCTCTCCAGCATCCCCTGGTGCTTCCCACACGCTACCAAGGGCTGGGACCTGCCCACAGAAGGACATGGAAATTCCCAATGGAATTTCCCTTTCACAGCCTTCCTCAGGTTTCTATTAAGGGCTCTGCAAAACCTCGCTGCAACCTGTCAGGATGGAGAAGGGCTGAGCCAGTAAATCTCCAGATCCCAGGCAAGCCATCGGGGGAGAGAGTTCAAAGGAAAGGCTGACAAGAGCACGCCAAGGTGAGCTCTAATTGCACTGCTGAAAATTCACCAGCGGCATTTTCACCCTCTGATCTCTTCACTCCCCTCTCCCTGCAGTGCCCATCCTGCCCAACACCAGCCATGCAGCTCCCAGGCATGGGGACAAGATGTGTGACCAACCTGGCCAGCCTCAGGTGACACAATGGAAGTGAGTGGGGCCAGATCACAGATGGGGGGCAATAACCCAGCCCCTACGATGCCCTCAATGGGGTTGCTGCCACCCCCAAGAAATCCTTTCCCGCAGGCTCTCCCCTGGCATCCCTCCAGGATCAGGAACCCCCAGCCCACCAGCAGAAGGGATGTGGCTCCACCCAAGCATGTTCAGGAGCCCACTGTGGCCACAAGCACCACACCAGAGCAGGCCAGGGGGCAGTGGGTGCAGGGGCTGGCACATGGGGCTGCTCCCGTGCACCCTGGCTCGTGTCGCTTGCAAATGGATGCAATTAAGTTGATACTGCAGCGGGACTGTAATTGCTGTTTCCTTAGCTTGGCAACCCGACCCCGGAAACCCCCATTATACTAATCACTGTCAAACGAACACAATCGCAGAACACATAAAAACCTGGTGTACTTCATGGTGAAATATAACACCGCAGAAGGCTGAGCCGTGCTATAAATCTGCTCAGCACTTAACGCTGCCTGCTAAATGGCCCCGCTTAATTATAGCTCTATAAACATGACTTTATAGCAATATCAATACAGTCAAAAATCAATCCCACTGACGGACAAATGGACAGACACACATCCTGCTGCCCCGGGGCCAGGCCCCTGACACTCCCCAGGCCACAGGGTGAGCCAGGCTTGGCCAGGACACCCCTGGATGTGCTGTTCCCAGGGAACTTGCACCCACCCTGGGCACCCCATGGCTCTGCTGGACACCCTTCCCAAGCTGCCTTCACTCCGTGCTGCTGCCAGAGCCACAGACATGGCATTAGCATTACAAACCACACTGATCTTTGTCAATTATGCTACAGTATTTGAGCTCTAACCAGCTTTAAATTGAATCAGGACGAAATCATCAGTATAAAAAGAGCCCGCACCAGCCTTTCAATTCCAGCACTGGGAAAAAAAAAGTTATACATCTCATAATGGCCTTCTACCCCATAATGAACAGGAAAAATAAATTAGATTCCCAGCTAAGGGTATATTTATACAATTTCATTATGTGCCCATGAGCAAGTCTGGTTTTCACCAAGATAAAAATGAGCTCTCAGCTATGCTCATACTAAATAAATGGAGTGATTTAACAGCTTAACAAGAAGCACGGCAGAGGGGTTCAGGAACAATGTCAAAAATGGAAAATAAAAATAATAAAAAATTAAAATGCTAGTGCTTCTTCAACCATGCAAGTGCTGCCGGGCCAGACTCCACCCGCTGCCCAAACCCAGCAGCTCCTGGAATGCTCCGGGCTCGGGAGACCAGAAATGGCAGCACCAAGACTGCCAGCACATCCCTGGGCTGCCAGGATGCAGCTTCCCGCCCTGCTCGGATCTGCCTTCCTGCCACCTTGTTCATTTTCTGCCTGCCCAGGGTACAAGTGATCCCCAGGAGCCAAAACCAAACCATTGGGTCCCTCTCCTTGGTGCTCTCGGTGGGCAGGGCACAGCTCCCACCACCCCTGCAGGTGCCAGGCCCAGGTATGCTGATTGCCTGCAGCACCAGTGAGGAATTCTGTGGCAGCTTTGGGACTGGAAAGGGATTTTTGCAGCCTGGAAGCAGCTTCTGGACTCTGCAATGCTCAATCCAAGCAAGGCTCCTCTCCTGTGGCTTCTCCCCCGTGCTGCCTGGTAATGGCACGGGGTGGCCATTGACCCCATGCCCGGCTGCCAGCACTGACCTGCTGGTGGGCTGTGAGGGTCCAACGTGCCCACCATGGAGAAGAGGCTCTGAGGACACTGGGAGCTCACCAGGAGCTCACAGGAGCTCACCAGGAGCTCACCAGGAGCTCTCCTCAGCTGCTCAGCTCTGCAGTGGGTTTGCAGATGGTGCCATGTGGCTGTGGCAAGGCAGCTCTGGCTCCATCACCTGCCATATCCAGTCCCCTCTCCTCCAGCACTGCTGCAGGCCCAGCCTGTGGGCCCCTTCCAGACACCGTCACCAAACCCAGAGGGAAATTCCCAAACTCATTCCTCTGAGCTCAGCCAGTTTACCCAACCTCCCGTTACCCAACTCAGATGCAAGCCAAAAGCTGGGCTCACTTTTCCTGCACCTCTTCCAGCCCTTCTGCTCGAGGTGGCTGCAGCGTGTCCCCCATGAACACACACAGCCAGGAAGGACCCAGACAAGCTGCCTGTGGACGTGGGCAGAGCCTGGAGGAGCTCCTCGCCCTTCCCAAGGTTATCTCTCCTGGTGAAGGCTCTTCCATCCCACCTTCTGCCACTCCTGAAAAGAGCATGTCAGCTCCCCCCGGGCCCCCACCCCAGACCACACATCCATCTGGGCCCAGCATCGTGTGTCTTCTGCAGCACAGCCAGGCTGATCCTAAATCCATAACCCACACTTGAATAGCTCATCCATTTAATGGCAGAGAGCTGCCAGCAGGCAAATCTGTCCTCTCAGCAGCAGCAAAACCAGAGCTAAGCAGTTGCCTTTTTTTTCTTTTTTCTTTTTTTCTTTTTTTTTTTTCTTTTCCCTTTTTAAATCAATTGTGAGGCCACATGGTCCATCGGAGTGATCTGGAGAGCAGGAGCCATCTCCAAGGCAGAGCTGGCTGCCTTGGCTGCCGATCACAGCTCTCCTGCCACAAGGTGACATTTCCCCCTCCATCCTCCCTACTCCAGGGAGCCGGGAGGATTAATAGTTCAACAGGGCTCTAGAAATGTGTGTGCTGAGAGTTATGAGCCTGACTCATAATAGGAGTTCCCTCCCCTGCTACAGAGATTAATCGCCGGTGCAAACGCAAACACCATTTGGGCTCAACCGTCCCAAAATGCTGCACGGGAGAGGGAGAGGAGATGGGGCTGTGCCACACACGATGCTGCTGGGGCCTCCTGCCTGCACCTTTACCTCCAGTATCATGGAAAAACACATTTGTTGTGGAAAGAATCAGTTCAAAGCTGCCAAGCGCTGCAGGCAAGCAAGGCGCGAGCCCTGGGGCCTGCCCGTGCTTCACCATATCAGGAAGGATTACTGGGCAGCCCTGGAGAACAGAATCACAGAATTGTCATGGATGGAAAAGGACTCTAAGATCACCACATCCAACCATGAGCCCTGCAAGAACGCTTGGCTCCAGCCCTCCACACCAGGGGAACCCACCCCCTGGGGGCACAGGATGGTTATCAGCACACTCGTCCTTAAACATCTTAATAAATGCAGCCAGAGCCCCCAAACAGCTCCAGAGAAGCTCTCCCCCTTGAATGGGGCCCAGTCATGCCCTAGAGTGGTCCTGCTGTGCACCCACTGCATCCCCAGCTGCTGGCTCCAAGGCCAGGATGGGGATCCCCCACCCCACGGGCAAGGTCCAGCCCCCAATACGCCATCCTTCTGCTCTGCAATTAGTGCCTCATGCCCTCCAACATCAACGATCCCTGATAATTTGTCATACACTGAGGTACCCAGTCCCAGCCAGACTAGACTCCCAGGTTGCTGGAATCCTTTACAACCCCTTGAAGGATCAGGAAATGATCCTTTCAATTCAAGAGAAGGAGAAGGATCTCAGCTCAATAGTAATTAGAGGGAACGGCAGCTTTTAAGCAGTCAAAGCTCATGTTACCACCGAGACACAAGAATGATCTAATCAGACACCAGGGTCAGATAACCAGAAAGATAAATCCTTAAGGAGATTACAAGAGTTTGTATCTGCCCAGAGCCAAGCTGCCTGCCCTGCCTGCAGCCACTGAGTACAGGGGAGATGAGGGCAGGGGCGTGATGGCAATCCCATGGCACTGCAGGGACCTGCATGGGGACCAAGAGATGGTGGCAGGAACCTGTCCTCATCTCCACAAGGTGCTCAGCCTTCCTCCTGGGGAAGAGAAGGAGGGATCCTACATCTCCCTGCTGGTGCCAGAGATGGGCAGCACTGTTATTTCAGCTGTTCCCCCCCAGGCCCCACCACTGCAGCCTCCCACACGGGGTCAGGGGGGGCTGGCAGAGGGGTCCCACCACAGTGCCAGTGCAGAAGAAGTATTTGCTTTCCCCAGCTGAACCCCCCCCAGTCCTCCTGCTAGTCCCCCTTGCCCCTCTGTATATTTAATCTGCTCCTCACCCCAAACCAAGAAGGATGCAAGTTCAGTGGGGCTGGATGCTGCAGATTAGATTGCATCTGTCTGGGTATAAATAATTTACTGCTTGATGGTCAGAGTGAATTTAATTAGTTCTTGTTCTCCTGATAGAATCAGCCCACTGCTGCTAAAGCATTTCACTCCGAATTAGCCTGAAAAGGACTAACAAGGCAGTGCTAATTTTACACACACGACATCCCCCGCAGTCTCTGGGAATGCAGCTCCCCAGAGCCCCATGTGCTGCCGTCCCGTGTGGGAGCAAACCAGGGTGGGCAGAGGTGGGCACTGCCTGGCAAACAAGCCCCTCTTATTCTCATTTTGCTCTGCCCCAGCTTCCAGCTCCAGGGGGACCTGGGGAGGGGGTGAGGAAGGAGAGAACATGGGCACGGAGTGGATGCTGCTGCCCGGGCAGGGGGTGCTGCCAGCCCAGCACCCGCCTTGCCCCCTCCCAGCACCCGGGGTCAGGCTGGGCCGCTGGCTGCAGGCTCATCACTGCCTTGGAAAAAACACAAACACACATCAGTGCTCCAGGATGACACGCACTCGGTCACCTGGAAGGGAGAGAAGGGAACAGCGGGGTCAGCTGTGGCCACGGTCCTCGGGCAAGGGGAACGGGCACAGAGCTCCCCAGTCCCAGCAGCCCCCCGGCCCTTGGCTGCACCCCCAGCCCCAAGAAACAGCTCCAGACCCCCCCTGTGCTCAGCATCCCACCCCAGAACTGAGCTGTCCTGGCGGGGCTGGTGCAGCCCAAGGAACCAAAAGCAGCAGAAACGCTGCAGCCCCCGTGGGGACCCTGCTCCCAGCTGCCTGCAAACACATCAAAAAGCTCTCTCAGCCCCCAAAAGCTCACTGGAGCTGGGCTGGCAGTAAGGGACACAGGGACACTGTTAGCTGATGCAGCAGGTGAGGATGTGGAGCCCACGGGAGGGATGCAGGGGTCTGTGAAGCACTGCTGGGTGTTTCCCCTTTGCTCTGTAATTAGACCCTGGCTTCTCCTCTGAGGACAAAGTCTCTCTGACTGCAATGCTTTACTGGTCCTGCCTCCCTCCTCTGACCTACCTTGTCTCCTACAGGATTTATGCTCCACATTAGCAGTCTCCCAGAGCCATTTCCCACCTCACTGGGGTGAAGTGGCACTGCAGCCATGCCGAGCCCCACCAGGAACCCCAAAACCCACAAACAACCCCTGGGTGATGCCCACCCAGGCACAAATGCCTCTGCAGACATTAACCTGGGATTTAACTGCCCAAAGGTGAAATTTTAGGGTCTTCCAGCAGCAGGGATGCTCCTGGCTGTGCCAGAAAGAAAGGAAATGGGGGCACTGGGTACTCTGGCTGATTCATGCCTGGAAAGGAGGGAGCAGAGGAGCAGTTACATCCCAAAATCACCCTCAGCAGCTCCAGGATGGCCATGCTCCCATCCAGTGAACTCACAGGCTCATTTGCTCCACTCTGCTCCTAATTGCAAGGCTCTGGCTCTAAGCTTCTAACCCAAGGTGCAGCATCTCACTTGGTAAATCAAGCAGCCAACAGCTATGGGGACCTGTCAGAATCCCGTGGGCAGAACCCCCAGACCTCTCCTTGTGCCCCAACAAGCAGCTGTGGGGCCACCAGCACAGACAGGAGCTGAAGCAGTATCATGCAGGCAGGGCCAGGGACCCCAAGGCCCATCCCTCCCTCCTTGAGCTCATCCTCCAGGACCAGCACAGCCCCAGAGCCACTCTGCCCCTGCCAGGAACCTGCCTGAATGATCTTGCCCCAGGCTGACAACCCCTCTTCATCACAGTGCCAGAGCCTTCCTCTGAGGCCATGCATCTCAAGCAGGACAGCACCATAAATACTGCATAGGAGGTGTTTCTAATCTAGTTATGGGTTCAGACTTTCATGCTCTTCCATCAGAGAGCCTTGGATTGAAATTGAAGTGTATTAGTATAATTTTATCAGGTTTTATTAAGCCTAGGGTCTTACGTTTTTGATATATAGTTTTAATTAAGTTTTAAGTCAAAGAATGCAGTCGCTCATATTTTATCTTGCCCTGTCATATCAGAGGGAGGCAGTTAATCAGCACCTACAAAAACTTCCCATCACCAGTGATGAACGTTCATGAACTTTGCCTGCAGAGATCATCTCCCCTCCATCATTCATGGCTGACCTGACCCCAGGACCCACCTCCCTGGCCCTCCATGGCTAGAACTCCTTCCTCTGGAAAAGCCTCTGGAAAAAGAGGGTGAGATGGAAGGTGGCCCTGAGGCAGCTGGCACTGGGGGGCTGCTCCCAGCCAGACTCTGAGGCAGCAGCTGCCTCTGCCAGCGGGACAGCAGGCACTGGGCCACGGGCAGGTCCAGCAGTGCCAGCCCAGCAAGGGACCCAGGGCCATGCTCTGGATGAGCCTGGTACCCACCCCCCTACCCCCACCCGCAGCAGATGGGCAAACCCAGTGTGCCAGGCTATGCCCAGCCCCTGCCATGCCCACCCCACAGCCAGACCCTGCAGGACGTCGGAGCTTCCCAGGAGCACCCTCACCAGCTGGGCACACTTCTCTAAAAAGAGCAGTCTGGGAACACGAGGTCAGTGCCTCTTGGCCAGGGAGGGCAGCAGATGGCACTGCAGCTGGCACTGCCCCTGCCTCACCCCCCCCGGCTGCTCCCCAGGGACCCGAGGCTACGGTGACAGCAGATCGCTCACAGGTCCTTGGGAAAGGCTGATTCATGCTGGCTGGAAGAAGCAAGGCAGAGCAGAACCTTCCCTCCCACTGCTCCATGTGGGTTCCCACACACCCCCCAGCTGGGAGCCAACACAAACCCAGTGCATCCCTCAGCAGCACCAGCCCGGGCAGCAGAGCTGAAGGGATGGGAGCTTTGGGGACACACACACCCCATACATGTGCCAAGCTGCCCCTCAGCTGGGGCCAGAGGTCTCAGAGTGCTTCCGAGGATGGAGACAGCATCAGGACAGAAACATTGCATGTCCTGGCACTTCTCATGCAAGAAGCAGAAGAGCTGAGTGCAGCCCTGCCTCTCCACGTTGAGGTGCTTAAAAATTTATCATCGAACTTGGGGAAATGAACTCAATTAGAAACCATTTTAATGGTATCACATTAAAAAAAATAACTCTCATATGTCCCACGTCAAGACTCCCACCTGTAGGAGCAGCAGAACCCTCCCAGCACAGCACCACACATGCTCAGCCCCCTGGAGCCCAGCACCAGGGTTTGAGGGAAAAGCCGACGGAGCCACGAAGGCAGCGAGCACAAACCACAGAGCCCAGCACAGTCCTGCTCCTGGCTTGCTCAAAGGAGGGGGTAGGAGACTACAGGAGCTCCCCTGTGATCTGCTCCAGCATCCTGGTGCTTCCCTGGACAAGCACATCCTCTCCTGGGGAACAGCCCAGCAGCACATGGCTGCAGCACCAGCAGTGACTTCTTCTGGAAGCGGAGGGAGGCAATGGCAGGAGGAGCAGGAGTCATTATGCTCATCAGATGCAAGACTGATAGACTCAGGGGGATGGGGAGAGAATTTCACATTTCCTTTCTTTTCCTTTGTGAAAAAATAGAGATTTGGGGTTGGGTTTGAATTTCATTCAGAAGAAATTTTTTTTTTTTTTCTTTTTAGGAAAGCAATTGGATTGCTCAACTCCCTCTGTCCCCATAATTCCCAGGAAACAGGGATTTGAGGCAAAGAGTTAACAGCATAGCACCAGCCCTGGGCCAGAATGCTGGGCTTCCCTGGAACTATTTTTTTTCATTTTTATTAAAAAAAAAAAAAAAGCAAACTCAGGTGCTTTGCTGGAACAGAGGAGCTCCTTCCCCTCCAGCTCAGTTCACTCTGTTTCCTTCCTTCTGCTGCCCTCATCCCCTCCCTCAGCCCCTTGCCAAAACAGACCGGAGCATCCTGCCTGCATCCCACCACAGCGCGGTGGTGCAGCCAGGGGGGGCCGTGGGCGCCTGTGCCGAGGCTGCGGAAAAATTTTATCTGGGCAGCAAGAGAGCAGGGGAGAGCACGGCAGAGAGCAGTGCGTGTATTTATATCCCTCCCCACACAGCATCCCTTTGTACAGGCAGGGAGCGCGGGCAGGAAGGGCTGTCAGTTCAGCAGTGTGTTACAAGTGTTTGATATGGAGATTTTGGCAGTGGGAATGGATGTACCTCACTGAGAGGCTGATGGAAAATGACAGCTTCTGGAAAACGAAGCACTCTGAGATTAAAAAAAAAAAAAAGTACAAAAGTACAAACAAAAGGGAAGAGAAGCCTTCCGTTCAGCGAGTCCAAAACAGCTTTCTCCTCTCCACCAGCCCATGAACATCTCCCCACTGCAGCCACAGGCAGGGTGCAGGCAGCACACCAGCCCCACCAGCTCATCTCAGCTGCTGCAGGCTCCACAGCCAACACTCCCCCGCCTCAGCCCACTGCCCCATTTCCATCCCATTCACAGGGCTGAGCCTTTCACCACTGCCTGTGCACGGTGGGAGGAGGAGGAGGAGGATGCCTGGCGAGCACAGCTGTTGGCCCAGGGAGATGCTCTGTGCTCCCACCACCACAGGGTGTGGAAGTGGAGGACACAGTGCAGACAGAGCCACTGCCATGGTGCCACACAGGGGGATGGACACAGAGATCTGGATGAAGAAGAACTCGAGCACCCATCAGGGAGTCTCCACCAGCAGACACAGCTGGAGAAAGCCCAGCTAAGGCTGAAGGAGTGGATGGGATCCCAGCACTGGATCCCTCAGGACAAAGCCCACTGCAACCCCCAGGCTGCTCCTCAGCATCTTTGCAGCAGATCCAGAGAGGACCAGGATGCCCATAAACCCCATATGCCCAAACCCCACCAGACACACCAAATGCTAAGTCACATCTCAGGACAGATACAGCTCGAGACACCCAGGAGGCATTGCATGAGGGCTACAGCTACAGCTTTCCTCAACTCTGAGCTGGGTCAGTGAGAGGCATCTCTGTACATCCATGGCTCCCCAGCATGGAGTAGTCACAGGAGCAACAGAACATCAACAGACTTTGAAGGCTGCAGCAAGATCTTGCCCATGAAGCACCCATCAGATTTGGTTACTGCTGGGAAGAGCAAAGCCCTCACAAGACCACACGCTCTGCAGAGATCCTGGTTATGTCCAGGATCAAAACTCAGTGCCCAGCTGTCCTGTTCCTCATGGAGTGGAATCCAGAGCCCTCTGAACCAGGCTCAGACCATGGGGCTCCTCCAGCTCTAAGTGTCCTCTTTACCAAGACCCCCCCACTGACCCCAGGGTCACTGAGCAGGAGCCTGAATGCCCTCAGCTGCCTGCAGCCCCCCAGACCAGTGCTGGGCAGCTCCTCCTCATGCCATGGGATCTCTCCCAGTCCCCATGATCCCTCACACATCAACCTCCCCCTTTTACTGGCTTCAGATCTCCACAGCACCACGGTGTGTGCAGAACCGAGCACCCCGCAGGAGAGCTCACTTTCTAATTACACAGATAACAGCAAATCATGACAACAGACCACCGTGGGGAACAGCAGGACCTGCTGCTCTGTGGGCAGCGGGAGCTCTGGGCCTTCCTGACGGATCCTCTGCCTGCTCCACACTCACTGCCCGCAGCAGTTCCCCCTGCAGCCATCCCAGGGGAAAAAAGCATCAGGAGGGGAGAGGGGAGCTGCTGGGGGATGCTGGGTTCCCATCACCTGCTTCCCACCACAGCACTTCTCCCCAGGCACCGCAGCAGGCTCAGGTGAGAATTCCCACCTGCACTCCCAAAGAGGCAGATGGGAGGGGAATGTGCTCACTGGAGGATGAGTCCAGAGCCAGAGCCACACCACGAGCACCAGCCTGCCCTGCAAGCCCTGCAAACCTCGCTAAGAAGCATGGGGAGCAGTTGGTGCAGAGGGACACAGAGCCGGCACCCCTCGTCCCCAGCAAGGGACACCCTGTCCTGGCACTCCCTGATGGTCCCAGTGCCCATTGCACCCCGAGGGAAACTTCTCAGGGGAGCAGGCAGGGGAGCCCCGCACCCTCCAGGGCTGGCAAGGAGCCAGGGAGCCCAGGCAGGCTGAGTCACTGGCTGTGCCAGCGCTGGCTGTCACCGCTGCCACCACCACGCTGGGTGGGCAGCCACACCGGGAAGGGATGAGCAGGGCTGGGGGGGGGGGGTGTCCCCAGAGGAACAAAAAAAAACAAACCCAAGGGATATTCACAGAGTTACCCCAGCCACAGAGCAAGTGCATCCACGAAGGCACCCAACCACCTCACAGGATGATCCCGGGTAAATACAAGAGGAGCCAAGCACCCTCCCACAAATTCTCCACGAGGTGCAAGGCTTTGGTACATGTGTGCGCATGTGTTTTCATCCCTGTCTTTAAATGAGGTCTTTGCTGAGAATTTACAACTCCCCCATGGCCTCAATCTTGCCAAGATTGCTTTTTTAACACTGTTGGGCTTTAATTCTAATAAGCCTCCTCTTTATTACGGAACCAGGTCACATTGCCTTGACACTGCAAGAAAATCTTTCATCAGGAAGGAAAACGGAGAAGGGAAAAGAGAAATAAAGAAAGAGAGGGAGGAAGAAAGGGGAGATAAACAAATAAAAGCTGCTCACTTCATCCGGGGGACTCGGTGAACAGGACAAACAGCCACAGGGCAGCAGCGGGGCTGCCGGGGAGAGATGGTTCCCCCCGCGCCGCTCGCACCCCCCAACGCGCAGAATTATTTCTGGTGCAGCTTCACCTCCCACGCACCCTCCCACCCTCCACTGCTTAAAACCGCCGAGAGGAGCAGGAGGGGAAGCTTGACAAAACTTTGACAGACAGAATGAGGACAGGGTTCAGCCCTGCCCTGGACAGATGGCCGGGATCACCAGCCCAGCACAGGACTGCTCGGTACCTGGCTGGCACCGCGGGGACAGGAAGCAGCACAGGGGATGGGAAGGGCAGAGCCAAGCACCCGCAAGACCCAGCTGCCCCTGCCAGCAGAAACCAAAGCCTTTTGCTCATGCTGGAGGCATGGCTTCTCCTTCCTATCCTACCCCACCACTCCAATATCGATTCTCCCCTCTGGAGGCTGCCCACTCTCTGGCATCCCTCCCCATGCCCAAACAAAGGGGTTGCTGCCTCCTCAGAACCCTGATTTCTTAGGTTTGCCTGGCTCGAGAGGTGTTACCACAAAACATCTCCTATTGCTGTCCTATGTCATGGCCATTGCCATGGGAATGGGCTGGTCTGACACCCCACCTCAGCTCCCTCTGCCTGCACCTGCAGCCTCCTGGTGCAGGATGAGGCAGGGGCTCTTTTGGGGCTCACTAAACCTCCAGCAGCTCCCAGACAATCCAGCCCTGTTAGCCCGAAAGCAGAGCAAGCAGGGACCCCAGGGCACTGGTCCCTCATCCCAGCACCTCCTGCTACCTTCCTCTTCCATCAGATCAGGACAAGACCAGGAGGTGCCCAGAGTCACACCAGCACAAAGCCACCCGTGTCCTCCACACCATGGAGCCAAACCCCAACATGGGAGGCTCCAGCACCAGGCTGACAGTGCCAGTGAGAGGGCAGGGAACAGTTTCCACCATCCTAAACAAGGAGCCAGAGCTCCAGGGCTGGTTCTGGAGGCCAGAGATCCGGACAGGTCCTGTTCCGCCCACGGGGCAGAGGCTGCTGAGCTCTGGAAGGTCTCTTTCCCACCCTGATGGGGACCCAAACCCACCCTCCCAACTCTTCCCACTGGGGTGGTTGCTCAGCATGAGATTTACTAAACTAAAGAGCTCAAGCACAGGAGCTGCAAAGGCCTCTTCCAGGGTCAGCAAAGGATGAGGCTCCTGAAGCTCAGCCTCTCCCCCCAGCAGAGCACAGCCACGATTATAGGGTGGGGGGAGCAAGTGGGGGGGGGGACAAGCCTGCTCCAAATGGAGATGTTTTAATTCTCAGCACTAGCAGCTGCACTTAAGGCAAGAGAGGCAGGGAAGCCATGCACAGGAGTAACCATGGCAACTTCACGGAAGTTAAATAAAAACTTCTTTAAAAAAAGATAACGAGGTCCCTGAATCATGCTTTATCAGCTATGTTGCTATAAAGATCGAGATACAGCTAGCTCAGGATTCCTAATTACTTCTGCAATATACTGTAGATAGCTTTATTTTAAAAAAAATCTGGCTATGTGGATAATTATTTAGGCCGCTCTCCGTACCCAGATTTGCATATTCCATAAAGCACCTTCCCAGGCAGATCCAGCTCCCCCAAGCAATGTCAGCCTGCTCACTGCTCCGGGGGCTCCTGCACCCCACCCCCAGCCCTGCTCTAGCACGGGGACCCCAGGAGAGCCCCACTGTTTTGGTGGCAGCCCTGGGACACTGCCAGCACGTCCTCCTGCCGCGGAGCATCCCATCCCCCCAGCAGTAACTCGGCTGCCGCAGCGCTGCCTGCAGAGCCCCTCGGACACACATCAACACCCAAAGATGCACAGAGCCCCGCAGCCCCCTCCCCACACCTGCGGGAGAGGCTCCAGCACCAGGGCTGTGACATCCCCCCCTTGGGGTCACCTGAGGGCCCTGAACACAGCTGAAAGCAGCGTTGGTGCCCAGTTCCACCAGCAGCTCACACCAGTTCAGTGCTACAGCAGAAATTCCTTCCCTGCCCAGAAACCAAACCACAAGCTGTGAGATGTCCCTAAGCATTTATTTATTTATTTATTTATTTATTTCTCCCCTACAAAACAGCCTCTCAGACAACCCCAGAAAGTCCCGGAGAGAGAAGGGACCTTCCCAGCCCACAAACAGACACCCTGCAGCCCCTGACCCATCACCAAACGCTCTTTGGGGAAGTTTCACTGAAATCCACTGTTTCCATCAGCTGCAGCAAAGGTGGCTGAGGGAGGTTCTGCCAAAGCCAAAAGGTCTGCTCAGCACTGCTGGAGACCCAAACCTGCAGACACTGGACACCAGGACTGCCACCACTCCCTAAGAAAAAGGCACTGAGTGCTGGCCACGTCCAGACAGGAATGCAAACCCAAATCCCCCAGCACAGTGCTGGGAATGGATCACATGTTATCCTGTTTCCATTCTGACTCTGGTTTCAGGCTTAAAATTAATTTTTTGTTCTCACTGGCCAATTCACAACACCATCACATTGCACCCGAGGATGCCAGGAGTTCTGCTACAGAGAAGACTGCCCCACGTGCAGGCTAAATGGTGATTTGGGTTCCTTATTTTCATAGCTTATGTTAAGACTAAGGAATTATATGTATTATTTACAATGTTTTTGAACTCGTTTATTTTAAGCGGATTCTGAATGGAAATTATAATTCAATTAAAATGTGGAGGGAAACTCAGCATTTTGAAGCAGATTACTAAGCAAAGCTACATTAAACACATCGGAAGCATAAATATCTAAGAACAAGTTCTATATTTAAAAGTGGATTTATTCAGTAAAAGGAAGGATAATCTGCAGTCCAGGAACTGAAGAACCAGTTATCAAGGTTGAGATTTTATCAGCAGGTCTCAGCTTCTCTCATCTGTGTTTTACCCAGAGCTTGATTAAGAGTTTAGAAATCTGGAAAACTCTCCCTTTTTCTCCAGCTCCCTGCTTTAGAATTAATTGTTTATCGATCCAACAAGAGGAAAATATTCTCCCCCAGCCATGGAGGAGGTGAGTCTGTTGTCAAAAGTTGTTTTATCACTTCCATAAATTCTGGTTGCAGTGACTTCCCCTGGTTCAATAACCCTGGTCTCTGGGAGCACCAGCCAGGCACGTGCCCCACTCGCCAACTCAGGAGAGAACCTGAGCAAGTGACAGAGCCACTAGTGCCAAGAAATCTCCAATCCACCAGAGTGCCCACAGCTGTCCCACTCCAACCCCAGTGAGTCCAGGTCCTCTTATATATTGAAATTCCATTTTTCTCTGCCTGGGCAGAGATGTGCAGCCAGGAGGGCCCCACTGCAGACTCCATCCCATCTGGGAACGGGCTGAAGGCCACCCAAGCCAATGGCAAGATGAGTGAGGGGGAGGGAAGGTGTGGGGGGGACATGTACTCACTGGATAATGAAAGATAAAAAGGCATCCCGCACTCGTGTGCTCATTTCTACCCATTAGAAATTCAATCTTGTCTAGTCTGGAAGACACAATGATGCCTGGAGCATCTGCGTGCGGGCTGAGCGAAGGCAGAAAGCAGGCTTGAGATTGGTTTATTAAAAATAAAGTTTCCAAAAAAAAAAATTAATCTCAATAACTAATGAAATAACAGAGAAGAAAATTTTGCTTCCTCATCTAGTATCTAAGCCTGTCAATTAATTTGCAACAACACACATCCCAAAATACCTCAAACAATTCCATCAGAAAGCCCTGGAACATCACTGACTGAACTGCACTGCAAAGGAACAGAGAGGGAAAAGCAGCTGCTGCTGGCAGCCCCGAGCACCCATCCCAGCCAGGGGAGCAGCACCAACCTGGGGGGAGAAGGCACCCAAGCTCCGGGTGCTGCCTGGCTGCAGGGGCTCCCTGAGGGTCCCAGAAGCTGCGAATCCCCCCAGAGCAGCTGGGACAGGAAAGAGCTGGGGAGGGCAGAGGGTCACCAGGGACTCTGGGCTGATCTGTGGAGGTCTGTCAGCTCACAGGCTGGAAAATACATCTCTTTTCCACTCCATTGTACTCATCACTGATGAGGAAAAGACATCAAGAGCCATGGGAAAGCAAACTGCTCTGCAGGTCACCTTTCAAGCCAGCTGAGCACCAACTCCCTTGGAGCCTCAGGAAAGGCACCTCACTCCCCTGTAGTTTCTTATTCCAGATGTGCAAAAAAGGAGAGATGCTGCCAATAAACCCACCCATCCCTCGTATCTCTGCAGGCTGCTGCTGGAGATGCTTAAAGAGCTCTGGCTACACCACAGCCAAACCACCTCCAGCTCAACCCCTCTCCACTGAGCTCAGCTTCGCACCTCGCCACGGGCTCCCCTTCATTTTCCACAGTTGTTTGAAAAGAGCAAATCATTCACAGGAACTAATTATTCAGTGTACTCTCACCCCATATGACTGTAAATTAAAAGAGAACTCAAATAAATTAAGGAACTTCCCTCATGCCTTTTATTATCTCAATAACCTTCAGAGGCATTTATCTACTGTCAGCTGATCCATTTGAAAAATTGTGACGACAAAGTAATTTAGTAAATGCACACACTTAAAAACTTTCATTTACAGACAGAATGAGCACTGTCTGTGCTGGATGAGCTGCTTGAGACATGAGCCTGGTGGGGACACTTGTGTCCCCCTCCAAACACTCCAGCCCGGCCAGCGTGTGCTCCTGCCCCTCTCCTGTATTTCCAGTGGCCGGGAAGAGCTGGGGATCCCTCTCAGGCACTGTGGCTGAAAGGACAGGGAGGAAAAGCATCACCAGCAGCTTGGGGGGAAGGCTGCAGCCCTGGCAGTGCTGGAGGAGCTGCTTGTCCAGAGGCAGCATTACAAGGAGCAAGGGTCAGCATCCCAAGACACCCAAACCCACCAGCGTGGAGACCTTCCCTTCGTCCTTAGAAGCAGCAGGAAGGGATGGAGGTTACAGAACCTGTGGCCAAGAACAGCTGAGGCCATGAGAGACCCCAGCCTCATGGCCCTGCCACCACTGCCTCATGACAAGGGGGCTCCCACAGGAGATTCCTGTCAGTGATGGCTCCTTCCATGCCTCCAGTTCCTAAACTGCCAGGAATGAGCAAGTCATGACTGCTGTGCTGGGGTTTGCCAGTCCCATCCTGGACCCTCTGCCCCTCTGTTAGGTATGTGGGGTTGGGCTTCTGGCCACAGCAGCTCACGAGCCAGCTGGCCTGCTGTATCCAGGCCTCTCATCACCAGTGCTCCACAACCACCCCCTCAGCTTGCTACAGAACATTTCTGCCCCCGTGAGATGACCCCACAGCCATGCCCCAAAAGCAAACACCTTAACCATGGCCAAGGTTTACCTAACACTGCAGCAGAGCATCTGTGTGCCCTTGTGCCAAGGCTTTCTGTGGTGCTGCACAATCTCACAGTTCACTTCAAAGGAGAGGCAGGGAAAAAAAAAAAGGAAAAAAACAAGCCCTCTGTATTTTCTGTGAAATAACCCACAAAGCCTCACCTCAGCTCCTCGAAGCCAATAACAAGTTCTCAAGGACTGGCCAGATATGGGCAGCCCTGCCAGCCCCAACATGCTGCAATCATCTCTCCACAGAAATTATCAGCTCCAGGCTCTTTCTCCATCTATTATCCAGAAAAAAAATAGCTTTCATTTCTTGCTTTGTGCAGCTTTATCACGCCTCAACCATTTTAGCCTGTAAGCAGGAAGCTCTTTGAGGAAGAAACTGCCTTCTGCCTTCCTCATCACCCGGCACAGCAAAGGCCTCCAGCCCGGCTCCAGCCTTTGGGCACCGCTGGAATGCAAACACCACCAGGGCAGAGGAATTCACAGAGGGAGCTCTGCGAGGCGAACCATGAGCCCCAGACACCCCGGAGAACCGGGCAGAATTAGAGGAAAGAACGGCAAGGTCTTCCCTAACCTCACAACCTCCCGCAGCGACCTGCGGCCACCCCCGGCTGTGCCCCCAGGACAGAAACCGGCGGCAGAAGCCCCCCTGCCCCAGGCCAGGCTTCCGGGGAGGCAGACAGCGAGACCCAAACCTTCACGAAAGGCAACCGAAAATAGCCGGCGTTGTTAATGTCATGCTCACTGGAGTGAGAAGCCGAGAAATCCCCCTGCTTCCCGGCTCCCCCCATCCCTCCCCCTGCGCACGCACAACCGAGCCCGCCCAGCACTTCCCCGGCAGGGGCTGGGATGCTCCGCGCCCCCCGGGCCCTGCCAGACCGCTGCCTGTCCCCACGCTGCGCCTGCTCAGCACCCCCGGAGCCCTGCACCACGTTTGCGCACTCCAGGCACCTGCCCCCGAGCGCCGGAGGGGACGCAGAGCACGGGGGACAGCGTGGGACAATGCCACCCGCGGCAAGAATAACCCAAGTGGCTCTTGTAGGCAGGCCCCTTCCATGCATCCATCCTGCCCCCTCCACGCAGCAGCCCCTAACGCACCGGCACAGCGTCCTGCGATGGAATTCCTTGAGGCAGGCAAGAATTCTGGAGAGGAAAAGCCCCCGGGAAGGTGCCCGGCTCTGCCCCCGCAGCATCACCCGCTCCCCGAGGCCGGCCCGAGCAGAGCAGAGCCTCAGCCTCCTCCTCATCATCATCATCATCACCATTATCCTCCTCCTCCACTCCATTAATCCAGACTCCACCCCGCCCAACTTTTTTCTTACAATTTACCTTCACCTGGAGGGTGTGATTTTAATTAGCGCAACATTCCTACTAACAACAGCACCTAATTAAGACATCCGTTAAGATCCTATAACGCAAACTTAATGAGAAGTTGTGCCACGATCCCTTCGCAGGCAAATCAAACGCTGCTGCCTCCAGACGCGGTTACCGGGCAGGCTCCGTTACCGGACCGGGGCTCAGGCTCCCCTGGGCGGAACCGAAACTCCATCCCGGAGCGCAGGGGGGAGGACGCTGCCATCCCGGCTCACCCCGCGCCTGCTTCCCCCGGGATGCTCTCAGCCAGCTGGGCCTCCCGGTGCACAGAGCCCCCCAGGGGTCTCCGCTCCCGGTGGATCCCCCCCTCCAGGCTCGCCCCGGCGGAACCTCGCCGCTCCCCCCCCGCTGAGATCCCGGAGCAGGACCGGGAAGAGCCCCCCCCCGCAGCCTCCCTGCTCCCCTTCCCGGTGCCACGGCCGGTGGGTTGGGGGGGTGGGCTGTAGGAATGCCGCGGTGCCGCCGCCGCCGCCCCCGGTGACTCACGCGCTCAGAGGTCCCCGCCGCCGCGGCGGAGGCGAAGGGCAGCCGCGGATCCCCGTCCGCCGAACGGCATCTCCCGGACGGTGGCCGCCGGAGCCGGGGCTCTACCGGGCCGGGCCGAGCTCACCGAGGACGCTCTCGCTTTACCGGGCAGCCTCGCACGCGGCTGCGCCCGCGCCGCCGCCCCCGGAGCCGCCGAGCGAGCGCGCGCGCCCGCCCCCCGCCGCCACCGCCGAGCACTGCGGGGGGGCACGTGCGGCCGCCCCCGCCCCGCCCCGCCGCCACCGCCCCCCGCCCGGGATCCCCTCCCCCTCCAGTGGTCAGTGGGGACACCCGGGCGGGGGGCGGGGGTCGCCCCCCAGACCGGATCGCACCCCCGGTTCCGGCAGCGCCCTCGGAGAGGGGGGCCCAGCGCACGCCCCCACCTCCCGTCCGGACAAAGAGGCGGTTTTGCCCTCCCCGTTTCTCTCCCCAAAATGAACGTTACCGCATGAGGAAGGGGCTGGGCCCGCTGCTGCTGTGAGGGGGGGTCGAGGAGCTGCCCCCGAAGGGCTTCTCTCCCTTTTCCCCTCTGTTCAGCCCGTGCAGACCCGCGGGAGAGCAAGGACGAGACCCCTCCCCACCCCAGCGGACCCCCAGCCCGAGCAGGACACATGCCATTGCTGAGCGGGATGCCGGGGGGTGGGCGGGATGCCCAAGTCCCACTGGGATGCCCGGGTGGGATGCGCAAGCCCCAAGGAATGCCCAGGCCCGGGTGGGATGCCCAGGCCCACTTGAGCCCTCGGGCAGAAGGGCAGTGAGGAAGGAGGTTCCTGCTCCTTGTTGCAAACACGGGGAAGGCTGAGGCAGCGCAGGGAACCCCCGGGATGCAGGTTTACAGCGACCCCTGATACACTCAAGCTCTCTCACGCCTTCTTCTGCACGTCTCAGCCCCTCACCCTTCTCTTTAAATCTAATTTAAGGATCTCTGGGCAGCAATCCGGGCGTTCCCACAGCGGCTGGAAGCACTAGTCCTTCCTCGAGCGTTATGCAAGAGCAAATCTCTGTCGTTCCCGGCTCTCCCCCCCTTCCCCTGCTGTTTACCTTCCCCACCCCCCCCCCACCCCCCCCGGGCAGCGGCTGAGCACGGAGCAGACCTGCATTGGCAGGGGTCCTGCTCGGCCCTTTCTCCTTGGCTCGCTCTGGAAGGTGCCATCGCAATGAAACACCCATGGGCAGGGGCTGCCCCGGCAGTGCGGACCCTTGTGCCAGATGTGGACGGGCAGCCTGAGCTCCCCCTCAGCCCCCTCCCCAGCCCGGGGGATGTGACACAGTGCAGCAGCAGCAGCAGCAAATGACTCCTTGCAGACCCGACGGAGTTACTGGATGGGGCTCAGCGCCTTTTTCGGGCTCAACTGATCTCTGTGCGTGGTTCCAAACAGTTCATCCCGTAGTGACCCCTCCATAAGTTGCGTTTCCTGAGAACTATCTGGAATACCCGCGGTCTGGTTAAGCCAATGTTTAGTGCCCAGGAATTTACCCCGGAGGCCATCTAGGAGATATTCTCAGTGCCCCGCGGAGCCCATGCGCAGCCCCCTGCAAACAGGCACCGCTCCCCCCGCCCCCGCCTCCTCCTCACCCAGCTTTCCTTTCCTCCCCGGGGCCCTGGAGAAGCATTCGGGAGAAAAATCATCGGGGTTGAGCCGTAACGGGGATGAGGGCTGCAAAACGCACCCCATGCACCTCAGATATCCCAACATCCATTTTGTATGATAAACGTGTATATTTTTAGCCCTCTGGGATGCAGCAAGCGCCCGAGCCCGAGCCTCACCGCCCTGTCAGCGCGGCTGCAGCCCTTGTTCTCCCGACCTGCCAGACAAAGGATGGCTCCTTGCTATGCCCCGCTGGGCTCTTTTCTCACGGTTCATTGAGGCTGAAGATGCTTTAGGCAGCAGATTTGAAGAACGAGGAAACCGGGAACACGGGAGAACTTAAGCTCTGCAAAAATCTTCTCTGCATTTCAAGCCTTCCAGCCGGGTCCCTGTTGACATCTGTTCCTAGAAATGCAAACCGGTACCCGCTCCGGAGGTGCAGCCTTGCGAGCCGGGAGGTGTGCGGAGGGGAGGGGGGGATGGGAGGGATTGCTAGGCAACCCCACGCTGCCCAGAAGGAAAAGGCCTGAGCCGAGCAGTGCACAAGGAGACACCGAGAGAGGAACCCACCGGGGGAACCTACCCAGGGCTGGCCAGCGGGGGCGAGCAGCCGAACCCGGAATGGGAGAGGAGGAGGAGGAGTAGCAGACGGGGGAATAACAGCAGAGAATGAGTGAGAGAGACAGGGGAGGGAAGAGAAGGAAAAAGCACAAGTCACCAGACCCCCGCCTGTCGGCAAGGCCATGACGTGAGCCAGAGGGAACAAGGATTAATCTGGAAAAAAAATGTTTTTTCTTGTTTTTCATTGCTTATTTCACAGTCTATTTGCCATTCTAGGCTTTGTTTGGAGGCAGTCAGGGTTGCTAAATTACTGCTGCTTTTTTTGGTTTTACCCTTAATGATGAGGAGGTTTTTCTTCTCCTAACTGAGGCTGGACTGTAGAGATGGCAAGACCTGTTGCAGCCATGTCTTGGGTTTATCCTGAAGACAGGTGCTGTAAACGTGGGACTCAGTGAACCCCCAGCCCCCGGGAGTCCTCCTAGTCCCCAGGGCTGAGTTCCTTGTGCCTGTTAGTCCTGCAGAGCCCCAGTATGGACAATGCCAAGCAGCCAGTCCCTGAGCAGCAGAAGTTCCCTTTGCAAGGCAACGGGTGCCATCAGTACAGGAGAGACACAGGAGATGAGGCTGCAGCTCTCTCAGGTCCTCCACAACCACTCGGGCTCTTGGGGACTCTGGACCTCGAGGCACCAAAAAGAGGTCCAGCCTTTCCTCATAATTCTGCCCATAAAGGAGATGGTGGTAGCATGGTCAGCACCCAGGACATGGTGCCAGCTGGAGCTTTCTCCAGAGAACTGCCAGGACCCCAGGTCCCTGCATCGTCCTTGGCTGCGATGGAGATGTTGGGATGACATGGCAGGACCCAGATGCTTTTTTTTTTTTTTTTTTTTGGCCAGTGCCAGATGTCCTGAGCCAAATAACCTGGAGCCAAATATGTGAGACCCAGTGAGGAGCTGACCACATGTCAGGAGCACACTCAGCCTTGCAGAGCACTCTGCAGCACTGGAGAGAGGGAAGGCAGAGCCATGGTAATGGGCTCTGAAATAATGCTTTTTAAAATATAATTTACGGTAGAGTTCATAGTGAAGTTATGCAACATAATGAGCAAATCTAAAACATAATTGTCACTGCACATTAACAGCAAAATCCAGAGCCTCTATTACACTAACAAACTTATTAAATCAGTGTACATTGCATTGCATCACTCAATTACTAACACAATGCCAGGATCAGTAGAACAATCTGATATCCATTACTGGGCAGAGGGGGTGAGGGCTGCCCACAGCGCTGTGTGCTTCCAACCAGCCAGTGCATTCGTGTCTATGATCTAACACTGTATCTACTGGGGGTTTTGCAAACACTTTCCCTGTTCCAGGAGGAGGGAGAGAGCCTGACACCATTCCTGTGCCCAGCCCTGGGTCCCTGCCCAGGAGCAGAGGCTCTGCCGACCCCACCTCTGGGATTTCCTCAGCACCGGGCGAGGGGCTCAGCAGCGTTAGTGAGGCTTAGTGTTGGACAACACCCTGCACAAAGGCAGGTCTTGTAAAAAGCAAAGGGACACAGGGCAGGAGGTGCTGCCCAGTCAGGATTCATCTGTCAAGTTGCTGCCACTCTCCGGGGAGGCAGCGTTGGAGCCTGCGGGTCTGTGCCCGCAGCAGAGCTGGCTGGGAGCTCTGAGCTCCTATCAGGCTGCTGGAGCAGGGCCTCATGGCAGCACACACTGCCAAGGAAAGACATTTGCTCCTGCAGCAAGACAGGACATGCCAAGGCTGGCAGGGGCTTCACCCTGCAGCGCCCAGGCTCTTGCCTCCCATTTGGACTGCCTGAAATGCCCGCACCAAGGGAGCTCTGTCCTTCCCTGGCTGTGCAATGTGCCATGGGGTGAGAGTGAGTAACCCTGGTAAGATGTCCATGGAAACATCCACAGCAAAGTGTGCCTTGCACCTCGGTGAAGTGATTTGACACAGCGCTAATTATGTAAATTAATCATAGGTAAACCAGGTCCTTTTTTGCTTATTTATTTTGCACTTTTGCACAGCAACGGCAGGAGAGAAAAGCTGCTCCATTTCAGCTGAGAGAAATATTTGGTAACATGTTGCATGATCAGACCTCCCTGTGTTGTTTTTCAGATTAAATTCTGAATTGATTTGCTGGTATCATCCTGCTCATAGCTCTCAATATGTCACAGTGGCTAATGAACCATGCCAGGGACACATTTATAACCCACTATTAGCTGCTTCCATCAGGAAGAGGTTTTTTTTTTCTCCTCTTTGCTCTGAGGTTTGAAAACTCAAAAAAGAAAACCAAACACTCAAAAAAACTTCAACCCAAATCTTCAAATCCCCTTCAGCAAACACCACTGCTGAAAGCCAAGCATGTGGGTGATTTTCTTCCCTTCCCCCTTAGGACCTGGCTCTCAGCTGGCCACAGAAAAGGCCCTGGACAAGTCAGCCAAACTCTGCTGAACATGGAGTATGTCCTTCCTCTTCCCCAGACCGTCACCCCCTGGGCACACAAGCTTAAGCTATCTTTGGACAAAGCTGAACCGATCTCATCTACAAAACCTGCCTTGAACAGCATCCAAGCCACCAGGAGATGGATTGGAGAGGAAGGGGCTCCCCACCCCATCCCCTCGTCTTCAGCTGAAGCTGGGATTGTACCCCAAAGGAAGGGAGCAGGAAGGGGCCAAGGGCTACTGACAGCAGCTGTGGCCATGGTAGTCAACATGGAGCCAAGTACCCTTTGCTCCAAACACAGCGCTTCAGGATGGCAGACAGCTCTGTTGGGGAAACAAGAGCTAATTAAATTTACTGGGATCACTGAAGGGGAAATTATTTCATATTTTGCATGGAATTTAATATCTGAAAGCATGAATGGCCTTGTTTCATCATAGATCAGTTCCTTCCCAACACTGGAGTTTACATTTCACAGCCAGCCCCGACACCGAGGGACGGTCAGGGATGGGGGAGGACACTGCCTGCCAGGAACTGCACTGCCAGAGCCAGAGAGAAACAAACAGCAGGAGAGCAGAGCAGTGCTGGAGCCCGGGCTGCATCCTGCATTGGGGTGCTCCCAACAGAGCAGCAGCTTTTTGCTATCCAGAGGAGAGCAGATTCCCGAGGGGCAGTGCTGGCTCTGCTGGAGGATCCTCCTGCTCACACCCACAGCTGCTCCCGAGCTCCTCTGCTGAGCATCCTCCTGGGGCCTGCAGCTCATGGCCTGGTGTGCTGCTGCCCAGTCCCACTTTAACAGCCAGACTTGCAACATCTTAAATCCTCTGTCTGAAAAGGACCCGGGGCTGGGCACACCAGGATCCCGGCACAGGGTTAGGGTTAGTGCTTCCAAACCTTCACCTTGGCCATGCATCCCCCTGGCACAGCTTCCCAGCTTACCCTCCCCAAAGCAACCACTTTTAAAAGGCTTCTGAGTCCCTGCCCCAGACCCTCGGCAGAGCCAGCGTCACTTTTGGGAGGAGCAGAGGAGCCACGGGGCTGCCACGGGCTGCACCATCACCTCTCAGGACTGCAGATGTACCAGCCCAGCACTGCAGACCCCAAATCTCCTGCCCATCTGGCTGCTGGTTTCCTTCTCCTTCTGCCCTGACAATGTCTCTCGCTCTCTCACACACATGAAAGTGATTACAAGTAGCAACAATTTTGGTTCTGTATCTATGTCACCAATACCTTCAGCTAATTCCTGTAACTGCCAGCATGGAAGCACTAATACCTCTGCAAAAGACAAAGCAATTATTTCTAAACATAGCTCCTTTTCTCTGTGCTGTCACCACCCAAATCACCAGAACCCTGCTCCATTGTCAGCATCTGCCTCTAACTAGCAAGGGGAAAAACATAATTTTTTTTCTTAAAAAACTCACATGCAGGGCCAAAGAACAAATGAGAGCTCCCTGCACCCTCACCTCCCCCAGCCTGCACCCAGGCAGAGCTGAGCCAGCGTGGAGAGTGAGGTGAGTCCTGGACACAGCTGGAGGGAGGCAGAGGCATCCCCCAGGGACAACCCAGGATGGGAACATGGCCCCAACGAGGGCTGAGCTTCTCCAGTGCCTCTGTGGGGGAGCTCTGGGGCTGCTCCTCATCCTACAGCACCTGTCCCTGCAGCAAACATCATCTGGATGATGGGGATCCCACTGGGGGCCTCTTGAAGAGGTGCTCATTTTCAGAGGTGGTTCAAGGGACAGGGCGAGCACAGGGGTCAGGAGCTGCTTCTCCCATGGGCCCCAGTGCCTCAGCCATGGTTCAGCCACCCAAGTTCTCTCCTTCTGCAGAGGACGCCACTGCTCTTCCCCAGGTGACAGGAATATGCCACCACTTGACCCAGACACAGGCACATCATCGGTGCTCCCAGCGTCTGTCTGGATGGAAGGAGACACAGTGTCTGCCTCAGGACCCTCTGCAGCACTAGACCTTATTAGCCTATGGGTCTGCTCGAAAGAAATTAAAATGAGCCATAAAATGACAAGTAAAGTGAAATAAGGAATGGGAAGAGCAGGGAGAATGCAAATTGTGTCTTTAGCACCTGTACAGAGCTCGCAAGCTCCTGTTCCCCACTGGGGCAGCACAGCCACTGAGGAGGGGCCACCCCAAGATGGGACCATGAGGATCACCTGCCTCTGTCCCCTCTCCCAGGTCCCCACTCTATGGAACCATGAGGGGCTCCAGGCCCTTGAACACCACATGGGACCCTCAGCCCTGAAGGTCCTTCAGGTCCACATAAAGACCCCAGACCCAGGGGATCAGCCCCTGGGCAGGCACAGCCCCCCCAGCCCAGCTCCCAAAGGACACAGATGGGGGGAGAAGCAGCCACTGAGTTAATGAGCAGAGCCAGGGTCCCCCAAGGGCAGGATGAGCCGGTACCTGGGGGCAGCAGCACACCGGGTGACCTACATAGCCAGCACTGGGGAATGTTTAACCGGCTCTTTTCAATGGATTGTGCAGGCAGCACAAGGCGGGTAACGAAGCCTCCGTCCCCAGAGACCTGCCCTGCTGCCTGGCTGCAGCTTGCAGGGGGTTTAAAGGAACAGATGGATACACAGGAGCGGGAGCTTCCCCCCTGCTCCTGGCTACTGCCTGGATGTTCTTCAGCACCCCAAATCATAGAGGGGTTTGGGATGAAGAGATCTTTCAAGGCCATCCAGTCCAACCCCCCTGCAGCACTCAGGGACAACTTCAAGCAGATCAGCGTGCTCATAGCCCCGTCCAACCTGACCTGGAATATTTTCAGGGATGGGGCATCAACCAACCACCTCTCTAGACAACCCAGACCAGTGTCTCACCACCCTCAGCATAAACAATTTCTTCCCCCTGGCTGTTTTGCAGGAAAGCATCAGGGATGCTCCCGAGCCACTCGCACCACAGTCCAGTCCTAGGTGATTGTGTGTCCCCCCGAGTAAGCAGTGGGTGCTGCAGGGTGCAGTTGTGCTGTCTGGATGCCTCATATCCCCATTCCCCTCCCCAATTCCTTGACTGGGAGAGCAGCATCCCAGGGGAGGAGGCGCTGGCCAAGGGACATGGGGGAGAGGCTGGCTTCTTCTAACTGCCCTTAACCATACTTTCATAATATTTCATATCCAACCTACAGGAGCACCTCCAGTAATTAACAGCTAAGTTTTAATTAAACATTGATTAGCAACTAATTAGTCTAATGATTAGTCACCTGAAGGAGACAAAGCAAAATACTGGGGCCGCCAAGAGAGAAGCAGGAGAAGGCAAACGATGAAAGATGAGAGGCAGCCTAAATTCCTCCTCTGCTCCCCTCTGGGCCAAGCGTTTGCTCTTATTTTGGTCCTTTAAAAATGAGCCCATCGGTGTGAATTTCCTTAATTGTAGCAAGCCTGATAGAGTCTCAGGTGAGTGATGTGGAGGGGACCAGTTTTTGTCATCTTTTCCATCAGATCCCAGCCTGTAAATTCAGCTAAAGAGCCTTTCCCCTGCTCGAGAGGCTTGGTCGCTATTGCTGTAATGAAATTACGGGGATTCAATGCCTTTGGTCCTTCGGCATCCCCACGAGAACGCGGCAGAGGTGGGCAGCGCTTCCCCCTGCCAGCGACAGCCTCACCCCCCCTCGGACACCTTCAGCCTCTCTGATACCCTCAGGCCCCTCAGACCCCACCATGAACTTCACTCTGGGCTCCTCCTGCCTGGTGGAGGGGTCTCCCCTCACTGCTCCCCTCTCCCGACGCACTGCGATGAGCAAGGCTCTGTCCGACCGAGCTGACGGGACAGCTCCTGGGCTCTGGGATGGTGAAGGGGACACCCCCCCCCCCCACCCCGGCAGAGCCTTCCTTGAGCTCCCCTCACCGAACCCACCCGGCACGGCCCCCACGGCTTTGCACTTACAAGGAACGGCAGAGTCCGGCCAGGTCCTGAAAAGCAGCTCCTCCTCTTGCCGAGGAGCTGAACAGGCTTTTTTTTTTTTTTTTTTTTTCTTTTTTCTTCCCTTCGTCCGGAGCAGACTCCCCGGGTGATGTCTCCGCGGCTCCCACACGCACAGGGTTGCGGGGAGCTGCCCGCCCGGCCCCCCCTCTGCTCCAGGCACTGGCCGGGCCGCTGCTGCTCGGAGGATTTTTATTATTTTGTCGTTCCCTTTTTGCGAAATAATCCTATTTACCTACATTACTTATGCATCAGAAGAAATCACTTCTGGCCAAGGGTTGCGAAAGCACTCAGAGCCCGGCGCTCCCCTGAGCTCCCCGGGCAGCAGAGCCCCAGCCCCCCCCAAGCACACAAGCACCCCACTCCCCTCTCTTCTCCCACCCCAAGTTTCTTCACTCTCTGACAGTTTGAGCCTTTTTGAGTAGTTAGGGGTTTGGGTTTTTTTCTCCTTTTCACTCCCTCCTCCCGGGCTTTTCTCTGGAGTTTTAGGAGCAGGTGAAGCAGCCCTGCAGATGAAGGCAGGGGAGCTGCAAACAGCACTGCGGGCAGAGGGGAACCTGATCCCGGGAAAGGCTGGAGTGGGGAGCCCGACGGCAAGAAACCCCCCCAGGAGGTAACGCGAAGGCTGGAAACGCTCATCCCAGGATGTCAGGGGAAGAAGAGGCATTCGGGAGCCACGCATCTGTCCCCAGGCAGCCATGGGACACACAGCCCAGCGGGAGCTGAGCATTAACCCCCCGAGCCCGGGGAGATGGGACCCGTAACAGGGACAGGAAGGGTTAAACTCCGGACGTTCATCCCCTGCCTCCCACCACCACCACCCGCTGGCAGAGCCGCGGGTTTATCGATCGCTTCACACATCTCCTCGGGCTGGGATCGGTACAAATCGATGGGGTGAGGTCAGGGAGAGGCAGCTGAGTGGATACCGACACCCTCCTCCTCCTCCTCCTCCTCTCGCTGGAATGGCGCCGCTGGGAACCCCCGCAGCTTCCCCAGCATTGTCATGCGAGTCCCCCCAGGCTCCTCCATCCCCCGGGAGAGCTGGAGAAGAAGCAGAGAGCAGCGGGCAAAGGCCGGGCCTGCTCCTGGGGGGAGGAACAGTGCTGGGCTGCCTGAGGGGATTGCTCCTGCTGGGACTGGCAACTCTTGCACCCCGGGGGACCTGGAAGACCCCCCGCCCGGTGTCGGGAAGGGCCCCCACCCCCTGCATACCCCCGGTTTTCCCATCCTGCCCCCACTCGCCCACGATCCCAGAGACACGCAGATCACAGGCTCTGCTGAGCTCTGTTAGCAGCAGACAGCAGCTCTGTCTGCGGCTGTTTCATGCCTCTCTACAAAGCAATCTGCCACTTGGGCTCCTCTGTTCTTCCCTCTTATGCAACTGCACAAAATGTAGAGGAAAAAACATCCCCCAGATGCTAATTTATCTGAGGAGCTGAAGCAGGTTTGCACAAGGCGGTAGTTCCAGCAGGAGAAAAACAAAAGAGAAGAGTCTGAAATGCTGCTTCAGAAACCTGCTTTTCCTCCCGGGGACTCCTGCTTTGCCCTGCTCCTCGGGAGGGGGGGTTTCTGCCTCCATCCCTGCCCCCCGCACCCCTCCTCCTGCCCCTCAGTACAGCCCCAGCCCACCAGCAGCCCTTCGCCAACACTCCTCTCCTTTCCTGAGGACCTTGGGCAATTGGAGATTTAGTGGTGCAAAACGCAGTGCAACGGCAGCCCCGGCTGCGAGGATTGATTTCTTGTTTTGTTTTAAGTGCGGCTAATCTAATAGTTAATTTATTTAAATTGATAGGGCAGAGAGAAATTACATTTCTATCTTCTCCGAAGAGATTTTGCTGTGTCTGATGACCCAGGCAAGCTGAGAAGCCGGGCAAAGGGCGCTAACACCCCTCGGTATAGCTGCCTGAAGCAGCTTGTCATAATTTGCAATTCATTATCGCCATTTTAGCAAACAACTAGTATAGATTTTTTTCTTACAACAACTCTTAACCTGCTAGTCCTGTGTTAGCTGGTACCTGCCTTAACCACTTACAGTACAGCTTTCCCTCCGGAAAACTGACCCTCCCAAAGCCAGCAGACCAGAATGGGCTGGGGGTCCCTAGCCACTCCCTAGCCCAGCCGGGGGGCTTGTACCCCCATCACAAGCTGCAACCGAAGCGCTGCCGGGGCCGTGTTCCACCGACACTGGGAACCATCAGCTGGAGCATCACTCTGCAGCTGGGAGGAGGGAGCGTGCTGGGACTGCACATTTTGCTCCCCTGCCTCTGGGAATTGTCTCTACAAGCTCCTTGGCTGTGCCGGAGCACACGAGCTCTCCCCGCAGAGGCTCCGGCACAAACCTCCGAGGGTTTTTCCAGCACGGGAGAAGAGCTCAGGAGAAGCAGAGATCGGGGGATTGGCCCAAGGCTGCAGCCCTTTCCCCGGGAGGAGTTTGGAAGTGTTGGGGCAGAGCCAGCACCCCATTCCCACCCCGCTGCAGCCTCTCACGTCCCAGCTGTCCCTTCCTCCCCGCGATAACTCCGATAAAGAGTAAATCGCTGCTATCCTGTACCCAGCTCTTCTGATCCATCCTGATAAAGACCTTCCCCAGAAAGTCAGCAGGTGGAGGGATGCATCCTGCAGAGTCCCAGGGAAGGGACAGGCTCTGTGGGGAGGCTGCAGGGGAGACTCGTCCCTCTGGGTCCCCCCCTGCAACCTTGAACTATGATCCCACCAAGAGGCAATAAATGAGGGCGGCTGGGGGCAGGCAAAGCTCTCGGCGGGGGGCTCTCCGGCGGCTCTGCTCGGAGGGGGAGACCCACGGCCCCCTGCCCTGCACCCCGGCAGAGCCCCCCCGGCCTCCCTCAGCCCCGTGCCAGACCTCCAGCGGACACTGCTCGGGATTTCATGCCTGCTGCAGGCGATCCCACTGCTGCCACTGCGGCGGCAGGGAGAGCACTTTGTAGATTTGATTACGCCATAAGAGGCATCAGAAATGCAACTTGTTGCCTATTTCCCAGAGTAATTAATTTCATCTGTATTGAACAAATGACATAATTTGAGGATTTCTGGGTTATGGATTAAGTAAAGACCAGATGAGAGCATCCTCATTGGCTTGGAGATTAATTACCAGCTCGAGGTGAAGCCGGCTCCTCCTCTGCAGGATTGCTTTGCTGGTGCATTTTTAATTCACGCTGCAGCTCTGCCCCCGGGTCAAGACTCCTCCCCATTCCAGGGCCCCTGGGGGTGCCAGGGAATAAAGCGAAGCTTTAAGGCTTCTCTGAGGCTTCCTGCTCCCCTGCCCGGGTTACCGCTGCCTGGGCTCTGCTCTGCCCAAGCGACAGGCAAACATGCAAAGGCTCATTCCCAGCTCAGCCCCGGGGGCCCGGTGCACCCCAAGCCCACCCAGTGTGTCTGAACTCCCAGTCCTTATACATCACAAATCACATCACTCAAAAGCTACAAAGCCCGGGAGATGGATGGCAGAAAGGCAAGGGATGGGGGAGATGGGAGGGTGGCTGAGGAACTTCTCACCCAACGGACAGAGTCAGGACTCTGGATGTGCCAGACAGGATCTCTGGGAGCAACATGGACAGCAAAGACCTCAGCAGAGCTCTGCTCCCTCATCCCATCCTCATCCCAGCACAGCAACTACACTTTGCTTTTGTAACAATGCCAGATGGGTTTTCAGTGCCACCTGCTGCTCCTGCCCCAGGAGCCCAGATCCACCTCAGAATCACAGAAGTCATGGTTGGGAAGGACCTCTGAGATCACCGAGGCCAACCATACACCCCGTAAAAAAAAAACACCCTCAAAAAACCTGACGACAACAACAAAACACACAAAAAACCAACCCTGAATCCTCTAAACCATGCCCAAACCTCCTCCCTTCCCCATTTCCCTCTCCCTGCCCTGCTCCTGGGGCACAGGTTAAAGGCAGGGATCTCCCCACACACACCTCAGAACTCCCTGAAATTATTCTGAGTGGGCTCAGAAAACCAGGGCTCCATGCAGCATTTATTCATGAGCCAGGCATTTTATTTAACATGCCTCACGATGCAGGATCAAAGATCCAGAGCAGCACCTAATTAATTATTTTTCTCTTCTTCTCTGCCATCCCCTAGTTGAGCATTGAGGCCCAGAATGTAAAAGCTTCCCTTCCCATGACTCCGCATAATGAGATGGATTTGGGCTCCAGCAAATTTGTGCAGTTTTATGGAGTATTATATGAAAATGCTGTGAAATTAAGTTCTGTCTTCACTATCACGCCATGGCCATCAGAGCGCTTTTATGTACGGCACTGAGACTAAAAGATGGGAAAGTGAGTCCCTACTGCAGTAATGTGGCAAACGGGGAGAGGGAGGAGCCGTGCAATGGAGATGACATGGTGGAGGGTGAGGCTGGGGGAGATAATGAAGGAAACAAGAAAGCGATGAAGATGAGAGCTGCAAGGTAAGAGCCTGGAAGTGGAGCAGCTGGGAGGCTCTGGGGGTAGGGAGAGGTGGGGAGGAAGTAGGGAAGCACAGGGAAGGGTCCCTTCTCCAAGTTTTCCCCTGCAAAACTCTCCAGCAGCCTCACTGGGGGCAGGAGGGAGGTGAACATTGCTACCCTGGGGGGGCCAGGGCAGAGCCCCAAGGGAGGGGTCTATTCATGCCCCAGCCCAGCACATTCAGCAGTGTCAGGACACACCTGCAAATGCCACATTGGTAGAGCTACTGAGTTTGAGGCAAAAGGAATCACATTCCTTCCCAAGCCAGGTCCCTTCATGCCTGCCAGTCCCTCCTGTTCTTCCTCCCTGCTCCATCTCTTCCCATCCCCATCTTTCCCACCAGCCCTGCCCCCCTGCATTTACCCCTGAGTGATCTTTTTTTTTTTTTTCCCTTGGCAACTTTATAACCCATTTCCTTGCCTGACAGCAATTAAGTAGACGCTTCACTTCCAATCCCATGGCCCATAAACATTGGAAAAAGAAAATGTTATAAAGAAGAAAACAATCAAATCTGCACACAGATGCAGGCACACAGACAGACAGAGGGACAAAAACAGGGAACAGGGTGAGGCTGGGGTAGTCTGAGCCCTTTCAGTTGTGCAGAGGCTGGAGACCCCTCAGCCCCACTGCAGCCCCCACCTCTGGGAGCAGTGGAGGGGAGGGATTGCTGTAAGGCAGCAGCAGGTGAGTTGCCTCCATCAGTCCTCACAGCCCATCAGCCTAAGCCCTTTTGTTTCCACAGCCAGGTCCTGCCCCATTGTTTGCCCTGCAGGGCTCTGGCACCCACATAGAAATAAAATGGGGAAAAGGAAAAAAAAAAAAAAAACAAAACACACAAGAGAGAAGAAAGGGAAAAAAAAAAAAAAAAAGGGCAAGCAGCACCCCCATGATGTATGGGATTTTTTAGTGCCTGACAGGCCCCGAGCCTCTGGGGACTCGCATTGATAAATGGCACCTTTCAGTTCACTGTGAACATCTTCACTTTGCTGGGCTGGCCAGTGGCCAATATGGCAAACTATGGCCCCAGCACCATGGGGCTGCCCAGAGCCCCACTGCTTCCCAACCTGCTCCCAGATCCACACAGTGAGAGATGAATGACCCACTGGGAACGAGGAGGTAACTTGAACAGACACACTTCCCAATTTCCATTACAGCAGCGAGGGGGCATTGTGGGCTTGGGAGCAGCAGGGGATGGGGGATGACACTCCTTGGGCACACCAGGAGCACCATCCCACACAGCTGCCCTGGGAAAGGAACTCAAAGACTGGTGTGGAGGACAACACAGCTTGGCTGTAACAAGCTCCTTCTCCAATCCCAGAGGAGCTTAAGCAAAAACTAAGAAGAAACCACCAACCTGTCAGCAGAGAGCACAAAATCCAGGCGATTACTGAAAAGCTTGGCCATGGCTGCAAAGCCCATGGCTGCCAACAGCATCCCCAAGCTATTAAGAGAAAAACCAAGATGTGGACAGAATTAGATTGGCCATAGGTGAAAAATGGCTCAATTATTTCCAGTGCCAGAGCCATAGAAGGACATTTCCCTCTGTTCCTGATCCACAACCTCCCACTAATTAGCAGACCTAGCAGAGAGAAAAATGCTCCAAGCTCCAGAAAGAGCAAGAGCCGGAGACCCGAGGCCCAGCAGTCATTTGTATGCACTGGGTAAGGCGGGCAGGGAGCACTGCCCAGGACAGGTGACACTGCTCTGACTGGGACTGGCCACAGGAGATGCTGGGGGTAATGCTGGTCCCTGGGGAGGGCAGACTGGTGACTAGAGCCAACCCTTCCACTGCTCCTCGGTGAACAGGCTGGAGGGCAAGGACACACTGGAGGATAAGGACAACTGTAAGCACCACCTCCTGAGCCTGTCCTCTCTCCCTTTATGCGGGGACCTTTTAAAACAATCCATGCATAAAGCCAAAAAAAAAAGAGTTACCGGGAGGCCGAGGCCCTGCCCCCTCCCTTACAAACTTGGGAACATGCTGTCATCAAGAAAAATGATGCTGGCAAGAGAGAAACCCACTGGGGTTGCTGGCAATTTACCAGGCTCCAGCCCCGATGAGTGTTTATCAATAATTTCAGGATCTGGCTGTCGCAGCCGCTGACGGGAGCGCGGGCAGGCGGGTGTCAGCACTGCCACGGGCAGGGAGGGGAAGGGAAATCAATTAACAACTCCTCAGGATCAGGGATTTGCCGGCATTACAGGGGAAGGGCTGCTCGCCTGGCTGTAACAGGGAAACACTTAAATGGCCCTCCGTGACACAAAGGCACATCCCGAGCTAATGCCATGGCAGATAAGCAGCGGGCAGGCCCCGGGGGATCCAACCCTCTCACCCCAGGGGAGGATGGGGGAGCTCAGGCTGGATGCAGCCCCCTCTCACCCACCCACCCTCAGCAGCCCAGTGCCCCTCAGGCCTGCAGCATCACACTGGATCACAGCTAATGCATCCATCTCCCATTAACTTGCCTAATTGCTGTCTGAACCCGGGGCCGGGGGGCCCTGCAGTGCCAAGTTCCACAGGGTAATTAAGCACTGTGTGAAGAAAAGAAAAATCTTTTCTTCATCTATGTTTGAAACGTGTTGCTTGGTTGTTTCATTTACTACTCCCTATTTATGAGTGAATATCCATTTCCTATCACTCATCTTTATACCACTCCTGAATTAACAGAACTCTTCTATCACCTCTATTGTTTCTTTTCTAAACAAAAAAGTCCTAATTTATTAGGCTCTCCTCACACAGAAGCTGTTCTGTGCCTTTGATCAGCCTTGTCATCCTTTTCTTTACCTTTTCTAGTTCAACTACCTCCTTTTGTGACTGGGCCACCCAAATGGCACACACCATTTGCACTGCGACCCAGCACAGAGATGCTGCCTGGTTTGCTTGGAGCCTCTTTCCTAATAACTGCTAACAAGCAATTTGCCTCATTTGACTGACACTGGGCACTGAGATGACATTTTCATAGAAGTACCACAGCGATTGCAAGGTCTCTTTTCCCTAGTAGGAAATATTAAATCAAAGGCCAGCTTTGTGTTCCTGTAGTTAAGGACACGTTCTCATCTGTGTTACTGGGACTCAGCAACATTCATTTGTCATCTTTCCACCCAGCTGGGAGAATCTCCCACAACTCTGCCCCATCAGACTGAGATTTTCAACTCTCCCAGCAGTTATTAATAAGGGCCAGAAAAATTGGTGGTGGGTGCAGGCAGACAGGGGACTCAATACACAGCTCTTCTGGGTGGGGGGACACAGCTTCAGGTACATCCTCATGTCTGCCACCCAACACATTTTATTAAGCTACTTCCTTTGTTCTGGCAGTGAGATCTGGCAGCTCAGCTCACACGAGGGCAGTGAGAACAGAAGTATAAGGGAAGAGGAGCCTCGGTTGGTTGCTTTGCCATACTGCAGTGGTGTTCTTTGCACGCCTTTTTCCTGCCATTTTCAGTTTTTCCTCCCTCTGAGATGGGAAAGCAGAGGGAAGGAAAAGCTGAAGCGTCCCGAGAACATTTGGCCAGAAACACCAAAACCAGCAGGGCCTTTCCGTCAGGGCCCCCCACCCTCCGCGGGGGGCTACAAGGGGGGGTTTACACCTCTGTGCACCTATTGACCCAACCGGGCCCATCCATAGTGCACGACGCCGGGAGCGCGCAGCGGGAGCGCGCAGCAGCCCCGGGCACCGCCGCCCTTCAGCACCGCGGACAGCGCCGGGTGGGCGGGGCCAACCCCAAGCCACGCCCCCAGCAACGCCCACCGCCAGCGGGACCCCCCGGCTGGGCACGACCCCCACCCGGAGCCGGTCCCTCCGTGACCCCCGGCAGGCCCCACGTCCCTGGAACCAGCTCCCCACGACCTCCCCCCCATCCTCAGGCACCGTGCCCCCCACAGCCCCCAGCCAGGCCCCCGGCACGGCTCCTCCCGTGGCACCCACTGAGGGAAGAGCCACCCACGTGCCAGCCCACGGCAGAGAAGGCTGCGGATGTGCAGCCAGATGCCTTCAGGCAGGAGGAGAACATGCTCACCATCCCACACATCTGCCTCTGAGACAAACATCCACCCTTTCTGGCTTCCTCAAGCTCCTAAAACCCTTCCTCCTGTTCTGTGAGAGATGTTGAGCAGTGCCAGCAGTGGGAAGCACCCCTCAGGCTGCCCGCCCAGGGACCAGCCATCAAGCTGCTGTAGGGAATTCTGCTCCCAGCAGCTGGCCCAGCATCCTGACTGGGACCAGCCTAGAGGTGCCCAGCCTGCCTTCCCTCTGCTAAGCTTCAGAGCTCCCTTCTGAAAGGAACATATCTTAATTAATATTAATACCCTGCATCATGTCAGTTCTTCTCATGTACTTACACTCCCTCCCTAAGCACCTTCCCCTCTCCCAGCAGCAAGGCTGGGCTGGGCCTGTCCCACTCAGTCATCCTGAACCACAGTCCTGCTGCAGCTGTGAGGTGCTGGTGACACTCTTATATTTATGGGCATTTCAAGAGAAAGAAAAAGGCTACTGGCTGTTCATATGTTCTTGTTGTATTATTTAAGAGAAGCCATTTGAGAGCACAGGAGCAGCAGTGCCTGCTCCCAAAAGGAGGAAAAATAATGGAGGGGAATATTTGCGAAAAGCTCAGTTAAGTAAATATTTTATGCCAAATAATGTTATGGCTTTTGAATGATGCATGCGAGAGAGTTGAAAGGAGGTGAGGGCGAGAGGAAGCAACACACAACGTGTGGTGAGCATGAAGGTGTTCATGGGGAGAAGCAAAGGAGAGATCAGTGACCTGGCTGGTGGCTGCTGGCAGGGCAGGGCTGCTCCTGGGGCACACAGCATCATTTGGCTGCAGAAAAGTTAGTGACCCTTACAGGGAAACGGTTCACAGCAGGAACCATGCAAAGGCAGGGTGCAGGACAGGTTGTCCCCCAGGAGGCTCTTGGAGTGTTGGGAACCATGGCTTTGCTTGTGAGAAAAATCAGACCTGCAAGGAGGGCATGGGAGCAAGGACCAAAGGGCAAAGAACTGAGAGGCAGAGGGATTGCCCTGACCCAGGAGAATGAGTCAGGCAGGGAAAGCAGAAGGCAAGCGAGTCAGAGAGAGAGGGCAGGGCTGGTGACTGAGAGGAGGAAAGCAGGGCCAGGGGGAAAAGAGACATCTCTCTAAGCAGAGGAATTCTTCTCCTGGCAGGCAGAAGCACGAGGTGAGCATCTGGCAAAGAAAGGAGTAAAATACCATTAAGTGTAGTAAGAAATGTACTTAATCAATGAGCTCTGCAGCTGAGGATCAATGGGAGGCAGACACAGCCATTAGCTGAGAAAGCTGAGAAAGTGCCCCAGGCTCTGATGGAGCGGTCGATTCCAGGTTTAACCCAGCAGCAGAGGAAGGGTCCCAGGTGGAGAGCAGAGCCAATGCTGCAGCCATGAGACAGGGCTGGCCTTGCTCTGCTTCTGGGCCTTACACCTTACCAGTGAGCAAAAAGAGAAGCCCAGGCCATGGCCTCCTGAAAAGCCTGGTGCTGAGCCCCGAGAAGTACCATGGTCTCTGGATCATCTGAGAGTATTTAGCAACAGTGATAAAAATGCAAGAGAGAATGGGATGGCTGCTGGCAGGGAAGGGAAGGGTTTTGAGCCCCTCAGTGTCACGGGTGCAGAGAGCAAGAGCCAGGATTTGATCCCTGAGCCTCTCTCCAGTGCACCAAAAGCTGCAGAGAACTCCAAGGGCTGGTCCTTGTTGTGGGACTCAGCCCAGGAGACTGCAGGGGACTGTGGGTGCTCTGGGGAGATCACCCAGATCAGAAGATATACAAAGCCCACAGCCTGACCACATCCTGGCTGCCAGCTGCCCCCTCAGGGAGAGGATGGCTGTGAAGCCATTTTCCTCATTGCTCTTGTCCCTTTGCCTCTCCTCTCCTTGAGCACTGGGCTGGATTGCTCCCCCGGGGCCACCACATGGTAGAAGCACAAACTCGATGACGAAGAGGTCACCCTCCCAAGGAGGTGTTGCACCAGCCCAGGTAAACGGAGCTGCCGCTGACTCAGGGCTTGCCTGAGGCCCCAACCTTGACAGATGCCCCAGTGCCCCCCTTGACCCAGCGTGTTTGGAGCCCGCCCGGGTGGTGCCGGCTGAGTCACTGCACACGGGGCTTCCTCAGGAGAGAGTCTTGATTTTCAAGCCACGAGCAAATTCAGCGCTCGGGAAGGCAGAGAGTCCCAGGCAGAGAGTGGTCACAGCCTCAGGGTCTTGCTGGCTTAGCCCTGGCACCAGGACCCTGCCATGCTGCTGCCCAGGGCTCCATCACACCCAGCTCCTGGAGCTGGCCTGACCCCAGTGCTGAGCTCCAGCTCCGAGGTCTCCTCACCTTCCCCCAGGTAACTCCCCCAGGGTCTCTGCCCCTGGTCCCTCCCTTCCCACGCCTGCTGCAACCTGAGGGCCAGAGCCAGCAGAAAGAAGCCGGACGGATCGGGGGGAGCCTGCAGGGACACAGCAGGATGAGGTTCCCAGGGCATTACAGCCTGGGGTTATGCTTAAGGCAGAATTTCTCTATATGTCTGTGAAGAGCAGGAGAAAAACTGCCGTCTCCTGAGGCCTCTCCCTGGGGTGAGCTCCCTTCTCCCACCGGGGCTGCAATCCCAGTCCCGAGCCCAGGAAGCCGCCTCGCCCGGGGCAGGGTCCGGTGCCGGGTGCCGCGGCCCCAGACGGGTCCTGCCCGGACTTTCCTGGCTCAGCGAGGGGGGTGGTGAGATGTGGGGGACGCCCCGAAGCCCCTACCACGCTCTTACAGCCCCCTGATAAGTGGGTCCGGCTCCACAACCACACCCGCGGTGACACCGCAGCCCTGGGGTGCTCAGAGGCACCGAGGGAGCAGTTTCACACCCAAACTCTGGGTGCAGGCCCTGCCGGAGGAGCCCCTGCAGCAACCAAAGCTGCTTTTCCAGCCTCCTCTCATTTTTCCCTGGCCTTTACGAGCTGTTTGGCTGGAGCATCTTCCTCCCTCCATCTGCCTCAGGGCTCTGGCCAAGTCCTGGCTGCTCCTGGCTTTTCATTCCATGCACACAACGGCCACGGCTGCTCTACACGGGCCTCTGAAGCCTTTATCAGCACTTGCTTCTTCATCCCAGCTCCCTGGCCATGGGATGAAGCAGCCCAGACACACACAGCCAGCACTGACTCCCCTGGACCTCAGTGGGGGAAAAACCCAGGTACCTGCTCTGCCTGGGAACAGCCCCCTCCCCGAGGGCTGCCCTCAGCTGGGAACAGGGCAGGGGCTGCTCCTCACTCATCAACTCCACCCCAAGCTCTCAGGTTCATCCAACACTGAGTAGCTCCCTGTACACACCCTCTGCAGTCACTCTGGACCCACTCAGTGGCAGAGCTCCTGCTCTGCTCACCAGGGCAGTGTTATGACTTTGACCACGAGGTCCTGGCACTAAGATAGTTCATGATGTTGAGAATATTATCTCAGCTCTTGGTGCTGGGACAATCACATGCTGAGAGCCAAGAGGAGCACACACCAATGCCCCAGCCATGGGGACAGCACAAGGCACAAACAGCACAGAGCTACTCCAGGCAGGACAGTGAGGAGAGCAATAGAAAAACACCCACTTACTTCATCACGCGTAAGCACAGAATTTCCAGCCTGCAGTGATCCTGTTCTCCAGCACCCCCACAGTAACCCAGCAAGGGGTCTCCCTGCAGCTCAGCCTTTTTTTCAGGTGAAGCAGTCAGCCAGAAACCCTGCACACATCCATCCTACCTGTCCTGCAGTGGCTCTGGCTCTCTGCCATCCCCCCACATCTCAATACTCCCTCTGTACTCAGACATGGAGGGCTTTTATACAGTGCCCCCATCCTCCCCTTCCAGCCCCTCACCTGCAGAGCCCTGCCCAGGCTCATCTGACCCACCTGAGGGAGCAGCTCAGGCCATGCTGGTAATGGATCCTTGCAGAGCCAAATGACCCCTCATGTGGCACAAACTGTGACATTCCTGACTGAAATTCAAGTTTCACCCCTGAGAAATTTGCAATTTTATTTTCCCCTAAAAAAAAAAAAAAAAAAAAAAAGCTGCCCATGACACAATAGCCCTGGAGCAGCCACAGCCCCTCAGCCACATCAGCTGGCAGGATAAGTGCCTAAAGTGCTGCTGGTGCAAGATCAACAGCATCAGCCTCTTCAGCTGGGGATGGATGCTCTCCCCAGGCAGGGTGACCAAAGGTGATGTTCTTTATCAGCAGAGAATGCTGATAACAAGATAGTTCCTTGAGCAAGCTGCAATGCTGGGGCTGGCAGAGTGGGTTGCTTGGCCAACAGCTCTTCTCCTGGTGCTCTCCACTCTCTGGACACACAAATACTGTCATGGACAAGCAGGACCCCAGCAGAACAACCTCTCTGCTCTGACCTGGCCAAGCCCAGGCTGCCCTGACATCCCAGTCACACCAGCAGCCTCTGGCTTTGCTGTGCCCAGGAAAGAGCTCTGGCTCCCAGCAGAGCTCACACCTCCACCCCAGCAGGATGCCACCCTGCTCCTTGCAGGGGGCTTTCCTCTTGAGCTGCTGTCAGACCAACACCCCCAAGCCAACCCCAAGCAGATGCAGGAGCAGTAGATGGCTCAGGGCTCAGAGTGGGCTTCATCAGCATGGATGAACCATGGCATGTGTGTGAGAGTCACCACCCCAGCTCACTCCTGGGAGAGAAATGTGAAGAAATTCTCCAGACAGGGTTTGGGAAACCAGCAGGGACATGGCTCTGCTCAGCAAGGGAAGGGAATAGCTTGACAATTAGGGAGCAAAGCACCGAGGAATAAATCTGGAACCTGAGCAGGAGAAGGAAATCAGCAAAGATACAAAGGTTGAGAGTTCAGACCCTGGGGAGCCAAGTCCACCTCTGTCAGATAAAGCTACACAAGCCACACAAGCCTGGAACTCAATTTTGCTGATAAATGAGTCGTCAGCAATGATTAAAGTCATAAAACCAGCAAATTCCGATAAAATGGGACACTGATACTGTGAAGCTCAGCAGCATACAATAAGATGAGTGTCACTGCAACGAGCAGCCCAGCCCAAGCAGTGGGATCTGGGCTGGTGGGACGTGGGGGCTTCAGACCCTCTGGAGCATCTTTGGGGGTTGCTGGCACTGCTAGGATTCAAGCAGGAGTCATCTCCTCCAGTACGTACAGAAACACACTCAAGGACATCAAGGAAACCCAGACTCTTTTCTGAGCCACTGAACACCTCTCTTGAGGTAGATGAGGAGCCCTGGTAGTGGGGATGAGTTGCTTTTTGAAGTTGAATTACTGACCCAGGAGCAGGGCACCAAAAGCCAGGGTGGCAGTGACCCTGGGCTGCAGGGAGCCACGGCAGGGGAAGGACAGCAGTGGGGGCACGGGGGGGTTGGGGGTTGGACTCCTCACAGCCTCCTGCCACCTTCCCATAGGCAGCACCTTCCCACCCTCTACAGGAAGGAATACTTCTCATACCTGACAGTGCTGACAGAGGAGGCAGATCTTGTGTTGTACCCAGAAGAAAATCTAAGGTAATCTACATTGATTAGACAAAAAAACAGAGAGGCTCATTCTGATATGAAATGATCAACAACTTTCAGATTAGATAAAAACTGAACTTAGTCCCATCCTGTGTGTTATAAAATGACCTCTCTGGATGTGTGGGCTGTTCTATTTCGAGGACATGATGTTCACTTCCCTGGCACTCCTATTTGCTGCCCTCCCTGTAGCAAGAGGCATCCCCCTGCAGCAGGTATCCACCCGCAGCAAACTCCTCCTGGTGTCCTTTGATGGCTTTCGATGGAACTACGACCAGGACGTGGACACCCCCAACCTGGACACCATGGCTGCGGAGGGGGTGAAGGCTCAGTACATGACTCCCACCTTCATCACCATCACCAGCCCCTGCCACTTCACACTGCTGACCGGTGAGTTCCCAGTGGCCCTCAGCCAGAGACAGCACAGGCCTCAGCAGCACAAAAAAAGCTCACAAAATAGGCATATTTTGGAAATGCAGCAAGAGACGAAGCAATAATTGCAGAAAGTTATTAGACCTGAAGATTCATTTATGGTAGGAATGATGGCACCACCACCTCGACCATGGCAGGAGTTTTGAGGAGGTGACCCCACCAGAGCTCATCCCCGAGTCCTGCTCTAACAACAGCTCAGGTCAGCTCTTTCATACATTTCACTCCTACTGCATACCGTCTGCAGCTTGAGCTGTTGCTGGACCTATGGTCTCTATAGGTCTCCTGATTTCCTGATGGCACTTCTGCTCATCCAGTCCCATGTGCAGAGGCTGAGATCTCCTCTCCTTGTTCACTCCTGCAACCTCCAGGCACCCCTTCTGTCTGTGTTTTGAGCCATTTCCTCCTCTTTCATTATAAGAAAGCCTATAGTTAAATTTACTTACACTTCCCAATCTGCTGGAGTCACAAAACAGATTAAAGTACAGCTCATGCAGCCTGAGGCTTCATTTACTTCACTCAGTAGTGCTAAGCTCTGGCACAAGTTAGTTTCACACTACCATGTTCTCCCTTTGTTTTTATTAGCCCAGCTGCCTTGTTTATTTTAGACAGGTGCTGGATATTGATGGCCTCTAATCTGTGCATATATTTGTGTACAACACTTGCTGCAGTGTTGCAAACACACAAATACAATTACAAAGGCACAAATACAGAATAATCTCCCACAATATTCTCCTAATCAGTCAGTGAGAGACAAGACAGTAGGGTAGACAGGAAGGGGTAGAGCTGAACCTGGATTTATCAAAGGCAAATAGCATCAGATCATAGCCCCCTTCAATAAGATAAATTATTTTTTAAACAAGGGAGATGCACTAAATTTAATCATTCTGGACTTCAGTAATATATTTGACACAGTGTCACCCAGGAAATCATTAGTTAAGATGGAGATGAGGAAGCTTAGTGCAAAATCCAGCATGGGGAAAGGATGGGCAGGTGATGCGGAGAGGAGGTTGTCAAACTGGAGGGAGGGCAACAGGGGAATTCCTGAAGAATCGATTTTGGAGCCAAACTTATTTAAGATTTTCATTAATAAACTTGGCATAAAAGAGTGGAACACACTAATGAAATCTACAGAGGAGAACAGGCCGGGAGGAAGTGTCAAGAGAGGAGAAGACGGGGACGTGGTACAGAAGTAACTGAGCAGCCTTCAGGACCAGAATAACAGAAAGAGCAGGAAATGCAATACTACAAAGTCCAAATCCTTCGTTTCTAATGGGAATTTCTGCTGCATGCTGACCTCACTGGCTGTGAACAAAAGAGAAAGCAGAGCACCACAGGATAAAGGTGGTTTAAGGCAGGATAGCAGCACACCCCACCTGCACTGAGGGGAGCAGGAGGAATTGCAGGAAGCACTGGCACCTCCAGGGGGAGGGTGCCCCAGATTAGGGCCTGGGGGAGACCCCCTGGGGTCAACCCCCACCGTGAGGGGCAGCCACTCCCCAGCATCTCATTCCCTGTGCTGGAAACCCCACTTGACAGGAAGCAGGGGGAAGAAGGAGGCAAACCAGAGGTGATGTGAGGGCTGGAATGGGATATGAGGGGCAGAAGCTCCTCGCTGACCCTGAGCCCACCCCTTGCCCAGCACAGAACCGAGACCTCCCCCGAGCCACAGCCCAGCTCACCCCTGTCTCCTCCACCTCTCCCGGCAGGGCGATACCTGGAGAACCATGGGGTGATTCACAACATGTGGTTTGACACCAAGACAGGGTTAAAGCTGCCCTACTACATCACGCAAGGTGTGGACAGCTGGTGGGACAATGGCAGCCTGCCCATCTGGATCACTGCCCAGAGACAGGTAAGTGCAGCATCCCCCATGCTTTGCACACCCTGCAACCATGGAACCCAACCTCCCTGGCTGAGCAGGAAAAGCTACAGGCAAGCCACGATCTCTAGTGGCCATGAGCTAACATCCTCCCTGAAAACGACAGGCTAATTAGAACTGGAAAAAAAAAAAATAAGTCCCCAGACGCAGGCAGGAATAATTATGATCATTCTATTAAAAATAGAAAAAATAATAGATGCATTTCAGCTCTATTAAGACATTAATAGAACAGGTTTTCCTTTTCTTCATCTGGTTCGCTAGGGAGCATCACAAGCCCTGAGGTTTCATACCTTCCAAGACACAAAGCTCCTTTCCACAGCCTCATTCAGGACCTGAGTGGCAGTGTCAGGAGCTGGTCCCCTCATCACTGGGAAGTGCAACAAGCCTTTCCTGGACCCCAGTAAGACCTCGCATCCGGCTTTGAGACAGGACCTGAGACCTTGCCCAAGACACCTGTCTTGGTCTGTATTTACCTATCAAATTGTCCCCACTGACTTTAGGGTGGGTGACTGGAGTGAAACACACCTCTGTGTCTCAGTGGCCAGGAGCTGGAGGGGCCATGCATGGTACAGACAGGTCACTGCTCCCAAAGTTATACCTGTTGTTACTAAACCCTGTGAGCAAGCCAACATGCAGGAGTGCTGCGAAGGACAGTGCTTTCAATTAATCACTTATAATTGGCAATGAGCATCATTAGAGGCAGAGGTAGACATTAGGGGGCTGAAGGAACTAAATGCATTAGTAGGTGGTTGCACCGACATAAGGAGATTCTACAAAGTGAGTTTATGCAATGTCTCCACTAACAGGGCTTAAAGACAGGCTCGATCCATTTCCCTGGAGGAAGAGCAAAATATCAAGGGGAAGAAGTGAACATGAAGCTGGTGGAGCCCCCCCTGTTCGACTACAGCAATGAAACCAACTGGAGAGAGAGCATTGACACTGTCATGAAATGGTTCACAGTGAACAACCTCGACTTCATCGCTCTCTACTTTGGGGAGCCAGACTCAGCAGGACACAAGTTTGGCCCTGAATCCGAGCAGAGGAAAAACATGATTAAGCAGGTGGACAGAACTGTTGGTTACTTGAGGCAGCAGATCAGGGAAAGCGGCCTGCAATCAAACCTCAACCTCATCATCACATCTGACCACGGCATGGAGACTGTCATAAAGACCAACGAGATTCACATCAAAGCAGTGGAGAACTTCACATTCAAAGACATCGCATTCGAACTCTTAGATTATGGACCCAGTGGTCTCCTGCTGCCAAAAGAAGGAAAATTAGAGCATGTGTATTCGGTCCTGAAAAATGCCCACCCAAACTTACACGTGTACAAGAAAGAAGAGTTCCCAAAGAGATTCCACTACGCCAACCATTCCCGGATCACCCCACTCGTGTTGTACAGTGATCCAGGATATGTGATCCATGGGGTAAGGTATATGCTCAGGCTTGTCTTACTGTCTTTTGGGAATCTTCCCTTCTCCTCCTCTCCTCATGGTATCCCAGTTCTGATGCAGCTTTATGCCCTCATATTGATTAGTTACCCTCCAATGGAAATCCCAGCTTTGTGTAAAGACCAGCTCTGCTGTTCAGACAAAAAATCGGCCCCAAAAGTCTCAGAGCAGGAATTGTATGAACCCAGAATACCAGCTGCAGGCTCCTCTGCTAGCCTGGCATTATGGGAAGGCCTGAAGTCAAGGATGCATTGGTGTTTAGGGAGGGAACTTACAAGGTGTAGTTGCTTGACAGCTCTGTATGAGCAGCGCCCTCCAGCTTCTGCGAAGTTTCACAGTATCAGCTCGACCTCAAAGTCACAAAACAGACAGCTGACTGCTGTGGCAGCAAAATGTGGCTGTGGAAGCCCCGAGCCCCGTGCAACAGAGCTGGAAGCACCCAAGCAGTGCTGCAGCTTCCATGCCCACCACCTCCCAAGACTGTGCTGGGGGGACTGAAGGGTTTGGGCACTCACACCTTCTATCCCTCTCAGAGATACAAGGTCCAGACCCACAAAGGGGAACACGGCTTTGGCAACGAGAACATGAACATGAAAACCATCTTCCGAGCCGTGGGGCCGGCCTTCAAGCAGGGGCTGGTGGTCCAGCCCTTCGAAAGCATCAATGTCTACGCCCTCCTCTGCGAGCTGCTGGGCATCATTCCCGAGCCCCACGACGGCTCCCTGGAGGTCATGAAGCCCATGCTGCGTGAGTCTGCGGGCACCGGGAGGGAGCACCGGGAGGGGGCACCGGGACCTGCTCGGGATTCCCGCGGGGACAGCGACATCTGGTGGCATCGGCCGCTCCCTCCACCTCCCGGTGGCTCCGTTTCACCGGCCCCGTCTGTGCCCCCACCCCGGCCCTATCGCCGCACGCTGCCGTTTGCTGGGCCACCCCCGCAGCCCCGGTAACCGGGCAGGTTTCTCGTTAAATGTACAGAAATTTCTTGGCAGCCTCAGCGGGAGGAGGCTCGGGGTGCTGCATTCCCCTCACGGATAGATACCCCCCCACAGAGGGGGAAGGGGCTGCGGGTCTCCCGGGCAGGGTCCATTTCCCACCCCTCAACACTGAACTCTCCCTCTCGGCGTTGCAGGTTCCTCCGCTCCTCTCCCCCATTCCAAGAAGCTGGCGGTGGTGCCGGGAATTGCTCTGGTTCTGAGCTTCTGGGGAGGAATCCACTAACCCCACCCCCTGCCAGGTAACTGACCCCAAAGCCATCCAGGACCCCCTGGAAGGGCAGGCACATGCCCTGTTTGTTCTCTCCGGGTTTTGTCCGGCTCTGGAGCTGCACGTTGCCCCCGCGGGGTTCAGCAGAGCCTGAGCACCCCAAGCAGCGGGGTTGGGTGTGCAAGGCCCTCATACAAAGCCAAACTTCTCTCTGTAGGACTAAGCTCAGGACCCCTCAGCCCAGCCGGGGCTTAGGGGACAGAGAGCAGGACCCCCCCCGAGCCCCTAGCGTTAGTGTGGGAGCTGCCCCGGCCCCATCCCAGGTGCTGAAGTGCTTCTCCCCAACCCTGTGCCTCATCTCAGGGGCTCAATAAATATCTGTTGCCATAGAGACTCCGTTCTGCCTTCGCCGCAGCACCCAACGAGATGAAACAAGAGACGCACACGCTCCGCTCGGGAAAACAGGAAGAAAATGTTTTGGCTTGAAACCCTGCTGGGGGTGGGGGTCAGACCATTAGCAAACAACGGTGAGGCTCCGAAAGGGGTGCCACGAGCCAGCGCTGCAAACACTAATAATAATAATATTAATAATAATTATAGGATAGCAGTTTTTCCAAGGAGCCTGCTGGCGACCTTGTGACTCCTCGTGCAGGACAGCAGCGCTGTGCTTGTTTTACAGCCAGAGGCATCCGGCTTGGCGGGGGGGCTGCTCTGTCTGGACCCCCGGTGGTCACACTGAGCTCACAGCCACTACCGGGTGTCCCCCGCGGCCGGTACAGAGCAGGATGCTCGTAGGGCTGGACCAAGCTTGGTTCCCAGACTACGTGGAGTTTCTAGTGAGCAACCTCCGGCTGTGAATCCTTACCTAACGACTGACTTTTGCCTCAGATGTCAAAGGGAATTAATTCATCCCCTGATCCCATAGACAGCGTGTCAGGGAGATGGGGCTTAATCAGAGGAGGGAAATACCGCTCTGGCTGAAGGCTGAGCCCTGCTAGGAAGATTTCCATTGCCCCTGAAATCAGACCGTGTGTCGTTAGGTATGCCCTGGAGCAGCAATTTTCACTCCGAGGGAGAGGGGGGGGGACCAGAAAAAAGAAAGCACTCAACGCTGTGCTTCTTCAGTCAGACTGTATTCACATCACAGAACATCCCCTGCAGTCAGACTCTGAGTACCGTGGGAACCCCCTCCCTGGCCCTGCTTCTCCATCCTCTCCCTCATCCCCTCTCCCCGGACATCCACAAACGGGTCCAGGACTGGCCCTTGCTCCTGTCCCAGCCCTCGCCGCGTGTCCCGTAGTCCCGGTGTCACGGAGCAGTTCCAGCAGCCGGCGAGCGGTGGCTCCCGAGCCGTGCTCACCGTCTGGTGCCCCCCCCCCGGGAACCCGGTACCGGTGGGGGGTGAGCCTGGGACCCACCTCTGACGGTCGCCGAGGCTGGAGCGCTGCCCAGCACCCGGCACCCACCGCAGCTCCGGCTGCACCAGGACACGCGGGGTTGCCCTGGAGGTGATGCCCTGGAGATCTATGTCACACACTCACTTAAACCTTCCAGTCCTTTCCTCCCCTCTGACACAGCCCCGCAGTGAGGGATGCTTCAAAGCTCCGGGGTGAGGCAGATTTTCCTTCACCCTTTCCACCTCCCGTGGGTGTGAGAAGGTTTAACCCCACAGACACGCACACCAGTGACAGTCCGGACCAGCCACTGGGCAGGATCCAGAGCAGCCTTTCCCCCGAAAAACCCCAGAATCCAGAAGACACTGACAAATTTTGTGTCTTTCTTCAAGCCTTTCCCAGCCCCTCCCGTTGCAGCTCGCACCTCGTCCTCTTTCACCACGCGATGTTTCCAGCAAACATTCACCCCACAGACAAAGCCCTTCGTGGCCTTGCCAGAAAACCCGGCACTGGTTCCTGCTGGTGGCTGCAGCAGTTTCCCCGCTCTCAGCCCAGCTCCCTGCTCTGCCCATGCTCCATCTCCCCCCGCCGTCCCTCCCAGCCCCACTAATTCATCCCCCCGCCCCCCTCCCGGGCTGGGGGTCACACAGCAGGCAGGGCCCCGCTGGGTATTGCATCCCAATTTGCTATGCATTTCCACACCATTTACTTCCCTTTCTTTTTCCTGCACTAGAAAGACGCTTGCTACCCAGGGGTCCCCACCGCTCCAAGATGGTAACAGCACAACAAACATATACATACACGTATTTATTTATGGCATACACACAGTCCGCAGGAAAACCGCTGCCTCTTCAAGTGCCCGCTCTGGGGGGATGACACATGTTCCTACAATTCCCGCACACGGCCACGGGGCCCCGGACACGAGGTGCTCGCTGACCAACCCACCCCGCAAGATGCAGAGCTCCATACCCCACTGCACTCGGCTGCGGTGCCCAAATGATATGCAGATCCCTGTGCTTCAATTGGCTGATGCCCTGGGGAAACAACCACCATTTGCCCACAACAAATATGGCTCCCATGGCCCAGCCGCTCCCCAGCCTGGCCCCAGCCTCATCCTTTGAAGTCAGGAATATTACAGGGGCTTGGCACCCCCTCAGGAACCCCCCAGCCAGGAGACATCTGAGCCCACAGCGCCGGGGAAAGCGCGGGGCACCCTGACAGTGCTGGGTCCAGGCACAATGACAGGGACCAGGCTCCCTGTAGAACATCCACAGCCCTTACCCCCACCTTGTGCCCCCCCATCCGGGGGTTTTTGCTTTGCAGAACCCTCGGGAGCAACCACATCCATCATCACTGGTACCCAGCCCAGCAGGATGGGCTCCAAGTCTTTATGCCCGGCCCTGACACACTCACACCTGAAGCCCTGCTCCTGTGCCAGCTCCAAACCCTCGGACCCACCAGAAGTGCCACGGATTTCATCGGGAAAGGTCTAGTTTTGGGGTGGCCACCTTCCTCTGACAGCAAACCCGCAGCCTGCCAGCCCCCCACTACCGATACAACAGCATTCCTGGGATGTCTGACATAGTTGGGAAGAGCTACCAAATTATGTCCCAGCAAATTAGTTCAGGAGTCAGAGCCTCATTTTTAAGATGCCAAAGGCTTTCTCAGTGGCTGCTGAGTTCCTTGTCACTTAGCTCGGCTGGAGCTGGGGAATGTGGTAGCCAAGACATTTACTGCAAATTCCCAAGTTCCTCCAAAAAGGTGAAGTCTCAGTCAGGGGATAGGGAATGCTGATTCCAGCCCCAAAGGGAGATGCAGCTTTTGAGCACCCCCTCCAGCCTCTGCAGCAATGCCCAGGAATCGCTGTCCCTCAGAAAGTCCCCCCCCCCCCCCAGCCAACTCAGCAGAAAAGGAACATTCAGGATCTGCCACTTCCCGGATTTTCTCTTCTCAACAGCAGCTCTCCTTGCTCTCACCATCCCTGCCTTTCCTGGGAGAGCTGGGGGGCAGCAGATGCAGGGCAAGGCTAAAAGGCACCCGCAAGCAGGTGGGGTTTTTTTGGGGTTTTTTTTGTTTGGTTGGGGTTTTTTGTTTTTTTGTTGTTGGGGGTGGTGGTTTGATGTTTTTTTTTTCATCACTAAAACATCCTGAAATGCCAAAGAAAAAACTGGACAAAGCTGGGCCAGCACCCCCTGGCACCGGGAAGCTACAATTCCAGAATGCTAATTTTGCTATTTCTCAGACCAAGAAAAAATGCTCCTACTCACAACATTAAAAACTCACGAGATTTTAACATATAAACAAATATAGGGTTTTAAAAATAATTATTCACTTCTTGTTGTTGCAGATCTTCAAAGCCACAAGTTCAGATATTTTTACTGCTAATGATTTGTTTTCTTCCCTTTTCTGAGGGAAAAAAAAAAATAAAAAAGAAAAGATATTTTTCACTTAACGAGATCAAATAATGGGCAACCTGCAATTAGCCTGAGAAAGCTGCCAGCCCAGAGCAGGGGGCAGCCAGGGTGTATGCTTTGTGCTCCTGGAAACACCCGCCCTGCCCTGGCCATCACACGCAGCTTGCAAACTACACAAAACAACCTGCAGCTCCAAACTGGGGCAAACTGGCAGAAAGCACAGAGCCCTCTGCAGACCAGGATTTAAATCTCTGGGAGTCTGAGATGTTATGTCCAGGGAGCCCTTTCTCCCCTCAACAGGCGAAGGGGACTCAGCTCCCCGTGGAGACGGAGGCAGGAGAAGCAGAAACGCAGGCAGCCCTGGGGCTGCACAGAGATCAGGAAACCTGGGACATTTCAATTTCTCGGGGCTGGCCACCGGGGCTCAGGGACAAAGCCACAGGCGCCAGGCTCCCAAACGCTGCACACATCATCCGCACTGAGACCCGAATGCCGAGGGCTGCTCCCGCTGCCTATCCCGCTCTCTCCCAGCTCGGCAAGCAGGGATCAGAGCTCCCCACTCCCCCCGCCTCTCCTCCTCCCTTCCAGGAGGGCAGCGAGCGGCAATCCTGACCCTGCCTCCTCGCGAGGACCTCAAGAACCCCAGCACCCGCACCGAGGGGCGGGATGGGAGAACAGCCCACCCGGCCTGCCCTAAATCTGGGCTCCTTTCCCTGGGGGGTCGGTCTCTCGGTGCCGGGAGAGCCCCAGGCACAGTCGGTTCCTGTGCGCAGGGATGGAGAGGGGCACACCGGTGGGTTTCTGGTTTGGGTTTCTTTTGTTTTGTTTTTGTTTTTTACTAAAATTTAAGACGTGCTGCACACAAAGAGCAGAGCTGATGAAAGGTAAATTAACCCTAAAGAAAGAAAAAAAGTGCGGTGCTGGGATACATTCCTGTGTCACCTTGAGTTATAAAAAAAAAAACAAACCCAACACAAAAACCAAAACCAAACCCAATCAAAACCCTTCTAAGCAGATCTCCTCCTGGCCAGTGAACAACCACAGTAATTGTAAAAAGAAAACAATCAAACGTGATAGCACTCAACCAAGGACGATTACCGGAATGACCCCAACACGCCAGACACAGCCTCTGTCCTGCCGACCCCCAGCCAGTCCCGCTCTGCTAACCAAGCGCCTGTCTCCACCTTCCATCATGCAGGGGCTCCCCATGGCCAGGTCACCGCCTGCAGCGGGGACAACCCGACGCGCCAGCCTGGAGCTCCAAACGCTTTTGCAAACCCAGGATCGCTTACCGGAGAGGGCAGAGCCCCGGGCTGGCGCCAGGCCCCGTGCGCAGGACCCCCCATGGCCCGTCCTGGTCCCGCTCACTCCCTGCGCTCTGCGGGGCTACGGAAATTCATTTCCCTCTGGCTCCCGCACAGTTAATCGCAGGCTCCGGGCCCGCGGTTGTGAACTCCCTGAGGTGCTGACTCATCTTCTTCCATGCCTCTAAAGCACCATATTTCATTGCTCCACGCCCACCGCGCACAACCGCCGTGGAGTAGCTCCTCACGCCGCTTTGCACGCCCCGATGCCGTGCGGTGCCGCGGCGTGGGCCGGACCGCGGCGTGGCCGGTACCGCACTTCGTTCGTTAGCCAAACCCTTCGTTAGCACGGCCCGGTGTCGAGGAAAGGATTTTGGGCCAGGCCGTACCTGGCTCCCAGCCTGCGAACAGACACCGCGCGATGGTTGCGGCCACCGCCGACGCCCTCCCAGGAAATTCGCTTTATTCCATTAAACCCAACCATGGCAGAGCCCCACAAGTGCTGCCGCCACCCGCTCCGACCCGGCAGGGGCTGGGGGGGCTGCGCGGGACCTGCCCCCGGCCCGCGCCCTCCCCGCTGCTTTGTCCGCGGGAGGGATCTCGGCTTCGCAGCCCGGGGACCAGATCTCTGCAGACAAGACCGGGCAGAGGATCCCCCCCCATGCTCCGCGCTGCCGAACCCCCTCGCCGTGATGCCGCCCCCGCCGCGCCCAGGGGAACAAAGCCCCGGGCCGGGCTGTCCCCATTGTCCCCTCTCCGGCCGGGCAGTGGCCGCCCCCCCGCGCGGGCAGGAAGGGGAGGGGTCGCGAGCAGACAATGCCTCTCCCCCCCCACCGCCACCCCCGCCGGTCCGCCCCGCCCTCTGCTCCCCATTGGCCAACGGGGAATTTGGGGAGCCCCCCCCCTCCTCCTCCTCCTCCTCTCGCCCGTTCTCCCCCCCCTCCTCCCGCCGGGGGCGCGCACGCCGCATTGTGCCGGGGGGCGCGCGGGGATGGGGGGGCGGGGGCGCGCGCAGCCGCCGTCGGGGGCGCGCCCGGGGGCTCCCCTTGTGTGTGCGTGTGCGTGCGTGCGGGGCCGGGGCCATGGAGGAGCTGAGCAGCGTGGGAGAGCAGGTCTTCGCCGCAGAGTGCATCCTCAGCAAGCGGCTCCGCAAGGTGGGACCCACCGCCCCCTCGCCGCCCCCCTCTCCCCCGACCTCCCCCCTCGGCAGCCACTAACGCGCCTCTCCCCGTCTCTCTCCGCAGGGCAAGCTGGAGTACCTGGTCAAGTGGCGAGGCTGGTCCTCCAAGTGAGCGGGGCTGCGGGATGCGGTGCGCGGTGCGGTGCGCGGAACGGTGCGCGGCCGCGGGGGTACCGCCCGCCCGGTCGCTTTTGTTCGGGTCGCGCCGCTCCTTTTGTTTACAAATAAGCGCGGCCGCGGCCCGGCCCTCCCCGCTGCCGCGTGGGGCTTCGCTCCCCCACACCCCCTAGACCGGGAACCCAGACCCTAGACACCCCCCGGCGGGCAGGCACCGGCCCCGCGCCCCCCGATCAAACCGGAGCTTCCCCGGGATGCGCGGAGCATTCCGCGGCGGCGTGGCCGCCTCCTCCCCTATCTGCCCCCTCCCCCGGCCCGTTGTCCCCTACCCGCTCCACCGGGGATACCGGCTGCCGGGGCAGGGATTTCCCGGTCTCCGCTGGTCCAGCGCCCCGTGCCCACGAGGGGCCCGTTTGGTTTGGGCTGAACTCCTCGGTCCCGGGGGTGGTGGGGAGCACCGGCCCCTCGCTCCCGCCCAGTCCGTGTCTTCTGTTGCAGGCACAACAGCTGGGAGCCCGAGGAGAACATCCTTGATCCGAGACTCCTCCTCGCTTTCCAAAAGAAGTGAGCAAACGATAAATATTTCTTAGTGAACGATAAAGTCAATTAACTTCTAATTGGCTGCGCGTGCGGGGGAAGCTGTGGAAACAACAGGCTGAAGGTGGCCGTGCCTTTTACGGCCCAGACCTTTTGTTCACCTCCTGAAATAACAGCCCAGGTCCATCCACCTTGGACACGTTTCTCCCCGGGCTGGGTAAACATGGAGGGTTCATGGCCCAGTCCACAATCCGGTTTGGCTCCGGTTCCAGGAGCACGGCAGTGATTTGGGTCTCGTCAGCTGTCCCCTAGTTGGGCTCTTGCTGTGCCTGGGGGGGAATGCAGGTCCCAGAGGGGAGACTGCACCTGGGACTGCAGAAACAGTGATCTTGTAAGGCCCCAAAATGCACATTGGGAGGGCACAGCTATGAGAGGGTGAGGAGGTAATGGGTGGGATAAAATGGTGTCCAATGTCGGGGCTGCTGCCCGGAGCTGACTGGAGCACAGCGATTGTTCCACAGCTATTGTACACCAGGAACCACACATGGAGGTGAAAAAGTAGCCAGCTGGCTACAGTAAGCATAGCACTGCCAAGTATTTTGGCTCCATATTAATAAAAATTATTAAAGTTTATGACAGGATTTAATTATAACTTGTTTCTGGATCCATCTTTTTTTTTTTTTTTTTTTTTTTTTTTAAGAATGGAATCTAGTGGCTAGCTCAGGCAGTGTGGTGTTTAATTAGCTGTGTGTATTACAGCTTAATGCTCCTTTTTAAACAAAGAAATACAGAATAGTATGGTGACCTGAAAACACTCACCTTGGACTCTGAGATGAGCCCAGCAAAGGAGAGAACTATCTTTCCTTTCCCGTCTGCTCCAGTAAATCAGGGCAGATGCCTGCTGCTGAGCCAGCTGACCACCCCAACCTCCAGACAGCTGTCCTTGGTCTCAGCCCACAATTTTTCTAACCTTTTCCTCACTCTGTACTTCTTTTCTCTTGCATTGCCTCCATGGCCCAAGTCTTTCAGTGACTTCTGGCCAGTCCCTCAGGGCAAACAGCCCAGGTGCCATAGGTTGAAAAGCACCATGTTCTGGGTTTCTGTACAGTTCTTGGGGCTTTTCAGCATGGGTTCAAGTAAGTGATGTGCTCAGATCCTGTCAGATTGTCACATATCAGTAAGGGCTAAGGACACATCCCAACTGATGCTCAGAGATAACAGCATCCCAAGCAATTAATGGCAGAAGAAAGGGAAGAACCAGGGTGATCGTGGATGTTTCTTACTTCCCTGAAAACACTGGCCTACTCGTTGCTTTTTCAGGGAACACGAAAAAGAAGTGCAGAATCGGAAGAGGGGGAAGCGGCCCAGGGGCAGGCCCAGGAAACACGTGGTGAGTCCTGGTGGTGGAAATCCACAACTGTGACAGCACTGGAGAGGCTCTGGCTGTGGAAGGCAGCAGTCAGTTTCTGTCTGCCTGTGGGGTACAGTGGGTGCTCACCCTCCAGAGGATGGCAAGGACACAGTGATGCTGCAGACCCCATGTTAGGGGCTTTGAAGATTGTGGTGATGGGTGGGTTGATGGAGAGGACATCTCTTCATCACTGCTTTTGGCAGGAGAAAACAGTTCCCTAACACCAGGGTCCTGCCTGCCATTTAAGCCTGGTTGGTTTTGTGCTGTATACTCCTTAACTCATTTTATGGCAGAGGATGAGCAGATCAACTAAAGTGGAGTGGAGAATGAGCCTGCTCGTGTCTGAGACACTTGGCCAGGCAACACTGAAGGATTTGCAGTGGCCAGAATCATTCTTTGGTGACCTGTGTTAACTCTTACCCTGTCTCTCTCCGTTGCTTCATAGGAACCAGAGATGCCTGCAAAAACTAAGTCAAGTAGCTCTTCCTCCTCCACATCCTCCTCTTCCTCCTCCTCTGATGAAGAGGACGAAAGTGACCTGGAAGCAAAGAGAGGTCCCCGCAGCAGAGAGACTCACCCAGTACCCCAGAAGAAAGCTCAGATCTTGGTGGCGAAGCCCGACATGAAAGATGCTTCCAGGAAGAAGCGTGGGCGAAAACCTCTTCCCCCAGAGCAGAAAGCAGCTCGAAGGACAGTGAATCTGACAAAGGTGCTGAAAACATCCCGGAAAGAGGTTGGTGGCAGCAGCAAGCTGCTGGGAAAGCTGCAGCCCCAGCACAGCACACAGGGCTCAGGCATGGCCTTGCTGAAGGACCCACCAGGAGCCTTGGCTGGGCTCAGCACAGGGGGTTCAGCTGCAGAGAACCTGCCCAACATGATGAAAAGTGGTTCGACCAGCCCCAGCCGGGCCATCAGCTGGCAGAGCTCCATCGTGCACTACATGAACAGGATGTCCCAGAGCCAGAACTCGGCAGAGACCTCGCCCCTGGGCAGGCTGGCACTGAAGGCCCAGGCATCCAGCAAGAGCAGCTTAGGGTTGGACTTAAAAATGAGGAACCAGAAAGGATCTGGGGAGCTTGGGCTGAGCATGCCGGGACCAAAGGCTGCCAAAGCTCCTGGCAGCGGTGCTGGAGGGGACCAGAAATCAGGGTTTCCTGCAGGAGGCCAAATTATGCACAATGGCAGCAAGACACCAGCAAGCTCATCTGGGGCCAGCAATCAGCCAGCCTCCAGCCAGGAGCTGAACCTCCAAGCCCTGAACTTGCAGAGTGTCAAAAATGGGCCAAGCGGGGCCGGTGGGAGCAGCCTCCCTCGCCACCTCTGCAGCACCCTGGCCAAAGGTGGTGGCACAGCCCCCAGCGGGAAGGGCAGCGCGGTGGGCGCCGGGGTGAATGCTGCTGGCACTGGTACTCTGTCAGAGGGGGATGGCAGCAAGAGTGAGAAGCACAGAGCAGGGGACAGGGACTTGGCCAAAACCAGCACGCAGGAGGGGCACGGAGCCACGGAGAACCGCAAGCCAGCCACGCTTTCCGAAATGAGCACAGGCGAGGAGACCAGCTCGGATTCGGACCGGGATTCGGCATCCTTCCCAGGTGTGGGTCAGAACATGTCTGTCTCTATCCAGACCAGCCAGGACTGGAAACCCACCCGCAGCCTGATTGAGCACGTCTTTGTCACTGATGTCACCGCTAACCTGATCACTGTGACGGTCAAGGAGTCCCCCACCAGCGTTGGGTTTTTCAACCTACGGCAATACTGAGCCCAGGAGCATGAGAGGAAGGAGAGGGTCCTTCATCTTCTCCCTCAGCTTTGCCCAGCTCTTCCATCAGGTTTTTCTTTCTTCAAGTGAACTCAGAGACCTCATGAGACCTGCTGGGACTCATGTCCAGAGAGGCTTGAGAAAGCTACAGTGAAACCTGCTCAGAACTGCCAGCGGTCCAGTGGATCCCTCCTGGCTTCTCTCCATCTTCTCCGGAGCTGCTGTCCCACGTGGAGGTGGCAGATTTCATTCTCTGGGCACAGGGGCACCTGGTGCTGCCGGGGGTGACAGGCTGGCAAGTTTTGAGCCAGGCTTCGCTGTACATGGGTTTCTTTGTTTTACAGCTTGAAATGGCAGATGAGGTCTGTGGCTCTCTGGCAGCAGGGAGAGGCTGTGGAGCTGCCATGGGCCAGGCTTATCCTCAGGACAGGGAAAGCAGATCCTTTTCTTTCCTCTGGGCTCCCTGTCAATCCATCTGTGAGCCGCTGGGAGTCACAAATCAATCCAAATGCAACCACCACTGCACCCAGTCCTTGAGGGTTTGGGGTGGCTGCACATGGGGGCTTTCAGGGTATGCTCAGCCCAGCCACCCCCCCTGGGCGAGGTCACTTCCAATGATGGTGAAGTCCACGACATTTTCGTTGTGGTTTCCAGATGATAGGGAAATATTGTTTACATTTTTTATTAAGGAAAAATCCTTTTTTTTTTTTTTTTGCGGGGGGGGGGGGAGGAGGAGAACAAACCTGTCTAGAGCAGACTGAATCCCAGATGCTACTGGTGATATGGGCTTCAAAGGTGCCTCTTTCAGAGCAGGGGGCAGTTAGCAGCAGGCATCTCCTTGCCACCCAGAGAGGAGAGCTTTGCCAAGGCTGGGAGTCAGCAGGAGCCACTGGCTTCTTCACAGTGACTTGATCTTTGGAGGAAAGCAAAGCCCAAATTACCATGCAGCCTGGGGAGCCCCAGCACCTCTGCCTTATCCCAGCATCATCAGCCTCTTCCCCTTTCACAGGCTCCAGGTGTTCATTGAGACCCAGATGGGGAGTATATTTGTAAGCCTTGCCAAACACATGAACTCTTCCCACAGCAGGTAGGTTGGGACTGGGACTGCCCAATGTCTGCCAGATCCATGCTGGAGTACAGGTAAAAAAAGCAGGGCCTGGGCAGAGCCAGGGGTGAGCCAACCCTCCCTGGATTTGACTCATGCTGAGCATCCACAATTTTCTGCAGCCAGAGGGCTCAGAAGCTGGTTGAAGACATCTGCATGGATGATCTGGAACAGTAGGAATGGGAAGGAGAGCAGGATCAGGCAGCAGGTGCCTTACACCTCTGGTTCTCCAAGGAGCGAGGGGGTTGGTGGCAGCCCTTTGCCTTCATCCAGCCATCCTGGGTGAGCAGATGGATGTTCATTTTGGCTTGTAGTTGCAAATGGCTTTTTTACAGAGGTCTCTTTCCCTGCCAAAATTAGCAGCAGTAGTTCAGGCAGAGTTTAGTAGCTTTTGAGGTCATTTTAGTTCTGTCAGTGCTGAACTCCTTCCTCAGAGGAGATGGAAAGCAGTGTGGCAGGTCTCCGTGTGTGGTTCAGTGTCCCCAAGGGCTGTCCTGCCTATCTCCAGGGGAGCTGCTGGATTTGTGTGTGAACAGGCACAGCTTCAGGGGTGACCCTTGCTGGGTGACACCCTGTCACCAGGATGAGCATCTCACTTTGCCACAGGCAGGGGCACTCACAATGTCATCACACACAGCAGTGCAAAGATTAATGGACCAAACTTGGGGCACAAGTACTGCTGAGCCCCTCAAAGCATCAGCCCATGATTCTCAGGGGAAATGCAAAGCCAGTGCCAGCTGCATGTGCTGCCTGGCTGTCCAAGGACTGTGGTTGTTCTTAAGTGGTGGCTGCAGCCTCAATCAGAGGCTCCTGCTCTCCAGAGAAGCTCTCCCATAGCCTTGATATTTGACCCCAGCTGTCCTCTTGGTCATGGCTTGGAGTTTGTTGTTCTGGAGCTGAGCATGGTGCTCTGCATGAGCTGATAGCAAGACAGGGTGAGTGGAAGCACATCCACATCTTGCAGGAGGACCTGTGCAGGCTTTTCAGAACTCCAGCTCTGCCCAGGTGCAGCCAGGCAGCCTTGGGTGTCACCTGGGCACGGTGGCAAGCAGCCCAGGGCAGGGGCTTTGCTGAGGGCTGGGGCAGCCCTGCTCTGCTGCATCGTTCTGCCAGGCAAAGGGCTGAGGGGAGAGAAGGGAGTGTTGTCCATGGAGGAGGTTCCCAAGGAGAGATTCTTTTGAGCTCCATGATGCCAAAACGTCACAGTCTGTGCTGTTTACCTTCTAGTCTTGAACTTTGCCAAATGAGACACCGTTGCTCTGAGCAGTCTGAGGAAGCCTTAGCCTTTGTCCACAGAAATAAATGCTCCAGGCATGGTCTCTGCTGGGTGTGCATTTGCGCTGGGGATACGGGTGTTTAGGGAGAAGAACCAAGGAATCCAGGAGCGCTGGGGTAATGCTTCTTCCCACACCAAATGTTTGCTCCTTGGCCTTTGCAAATCCAGACTGAATGACAATGTGCCTTCCGGGCCGTCCTTATCTCAGCTTTGTCTGCGACATCGGTCCCCCAACAGGTTTGTGCCTATGCAAGCTGGGTGGCCACAGGGTCCTAGGGACAGCCATGACAGTGACAGGGAGAGGTCTCCTGTTCCCCAGCAGGATACTCAGCTGTCAAAGAGAACCCTGCCACAGCACTGAAGGATGCCCACCAGAACCAGCCCAGCAGGGATGCTCATGCTTGGAGCAATAGGATATGGGGCTGGTATCTCCAAGGTGGAAAAAGCATCTGAGGATGCTCCAAGAAGATGCTGGGCGCCAAGCATTCACAGAGGGTGCAGGAGACAAGATGTGACCATGGGTGCTGTGTTTTGTGATGGTGGGTGCTATGCTTGCTGTGCACTGGCTCCAAGACTGCTGCTCCATGCAGGGTCCTGTCAAAACTCACATATTTCTTCATGGTGGGGGCTTGCTTTTGCTCCTGTCCAGGTGAAAGGTCACTGGATCTGACCCTGTACCCAGGGGAAGACGTATCCCAACAGTGATGCCTTTCCTCCATGGCCCACTCTTCCTGGGTGCATCCCCTCCCGGTAGCAGCTGGACTCTGCTGTCACCACTTTGCTCTTGTGCCTTTTGCTCACCAGCTGGTTCAGTTCCAAAGGTCTAAGAATGGTGAAAATAATAATCCAGAAATTTTACTGACCTTCAGCTCCTCCTGCTTCTTTCACAGCCTATTCCCCACCCTGCATTTCTGGATCATGTTGGAGCAGAGGGCTCCTGTTGGGCTTTGCCTCTGAAAGGCACATTATGTGAGTGATTTACTGTAATCTTTTGTGGATGGGGGCTGAAAGCGGGCACAGACCCTGTTTACCCATCAGTACTATTAGTATTCAAGGTCTAGTTTTTTTTTTTTTTTAAGTTTGCTGCTATGGGTCAGGGTGTTCAGCCATGTGTCAAACAGCCAATTAAACGTTTGTCACTTGTCATTTTCTAAGGGCTTTCCGATGTGGAAAGTCCTGCAGTATTTGTATTTTGAATGGATATTTTCTCCAGGCATAATCTGGTTAAGCAGACTTGTTGTTTTCCATTGGACTGGAAGAGGTGGCCAATTCAGCCATCTTCACGAGAAACTTAGTCTATTTTTATATATATTTTGTACCAAAAAAACCCTGGAGTTCGTGGAGGGTTGGGGATGGTTCAGGAGCTTCAGTTTGCATTGTTTCTGTGCTGGGTGTGAAGGGCTCTGGAACCGGAGAGGTTTTTTTCCTGAAAGAAACTGAGGGATGGGTGAAAGCAAACAATTGCTCTTGTAACTTTTGCCAGTCACCGGTCTGATTTGTATGTTTTAATTAAAGAGAGAGCCAAACCGTTCCTGTATGACACTTATAATTGCTTTAAACTACAGCTGTTTGTTTGCTTTTATTTTGAGAGAACAAAAGTTGGAGATGTTATTACCCTGGGAAAGCGCAAAGGCTTTGTCGAGCAGGACAAGCTCCCGGCCACAGTCCCCGCTCCCGGGGCCCCCAGCACCCTCCGGCACCTCGCCGGGTGTTTTCTAGTGCTCCTGGACACTAATGCTAGTGCTGACCCCCCCCTCTGGGCTGCTTTTTATTTATTTGCAGGAAGACTCTAGGAGATGGTTACGTCGGGTGGGTGTTTTGTTTCATATAACTTTTCCAATATTCTTTTTTAGGATATCAATAAATATTTTTTTAAACTTTTCAGCCTGCTGTAGTCACTGCTCTGGGAGTCTGACACCCCTCCCCAGCCCCGAGTACCGCCTGGGTCTGTCTCCCACCCGCGGGGCTGCCGCTGCCCCGTGAAACCGCATTCCCCCCCCCTGCCCATCTCCGAAGCGCGGTGTTCCCTCCACTGCCCGAGAGCCCAGGGGAACCGGAGCCGAGCAACCACCCCCCACCCCCCACTCCTCTCCCCCAGGGCCCGGGCCGCGGTTCCTACCGCGCGGATGTACAGGATCCTGAGGCTCCTCTGCGGCTGAAGCTGCGCCTGCCCGGGCTGGGGGTCCCAGGTGGCTCCTTTCTGCGCTGGCCCCGCCCGGCAGCCCCCACCTGCGGGGCCGGGACCCGCACGGGGGCTGGGCTGGGCTGGGAGGGTTCTGGGCGACAGCGGAACAGCCCCCCACCCACTGCGGCGTGGCCGGGGCAAGCGACCCCCGGGTCTCTGCCGTCGGGGCTGGTGTCGGGAGGGAGCCCCGGCACTCAGTGGGGGGGGGGGGAAGAATGGCTCCTGCGGGACGGGTCCGGGGGCTCCACTAGCCCGTGCCCCCCACCACCGCTACCAACCCCCTCCCTATGCGTCCGCCCCGCCGGGGGCCCCGCCGCGGCCCGTGTGAAAGGGCCCCCCCGCTGGGCTGGGGGAGAAAGGCGCCATTGTGCGGCTCTTTCTCCCGCTCCTCCTCGCCTCGCGTTTTCCGCGCCCAGGCGCTGACAGCTCCCATAATGCGGGGCCGCGCCTGTCACTGGCCGAGCGCGGAAAGGAGGTTAATGAGGACACAGCTCAAAAACCCACCAACACCCCCCCCATCCCGCGCTCCCCTCCGCCTGCGCGGCGGGGGCAAATCTGAATACAAAGGCCGGGATGGGCTGGAGGGGCAGCAGCCGCCGCGCCCCAAGCTCCGACCCGCCCGCCCGCCGCGCTGCCCGCCCCGTCGGAAGCTCTGAGCGGCCCGAGGCCCGGCCGGTACCTGGTGCCTTCCCCGGGGCCGTTCCTCAGAGCAGAACCGCACATGGCGCCCGCAGCCTCCCCGTCCGACACTGCGGGACGCCCCGGGGGACGGTCCCGCTCGACGACACCTGCGCCCGGGGGCACCCCGGACTCCCCACGCCTCGTCGGGCCCCGGCCCCGGCTCCTGCCCACCCATGCAGAGGAGGATGTGGGGCTGCTCAACCCTCCAGGGCCCCACAGCCGACCCTGTGCTGAGCACTCCCTGGCCCCCTTCGCCCCAGGGCCATAAGGCAAGACAGAGACGTTTCTATTTACAAAGTATATATTTAAACTGACATAAAAAGCAGGTCTCATACAGACATTCACAGCTGGCAGAAGACAACGTAGTTAAGCATCACTTCCGAGACTGAGATTTAGCCAAATCAGTTTTGTACAAGTCTTAGATTTAAATAATTCACGCGCACACACGCTCAGGCACACACACTCAGTATATATGTCACTATGTACATACACACATATACACCCACATGTACGTTTTGCTCCATATATGTGTGGCTGGACACACACATGTCCCACTGTGGCTCAGGGCTCTTCTGAAAGAAAGGAAACATCCAGCCCTGGCACAGGGGCAGCAGGAAGACGGGCAGCTCAATGCCATCACCATCCCTCCAACAACACGTGTGGGCTGCCCCTGGCACTGCCACCAGCACATTGGTTCTTCACACAAACCGAGTTAAAATCTCAATTTTACAAAATATGCCTTAAAAAAACCCAAACAAACAAAGAAAAAAAAATAATCCAGAACTCGTGGCCATGTGTCCCTTTGTACAGTCAATACAGCATCTCCCCTGCTAGGCCATTGGAGAGGGCTCCCCCAAAAAAAAAGGATGGGGAAGGAGACTGAGTAAGGGGAAGCCATGGGTGGGCCCAGGAGTGGGGGCTGCTCCTTGCCCCAGCCCCTTCCCCCACTGCTAGCCCCCCTGTGCTTTTACCCCCTGAGCCAGGAGCCATCAAGAGCATGGCTGGGGCAGCCAGTGATGGCCAAAGGGAAAGAGGGCACCTGGCCCAGCCCCGGGCACTGACAGACAAATTTGTGCTTTCCAACCCAGAGAGATGCTCAGACCAAGCCTTTGGGACAGGGACACTGCTCCACTGCAATCAAAATCACAACACAGGGGAAGGACACGCTCCCCACCTGGGTCAGGCTCCAACCCTGTTTCCCCGCCCTCCATGGCTGCTGCACTTTGTCCAGAGCCATGAAACCCTCCTGGCTGTGCCCTGCCCCAGCCCAGGGAGAATAACTGCAGGGTCCTGCCAAGCCAGGAGAAATAACACAGGGAAATAAACCCCACAAAGCACCACCACCACCACCCCGAGTCTGCAGGGCTGCTTGCGCATGGGAATATTTCACCTCTTGGCTATTGTTTAACTAGCATAAGAAAAGGGAAATATTTATTGTCTCTGAATGCGTAAAGGTGGCTCTGGGACTTGTCAGAGAGATGTGGCTATTACAAAACACTTTATCTGGAGTCTTCCAACAGCCTCAAGTGAACTGTGTTGGGGGGGATAAAATAATAATTCACTTTCTATAGCAGTATAAAGCATCTAAATACGGGCAGTGACATGCTACCCTCCCAAACCTCTCTGTCATTTCAGGAATGTAAACAGAGGGGGTTTTGTTGTTTGGTTTTTTGTTTTGTTGTTTTTTCTTTTTTGTTTTTTTTTTCTGTTTTTTTTTTTTTTTTTTTTTTTAAGTGGATGCAGGAACAGAATCAAGCAACCAGACAAAATGAAAACAGATTCTCAGCTCAGTCCCATCTCCCACAACTGCTACGACAACTCTATTAAAGTGCATTTCAGTATCACCCCTCACAGGAACCTTACACACACAAACCTCCTCTTCCTCCACAAGAAAAGGTAATTCAAGTTAATACTCTTGATAGAACAGTTTTAGCCTTTATATGGATTTCTGTTTTTCCCTGCCCCGACTTTGTAGCAACAATTTATTTTTTTTTTTTAGACTGGAAACACCCCCTCCCCAACAACACTGGAAATTCAAGTGCTTACTTCAACTGTCAATGGCAACAGTTCTGGATACAGCACACTTGATTGTACAAGCAACACCTTCTATCACAATCAAGAAAACAGGGCACTTTGCCCTCTGAGGGAGTAACACTTCCTCCTCCACCATCCACAGCATCGTATGAAAAATAATAGTCAAAAAAAACCCAAAAACCCAGAAGATAATTAGCTATGAACATTGTTCGTTATGTACACCAGCTCCTGCAACAGATGCATGAACTCCATTAGTTCTCAGTTTTATTGTCCTTTCTAAGAGCAACTGAGCAGTCACTGCTGTCTGCATTTAAATAAAACAACTCAGAGTTGAAATATATATATATAGATATATATATATAAGCATTTTTTCTTAAATAACATATTTACATCTAATAGAAAATATAACTCTAGAGATAATCTTTCCAACGAAATGTAAGACGTGGGGAAAAAAAAAGAGTTAATGAATTTAGGACAGTTTCTAAATCCTCTCTAGGACAAAGAAAAACAAAAAAAAAAGAGGGGAAAAAAAAAAAGGAAACAAAAAGTAAAAAAAAAAAAAAAAAAAAAAAAAAGGAAAGAAAAAAGGCCCACCAAGCTCTAACCAAGCTTTTGTCTGGATCTGATGGAAGAAAACCCCAGCACCACTGCCAAGAAACTCATCGCTTCTCTTTAAAGAATCCTTGGTCCGTGCTGCTCTCCTTGATGGTGACGGTCAAAAAGTTAGAGGTCACATCAGTTACCACCACCTTCTCCAGGTTGTTGAGAGAGGGGCTCCAGGACTCTTCCTCGGGGTCCCCCAGAATCCTGGAGACAGGGATCCTGGCAATGAGGGAGGGCCGCCCCGCCTGGCCCCCCACGCCGTCGCGGTACAGGCTGCCCACGCCGGGGCTCACCGGGCCATGCAGGAGCTTGGGCCCGCCTGGGTCCAGCCCCTCCTGCCCCTTGGCATCCAGAAAGTCCGCCCGGTGTTTGGCCAGCCGGGGAGGGTAGGTCTCGGTGGGTCCCAGCTTGGCACCCACCTCAGCTCGGTTGGGGCCAGGCAGGGTGCCAGGGAGGTCGGGGTCCTGCCGCCTGGCCAGCTGGATGACACTGTGTCCCGAGCCGAACTTGGCCGTCCCTGCTGCCACCTCCTCCATCTTCCTGGCTTTCAGGTAGTCCCCCACCTTGTCCCCCGGCTCCCCCAGTTTCCTCTTGGAAGCATCCAGAGTCTCTGCCAGGTCCTTGTAAAGCTCCTTCCTGGGTTTTGGGCCTCTCTTTTTGGGGGTTTCCCCTGGTTTCTCCTCCACACGGATCACCCGGTCCCGGATACTGTCTCCCTTGGGGATGCTGGTGCTGGAGCCGCCCTGAGGAGCCAGGGCTATGTTTCTCAGTCCTTCCCTAGCCCGGGACGTGGATCCCAGCTCCTGGGGGGACCTGCCAGGATACGGCACCCGGATTCCCCTGGAAGAGTCACTGCGGAATTCATAGGTTTTGGCTTTTGCTTTTGCCTGGGCCTGCAAAGAAGATAAATCAGTGACTTTATTATCCTGCCATCCAGCTGCATAATTACAACTTACAAGAGGAGAGGCCGCCTTCGCAGGGGAGCATCCTCCACGGGGGCCAGCCAGGGACCCACTCCCTGCCACGGCGCAGCCCGGACCAGCACCAGCACGTGTGGAGCTCCAGTCTCCTTACCTTGAGCAAGAAGGTTTTGGGCTTGGGGCCTCGCTTTTTGGGCCCATATAGCTCCATTTCTCGCTCCCTAGAGGTGTTAAAAAAACCAAAGCTTCAATTCAGCATAGCTACAAGACAGCAACATATTTACAAGAGCAGCCGCTTCTGCTAGCAAAGGCTTTGTACCTTTCCTCAAAGGCTGCGAGCAGCCGAGCATCCAGGATGTTTTCCTCAGGTTCCCAAGTGCTGTACCTGGGGGGGCACAGAGAGAGGGAAGGGCATGAGGAGCCAGGAAAAATAAATTAATAATAATAATAAAAATTAAAAAAAAATACGGGGCATAAAGGCAGGGACCCAAGTTTTGCTTCGACTACAAAGGGGGTGCAAGGCTGCAGAGAGCCAGCTCCCCGCAGCCCCCCCACAGCCCCCTGTCTGCAGAGCCCCTGGACAAGCGGCCGACTTACTTCTGAGACCAGCCCTTCCATTTTACGAGATATTCCATGCGCCCCTGCAGATGCAAAGAGGAAAAAATAAATATGCATGGAGGAGAACGGCGATAACCGCCCGCAACAAAGATCCACCCGCGGCTCCACGCATGCAGCAAACACGCGTCCGCGGCTCGTGTCAAAAACACGCTGGGGGAGAAGGGAGGGGGAGGGGGGAAGAGGGAGCGGGGAAGGAGGGGAGATGCTATTTAAAAAAATATTATTAATTAAAAAAAATAATTGGCGGCGGGTAGGCAATGAGGGCGGCAGCGGCGGAGCACGGGGACCGCCCGGGCATGCGGCGGGGAGAAAGAGCCGCCCCCAGCGGGCGCCCAGCCGCAACCGGGCCGGGGCCGCCGCAGCGGCGGGGCCGGGGAGGGGGGGGCGGGGGTGGGGGTCGCGCAGACCCCAATGTGGAGGCGCAGCGCCGGCGGGGGGGAGCACCTACTTTGCGGATGCGGCGCTTGAGCAGGGCCTCGGCCGCGAAGACGCGCTCCCCGACGGCCGAGAGCTCCATGTTTACGCGGCCGCTCGCAGCACACAAGCGGCAGCCGCCAGCGCAGCCCAGACCATAATACTCCTCCCGCTGACGTCACGCCGCGGCCCCCCCCACCTCCCCGCACCCCCCCGCACTTGTTGCTGACGGAGCCGGGTGGAATATTCCGTCCGGGGCCGCATTGGCTCCCGCCGCCGCTCCGCCCTCCCCGACGTGCGCCGCGTCCTGATGAGCGCGAGGGGCGGGTCCGGAGGGGGGAACGAGATGGGGGGGGGAACGGGGATGGAGGGGCGGGGGGATACGCCCTGCCACGCCCCTCCACGCCCCCACACCCCCCCCCACGCCCCCACACCACCCCCTGATCCTGAGCGAAGGGGAGGCCCCAGTGTTGAGGGGAGAATGAATTGGGGCGGGGGGAAGAGAAGAGCACAAAGGCACCCCGGGAGCGCAGCGCAGCGCAGCGCGGGGGTGATGCTGCCGACCACCGCCCCCAGACCAGACCCGGGGACGGGGAAGGTCGACCCCCCCCTGGCACCTGGATGGGGTGGGACGGGGACCCACGTGTCCTCCTGCGGAGGCCGGTGCTGGGACAAAGGGATCGGTGTCTCCGTTGTGGCGACCGAGCACGGAGGCCTCCGGTGTCCGCGCACCGGCAGCTCCCCCAGGGTTCGGGGGGTGACCTCGGGAACAGGGATTTGGTCCTTCTCCCCCCGCGTGACCTGTCAAACAGGCGCGCGAAGCCCTAGATGGCACTGTGGGGATGCCAAGCGGTACCAGGACCTCCCCGGACCCCACCCCGACTCTGTCCATGAGCCGTCGCCTTCTCCCGCCGCGAGTCCGTCCCCGAGGCGGCCGCGGGAGAGACCGAGACACGCGTGACGGGGAGGCGAGTGGCGAGGGAGGGGTTCATCCTGCGGGGCGCCGTCAGTTGGGCACCAGAGATAAACAGCGACCCCGTCACGACGAGTGAAGCAGTTCCCGAGAGCGGGGGTTACCCGCGAGTGGGGCTTCCGGTGGTCCGGTCCACTCGGATCTGCCCCCGTCCACGGTGCGGATGGTCCCGGGAATCTGCCTGTGCCTCGTCTCCGATAAACGAGACCGGAGATCTGCTCTGGCTGCTCTTGATCTCCGGGAGGGCACCCGGCCCGCCGTGACGGAGACGACGAGGTCAGCGTGGATGTGAGACCACCCCCCCGTGCAGAGTTCATGCCTTTCCCCTAGAACGGGGACACCTTCCGGGGGAAGCCACGGGTACCACGGGACCGACAGCTGGGACCGGAGACCACCGGGACTCTCCCAGTCACGGGCATCGTTGTCTCACGTGGGTCCTGTCCGACGCCACGGAGCCCTGTCCCATTCCCTCCGCCCGTGATCGCGGTCACGGGGACAACGTGCTCCCTCCGTGGCTCCCGCGGGCTCCCACCCTCACACCTCCAACCTCGCGGGTTTTGCGCGGCTGGCTCGACGCGGCCATCGGGGACTGCGGAGGGACTGGGTTGGGAGAGGTCACCCCCCGCTCCATCTCGGCCCCGGACGAGCGCCGTTTCGGGGAGTTTTTCGTTAATGTCGAATTAACCTTTGTTAATTAAGGCTCCTGAAGCAACGACGAGGCGGCTGCCCGCATGCCGCTCCCGGAAAGGCGCCCCGCAGAATGGAGACCCGGGGGGAGTGAGCGCAGACCCAGTCGAGGGGCACGGAACTGGGGGTGGCGGGGCGGATCGTTTCCCCGGCCGCGACAATGTCGCCGACTCCGGCTCGCTCCGCTGCTCGGGGGCTCTCGGGACAGAGTCCGCGGGGCCCCTCCCCATGGCACCGGCTTGCTGCAGCCCGGGGCACCGGGTATCGGCCCCCTCCTGCGCTGCCGGTGTCCCCGGTGCGGGTGGGAAGCAGGGTCCTGGGGCAAAGTCTCCCTGCACGGGAAGCCTGAGGGGCCGCGGAGCTCCCGGCTGAGCCGCATCCACTGCCCCGCCGCCTGCGCGGAGCCCCACCGGCACGCGTGGGGCGGAGAGGGAAGAGGACTCGGCTCCGGCTGCCTCCTGCGCGGGCATTAGCGGGGGGAAACACTCCGTTCCCCGCCGGGATCCACGCGGGACACGCGCGGGACGGGGCTAGGTTCCCGGGTTTGCTGCTGCGGCGTTGGGGGGGTGGGGGGCTGGACAGGGACAAGGAGAGACGCAAACGAGAACGGCGCGGGAAAAGCGGAGGGGAGCGACCACCTCTGGGGGGGGGGTGCGCGGCCAGAGCCCCCGGACCGTGGGCGAGCCAGGGCCAGGGCTACAGCCGCTCCTGGGGATCTTGGCCCGGAAGGAAAAGAGGAACGGAGTTTCCCAGGTGCCGCGGGACGAGCCAGCGCTGTGTGGGACAGTCTCTGCCTCTCCGGGGAAGTCTCTCGCACTGTTGGAGGGGTCACAGGGAACCCCTCGGTCGGGGCCGGCAGCTCTGCGGGACCCCCTGCCCTCCCCGCCCGGCCGGGCCACCGGGAGCCGAAGCGGAGCCTGGACACGGGCCGTTTCCACGCTCCAAAGTCAACGGCAGAAGGTTCCTGGAGTCCGCACGGACTCTCGGCCGGGGGACACCGCTCGTCCCCACGCCCTAGCCGCCCCCGACCCTGCCCCGGGGTCCCGGTACTGGACGGGGACTCGAGGACGGTTGCGGTCCGGCGCGCACGCGGCAAACCCCGTTTCCACGCATTTGCCCCCAAATCCTCCCCTCGCCCGTCGTATCTCCGTTCTCCCAGCCCGCACTCGTGCAATGAGCTCCTCGGGACTCAGAGGGCCGCCGCACGGCACAGTGCCCGGCTCTGCCCTCGTTTCTCCCTGTGCGGGGGGTTCCAGGGTTGCGAGCTTTGTAACGAATCCTGAGGGCTGCTGCCCTATCCGGGCCCGCGCGTGTGAGCAGAGGGCTGAACACGCGTGTCCAAGCGAGGCTGAGGCGGGGGCGCCGGCGGGGCGGGCGGCAGCTGGCTCCAACCCAACCGCCCGCACGATCGATTCCAGAGCCTCAGATGGGCTCTTGTCCGCCGTTTCCCTGCGCTCTGGTGACCCCACGGACACAGGCGCTCGGGATGGCTACATGCTAGTCCAGTTCCCCGCCCGGCTCGTTTTCCCGAGTGGCCGAGGATGGTGGTGCCGGTCGGAGACCCGGCTGCTCTAAGGTCGCGATCCTCTCTCCCCAAACCTGTTCCACGCGTGCTCCCAATGTACGTGGACACACACTCATCTTCGCACCCTCTGGGAACCGGCCCCGGACTCCTGCTCCACCACATGGCTCGGTTCCCGGTTTCTGCCCGCCCGGTCCCGTTCCCGAACTAAGTGGGAAAACGATTCCCTGTGCCTGTGGCTTGGTGGACCAGGGACGAGCCGCGGGGAAAATCCACGCTCCCCCCGGGCCGGTGTCGGGCTGTCCCGGAGAGGCGGGCGCTGCCCCGCGGACCCCACTGACCCGCCGTTCCCCCGCTCTGCCCCGGGTTGGGGGATGCCCGGCCCCCCACCCGCTTCCTTTTCGTTTCCGAGTAGCTCTGGACGAAGCGGGAAAGCGGAGACCGGTCCCGGGATGCGGCACCTGCAACCCACGCGGGAGGAGGCGGCCGGGACAGGACCGGACCGAGGGTGATCTCGGAAACGGGGCCGTACACGGAGCCGCGGGCAGAGGCGGAATCGGTGCCGGAGGGAACGGCTTCCCGCATTTCCCACCTCTTCCCCCGGGGCATCCCCCCAGTGGCACCGAGGGGGCGGCTGCTGTCCAGGGCACGGGGGTCCCCGGAGATCTCAGGGGTTTTCCAGGCAGCGCTGGCCCAGCGAGCTCGTTCCTTCCCGCTCCCACCAGCTCAGGAATTCCCAGGCAAGGAAGTTTTCTTTTTGATGTGTTTGACATCGAATTACGGCCTGGACAGAGCTTCTCCGGAGCCGACGGCCGTCACGGCAGGCGGGGGGAGGAAGCGTACCCCGGTGGGTACGACTTAGGCACGACGGACCCCGGGGGGCCACTGGGCACGGCTGCTGCTCCCTTCTCTAGGACCGGGGGCGGCTGAAGGGGGACGGTGCGGGCCGCGTGTGCCGGGAGGGTCAAGACCTGGGGGACTCCCCCAGGACAGGCAGCTCCCCTCGCTACAGCCGCCGGGTGGGTGCAGAGCCGTCTTCACTTACTCCCAGCCCCCCTCGTCCCGGAGCTTTCCCCCGTCTGCCACTGGCGCGGGCCGAGCCCCCCGCCCCGTCCAGGTGCCAGGCGCTGCACTCGCTCTGATGTCGGGACGGAGTCGCCGCGACAGGACTCGGTGCCCTGCGGGACACATCCACGGAGTATCCACGTCGGGGGATCCCCTAGATAGGGTGCCGGACCACGCTAAGCATCCTGGCTCGGGCCAGGTCAGTGGGATCCCGGGCAGCAGCGCTTCTCTCCGCCACGTTGGTCGTTATCCCCTGGTTACTAGGGCTTCGGCCAGTCGGTGGCGGTACTCACCCCCACGGTACCGCCCGGCAAGGCGACGCTGCCCTATAGGGCCCCGGCGGGCCGATTAATTCCAGGTGCTTTCCATAGGTGGCACCGTCCTACTGGAAATGGCAGCTGCGGCAGCTGAGCAACGGGTGGCACTCCCGCCACCCCCGGGAGGCACTGCCACCCCTTCCGTCACAGGGAGCCCCCCTGCACCACGCGGGGCGCTATGCCAGGCACCGCGTGGTACGGGACGGGGGGTGCCTCCTCTCCGTGGTCACGATGGGGGACAGCAGCCGCGGTCCCCACCCCGGAGCACACAACCGCAAACCGTCGGAGAGTCTCCCGCGGTGACATTGCGCGTGGGAGCCGCCTCACGCGTGTCTTCTCAGGCACTGCTGCGCGCTCCTCATTAGGAGCAGGGGGGGAAGGCGTGCCCGGAGTACATCCCCTGCTCCGGCGAGGCTCAGCGGGGGTTCCCCGCCTGGCTCTTCCTTCCTGCGGGGAGCGCCCACGGCAAAACACCGACTCCCCGTTCGGGAGCGTACCGACACGCACCGGGAGCCGCTCGTTGCCCCCGGGCGCGTGCACACCCCCCTGAGACCCTCCGCGGGTCTCACCGAACCCCCGGTGCGAGGAGAGTGCCGCTCCCGGGGGCGGGGCGGCCGGGGGGCGGGGGGGGGGGGGTGGCCGCTTTATCGCCTCGCTCCAGGCTGCGAGAGATCTGCACAAAAGACCTTTTGTTTCCGGGGTTTCTGAATTTGCTGATTATTTGTCGGAACATAACTACGAGCTGTGTGCAAAGGAGGGCGAGGGAATAACCGACCCGAGCGCTCCATGGGGCGGGGAAACGTGAACGCTTCTGATATCCCCTCCGAAACAGCCCCCGTCTAGCCGGCGCGGCTCCGTCCCGCCTGCGCTGCTGCCGACACGTCGGTGCAGCAAGGACACCAGAAGGACGAATCCACTTCCTCTCTGCTGTGGCTACGGGAAAACCACGAGTGGGCAGAGACCAACCGACGGCCCCGCTGGGGCGAGATGGGCCGCGCTGCGCGACCCGCGGTCCCGCCCGGGGAGATTTCATCTGGGATGCGACAGATGACCCGGGGATGGGGGGGCTCTGCTGGAACGGCCTCGCGGCCATCCCTGCCCGCCTTCCCCCCAGGGAGCGGCCCCGCCAGTCCGCTTTTAACAAAAGCAATTAGACGTGAAACGGGGCCCATTAGCATTCCACCTAATGACCAGCAGTGGCTTCCCCCGACGCTTGCGGGAGGAATCTGCGGTGGGCCCCGGCTCGGTCCCCGCCCCTCCGCCCCGTCCGTCCTCCCTGGCCGCGCCCACCCCGCACAAGGTAAATGCTGTATTTAGGTTCATGCCCTTATATGGCGATGCGCGCGGCGCCCCGCGGACGGCACGCACCATATAAGGAAGCGGTGGCAGAGCCCGGGGTGAGCTGGTGAGCGCTCATTGGCCCGTCGGTATCACGGCAACCGGCTCTCACGAGGGGCACGGCCCCCCCGACCCCCCCCACAGCTCCCCCCGGGGGCGTGGGGGCAGAGCTAAGTACCCTCTGTTCCCATGGGTGACCCCCGACGATACCCCCCCTCCCTTGTGCCTTCCCACCCCCTTAAGTGTGCCCCCTTCCCGACCCCCGCTGTTGCCCCGTTGCTCCTTTCCGACACGGGGGTCCCGGCCGAGTTGCCCATCCGTGGGCACCGACGGCATCTCGGGGCAGTGGCGTGACTGCCTGTCACGGTCACGGAGGAGACCGTGTCTGTCCCAGCTGCGGTGGAGCTCCCGGTGGGGAAGGGGCGGCGGAGAGGATCGGACGGGTCCCCGACGGTCCTGGGGCCGGGAGAGGCGGTGGGCCGGGGTAGCCCCTCTGCTCTGCTCCACCGAACGGAGACAGGGGACCGGGGAAGCAGGGAGCCGCGGAGCTGCGCGGAAAGAGGTGACCCCGATGTGGGGCTTACAGACCGGGGGCTCTGCTGTGCCCTGCCGCACCCCCGTGGGGGAGAACCCCGCGGGACATGCGAGGGGCTGCGCCGGTCGGGGGCTTCCCGGGAGTCACCGTCGACCTCCACGGTTTCCGCGCAGGCGAACCCCCTGTGTGGCGAAACGCTTTCCCGTGTCCCACCGGCATGAACGAGCAGAGACAGCCCTCCCAGAGACCCCGAGACCCCGCCGCTGCTTCCCCATGGGGGGAGGATCACTCCAGCCTATTTCCCACACTCGCGGTTTCTGGACGTTCTCTCGATCCGCGGACACCCGCGAAATGCACCAGCGGGGAGAGAAGCACGGGCTGCGGGAGGGAGAGACAGCGCGGGCGCCCTTTGACAACCCACGCGCGTCCTCTCCGGCCCCGTGGGCAGGCGCCGGGAGTCCACCGCCGTGACGAGCGGGGGGCGGCGGTGCGGTGCGGCAGGGTCGAGTTTTCGTTGGGGCTTTGCCGCGGAGCCGCTGCCGTGACAGAGCCGCGTCCCCCCCGCCCGCACCCCCGACCCGTTTTTATTTTCTTTTTATTTTCTTTTCTATTTAAACCGAGCGCGAAAACGGGGTCTGTGGCAGCGGCTGACGGGTTACCGCCGGCGAGGCGGGCTCCGGGAGGTGACCGGACCGGCCCGCCCCTCCGCCGCACCGCCCTCGGGCTCGGAGCCACCTCTGCCCTCCGCCTCGGCGGGCACCGGGCGGGGGCTGCGGGCACGTGTCGCCGCGGCGGGCTGGGAGTGATCGGGGCGGCTTCCCCCCTGTCCCCCACCGCGCCGCAGGTGAGGCTCCCCACGGGGAGGCACCGTCCGCCCAGCCCCGCCTCGTCGTGGGCTCCGTTCCGGTCCCGCCGCCCCGCGGGGGCTCCGGCCGCGCAACGCCTGTCCCGGGGCTCCCCAGGAGAGGGGCGGCGGCCGGCGGGGAGGGCTGCGCTGCTTCTTGCTATCCCAGTCTCCCCCCCCCACCCCATGGCAGGATTCAGCGGGCTCCGCCGAGCAGCCATTTTCTGCAGCTGCGTCTCCACCGGAGCTCTGCCGGGCGGTGGGGCCGGGCGGCGGAACAGCCCGGGGGGGGGTCCCCTACCCCGCTGCCTGCCGCCGGCACGGAGGGCCCGAGCCCGGCCGGGTGGTGCCGGGGGCTAGCCGGGCAGTGCTGTAGGGCTTGCCGTGACAGTCCCACCCTTTCCCCGCCATTTTGTTACCGTGCTGGCGTTTTCCCAAAGCAGAAACAGAGCGGGAGCCTTGGGAACGGGCCCCCCTTGTGCCGGGGCGGGTGTCCCCCCCTCTGCCGGGGGCCTCGCTCCCCTCCACCCCCGCGGCGCCGCACCCGGCAGTGGGACAGGTCCCGGGACGCACGGTCGCAGCCGCCTCCTTCCCACAGGGATCGCTCCCCGCTCCCCTTCACGACCCTCGAACACAGCAGTCGCGGGTCATGGCTGTCGGGGTCCACGCAGGACGCGGTTATGCGGGGCTGGGAGCGGTCTGTGGGTTGCTGTCACGAGCCGAAGGATCCCGGCGCGGCCATCAGACTGCCCTCCCCATGGCCCGAGGACGTGGCGCTGGTCGCTGCTCACCGCCCGCCCCACTGACAGCGCAAGTGCCCCGACGGCTGGGGGAGTCCGTCCCGTCGGGGAGGGTCGGCCCCACGGTCGGGTATCCCTGCACAGCGCCCGTCAGCCCTGCCCGGTCCCGGTGGCGGTACAAAACTCCCTGTGGAACCAGCCCTCGCGGGAAGCCCGTGTAGAAAGTGCGGGCAGCGTGTGGCCCACGCGAGGCCGTGGGGGTCAGTGGGTTGGGCAGCACGGCCAGGGGATGGCGCGGACGGGCAGGGAGGCGGCCGGGACCAGCGGCAGTGCCTTGCCGGGGCCGCGGGGCCGGGAGGACGGGACGGCGGCTGCCCCGACGGGAGGGGGGGGGGGCGGTCCCTCCACCTGCGCGGGGGTTAATGAACGTTGGCGACAGACACCAACCAGAGGACACGGTGGAGTGGGAGAGTGTCCCGCGCCCCACGGCTGTGGTCCCAGGCTGAGGGGGAGGCTTGGCTGGACACGGGATACGGGAGCGTGGCAGGGGGCAAAGAATCCACGTGCTAGCGGGAGCGGAGCACGGAGGGGCTCTGGTCCGGTTCTCCGGAGCCGAGCGGCGGCGGAAGGAGAAGGGAGCAGGGAAGGAGGGAGATCCTGCAGTGCTGCAATGCAGCGCGTCGCCGAGAGCCGAGCCCGCCGGCCCGACAGCGCTCCGCTGCCCCGCCATTGCTGCAGTGCGGGTGTGAGCACCGATCCGGGCCGGGCCGAACCGGGCCGGGCATCCCCTGCCCCGCCGGGCTGACCCCCATCTTACGAGCGCCGTGCTCCGCTTCTCCCCCACTTTCTCGTCCCCGTTTCGTTTTCCTCCCGCTCTTGCCAGGACACCGACTGGATGTCTCCTCCCGCGGCGGGACGCAGCCGGCCGGTGGCCCCGGGACCCCCCGCCCGCCCTGTGTTTGCCGAGGAGGAGGTCTCATCCTGCTGTCGGCACTGGACGCCCACGAGCCACGCCAATAGCCACGATGGTCCTGCGGCTTCTTTCCCCCTGATGCCGGGACCGCTGCGAAGCCCCCTGTTCTGTACCGACTGCTAGCGGGTCCCCGGTGTCTGACCTGCTCCACTCCAGGTTCTCCCGGGGGTAATTCCCCCCTCTCCACGCCTACCTCCGAGCCCCCCAATTTCGCAGTCATCTGAGCCGATGCTTCCCCCCTATTCCCTCCCCCCTGTCCCGCTGCGTGTCCTGAAGAGAAGAATCTCACACAAGTCAGAGCTGATAACGATACAGACCCAGCAGGGCAAGGCGGGGCACAGGGGTGCATAAAATACCGTGCTGCAGTGAGAGGGGGTGTTTTAGGACCAGGGTAGGGCAGTGTAATACCCCGCTGCCCGTCGCTATCCCGCAGGATGCGGGTTACACCCCCGGGGCTGACTGGCAGCAGATCTCAGGGTGATGCCGAGCAGCCCCGATTTTTATCCTCCCACCTGGATTTTTTTTCCTGACGCGGTGGAAATGGCACCGCGTTACAGCTGCTGCTGGTGCGGACTCCAACCGCTGGATCCTGTTGAGTCTTCATTTACTAGATTAAAGCTCAGCCGAGCCCCGGTATTTCTTCCCTGTGTAGAGGTTTAACAGTCTGATGAAAATGTCTTTTACCTTCCTGCTGATACCCAGGCAGCCCCCCCACCACCTGCGGCTTCCTGGGCACCCCACGCTCTCGTGGAATCATCCCTCTGCCTCTTCCCCGACTCCTCTCCAATATTTCAGTGTCTCTTTGAGCTACCGGAGACTGTTACACGTGAGAGCGGGCTCACCAGTGCCACACACCGAGGCAGTACCGGCAGCCTGCTCTGCCTCGAATTTTCCCTGCCAACACCCGGCATTCTCCTCGTTGGCAGTACTGTCCCTGCTTCTGCCCCTGTCCCCATGTCCCCAGCCCCGCACCAAACGACTGCCGGGCTGGTTGTCCCATCCCCTTTTGTGATTCGGCATCTCCCGGGACGCAGTCCCAGACTTTCGGTTCCGTTTCTAGTCCCTTTCCCTGTCCCTTTAGGTAGCCAGCTCGCACGGAGCACCCCGGCTGGACGCCCTCAGCAGCCCAGGTCCTCCAGCCCAGGGGACTTTCATTCCTGGCCTCTCGGTGCCATCTCCCACCTTGGCGTTACTCTCTCCAGGCACATGGGGTGTTGCAAATTCCCAGTTACAGGGAAACGGAGGTGCACGAGGCAAAAATGCCTTCCCAGGGAAAGAAAAAAAGAATTAAGCCTGTTAGTCCGAACCCCGAAAAGGCAACTCCACGGACAAGACTTATTTGTCACACACTCAGGCGAGAGATGGAAGGAATTCCTCTGATAATGCTCGTCTCTGCTCAGCCGTTGCTGCTGAACCACAAATTGCTGCTTGCAGCACGAACTATGGAAATGTGATACAGGAGATTAGGTGTCTTCTGGTTGGGTCTCTCTGCACTGCGTTTGCTTGGAGTTATTTCTGAGTCATGAGAGTTAAAGCATCTTCAAGAAGTGAAGCATCAGACGCTGGAAAAGTGGGTTTGCTTCAGGTGGCAGAGGCACAAAAATGAAAAACGTCAGGAGAGCAGATATCGTGGTGCGAGTGGAGAATTTTTCAAAGAGGAGAGGGACACCCAGAGAGGGCTCTTTCTGCCTCGGGTTAAAAATGGCTCAGGGTCAGGTTGAGCCCTTCAACTCAAGATAAGGCATCATTCCAGCAGCCAGCCGGGGTGAGGCAAGACACCTCCGGCGTTTGACCACTGCAGCATTTCTCCGCACACACCACAATGTATCTCCCTGTTTTATCTGCTGCTAGTGACTTCAGTGCCAGAAGGACACGGGCAGAGGAAGGATAGTGTCACGGCTGGACCCGGCGTGCACAGAGGGCAGCGGCTGTAAAATATATTCCTGATGGTAAAATGACAGCCTGGATTGCGCCGCGCTGCAAATGAATGGTACATTCAGGGACAACGTTTCATCCTTCCTTTTTTCAAGCCATTTGGAATGACTAATATATGTGAAAATTAACGCTTAATAGCATATATAAAAATTACTATTTTGTGCTGTGAGATTCCTCGGTGGCTCCCTGCCACCGAGCAAAACCTTCCCTCTCCAAAGCTGATCTTTGATGTTTAAAAGGACTTGACGCTTTTTTTTTTTTTTTCCTTTCTTTTTCTTTTTCTTCTTTACCCCCCTCCCTCCAAATATAGAATATTTTCTTTCTCCTCCCTCTGCCTGGGAGCTCTGAGCATCTCCACAAGCAGTGCCTCGCGGAGTTCGTTCCCCACGTTCCCCACCATGGCATCACGGGGGGAACAGCCACGCTCCCCTCGGGAAGCAGGAGATGGAGAAATGCCCGTGTGGAGCCCCAGGAATTCAGTGCCCAGAGAGGAAGGGGAGGGCAACCCCCCTCCTATCATCTTGTGAAATCACCATGCCCAGGCTCACACAAAGAGCATTTTCCAGCTTTCCGCTCCGGGGCCAACCAGGGTAGAGGTGCCCGTTGCTGCCCGTTCTTGCCCACCTCTGCCCGCCCTCGCCTCTCCAGCCACCCCCCCCTCCCGGTGCATTTTGCCGCCCCCTTTCCCAGCATGCCGTTTGGGGGGGGTTAACCCTTGCCGCATGGCAAAGCCCACGCCTGCAGCCGAGCGTGGCCATTTTAGCCCGCAAACTCGCCTCCCCGCCCCACTGACGGCTCCTCCGCTCGCTGCTTCCTCCCCCCCTCTCGCCCCCCGGATCTTTGCCCCCCCGCCCCAAGGCCACCTTCTTACTGTGTAAAGCAGCTGGGCACAGATCCTGCCTCGGGGCGATGCCCAGACGGGGGGACACAGCACCTGGGAGCATCCCCCCGGTGCCACCGGGCCACCGCTGCCGCTCGCCGGGACACTGCGGGCACTGCGGGCACTGGGCAGGAGGGAAAGGCTGACTTCGAATTTCCACCCTGGCCTCTGCTGGTCACAATCCGGAGCAGCTCGTGATCAGCAGTTTTCCATCTTCAGCTTCATCTTTTGGAGTTGGAGACAACTCGGTTTTCTTACTCGTATTCTTGTCCGTGTGTGTCAGCAAACGAGGAGAGAGGCAAACCCGAGCGACCCAGTGCCCTCCTCTGGGCAAAACCCCGGCCAGGGACAGGTTGGTCCTGCTGGAAAATCTGGGCTGCAGCTCATTCCACGGCTGTTACCAAATGCCAGCGTTCCCTGTGCTGAAGTCCTGGTCTCATCCCCACTGCAGGTGGAGCAGGAAATGGGGCTTTATTTCACCACAACAAGAACTTTTTGCTCAGCAGTCTTTATATCCCATATTAAATACTCATCAAAGCTTCTGTCTCCTCAGACTGCCTGTTATTGCATTTTATTATAATATCTAATTATTTTCAATTAATTTTATCTTTTCTGCCCTGGCTACCTCAGCACAACAGCAAGAGTTCCTCAAGGCTTAGGCTGTTCCCTTCCTTACCTGGATCTAAGCAGTTCTGACTGAGAACACCTATCCCACAGAGGCCAAGTCAACACCATTTAAGTCTCTGGAAAACAGGCATGTGGCCATATCCCCTTTCCCAGTTCCTCCATGGGACAGAGAGCCTGTAATACCAGCAGAACTCTCTGTCAGTGACTCAGCTGGGTCAGGATCTGTCACCCCAACTTGCCCCTTCCAAAATACTTCTGGTGTTTGATGGACATCCTGGGGTCTGCTGGGGATGGCGTAAGGCCTGGTGTGCTGAAGCCACAACTGCTGGGATTCAGGGTGCTTCCTGCCAGGCTGCACTGTATTGCACAGTGTGTTTTATAACCCCGCTCGGTGGGCAAAAATAAATCTTCATGTTTGCAGTTTGCTTTAAACTACATCAAGGTGTCAGTTGAACTGATGGCTCCCTCTGAGAAACAATTTCAGGAGGTGCTGGTAAATTGCTCCCAGGTGAGCCTGGGATCTCAGCCTGTGACAGGAGATACTGTCAGGTCCTGGCCCAAGGGGGGAGACCCCGGCCACCTCCAGCCCCCACCTCAAACCTCTGTCACTACAGAGATCCTTGTGTCTCTCCCATGTGCACACAGAGGTCCATCACATAGTAATGACCCTTCAGTAGCCACAGGACCTCACACAGCAGCTACACCCCCAGGGCCCTCTTTCCTTTCTGTCCCTCCCCAAACTGCTGCACAGTGCCTGACTGCAGCCACCATGGCACCTCTCCCATGGCACCCAGGTCTGGCCCCTTTCCCTGTCACTTTCTGTGGCAACCAGGGCGTCCCCTCAGGAGCGCAGTGAGGGAGTTCAGGAAGTGAACCCCCATCTCCTCCATCCAACACCTCAATCCCACAGCCACTCCTCACTGCACTGTCTCTGCCTAAGGCCAAGCTATGCTGCAGAGCCATGTTTTGGTCAGGTATTGCTGCTGGCAGCCACCTTGTGAACACATGAGCTGCTTCATTTTGCCTTCTGTGGGGTTCTCCCCTGCTCATGGTGCAGGCTGGAGCTTTTCCACACACCAGGGACACTCTAGAGATGCTCACTGAGGCTCTGGGTGAGCCTGGAGATGGTACTCAGGCTGTGCCAACACTTTCTGGAGCCTTTTTTCCTCTCGTGGTGAAAACATAGAGCAGTGTCCTTGCAGTTGTCTCCTCCCGACACAGATCTCACATGAATCTGGGCTGAATCCAAATGATCTTATCTGTGGAGGAGACAGAAGATTTCCTACCACCAAACATTTTCAGCTGTTCAAACCAGAGGCAGCCCTGTGGGATGGAGTAGGCTGGGGGCTGGGGCAGAACCAGGGGAAGCCCGCTTCGCCCCCCCCTCACCTAGCTGTGCCCCAGCCTCATCCTCTTGCTGCCGCTCCCCTAGAGAAAGGGACACCAGCACCACCGAAAATCCAGCAAAAAGCCTCAGCAGCAAGTTCTGCTTCTCGACCAGGCCCATCAGATACAGTTTTAGTTAAAATGCTTTATAGTAGCCAACACATGCAAGGCCAAAGCATCCAGCTCCCACTGTGCTCAAGGGGATGGGCCTGGAAAAACACAGCCTGAACAGTGTTTTGGTTTGGTTCCCCCCACCCTGATGTGACCATGAATGCTTTACCTTGTTGCTGGCTGCTCCAGTGGGGGAGAGCTGCTGAGCCCACTGCATTCAGCAAAGTCACACAACCAGCTCCTGACATTGCACAGCAAAATGAGACAAGAATGGGAAAAAGAAAGAAACAAAAAGCATGCAGTGGCTGCCTGGAGGAGCTGCCCCCACCAACGGATGAGCAAAAGCACCAAGTGCCCCAATTGCCTGGGAAATCTTCCACTTCCCAGTGCATGCAACCACTCATACCTCCTGCCCTTCCTTGGGGAGGAGCTGCTTTCTCATTCCCACTCTGGACCTGGAAGTCTCCCTGTCCCCATGAGGCTCTTTCTTACTCTTGATTAAAAAGATGTCAGCTCCATCCTGTGTGTTTATTTAATGCTCTTCTCCTTTAACACCCTCACCCCAGGGATGTAACCTCTTCTACAGTTCCATGAGGCCCATCTTTGCTGGCTGCTCTGGGGACATTGCCTGGGGACAGTGTATCTGTCACCTCCCACGGAGCAGGGACCACACCAATGCCTACTGAGCCTGCCCAGGGCCACCGCAATCGCTGCTGATGCAGCTCAGCGAGCTGGATTTAGCCCCAGTGCTGGTGCAGACACTGGTACCACAAACAGAAATCAGTAAAACACAAACAGAAATTCGCCTTTCAAATCAGCAAGTGTTTGTCTGGAATAAATCCAGACCAAGCAGAGGTTAACGCATTTCTGGGAAATACATTAAACACAGCACATGCCAGTCTTCCTAATGGAGTGTGGTGATGTTCCACCTCGTCCTGGACCACTTTGATAACCACTGGAAGTCAGAGTGGACTTCACATTAATTTGCTCACTAACAAGCATTTAGGTTTGATGCACTTCATACAGATGGAGAGCAGTAGGAGTAAGTAATACACATCCTAAACACTTCATCCTACCCAGCCAATTGGCAGGAGGCAGGGGGTGGGTGTATCTTTTAAACCAGTAACTACTGATCACACCTTTCCCTGCACAGGAAGCTGCCAGAGTCATGATAAACATGATCAAACTATTCAACTAAGAAATATCTGGCTCTGTGGTTTCCGGGAAATGGTGCCTCAAACAAACCACAGCTACTGCCAGCAGAGACAACATTTTAGGTGCTACTGTGGCTCCTGGGATGGCGGTGGGCACAGGGAAAGGAAGCTCAGAAAGCACACAGGAGCATGAAAGTTGTTTCCCAAAAAATTGGCAACAAAAACCAATCCATTTCCAAAACTGTGGGTAAGCTCTATGAACCTGCAAACATTATTAACTGCCAGGAGCCTCCTGCACCTACAGACCAGAGCAGGATGCTGCTGCCCTGGCTCATGGCAGCAACGCTCAGGCTTTGGACAGAAGCCTGCAAGCCCACCTTTAAAAGACACACCATACTATTTGTGAGAAATCCCGCTGGTTTCATCTACCTCTGTCTGGCTAAAGAAGTTGCAGAGCCTGCCCCAGAGTGAGCTGCCTGCCCAGCCCTGCTCCTGGGCTGGCTCCTGCCGCTGTCTGTCGAGCAGCACTTCCCCTTTCATAAATCACATTTTGCATTCTGAGCATGCGTCTCCTCTTCCATGCCATTTTTGTTTTCAGATAACCATAACCTTAATTAATCAAGGGAAATACATCATCTTAGACTGCTCTTCCAGCTAAACCTGGGATGGCAGGAAAACACGTCCCACCAAACCATCCCTGGGCATCCCCCTGGCACAGGCTGGCATTCACCTGCCCTCCACCACCCAGGGCCATCATTGCCTCCTCCCATCACTCACATAGCTCCAGTGACACCCTCCTAAAGTTCTGCACAGCTAACAGGAAAACTGTTGATTTTAATCACAGTTCACCTATTTCCACTTGCTCTCCATGCCCATCCAACCAGATTTCAGGGTGCCCATGCAGCAGGTGACAATCACAGGCACTGAACATCACAAAGGTTTCCATCAAGTTTGTCGCATCAACTACAACAAGGATGAACCAAGCTGCCAGGACTGAACTTGCTCACACTAACAGGCTTACCCAAATATCTGGATGGAGCCATCTTTGCCTTGGAATCTCAGGGACAGGGAAACACTGAACCACCAGCTCCTTGGAGCACCTGAGCACCACCAAGGGAGATCTATACTAAACACGTTGCATCTCGGAGCTGATTTTAACCTGCCCGCACAGGGCTGCTCTCTGCACCCTCCGCAGGCAGTAACAAATGCACTCTGAATCCTGGTAGTTTTTGTAAAGGTTTATAGTCCTTTGCAATGATTGCATGATACATTTCTTCCCCCGTGACACAGCCCTCGGACCAGGCAGCACTGCTGGCAGCTCGCGCTCCACCTCCCAGCAGCTGGGCTTTGCAATCCGATCTACACTAGCTGCAGAACATCAAATGCACTTTCAACATCTCCATTTAATATTTACATTCAAGCAATTAATAATTGGAAGCTTATAGTTTAGACATTTCTAATAGCAGCAATTTCTATAATAGCTTGTTTAGCTTTAGATAACGACTTTTTTTTTTTTTTTTTTTTTTTGCACATAGAAACACCACATGTGTACAGTATCAAAAAATATATACCAGGGATGGTCCTGCGGGTCATAAGGAGGAAAAGGGGACGAGACTAACAAATGTTGAATGGTTAAAAAGGAGAACAGAAAATATTCGTTTGATATAGTTTATAAGGTGATCTAGGGACTCCATAAATCTAGGCTTTATATTTCATTATATAAATACCTACAAATAAATATATTAGCGTGGCCAGAGAGCAGCCAGCTTTCAGCTCAAACAATACATTTCAATAACACCACGTACAAACGGGAGCAAGAACCACTCAACAAGTTAGCACTGTTAAAATATAATACTATAACTCTGAGTAACTGACGGGCCCTGTCCTCGCCTGTCCCCGTGCTCGCAGGTCCTGACCGCGTGGCGGGAGCAGTGGTGAGGACAACCCTGCGTGGCAGGGACAGCCACCGTGCCCGGCGTCCCCTCGGTGGAGGTGTTGGGTTCTGCCACCACGGCACAGGCAGGGGCACACGGGCTCTGGGGAGGGGGCACCAGTACCTTAGAGGGAGGCCACTGGGGCCGGTGACCCCGGGACGGGCAGGCAGCTCCCACGGGGAGCAGCCACCCTCCCACCTCACACCGTCACGTACTCCTTGAAGGTCACAGTCAGGCAGTTTGCGGTCACATCTGTGATAATTATATTCCCAAAGAAGGGCTTGAATTCCTGCAGGGACTCGGCCTCCTCCTCATCCTCCTCCACGGCCTCCCGGGGCTGCGGAGGCTCAGGGGCCGGTTCCTCAGCCGGCACCGGTGGCACCTCCGGCTTCACCTGTGCCAGGGCCAGCTCGCCCTCCGGCCGTGGTTTGACACAGCGCAAGTCTATGGGCTCGTCCAGGTCCGAATCCAGCAGGATGACCTCCGGCTGGGCAGGGGTGGGTGGCTCTGGCCGCTCGGGGGCCGGGGGGCTGAGGCAGGTGGGGGCACTGATGCTGCGGGAGGTCAGGCGCTTCTTGCCCGGCTCCTGCTCCGCCTGCGGCTCCGACAGGCAGCGCTTCCGTGAGCTGGGGCTGGAGAGGTTCAGTCCCATGGAGGAAGGGCTGTGCTCACAGACGGGACTCAGGGACCAGGGCACAAGGTCTGGCTTGGTGGTGAGCTGCAGGGGCTGCTCCACTGGAGGAAGGGGCAGCTCCTTGGCCAGGGGAGTCTTTCGGGGACCTTCCTCAAGCTCTGCGGTGGGCTGCTGGCAGTCACCCTCCCCTTTGCTTAGGGTGTTGCTGCCCACCACCCTCTCCTCCCCCGGCTTTCTCCAAGACTCCAACTTCTCCTCCCCACCCTTCTTAGGAGTCCTCTCCTCTGCAGCCCGTTTTCGAGTTGCCTCCCCAGACTTGATCTTCACGGCCTGCATCCCATTCTCCATGTACTTGCTCATGACAATCACGATGCGCCCGTTCTTATTTTTGTTCTTGACAATCTTCATCTTGCCCCCAAGGCCGTTGCTGGTCACCCTGTCCCGGGGGGGAGGCCCTGTACCACTAGACAGGTTCTTCTCGGCTCCGTTCTTGCTCTCAGTGGTGAGGTTCTTGACTGGGCCCAGCAGGTTTTTGGCTGAGCCATGAGCCCACTTGTCCGGGTGGGTGACCAGGGGGCTCTTGTTACTGTCCAAGCAGGCCTGGCTCTGTGGCTCCTTGCTGCTGGGCTGGTAGTGGGGCTCGTACATCTTGGGGTCCGGCTGGTAATGGTGGTGCTTCTTGCTATTCAACTGGTAGTAATACTTCCCTTTGCTGTGGGACTGGTGCTTCATGCTGCTCTCCTTGCCGTTGGGCTGGTATTGGTGGTGCTTCTTGCTGTTGAGTTCATACTGGTGCTGCTGGCTCTTGCCAGAGGAGCCGAGATCCAGCTTTGGCCTGGTGTCCACGGCAGGGTCCTGCAGCCCCGTGAGGACGTTTGAGCGGCGGGCAAAGGAGGGAAGCTGCAAGGCAAAACCAGGAGCTGCGGTCAGCAGGGGTTGGAGGGGGAGGTGCCGGTGCTCCTGCAGGTGCCAAGGGCTCTGGTGGGTGCACCCCCTGCCCCTCCTGCAGCTCTCGTTACGGGACGCTGCTTCCCGGGGCGCTGTGTTCCCGAGCAGGCGGCCCCAGCCCACTCCAACTTACAGGCTGCGCATTGCTTCAGATTAATGAAGCAATGAAAAGAAGAAAAGCACCCTTCAATCAGCTGTCTGGGAACAGGGGCCAAGCAGCACCGCTGCCGCTGAGCTTGCCAATGCCGCCCGGCCGGGGTGCAGCGGCTCTGCCCCCCAGCAAAGGGGGAAGGGGGGGCTGAGGCCGCCGGATGAGCTCAGCGCTGAGGCCTGGGGGTCCCCGGGGGGTTGCAAAGCACCCGGGCTGCGCTCACGGCTCCTCAGCATGATGAAACCCGGTGAAAGGAGCTCCCCGGGGACAGGGACGGGGCCGCGCCGCAAACAGGCAGCCCGGGAGGTGCGGAGCTGGGCCCCACCGTGTATTTACCTGCACGACCAGCGGCTTTGGCTTGGGCCCCCTTTTGCGGTATCCCATCAGCTGCTCCTGCCGCTCTCTGCGGAGACAGAGAGTCACGGTGAAGCCGGAGCGGTGGCACACAGAACCCCGCCAGCCCCCTCTCCATGCACGGCGGATCCTGCGGTGCCAAACACCCTGCGTGGCTGCAGCGGGGCGGGAGTGACGGGAGGGGCCCCGGGGCCCCGCAGGTGCGGAGCCGCAGGTCGGGGGTCCCGCAGGAGGTAGCGGGCCGGGACACAACCGATCCGCTCCGGCAGCAGGCGACTTCCCCTCTCCCGTCCCCCCCCCCGCGCCGCTTTGGCGAGGAGCTGAAGTTTACAGTTTGAGTGAAAACACTACAGGAAATAAATGCACGGAAAGAAAAAAACAAAAAAACCAACAACAACAAAACCAAACAAACAAACAAAAAAAAGAAAAATAAATAAAGGAAAAAAACAGGGAGAAAAGAAAAAAGAAAAAAAAAAAAAAAGCCCGTCCAGGCGCTGCAGCAGCAGCAGCGGCGGCACCGCCTCCTCTTCCACTCGCAGGCATCAAATCCCCGGGCAGCGGGAGCGTAAGGCGCGGCGTGGGGGGAATGCAGCAGGGGGACCTTGAACCGGAGGCGTCTCCCGGCGGCCCCGCGCCACCCGCCCCGCCGGGGCCGCGCCCCCCAACCCCGGCCCGGCCCGGCCCGCCCCCGCCGCGGCCCCCGGCTCCGTGACGCATCCGTAATCGCCAAAGCGGGCGCGGGTGCCCGCTGCCCCTCCCGCCTCCTTCTCCCCCCCCTCCTCCTCCCAGCTCACCTGTTCTGGAAGGCGATGAGCAGCCGGGGGTCCAGGATGTTCTCCTCCGGCTCCCACGTGTTATATCTTGCGAGAGGGGAGGAGAGCGGCCGTCAGCCGCGGGGCCACGCCGGGAGGGGCCGGGGTCCCGGGCAGGGGCTCCCAGCCACCGACGGCCGCTGCTGGCCCGGAACGCCGGGTCCGACTGGGAGAGGGAGTGAGGGGCTCGGGTCCCGGGAAGGGGGATGGGCGGAGAAGGGGATGGGGGGTGCACGGGAACGGAACTGTTTATTTAGCGCAGTTATTATTCCAGAGGAATTCTAGGCATGTCATGATGAAATTTTCCAAATCCCCTTTCCCGGACCCAGGAAAGCGCCCGCGGCGCGGAGGAGGGACCCGGCCACCGAGTCCGGAACAGCGGCGCGGACCCCCTCCCCCGCGCCCCCCCGCCAGCACTGTCATGCAAACCCCAAATACTCCGCAGCCCGCAGCGGCCGCCCTTGCTCCGCGGTCGGTGCCTCCGCCTCCGCGGGCGGCTCTGGGGGGCCGCCCGCCCGCCCGCCGCGGGCTGCGGGGCAACGCGGGTTATTTTTGCGGTTATTCCCCCTCCCGCTCCTTCCCCCCCCACCCCCCCCCTCCCCTTTCCCCCCCGCTCGGTTCTGCAATATGGAGCCCGACTCCCGAGGAGGGAAAGGGGGAAGGAGCCATTTTCTGGTGCACATCAGCCGCCTCCTGCCCGCCTCGCTCGGCTCTCGCCACCGCCTCCGCAGGGCCCCGCGGCCGGTTCTCGCTGCTCGTCGCCCTGGCCGGGGCCCTTCCTGAGGCACCGAGAGCGGCAGAGCCCGGCTGCCGGGCCGGGCCGCCCCTGCCCCATCCCCGTCCCCGTTCCCATCCCCATCCCCGCTCGGTACTCACTTGGGCGACCATCCCCTCCATTTCACCAGGTACTCGACTCTGCCCTGCGGAGCGCGGGGAGGCAAAGACACGGCGTCAGCTGGACCCACCGCCCGCCCGGCCGCCCCTCGCCGCCCCCGCCCCTCCTCACCTTACGGATCCGCTTCTTCTCGATGCTCTCCACGGCGAAGACGTGCTCCCCCACCGCCGGCAGCTCCATGCTGCAGCCGGGAGGGGCCGAGCCGGGTGTCCGCGGCCGCCGCTCCAACCGAGCTGGGCTCCGGCAGCTCCCGCCGCCGACCCGACAGACACTGAGCCCCGGCCGCCGCGGCACCGCAACCCGTGCAAATCCCGGAGCGAGACGTCAGGGAGGCGGCGCCTCCCGGGCCCGGCTGCCCGTCAACGGCGGGGCCGGGGGATTGGCGCAGACCTGCCGGGGAGCGAGGCGGGGAGGGGGCGGGCGGGGGCCGGGCAGGAGCTGCGGGGAGAGGAGAGGGGAGGGGGTGGGGGGGTGTCGCGGGCTGCACGGCCCCCGCCCCACGCGTGACTCAGCACGGGCCCCACGGGCCCCGCGACCGGCGGGGGGCGGCGGAGCCCGCGGGGCAGGTGCGCGCCCCGGGAGGGCCGTCCGGGGGATGCCCGGGGGGTGCTGGAGCAGGGGACGAATCCCCCGGGAGGGATTCACGCCGCGGGCTGCCCTGAGCGTGGGGGGCGGCTGCACCCAACCCTCCCCGCACGGCCCAGGCCCGCCGCCTTCTCCCGTGGGGCCCGGGCCGCAGCGGGAGGCGGGTACGGCACCGGGCCCGTCCCAGAGGATCCCTGCGGCCGCAGAGAGCCCATCCGGGGGGCACCGAACAGCAGAGCCTGCCCTTTGCAAGATGGCCGGAGGGCCCAAGGAGCGGGCCCGGGGCAGGTGGCAGCGAGTTTCCCCCACCCGGTGCCGGAAGCCGGGGACAGCTTCGAGCCCGGGGCGGGCGGCTGCGCGCCCGCGCTTTTCGTTTGAGCCGATTTCTGGGAGCGCGCTGAGGCCCTCGCGTGTCCGTGCGGCGGGGTGGGACACCTTCCCTCCCCCGAGCGGTTCCCCCATCTGCTCCGAGAAATGTGGCGGTGCAGGAACGGGAGGCGACCTTCCCCCGGGCAGATGGAGAGAACCCAGTGCCCGCCGCCGGGCACCTTCCCAGTGCGAAGCCCCGGCCACGGCACAGGGGAAGGGGTCGGACACGCGTGTAGCTACTCCCGGGAAGGCGCTGCCGGCGGAGGAGGGCGCTGCGTGGAGCCCCCAGACCCTCTCGGTGGTCTCAGCTCCCGGGGCTGGCCCGAGCTCAGTTCCCACAGCCCCCGAGGAAGAGGACGGGAGGAGCCACGCAGGAGGACACGGGCGGGGGATGGACGCGGGTCTCGGCGGCCGATGCGGAACGAAGCCGTCCCGGGGCTGCAGCCCCCGCTCAGGTTTTACCGTCCCACGGACGGGGCGGGAGGTCCCCGCGGGACTCCGGGAACTTTCGCCGTGGTGCGGGAGCAGCGGAGTTGAGCCCAAGCAGCAGCAGGGCCCGGAGCGGCTCTGTCGGGGCCCGGGCAGCAGCACCCGGTGCCCAGAGGATGCTCCGCGGCTCCCCGGGGCCGGGCTCGCCCCAGCCCCCGACATCACCGCGGGATCCTCCGATCGCCGTCCCTCTGGCTAGGGTGGCCAGTAGCCCGCGCCTCTGGGAACCCTTCCCGGGTCCGGCGGTGCGGGGGCACCGGGGAGGCTCCGATGAATGTCACCGCGCTGGAGACCATAACAAAGACGCAGCCGTCGCGATCGTAGAGCCGAGCCAATAAAAACCAAACTGATATTACAATTTTGATTTCCCTGGAGGGCCGAAGGGGCTTAATGTAAGAATTATTATCCATTGTGAACAGCAGCCGAAAGAAAGCCCCGACGGGAAGATTTAATTTTTTTTTTTTATTTTTTTTTTTTTTTTAAACTTAGCGGTTTTCCTAAGAAACATACATTCATTGAAATTTATGCCAGCGGAATTTGTTAACCCTCCCCTTTGACATTTCAAGCTTCTCCTGTTGCCAGAGGAGACAAGCTGAGCACAAACCACTAATGCTTGCAATAAAACTAAATGCCCAGGGACAAGAGCGATTTGGTGCAGTTTTCCCCTATATCTGGGGGAGCTGCAAGCATGTCCAGCCACAGAGCCACAGCAACTCCAGGCCCAGCCCAGCCCAGCCGAGAAGGCTCAGCTTTCCTAGGATGCAGCTAGGATGGGGCAGTAAGGAGGGCGGAGGGCTGGGCTACATATATATATTAAAAAAAAAAAAAAAAAAAAAGTATATTTTTAAATACGTGACCTGATATCCTTGGCATCTATCTCTGTAGAACCTGCCCTCAGGAGCAGTACAAGAGGCCATTGATTAAATATAATGTATATATATAAAAAATGAAAGCAACACTGAAAACCAATATTAAAAACATTTTAATAATCGCCCGATTTGTGGCTCCTGCAGCTCAACACCAGCTCCCGTTCTGTAGGTTTCTGCAGGATGTTCATCTGCTTTCTGTTACCAGGCTGATTGCACATGATTCTCAGTAATGATTGTAATGGTGGTGATTTTCTCTCTCTTACCTTGCTCAGATAGCAGCAGTTCATGAACTGATACATCCTTCCCTTTGTCAGTTTGAAAGAGGACACCTTATTTGAACCACATAAAGTATCCTAAATAAGGAAAGCAGGAAACGTTTCCAACTGCTGCCTCTTCATGACTAGTCAGGGCATATCACAAAGATGAGGAAAGAAAAAGGGTTTCCAACCAAAAGAAACAAGAGCCAACTACTGCCTTTTAAAGCCAAGACAGCAGTTGTTTAACACCCTGCATTTTGTTTGGAATTTGCCTCTTTCTAAGGCAGGTACAGGGTGCAGATTCCTGTTCTGTGGCTGTTCTTCCCTCCACCACACACCTGTGTACAAATCCACCTCTCTCTTCATCTGCAGAGCATCCTCACGGGCAGCACTGCTCCTTTCAGTGGGACTCCATCCCTGGCCAAGGTGTGAGGAGCAGAACAAGTGTAGGGGCTCCAGCCCCCCCCCATTTGCCCGGTCAGTGGGGGCCTGATCCCAAGTGGGGGCTGCTGGGGTGCAGCTGTAAGACAAAACCTCTAACAGCCAGAGACAGATGGGCTTCCTGCAGGTGCTAGGAAGCATACCAAGGCTTTCCCTCAGACACTTGCTGGCCAAGTTCCCTCCTACTACCCAGAGCTGATGTCTGTCTGGGTTTATTTTTTTCATCATTATTTACAAAGTTCTTACCCTGGAGACAGAGCCAGCTCTGTGGCAGTGCCTCACTTGGGGTGGATTCTGCCTCTCCAAAACACAAGATGCTTTGCTTCCTCTCTCCTCTCACACCAGCAGTTCCTGCAGACCTGCTGTATGTTTCCTAGCAAGCAGCACTGATTGCACACGCCATAATTTCTGATGTTGCTCATTAGTCTGCATCATTATTAGCAATTCAAACCAGCAATTCTTTTTTTTCATCTGTAATCCTCCAGTTCCACCATGAAGACTCCAAGGCTGCAGGTTGTGTGCTCAGCGTTTCCTCCCCTTTGCCCAGGCAGGGCCAGCAATTCCTCATGGAACCCAAACAGGCCAGGAGCACACCAGGCTAAGCACCAAACAATAACAGAAGTTAATTCATGAATAGTTACAGCGTTCCCTCCAAGGCCACTCTCCAGGCATGGACTTTGCAACTCTCTTGCATGACAGTGTCCTTGGAGGGAGGGGGAGGGCACTGGCCCTATTCATTCCTACCTGGCCACCCGCAGCCTTGGCCACCTGGGTTTGTGGGTCTGCCCTTCTGCTTTTGTCAGCTCTGCCTTGCATTTGAAGTTGTGGCCACCCTGAAAACCAGGTTATAATATAGCCCTTGCTGAGGTCAATATCATGCTCGAGAAAGCCAAGAAAAGGATAAGTAGGTAGACTTGGGAGGGAGGAAGGCAACACAAAACCCAAAACCCACCCACCCAATCAATAGGATGCCATGAGGTAAGCTGCACACAATGGAACCCTGTTCCAGGTTGCCAAGGCAAATCTGTCAATAGAGTATTGAACAAGCAAATCTGACTTGCAATTATTGTCTCCTTCTGAGCACAAGCTGCCCCTTTGGCTTGCAGTTCAAACCCAGCCTTGGTGCTGAGCTATCACTGGCCAGGGCTGCTTCAAAATCGTGAGGGAAGAGTCAACTCTGCTGGAAGCTGGGCTGGAATTCACTCCATCACATGCACTGAAAACCCCCGGAGTGTCCCCAGCCCCGCTGCTCCTGCAGCTGAAGTGACACGTGCCGTGCCCTGCCCCCAGTGTCACAGGATTCTGAAGCAGCAAAAACCCCCTTTGCAACAAACTCTTTTCTCTTCAGAGCTTTCAGGAAAACATCGTGGAGCACACGAGAATATTTTCAGGCAGTGCTGCAGGAAGAAGACCAGCACAGAGAGCACCCAGCATTCTGTAACGCTCAGGAAAGTGCCTGAGCTCAGGGCTGGGCTCTCAGCATGGAGCCAGCGTGGTGGCCTCAAAACCCAGCTCAGCAGCAGGGTCTGGAGCTGCCACCACCCACCCATAGGCAGCAGCAGGAAAATCCAGAGGCGAAACCACCCAGAACTGGGTCATCACATGGACATTTAAATGGCTTCAGAAGCGCATGGCTGCAGTTGCTGCGGGTGCGCACAGGGCCGCGTGCAGCAAATTCCCTTTTCTGATGCTGCTTCCAGCACAAACCAGGAGAGGCTGCATGCAAAATCCCCACGAATGAGACCCTTGTCAGGGGCACAGGGAACCCTTCCACAGCAGAGTAACAAAGCACAACAGAGCCTGCTTTGGAGTGGCTGTTGGAAGGGCTGAGATGCTGAAGAGTGCCCATGGCACCCTTACCTGCAGCAGGCACCCTGGGGGCAGGGCTGTGCTCCCCACACCCCGGGAAGGAGGGAGACAGCCCTGACCTGCAGAGCCAAGGGGATAGCAGCAGCAGCAAACAGCAGATTCCTGAGAGACTCCATCCCTTGGAGATTTGAATGGGAATAACTCCCCTTCCCAGGGCCCTTTTCGACTGTTCCTTCACCCCCAGCCTCAACCATGGGTGCCACGAGGGAGCCCATCTGCCTTTAATCTTCTTAGAGTCAGGCAAGCCTGGAGAAATTCAGAGGAAAAGAGGCACTGAAGTCCTTGTGCCCTGACTGTGACCTTCTTCCCATGGCACAGGGCTCAGCACCCACATGTTGGGGGTTGGTCCCACATCACTCCAAGCAATGCAGATTGCCTGGGACACTGGGCAGCATTCCCCCCCTGGAGAGCATCCCCTTTCCCAGGAGGAGGGGGGAATCTGGGGCAGAGGGAGATAGGAATCCCTGACCAAGGGAGCCTGGTGCACATCCTCTCCCTCATCCTGCCCTGCACCTTCCCTGCTGCCCCCCTCAGCTCCTCGAGCAGCCCTGGCTGTGCTCAGAGATCTCTTCCTCCTATCACTTAAGCCGATGCTGTTCCTCAGCTAAGTGCAATTATGAGATTTTCTCCACCAGAAGTGGGGCTGTGCATGTGGCCAGGCTGCAGTCCGCTGGTGGCAGCAGTGAGGAGCTGCTCAGCTGCCCAGAGAGTTGGGGAAGCATGGAGCTGTTTTGTGCAAGCTTTTCCAATCTTTTCCATCCACTGGAATCACAAAAACTTCCATTAAAAAACAAAAAACCAAACCAAACTAACCAACCAACCAAACAAACAAACAAAAAAAACCCAAAAAAGCCAACCAGTGATAACCAGCTGCCCCAGACAGCTCAACTTTCCAGCTGCTCCACAAAAATCAAACAAGAATCTGCTGGAGCCAGGTTTAATTTTGGACACAAAAACCCCAAGTAAAATATATTGGACAAAGGTTCCTCTGCAGAAAAAGCCACAGAGGGAACACTGGGGTCCCACATGTGGGATGGATCTGTCTGGCTCTGGCCCAGTCCTAACAGCCTGGAGGTGGCTCTGGGATTCCTCTCCTCTCTCCCATCCCCAGGTAGATGGGAGCTGCACTGGTGCCTGCCCTGCTGAGCACATGAGAAAGTCAGAGGCTCCAGGACACCTTGCTGTGCAGAGGTTGGAGGGGTGGTTTGCTCTCCTCAGGAGAGCAACAAGTTCCCTTTTGCTTTGGATCCAGGCTTTTCACACTGAAGGGGCAAGGATGAAAGCCTCCAGGCAGACACTTCCCCCCTCCCAGTGAACAGAAGCCTGGCCTCTGATCACACTCTTTAATAAGCAAACCCTCTAAACTCCTCCTAATGCAGTGAGCAATAGCACACACCTCTGGGAGGGTCCTGATCCCTGCCTAGGAAGACAATCTAAGGTCACAATCTAGCACAAAGTCGTGACCATGCCCAGAGTCACCAGCACAGGGTCCAGTGGCAGGATAAGGGAGGTTGATGCAGCCAGACTGCTGGACAGTTAACTGTGGCTTCAGAGGAGGTGTTTCATCCAGAGCTTTTTTAGTCCTAAACCCATCCTCCTGAGATAAACCACCACCCACATCTCGGCAACAATACACACTGCCAGTGCAGCAAAACCTGATTCCTCCACCTCATCTGTCCACAAAGCCAGCTTGGTTGCCCACACCCAGAGAGATGCCAGTGCCTCTGCTCACCCCACGCTAGGCTGCTCTGTCCCAGGTCCTCTTCCCTCTGGAGCAGGGATGGTCCCATGCCTGTTCCTCCCTGTTGAGCCTCCAGGCACTGGGTGCTGTTCTTGCTCCTGGGCAGGTGCTGAGTGAAGCTGCAGCAGAAGGGGCTTGTGCCCAGGGTTCCTGGAGTGCAGCAAGCCCAGAGCACTCAGAGATGCAGCCCAGCAACCCCAACCCAGAAACAAACTCACCCAGCTCTGACCCGCAGCAGCAACTTCTCCTGGAAGGGATGAGTCTCCACAAGACCTTCCCTGGCTGCAGAGGAGAGTAAGCTGCTTGTGCCAGGCTATTTAAGTGCCAGAATTTATTGGTCGATTGATGGATTGATTTGCTAAGGTTACAGCTGAGGAGAGTAAATCTGCATGCTGGTGCTGCCAGGAGCTGCCTGGGAAGGGCAGGTTGACCAGGCCTGCAGAGCTCCTAGCAGACAGAGTGTGGGGAGGATGGAGAAAGGGGAGATCTCTAGCCCACCCGTGCCAGGACCATCTCCTCAGGCAGAGCAGCTGGACACCGTGTGGCACCCACCCAGACTGGTGCCCTGGGGGTGGGTCATTGCCCACAGGCCAGGGTGGGAGTTACTGGTTTGGACTGGAACAGCATGGAGCTGCAGGAGGAGGAGCAGAGCAGGGAGGCTGTGCTGCCACATCCTGAGCGAGTGCTGCCGTGTGGGAGCGAGGGGCCACAGCCCTCCACATTGTCCCTTTGGCAGATCTGTGGCTGGTGGCCACCAAACGTCACCTTCAACAGATGTATCTCGGTTTCAGAATTTGGCTGCTGGCTCACGGCCGCACAGCCGGGCTGGGGTGGTCGTTGGTGCTGGGTGCAGGCGGGGGGAGGAAGCAGTTCTGTGGTTGGGCAGTTTCCATCCTCCCTGCACCTGAGGCGAGGCAGCAGCTCAGCTCCTTCCCTCCAGCTGCTGTCTGGGGGTGCTGACTGCCTTCCTTCCGCCTGCCCCACGCTCGGCAGCTTGAGCCCGGCCCATGGCTCAGCACAGGATGATTTCACCGACCTGGTGACTGCCATGACACTTTATCCTCTCAGCGGATTATACCAAGTATTTAGGTTTTCAAAGGTTTTGGAAAGATTTACCGGGTGTGCTGTCCACCCCCTGCACACAGAAGGCTCAGCCCTGGGCCTGGGTGGGATTTGAATGGTGAATAAATTCCTGCAGCCAACAGAGATAATCACAGCCCAGTGTCTGTGTGCTGAACAGGGCAAAGCAGGCACTGGGCTTCTGTGGCTCCACCAGCTTAGGTTCTGGGGACTGGAAACAGCCATGCAGGGAGCTGGGGGAGCACCCCTGGGGAGACACAGACTGGTCACTGACTGGTTAGACTGGCTCCTCTGCCCCTCCTTGCACTGCCTGTGTTTGGTTACAGAGAGATGAATTTTTGCTGAGAGACTCCACCTGGACTGCTGGGATCCTGCAGTGATATTGTTCTGGGCTCTGCTGGTGCTTATGCCTGATCCTCGGGTGCTTTTCATGCTGGATACTCAGCTGAAGGCACTGCAAGAAAGACTTTGCAATTCACACATGGGGGAGCAGCAAAGCAGCACATGGGGAGCACAGGGTGAGGCTGTTCAGAGTCCTGCAACCTGAGAAAACCCCATCAAGGACCTCTCTGGGCACAGCTGTGCCATGAAAGGGGCCCAGGATTGGCCACCTGGCACTGGGGAGAGTCACCCTTGGGGAAAGGGCTGCAACAGATTTGATTGTGGCAAGCGGAGACCTTGGGATGTCCTGGTAGAGCAGTTGGGGGGTGAAGGGACAGAGCTGCTGTCCCCCCAAAGGATGGAGAGGTCCTTCCTTGCATGAAGATGAGCAGGGCTGTTGCTGGGCTGGGGGCTGCTTCTTGGAAAGCTGCCCACCATCTCCCTTTTCACTTCCCCTTCTCTTGTGTGAGTGCATGGGCCCTGGACAGCTATTTTTAGGCTGCTACTCTCTGTCCGGTTTCCCCTGAGGATGCTGAGCATGTTCTGGGAACTCCATCTGTCTTTCGGGCAGTGTGAGATGCAGCACCGCAGGCAGGAGTCCGCTCCCGGGGGTGACACCGTGGGGACCTCCCTGTCATTAGGTTTCTGACACACCCCGTGGCTCTCGGCCGGGCACACCCTTCCTCCGGAGGGGAGCCCAGTTTGCTCGGCTTCAGGCTCCCCTCCAGCCCTGCCCGGGGTCCCGTCAGTTCCCACTTGTCCGGCTTGCCCAGAGCCAAACCGCGGCTGTGGCTCTGCTCCGGTTGGGTGCAAGCTGTGCCACGGGGCTGTGGGGCCCGGCGGGGCCGAGGGACACGAGGAGGTGCAAAGTGACACCGTGCACATCAGCAGCATGGCACAGGGGGGAGAGGCAGGCAGGGACGGGGGCTGCGAGGGGCTGCGAGGGGCAGGGATCTGTGGGACTCTGCTGGGCGGGGATGGGGACTGTGAGGGACAGAGGGCCAGGGATGCAGAGCTGCAGAGTTCTCAGGGACCCCCCTGGTAAGCGGGTGCTGCCGGCACGGGGCACTTCACAGCTCAGCCCCAGCACCCCGAGCGCGGCCGCCGAAAGTCGAGGGGAGCTTTGGGGGAACCCCGGGGGGCAGCCGGGCAGAGCCAGCCCCGGGGAAGCTCCCGGCTCCGCCGTTCCCCAGCCCATGTTTGGGCCGCGGCTGCAGCAGAACCATAAAAGGCAGCGTGGGGAGGGAGCTGGAGGGGCCCGCGGCAGCCGCCCGGGGAATTGGGGCTGGGGGTGTCCTGGGAGCTGCCCCGGGAACTGGGGACGAGGGTCGGGGCTGTTCCCGGGACTGCCCAGTGGAGGGGATTCTCTGGGCCTCCACTAGCCCGTGGCTGGCCTATTTGGGGTGAACTGAGCTGCTGTGGGACCTTTTCTAGCACCAGCTGAGGACCAGAGCTGGGAAGTGTTCAGTGAGCCGAGGCCCAGCAGATGTGCAGTAACTGCAGCCAAACCAGCCAGGTCCAGAGGGCAATAACGGAGACAAAAGTGGAGGCAGAGAGATTTTGGGGTGATGCAGGAGAACTCATTCCCTCCAGGGTCTTGCTCTGGCTCACCCCCAGGACATTGTTGCTGGCAGGAATTAAAACACTGACCAAAGCCCAGCGAGAACAGCAGAAATGGGCAGATAATAGACCCATCACAGGACAGTGAGTAATTTATGAGGAAAGCCCGAATGTGCCACAGCCAGGGTGGGGTGAGAGGCAGCCTGGAGGAATGTGGGGAAGATAAACAGTGAGAAGGAAGGGCGATTCCTCAGGTATCGGGGTGGGCAAAGTGTGAAGGACTGGAAGCTGGGGCTGCACATGGGGATGTGCTGCCAGCTGGCCAGTGGGGGGATGCTCCCCAAATGGCATTTACTGGGGCTTTTCAAGTTGGGCTGGGACAGGCTGGGAAGCTCTCCTGGGACAGGTAGCTGGTGCAGGAGTGCTGCTGGTGTGTCTGGGCAGTGGCCGAGAAGAACCGTGGTGGCAGCTGTGTCCTTCCGAAGCTGTGTCCCTGGTGCTCAGCTCAGGCCCCTGTCCCAGCACACCCAGCAGCTTCAGCTTGAACACAGGTTTTGGCAATGCAGACGTGTAACATTGAGCCCAGCTGACGCCATTTAGACATGACATTACACGAAGCAAGTAAAATCCTGCTCACAGCCCCTTCCTTGCACCTCAGGAGAGGCTGAGGAGGGGGGCCTGGGGCTGCAGCCAGTCCTGTGCTAATGGGGGATATGGGGCTGATCCAGCTCTTGCCTTGGCTCCTGCTTACCTACCTTCACACCGTTCGTTCCCTGTCTGAACAGCTAAATTAAGCCCAGCAACAATGGGCCATCGATTATCCCATTATATTTCCTTCGGGCCTGACTTCCCACTTGGCTCCTGGAGGGGCAGCACGCATGGCCCTGGCAGGGGCTCCCTGCAAACAGCCCTGTGCTCTGCTCTACTCTCCCAACCTGACAGAAACCCCGCAGCAGCCCCTGCCCTGTCCTCGATGGCAGAACCCATAAGCCAGTGGTGATGCATCCATGGGCTCCTTCACCCCATCCCACCCCATCCCACCCCATCCCATCCCACCCCATCCCATCCCACCCCATCCCACCCCACCCCATCCCATCCCATCCCATCCCATCCCATCCCATCCCATCCCATCCCATCCCATCCCATCCCATCCCATCCCATCCCACCCCTCCTGCAGGGGAAGCTCCCCAGCGGTGCCAGTGACGCTGCTGAGTCTGTTCAGGGATGCTTCTCTTGCAGATCTCCTACCTGCGTCAGCAGCTGAATTCCCTGCTCTCATTCCCTGCTCCAGCAGCTCCTTAACCCTTTCCTCCCAGCAGTGAGGAGGCCTGGCTGAGCGAGGAGGCTTCTTTCAGCTGGCTTGGGCTGGCTGTGACCCATGGGGGTGCATCCTGCCTGCCACAGATGGTCCTGGCCTTGGTCCCACACTCCTGCAGCGTTTTCCAGCTTGGAGAAGCTGCTCCATACCCTGCTCAGTGCTCTCATCTCTCCTGGGCTGACACCCATTCCCCAGCTCCTGGCTGTGCCCCATCCCTGTGCACCCTCCCCAGCAGCCTGGAGCTGGGGGCTGCTCCAAGGACCCCAATATTTTTCTGTGTTGAAGGCTGTGAAAGACACAAATCTTGTGCAGGGAGGACACAGCAAACCCCTTCTCCAGCCCTGCATGTCTCGGTGGGATCCTGAGTTCTCCAACACATCAAAGCACCTGAGAAACATCTGGAGAGCTGAGGACATTGGCAGATGCCCACCACGGTCCCTGAGCCACCTCTCTGGCCACCTCTGCCACCACCAAGGTTGGTGAACTCCATTCAAAGAGCAGCAACTTTTGGGTACTTGGATGACGCTGAAGCTCTTGGGTGAAGCAGAGGCTGCAATAAAACTGGCTACAAAAATATTCAAGGAGCTCCCTTCCAGCCTTGTAGTTAGAACAGCCTGGTTCTGGAGCAGCCTATAAAGGGGGAGACCTGGCAGCTTCTGGGGTGTGACTCAGTTTGGGACAGGATGGGCACACACACTGCCAGGAGGACTTTCCCACCCACGCTCTGGTGGCCCTGGGATGGGCAGCACCAACCCGGTGCCACCCGGGTTTCCCCCCAGCCTCTTGCTGTCCCGCTGGGGTGAAGCCTCATTGTGTGTTGTTTCTAAACGTTTAAATGGGAGAAACAGAAGGTGTGTGGAGCCTCCCCAAAGCACAGAGCACAATCGGGGCAGGGCTGGGCCAGCACCCCGGGGCAGGATGTGACCATGAGCTACAGCCGGCCAGACAGGTCTATTTTTATGACCCAAGCAGAGAGACGTGGGGATTAATCAGCCAGCCCACGGGGACAAGCCAAGTTGGGTTTTAAATTCTTTGGTGCCTGTAATAACTCAGGTGAGACTCTTTGTTCTTCTGGACTGTAATTTTTCATCTGACAGGCAGCGTCCCTTGCACACAGCAGCCAAGGAACCACGTCCCAACACACCCCAGGCCTGGGAAGTGAGACCAAGCCAACCCAGCTGCCTCTTGGTTCCACTTCACAAACCCAAATCTCCCCCCAGTGCAGGAGGCTCTGGAAGGTTTGGCTGAACGCTGCTGCTCCACTGCCTCCCGTGTGGTCAGTGCTGGGGACAAACAGAGCTGTTTCATTGTCCCCTCCATGTGCCCACCCGTGGGGAGCCAGCTGGCTCCTCCAGCCCCGGGAGGGTGTGGGCATTGCTGCCCTCTCCCCTGAGCACTCCAGGCTCTGCAGGATGGGGTGAGGCTGGCACAGCCCAGTCCCCATGCTGGGAGGTGTGGGCTGCACAGAACACCCTGCTCTCCTCAGCTCCCCAGGTGCCAGTGGTTGGGTTCCTGCTGGGATTCCGAAGGGCAGTGCCGGAGCTGCCAGGAGCCAGGAATCTTTTCTCTTTTTCCTGCTTGCCCTGCTCCTCTTCCCGCCGGTACCAAGAGGATGTGTCAACTCAAGGCTGAATCTGAAGAAGCTTATGCTGACTATTTACCTTTGCCAGGGTCTATTTTTGGCTGCTCAGCTGCAGCTCTTTCAATGAACAGGGCAGAGATTCAGGAGTGAAGCCACATGAGGGTCATTGTTTCTAGGACCCACTTCACCATTTTGCAGGGGCCAGAAGCCTCGCTTCTTTTTTGTGTCTTGTTTGTTTGTTTTTTTTTTTCAGATAGAAAAGAGTGTCACAAAGGAAAAAGGAACCTTGGGGACAGGGCAGAGGGACCTCAGAAAACCTCTGTCCTGTCCAATGCTTGACTTGTCACCTTTCCTTCCCAGCAGAGGAATCTCAAGGTTGCTCTTGATCCTACCCCAGCTGCTGCTGGAGGCTCCAGGTTGGCTCCTGGACACTGTTTCCTGTCCCTTCACCTTCCACCAAACCAAGCTGGGAAGTTGGTAGATGTCCAGCGTGACTGCACAGAGCCTGTCACTAAACAAACTCTGAGTGATTTCCACATTGCTGAATGACATTTTAATAGTGGAAAAATAGTGCTCGGAATTATCTACTTCATCTCTTCCCATTGTCTTCTACTGTCCGGGAAGGACTGCTGCAGTGAAATCAGCTCTGGATCTCCAGCTCGGTGTTTGCCGGTGCCTCCCGGCCTGGAATCAGGGGGAGCCCCCAGCAGGGCTGCACCAGGATCAGCTCAAGCTGTGGGGACAGTGCCCAGCCAAGTGCTACCCCTCACTGTAAGGAGCAGCACCCAGCCTGAACAGCAATGTACCATAGAAATGCCTCACACAAACCTTTATTATTCACTGCAACGCCATAAATCTTGCTGAACTCCCTGTGTCACAGCAGAGCAGCCACCAGCCCTATGCAAGGTGTCACCTCCTGCAGCCCCACAGGCACCTGCTGCCTTGCAGCCTCAGTCCCTCTGGCAGCCAGGCTGCCGTGGAGGTGTGCAGTGCTGTGTGGTTCTCCTCAAGGGGAAGGTTTTCACCCTCTTGGTTAAAGGCACACAGATCATGGGCCCAGCTGTCCTTCTGCCACACAACAGTCAGACTTTGGCATGGTGCCTGCACAGGCTGAAGCCTTCCCCGTACCAATGCAGAGTGGACTTGGTTTCTGTTGGTTTCACATGAAGCATCCCAGTTGCCAGCCTTCCTTCCCAGCAGGTATGGGGCATGTGGACTCAGAGCAGGCTGTAGGTAAGGCCTTGCAGAAAGGTTTGTAGGGGAATTATCTTGTTCGATGCAGGAACCCTTTGCTGCAGCAGGACACATGAGGTACAGGGTTCCCACACGTGCTGCTCAGTGGACAGACAAGCTTGACAGGCAGAGCTGGAAAGGGAGCCTGGACCTTCCCTCCAGTCAGAACAAGACACAATTGTACACGAGGAGCAGCACAGTTGGAGTGAGAGGGCACAAGACTACCAGGAAAGGCTGCAGGACTTCATTCACCATGCAGAGGGATGCAGCAAAGCTGGTACAGCCCACTGTCACCTCATCTCCTTTTTCATTCTTCTAAGGAAAATATTCCCCCAGCTCTGTTTGGCACAAATGCTGGCTCAGGACACACCTTTGGATGCCACTGAATTTGGTAAGGACATTTGGCAAGGCATCTGGGCTCAGTGCCCCAGCTCCACTTCTAGTTGGCAAATTATACAGAAGACAGAGGTGAAACATGCTGTCCTTTCAAAAATACTTCAAGGGAAACTTGGATCCGAGACAGCACTCGGCAAAAACAACTGCTACGAACCAAGTTTCATTTTCACTTTGTGATGGGGGAGAAGTTGCACTACTGGCACCAGCTGAAGAGCCTAAGGCCCACCTGGAGTGTATGTGCCACAGCTAAGGCCAAGGCAGGTAAGGACAGTGAATATTCAGTAACTGAGCAGAGCCAAAGGAAACACATTGGGAAACATAATAGGAACAACAGATTCCTATAAAAAAGTGTCTAAAGTCTGTAGTGATCAGCATATAAAGAAACAGCTTTGCTGTAACGCCATGAAGAAGTAAAATCTGAAAGGTGTCTGAAATACCCTGACTACAGGAAAGTGTTGCTTTAAGACCTGTGGCTGTACACTAAACAAAATCATGCCAGACAGCATACATAGAAAAGGCAGGAGACAATACCTTTAGGTGACCAGTTCTTTTTCACCAACAAAGCAGGCACCTTCCCTGCAATCCCAATAGCCTGCAGTTTTATTTTTGGCAGATTATAACTAAAATGGTCTTTATGGCTTTAGAGAGAAGCCACTAAGCTGCACATTTTGGCTGAAGCAGAGAGTCCATGCGTGTGACACACTTGGATGAAGAGACATCAGAGAGAGCTCTCGCCCAGCTCTGCTCCTTCCTCCTGGCTCACAAACACTGCTGGCTGCCCTTGGCTCTCTTTGGTGTTCTCATTTTTCATCAGCAAGTAACAAAGTTCTGGTTGCCAACCAGTCCAATCCCAGAGGCAGAATAAAAAGTCCTTGTTAAGACCTAGAAAAGCTTCATTTTTCTAACAAAATCATATCCAAAAACGTGCAAACACTGTTACTGGTTTGATGCATTTCATTCAGGTTCCACCACCAGTGCACTGGAATTGGCTTCCCCTGTGGAGTGATTTCAGTCCTCATCCACTCTCTCACCTTTCAGTCTTCTCAGGAGTCTTGACAAGATATCCCTCCATTTTGATCTTCAACACTTTTGCCTATGCACATCCTTCCTGCCCTTCCCTCTTCCGCTGTCACACCCTGTTCCTCTCCAGTTATTTTCGGAAGGAAAAGACCTCCCGTGTTTTCAGGCCTCTCTTGCCTTCACTTCCTGGTTTAGGAGAAGGCACTTCTGCCACCCCCCCATACGGGCAGCTCTCGGACTCGGGGTGATGGCCAGAGCACTCCACAGCAGGGATGAAGCCACTGTCCCACATTCCTGTCCCACACAGCTTGCACAGGTCGTGCAGGCTGCAGGGGATGCAGGGGAGCAGGTGGAACTGATAGAGCAGACTCCTTGCCTGGAAGGGAGAGAGACAAAGTCATTCCCAGCCCACCAGGGGACAACCATGGAGAGCAGGGGTGGCCTCCTATCCCACCCTCCTGTTTGGCTGCCTTAGAAGAGTCAAAGCTTCAGCAAAAGAGCAGAACCTGAAGATTGTGTCCCTTCTGACCACAAATCTGAAGGCTGAATGAGACACTGGGGACACAGACAGGCTGCAGGAGCTGCAGCACATCACACAGCCTGCTGTCCCCAGGATGGACTGGGCACTGTGGCACAAAGATTAGCAGCTCTGTCTGCTGCTTCCCTGAGCATGTGCAAGGGTTATCCCAACCACACCCTTACCTCCCAAGCACTCTACAGCTACCTCTTAATTCTGCAAAACTTGTTCCTGGGCAAAGAGCAGCATCCGACCCCCCAGGCTGCAGGCAAGCAGAGGGATGTCAGAGATAAAGAAGATGAAGCATCACTCCTTAATTTTCTCCATGATCTGACTCATCTCTCAGCACTGAGACTCAGCCCCCATCAGCACACGGGCATTTACCTTCCTGAGCACAAGCTCTCCGTTCATGTGCATGGCCAGGTTGGCAAAATGCAGCAGCATCTGGTCGGTGGCCAGCTGTTGCTCAATGACATCATCCCCATAAATCACCACGATGGCCACGCAGATAAAGAGATGGAAATAGTCTGTCTGCAATGAGAAAACAGGGGCTGGAGCACAGCAGGTGGAGGCAGAGGGCTGACTTAATCTTCCCACCCTCCACAAGCCTGGCCTTAGCAGAGATTCTTCTCTCCTTCCCGCAATGCTCAGGAAGGGAGGTTTTGGTCAATTCTGAATCAAAGCCTCCTGCCTTTAGAGCACAGGAGCAAGGTTTGCATTGCAGCTTTCAAAGCAGACTAGTGATTTTTGGGAAGACATTTTCCAGCTGTGTAAGAGAAGCCTGAACCTCAGAAGTGGATGTTCAATGCTTTCTTGAAAAACCTCCTTTTGAAGTCTGAACTTCCTCAAGTAGGAGAGGCAGCACTTACTGAGAGGGTGAGGATTCATCAGAGGCCAGAGGGCTGCCCAGCACACGCTGTGCCCATCACCAGCTCTAACCTGATAGTGAGCCCAGCAGGCTTCCCATATGCGCAAAGCCTCAGCCTCTGGAAATTCACGTTTGAAGCACAGGAGGATCCAACGGTGACAGAAAAGCATCTGCAGGCCATCCTCTCCCAAGGAAGAAAGGTGCTGGTAGAAGCGTGGGTGCATGAGCCGCAGCAGCTCCCGAAGGTACATCTGGAAAAGATGCTCTGAACTGAGCCCCTGCCTTGATGAGGGAGGACTCACTCTGCTCTTACCCCCACCCCCAGGAGCCCCCCCACCATGGGCTGGGCTGGGGGTCTCACAGAGCTGGCTGTGATTCTCTGCTTTCACAAAAAGCTCCAGCTTTACACCCTGTTTATTACAGCAGAGCCAGCAGCAGCACTCAGCCTCACCAGCTGCTTCTCCATGTCCTCATCCCGGGGTGAGCTGATGAAGATGGTGTTCTGCATCAATCCTACAAAGCACCAGAAAGTATCTGACTCATCCAGGACCTCTGCCAGGAGTGGAGCAACCAGGTCGGACATACCCTGGGAGTATCCAATTGTTGGGTTAAATACTGCATAGTTCAGCAAGATCCTCCTGCAGAAAAGATGCAAAAGGAGAGGTTAGACACAGAGAGGGCATGTCACCATCACCCAGGCTGAGCCAGGCACCATGCAGAAGAGCTGCAGATCACTCCTGCCATCTAAACCATCATCTTGCAACCACAAACGGAGGCACCTAAACTTCTGAGCACCTGTGCAGCACATTGCATCCCACTAAATCTTCCCTAAAAGAACTACACCTAGAAGCATATCAAAGATACATCAACACCATACCTACGTAGGCAGGGAAGCAAGGTGATGGGAGCAGGGTTATTATATCAAGAAGCTGAGGGCTAAAGCAGCAGCAACAGCACTGGGGAAGAAGTCCTTTTTTCTGTATCACTTGGTACCAGTCACCACATGCAATGATGTTTGGTCAGCATTCTCTAGGCAGACATCCAGGCAGCCTGGGCTAGGGGGGCTCCCCAGGTTTCCTATAGATGTTTCTTGGGACAGCAGAAGCAGTCATTTCACCTCATAGTTTCCACATTTGGGTTGTTGTCCCCTCGGAAGAACTGGTTGCTACGGTCAGTCCTCACAACATCTTTATCCACTGTGAACTGCACCTGACGCCAGAAATCCTTCTGCTCATCTGGAGTCATCGAAAGCCTGGAAATTGAGCAAGAGGAGTACGTTGCCAAGAGAGAAATATGATTGCCACAAGGAACAAAAATCCATATTTCAGCTTTATTTTTCCAAGACAAACTATTCCTGCACAGTGTTCTCAACACCTGAAAAACAGTCAAGCATGTCTGTCCAGAATAGCAGATTTTCTGCCCAAATGGATTACTAGAGGGAGCCCCCAGGGCTATAAACAAGATGACATGATGTGTTTTCTGCTATAAACTCCACTTCAGAAGCAGTTGGACTCTGCTCTCCACTGCTCCTTGTGGGTGGCACACCAGGACTCACCACTCTGGTTTGATTCTCTCCTAATTAATAATACTGCTGTCCCCTTCCAACTTAAATATATCCGCAACCAGTTTACAGCTACAGTTCTTGCAGTAATAACTTCCTTGAATCAGAGACTCCTTCTTTTCCTTATTTTTAAATCCAGATGTATTTATAAAGAAATATAAGATCCAATTTTCACCCCCAGTGTTCTAAACCAAGAATGCCAAGCTTGTTGAGACAAGCTGTGAGACAAGCTTCCCTAAGTGGTACTGACAGGGCTGTTTCAAGAACCTGAGTAAGACAGCATCCCAGCTACATGGTATTAGCTCCAGACCCTCAAGAGTTCAGCTGTGCCAGGTCCACCTCCTTTACCTTCCCTCTTGCATCTCTGTTCCAATCAGCTTCTTCTGAAGGGAAGGAGGCAGAGGCTCAGCAAGTCACCAGTGGTATTTCTGTGACATCAGGCCTGAGGGGAGATGAGCAGGAGAGGAAAAAGCTGGTCTGTTACCTTTTCTCCTGGATTTCAAAGTATTCTTTCCTCTTCTGCAGTCTCAGGGCCTCCCTCTCCTCAGAGGTGGACTCATAGCTGTAGTAGTGCAGCAGAAAGGGCCACACCTCCCCGCGGATGGAAATATCAATCCCACCGAAGAAAATGGCCTGGAAGAAGGAGCAAAAGTTACGACTGGTACAGTTGTAACATTCTCCAAACCTGCCACAAGAAACTGCCGGCCACGGTGGCTTTGCAGTTCTCTCCTGACAAGTGACGCCTTGATTCAAGCTCCTGCAATTTGCACATGTTTAGAGGGAAAGTGCTGGCCTTCTATTCCCAGACGAGACACAAATCGGGCTCATTTCAATGTCAATAACCCCCCCTGGAGAGGCTCTATGATTAACGTGTCGTTCTCATGTCACGGCTTAATCCCCAGTCTTGGAGACACTGCATTGCACTGCAAACTTCTCTCTCAGGACCTGGGCCCAGTGCTCCCTTGCAAGCCCTGCACTAGTTCATACAGGCAGCTCAAGTTTTCTTTCTTTGATTTGCTCACACTGCATTGTGCAAACTCATCCAGCACTGGACACTGGCTTACTAATTCCTAGAGGCAGCAGAAGTCAGACAGCTTGCCCTGCTGGGTCAGGGAGATGCTCCCCCACCTTGATGGCAGCTGACAGACCTCCAGCCACGCCAGGTTTTGTGCTCCCAAATCTCCGCTTCTTGCCACTGGCATGAAGGCAAAAGTAGCTTCCACCTGGGGACTCACCTTGCATCTTGAACCCCTCTGTTCCCCTCACCTTCTGCAGCTTGTACTCCTCTTCCACCTGCCCGGATTCGTTCAGGTGATGGAGCCAGGCAGACACATCGAGACGCTTGTAGGTGTTCTCCTCTGGGTGGGTTTCTGAGGAGGGCAGCTTGGGACGGCGGATGGAGAACTGCATACATGTTTTCTCATCAGTAAGGTGCTAAATGGGGGAAAAAAACAAAAAAAAGACTGGAGGCAGAGATAGCAGTGGAGTATGAAACCCAGCAACCTTCAGAGCAAGAAAGCCTTTTTGCATGGTTTGTGCAAGATTAAGCACTGAAGCACTGTACTTGGGGTGTGTGTTGTTTTGTTCTGTTTTTTTGTTTTTTTTTTCTTTTAATTCCAACCATTACAATAGCAAGAGTGATTAATTAAAAATCTGAGTGCCACAAAACAGCTTCATCTTAAAAAAAATTGTTTCCATTCCTCCCCCAATCTTATCCCTGACCTGAAACTGAATTAATGCTGCTTACAGCAAAACTTCACCCTGCCAGGAATGCCTGCAATAAATTACATATGATTGGCCATATACAAAGGGATTGCTGTTAGGCAAGCAGGGAACTGCACTGCCAGCCTCTCTAAGGGCACTCATGATCCCAGTGCAAGGCTGCAGCTGACATTTAATTTAAAAATCAAAGGTTGTTCAATGCAAAAAGTGAGCCCATGCGACCATAATAAGAAAAGCAGCAGGGGGCTCTGTGGGAAGGATGGAAATTTAAAAATCACTGTTTCTAATAAGCACATGCAGTATCTTAAACAGATAATTAAAGAGCTCTTATCACATTTGTATGTAGATTGAACAAAATATGGCAAGATGCCTTGTCAAAACATTTTCCATTGCAGTGTGCTACACTTCACAAAATGGATGAAAGGCTCTGACAGAATTTCAGCCTTACCACTGCAGATTTCCTGGCCAGCTTACATGCCTAAAACAAAGTGCTGACCTGTTGGGCTACCATGTCTAGCAAAATAACTACTTTAAATAACTACTACTTCTGATTTCTCTTCGTCCATATTCCTCAGACACAACAGGCATGGATGAGGATAAGCAAGTGCAACAGAGACCTCGTGTCCAACTCAAGAGTTGCAACCTGAGCAACCAACATACAACCCATCACAGCTTTTCTGCCTGACTTGGTGATGAGAACTCAGCTTCATTTCTCCAACACACTCCCCTGGTTAACAGCCTCAGTGTGAAATGTCTGCTGGAAAAACCCTCTGTGCCCCAAGAACCATACTCAGGTACCTGGTCCTTGAGATGGGTCTCTGTGCAGTATTTCCATTGCTGAAACACCTCGGACAGTTTATCCAGGCCACCATGGTGAAAGTGGAAGATCTTGTACTGGCTCTCCCTGCTCGCAACAACCAGCTGGCCACAGGTACATGCCTCATCACTGTGGGACAAAACAGCAAGGGAGCAATCTGCATTCATTGCCCCTGATAACCAGAGGCCCAGAGGGCAGGGGGAGGAGCATCAGATGAAGGAAAGTGGAAAGCAAATGACAAAGATTACAAGTTGCCCCTTCAAACAGAGCGTAGAAGTAATTTTACAGCTCTGGGACTTGGTCCTAATGGGTCCCTTCCAACTTGAGATATTTTGTGACTATGGCATGGCCATAGTGACTACATTCCCCAAGAAGCTCCACTGGGCATGCACTCTTTTATCTTTCCATCACATGAAGGACATGTCTTCTCTGAAGAACAAAAACCCAAGAAGCTTGCCCTGACAACACTCAGGCAGTACAAAAATTCAGCTCCTAGAGATGAGCAGACTTGGTTGCATGCAGCATTGTCTAAAGAAGCAGGGAGTGAGAGCCGAAAGAGGGAATAAAATTTTTTTAATACCTTGTGCATGAATTTGAAACATAACTGAATAGGCTAAGAGCAGCAAGACCCTAGAGCAGTCCCACTGAGGGGCAGGGGAAGGAGAATGTATTATAGATGAAGAGATGTTTTCCACACCTCCAGCTTATTTTAAACATTGGTGGTGAGACAGCTAAGAACAACCTTTATCTCACTAAGGAAAAAAAAAATCCTTCTAGGCCCCATAAGCATAATTTAGAGGCTCTCCTGGGGAAGGCTGACACTGGCTTTCCTGGACACATCCGTTAGGGAAAGCCTTCTCTCCAAGGAGGACTGCAGAAGCCATCTGCCTCCAGAGCCCAGTGTGCAGTGATCCAGAGCACAGACAAATATCCCCACAGTAACACGTTACCTAAAGAAGAGGCGAAGGGATCTCATTTGTCCCAGGTCCACTCGAAAGACACCACAGACCTGCTCGAGGGCAAACACTTTCTGCTGTTCATCCCATCTGGTGCTCTGTGTTTGCCCATTGCTCTCCTGGAACTGGGCACTGGTGTCCAGGCTGGAGGCTGAGCTGGTGGAACAGGTCATGCGATTGTCACATGTGTCCCTGCAGAGGAGAGAGTGGAGGAAGAAAGCCCCACAAGACATCAGCTGAAGAAGAGTGCAGATATGTGAGGTAACCACAGATGCTCCAAGTCAAATATCCTTTGACAGAGCTCTGCAATTGGAATTCTGTGCAGCCCTGAGGAGCCAATAACACATGCTATTATGAGGATAAACTATTTTATTTAAATTAACTTCCAGCTGTCCCAACAAATGACCCTATTTTGGTCTGTTTCAAAGGAAGAGACTTCTTGCCCCAAGGCTCAAGCAACCCCCTCAGGTAGCCAGCCCAGCTGCTCCATGCCCAGTCAGGACAGGAGGAGTGTGCGTATTCAGACAGCACTATGGAGCAGGGATCTCCTCTGGCAAACTCCCTCTGTGACCACTAACATCCAAAGACATCTCCCATGAACTTGAGCTTCCCACTATGCCTTTGTGAGTGGACCAGACAAGCCTGGACCCATGTGTATAAACTTAAATGGTTTCCACTTGCAAGCTTGAAACTTTGTAGAGTTAAGGAGTGGGAAATTACAGACCAGCTCTTTAATCCGTTGCAAAGTGAACCCAACCATTGCCCAATCCACCAGGAGCTCACTCTGCACCAGATATTTATCTTTAAGAGTAAACTGAGTTTAGATTAAAAAAAAACGAAACCCAAACCCATGCCTGCCACCAGCCCTGATCCCAAAAGAAAAATATCACTGCTTTGAGAATTAAGTGAATCTGAAACTGTGACCCCTTGATTCTTAAAAAGGCCAATACATGTGAACAATCTCAGTGCAGGCTCTGAATGGGTTCTGCTGTGAAATCAGGGCTTGCGAAACAAGGCAAGGAGCAGGTATAAAGACAACCCCCTGCAATGCCACTTTATGCAATGTTTTCTAATCCGCTTATCTAACAATGTAGGCACTGAACGCTGAAAATCACACACTCAGCATGCATCTGCAGCACACCACATCAGTATGCTTTCCAAGCCTGGCTACAGTGCTTCTTCCACAGGGAGGAGCCTTATTTGCAGCATCTACCCATGGTTCAGGTCATTGCATTCCAAAGGACAGCTCTCCGGACATCCCCGGTAGTTGTGGGTTAAATTTTTAACCGAGCCCCGGCGATTCAAATGTACGACTCAAAACCTTCATGCCCACACGCATGGGAAATAAATCCCTGATCCTCCTCCTCGAGTCCTGCAGCATTATGTAGATGAGACCAAGGCTGGTTCACTGTCAGCTAAAAGACTGACAGTCTTTTCTGTCACCAAGTCAACTGTTCACCAAGTTCTGCTGCTCCATTTTTTGGAAAAAAAGCATCAAAGCAAAACTTCAACCCAAACTCTTTGGAGGGTGAGGTCTTAGAAGTGACATGGCAGTATCACCACGTGAGCAGGGATCACACAACATACCCAAACTCACACAGAGAGGTACAACAGCAATTCTGCTGGGCTACACACCAGGACTCTTCCAGTCCCACAGTGAGCTATACACCAGCATCTGAGCCTGGGCAATTCTTCCATGAAAATTGTACTGGCCTTTGTGAAAAGTCAAGTGTTACCTTCGGATAAAGCTGCAACACAGAACACTTTCCTACAACATTTAGTATCTCTTCTACATGTTAATGAAGAAGTAATAGGAGTCCTGCTACAAGACACTGGTGCTGGACTGCTTGCTAGAAGCACCTGGTATTTATGGAGCAACACTTCATAACAGCCACAGCTGGTTACACAGGATTTTCCTGGAAGAGATGACTCAGACACTAAGCAGAGACAACCAATTTTCTAACACTCTTGCAAAGATGAACTGGTCTGTATGACAAAGGGATGGAAGATGGGTTGGATGTGAGGAGCATTGTCCCAGAGAGCATCGTGCCCATTCTTCAAGAGCATCATCTCAAATGACCAGTGGCAAAGACACAGCTGCCAAGACATGGGAGTTACCAGCAGAGCTGGGCAGGCTCTTTGGATCCCAGGAATCATGTGGCTCCTCAGTACAGAACGCTATTGCCAGCTGGAGCTCCTGCTCCAGAACCAAAGTCTGCTTCATATGGGCAAGTAATTACCCAAAAACTTCAGAGTCTGGAGAGCCCAGTCACAAACATTATATTTTCTGGAAATTCTTCTTCAAGACAAATGTTTGCAGTTCCCATTAGCCATGAGCTTGCACCCACACCCAGCAGACAGCAGCGATCTGAAGCAATGCCTGTCAGTGGATGTGCCCTTTCTGGGCAGCAGGAAAGCAGTGAGGGTAAGCACAGTACCTCTGAGTGTGCAGCCCAGGGAAATTCCAACGTTCTCATTGATGCAGAAGATGAAATCTGAAAGAGACATCTGTGCACCCTGTGCCCTTTGGAGAGGTTGATCAACGCATACATTCATACACAGCACAGATGCAGTGAGAGCACCACTTCATGTGCTGGTGCATACTTAGTCACTGTGGAAAGTAGAAAAAAACCCTCACTGTGTTTAAAACTACTTTTTCCTGTATATATTTGTTGAAAAAAATTGGAAAGATTCTAACCTGTTGGACAACTTTAAAAAATAATTTTAATATCGAGATAATTCTGTACTTCAGTAACAACAAGTAGTATGATTTGTGGATTTTGGGTATTCCTCTAAATACACATGCAAGATACACAGTTTCACAGGAAGAATTTTCCAACTTACTATTTATCAGACACTATATCTGTTCCATGAGGAATTTATGCCAGAGTGCCCTGCAAAAGCAGGGAGCTGAAGCACTGCAAGGCAAATAGCTGGAGGAACATTCCAGAGAGACTTTGAGTTGTGGGATCCAGGAAAAACAAAGAGCCAGCTAGTATACAGCACTGCTCAGCAAAACAAGAGAACAAGTGCAATGGTCCACAGGAATAAAAGGAACAGGGAAAAAAAATAAGGAGGATTAGCAAAACCTGAGGCAGGAAATCCATGGACATACTCATGATTCCACTTGAACCTTTTCCCCTCACTGAAGTCCCATTACTCTTTTGTCTCAAAATACATCCAGTTCTTGCTGATGAAGCAGACTAGGTGGTGATGTATTTTCTCCACCCAAAAATCAGCTCCAGCAATCAACCATATCTGCATTCCTCAAGGTATTGTAGCCCCTAAGAGGACAAGTGCTGGTGTGGGGCAGCCACCATCCCCTCCCACCACCCAGGAAAATTCTCACACCCAATTTGAGGAGGTCAGGCACTCTCGGTGAGTGAGACTGTGACATGCAGCAGTGTAGTAATGGGACCTGACTTACTGTTTGGTCAAAGTGCTTGTACACACCTACAGCATAAAGAGTGATAAAACCAGTTATTATTTCTGTTATAGAGCCAGGGTAAAAACCTGCACCAATTACATGGGAAGATTACTTCAGCAGCAAAGATCTAATAACTCATTTTACGACCTGATGTGACAAATGTAATTATAAGAGGGAAAGGGGCTGAAGATTATAGGCATGATGTGTCAGTTGCCTAAGCTGCCAGCATTCACCACCTGATTCCCAAAGAGTCTCCTGCAAGAGCCAAACCCTCCTGTGTTGGCTCCCCATCCATCAGCACTGTGTAAAGCCTGCCTTCCCTAATACCAGCTCTCCTTCCAGCCCAAGCTATTCCTGCATGCTGGCTTGTGAAGCATCATTTATAGACAATAAGTATCATCATAATGTATGAGCATCCATGTAATGGGAATTACATGCCCCTTTTCCTCCCCAGGGGTTAGCATTTCTCTCCTTCCCCACTGTTCCCCACAGGCACTGATTGTCCAGGTTCCTCTTCTTTCCATCAAGGTGATTTAGCTCATGGCAGCATCAGCTGCCTAAAACATCTAAGACAAGTAGCTACAAATACATAATCCATCAATAAAAATTCAAAGCTGCCCTGTAACGCCTAAAAATTTAGTGCAGTGACTGTACAGAGTGAGGTAATATCAGGCAGCTGGAATCCAAACCTATTGTTCTGATTAAAAAAAGTGTCCTTGGCAATACACATCTATTATGAATTGTGAAACATGCAGGCTTCAGTGACATATAAGAGATGTGCAAAAGAAAACAGATTGGTAATTTGGGATTTTAAAAAATTGGTTGAAATATTTCTGAGTTGCACTGGAGAGAAGGACTGGCAGGACATCATGGGACATACCAGAGGAGTGTGGCCATGCAGAGCCAGACAGTGAAAGGCTGCAGTTGCACCAGCTACCTGCATCTGATCAGCACAGAGGAGCAGCTAGGTTAAGAATTATGTTAAATTCACCCTCTGGCTAAAAACATTTGGAACCTGAAGCTCCTTTGCCTCAGAGAGCCCAAACACAATCGATTTACACTGACCTTGGGTGAAGAAGGAAAAAGGTGTTAGTCTAAGTGAAAGCTTAGCCAGAATTTTTGAGCTTAAATGCCAAAACACCCTCACATGGAAGCATATCTATACACCTGCAACCACACAGGGAAACAGCCCAACAATTCCTCCTATTTGTGAGGGGAGCCTGTCAAAAACTGCCCAGGACGTTATGGTACAAAGTACACGAATGTCAACGTGGACTTTCCAAAAGCTTGTTCCACAGCCTTTCCATTGATCTGTTTGCTTTCAAAACATAAATTTTCCTACGTTGAACTGCACTAAATGCTATTTAGTAGCTAATTAACTTTCTGTGTGGAAAACCTCCTGTAATTGCACTTCTTTCACCTTTTTTAGCCTGCATCCTCCGGGGAACCAAAGCTGTCCTACGGCATTTGTTCTGCTCATTTCTATCTCACAGGCACAAGTTCCTTCCTGACACTGGGCTGCCAATCACGGCTGCAGAGGTCACCGGAGACCAAATTAGGAGCACTCTGCCTCTGACAAACTTGCTTTGCTTAGCTTGCCATAAAGGGAAAATAAAAGGTTATGAAAAATAATTGTATCCTTTCATGTTCGGCACCAGGAAGCATATTCATTCAACAGTGCTTCTGAAAGTCAGTCTGTTGCTGTTAGTCACTCTTTGTGTTGTTGATGTTATTAACAATATCTAAAGAACAAGCTGTTTACATTTTAAAAACACTGGAATCCCTCCCTTGCCCTGTAGAGGAAAAGAGCACAAGGTGGTTTGTGGCTACCAGCTCTCTAGACAGAGGCCACCTCGCTGGCACACACTGTGGGGAGGACTGCAACTTCTGCACCCACCCTCTGACCTTGGGCTGTAACAGCAAGTTCACCATCAGGGACAGGGCTCTGAATTAACATCAACTCTGTGAATACCAGCCCAGCAAATAAAACATCTTAACACAACGAAACAAGGGACTCCAGGAAACCCGATTATGCAGCTTTGCCTTCTGATAGGCGTAATTGGTTTGTCCTTGAGAAATAAAGATCAAAACAATTTGTTATGCTTTCCGAGGTGACTGCAATCCGATTTCCAGCACCCTGAGTGCCTTCCCAGGGCATGCACAACCTCCACTGTTCCATCATCCCAAATCTCTGCCACTGCTCCCAAGCCTTGGTGGACAAAGGGCTGATCTGCTCCTCCCATGGTGCTGGGTGCTGCCTTCCTGCCCTGCTCGGCCGAGGAGAGTGGCAGCTGAGTCAGAAGCCTCACACTACACTGGGGGCTTTGTTGCTCCTAATTCATTCCTCCAAGTCCTGGTGGCCCAAAGGGAAGCCAGGCAATTTTAGCCAGCAAGAGGGAGCATTAGGAAAACAGCCCTGCTCACCTCCAAAGGGTTCCCCCAACTGCCATGAGTGAAACCGAAAGGAAAACAAAATAAACTGAGAATTCTTGAGTTAATTATTTTGAATGTAATTGGAAAGGGAAAAAAAAATGATACGTTTGTAGTGAACTAATGTGTTTTTTAACCTCTGTTACCCAATCTAAGTCTGGAATGTGATCCATGTATACCTGCAGTTCAAAGACAAGCAATCTGTTTTTCACAGATCAGACTGCCAGACAGGTGTAGGCTGCTTAGGTCAAACCCAAGCAAGGTTTTTCTCTGTGATTTCTTGTTGCAGTGAGGTAGCTGGGGCAGTATTAGCAGTTCAATGCTTATGAATAAAATACACATAGCTCCCGAGAAGCCAAACACAACAAATCATTTAGAGCTGAGTTTATGCTGCTCAATGATGCAAATGTTACCTTCATTTTAAGGAAGGCAAATACTCCAAAAGCTGAATGGCAGATTTTTACAATCCATACAGAGAAGGAGCACCTCATGCCGAGGCTTAAGCTCATTAATAAATCAATCGAAAGGCAACACCTAAAAAAAAAAAATCCTTAGATGGAAAAAATGATTTCTCAGTAAAGCTCAAAAAAGAATGTTTGCTTTTCAGCCTATTCCAGACTGGAAAAGGGGACCTTTCTTACCAGTGTTTATTTTAAATTTAAAATCAAGGGATTATTTTGCTTTTTTCTTTCAGTTCTATCCATGCAAAAATAAAATTCTACACTAATTATGCTAATTACAATCAAGCCTTCAAACCCCTGGTCCCTTGAAAGCCCTGAAGATTACCTTTGTTCTTATATTATTGGCTCTTAGCAATGAATTGGGAATTTCAGGGGGACTTTTTACTGACAGACAAAGTTAACCAACTCCCTGGACTCCGCAGTGCTGCTGACCCGGTATTAGCAGAGCCAACACCACCCAGAGAGAATTTCACTGTTTCCACAATACAATGCGAATTTCCCAAGAGGAGAGCTTTCTGCAAGTAGCAGAAAAGGGAGAGGAAAAAGGAGAGATGACTAAAAGCATGTTTCAGAATTATTGTAAATGCTTAATGCTGTTATAATCGCCAGGGCAGAGCCAAGATGACAGAGACCATGCAGAGTTATTTGCATATACTGATGTACTTTTAGAGGGGACATGCTCTTTATTTTGATCCAGTTAACGCAATTCTTCCCCCACAAAGCTGTGGATACCTGCCAGCACCATTTATCTCCACTCTCAATTAGGATTTCTGGGCATTATGATGGTATAAATAAGGAACAGGAGAAATGCAAGAATATCCTGGGAAAAGGCACTTTGTTGCAACCTCTCCCAGAGAACACAGCCACTGCTACCTGCACTCTTGCTTGGGCACCTGGGCCAGTCAGTAGCACTCCTCTTACCATTGAATCATTGTGTCTGGAGAATACCTTTAAGATCATTGAGCCCAATCATTTCCCCAGCAGTGCCAAGGCCCCCCCTGCCCCCTGTCCCTCAGCACCACATCTCCAGGGCTTGGAAACCCTCCAGATATGGGGACTCCAGCCCTGCCCTGGGCAGCCTGGGACAGGCCCTGACAACCCGCGGGAAGAAATTGTTCCTAATATCCAATCTAAACCTCCCCGGGCACAACCTTCGGTCGTTTCCTCTCATCCTATCATTTGTTCCTTGGAAGAACAGGCAGACCCCCCCTGGCTCCAGCCTCCTCTCCCCTCAGCCCCTGTGCTCCCCTCAGCCTCCCCTCCCCAGACCGGCTGAGCAGCCCCTGCTCTCCCTTGGACATTCTCTATGTTACAAGCCCACTCTGTCAATTTCTATAAACAATTCAGTTTCACAGCAATTAAACAAGCGAAGGACGCCGGTGCCGACCCACCGCCCCTCAGCCGGGGGTGCTGAGAGGGCCCGGGCGGGCGGCGGGACCCGGGAGTGCCGCTGGGCAGAGCCCGCCCCCTGGCGGAACCACAGACCCACAGCCCGGTACCACAGACCCACAGACCCACAGCCCGGTACCACAGACCCACAGCCCGGTACCACAGACCCACAGACCCACAGCCCGGTACCACAGACCCACAGCCCGGTACCACAGACCCACAGACCCACAGACCCACAGCCCGGTACCACAGACCCACAGCCCGGTACCACAGCCCAGACCCACGGACCCACAGCCCGGTACCACAGACCCACAGACCCACAGCTCGGTACCACAGCCCAGACCCACGGATCCACAGCCCGGATCCACAGCCCGGATCCACGGACCCACAGCCCGGACCCACGGACCCACAGCTCGGTACCACAGCCTGGATACACAGACCCACAGCCCGGTACCACAGCCCAAGCCCTCAGTCACAGCCTGGCTCAGCCCTGCAGGCCCTTCTCTGTCCTCCTAGGCAACCCCCCAAGATATGCCTGGCACCCCAGAAACCCAGGGGATGGATGGATGGATGGATGGATGGATGGATGGATGGATGGAGCAAAGCGGCTCCTCTCTGTTCCTCCTCCTGGATCTCCTCCCTAGGCATCACCTGCTCTCCTCACTGTTCCTCCCCTGAAATCCCCACCAAACAGCTTTGCAATCCCACCAGGCTGCGATTCCCCATCTTGAGTTCACTGTCACTATTTTCTTCCCCAGAAATCTGGCAGTGAACCAACGGAGGGAAAAAACAAACCTGCTATAATTAATGTTCTTGCTGTTCAAATATTTATACAAAGCAAGATAGAGCCGTATGCCTCTGCAGTCTCTTGGATCTGTCCAACCTTCTCAAGCTTTGCAGCCGGTAACAACTTTAATTGATTGCACAGCATTGCCAGCAGCGAGCTGCTGAGGCCACCTCCTCTTCCCTGCCCCCAGCAGAACACCTCAAAGCTCTGCCCTAGGTGAAGCGTACACCTTCCCCAGAGCTCAAAGAGCAGGAAAAAACCTTCTGATGGGAGAAGGATTTGAGGATATTTTTTTCCTGGGCATGGGTTATGAATTTCGTGCTTTGGTGTCTTGCATCATAAATCATGCTAGTTCAGGCAAGGTCCTGGGGAACTGGAGCCTGAGCCAGAAGCAATGAGGCACCCCATGCACCCATCCCCAGGGCTGAAATAATCAAAAGTAAGATAGCATGACATAAGATGCTGCAAGAAGTTACAGGAGATTTGGAAGCCTGTGACCAGTCCCCCTGGTTCCAAGAATATAATCACTTCTGCTACAACAGCGATGAATTCCCAGTCTCTTGCTGACTCCAAAGCTCCTGCCAGTTCACACTAATTTCAGCTCATTTCCCCTATAATTTTGCCTCCTGTTTATTCTGCAGAGGACTGAACAGCACTGAGCCTTTCAGGTGAGCTGCCAAAACAACATGATGCAACACCATACTCTCTGTTACCACCCGCTCCCACAGCTGCTGCCACCCTCCGTACGCTGCGCCTCCGCTCCCTCGTGAGAAGGTAATTTACTGATTAGCTCCCTGGGAAGAGGCTTAACAACAGGATGTGCAACACATCTGTAAAAATTGCATCAACAGCGATGCCAGAGGAGCTCTTCCTTGCCTTGTGTGCTTTGCTCAGGCTGCCTGCAGTAGTTGTGTTGCATGAGTTCATTGCTGAAGAACATGGAACTGTACCATTGTTTAGCTCCATTAGAAAATGTTGCGTTATTTTTATTACTGGCTGCCAAAATTATCATCTTCTAATGAAAGATGTTTCCTTCTCTCATTGATACCCAAAACAACACTGGTCACATCGCTTCTGCTTGCCCTTCAAGGCAAACACTGTGGAATTATGTCCCATCACCTTCAGGACTCTTCCCAGAGCCATGGTCTCTCGCCAGATGTTGCCCCAAGCTCTACTTGTACTATTCCACCACCCAGGCTGCTTAGTCCAAAATCTGGACCCACAGACCAATATTCCAACCTGAATTTAGTGAAGCAACTGATGCCAGCGTTTATTTGTCCTCTTCAGCATTTTGGCACGGTGCTAGTCAGGTAGCAGCAAATGCTGTTTATTACTGAAGTGAAAAGCCTCTTGCAGCCCCACCACCTTTTGCTGGGGAGGGATCCTCTTAACCAGTGATCACTCTGGCATGGCAAAAAAACCACCCAAACCAAACCCCACTTACAGAGCACTAAGTTCTTCTGCAAGAGATTGGTATAGATTTGATGTCATGGTCAGTTAAAATAACCCCAGAAGCCTCAGCTGAAAGACATTATATAGGTGTCAGATGGTATTTGATCGCCAGGCTGTAACAAAAGGCTTTTAGTTTCACTTTACTGATGGGGAAAATGGAAGCTGAGTAATTTCACAGGGCAGCAGCAAGCCAAAGCTGGGCATGGAGTACAGTTGTCCTTAATTAGTGCCCTTCAGACCACAAGGCAAATGTTTCCTGACAGACAGCAAACAACGGGGCTGGGGGAAAGGAACTGAATGGAATGATTTTATCTCCAGTATCCCTGCTTTACCACAGAAATGCAGTCAGTGACAAAGCCACCATCAATACAGGCATTTCTCATATTAGCTACCTCCCAGCAGGAACCCCCAGTGATGAGCAGAAAGGGGCTGCTAGAGTTAACAAGGACACGAAACCCATGAGAACAAAGCCACCTTCCCACCAGAGAGGACAGCACTATGCAGAAGTGCCAGGCTTGTCTAAAAGGAGCAGGAATGTGTATGCTGGTGATGGGACACTCCCCTAGCTCCTAGCCTGAGGAATTGTGCAAATGGGAGGAAAGCATCGATCACTGCATGGGATCCATGGCAGCCTTTCAAACCAAGAAGCAATGGGGAAAACCAAACCGAAACAAACAAAAAACAATGGGTACTTTTTATTTCCTTATGTTCTACAAGGCGAATTGCTGACTTATAATGCCTGAGTTGTTGTGCAACTCAAATGCTTCCAAGCCTACCTCCCTCCCTCCTGCCCCTGTTTCACATGTACTAGTAGGTGGTTTTTGGCTCCCTTTAGCCCACGAGGCCAGGTCTCCTTTCCAGAGGATGCTCCAAGAGGCATCCAGGACTTGTGGTCCTGCTCATACAGATACTTTGGCATGCAGCTTGCTGAGCCCCTGATCCAAGTCTACACAGATGTCCTAATTCTTCCACAGTGTCACTTTTTAAAAAATTTCTGATGATATCTAATTGCACAGTAAGACAGTTGGACTGAAATACCCATGCAAAGCATTCCTTCAGCTTCTGAAACAATCACGGAGAGAAGCAGAGCTCTCTTTACGACAGCTCCCCAAAGCAGAGGGAAATAACCAGAAACATTCGTTCCTCTTTGCAGGGAGGCGGAGGTGACCCGGGGGTAGGGAGGGAAAAAGAGTTGAAACAATCTGCCAGCAGCACAAACTTTGTTCACACTCCAATTCTGGCTCAGATGGGAAGCAGCCAGGAGAAAAAAAAAAAAACACCACCAAAAAACCAGCAAACATTAAGAGACAAGGAAGCTGTTCTCATGCTTATAGTGACTTCTGAGACAGCATCCCCCACCTCCTGTAATGCTGGGATGAACACAGGAAATCAGAGCACTCTTGTTTGACAAGACTTTTACAAAGAATTCTGTGCAAAATCTCTGACTCAAACAGTTTGTCAGATCCTGCAGATACCATGCAAGGGAGCTCTATGGAGAAGAACAAATTGGCATAAAAAATGGACACAGTGGACAAAAGCCTTTCAAGTTTCAAGTCCCAAACAACGAAAGGTCTGTTTTATTGATCTTCTGCAAATTATGAGTGCCACATACACTGTAAGAAGCTTCCAGCCTGATACCAGAGGAGTTAAAAAAAGAAGAAAAAGTCTACCAGGAACAGTGTGTGTGCAAAGCCAGGCTGTGGGCTGCTGGAGCTGTCAGGACTCGGGTGAGGAATGCCGGCAGAGGGCTCGCCCGAGCCAGGGAAACACCACATGAGCTCACAGGCGAGGTAGTGAAGATGCAATAAACTGCACATCCTTCCTCCCCTGACACTGTTAACAGCTCAGTTGCAAAACAGTTAAACCACAAGGCTGCTTGCCCACTTGCCACACCAGCACCCTTCTGCACCAGCTCCTCTCTGGCACATGCTGCCAGGTGCAGGAGCTCTCCCAGGCTGCTGCACACCTTGGGCAGCTCGTGGGCTGGTGACCCAGGTCTGGGATTGCCCCTGGATGAGCTCAAACTTTGGTTTGCACTGGTGGGGACATTATGAAAGCAGCACACCCACCCTCCTCAGGATGGACATGAGTGACACTGTGCAGAGCAGCAGGTGACACAGGCCTCCCACTGCTCCTTATTCCTGTGCCAAGGTGCCCCCTGCATGGTTTACTGCAGGTGCCACCAAGTGTTGATATTTAGATAGACTAGTGTTGACAAAATCATCCAGGTGAGACATGTAAGAATTAATATTTATGTCTGAAGGGGGAACATGTTCTGAACACCAGCAGAACAAAGCTCATACGTGCAGACTTCATGTCAACACGGTGCTTTGCAGAGGCACCCACGGCTCAGAGGAAGCCAGACAGACACTTTGATGTGGCTCTCCAAGAGCTGTGATGAGCACATCTCCTCAGCAGAGCCTATTAGACCAACAAAGTGCCTTTTTAATTTAGTAACAGAGTTTCCAGGGCTCAAGACAGTTCACCTGAACAACTGTGCACATACAGCCTTGAATGTTTGGGGCTAGGGTTCACCAGGCAGAAGCAGGACTGGCTGGCAAATGATTTCCTGTGAATAATACAGGTGTCTGCAGCAAGTCTGAAGGAAGACAGGATATCAAGCTCAGTGCTGCAGTGTTGCTTCTGAATTTCCCTTAGCATCTCCATACTTTGACACCACCACCCCAGCTATTCACCCAGAAAACAGAGAAAAGGATACACTCACCTGCTCTCATTATCCAGAAACACGGAACTAGTGCTTTTCCCAAGGGCTTCACTAATGGGAGAGAGGCAGAAGGGGGAAGAGAAGGCATCGGAATCAGAGTCAAAAGTACTGTCCCTGCTCACGTCATCAGCAGACAGCTCCAGGGAGCCCTCATCCTCCCCAGGCTCTGGCCTGCAGTCCAGACCTTCCTCCGACCCCTCCATCACCAGCTCTGCCCTGTTCTGCTCCTCCTGGGAGCTGATTGTCGAGAGGATTCCTGAGTCACTGCGGGCAGGCGGGGGGGACTGCCGGGGGCCCTGGGACAGCTTCTCCCCTTCCGAAGGGGGACAGCTGATGTAAGCCACATCTTTCACCAGCTGTGACACGCTCAGGATGTCCTCTCCTTTCAGGATCGCTGCCCCCCCCTGCTCTGCAGGGGAAGCTGAGCCCAGGACACTGAATCCCTGAGCCTGGCGGCCGCGCTTGCGGGGAGCTCTGCGGACGGGAGAGCCCTCGGGGGTAACGTAGCGCAGAGCTTCCTCGTCCTGACGCTGGATGCGGGAGTTGGGCACCCAGGCGAGGATGAGCGTGGTCCCCAGGAGCTCATCCTTCTCCGTGTACAAGCACAGGTAGCCTTGGGGAGAGCAGAGGTGGCATCAGTTATGACACAGCTTTATTCTTAGGGAACTGTCTAAGCCTGAGACCTGCCCCCCGCTTCACCTCCCTTACACATGGGCAAAGCAAACCCTGTAATTTGACAGAAGATAATTCTGCCAAATGAACTGTGGAGTGGTCAGCATTAATCAGTATTTACAATTAATTTCAAGTCTGCATACGGAGCATGCATACTTTAGAAGAGTCTAAATTCCCTCTGGCTTAAAGTGGAGATGGGAATGACATGCTAATACTTCAACTTCCTGTATGGATTACTGAACAAGAGTAAATTCTGAAATATACTGCTACATGAAAAACTTCTACTGTTTGTTAGTTAAACAACTTCAAGTGCCAGACAAACAATTCTTTCTCAAAAATATTTACCTTTGTGTAGCTAATGGGCTACAGCTTTCATGGAAAGCAAATATAAAAAAAAAAGTGTCATACACACAGGAAGGGAAGTGGGGGTCAATGTTCACAGAATAATTACTTTTGTGAAGCTAAGCCAGTAGCCACAGCTCTTTTTGATGAAAACATGAAAGAGAGCAGTAACAGATGAGAATAAAGGGAGAGAGCAGTATTTATCTTCATTGACTCCAGTGCATGCAGCCACAATCAGGTTTTCTTTCTTTCCCCTTTACCAGTGGCTGTTGAGGCCTCTCTAGCAATGAGAGTCACAAGAGGATACTTGGCTTTCCTGAACAACACATGTAGTTTACAGAGCAACAGAACTTGCTGTCCTCAAGTGACAACTGTCCATCTTCTGGCAATACAAAAGGTCTTATTAAAACAGATAAATTGACACTAGACCAGAAGAGAAAAGAGAAATATCATCAATTTTCCTATTCAAAGAGCTGTTGGATCAGCTTGTGGAAGGCTTTGCTTCATCCCCCATGAGTTTGCTTTGCCCTGTCCACCACTCTTCATTCTTTAGAGCCCAAAATGTAGAACTTGATCCAAACACACAGTGAATGAGCAGTGTCTGCATCACCTGGATGGTGCTCCCCGATGCTCTGCAGCAGCTCAGGAGGGTGGACACAGACATTGTTCTTGGAGTAGATAATCTCCCCATCAAGTATGGAAGGTGAAGCACTGCCACCACCAGGATTCAAGGTCAGGAGGTCAGAAGCTTTCGAAGAGGCACGTCGAAGGAGTCGCCCCAGAGACATCGCCAAGGAAATGCTTCCATTATCTGTCAGCTTTAATCAGAAGCCAAATTCAGAAGATCTGCCAAGAAAGAGGAAATAATAGTGTTAGAACAAATATAACAACAGCACAGCACATTTACTGCTGAGAAGGATGAGGTTTCTCATGGACTGCTGCATCAATCCTACAACTCGAGGCAGAGCCTTCACATGCTCTGGATCTGTAACATCACCTCTATGTTTTAAAGACACTGAATTACAGAATTCCACGATTATTTTTTCTCTGCAACAAAGAAATACGAAGGCAAGAAAAAAACCACTTTAACAGTTACTGTGTGGAAGAAACAGAAAAGTAATGCTTGTCACTGAAAACTGCCCATTAAGGGAACAGCTCAGCAGCACAGAGCTGCTTGATGTATCACTGTCCTGGAGATGTCAGAGAGAGTCAGAGTAGACCCCTGGAGGATTCCTTCACCACAGAAAAACTGCTGAGACTAAAACATTAAATAAAGGGCAGCTGCTTTTTTCATACTAAGCACTGCTCTCCAAAAAAACATGAGTCAAAACAAGTTCATCTTCTGCTTACCAATTTTTTGCATAATCCTGCTGTCCATCTGGGGGCTTGAGGTTGCAGTTTTGTTTTGTCTTGGTTTTTGAGCAGTGATGGTTAAATAGAGCTTTTTCAGAGATAAGAGACCCATATCAACAGAGTGGGCTGATACAAATGGCAGACTATGGCACGCCAACCCAAAGCAAGTATCTCTTCTGTCAAGAGGTAACTTTACCTAACTGTGGAGGATGATCCCCAGGTGATCACTGAGTAAGTGTTGTACTCATATGAAACATGCTTCTCAACAGGGGTGTTGATAAGGAGCTCTGCAGTGACTCCAGTGGGGTCATCCCAGCTACAGGCTATTCAGCAAATGGATCAGGAAGATGACTTCATGTGTTGAAACAGCAGGTGGGTCTTGGTCAAAGCAATCCCACAGAAAGCCCAACACAACTCCAGGCAGGGCAGGTTCTGCTTGCTGCTGCTGTCCCCAGCTGGGCAGCAGACCTTCAGGAGAACAGGAGCTTCTGTTCTGCCAAAGGTACACCAGGAGAGGAAACACTGACTTCTGTTGCTTTGAATTCACACATTTATGTGCCCATGAACAGGCTGGTCTGACCCAGCAGGCACCACACATTGCCATGGTGCCAGGCTCAGGGGCAGCACGTGGTGAGGTCAGCTCCGTGTGTTCCCAGTGAGAAGTCCCACACCAGGGTCTGCAGAGCACCCAGCAGGGTGGGCAGAAAGAAAAGAAGGCAGCTCCAGCTTCTACTGTCAGGGGTATTGTAGGCAGGAGGCATTTAGGGGCCTAAAGCAAACATGGTCAAACACTGAGTAGCCCTGATTTCTTTAAGCCTGGTTTTTAATGGTATCTCCAGACAAATGAGCAAATTCCCCCCAAAAAAGAGTATTTTTCATATTAATCTTCTATTTAACTCCTGATCTGAAGGGATTCTTTTCAATGAGGCAGAGACAACCCACCTCTCCAAAAGCTGAAGCACTGAATTAGCTGATAAGCTCTTGCTGAGTGCCAATATTTATTAAGCACACACACATTTTTTTCTCCCACACATCAACTGCCACCACTGAAAATCTTTGCTCCATCTACTAGGTCTGTTCACACAGCCCCTGGCTGCTCTCCCAGGCAATGCTACATGAGAGCTCAGAAACAGGCTGAGGAGCCAACTCCTGAAATCACCCCAGGAGCCTCTTCCCAGGAGCCTGACCAGTTCCAGCCCACAGCATCTCAAATAATGCCAGCTGCTCACCTCCCGTAGCAATGCCCTTCCCCTCCTCACAAACTGATGAACAACAAAATCCTGTTTGCCTTGGCAGATCACACCCTCACCTTGGCAGACACTGCTGGACCAAATGTTGCTGCCTCCGGTTGCACAAGATTCCTGTATTCCAGCAAAGGAGGGCAATGCAGGGCTCCTGCCCGGGCTGACACAGGCTCCAAAAAGCACTGGTCCTGGTGTGTGCAGTGCACACTGACACCAGAGCAGCTCACCAGCACACGACAAGGCTTCTCTCACAAATCACTTTTGCCCACGGAAGCACACGACAGCCTGAGCTTCGGGGTTGGCTGCAGCTGACAAGTCACACCACTGAGGTCCTGTGACTCCAAAGGCAAATTGGTGTGCACGAGTTTAATAGCTTTACAGGGAAAAAAAGCCAAGCTACAGGGCTCTTGAAGAGAAACACGAGACCTACAGCATGTCTAGGCACAGAGGAGAAACAAAAGCTGTCAAACATCAGCACCAAATTTAAGCATGAGATGCCTGAAGCGAGAAAAATGCAACAGGCTTTTTTGTTTTGGTTTGGTTTTTTCCTTTTAGTAGCCTACATTAATTTTACATACTTAAGGAGTACAAAGTCATTGTGGGAAGGTCTCACACACTGTATAAGTCCCTGAGTCCCTGCTTCCTCCTCCCCTGGGAGCAAATGCTGGGTGTGCATCTCTGGTAGCACAAGGTTACAGTGTGCTGGAAGGCAGAGACCAGAGAGGGAATTACAGGAGCCCAGAAGTCAGGACTTACAGCTTCTTTCCAGTCCTCTAACTGGATTTTCTGTGCAACTCTCAGCTAATCACTCACTTGATCTATACCTCTCTCTGTGTATGTGAGAGCCCTTGTAATGACCTTCCCTTTGTATTTCAATACCTCTACATTAGGGGGGAAAAAAAAACAACAAAAAAGGCTTTTAAAACTACTAGCTATTAGCTGGAGCTATTGCAGATTACCAAGCCAAACCAGGGAAAAAAGTTTACCATAGGGAGCCATTCTAAAGTCATTCCATTTCAGGAGAGCATTATCTAGGTCACCAAAAAGTCTTTGATGAAAACGCTGCCAGTGCAGTGGTGGCACAGAGAGCAGAGAGCAAAGGCAGAGCCAGGGCTGAGATCCCACCACTCACACAACTCCAATTCCAGGCACTTCAGTGGGATGGATTTTGCTCATCTCAGATGAGAAGGTAAAAAAGGGACAGCAGACTGAATGCTATGGGGTTTGTGACTCAGAGATAAAAAGGGAAAGGGAACGCTCTTATCAGAGCCTGCCTGCTGCTCCCTGCCACACCTGCCTAGACAGAAAAAAAGCAAACAAAAAACTATACACCCCTCCAGCAATAAAAGTCAAACTGCAACACACGCTTTAGTGCTGAAAAATTACTTGTGCCACATGTCTTTCCATCCCAAGATTAAACACCATTTCATATTACTTAACTGCAGTGCTTGTGCAGCAGGCAACACTTTCATGGCTTTTTATTTCCAGCATCCTGGAGCCATGGCCTGATAACACTCACAGTATCAGATCCCTAACTATCAGCAACTAAAATATCCCAGGAGCCAGGTTTCACAGCTGAACTGATGAACCAGCTGCAAAATCTTCTGACTGATGCTTTGAAGAAGTCTCCTTTTCCCCTGCCACAGGCTGGGCTGTGCCTCCTTTCCTTCTTGCTGGCCCGACAGGGAAAGCCATGCTCTGCCCCATCCCACTCTCAGCTTTACACCAACCACACAGTAAAACATACAGAATAAACTTGGATATTCAGCAAATCCAACACCGGGTCAAAAAAGCAGCTTTCAGAGACTTCTCTGTTTTTAACTAAGTTATAAGCAGAACAAGAACGAGCTCTTCAAAGCTAACAAGCCTAAAGCTTTCTACAAAACCAGCAGTGAGCCAGAGATCTTTATCCTGAGCTATCCAGATCTTAACATTTCTACTATTTTATCTTAAAAGATCTTTAATTTTTCTTCCTTCCTATTCAGAGTGGCAACTAAGAACACAATACCTTTGCAAGAGAAGCTACCCCTCCGAGAGCAGAGAAGACAGGCAGAGCTGAGGGAGGAAGGAGCAGAGTTATTTTACGGAGTGTCAGCAGCACAGTGAGCGATACATCACACCTAACCCTGCCCCGGGGCCAGCCAGCAGATTATAGCCCAGGATTCCGACCATCCATCTTCACGTCTCTGCCGGTAACTGAGCTCAGCAAAGGACGAGGGCGAGAGATGCGGGGGTAACCCGAGCAGAACCCGCCAGAGGCCAGGACATCATCAGAACATCCTGACTGTCCGGAGCCACTCGGAATGGCCGCAGATGAAGTTTGGGAAGTGTTTTGGGTTCATCACACCGACCGCCCCGGGGGCTCCGAGCACCATCCCCACCACCCCCGGCACGGGGCTCTGCGGAGCGGGGCGAGGGTGTGCAGGAAGGGCAGACAAAGAGGGGGATAAAGCCCCCGGGGCAGGACAGCGGGCTGGCTCCTCCCCGGGGCACGAACCCGTGTGACAGTGACACGCGTGAGGAGCAGCTGCCCCGCGGGCCCAGGTGTGCTGGGACAGCCGAGTCCCCGCTGCCGCCCGCCCCTCCCCCGGCCCCGGCCCCACCGCTCAACGCGTCCCTTGCGACCGACGCCCCCCGCGGCCCCGGCGCTTTCACCGGCACAGACGAACGCGGGGAAACTTCTGGCGGCTCCCGCGGCTGGACGGCCCTGGGCGGGCTCCGAGCAGCTGCCCCCCCGCGCCCCACCGGGCCCCGCTCCGCCCGGCCCGGCCCGGCCCAGCCCCACGGGGTGCGCCCGCCCCCGGCCCCGCCCCGCCCCGCCCGCCGCCGGCGTGACCCGGGGGTGCCCGGCAGCCGCCTGTGCCCGGGGAGGGCGGGCGGGGATCCCCCAGCTCCGGCACGCCCCGCCCGCACCCCGGCCCCCAGCGCCGTTACCTGCTGCCCCGCCCCGGGGCTGGCGCGGCCATGGCTGCCGGGGCTGTCCCGGTCCCGGTGGGCTGAGGGAGCTGTGCTGGAGGTGGTGCGGATGGGCCCCCCCCCGCCTTCCCCTCACGGCCTGAGGTGGTGCCGCCCGATCCCCCCCAGACTCCCCCCCCCCCCCCGCGGGCTGAGGTGGTGCCGCCCGCCCCCCACGTGACCGGGTGTTGCCGCGTCGCCTGGCAACGGGGAGATGGCGGAGCCGGTGAGTGCGGGGCTGGGCCCGGGATGGGCCTGGCCGCCCCCCGGCCACCCCTCCGACCCCCCCGGCCTCCGGGTGCCTCTGCCCAGCCCCGCGGCGGAGGGGCGGCCTGCAGTGAACGGCTCCGAAGCTCTGGGCCGGTCCTCACTCTCTTCTCTCTCTGTCCTGCGGGCTGCTCTGGTTGCAGGCACAGGACAGCCGCAGCACCATGGAGGAGCCCCCCGGGGCCGCAGCGGAAGGGTCTGGGGTGCAATTCGGCTCCGCGGAACGGGATGCGGTCAGAGTTCCCTCGCATCTTGCTATGGAGGTGATTTCCTTTGAAACGTTCACAGGACAGCCCGTTCCGTGCATTCCCTACCTGCCCATGGAAGCAGTTTCAGTAGGAAGAAGTAAAGCAAGCAGTTCTTGCAGTCTTTGCCTGTGTGTAAAATTGTACTTCAAATTCTCCTGGGGCAGTTTTACTGCCACAAACACAAAACCAATCGGAACTGGAACAGGGAGAAGTTAACTGGTCAAGCACAAAGTATTAAAAAGGTCTGAAAAAAATGGAGAGACTCCTTTGTTGTGTTGCATATGTGTGGAGTTTCTTTTGTAAGGAGTGCCACAACTTTGCCAGTGTAGCTTTGAGCCTGTTTCAGGGCAAGGCTCTCTTGATTCTTTGTTGGCATTGTTCATGTGTCATGAGGACAGCAGTAAGCTGATTTTTAGGGGCAAATAGATTGAAAAGTTGTTTCAGGTGATGGATTTTGTTTTTCAGGAAGAATCTCCAGGGACTTTCCCAGACAAAGTGGCATTAGACAGTTGCCCTCCTGAACTGGGTGACATGGAGCAGCCAGTAACAGGCAGAGGAAACCCTTCCCCTCCTTCAGGGGCTCCTCCACAGGAATCTGGGTTGTCACAGGAGCTGAGCAGCTACACTGAGTCAGGTATCATTTGGTTTCTTATTAAAAGTACAATACTTGTTACTGTCTGTCAAGTGCAGTTTCTAGTTTTCTCCCTTTCTGATCATTGTTAACCCACCTGGAGGCACAATGCTATGAAATCTGAGCCTTTATCTTTTGTTGGGAGGGCTGGGGTAACATTGGAGAACCCATTCCTCTCTATTCAGGGTCTGCCTTTGAGCAATTCGGTCACCTTACTGCTGGTGAGCATGGTGAGCAAAGATGGGAAAAGAAATGGCAGCAGCATGGAGCTGAGGAAAATGAAAAAAGCAGAAGAAAAGAAACCACTGAAGAGAGAGAACTGGTTGTCTTGGATCCAGAGCATGTGAGGAGTCCTCAAATCTTCTCTCTCTTCTTTGCAGACTTGCTATTTTTATCCACATAAAACGTGTGAGGTGAACATTGCAGAGGCTCAGCTGTATGCTAAAACTGCTTGCTTAAAAATAGCTTTTGCAAAAATAGTAACTGCAGCATGTGTCTGCTCCCTCAGTGTAACCCAAACACTGCAGGTTCGGGGGTGAGCAGAGCAGTGGTGTCCTGAAAGAGCAGTAGAGTGAATGGATGGGATCTCAGCTGTGGCTCTTCCAAGATGTTTCTGACTTTCAAATATTCTCAGCAATCATTTGCTGATGTCAGCACATACCCGGGCTGTAACTCTTCTCACTTGTTACACTGAATGTAGCTAAAATAAGAACACAAGCATCTATGGCAGAAAATAGGATGTTTTATTTAATAGGGGGAATAACAGTAAGGTTTCTCTGACATTTATTTACAAATGTATGTTAACAGTATGTTAAAGTTTATCAATGCTGTTCTTCTTTGCAGCCTCTGATGAGAAGATTTCAGGCAGCCCTGAAGAATTACCTTACTAAGCAGATGGAAAAAGTGACCCTAGATCTTCAGGAACTGGTATATGACAGCATTCTTTTTTGCCTTCCCACAGCAGCTCCCCCATGTCCAAGGGAGGGAGACAGTCTTCCTTTTTCTGAAGAGAGACAGCTGATTCCTCTTGTGTTTGCAGAGGACAGCAACAAAGAAGGGCAAAGCAGAGAGGGAAGAGCTCGGGGTGATCCTGTATGGAGCACAGCAGCAGCTGGCCAGGCTGCAGATGGAGCTGGAGAAAAGCCATGACCACCATGCTCAGATGGCTACAGCACGCCAGCAGCTGGAAGAGGAACTGCAAGGCCTCAGGCTTACTCACAAGAAAATGTGTCAGAACACAGATGATGAACGCAAGAAAGGTGACTGAGGCAGTCCTTGTAATATTTCCTAATTCTAGGAAATGCAGAGAAATGAGTTTGAATGTAAGTCAAGCACTGGGTTGAAAAATACATCAGGAATATGTAAATAATTGTAAATATAGACCATGTTACTGCATAGTAATTCTAAGAAGGTCTTTAGGACTAAAGCATAAACTCCTTGATAAATGTTGTTTTTTTTTTCTTCTGCCTCCCTAGTTTCTGCAATGCAGACCCAGATTGAAAACTTGGCCTTGCATCTCTTCTACATGCAGAATGTGGAGCAGGATATGCAGCATAATATTTTACTGATGAAACGGTCAACAAAGAAGGCTGAGGCAGAGAAGTTCCAGGCTGAGATGGAAAAGAAAAAACAGGTATCAAGTATAACTGCTTTAAAGTAAATAAATACAGGTGACAGTTATTGGTGAGTCGTAGAGGAGGTCTGCCTTGTCAGAAGGAAGGTTGTGTCTGTATATCACAGAATGCATGGGGATATTTTTCCCAAATAATTGAAAAAAAACCCAACCCCATAGGCTTTTCTAAGAATGAGAAGAATCCCCACCAGCAGGATAGGGGCATGTACTGCCCAAAAGTTGTTGGCAAGCCTTCTCATAGTAGGCTCACTCAAGCAGAAGAGGTGTGGAGACCAAGATATTTAGAAAAGAACTGTTGTATATTGCAGTCTCGAGAATTATTCCGAGTCCCAGCGAGTTTCACAATGCACTGAGAACTTGGGAGAAGAGCTGAGCAGGTTGGTGTGCTGGAGCTCCCTCTGCTGCAGAATTGCACGCAAGCGGCTGAAGCCGAGTGGATTTAGGTGGTTTTTAACAAAGGGTTTTAAAACAGAAATTATCAAGAATCCCGGCTGCCGGAGAGGTGGCACTGCATAAATCGTGCTGCCAGGAATAAGTGTTGCTTCAGAGCTGGAGTGCTGATTTACTGCTGCAAATGGAATTATTTTTTAAAAAATCATCAGAGAAGGTCTCATTCTTTTGAAAGTTGCCAGTGCTGCACTGATGGGTCATTTGTATACGGATGGAAAAGTTTCTGTAGGAATCAAGTCTAATCCAGCTGCCAATTTAATCCCCTTTCTAGCCTCTGTTACTTGTGTAGAATATAGTTGGTTAAGACTCAGCTTCTGTTACTCATCCTGAACTGCTGGGCTCTGACTCTTTAGGATCTTCTAGTAGACCGTTTAACAAGAAAATCCTATGAACTGCAAGAGCAAATTGCACTGTTTGAAGCTCAGCTTGTGGCCCAAGCAGAGGACACAAAAGCAACTCGGCAAGCAGCAAATGAGGTAGGAAGGTACTTTTTCACTTCTGGTTAATATTTCCTTCCAGAAGGACTGACCACGTTGGCTCATGCTCACATGGTGTGTACAGTCTAGGCCAGAGCTGTATGGCTCATTCCTGTCTGCAGGAATGAGGACTTTTTTTTTTTTTCTTTTTTTCCTTTCTTTGCCTTTAAAAATTGCCTGTAAAACCTTCTCAGCATTTTTTTTCTTGGAGACCTATTCTCTGTCATCTGGAGTGTAGATAAACCAAACACATTAATGGAAGCTGTTCCTGCCCAAAATATGATGAAGAAACATATTGCATTGTAACATGAATTTGTTTTTTCAGCCTAGTATAGGGTCATCCTGTCCACCAATTCTCTCTTCTCTAGGCTTGTATGGAGATCCAGGCTATTAACATGGAGAAAAAACGATTGATGGGCCACTGGAATAGCAGCTTGGCTGGAATGAAGCAAAGAGATGAGGCCTATAATGCTGCACAGGAGTTGCTGAGGTTTGGTATCTGAACACAGCCCCAGGAGTGACCTCAAATAATGCAGACAGGAAGGATTTTAAAATGGGCAGGATGTCTTCTGTCAAGTTTATTACTGTATGGGCAGGATATGTCAGGCAGAATATGTTTGCTGCTGTAAAGCACATAATAAGGTTAAAGGAGAAGAGCAAGAGTTCTTTGTTACTGTTTTCTTTATCCAAAGCACAACTCTCCCTCAAAATGTGTTTTTTTTAGAAAGCTGTTTGGAGTTTTTCTATTCATATTTAATTTCTTTTTAAAAGAGTTCCTTTACCTTTGCAGCAAACATTTCCTTTTAAATCTTAATGCCTTCATCCATCTTCTGATGACTCTGCACTGTCACTGCACACAGGCCTTTGTGAAACTCCTCCTTCTTGCTCAGTTGTGGCTGCAACAGCATGTTTGAAAGAGGAACCTTTAGACCTCTGTCCTGCACATGAATTGATCCCTGTGATGATTTTCCATCCTCTTTTTTGCCTCTTCAGCAAATACAGAGATGACCTCAAGTCCCTAGAAATGGACATCCAGGGCTGTAGGAAGTCGATCAGGAAGGAGGAGGAGAAGAATGAGTTGCTTGTCTCCACCCTGAACCGTTCACAGAATGATGCCAACACGACCAAGAAGCTGATTGCCCAGTGCCTTTCAAAGCAGGAGGCTTTGAAGGTTGAATCTGTCACCTATGTTCGTGTTCTCCAGGAGACAGAGCAGGCCCTCAACAGAACCAAGATGGTGAGAAGAGTCCATGGAAGCACAACTCTTTTTAAATTGGACCATGGGTGTTTAAAACCCTTCCCCGAGCAGTTGTAGTGATCTTGTCTCTGTTTTCCCTTTTAGGACCAAGCTGCTCATCTGAATGAGTTGCTGTCCATCAGGAAGGACATTGAGAAAGAGACTGATGCCAAAGAGCAGATGGAGAATGAAATCATGGCAAAGCTTCAGGACCAGATGATGTCCAGCAAAGCCATAAAGCACTTCTCACAGCTGGCTGCAAAGCTTCGCAGGAGAATAACAGATCTGGTATGGTACTGCTTCTGCCTGGGGGCAGGGGAAGGAAACTGTCTTGAGCAGTTTCACAAGCGTGTGGTGTCAGTGTCCTCAGTCTGCTTTTCAGGTCTGCAGTGGAAACTGCTGAGTTTACAGCTTCAGTTTGGTTTTTCCAGTGATCTTACTGCAGGATTCTGGTGTGTGTGAGAGAGCTGGGCCAGAAAGACCTGACACAGAACATACAGTTCTTTCTCAGCCCCCTGACTCCTGTGCTTTGATAAGTGACCACTGCTAATCAATGAGTTGCTGGTGGTGATTGTTGTTTGTTTTCTGTCTGTTGATATTCCTAGGAGATGCATTTTTCCAAAGTTGAGAATGATACTGCTCAGGTTATTCTGAATGCAACTCATACCAACTCCAGGCTGACAATTCTCCAAAAAACACTTTGTGAGCTGGACAAGGAAGTAAAGGATGTCCATGATCTGATCAAGCACAGTGAGAGTGAAATTGCAAAGTATAATGTCCAGATTGAGAACAAGCAAGTGGTCATCAGCCAGTACAACAAGAGGTTGGAGACTCTTCTTTCCCAGCAGGGAGTATGTACCTTTACATTTCAGTCCAAAACTTGGTTTTATTCTTTGTGGTGACCACAGGTGCCCTTGATAAATATGACTGCCTGGATTGTTAAACCTCTCAGGCATCAGTATTGTGATTGAAAAACTGCAATAGTTAATGTCAATGTTTACATTTGCCAGGCAGTTGTTAATCCGTGTGTAGAGGAGCTGGTGCTAGGGAATTGTGAAACAAGGGTGTGCCTAGCACAGATTCCTGCAGGGAGTTGTCTTCACCTGACAGAAATGTTGGATGACTCCAGTACTCTGGGAGTAAACAGGATCTGCAAAGACTGATGAGGGGAGAGTGGAAAAGGCAGAGTGGCTTGCTGGCTGTCCCCATTCAGATGATGGCCAGATCTGTGCCTACCACTGCCAGCAAGAGTTTTGTGGATACCAATGTGAAAATGAGTACTGTGGCTTTTGAATGTCCAGATGTAGCTGTTGTAAGAGCTTAAGAGGCCCTCACCACACAGAGAACCTTCTGGGCTTCTGTTGCAGTTATTCCTGTGAGGTCAGGAATTACTGGTCTCATTGAGCACATGGGAAATGGATGCAGAAAGTAACTTACAAAATTCCAGTATGGTTGAAGTATTTAGTAGACAACTCAGGAGCTGGTCCAGCCTTCTGCAGTGATGGCTATGAATGAACAGGTCCTCCAGCAGCTTCTGCCCGACTGATCCCAAACTTTGCCCTGGTACAGGGGCAAGAACTGGGACCACTGGAAATTGAGATCAAAAGGCTGACCAAGCAGACAGAAGAATGTAATTCCGAGGTGCTGACACTGCAGAAGTATTGGCTCAGTCTGCAGAAAGAGCTGGTGAAGTTAACACACGAGCGGGAGGAACAAATCTCCTCCTTGGATATGTTAAAGAAACAACTCACAATAATGCAGCAGAAGAAAGTGCGCACTGAGAGTAAGTCAACTGGGGGCTTGTGGAAAAATGTCCTGGCTGGGTCTGTGGGACATGGGTGGCTCCTCATGCATGCAGTGTTGTCTGGTCTAATAGCAGTTTGTCACACCTTGCCTGTGTTCAGCCCAGTGCTCCTGGGAATTACAAAACTTTCTTCTGTTCACCTGTAGATGAAATTCAGCAGGAAACAAAAGAACAGAAAGACATTGAACGTCACATGAAGAACATGTCAAATGACTTGATAAGGCTGAATGTGTTGATCAACAAGAATAACAGCAGCTTCGAGGAGCTGCAGTGTGGCAACATTATCACAGAGAATGAGTTTTTACGCTCTCTCAAGGTACTTGACATCTCATTTCCAGGTCTCAACTTCCTATGGAGATCAGAGGTGATCAGTGATTCTGTAAAACTTCCTGAGTCTGACAATGTTGTATTGGTTTATCCTTCCCAAACCTAGGCAGCAGAAAAAGAATCAATTGAGATGCAGGAGAAGCACAGTCAACTGACTGAGGAGAAGGAAAGACTCCTGAACAGCCTGCTGGAAGCAGAGTAGGTACCAGAGAGATTCTTGCTTTTTGCCACAGTCTTTGAGCTTTCATAGGTGTGTCCATGTTACCTTTCTTCTCATCAAACTGAACCAGCACCAGCAAATGTGCTTGTGTCCTTGGAGAAGGTGAAAAGGAGTTTAACCAATTTCTGAAATGCACAAACTGAAAGGTGCTTCACCCATCTCTGGAACGAGCAAGAACTGAGAGGGTGTTGGCTTTAACAATTCCAGCTTGTGCTCGATGTTGTCAAGGTCTGTAAGGGAGGCTCTCCACGGTGTCTCCTCTGTCCAGAGCTCAGAGGGAGTGTGCTGCTCGGGGCAATTAATGGGAGTCCATCAGCCCCCTGTCAGTCTGGAGTCACTTGTTTTTACAGTCATTGTGCCATTCCCTATGTTGCAGAGCTTTCTGTCTGATTTCAAGCTGCTTTCTCACTGCCCTTTTACATGTCCTATGTGCAAATTCTTTGTTTCTGCTGAACCAGCTCTGGGTTCAGAGTCACCTTGGGAGTGTGCTGCCACTGCCACACGGAGTGAGCATCCTTGCTGTTGTGTACAGAGGCACCACTTTCCCTTTCTGTCATTGAAGGCACCAGATCATGCTCTGGGAGAGGAAGATCCAGCTGACAAAGGAGATGCGTGCAGCGGTGGACTTTGAGACGGGACAAGGTGAAGTCCAAGCTATGAGGATGGAGATTCATAGGATGCAAGTAAGGCACTGGGGAAGAGGACTGAGGAGGGGAAGTGGCACACAACGTATTCAGCTTTGGAGTTGCTGAAACGTAAAGCAGGGGTTGAGAAACAGGCTGGAGAAGTAGCTTCTTCAAGGCCAGAACAGCACTGGAAATCTTAGCACCATGCAGATAGATTGAGTTGAATCCATCCAGTGTACAGACACCTTCCAGGTTCCTCGTGCTGCAGCCGAATCAAGGTGTGCCAGAGAAATGTATTTACAGTGTACTGTGTCTGATGCCTTGTTCTGTGACCCCAATTTATTAGCAACAACATGTTGATTACTAAGTGCTTCTTCATCTTAATCACTGGTTAGGGAAGTCTTCTGGCAAAACAACTCTTTCCTTTCATTCTCGGGATACTTTTGCTCTTCTGTTTTTGCTATTGCTAGTAAGTTTTAGTGAAACATTTTGAAGATTACTTTAAATGAGTTGATAATGCAGCCCTCTGCCTTCCAGATCCACACAGGGCAAAACAGGTTGGGATTTAGAGCAAATGTGGGTTGCCAAGGCTGATGTGTCACATGTCTGGTTCATGTTGATGGGATGTGCCACACGGGAAACTTCAGTTCGGTGCCATTTGCAAACATTCATTACTTTCAGCCTTTTTTTATCTCAATCAACGGCAGATCCGCTATGGGCAGCTGATGAAGCAGCAGGAGAAGATGATTCGTGATATGGAGGCATCTGTTGCTCGTAGGGAGGCGATAGCGATTCGTGGAGAGGGTCAGAACAAAACAGATAAGAAACGTGTCACCAAGAGTGACTGCCACCGCAAGATAGAGGAGCTGAGAAAGAAGATCAGTGAAACCCAGCAGGTGAGCAAGGGAAGCAGGAGCTGCCAGAGGTCACCTAGGCTGGGATTTGCACCAGCACTCAGCACAGGACACGGGGTGTCAGGACGCAGACCCTGCCCCAGCACACCACAAAAAATTATTTCTGGAAAGATGGGTGGGAATGTAGCTGAACAGAAGAACTAGAGTTTGCCATTTCCTTCTCTTCTGTTTACTAGAACACTCAAGACTGCAACAAAACCATCCTGGAGCTGGAGAGCACCCAGGCCTCCCTTAGTGCCTCTGTCTTGGAGAAGCAGCGAGAACTGCATGAGCTGCAGGCTGGGAATGATGGCCTCGATTCTGACATAGAATGTCTTCAGAACAAGAAACGATGGGTGAGCACACAATATTCAACTGGAAACATCAGCCTGAAGGACTGTGTTTATGTCTGGAAATTATCTAGTAACATTTGTCCTTCATGAGTGATAGATGGCTACTTGTGTTACAGACTTGAGAGCCAGCTCGAGGTCTTGAATGCCCTCCTGCCAGGTTTTTAAGTTGGTGAATCTCTGTTCTGGCAAGGGTTGCCTTGTATAGAGGGGAATTTCTCTGATTCATGGAATTGTGGGATGTGACTGTACCTCTGTGACACTTGGGGATGCTGTTTGGCTGTTTTAACAGGGACTTCACAGCTGTGTCCTTCTGTTTCACAACATGGTGGTTACAGAACCCGCAACACGAATCCTGTTCATTTCTTAGTTCTCTTCTGTGTGCTGTCTGCAATCAAAAGAGTCTCTGTTGTTGCTTTTCTCAGAACCTTTTGGAGATTGTGGCCCACCAGACGCGCCAGAAGCACCTGCAGGCACTGAAGGAGGGGAAGTACACTCCCCTCTGCCGCACAGAGCAGGCCTGGAGATGGGAGCAGCAGAAGCTGCAGGACCGGCTCCGTGCTGTTAACACCATTGTCCACCAGATCCAGCAGGAACATCCTCAGCACCAAAGGATTCTCCAGTGGCTCAGTCAGTGCTTGGAATCCAGGCTGGGCTCGCAACCAGATCCAGCAGGAACATACTTATCACAGTTCTTGTTTTAGAGGCTGCAGGCTTTGTAAATGAATAAATATAAATAAAATAAATGTGTGTAAGGGGGAATATTTAGAACCACCACATACATTGGGCTGGAAAAGACCTTTAAGGTCATCAAGTCCAACTGTTTACCCAGGGCTGCCAATTCCCCAGTAAACCAGGTCCTTGAGCACCACATCTGCATGGTTTGTAAATCCCTACAGGGATGAGGACTCCACCTCTGCCCTGGCCAGCCTGGGCCAGGGCCTTACAACCCTTTCCAGGGAGAAATTGTTCCTAATATTTAATCTAAACCTCTCCTGACATAACTTGAGGCCATTTCCTCTTGTCCTATTGCTGGTTCTTTGCGAGAAGAAACCAACTGCCCCCGGGCTCCCACCTCCTTTCAGAGAGGTGTAGAGAGGAACATTTTATTAACGCTACAACATTGAAAATTTCTTTTCACGTTGCCTTTCACCCTTGCAGCAGAGGGCAGCTTCTCCTCTCCCTACCTCCCACCAACCATAGGGTGTTTTGGAAGCTCCCAGCCTCCCAGCACAACCGCAGCCCCCAAGGGGCCGTCCGGGCCCCGCTATTCCTTTTCCTTGAGCTCCGGCCAAGCAGCAACACCCGAGCGGCGGCGGGGCCGGGCCGGCTCCGGGAAGGGGAAGGGAAAGGGAAGGCAGCGGTGCCGGGCCCGCCCCTCGGCCTGCCGTGCTCCGGGAGGCCGGGCCATGCCGGGCCCGCGGGTGGCCGTGGCCGCGCTGCTGGCGCTGTTGGTCCCCGCCGCGGGGGGCAGCTCCGGGACCGCCTGCCAGGTGCCCCCGGGAGACCGCTTCGACTGCGGCCCTGAGCGGCTGCTGTCGCGGGCGGACTGCGAGGAGCGGGGCTGCTGCTACCGCCCCGGCCCCGGCTCCGGCCCCGGCCCCCCCTGGTGCTTCTTCCCCCGCGGCTACCGCAGCTACCGGGCGGAGAACCTGACGGCCACGGCCAGCGGCTACACCGCCCGGCTCCGCCGCGTCGCCGCCAGCTTCCTGCCGGAGGACGTGAGCTGCCTGCGGCTGGACCTGGCGCTGGAGACCCCCACCCGCCTGCGCTTCACGGTGCGGACCGACCCCAGCCCCGGTCCCGGTTCCGGTCCGGGTCCCGGTCCGCTCCCTGCCGACCTCTCTCTGCCCCGCAGCTGCGGGACCCGGCCCGGCAGCGCTACGAGGTGCCCCTGGCCACGCCGCGGGGAAGCGGCCGGGCCGCCACCGAGCTCTACGGGCTGCAGCTCAACCCCGACCCCTTCGGCCTCGTCGTCTACCGGCAGAGCGACCGGCAGGTCCTGTGAGTGCCCGTCCTCCCCTCGCCCCCGCCAAGGGGTTCGGTCTGGAAGCGGGACCTGACACCGGCCCCAGCGGAGGTGGCAGGGACACTGGTGGCGGCAGAGGGTGGCTCTGCTCCCGCCCCCTCTGCTGTTCGGTGGCTGGGAAGGGAAGCAGGAATCCCAGAGCTCAGCCGAGCCCCGGTTTCGTTTGCCGTGGTGACGAACATCCCTGTCCCCCGGCGGTGCTGGCGGTCCCCAGCCCGGTGTCTCCTCCCCGCCGGGGCTCTTTGCCCGAGTCTCCCTTTCTCTCCGGCAGGTTGAACACCACCGTCGCGCCCCTCTTCTTCGCAGACCAGTTCCTGCAGATCTCCACCTCTTTGCCCTCCCGGTTCATTTCTGGGCTGGGGGAGCACCTGACCCCTCTGGTCCTTGACACGGCATGGACCAGGGTGACCCTGTGGAATCGGGACATGGCGCCTGCGGTATGTGGCAGGGCAGAGGGGAAGGGAGAGGGCTCATCTCTGCTTGCCAGGGTAGCCCCACAGCCTCTTGTGTCTTGTCTGGGGCTGGGATAAGGTGTCAGTGATGGTGCCCCTGGCCAGTGGCAAGGGACAGGCAGGTGGGTGCTGTGCCAAGGTCTCTGGCAGACCATCACCAGCACTGCACTGTGCCCTGCTCCAGCCCCAGGTCAACCTCTATGGCTCCCATCCTTTCTACCTGGTGATGGAGGACAGTGGGCTGGCTCATGGTGTCTTCTTGCTGAACAGCAACGCGATGGGTGAGTCCCATGGAGGTGCTGGGCATGGACTTGGATGCTGGCCCTGTCCTCAGTGTGCTCCTCTGGTGTTGTGCATCCCCAGACGTGCTCCTGCAGCCCAGCCCGGCCCTGACCTGGCGTACAACAGGTGGGATCCTGGATTTCTACATCTTCCTGGGTCCTGACCCCAAGAGCGTGGTCCGGCAGTACCTGGATGTCATTGGTACGAGCCTGTGGGGGGCACAGGGGCTCCTGGGATGGGTTTACTGGGATGCTGTAAGTGCCTTGGTAGGGCTGATATTGTGCAGCAGAGCTGTGGGGGACTGCGATGCTTGGCCATCCCTCCACCCACCTGGCCAGCACCCACCCTCCTGGCTTCCAGGGTTCCCCTTCATGCCTCCATACTGGGGCCTGGGCTTCCACCTTTGCCGCTGGGGCTACTCTTCCACCGACATCACCCGGCAGGTCGTGGCCAACATGACAGCAGCCCGCTTCCCCCTGGTAGGTCTCAGCTGCTCCCCAGAGCCTCTGCCTGAAAGCACCCATGGGGTCTGACAGGGAGCCCCTACAGGGTGGTGTCTGGTGGCAGTGTGCAGGGGTCCCTGATCCTCCCCGAGCACTGGTGCCACCATCTGCAGGACGTGCAGTGGAATGACCTGGATTACACAGATGCCAAGAGGGATTTCACCTTCAACAAGAAAACCTTTAAGGACTACCCAGAGATGGTGCAGGATTTCCACCGCCAGGGGCTGAGGTACATCATGATTGTGGTGAGTGACACCCCTGGCCCTGCCAGGGCTTCTGCACAGGTGGGCTGGCACTGGGGTTTCCATCTGTCCCCACGGGCTGTGATGGAACTTCCACAGGAATGGCAGGGGAGTCTGTTCTTGCTGGTGAAGCTCTGGCTTTGTGCCCTGCCAGGATCCTGGGATCAGCAGCTCAGGGCCTCCCGGCACCTACAAGCCCTATGACGAGGGACTGAAACGAGGAGTGTTCATCCGAAATGCCACGGGGCAGCCCCTGATTGGGAAGGTGTGTGCAGGGAGCAGCTCCAGTCCCCACGGGAGGGGAATTGAGGGAGACCCTGAGTGCCACAGGAACACCCCCAGGGGATGGCTGAGGAGCAGTGGGTCAGGGACAGCAGGACTTTTGTTGTCCTCCATCACCATTGCTGCCTCCTTCTTGAAGGTGTGGCCAGGTCCCACGGCATTCCCTGACTTCACCAACCCAGAGACTCATGAGTGGTGGCATGACATGGTGAAAGATTTCCATGACCAAGTGCCCTTCGATGGCATGTGGATTGTGAGTGGCCCCAGCAGAGCTGTCAGCTGCAGCTCCCCAGCTCCTGCCCTGCACCTCTGCTGGGCTCAGCACAGCAGTGAGTGCATCCATTCCCTCCCATTCCCTTCCCTCCTCCCCAGGACATGAATGAGCCATCAAACTTTGTGGAGGGCTCCCAGGATGGCTGTCCTACCAACAGCTTGGAGCAGCCCCCCTACATGCCAGGTACAGAGTGTGTGCCAGCTTCTGCCCGGGGCTGTGGGGAGCTCTGGGAGGAGTTGAGGGAATGTTCTAGTCCCTTCCAAGCATGCTCTGAGCTCGCCCTTGTTACCCCCTCTCCCATGCAGGTGTTTTTGGGGGACGCCTCCAAGCGGGGACCATCTGTGCCTCCAGCCAGCAGTTTCTGTCCTCCCACTACAACCTGCACAGCCTGTATGGGCTGACCGAGGCCATCGCCTCCCACAAGTAAGCCTGGGGCTCATGCTGCAGCTCCCACTGTCCCAGAGGATGCACATCCCAGGGACATCCCACTGTCCCATGTCACCTCCCCTGTGAGCCAGCTCTGTGCTGCTGTCAGGAGCTGCTGCTGGGGGTCTGACCTCCCTCCCCAGCCACTTGGTGCTGAGCTGACCCCATCCTGCCCGCAGTGCACTGCTGAGGGTCCGGGGCAAGCGTCCCTTTGTCATCTCACGTTCCACGTTTGCGGGGCTCGGGCGCTACGCAGGGCACTGGACAGGGGATGTCAGCAGTGACTGGGAGCAGCTCTATTACTCTGTACCAGGTAGGCTGCAGGGTGCTGGGGCTGCATCCATCCCCGCTTGCCGCCCGGTGCCTGCCCCACAGCCAAGGGCTTCTCTGTGAGCTCCGTGGCCGCAACACCACAGTGCCCGATGTCCCCTCTATGTCCCCTCTGCAGAGATCCTTCTTTTCAACCTTTTCGGAGTGCCACTGGTGGGTGCTGACATCTGCGGCTTCGCGGGTGACACGACCGAGGAGCTGTGCGTGCGCTGGACCCAGCTGGGTGCCTTCTACCCCTTCATGAGGAACCACAACGACCACGGTGCACGGGTGAGCACCCAGAGCCCTCGCCCAGCTGGGCAGGGGGGTGGCTGGGTGGGCGTAAGGGGCTGTGCAGGGGTGCCCTGCCTGGCTGTGCCATGGGTGCCGGGCTGGTGTCAGAAGTCCATGCAGTACTCCCCAGAGGCACCACCGCTCCCTCCCGCGCTGTCTGAGCATCCCCCTCTGGGCTCTCCCCTGCAGCCCCAGGAGCCGTACGCCTTCAGCCCGGCTGCCCAGGCTGCCATGAGGAATGCCCTCCGCCTCCGCTACTCCCTCCTGCCTTTCCTCTACACCCTCTTCCACCGGGCTCACTCTGCTGGAGAGACGGTGGCCCGGCCCCTCTTCCTCGAGTGAGTACTGGGCAAACTGGGCCTGACGTGTGCTGGTCCCCAGTGGGAGGTGGGCGTGGGGCCTCCTGGGAGCTGCGAGGAGCCCCAGGTGGAGCTAGGGGGATGCTCAGTCCCACACAAGTGCATTCTGCCCTTACCCTTGCTATCACTGCTCCCCACTTCCCTCCACAGGTTCCCCAAGGACCCCAACACCTGGACCGTGGACCGCCAGCTCCTGTGGGGTGGGGGGCTGCTCATCACACCTGTGCTGGAGCCAGGAGTCACCAAAGTCAGCGGCTACTTCCCAGCAGGGACGTGGTACAGCCTCATGGGGGTGGGTGCACGCGTGCCATGTTGCAGGGCTCCTGGGGGGCTGTGTGGGGTCTTCACGATGGGGCCCTGCATGTGTCCCTGTGCTCCACCACAGGGACCAGCCCCTCGGGGCTGTGCTCAGCCCTTGTGCCTCACCTGCTGTTGTTCTTGGCTGTTTGAGGGTCGTGGCACTGGGCTGGGACCCCCTTGGGCACACAGCCCCCTACATCTGCTCTTTTCTCTTTTTGTTGTTCTTTAGGACTCCACCATCCACAGCAAAGGGCAGTGGATCCTCCTGTCAGCCCCCCTAGACACCATTAATGTCCATGTCCGTGCTGGGCACATCCTGCCCCTGCAGGTGAGTCCCCTCCATGCCGTGGTGGCCTGCCTGGCCAGTGGGTCAGGGACAAAGGGGGCAACACGGGCAAGCTGGACATCGCCAAACCAGCCATGAGCCTGAGCACCCAGCTGGGCTGGGAGAAGGAGCTCCAGCAGCACCAGAGCTGTACCCAATCCCTCACCCCAGGAGCCTGCATTCAGCACTGCTGAGTCCCGCCAGAGGGGCATGGCCCTGGTGGTGGCACTGACACCGGATGGCTTCGCCAGGGGGGAACTGTTCTGGGACGACGGGGAGAGCTGGCAGACCTTTGAGAATGGGGACTACACTGAGGTCCTCTTCCTGGCCAGCCAGGTGAGTGAGTAGGGAGTGGTGCTGGTGGGGGGTATCCAGACATGCAGCCATGTGCAGGTCCTGGTGGTCCTGGGGCATGCGTGTCCATGGGATGGATGGTCACATCAGGAATCCCCAGGTGTGTGGTGTCTGGGACCCAGAAGCACGGGGTGACAGTCCCCATTTCCACAGGGCACTGTGCTCAGCCAGCTCCTGCGGGCGAGCACCCACCTGGATGGGGTCCTGCTGGAGACTGTGACCGTGCTGGGTGTCACCAGCCCTCCCCGGCAAGTCCTGGCCAATGGTGCCATCGTGGGCGACTTCTCCTACCGCAGTGACACCCAGGTAAGTGCTTGGCCCCCCGTGGGAGGGGGCAGTGGTGGTGGGAAGTTGCTGGGAAGAATTTGGGGCTCAGCCAAGGGGCTGGCAGGGGCTGGCCCCAGCAATGGCACAGCACCTGCTTTGCTGGCACCAAGGAGTGTAAAGGGCTGCCCAGCACGGGCTGAATCATGGCACTGAGGCTAGGGCAGGATTAGGCTGTGCAAGGGGGTGAGACTGGGGAGCGGGAGGATGGAAAGGATGTGTGGTGATGTGTGTAGGTCAAGAAGCAGTGGCATGGCTCTTCTCCTGGGGCTGTCTGCTGTGGGTTCCCTTTCTGGGGGGTCTGTGGGAGTGTGGCTGTGCTGGGCTGTGGCTCTGTGTGCACCCCAGGGGGGCAGGACACCCCATCCTGGATGCTTCTTGCTGTGCTAACCCTTCCATCTCCCTCTCAGGTGCTGCAAGTCCCCGTGTCACTGCCGATGTGGGAGCAGTTTGTGATCTCTTGGTCCTGAGCCTGTGCTGCTTGGCGGGGAGAGGCAGTGCTGCTCCCTCCAGCTCTGGGGCTGAATCCATCCCAGCCCTCATAGAACAGGAGCTGCTGCTGCTGCTCATCCCACTACGGGCAGTTCCCAGGCTTTGGCTTCCCTTCATGCCAGTGTTAGTTGGAGATCTGAGCACTGGACTTGCATCAGGGGGTGGCTGCACAACCCCCTGGGATGGGGAAACCTTCATCTCCTCCAGGATAAAAAGGATCCAAAGTGCCTTGAGAGACAGCAAACCTGTTACTGTGCCAGACCACTGACCTCTGGAGGGACTGGCTGTGGTTTTGAGGGAGAGGGGATCTGTGCAGGGGGGTGAGGGAGCAGTGCTGTGAATAGAGTCTGTGCAGGTTGTGTCTGTGCCCCTCTCTGCAGCTCCCTGCCCTGAAACATGCTGCTGGGCAATGCCTCAGCCTTTCCTCCCCACCTGCACCCCTTCAGGATTCACTCCACTTCCCCCAGCCCCTTCCCCAGCCCCTGTCATGCCCCTGTCATGCTGTGGAGCCTCTTGTCCCCTCTGTCCTGGTTCCCAGTGTCACCCAGGGATATGGGACTGGCCCAGCTGGCGTCCTACTCCAATGTCGGAGCCCCAGGGGCACGTCCCATGGCAGTGGGGGACACCAGGCAGAGCTGGAGCTCACAACTCATTGTACAGTGGCTGGCACTGGGGGCTCAGTTTCTCCTCCAGGACAGCATCAGGGGCACAGACCCAGGGGTCACCCGTGTCCCACTGCCACTTCAAGAGCTGCGAGCGAAGCAGCTGGAAAACGGTGGCATAGCGGGGGTCGTGGGCCAGGTTCTGGCTCTCAGTGGGGTCATGGCTGCAGTCAAAGAGCTCCCAGCGGTCCCTGTAGTAGTACTGGTGCAGGGTCTTGTTCCAGTGGGTTGGCTGCCCGGCCCTGGTGCGGTTGAGCAGGTCTTGGAAAGTGGGTGAGATGTAGAAGTCCTGGTCGATGGGAAAGGGCATCTTGTAGTTGAGGTTGTGAATGAGGCGGAACTGCTGGTGCTGGATGGCTCGCATGGGGTAGTACATGGTCACCTCATGGTGGCTCTGGCTGCTGAAGGCAGTGGCCCAGGGCTGCTCTGACTCCAGTGCTGGCAGGAGAGACTTCCCAGTGAGCTGAACCTGCTTTTTGCCAAAGATGCTGTAATGAGGGTAGGGGATGGAGAACCAGTCCAAAATGGTTGGTGTCAGATCTGGAGGGGAAGAGAAGAGGGAAAAGAGGGGCTGGTGTCCATGGGAGGAAACACAACTAAGCAGGGCAGAAAGGTCCCTAGGGTCTGCTGCAGCAGGTCATCCTGGGGTGGTCTGCAGAGCTGAGCCCCGGGATGATGTCCCTGCAGGGGACCCTGCTGCTCCATTGTCCCTCCTCTCCATTCCCAGGGCTGGCAGTGCCAATACTGAGGCCTGCAGCCTGTCCTCCAGGACAGGACCCTGGGTTTCGCCATGGGGAGGATGGAGAGAATTCTGCACGCCTCTTCTCCCACTTGGGGACACAAGCTCCTACCCAGCAGGGTGGTGAAGGCCTGGCTGGCCTGTCCCCAGCGTGCAGTGTGCTCAGGGGAGGAGATCAGCAGTGGCTCAGCGGTGCCTGAGCGGTAGAGGTTGGTCCTGCCGCTGGGGAAGGGGATGCCATTGTCAGAGGTGTAGATCACCAGGGTGCTGTTGTGGAAGCCAGCCTGATGCAGCTCCTTCAGGACCAGCCCAATCCCTGCAGATGGAGGGGCAGAGCTGAGGGGAGGCTGGAGGGACTGCAGGGCTCACTGGCACCAGCCTGGCCCCCAAGGCTCCTACCTTGGTCCATGCGCCCGATGGTTGTGTACTGGGCTGCCAGGTCTGCCCGGGCAGCTGGTGTGTCTGGAACAAAGGGGGGGACCTACACAGAGAACAGGAAAAGTGGCATGTGGCAGTCACAGGAAGGAAACTGTGGGTACATCGGGGATGGCCTTCATCAGCTCTCTCCCGTAATGCTGATGGCAGTGGCCAAGGTGGGGACAGCCTGCAGCTGCCTGGGCTCCAGTGGAGGATGCTGTCACGTGCAGCCCCCTTATGGCTCTGCACAGCCCCATATAGCCCCCCACAGTCCCCCACCTGCACTTCCTCTGGGTGGTAGAGCTGTGGCTTCCAGTCAGGGATCCAGCCCATGCCACTCTCTCCGTTGCCAAATTTCTCACAAAAGGCCCCGTACTGGGGCTGGGAGTGTCCGCAGCGGTGGGGGTCGTGGAAAGCGACATAGAGGAAGAAAGGCCTAGAGATGGAGAAGGTGGAGGTGGTGTAGCAAACGATGACCCATGTCCCCTGAGACCTTTCCTGGGCTGTGCAGGTGTGAGCTGAGGTCAGCGGGAGGACTCCCACTTAATCTGGGTTTCTGGATGGCCCAGAGACAAGGGGTCCCTTCCTATTTGTGCCCAAATGGGACAAGGAAACATGTCTTCAGGGCAGTCCTGAAGCCCCCTCTTCTCTCTGTGCCCCCTCACAGCCTGTTCCAGGGGTTCAGGGTCCTTCTCACCTTTCGTCCTGGCTCTGCAGGAACTGCCTGACAAGCTCTTTGATCCGGGTGATGTTTCTCCCAACCTGCATGACCGAACTGTTCTCCTCTGTGTAGGCAAAGTCGAAGGGGTAGACAGCCTCGGGCCCAACGTGCTTCTTCCCAATTATCCCTGCAACAAGGCAGACCAGCCGTGTGCCAGGAGCAGCGGGGGGTAGGACACTGGGTCTAACCAGTGCTCTCTAGCTCACAGGCAAGGTCAGCAGCCAAACTCTCTCTCCTGATAGGGTTCAGCCCTGGGACAGGGGTTCCCAGCCCTGGCTCCCTACCTGTCCGGATGTGCGCTCGGCTGAGCAGCCAGGGCAGGCTCCGCACGCTGTCGAAGGAGTTGAAGTGGTGCACGTCCTGGTGCAGACCGTACATCCCATTCTGGTGCTGCAGGCCAGGGAACACAGCAGTGTCAGCCGGTGCCTGCCAGCCTGGCTCTGCAACAAGCCCGGCTGAGCACTGGGGGGGGTGCGGGCAGCAGCCTGGGATGTGGGTCCGGGGGACAGGGGAGAGAAGGGGACAGTGGGCATGGGGGGTTGCCAGGTCCTGTCACCATGCTGCAAGGATGCCATGGTCAACCCCGACTGCCCCGCCACCCCCACCCCCCGTGGACTGTCAGCCCCCACCTGGGGTAAGCCGGTGAGGATGCTGGCCCGGCTCGGGGAGCAGCTGCTGACGGAGGTGAAGGCGTTCTGGAAGAGCAGGCTGCGCCGGGCCAGCGCGTCCAGGCTGGGTGTCCGGATGGCCGAGTTGTTGTAGGCGCCGCTCTCAAAGCCACCGTCGTCTGCTGCAGCGGGAGGGGTGCGGGGTGAGCCCCGCAGCACCGGGCCGGGCCCCCGGCATGTCCCCAGTCTCGTGCAAAACACTAAGGACACCGGGAGCATCGATGGGCTGGGGGATGAGCCGGGCTGGGGCCGGTGCTGCGGTGCCGGTCGCAGCAGAGGGGATGCAGCAAGGCTCCCGGGGACAGTCCCGGTGCAGGGGTGCCCCATCGCAGGGCTGGTCCCCGGTTCGGGGGCGACGTGCGAGGGACCAGGACCGGTTCCGGGACTCAGCGGGGCTGTCGGCCGCACTCACCCAGAAGCAGCAGCACATTGCGGGTCCGGGCCGCGGCCTCTCCGCTCCGGAGAGCTCCCAGCAGCAGCAGCAGCACCCAGGTTCGCATGGCAGCGACACCGGCAATGGCACCGGCAATGGCACCGGCAACGACCCCGGCGGGGCGGCTGCTGGGCTCGGCGACTGCTCCGGCCGCCCCGGCTCCTCCTCTGCCCCGGTCACATGAGGCGGCCCCGGCGCTCAGATCCGGCCCGGGCGGAGCCGTCGGCTCCGTGGCAGGGAACGGGGCAGCGGCTTCACCCCGGCGGCTCCAGCTTCGCCCCGACCGGGCCGACCCCCGGCGCCACGGGTGCCCGAACCGCCCCGCCCGGTGACAGCCCCGAGAGCTCCGTGCCCCGCGGAGTGCCAGGACCGGGACCGGGGGGACGCCAGCCCGGCCATGCCGGGTCCCCGGGAGTGCGGGCGGAGCTGCCGGTGCCCGGAGGCGCGGCGGAGGCTGCCGGTCCTGCGCTGGCTCCCGCGCTATTCCCTGGCCTGGCTGCAGCTCGACCTGATGGCCGGGCTGACCGTGGGGCTCACCGTCGTGCCGCAGGCCCTGGCGTACGCCGAGGTGGCCGGGCTGCCTCCACAGGTGGGTGGCAGGGAACACCGGCGGTCTGACCGGGCGGCTGGTGCTGGGCAGTCGCCCATTTTCGGGGGCAAGATGCCACGCAGGCTCTGGAGAGACCCGAGGGCAGCCCAGGTCTCTTCGCCCTGGAGGGGCTTAGCATCCCCCGGCTCCCAGCCTTGTGCCACTGCTCCTTTTGTCCCCGTGCAGTACGGCCTCTACTCTTCCTTCATGGGCTGCTTTGTCTACTGCTTCCTGGGCACTGCCAAGGACGTGACGCTGGGTCCCACAGCCATCATGTCACTGCTTGTCTCCTCCTATACCTTCCATGAGCCTGTCTATGCCATCCTGCTCACCTTCCTTGCCGGCTGCATCCAGCTGGCCATGGGGCTCCTGCACCTCGGTGAGAAGCTGTTGCCATGCCCTGGTTGTATTTTTAGGATATTGCTGTAAATCCTGTGGTTGTCCCCCTCACCCTGTGCTCTGTGCTCTCCCAGGCACTGGGATTGTCCTGTTAATGCTTGTGGCAGCTCTGTGTGCACACAGACATCCTGTGCTCCCCATTGGGAACAGCAAAGTGCTTACTGCTACCCACCCCCTGCAGGTTTCCTTCTGGACTTCATTTCTTTCCCAGTTATTAAAGGATTTACATCAGCTGCATCCATCACCATTAGCTTCAACCAGGTCAAGGTAGGGGGTCCTGCTGTGTGCCAGATGCCTTGCCTGATCCCTGCTGGAGCTGGGATGTTTAGTATTGGGCTGGGTGATGTGCTCAGTGTGAGAGGAAGGAGCCCCAGAGCACCCATGCACCCTCCCAGCAGTTGTAGTAGGTCCCTGGGTGCTCTGTTCTGAGCAGACTGAGCTGAAACACACCCACTGCCTGCGAGCAGCTGGTGGCTGTCAAACAGGACATTTAATTTGGACCCTTGTGGGAGGTGCTGGGTGATTCTCTCAACACGGTGGGGTTGCAGCTCTGCCAGTCCCTCTCTGGCCTCTCGGGAACCTGTGGCCCTCCAGCTCTTGTGGAACTGCAGTGCTTCCTTTGTGGTTAACCAAAATCAGAGGCTCTGGGAGGTGGTGTCAGGTTGGGTGAGGAACCAGCAGGATGGTGTTGGCTAATGGCTGTGGTCAGGGTGCTGGGCCCTTGATGCTGTTCCTGGCAGGAACAACAGAGCTGGGGCTGCAAACTGAACCCCTGAGGGCTTTGTCTTCCTGCACAGAACATCCTGGGGCTGCAGGGGATCCCTCGGCAGTTTTTCCTGCAGGTGTATGAAACGCTGCGGAGGATCGGGGAGACCAGGTCAGCACCATCCCTGTGCCTGCACTGCTCTGACCCTTGCAGCTGTGGGGGCTCAGGCTCTGCTGCTTCACTCCCCATCTCTTTGGTCACACCTTGGACCAATTTCGTGGTCCCTGCCCAGTGCTGTGACACAAGTGCTTGTTCCCAGACATTTCCATTTGAGCAGGAAATTTGAGGATAAGGAAGCACACAAGCTGTCAAGCTGCTAAAGGGGAGGGATGGGGGATGCTTCTATTCTTTGCTCTTATTCAGGTACACCAGGGGGTTGCCAGCCCACAGGTACTCCCTGGAGACTGACTGCCCTAAGTCTTCCTCCTTCAGGTTTTGACATCCAAGAAGGAGGTCAGGTAGCCCTGTGCTCCCCTGCCTACTCCTGTTAGCTGCACAGGTTTGGTGCTGCAGTCTGGAGTTCACACACAGTGATGTGTGGCTGGACTGTGAGGGGCAGCAGCACGTGGGACAGGAGGCTGATCCCACTGCACGGAGCCTTGCTGTTGCAGGGGACCTCTTTCCCTCTTTATAAAGAACCCACAAACCCTTTAGCATCACACCACTGACTGGGGACACCCCTTCCTCCCTCATCCCCGCCAGCCACCACGCCTGCCTGGGCACACACTCTTCCTCCCATGGGGTTTTGGGGGAGCAATGCCTGTGCCCTGCAGGGTGTTTGTGCTGGCACTGATGTGCCTGTTGCAGGGCTGGGGATGCTGTCCTGGGGCTGTCCTGCCTGGCTGCACTGGCAGGGCTCTGGGCCATGAAGAGCCACTTGCCCCGAGCTGCCTCTGCTGACCCAGTGGCTGCCCGGGTCAGCTACCTGATCGTCTGGACCACTGCCACAGGTGTGTTGGCCATCCCCTGCCCTCTCCCCTCTTGTGGTTGTCCTTCCAGGGATCGTCTCTTCAAGACAGGGAAGAGACAGCCTGAACCTGGTGAAGCCCAGGTCAGCAGAAACTGAAACCTGGAGGTGTGGAGGACAAAGTCCCCAGGATGGTCCTGCTGCTGTGCATCTCCCTTCCTAAGGCTTGGAAGAGCCTCGGCAGCCTGTGTACCCACCTCCTGCCTGTCCTCCCACCACCCTGGGGCTGGGCAGGTTTTCATGGTTGCTCTCTCCCTGCAGCACGCAATGCCCTGGTGGTCCTGTTTGCTGGCCTGGTTGCTTACTCCTTCGAGGTGATGGGCTCCCAGCCTCTGACACTCACCGGCAGCGTCCCCCAGGGCCTTCCCCCGTTCCGGGTGCCCCGCTTCTCCCTGGCTGCACCCAACAGCACCGTCCCCTTTAGGAGCATGGTGGAGGTGGGTGCCAGGCTGGATGGTGGATGGTGGGCTCCCCGTGGGCTGCCTCCTCATCCTTTGTCCCTTGGTGGCAGCACTGACCCTGTACCTTGCTCCTAGGACATAGGGGTTGGGCTGGCCGTGGTCCCCCTCATGGGTCTGCTGGAGACTGTTGCAATTGCCAAGGCTTTTGGTATGGCTGTGCCCTCGGGGTGGGGGCTCTGCAGGGGGCTTGGGTTGCTGGGGATGTTGCTGTTCCCATGGGGGCAGTGGGAAGGACTGGGCTGCCTGGTTCATAGTGTGATTTGGGAGGTGGTCCCACTGGGTGCTGCCAACCTCTCCCTGGCCAGGCAGATGCCCCATGTCTGTGTGGGGAGCGTGGAGGGTCCTGTGTTGTGCAGGGCTGGAGCTGAGCATTGTCTTGGGCTGCCTGGGGGTGCTGGGATGGGGTCCCATGGCTCTGTGTGCATTGTGTGCCATGCCTGGGGGAAGCTCAGGGTGATGCCACTTGTCTCCTTCCAGCCTCGCAGAACAATTACAGGATTGACCCCAACCAGGAGCTGCTGGCAATGGGTAAGAGGCTGCTTGGAGCAGGGGGGCAGAGGGTGGGGACCAAGCACCACTGTGTGTCCTACAGCCCCTGAGCTATCAGGCACCCCCATCTAAGCAGTACCAACTCTTCCAAGTTTTACCTTTCTCATCTCTCCTGGTTCCCTCCAGCATTTCTCACAGCTTAGCAATGTCCAGAGCAGCCTGAGTCCAGCTCACACAGCTGGATGGGCTCGGATCTGGTCCTGGGTATCAGCCCAGGGATGGAGGATGTGACAACAGGGGCACAGAGCCATCTCAGAGTTACAGGTGGTGCCTCCCATAGGTGCTGCATCCCCAGCCCCTCTCCTTCCCTACCACAGGCTTTGCCAACATCCTGGGCTCCTTTGTCTCATCGTACCCCATCACAGGCAGCTTTGGCCGGTGGGTAGCAGGAGGAGGAGCAGAGCCCCCGCTGCAGGATGCTCACTGGGGCTGTGTGACAAGGGGGCAAAAGGTTGTGTGGACCCTGGTGGGTCCCAGAGCTCGTGGCTGGCCCCCATCTGCCCACCTTGGCTGCCAGGCTGTGGCTGTGGCTCATGGTGGCCATCCCTCCCATCTCGTGTGCAGCCCTGCTGCAGGCTGGGAGCCATGGGCCTGTTTGTGTTTCTCCCCGGTGGGGTCTGATGGGGTGGGTGGTTTCCCTGGGTGGGTTGGGGGTCTCTGGGCAGCGGGTGGGGGCAGCTACCAGCCCTGCCAGCCTGGGACAGTGTGTTGGCTTTGCATTTCAGGACAGCAGTGAATGCACAGTCAGGCGTCTGCACCCCTGCAGGAGGGTTGGTCACAGGTAGAGCCCCCAACCTCCTGACCTGAACTGCTCTCTGGAGCTCTGTGCTCAGCACCTGCTCCCCTAGGGTACCCTGGATGTCAGGGCCCCACACCTTAGGCACTCTCCATCTCCTGCAGGTGCCCTGGTCCTGCTCTCGCTGGTGTATCTCACCTCCCTCTTCTACTACATCCCCAAAGCAGCGCTGGCTGCTGTCATCATCTCAGCTGTGGTCCCCATGTTTGATGCTGGGATCTTCAGGACACTCTGGAGGGTTAAGAGTGAGGGCAGGGGTGGTTGATCCCTTGTGCAACCCAGCTCTGCAGGCAGAGCAGGCACTGCCCTGGAGGGCCCTGTGGCACGGGGACAAATTGCAGCTGAGCCTGGGTCATATCTCTTGCAGGGCTGGACCTCGTGCCCCTCTGTGTGACATTCCTGCTCTGTTTCTGGGAGGTCCAGTACGGCATCTTGGCTGGGCTGATGGTCTCAGGGATTCTTCTCCTCTACTCCATCGCCAGGCCCTCAATAAAGGTGGGCTTCATACCTCCCCTTGGATGTGCCAGGACCAAACAAAATCACTGTCTCTCTGTCCCTGTTCCTGCTGATGCTGGGGGGGTGTGCAGGAGGGGGGATCCCCTGAGGGACGGGGGCTACCCTGAGTCCCCCTGCAGCCAGGACAGTTGTCCTTTACCTGGGGAAGGTCACAACCCTGAGCTCCCTGTGACTTGTACCCCTCCTCTGGTGTCCTGTGCAGGTGTCAGAGGGGGATGTACTCCTGGTGCAGCCAGGGAGCAGCCTGCACTTCCCAGCCATCAAGTGCCTCCAGGACATCGTATGCAGCCATGCCCTGGCAGGTACGGTGCTCCCCGACCCCCAGCTTGGCCTGGGGACCCTGCTCTACCCTGGTGCCCACCTGGATCGCTTCTTGGGGGGTGACAAGTGTCAGGGCCAAGCAGAGCCAGCACAGCTTCCCTGCAGTGAGGACCAGCCCCTCATCACTGGTGCTCTCCCAAAGATGTCTAATCCCTTCCAGACATGGCTCTGGCTCTCAGGGCTGTGTCCCTTGGGCTGTGATTCATCAGGGACATGACCTGTGCTTTTCTTCCAGCACCATCTCCACCACGCTCCATCATCCTTGACTGTTGCCACATCAGCAGCATCGATTACACAGTGGTGGTGGGGCTGGCAGAGCTGCTGCAGGAGCTGCACAACCACGGCCTCTCACTGATCTTCTGCAGCCTTCAGGTACGTGGGACACAGCCTCAGTCAGCTCCATGCCCATCCTGCTGCCTCTGCCCATGCCAGGCCTCAGCTCTGCTCCCCAGGCTCCGTGCCCATGGGCTCAGCCCACCTGGTCTGTGCCAGCCACTGGCAGCTGCTCTGAACATGTTGCCACCTCTGTTCTGGTAGCACCTCCATCAGCTCAAGTGCCTTCAACTCCAAGAGGTGGAGGCTGCAGCACCTGAGCCCAGCTGCAGTGGGGAAGGGTAGCACCCTCTGCACTGGGATCAGTAGGGGCTCATACCCCTGAGAGATGGGAAGGGGGCAGCAGCAGGTTTCTCTGCTCCTAGGATCCTGTTCTCCAAGTCCTGCTGTCTGCAGACCTAGAAGGATTCCAGCATTTCTCCAGACGGGAGGAGGCAGGTGAGCTCCGAGGTGCCCTGGGTACTTTCCTGGGGCTGGGGTCCCCCAAGGTGCTGCTGAGGGGACTCTGGAAGAGGATCCAGATGGTCTGATCTTCATCCACCCCAAAGGTGCAGTGTGGGGGGGTGGGGTGGCTGCAGGAGTCTGGCTCCCAGGAAGGCAGGAGTCCCTCCAGAGAGCAGGGGCACCCCAGTCTTGGGGAGGTTGTGGTGAGCCTTGGCTTAACTCCATCCTGCTTCTCCCCTTCCTCTCTCAGAGCAGGCTGGAGCAGCAGAGCTGGCGGGTGGCAGGGCAGCCCCCTTCACCAGCACCAGCCAGAGCTCACTGCTGCCCACAGGATTCATTCAGTGAGTTGAGGAGCTGCCTGAGATCTTCTCATGGCTTTCCTGGCTGCCTCATCTCCGTGGTGTCATCATCAGGTCACAGTCCCTTCTACTCGAGGTCACACCTGAGTTCCAGCCTGTCCAGCACAGCAGTGCCCAGGCCATCACCATTGCTGTTATCAAAACGTTCCCAGGCACAGCAGGCTCAGGTGATAAGCAGTGCAGCAGCCCAGTGAGCAGCCAGAACAAAAAGCAGCCACTAATGAGCTGTAGACTCTCATCCACTGCAGAACAAGCAAGGACAAGGACCTGCTGATTATCAGTGCACAGCAACAGCAGCTCTAAGTTCAATCCAGCACATTCTGATCAAATCTGTTGTTGTCTCAAACCTTTCGAGCCCCACACACTGGGCACCTAAAAGGACTGTGGAAGTTTTACCCCAGCTGGTAACTGAGCCCCACGCAGACACCTCCTCCCTGACAGGATGGGGGAGAGAACTGGAAAAGTATGTGAGAAACCTTGTGGGGTGTGATAAAGACGGTTTAATCAGTAAGAAAAAAAGCAAAGCAAAGCAAGGAATTCCCGTCGGCAGGCAGATGGTCAGCCATTTCCAGGAAAGCTGGGTTCCATCTCATGTAACAGTGACCTGGGAGATAGGAAACAGCAGTGATTTTGCTCCTTACTGATGCCTCTGGGTTTGTGGGGTGTTCTACCAAACGCTGCCATCAGGCAGGGCTGGGCTGTCCTCCCCATGGGTGCAGTCCCTGGCCTGACTCCTGCCAGACTCCTGTTCCGAGAGGACAGGAACAGTGACAACAGCTTGTGCTGGCCTTGCTGTGAAATGGGCGCAAAAAACAATAGTTGGGCAGAGCAGGGTTCAGGAGAAAGCCGCTCCCCTGGAATGTCCTTAGCTGACACCTCTGGAAGAAGGGTATAATAAAGCAGCATTTGCAAATGAATTGGCGTGGTCTCTGCCTTCCTTTGGGGAAAGCTTCTGCCTTTTATGTGGGAAGGAAAAATTAAGCTCGAACTTCTGGGCACTGCTGAGCAGATCGGGGAAATGAAAGTGAAACCAAACTGAGGGTGCCTCGAGGCTCAGTGCCCCTCCTGCCTGAGGTTTGTCCGGGTTGGCAGACCTGGAAGGGCACACGAGCCGTCTCTGCCCATCCTTCTGTCCCTCTCTGCCCGTCCGTCTGTCCCTCTCTGCCCGTCCGTCTGTCCCTCTCTGCCCGTCCGTCTGTCTCTCCAGACAAGGGGGGACTGCTCTGGACACCCGGAGGAGCTCAGCGGGACGGCGCGGGAGCAGACTCAGGTAACGGGGATGCTGGAGCAGCAGGAGTGGGGCAAGAGAGGTGTGGGGTGAAAGGGGCTCGTTGTGTGTACACAGTGTGAGCACTAGCGAAGGGCAGGTCTGCTGGGAATCCATCTCCAGCTCGGTCCCAATTGCCTGTCCCCACTTTCTGACCCCGTCCCGCACCCTTGCACTGTCTCGGGTGGGGGGCACACGCATTTCACAGAAGGGTGAAACAACGCAGTGGGCACCCCCAGCGCTGATAGAGCCCTGAGCCATCAGCCTGAAGAACCTGCCCCGTGTTACCACAGCAGCCCTGAGATCAGATGGGAACAGGAAACGAACGGTCGTGGCCCGAGGGACATTTTCCTTCAGGCAATGTGTGTGTGGGGTCGGTGTGTCTCGGCCCAACCAGCCCCAAGTGGAAAGCAGAAGGGGCTTTGATGGAGAGCTGCCGAGTCCGGGCTCGGCTCTAGTCAATGAAGAGCCTCTCCCGAGCCCTCCACACCGGGATGCTCCTGGTACAGCGGTACCGGGAGGATGCCGGGGGACAAAGACCCCCAAGTACAGCAGCGACGGGGGGCGGGACCCCGTTGGGAGCCGGCCGGGGGAAGGCGGCCACGGCTGCTGCCCGCCCCAGTGCGGTGGGATTGGCCGGGGCCGTGCGGGGGGTGGTGGCGGGGCTGTCCCAGAAACGAAACTTGGCGGCTCGGTGTGAAAGCGAAACTTCTCTGTGCGGGAGGTGGCGGAGCGGGAGCTACCGGGCCAGAGCCCAGGCCGGCGGTGAGTTGCGTTACCGGGGGCGGCGAGCGGGGCTGCGGTGCGGGGTGGGCCGGTTTGCGGGGAACTCCGGTACGGGCGGGGCGGTGTGCTGCGGGTCCCCCCACACTGCAGCCCCCCGGAGCTCCCCGATCCCCCGGATCCCCCAAGTGCTCCCCGATTCCCCGGTGCGTCCGGCCATCCCCTGGGCACCGTCCTCCTCTCTCCGTCCCGCGCACCTGGGACACCCCTACGCCTTGGTGGGCCCGGTGCTCCCCCCCGTGCTCCCGGCTGTGCCCCCCCCCGCCTCGGTGCGCCCCGCGGAGCCCCCCGCTCCCCTCAGTGCCCCCCCGGCAGAGGCCGCGACCCAGGGACAGCCCCGCCCCCAAATAACGGCATATTTGCATTCCTCCTGCCCTTCGCCACGCCATTGGCTCATCCACCCGGTTCATTTGCATATATCTCCGGGGGAGTCTGGAGCCGCCACCAATCCGCGGCAAGGGATCGGTGCCTCATTTGCATACAGGCTCCGCCCAAGGGTCGGCCCCGCCCCGGCCCCGGGCGGTGCAGGTGAGGGCGGGGCTGCGGCCTCCGCCCCTTCCCGGGGCTCCGGGCTGGGTGCCGGGGCTCTCCCGGGGCTCCCGCCCTGCCTGCCGGGAGCAGCGCCCCGCAGGACCCGGAAGCAGGGAGCGGGCGGGGCCTGTCAGTGAGGCCGCCCAGCCCGCCGTACCGGGCGGGATATGGCTCAGCCCGCCTCAGGGCCCCGCTGCCCTCGTTCTGCCCCGCAGGGCCTGGTGCGTTCCCAAATGTGTTTAATTTGCAGAGGTCTCTGCGAAGAGTGGAGTGGCTATTTTTATTTGTTACTCTGTTAAAGCCTTTGCGTGCATTCTGGCTGCTCCGGCGTGTCCTGAAAATAAACCTGGAGCTGGACGGAAGGTGATGTGACAAAAAGTTCCTTTTCCCACGCTAACATTGGTATTTTCTCTCTGCTCCATCCTTTTCTCTCCCTCCGTGGCTCTGAAAAGCTCATCGCTGAGTTTGTGGCTGGGGAAGATGGAGCGCTGCCCGTGCCACTTGGTTTCTGGGGATGGCTCTCCCAGTCCTTGCAGCAGATGTGGGGCCCCCCTGGCTCCCAGCACTGGGGACCCGGACTCAGGTAGGAGCCAGGGACAGGCTGTGGGGGGCTGTGGGTGTCCTCTGGCTCTGGTGTCACCCCCGACAGGTGAGGGGGAGTGAGTCGATGGCTGACACCTCCCACCTGCATTCTCCACGCTCCAGTCTCCAGTGTTGAACTCGTTTCTGTTTTGCTGCTGAACTGGGGCCATTTTACAGAGTGCTGTGCTTCAAACACCGTTCTAGTCCTGCTTGAATCTGAATTTCCTACCTCCAGGTTGTCAGGTTTAGAATTCGTTCCCCGAATTTGCATTTGACAACACACTAATTCTGCCTCTGTGACAGTGAGAATCAAGTGCACAATTAATGCAGTTACACTGGAGGAAATAGTTCCTAATCCTTTGCTGGCTTAAATAGAGAATGACCTGGGCCACCAGAATTGCTTTTGGTTTGTTGATATGAAGAACTAGGATCCTAAAATAATACACTAAACCAGGCTCAGCCTGCTGTAAGAGTAGTTCTTAGCAAATCCCTCTGCAGACGGGCAAGATATCAAACCTAGATCTCCAGCTCTTGAATACCATATGAAAAACATCTAAAACATTTTTTTAGTGATCCAAAAGCTTTATGCCTGCTTCTGGAAATGATTAAAGGTAGTGGAAGGAGTTGCAGCGTTTTACCAGGTAAATATGCTCTCTGTCTGGGGAACAAGGGAGTTCAGAAAAAGTTCAGGGAAGATTTTAAACTTTTCAGATAATGTCATGGTAGTAAATTGAATGTGAATATTGCAAAGGGTGCCTTCTCTGTGTACAAAACAACTCACTGTCATTAAATTTGGTGCTGCCTATGGGCTCTAATACTGAAAGGGGCTGTTGCTACCTTCAGCATGATTTTTGTGCTTCTACTCTCATAAATACCCAGAAGAAATCAGTGTCTTAATGTTGGCTGATCTCCATTTGGAGGTTAAAAGATTTTTCTCTCAAAATTGAGGTAGTGGCAGCACTGAAGAGCCTGTGGAACGTCTGCAGCAGTAGAGATCTGATCTGGTACCTGACTCAGAGCTGAGCTGCCTTTCCATAGGCTTTAAGGACTGGATAAAAGTGTTGAAGATAAAAGGAAGTCAGGGAGCCAGCAGGCTGTGAAAGCTGAGGTTTGCCCATGTGCTGTCACCACACATCCCAGGGGTCTGTGAGCATTTTGTGGTTCACAGTGCCTGCTGCTTCAGCCAGTAGCACGTTAGGTAGGATAGGGACAGATCAATACCTCAATACAGTAATTTCTTATCTTAATTATTCTGCTGCTGGCTGCCAGGGCCTTGGAAAGGAAAGAAGGCTGTGCTAGGGAGGATGGTGTCCTTGCTAGTGGGAGCAGTTGAATAGAGAAAAACAAGTGGCTCCTGCGTGTTCAGCTGATACATTTAGTTGGGGTGGACCCTGGTCGCTCACCAACAGCTGAGAAATGTTTCGTTCTTTGCCTCATTTAACAATTAACCTTTGCCTTTCTTGCAGGAAGAAGAGAGGTGGAGCTCGCTTCAGTCCCTGAAACAGGAGCAGAGCCTGGAGGAGATGTGATAGAAGAGGGAGCTGATGGGGCTTCTGCCACTGAAACAAAGGAGCAAGAGGAGGAGGAGGAGGAGGAGGAGGAGGAGGGAGGATTGCTGGTGGAGAATGTGGGAGCTCTGATCAATACCTCAGAGTCCACAGCAGAATGCAGAGCTGGTGGCCCTCCTTCCTCTTCTGGGACTGAGGAGGAAGCGTTGCTGTCGGATGGTGTAACATCTCCAAGTGTGAGCTCAGAGTCTGCACCTCAGAGCATGACTGGGGATTCTTCTCAGAAGGCACGAAAGAGGGTAAGGATCTGAATCCAGGATCTGGCTGCTGCCAGTGTTCCTCAGCAAACTGGGGATGTGTTTGCTTGCAGGAGGTATTGCACATGCAGCTGTGGGTGTGCTGAGCAGTGCAGGTGCCCCTAACAGTACCTGTGCTGCGGGGACACAGTGCAGAATTCAGCTCAGTAATAGGTCTGATCTCGTTAGTGAGCATCGTGCTCAGCACTGCTCTGTGGTGCTGCTGAGAAAGTCTTGAATATTAAAAGTTCAAGCTCTAGAAGATCCTTCTCTTCCTGATTGTACTCCATTAACCCAGGGTAGCAGGAAGATGTTGGTACTACCTGCAGTGGAGGAAGTGTCAAAGAATTGACAGAAGTGACAAATGAATAAACAGATACTGTGTTTTTGTGGTTTGTTTTTTGTTTTTTTGTTTGTGTGGGGTTTGTTTGTGTGTTTTGTTGTTTTTTTTTTTTTAATAGAAGAAGAAGAAGAAGAAGAAAGCAAAGCAGGGTCCTTCCAGCTCTGGGCAGAAGGACTCCTTGACTCCTCTAAACTCAGAACCAGCTGAGACCACAGAATTGCCTGATACATGTGGTGTTCCACAAGAAAAACAGTCCTTAGGCAGTGAAATATCCCAACTGAGTGCTGATGTACTTGTAGGTGACAGTGGAGGCACAGATGGAAGCAATGATGTGTTGGGTCCCATGGGAAAGGGAACCGTAAGTCTGGAAGTGGTTGCAGAAAGCAGTCAAAGCAGTGTAGATGTGATGGCCCCACCAAAACCAAGCAAGAGGGATGTTGTGGCTGCCCCATCTCCAAGCTCTGCAGCCCCACAGGAGAAGGCGGCGGGTGGAAGAACCACAGAGTGTGGAGAAACAGTCAGCAGTAACGTGGAGGGGGGCAGTGGTGCCCCTGGTGCTGGCCAGCTCCCAGAAACCAGAGCAGATTCCCAGTCCTCAGGTAGCAGCATGAAACTGGCCTCACCAGGAGAGAGAGAGAGCATTTCCTCTGGATTGTCTCCTGGCATGGAAACACCTAAAAGTAAACCTGCAACTCCTTGTGCTGAAAATGGAAGTGAAGACACAAAGACTCCACCCTCCACTCCACAGGCTGGGAAGGGTAAAGAAGACACCATCCAGAAAGTGAATGGTTCTGCTTCCAAGGTGGGTGTGTGACTGAATGCTTGGCTGAGCTGCACAAAGTTTCACTTTATGACTGATTTGTTTGTTCTGTCAGTAAAGCTGAAGACCACCAGGCTGGGGGTAAGGGGAGAAGGGAGAGGGAACACTACCAAGTGTGTTTGAGTTTTGCTCTCCTGGGTGTTTGTTCTAGCACAGCATTCTCACTGAGTGGTTGCTCAGTTCGCCACATAAGCTGTGAACTTGTCTCTTCCCCAGTTTTTCCAGTGGGTTCTGTTGGATCTCCTCTGAGGAGATATTTGTGCTTTGTAGGCACAAAGGGACAGAGCTGTTAAGCTGTAAATTGCTGTGAATTATCTTTCTTCTTTACACTCTCACCTCTGGGGACCTGTGGCTTACTGACCTGACTTTTCTCCAGCATGTGTGAGTTGGGTTCATCTTTCAATCATGCACCATAGTGTGTTCAGAAGTATGAAGCTGCCTGGTGTGCTTTGATTTTTGGATAATCCCAGGTATCTGGAGAGATTTTGGATATTTCTGCAGAGACACTTCTAGAGTCTCATGTTGAAGTGGGTGTTGTCTATCCTCTTGTTGCAGAATGAAGATGCAAAGAAGAAGACAGTGACCTCAAGTGAGAAAGTACAGCAAGGAACTGAGAAGACAAGTTGGACCAAAGAACCTGAGGTTTCTGGAAAGATTGATGCTTCAGATGCAACAGCGAGTGGCAAGGGCAAACACCAGCAAAGGAACCAGCAACCTGTAAATAAGATTAAAGAAAGGTGAGATCCCCCCTGTTGCTCCCCCCACACGCTTCACTTGCAGGAGCTGGGGTGAGGGGGACTAGAGGACTCCAGACTGAAGCAGGGGATTTAAGTACTAAGGTTAGGTCTGCATGTATCTTGGCTGTGTGGGAATAGAATTGCCTTAAAACTGAGGGAAATTACTGTTCATACAAAAGAGCCATTGTTGGACTGGGAGCTGCAGCCCAAGGTCATGGACTGGGTAACATGGTACACTTGGTACTTGAACCTTTTTGAGGATCTAATGCGTTAAAAAAAAAAGATTACCCTCTTATTTCTTATTCTGAGGAGCAACATGTGCTTCACGCATGTAACTCTTTAGATTAAGGGTGGGAAGAGCTGTTTTGTTTAGTGTAACCTGTTTGCTTTATGTGTGTGAGCTGGGAGAGGGACAAGGTGTGGCCATTTCAGGTCACTCTGTGGGGTGAGGTATTTCTCTGGTATTACAAATGCAGTGGCCCAGGCCCATGTGGCCAGAGCATTTCATGCTGCCTTTAGGAACCTGCTTCTCCTCTTTCCACTAGGCTTTACACTAGATCTGCTATCCAGGATCAGTTTAAGCGAGCTGCTGACAGAGCTTATTGGTCTTCCATCCAGTAAATAAAAAAAAGTTGTTAAAAATATACATTAGAACTTTTGCTAGTTTCCGTATAATTCTTTCTTGTAGTTCTACGAGCCAAAGTGATGAAGTTACAGTATATTTCCATGCAGTATTATCCAAAGACTTCAAAGTAGACCCTGAAACCCATAAAGTGTTCATCAGGGCTGAAGGCATTTCTCCCTGTGCAGGAATGAAGAACATTTGTGAGCTGACCTTCAGCAAGTAAGTACCCTCCTGAGTCACAGAGAGACACAGGAGTGTTTTGGCTCTGAAGAACAGGATGCAATGATGTGTAAGACTGTAGCTCTATATTTATGTATTGCTACAAAGGTTTTTTTTATAGTGGATATACTGATTCTAAAACTTGCATTATGCAATAATAATCACCATTCCTAATAAATCTGGAGTGATGCATGGAAAGGAAGTACAAATCAGCTGACATGTCCTTTAGCTTCCTTTGCTGTGTTCTGTGTTTCCCAGGTATTTAGGAGTACATGGATACCTCATTGAAGGAGCTGCAACTCTTGCAAAAAAACATGTGAATAAATTCATTCCTTACAAATACTGGCTTGGCTCTGGTAAAGGGGACTATGAATTTATTTATAAGCGCCCAGGAGAAGCAAGTAAATATGTGAATCGCTGCTTATTTATAAAAGAAGAGCTGCTCAACAATGGAGGTGAGCTTTTCTGACTGGATCTGCATGTTGGGATGATCTGTGTTTTTTGGTGGAGTGGTCTGACTTTGTATGGTTCTTATTAGACAGCACTGTCTGAAGTAGGAAACTGAATGGGTCAGGGGGATAACTGTAAGCAGCTGAAGGAGTGAAGGCATGTGCAAATGTGTATGTGTTTATGAAATTATTGCTCTCCTGTGTTCTCACCTCTGTTCCTTATTCTAGAATGGCATCAGTATGATGATATTGTATGTGCAAAGCCTTCTGCTTTGAAACACTTTTGGAACTCTTTGACTACGGATAAAAACAAAGATGTGGTGGCGGGGAAGAAAATAGCTGCAAATATTATGTTAGAAAACATCTTCAGCATTCTTGGAACCTGGAGTCCTGACAACCTGAGAAACTTTCTCCTCCAGCTGGAACAGTTTTGTTTTGTTACAGGAAACCAATATGTGTATGAAACTGAGAGAATAGCATGGACAGAGTTAAAATTTGGTGTGCCGGAGGTAATCTGTTTTCTTCTAACAGATATTAGAAAGCAGACATTCAGTTACTAAACACAGAACTTTAATTTGTTGTTGGCCTTGTTGGGTTAATGTTGCTTTTCCAGTCAGAAAAGTTCTGGCTTCTGGAGTCATAAATTTCTTGCCTGGCATAATTATGAAATATGGCAGAAACATCCAGTTGGGTTTTGGGGGGCTTTGAACCAGTGTCAGGGCTGCTGATTTCTAAATCTCTACAGTCCTTCTCCTCCTGGGAATGAGGAAGAGGCCACAAGATGGCACACAGGGGTTTTATACAGCTGCTGGTTTTCAGAAAGGTGATTTTGGTGTTAGTGAGCACCACAGTACTATGGATCCCCTGCAGGTGGTTTCAGAGGAACTTTTGGAGGCTGTGGGTAAGAAGAGAAATCTCACTCCCTTTGCTGACTCCCAACCAAGCCTGAGCCCCCTGGGAAGCTGGAGTCTTTGCTGATAAGGCTGTGGTGTGCCATGGGGACCTCAGGCAGTGTTGGGTGTACAGTTGCTCAGCTCAGTGGTCCCTTCCTGAGATCTGCCATGGTCCCTTGATGCTCCCCAGCTCTACTGGGCACAGGAGGGTGAAGCAGTAGCTGAGTGATGGGAGCTGGTAGCACAGAGAGGGACAGCCAAACTAACAGGTACTGCAGTACCATGTGAGATGTTCCAGTGGTGGTCGGTACCATGTGTGCTTAGGTCCTGGTACCACCATGGTCCCATGGGATGTACGGGGCTGTTGAGTGCCCCAGCTGAAACCAGCAGAAGCAAAGAGCTTCAGAAGGAAAAGGATTTGTTGAGGAACTAATGCTGTGGTTGGCTTGTTTCTTCCATTCCTTATCTCAGGTGGATGATCTGCTGCTAAACTACTTGAGGAAAATAGCTCTTCCTTTCCTTACACCAGAAGGTGCAAAAGCATCACAGGAGGACGTAGTAATAAAAAGTAAACTGGCTCTGGCATTCACCATTCTCACAGTAATGAACCATTACTGTCTTCAGCCCTCCCACACTGATCTGGCTCAACTGTGCAGCCTCTTGTGCTTGGATGAGGTGCCACAGCAAGTTATGCTCGATGAAATCCATCATCTCAGAAAGGCTTTTGAAGCAACTTTGGGGTATGTATCTTACTGGAGCACTTAAGGGCACCTGGCTGGGCTGGTTCTGCTGCAGGCACAGCACTGTGTGATAAAGCAGTCAGGGATTCAACTGTCTAAGATCAGAGAACTGATGTATCACTCCCCACCCTCTACCTGCCCCATCCCCCAGGACATTCTTGAGTCCTGTAAAAAGCTTGCTTTTTTTTTTTTTATTATTATTTTAATCTCCTCTCTCTTCTGACTGTGTTTGTTTTTATAGCATTTCCTATATAGTGTTTGTGCTTAGAATCTTGTGCCAGAGATGCATTGATGCCCAGGTGAACCAGTGGCTGTGGATTCTTCCTCTTCTGCATTACTTTGCTCCATCACAACATGACCACTTGCCCATGGAAGAAGAAACCTGGGCGGGTCTGGAAGGGCTTCCATTTGTTGAAACAAGGAAGAGGCAAGATCCGTGAGTTCTCCAGAGTTCCTACTTACATCCAGTGCCTTGACACTGCATTTGGTGGTGATCACCTTACTTTTTATGCCTTTTTGTTTTGTTTTTTTTCTCTCTTGCTTTTAAAAAACAAGAAATGTAGCGTGTTGATGATGGATACTAAGGATAGAGGAACAGACATACTGGTTGCAAGGGTAACATATTTTAAAGCTGCACAGTATGTTACCTTTTAGACATAAACAATCCTTAATTCTGCAAGTCACAGGGCAGCTTGTGTGGTTGGTGATGCCTGAGGTGAGTTAAAGCAGCTTGTGATATGTGTTGTGCAGAACCTGGACAAGACCTGGAGTTTATTTTCCTCAAGTGCTTCTGCTTAGTAGTTTGCCACTGCTGGTGCAATCACGGGGTCTTCTACTGATTTTCAGCTGTGAATGAAAAAAGCACAGGAGTGAATGTAAGAGTGCTCTGTGGGCTGAACAAGTTTTTGGCCTCTTGTACCTTAAACTTGGAGATTTTTTTTTTTTTTTATTTCCTCCAGGAGGGGCCTGCTGCAACTAATGAAAGAAAAGAGACACTTGATGGAATTTGATACAACTCTGGTCAAGTCCTGGATCTGTGTGCTGCCCCTGGAGAGCCTGGCTGAATTTATAAAAGACTTCTCCAGTGATTTACTCGTTGCTCTTCAGGGTGTTTCTTACAGACTAGAGGATGGCCTTCCGTTCAATATCTGTGAGGTTTGTCTTCTGTCAGCTTTACCCAGCTCAGGGAAGAAGGCTGACACTGGTGTAGGGTGCCTTTGAGCAGAACCTGGGGTGACTGCGGTTGCTAACAGACTGGAGTACAAAGAGCTTAAAATTAAGCTAAAAGCAAAAGTAGTTGCTCTGAAGAGGAGTTCTAAGAGGAGGTGGGGTGTCTATAGCAAAAAATGTTGGCACTGATGAGAGCAGGGTCTGCCTAACTGGATTTGGGTTTAGTCACTGATGACAAATATTTTGCTCTTGAGAACTCCAGGTGACTGCCTGAAAGGACTTTTTGCACAGCTTTTGGGGGTTTGGGCACAGTGCTGCTGGTCTGAGAAACTTTCCTGCTTGTTGTTGAAACACTTACATTTGTGTTAAGACAGGAGAACTGGACATTGCAAGTAATAATAATAGATTTTAAACCCCTAGATTGTAAGAAATGCAGGGTTTGTTTGTACAAATAGTAGCCAGCTATATGTTGACTCTGACATCCAGAAAATTTTTGCAGTTTTATGGCTTATTTGTAAAAGTGTTGGAGAAGGCCTGGAAGAATACTGAATTCCTTCTTTTACAATATTCCCTCAGCTAATGAGAAACAAATCTGTGAAATTCCTTCCACAGTTTAATTTTCTATCTTATTCTTAGGTAGTAGAGAATCTTCTAAAGACACTGCTGTGTACCTTGGATGAGCAGCAGGCCAGGTAACTGAAATGTGCTTTTGTGAGAGAATTGTCCTTTTTATTTTCACACTATGTCTGTGGGGTTGGGTTATACTTGTGGCTAAAATGAAGAAATGAAATCTACATGAATAAAATCCCTGTGTTTCTGTTCCTCTGTCAGACAGCAACATTTTTCTAAATCCATCTGAGGGAAGAATAGTTGGTTGCCACACCATATTGAATTTGGTGGTGTTTTTTTTTCTTTTTCCTCTGAGCAGAAAATAAATTCTTTTTCTTTTTCTGTACTTCAGAATTCTGGAAGCTCATTCTTTGCAGTCCTGCTTGACCAGCTGCCTCAGGCTGTACGAGAGGGTCTGCAAATATGTGAAGTGGGTGAAGTGGAACATGATTCCTGCCACTTCTGCCAGGATGATTTCTAGGCTTGCCAGGCTTCAGCCCACAGCAGTGAGTAGCAGGGATCATTCATGGGTTGATAGGAGGAAGGTATCTGGAAGTATTACAAAAATGGCACAGCAGACTGGTTTTATACATCCATTCCCAATTTGGAAAACCTAATGTTCTAATCTAACCAAGGCTGTGATAATTTCCAAAATTTGTGAAATCATTTAATAATTTTGATTCTTCTTATTGGAAATAAGGTCAAATGCCTCGGTTGGTTGTCACAGGTTTTGTTTTATGTCTATTTTTTCCCTGAGACACATAATGTCTTTATTTCCTGAAAGAAGTGTTTTTAAGCACAGACTACTTGTAAGTTTTGTGTTTTCCAAGCCTCCCGCTATACTTTATTCAAATAGTGTTCCTGCTGCTGGGCATGTTTGTGCTTTGCATGCATTTAGGCCTTCTCTTTTAGAAATATTTATTTAAATCAGTTGTACATTGCTCTCCTGCTGTCTTCTCCTGTGTGTGTGGCAGGTCCCAAGAGATGCTGTGCAGGAAGTTCCAGTGGTAGATGTATTTAATCATGTGCTGAGACACACTCGAACCTGGTTCAGAAATGCTTTAAACAAGAAGTTATTGATTGAAGACTACAGTTATGTGTCCTTCTCTTTTACTGGGGAACTTCAGGTTTGTCATCACCCAGTAATATGAATGAGTTTTACTGTAGCTTCACCAGGCAGTCTTGAGTCTAAGGGCTCTTTGCTGGGATCTGTAGTGGCTGGGTAAGGAGTGAGCTGGGGACAGGCAGTACAACTGTAGGCTGAGAAGCTGTGTTGTTTTAAACACTGTTGGACTGAATTAAAAAGGGCCATAATTGGTGCTGCTCAGCTCACCTTATTGCTCCTTTTTTTGGCTGTTCCAAGAGGTGCTGCTGGAGCTGTTGTCTTGGCCACCTTGCTCCTGGCTGTCCTTCATGCCTTCCAGTGGGTGGAGCACAGAGCAGCTCCTTCCAGCATCAAGGTGGAAGTGGTTCATCCAAATGACTCCTTTAGCAGCTGAGACGTTTTGACACTGGGCTCAAAAGCTGCCTTTTGCAGCTCTGGGAATGGTCTTTTTTTTTCTGGATGAAAAGGACTGCAGATTGTCTGAGTAGTGTGGGGCCTCTCCTCAATAGAGTTCTTTCGATTTCCTTGTTTGAATGTTAAATCTCAGCACTTAGTTTTTTGCTTCTCACCTGCAGGCCTGGGATAACTTTGTGAAGATCAGCTTTCCAGATGAACAGCTCACTGAGAAGTGGAAGAATACTTTGCTTACAGATCTGAAGAGAAGAATTCAGGAGGTAGGGGAGATGGCAGGGTATGGATGCATGGCAGCAGCCAGGTTCAGAGCAGATAGACAGCCATCTGTGCTTAGAGAGTAGATTCCAGAGCCTGAATGGGCACGGGAAAACACTGTGGCTTTGGTCATAAAAATTGCCATTTCTGTTACCAACCACATTCTGAATGCTCTAAACTTGGATGTAAAACTACACCACACTGTTCTTGGCATCAGACACTACTGGAGCTTGCTAGCCTGGCTGCAGAACTGCCCTGTTTCTAGTAGTGACTGATAACCTGATACTCTAAAGGAAATCGTACATTTTTTACCACCCCTATAGTTTTAAGATTGCTGCAAAGTAAGCACCCAAGGGCTTACAGAAGCAAAGTTGGTGCTTGCCTCTTTTTTATTCACTGTGCAGAAATTGTGTTGTCTGGGGTCTCAAATATGTATCTCCCTTCTACATTAAACTCATCTATCTTCTCATCTCCTTTCTACCTCAAACAAATGTTTCCTGATGGAAGCTTGACTTGGAGAGATGCACATTAAGTAATCACACATTTTTTATATGGAAACAGTCTAAGAGATTTTCCAAGCATTTATTTGTATTTCATCTCTCTTCCAGGCCCTGATAAATGGGCTGGTGTTTGACTCCACTAGGAAACTTAAACTTTCAGACTTAGTACTTTTTATTGTCTCAGTAGCCACACTGTGCTTTCGAAAGAAACACTTTGAAATCTTTAAGTTGATAAGAAATCTCCCTTTTGCTCTGCAGGAGCCTCCAGTTAACCAAATATTGGTCTACTGCTGTCAGCACAACCGAATTGCAGAACTTGACTCTTCCATCGAGTGGTGTTTCTCTACTTGTGCCACAGAGGCTGTAACTGTGGCTTGCCAGGTATTGTATTTTCCTACCCTGAGGGAAAAGAAAAGTCAGATTTCCTGTTCTGTAGAAATGCTGTTGCATAATATAGGGATGTGCGTTGTGGTGGAAGGAGAATTGCACACCCAGTCTCTCCTTGCTTGAGTTGCTGTTGCTTGCTTAAGTTTGTTAAACCAGCAAAAAAAAATACTGGCATGAAATCAGGAAATTAGGATCCGCTTATGAAGGGGTCCATGAAGATGGTTGCAATGGTTTTGCCATCCTGGTTTCTAGTGTCAGTCATGTCATAGCCATGTCAGCTCTTTTGGAATATGCCTCAGCACTGGAGGTGCCACTTCTACACATCAGTGCCTGATCCTAGGACAAAGATGGACACAGTGGAATCTGAAGCACTGATGCCTTCCTCCCCTCTGTCTTATGTTCATCTTGCAGACTGACAACAATCTCCTGGAGAAGATACCTCTCTCCAGCATTTGCCAATTCAGCAAGCTTGTGTCATCTATTATTGTGAAGTCGTGGCCAATCAAGGATGAGCAGGCCAAGGGGAATTTTGATACGATTTTGCATCACGTGCTTACATGGCCTGACATGACACATGTCTTCAACTTAAGTGGTATGTCTGTTAGCTAGATTTGTAGCCATGTGTGAAAAGCTGTTCTCTGTCTTGCCATTCCTACTTTTCAGGGTAGCAAACAAATATATAAAAATTGTCTGGTACTTGTTTTATTCCCTATCTCAAAGCTCAAGGTGTTTAGCCTGTTAAGGGAGAGGAAGGGCTAAGGAGAGATGTCGCAACGAAGGACGGGGAGACAGTTTGATGCAAACTAGATTCCCTTTATTGGCACACAGACACGAGCTTATATACCTTTTACTATCTCACATACCGCATAGTGCTAATTACCTAATTGGTTAGTTTAAGCTAACATGTCATTACTTGATTGGTTACATTGTAGTTTGTCCTAATAAGGAGATCCTCTAAATACTTCAAGCTAAGCAGGTTTATTCTGTTGCAACTCTGTCCTTGCTACTAAGCACTTCTTTAGAGTATCTTGTGCTGAGCTTACATAGCTCGAGGCCATATTTACACAGCCACTGTCCAGGGCTTGTGTGATAGCCGGTTTGTTTTCAGCAATTGTTCTGTGCTTACAGTACATGTTGACCTTGCATCTGCAGAGAGAGGGCTGGTACCACTCTGGTTATAGTCCACTGCAGCCACTGGTCCTGTAGTTCATATGGATTTGTAGAACAGAACTTCTTTCTCTGAGAAGTCTTAATAAGTTGCTGCTACACAAAAATGGAGAAGTCTTTGTCAGATGAATGAGTCAAAATGGCTTGTGCTTCCTCTGCAGTTTTTGGGTGTGGGTTCTCCATGGGAAGGTTTCTGAATTGCTCTCCTGAAAATCTTGGTCATTACTGTTCAGGAAAACGTGGGGGGTTGGAAGGTGGTGTGATGTATTCACAAGGTTTTGGGTAGGGATTTGAATGGGAAATGGAAGGACTCTATCATGTCACTGACTAGTTATTGGTTGTGTCTTGGCTTTGTGAAGCAGTGCTGATCAGGTTTTAATGTGCTTTGTTTCTGGAACAGGAACTAACAAAAAGCTTATAGACAAATTTACAGACGAAGCAAAGAAAGTAATGGCAACAGCAGACTTGGTGTTTATGAGTGTCAGCAGTGACATCCAGAAAGGGTGCATCCTTGTGAAACATCTGGAAGAGATTTTCCAGCATAAGAAGCAGTTCATCTGTATCTGGGATACAAGTAAGAACCCCATTCAAGGGTGGCATTATTGGCTTATGGCATCATTGTAGTGATCTGTGGCCTACTCTGCTAACCTGCTTCTGTGATTAGTAATGCTAACTAGGTGCTTCAGCAGTTAGCAGTGCTGCCCATGTCTTTGTCCTTTATATGGAGCTCTCAGCTCCAGTTTGTGTTATCTGCATTTTACTGTGCTGTTTGAGAGTCACAAATACAAACCCAAGGTGTGGGTGCAGGGGATGGGGCAGTATGTGCCTTGTGAATACAGATGAGTTTTCTTTCAGAGCACCAGAGCTTCCTTGGAGTCAGAGAACTGGACAAATTGTTGCAGAGGAGGCAAGAAGAATTAACACTACTCAAAGAAGAGAAAAAAGCAATAGGAACCTTCCTGAGCATGTGTAGGAAGGTGCAGACATCTGTGAAAGGTAGAGTTTTTGAAAGTGGCAACTCCAGGGAACCAACATTTTATTTGAAAATGCCCTGGCTTTGTAAAGAGGTTTTATTCTAAACCACAGCAAGGGTGAGGAGGGGTGGGTGGATCAAATGAGTGCCTATGCATCAAATGATACCTGTAGGGGTGCACAAACCCAATAACATTTTGTGGCTTGGTGAGTTAGATGAAGTGGGCTGGACACAGGGTACACAGCTGAGCTCTGTAGTCTCTGAGAAATCTGATCTCTCTGACCTGTCTTTCTGTTTTATAGTGGATACAGGTAAAGTGGAATTTCAACACTTGGAAGATCTTTGCTCAAAAAGACTAAATACTGTTGTGACTGTGGAAAGCAGACAGCCCCAGACCTACTACAGCCTGAGTCCAGAGCTGAAGGAATTTGTCCATAAAATGCACTCTTTTAAGGACAGTCTGATCTTCCAGCAGTTCTGGGAGGAAGCAGCACAGAAGGCAGGAGAGGAGTGTGAAAGTTGGGGAGAGGAATGTGAAAGTTCAGAAGAGGAGGATGACAGTGTTCCTGCACTGGACCTTGACAGTGTTTTGAGCAGTCTAATCACCCCTTGTTTTGCAAGATACGAAATGTTGTATGATGATCTCAGATCTGGAAGTCTCACACTTTCTGCAGTTGATACAATTTTTCAGGAATTCACAAATAATCCTGAAGATCTCAAAAGTGAACTGAATGCCATATGTAAGCTTAGACCTGGAGAAGCCAGAGATTGGGTTGATCAGCGGTTTCAGCAGATCCAGCAATACTATGAAATGCATGTCACTTTGGATGCTGCCAAGATGATTGCCCGTGTCAAAGAGAGCTTAAACCTCTCTGGTGATTTCAGCATCCTGGAAAACTTGTTGGACATAGTAAGTATCCACTTCTTCAGCTCTGTTCTGGCAGGGTGTTGGGTAGAAAGCTTGGGTAAATCTGAAGCTTTCCACAAATCTATCCCAGTATATCAAGAATCCTTCCTTGTCCCAAAATGCTTATTAGAGATAAAAATTAAGTGTTCAAACAAAGTGCTTTTGTTTAGGCTTTTTTGAGAGAAGATGGTTTTCCTGTTTGGGGTGTGGCTTTGCAGAGCCTTCCTTTCCCTGCTGGAGCAGGGGTTGTGGTTCCCATTTCCAGACTGAACGTTTGTTTCCACTGCTTGATTTGTAGACAGAAAAACTTGAATCCTACAAGACACAAAAGCTGGAGTCCATCAGCCCTGAGCTTGTGCATGCCAAGAGACTGCTGCAGGGGATCACTGTGAACCGTTGTGGGTGCCTGAGGGAGCTGGCCCAGCAGAGGGAGTTTGTCAGCTGGGTCAGAGAAGCTCTGAAAGGTGTGTGCTGCTCCCCCAGGAATTAGGCAGGCATCAGGAGAAGGCCAAGGATGTAATTAATGTGGGTGAATCATTTAGTAAAGGTACTGGTAGGATGGCTGGAGGGAAGTTGTATAGGAAATGTGATGTTTAAGGGCATTTCTTCTGCATTGTCTGTAAAAGGTGGTTCTGTGGAATTGCATTAAAGCTTCCTCATTTGTTGTTCATCCTTGTGTTTGTCTCATTTAAGATATAAATGAGCTGAAGGTGTTTGTAGACCTGGCCTCCATCTCTGCTGGGGAGAATGACATTGATGTGGACCGTGTGGCATGTTTCCATGACACTGTGCATGGCTACTCTTCCCTACTCTACGAGCTTAGGCAGGACTCAGGGTTTGAGGACTTCATGCACTGCTTGAAGAAACTGTGGCGAGCCCTGGACAGCGATGAGGATCTTCCCAAAAAACTGGTGAGTACATGCTGTACTACATGTTGTAGCTTCACTTATACAAGAGCTTGGTGATGCAGAAGAGGGCAGGCAGATGGCTGGGATTCCTACTCTTTGCAGCAGGGTGTGTTTCTGTAGCAGGAGGCAGGGAAAGACTGAGCTCTGTTCAGCCTCCCATGGTGGTGTGGCCTGTAGTTGTTCTTTACTTCCTTCCCCATCTGAAACTCTTCTGCCACCCCAAGCTGTTTGTCCTGGACACAAATGGAGTCCTGGAAGGACATGCCAAGTCAGAGCAATTGGGTCAGTGCCATGTTTTCTCTTCCCACAGCGTGCTTCAGCTCAGCACTTAGAGTGGTTGAAAATAGTGAAAGAGAGCCACGGGTCTGTGGAGCTCTCATCACTGTCACTGGCAGCTGCCATCAACAGCAGAGGAATTTATGTTCTCAGAGCACCAGATGATGGCCAAAAGGTGAGACTGCTTGGCTTTCCCTTCCCTCCTGCAGATAACACTGCTGTCACAGTGGTGTCTGAAATATGCTGTAGCTTTTCTTCCACTTTGCACAGTTCCTTTCTGGGAGCTGCTGCCTCCTAAGTGCTCCCCTTACTGGGTGTTGCACTGTCTCAGGAGTGGAACCTCGGTGCACATCAGCACTAATGACTTCTTCTCTGTCAGATTTCTTTGGACAATGTCCTAAACTTCATCCTCCCAGGGAGCTCTGGGGATTGTGAAGCATTACGGAAATACTCTCTGTCAGAGCTCCGTGAACTGCAGAACAAACTGATGCTCATGTCAGCAAAGGGAGAACAAGGCTTGGAGGTGGAGAAGTTCTCTGAGGTCAGATTTCAAACCCAGTGGGTTAATGGTGTTGAGGCTGGGGATGGGTTTTTGCCTGGAATATCAGCTTTTCTGGCTGTGGTTTGCAGCTGACTTGCTGGGGAGGAACAGTAGCAGGCAGGTATTCCCACCTCTTCGGTTCCCTGTTGAGGTGGAACTAACCTGGAGATGGCACAGTGGACTGGTACCCTCATCCACTGGGGATGCTTCTGCCTGGCAGGGTTGCTGTGCTTTTGTAGAAAGCTGGGGGTTCCTGCTGCCTTCCTGAGGATACTGCTGTTATAAAACCACAGTCTTTTGCTACTGTCAAGGCCTGACACACCTGGCTTGGGGCCTTTCTTTTAAAGAAAAGTTTTCTGTGGCTTAATGACTCAGACTTGTCTCGGTGTATCAGCTTAGTTTTTTTTTTCTCTTTCCTGTATCCTCACACAGATCTTTTCCAATGTCCAAAGACTTGCACAGGCCTTTATAGACCTTTATTCAGCTGGGAACATGCTCTTCCGCTCCTGGCTTGCTCGAGTGTATTGTTCACCCACAAGAGAATCATGTGTTCTTATGGACTTCTCTTTGGGACTGATCCCAGTGCTAGAAGGGAAAGGAGAAGTGGCAGCTGTGCTCCCGGGCCTCTGCAAGATGATGGAGAGTTTCCTGGAGAGCTGGAAAAGTTTCATGTATGAAAAACGACTCCAGCATTTCTACTTGAACTACTACACTGCTGAGCAGCTGGTCTGCTTGTGCACAGAGCTGGGGCAGGGGGTGCCCAGCCAGGGTGCCCTGATGATGCTTTCATTCCTAAAACGCAACTGCACTGAGCAGGATGTCCTCAGAGCCTCCAGGAGAGAAGTCCCTCCCAGCTCAAGGAAGGCTGTTCCTGACTTGCAAGTGATGCTGGATGGGGAGAAGGACCTGACATCATGTCTGAAGTGTATCTGGGAGTCCTACATGAGCAACATGAGCTCCTTCCTTCCAAACTGCCTGGATATCGATACTCTTGGTGGGTGGCTGAAGAATCTGGCCAGCTGGGAGAGTGAGCATGTCACACGAGACTTTCCACAGTATCTTCCGAGTGGACAGCCCAACCTCATCACATGCCCTCGCTCTGAGGTGCTCACTTCTGCTCTGGCTATTTACATGAACAGCCCTGACCAGCCCCTCCCTACTTTTGATGAAGTTCTCCTGTGCACCCCTCAGACCACTGCTGAGCAAGTGGGGCTCTTCCTCAGGAGGTGCCTCATTCCTGGCAGCAGAGGAGAGAAAATTTACAGCATGCTGTATGCAGATGAGCTGAGTTATGATGTCAGCTGCAGAGCAGAGGAGCTATTCCAGCACCTTCAGCACTTCAACACCACCTATCACCTCGTTGTTCTGTGCAACTGCGAGAGGGAACACAGCTACATCCCTTCTGTCTTCAGCCAGTACAAAGTGCACATGATACCCCAGATGCCACTACCTGAAATTCAGCAATACCTTCAGCACCACTACAAGGTTGCCCAGCCTTCAAACTCAGCTGCTTCTGTGTTCAAGGACAATATGTGTGTTGGAATTGTGTCCTCCAAAAAAGCTGGTGTGGGTAAGATGTCACATGCAAAGCAGGGTCTGCTGAGTATTAAAAAGTGGAGTGGGATCACCCTGCTAGGTTGTCTGCCTGAGGGATAAGCAATCTAATAAAAAAAAGAATTATTCAGACTACAGTCAGTTGAGTGACAAATTCCATCCTTAGATAATAGCTTTACTTATTTCTGTGTTTTTTATAACAGGGAAATCTCTGTATGTGAAGAGGCTACATGAGAGACTGCAAGAAGAGCAGCTTGACTATACAGAACTTCTGAAAACCATCAGACTAATTGAACCCAAGGTGGATGAAGATAAAGTGCTAAAAGATCTTCTGCCTTTTCTGCAGACTAAACACCAGACAAAGCCCATGATATTCCATTTTGATATCACCTCTTCAGTAAGTACATGCTGCTCTGTCCCAAAGGTTCTATGTGTTCTGTGAAGTTATGATGAGCAAAAGAAAAGGAAATGTCTTTGGGTCTTTTCTTGTGATAGGTACAAAGCGGAATTCCGGAGTTTCTGTTCAAGCTGCTGGTTTTGCAGTATCTGGCAGATAATAATGGAAACATGTGGCTACGGCAGAAGTGCCATTTGTATATCATTGAAATCCTTGAGGTATCACCAGTGCCAAAGAAAGCAGCAAGACATGTATGTACACAGCAAGACCTGATTCTTTTGAATTCCTCAGTCTTTTTGCACATGGTTGTGTATAGCTGCACATGAGCTGTAGAGACTATAACTGTAAACATGGCATAGGAATTACTTCTGCATCTCTAAGTGGTGTCTCTGTGTACAAAGGGATGGTAAAACCAGACAGCAAATTATGGCTGTCATGTATGTTTTTTGGGGGTTAGTAGTTTCTGAAGGCCCCACGGTAATGTTTGTAGGAAACATAAAAATGCAGGATCTCCTCTGCCTCATGTTACATTGCAGGTTTGAAGGCACTAGAATATTTATATGCAGCTGTAAGAACAGAGTGTAGAAGTGACAGGGATAAGTAACAACAGTTTCTTGGGTTTAGATTTCTTTTTCTTTGGGGTATAACTGCGAAGGGGCTAGAGGTGACAAAGGACTACAGGAGGGAGGCTGTAGGAGGAAATAGGATTAATTATTGTGATGCACCACGGCAGAAGTGGTGTACAGGGAAAAAAGTCCCATGGTTACATGGGCCAGCTGCTTTTATTCAGCTGGAACTTTGTTTAATCTGTTCTTAATGGTATTTTTTTCTAAACTGAAGAAGGCTGGGGTTACACCTTTCTGACATATTTTCTTTTCCTCTGCTCCAGGTGTCAGCAAGCTGGAAGTTTAATTTCTTGGATGTTTTCCCTAAAGTAACATGCAAATCTCCCAAGGAAGTACTAGAAATGGAGACACTTAGGAACCTGTCTGAAGATGTTTCAGATCCAGGAATGGACAAGGAGGAATTTTGCAGTGAGGCTTTCCAGAGACCCTTCCAGTATCTGAGAAGGTTTGACCTGGGGCAGGATCTGGACATGTTCCGCTACGAAGCGCACTCTGTGGAAGGGAGCCCGGCAGAATGCCTGCAGCAGCTCCTCCTGCACTGTGGGGTCACAGATCCCTCCTGGTCAGAACTTCGAAACTTCACGTGGTTTCTCAATGTTCAGCTGAGAGACTCTGAAGCTTCTGTCTTTTGCAATCCTGCCTTTACTCAGGACACTTTGCAAGGTTTCAAAACGTTTGTCGTTAGCTTCATGATCTTAATGGCAAGGGATTTTGCAACACCCTCTCTGAACATTTCTGATCAAAGTTCAGGAAGACAGGCCTTCAACCTGGAGAATGTTGCAGAAGAAGATCTTCTTCCTTTCCGCATTCGGAAAAAGTGGGAGTCTGAGCCTCATCCGTATTTGTTTTTCAATGAAGATCGTGTGTCCATGACATTCATTGGTTTCCACTTCCAGTCCAATGGCAGACACGGTGTTGATGCCATCAATCCTTTGAATGGCAGCATTATCAAGAGAAATATCATGACTTCACAGCTGTACAAAGGCTTGTTACTCCAAAGAGTTCCTTTCAATATTCCATTTGATGAGTTGCCTCGTCACGAGAAGCTAGAGAAGCTCTGCATGGTTTTGGGAATTCCCTGGGTGATAGACCCGGATGAGACGTACGAACTCACGACAGACAACGTGCTGAAAATCTTGGCTATTGAGATGCGATTCAGATGCAACATCCCAGTTGTGATTATGGGAGAAACAGGCTGTGGAAAAACCAGACTTATAAAGTTTCTGTGCAAGTTACGCAGAAGCTACCTAGAGGTAGAAAACATGAAGCTTGTGAAAGTTCATGGGGGTACTACTGCAGAGATGATTTATGCCAGGATTGAAGAAGCAGAAGCCCTTGCTAAAATCAATAAAGAGCAGCATGGGTTGGACACAGTCCTCTTTTTTGATGAAGCAAACACAACAGAGGCTGTGAGCAGCATCAAGGAAGTTCTGTGTGACCACACAGTGCAGGGGAAGCCTTTGGTCCCTTGCTCTGGCTTGCAGATCATAGCAGCCTGCAACCCCTACCGTAAGCACACCCCAAAGATGATCCAGCGCCTGGAATTAGCTGGGCTGGGCTACCGTGTCAAAGCAGATGAGACAAAGGATAAGCTTGGATCTATCCCACTGAGACAGCTTGTGTACCGGGTCCATGCTCTCCCACCCAGCATGATCCCATTAGTGTGGGACTTTGGGCAGCTGAACAGCTTCACTGAAAAAATGTACATAGAGCAGATCGTACAGAGAGTGGCTGAGCAGGTGCCGATGGCGCGGCGTGAAGCCGAGGTGATGACGGATGTGCTGTTTGCTTCCCAGCAGTACATGAGGCAGAGGGATGATGAGTGCACCTTTGTGAGCCTGCGGGATGTGGAACGCTGCGTGGAGGTTTTCAAGTGGTTTCACAAGCGCAGTGAACTGCTCCTGAGAGAACTGGAGAAGTACCTCGCTGAGAACAAACCTTCAAAGAGCACCCATGAGAGAAACATCATTATCTGGGCCTTGGTGCTGGCAGTCGGGGTCTGCTATCATGCTTCCTTGGAAAAGAAGGAGCCGTATAGGAATGCTATCAGCAAGGTCCTTCCAAAACCTTATGACTCCCAGAAGAAGATTTTGGAAGATATCTCCTTGATGCAGGACTTATTCCTGAATGGTGTGCATGTTCGAGATACCATAGCAAGAAACTTGGCCTTGAAGGAAAATGTCTTCATGATGGTCATCTGCATTGAGTTGAAAATCCCTCTTTTTCTTGTTGGGAAGCCTGGGAGCTCCAAATCTCTTGCAAAAACCATTGTGGCCGATGCTATGCAGGGCCAAGCAGCTCAGTCAGATTTATTCAAGGACCTGAAACAGATCCATCTTGTGTCTTTTCAGTGCAGCCCTCTCTCCACTCCAGAGGGAATCATAGGCACTTTCAAGCACTGCGCTCGATTCCAGGAAGGGAAGAACTTAGAGGAGTACGTCTCAGTGGTGGTTTTGGATGAGATTGGGCTGGCAGAAGACTCTCCCAAAATGCCCTTGAAGACTTTACATCCACTTTTGGAAGATGGCTGCATAGATGATGTCCCTGTTCCCCACAAAAAGGTTGGCTTTATTGGGATTTCTAACTGGGCTTTGGACCCTGCTAAAATGAATCGAGGCATCTTTGTCTCACGTGGTGACCCCAATAAAGAAGAGCTCATTCAAAGTGCAAAGGGGATTTGTTGCTCAGCACGAGGGACTTTGCAGAAGGTTGAACAGTATTTTTGTCACTTTGCAGATGCATATGAGGAGATTTGCAAGGCCCAAGACAGGGAGTTCTTTGGTCTGCGTGACTACTACAGCCTCATAAAGATGTTTTTTGCTTTAGCTAGAAGCTCCAAAAGTGAGCCAACAGCTCGGGACATAGCTGAAGTTGTTCTGCGTAACTTTGGTGGCAAAGATGATGTCAATGCCTTGGAAATATTCACCTCACGGTTACCAGAAAAAGGAGAAATTCATGCTCATGATATCAGTAGAATTGATCTGGTACGAAAAAACATTCAGAGCAGCAGTCAGGATGGTGACTGCAGGTACCTGCTTGTGTTGACTGAGAATTATGCAGCCCTGCAGATCCTCCAGCAGACTTTTTTTACTGCCCGACATCAGCCAGAAATTATCTTTGGCTCCAGTTTCCCTAAGGACCAGGAGTATACCCAGATATGTAGGAACATCAACCGTGTGAAGGTCTGCATGGAAACTGGCCAAATGGTTGTGCTCCTCAACTTGCAAAACCTTTATGAAAGCCTCTACGATGCCCTCAATCAGTACTATGTGTACCTTGCTGGCCAGAAGTATGTAGATTTGGGACTGGGCACCCACCGGGTGAAGTGCCGAGTGCACCCCAAGTTCCGTCTGATAGTCATCGAGGAGAAAGATGTGGTGTACAAGCACTTTCCCATCCCCCTGATCAACAGGCTGGAAAAGCACTACCTGGATATCAGTACTGTCCTAGACAAGGGGCAAAGAGAAGCTGTGGCTGAGCTGCAGAAGTGGGTGCATGAATTCACTGCAGCCAATACAGAAGATCACTTAATGAGCAAGCAGAAATACAGCCCTTCTGATGTGTTTGTGGGCTACCACCCCACTACCTGTGCCTCTGTGATCCTGCAGACAACAGAGAGGCTGAAGCCCAAGTGTCCTCCCAGTGAACTCATGTCCTGTGTGATGAAAGAAGCCCAGCTGGCTCTGCTCAACTGTGCCACCCCAGACTCTGTCATCCGCTGCTGCCACTCGGTGGCTGTGTTCAGGGCAAGTTCCTTGGCCAACACCTACTTCCAGCAGCAGCACCACACGTCTTTTGCAGACTTCCTCCGAGCTCAAGTCCATGCTGGGGCTGGGTGCCAAACGGTCTTTACTGAGGTGAGTGTCTTGCCAGAGTCCTCTCAACCCCCTCCTCACCTGTGCTGAGCTTTTGGGTTTGTGGCTACACCTGAGTGACCCTGATAAGGGCTCAGATGTGCAGAGGTTGGGGGTTTAGCTGGTGTCTTCTTGTATCCTGAAGAATCTCATGCCTCCACTTTGTGTGAGGTGGTATTTGATGCTCCCTAGCAAGCAGGGTTTTTAAGTGACTTTGGCAGCTGATGTGTCTCTCTACTTCGAAAATAGTTCTGTCTTCATGAACACAGCCTGCCCAACAGGCACTGGCTGCAGGAAAAGGCATCAAGAGCCCTGGAACCTTCATGTCTTTGTGTCTGCCTCTGGTCTTAAAGGTGGCAAAGATTTTTAACCTGGCCCAGCCGCAAACAGCCAGAGATCTCCAGAGCCTTTGATGGGAATATCTGTGGTTTATTTTTACCAAAGATAAAGAGCTTCATCTGAGATTGGTCAGAGCATTTCTCCCTCTCCTGCCTCCCATGGAGACAGTGTGTTTTCTCTTGGGGCTGGACTTGCTTGCTGGGGAGTGCTTCAGGGAGGCTGGCTACGGGGCTTCAGCAGGAGTGCTCTGGCAGCACCAAGAGGCACTGTGTCCACCTACCCAGCACTGGCTCTGGGTTGGGTAAGAGCCCAGGGTGACACTTTTGCCTACTGGTGGGGCAAGTGAATGGTTTTCAGGGTGCAGTCCAGCTCTGTGGCAAGGTAGCAGCATTGGGGAGCATGGGTGAGGAAGTCTCTGCTGCTCCTGCTCTGAGGAAAGAGCTCATCTGCCTCTTGCACACCCAGGTCACCACCTTCTCGAGGCTCCTCACCAGCACTGACACTGCCTGCCTGGAGAGAGAAGTGCAGGGGAAAGCACAGAGGCCTCAGCTCCTGTTCCTGCAGCAGTTTGACACTGAGTACTCCTTCCTGAAGGGCATCCGGTGAGTCTGGGTTGGCAGTGCTCAGGGCAGGCTGTCCTCTGGGGGAAGATGCACGGGCACAACCTTTGGAGTAACCCCTAGGGAAGAGAGGGGGCCATGCTGGGCCTGGCTGGGTGCACACTCTGGCAGCTCCATCACACACAAATGGGCTTTTGAAGTTACACCTGCCCTAGAGGATGGGTGTTTTAATCTCTCCCTCTGCCTGTAGCAGCCAAAGCTAATGTGGAGTGACTACTCCCACAGTCTTTAATGCTTTGTTTTTATACTTAGTGACTTCTTTTAAATCCCTTTTCACTCTTCAGAGATTTCCTTGATACCACATCAGGAAATAAAGTCCTTATTATTCAGACAGACTTTGAAGATGGCCCTCAGAAGGCCCAGCTCGTCGCCTCAGCCAAGTAAGTCAAGTGTGAAGTGGTTCCCAGCTTGGTGAGACAGCTTCCAGCTCCCAGCTGTTCTGTTCGATGACTTCTCAGCCCTGTTTGATTTAATGCTGGTTTGGGGAGTTCAGAGTCAGGACTGTGTAATCCTTTGCTTATTCTGTAGTGGAATGAATCTAGAAGCACTAATTGTATTCCAAATAATTCATAGCCCGAGTCAAAGAACCTTAAGCTGAGTCAAATTACCAGATAAATCACCTTTGAAGTATGAATTCTCTTGGTGAACTGTGCTTCTGCAGAAGCCCTGATGAGCTGAGGGTCAGGGGCATCGCTTTTGTCTGTGCAGGGCAAGAAATGTGCCCTCTGACAGAGGAAAGACTCATGGTCGTGAACTTCTGTCTGTTTGATCTGTCAACAGCATTTTCTCTTTGTTGTAGATACACTGTTGTTAATGAGATCAACAAGGTGGACCTGGGAGAAGTCTCTGTCTTTGTTTATTTTATTATGAAGCTTTCCCGAGTGGAAGGAGGAACATCCTATGTGGGATTCCATGGAGGTGGGTCTGGCTATCTCAAGCTCCTTGCTCTTTAGCTGGCTGAAGGCAAACACAGAACAACATTTCTTGTTCAGCTTCCTTTTTTTATGCTCAAAATCTGGAATCATTGTCCTGGGGGTCATCATAGCTGCTTCCCTTACCCCCAGGGACTGCCCCTTGGGGGGATCAGTACCTTGGAATCCTAGTCTCCTCTGGGAGAGCACCTCATCTTGCCCACTGATGGATGAGTGAAAGAAAGATCAAAAAAGATGAGTAAAAGCCCTGGCAGTGTCCACACCCAGTCAGGCAGAGTGGGGTGTGTTAGCATGTTAAAAGTGATTGCTGCTTTCTCTTTCTTCATCAAGAGGTGAGAGTAAGTAAACTCTGATTGTAACTGCTAGCCCACAGGTACTGGGAGATAATTCTTGTGAAGCTCTTCTAGATCATGCTGCAAGTACAAAGTTATTTGGTTTTTTTGTCCTCTGCCTCCAGGACTGTGGCAGTCAGTGCATATAGATGATCTCCGCAGATCCAAAGACATGATCTCTGATATGACTGCCCTGCAAAACCTCACCATCAGCCAGATTTTCTGTGAGGAGTCAGGTAAAACCAAAGGTGAGCTGCATGCTGCCTCTGCAGCCACTGGTGGTGTTATGCTGGTGGAGAAAAGGGAAGATGTGGTCTCAGACTTAGTGCTCAGGGAACTTGTGTGGTACAGTGTACATAATGATTCTCAGCATAACTTTTTGTGGGGGTCAACACATGGCTATCAACATGGATTCTTATTTATTTTGTTACTGCGACTTCAGATCAAGTTGGTAGTTTTCCTGTTTTCTTTTGACAAAAATATTCTATTCAGCAATCTGAGTGCTCTGTTTCTGCTCAGGAGGCAGCAGGTGCTGCATGGCAGAGACCACTGACAGGGAATCACTCCAGAATATCTCACTTGTCAGAATACAGATCAGTTTGCCTAAACCGATAGGAAGGTTAGAGAAGACTCTCTTTCCCCTCAGTTTTTTCTTTCAGTTTTTCCTTTCACCATACTGCCTTACAGGGTTCTGGTGGAGGTGAGTACATTAGATCCAAGTGTCATGTTTCTTCCAGTTCTGTGGCCTGCAGGTTGACAGCCCTGGCAGCGCAGCTGTGTTTAGAGAGGAGGATCTCAACTTGTCATGCAGGTGGATCTCTGACACATCTGCTGCTGCTCTGGGATCCAGTGGCTAAATAAACTGTTATCTGAGTGATGCAAAAGTGTACTACTGCTTTCTGATACAAATTCTACACCTTTGTTGCAGCTCTGCCTGTGAATGGAGAAGAACAGGAGGAAAATGAAGTGGAGGGTGACACACCAGTTCCAGAAGCAGATGACTATGAGGTCAGTTCAGAATACATTTGTTTGCTACTCAGCTGTCAGCATAGCTCTTTACTCTCTGTCATCCATAGGTGTAATGCACCCTTTGTATCCCCATTCACCCAAAATCCATCGGGAATATTATTTGTGTCGTGAATGTTAAATCAGACACTCATTCCTCCCACTACAGCCCAATCAAAATCATCATCAATAAAGAATTAAACCATTCTAAGGACCCTCTAATTAGTGATTTCGTACTCCTGATTTTTAAAAATCCATTTAAATGTTTGTTGTCTTTTTACATCCTGAAGCTGCAAACTTGTGACTGAGCCTGCCACTCCAGCTGCTTGTGCCTTTGAAGCCATGCTGAAGCTGGCTGTGGACTTTGCTGTGCTGCAGCTGTGTTAAGGCTGGCTCACATTCCCTTGACAGCATCAGCTGGAGGGTGTCCAGTATGAGGGTGACTGCATGTGGCTTTTGTCTCCCTCGTGCCCAAGCATCTCCCAGGGAGGGCACATTTTCCCTAGTCATGTTTATTATTTGCACTTTTCCCGGGATTACCCCCTATACATTTCATACAACTGCTGTGTTGCAATGCCAGTTTGAAAGGGCTGCAGAAGTTGCATCATGTAAAACTGGGAGGTGGGATGCCAGAGGAACAGACCCTTTCTAGAGATCACTAGAACTATTTTAAGGGGCATGTGTTTGGGGCAAGGATGAAAGACTGAAGAAACATTAATTTCTTTTCATTCTGTTTGGGGGGAAGGGTGAAATCTTGGACACTACTGTACTCCTGAGGACCTGTGTACAAAGTGCTGTAGGGATGCTACGGGACCAAAATGAAGATTTTAGTCGAAGCAGGAAGCGGATTAAGATTCTCCTTGGTCTTCTGTCCAAAGAGGATGACTTGAAAGGTATGCACTTCCTGGCTGCAGCAGGTAGTGTCTCTGAGCATCCAGGGGACCACCAAAATATGTAAGTTAATACACTGACCAAAGGTCAGTGCAGTGTAGACAAAGTGGGTCTCCCAGGCCATCTCCAAAGGGCATGTGTATCTGTGCTTCAGTCTGCTGCTCCTTTGATGGCTGTAGGTCTTCTCCTGGAGTTTAGAACACGTTTTTTTTCCTCTGGCTGTGCTAACTCTGGTTAGCACAGAGATGGCCAGTTACTGAACCAACTGTAAAATGCAGTGCTTGATGTGATACTTGGGATTAGATTCAATGCCAGTAGAAGAGAAAATGCAAGTTGCCTGTTGTTTTCTAGCCTCTTTTCTGAAGATAATAAAGGCTCGTCTCTCCAACCTTTTGAAGAAGCAAGAAGAAAATTCCCTTCATCCAGAAAACTGGGTGCTTCGAGAGGCTTCCAACCTCAGTGCTCTCCAGGAGGCAGGCACCTTCAGGTGAGGGCAGCACCAATGTCTTGTAACCTGCAGAAGAAAAGCCTCCAAATGGCAACTGTGTGTAGTGACAAGAGGCAACCAGGTGCCACTACCTACCAGGTAATGGGCATGAGCTTGTATTCAGCCCTCCTGTGCCTGGTTAGGGCTGGCCCCAACTGTGCAGGAGCAGGATTAGGAGGCCAATAAAAGGTGTGGGCTCGAGCACAGGGGGGCTCATTGCCAGGCAAGCCAGAGGAGAGATTGGTGAGTCTGGAGCAGCAGCACCAGTCCAGGCTAACTAATCCTGAAGGCAACAGCTTCTGCTGGAACACCTGTGTGACCTCAGAGCATCGTGCCCTAAGAGAGGTTTGTCTTGCAACAACTGTGCAGCAGGGACAGGAGGTTTTTTTAATCTGAATATTTGCAATGTCAGTCTCCAGTCTGTGCTGCCAAATCTTTGAAGGCAGCTTCATCCTCTCCTGGCTCCTGAGGGAGCGTGACTTACTGCTGACTGGGCTGTACTGGGACAGGAATGCACAAGTGCTTTGAGTGGAACAGTGGGATTACAGGTGAGCCACAAGTGAGAGCAGTGCAGGAGTTGTTGTTGATGGTGGGTTTTCCGCTTCAAGGCAGGGTTAGGAGTTTCTCACATGCAAATGTCAGCAGTTTTTCAATACAGCCACCTCTTGATTTGCTGATACCATTTCTCGTCTTCCCTCTGGGTATCTTGATCTCTTTCTGCCCCCAAAGGCACACCCTGTGGAAACGAGTCCAGAACGTGATCACTCCATTCCTGGCTCTGTTGATTGCTGTCATAGACAGAAATGGCAATCTGGAGCTGTTGGTCAGGCCAGCAGCTCCCTGGGTGACAAACCTGTGGATGTTCATCTTCAGTGATACAAAACTTCTGACTGTCCCTTACGGTGTGGGTAAGAACAGGTGAGCCACTGGAGAGAGCATCAGGAGGGCTTGGTTGGCAGCACTGGGACCAGGCCAGCACTGGCTTTGAATCCCCATGGGAGGTTAACCCTGTTGGTTGCTCCCCTGTGCTGTGCTGAAGGCAGCAGGGGCAGCTCTTGGTGACTTCAGAAGTCTGTTCTTTCTACCTTATCCCCAGCACTCCTGGGCTTTGCTCTCAAGCTCTTGGCATGCTCACAATTCTTACCCAGCTCTTGAAGCCCTCATGTTCTGCCACTACAGCTCCTTTGCCAGGAATGTTAACTGAGTAAGTCCTGATGCTATGCAGTGGGCATATTATGCAGTGGCCATCTGTATTAATGAGTCCTTCAATTCTTTACCCTCCCCTCATCCTCTCCTATAGCTAATTTCTTGTTTTCTGCAGCTTTCTGCCTCTGTCATCTGGATGTGTTTCCCTGGTAAAAGCCCAGTCCATTAATGACCTCTTAATCTCCTAGCTCTCAGCCCCAGATCATTCTGGTGCAGAACAACATGATGGTGTCTGCTGATGCTGGGAATGAGATGCCCTTCAGCTGGAGGATAAAGGAATACTTGGATGAGCTGTGGTTGGAAGCTCAGTACATCCAGAACAATGATGGTGAGAACCTGGCTTGAGCTCATGACACAGAGCATCTCCATCCACCCATCCCGTGAGATCTCTGCCATGCCTCTCTCTTTTTGCCACTCTGGTGTTGCCTTCAATCCCTCTGTGCTCAGAGGAGCCAGCAGAACTCTGTGCAATAAGCTTTACTTTGTGCTTCTCACTGTTTTTTTTTCTCATCTGTTCTGGGCCTTTGTATTCCAAAGGCCTTGGAAATGCTGAGAGTTAATGACAAGATGAGATTCCATAAATATTACCCTGGTGCCTGGGCTGAGAAGGTCTGGCCTCAAAACCTTTGTTAGTGCTTTGAATGAGGGGAGTCCTGGATCCATCAGTGATGAATGAGGTGGCAGTCTCTTTAGGATAGAAGCTGTGTCAAACCCAGCCTCCTCCTAATACTGAGTTTTAATTTGCATTCTCATTTTCCAGACCAAGATGAGAAGTTTGTGGATATCTTCCAGAAAACTGCACTGGGAAAATATATCACTGCTTTGGCTGAGGAAGAAAGGCAGATGCTCTTCCAGTCCTATATCACAGACTTCATTGTCTTGACCATTGGTGTGTCCTCACTAGAGGAGCTGAAGGTCAGTGTTTGTAACAAGACCTGGAGGCCATGAACATGTCCTTCTGCATCAATCTTGCCTCCTCAGCTAAAATTCCCCTCTGAGACAGACGACAGTAAGATGGCCACAAAGCAGAGGCATTTGACACCGAATGGCTGCTGAAATTCATGAGACCTTACTCAAAAAAACCCCAACACTTTCATAGGAGCACCTATAAAAGCTGAGATAACATTTAAGGCTATCTTTGTAAAGCCCTCATTCTCTTCTCTCAGAGTTTTCCCACGATTTTCAGTATAAAAGCTTTTTTTTATTTTTAACTTTTTTTTTCCTGAACTTTCAGTGTCTGCGAATTGCATTCTTATCCTGCATAGAAGAATGGAAAGCAACATCTCCCAGAAGAGAGCAGATGGTGCCCTCCTTGCCTTCAGTCCACCTCGGGTACAACCGGTTCAAGAGCCGCCTGCAGAACTTCTCAAGGATCCTGGCTGTACACCCCCGTGTGGTTGACTACCTCACTAACCAGGAGGCATATCAAATACCACATGCAGAGATGGTAAAGTCACTACCCAAGGCATTTTGTAATCCTCAGACCTAGCAGAGGGCTCTGTCTTCACTGGATTAACTGCTGCTCAGTCTCCTTTTGATTTCAGGCACAGTGAAGTGGGAAGCACAAGCTCAATCAGGATCTTTAGTATCGGGCATAATCTGCTATGTTAGCATTGCTACTAGCAGGATTTTAAATAGTTTGCCCTGCTTTCACATCAGTTAACAGGATGTGCTAATGATCTGAGCAATGAGCATTCCAGAGCTTAAGATAATAAAGTAGAACATTATTCAGTAGAACAAAGAATCACAGAATTGTCAGAGTTAGAAGGGACCTCTGGATGTCATGCTCTAGCAAACCAGATTGAGAGCCCAAAGTTCATAAATAATTCTGAAGTGCAGTTGGTGAGTTACACTTACACCCTGTGTGTTCATCTAGACTCTTGATGTCTTGGCTGCAATGGCATGTGCTGAAGAGCTGGAGAATCAAGTGCAGACAGTTGATCCAGAAATATGGCTGCAGAAAGTCAAGAATCTTCATATGCCCATTGAATTCCTTTGTAAAGAGAGGGATGTGCAGAGGCATGGGTGTTGGTGCCATCAGCTACTAACAGAACTCGAGTAAGTACCACAGATTCACTCACAATCTTCATCCTTTGCCTTGCTGTTAGTAAGACTCTTAGTACAGGCTGAAAGCTTCTCTGCTGCTTTTCTCAGGTGAACACTCTGCAAACCTTTCCAGGTTCCTAGTAGGCTCAATTTTATACCAGACATCAATAGCCAGGTGGGGTTTCTTGCCTTATCTCATGTAGATTCTCCTTCTAAATCTAGTAGTATCCTCCTGTGCATTCCAGCTGGGTTCTGAGGGTATTTAAAACCGTGCTTGGTTTCCTGTTAACCAGCAATGTTTCCTCACTTCATCCCATGTGCACAAAGGCTGAGAGATGGCCACTTGTGCTCTCAGCTCGTTGTTGCACTTTTTGAAATCACCTTTTCCTTCCCACAGAGGCTGCTGGAACCGGGTTTTCTCCATGTCTCTGTTTGTAGAACACGTGGTGCTTGGCATCAACACTCTTATGCCAGAATTTGAGGGCTTAGTGAAAAAATACACTTTGCTTCTTGGCAAGGTAAGCAAAGATGTGATTTCACCTCTTCCCTGTTTGCTTCTGCTGATGGTATGAATTTGTGTCTCTGGTATTAGAGCTGAGTCATTTAGCTTTGTCCTTTCCCTCTGCAGTGTTTTCAGCAAAGTTCAGACATGAAGACTCATCCAACTTTTGTTGCAGTGATGAAAGTACTGTGCCAATGTAAGGATGAAGTCAGCAAGAGGCTCTACAGGTAGTGACACTGAGACAAGTTGCAGGGTGTAGTAGTGGGAATGTTGCCTATGTAGCTAGGATATTTCTGGGCATTGGGCAGTGCTGGACACAATGTAATGAAAGCCAAATGAAGAGCAGTGACTTCCATTTTATTCTGCACCCTGGAGCTAAGCAGTTAGCCAACAGGTCTTGCATTGTCTCCTCTTGGTCTCGTTGCAGATTATTACCTTACTAAAGGCTTTTGGTAAGACAACATTGAAGCAATTGTGTTTGTTGCTGTTTCTGAATTACAGATACAGCCTGAGGCCATGTCCAATCTGCCTAGGAGAGCCAAAGGATCCTATCTGCCTGCCTTGCTGCCATGTCTTCTGTCACAAGTGCATCAGAATGTGGCTTGTGCCAGCACAGATGCATTGTCCCTTCTGCAGAGCTGCCATAGAAGATGATCACTTAAGTGTCTCTGAGGAGCTCAGGTACTCCACCCTGTCCAAGGTGGAAGTGTTGCAGTTGGGATGATTCAATGAAGAAATTCTGGTGAAGTCAACATGAGCAGAATGGTTGGAGGGAGCATTGCTCTGCTCTTTCTGGAGCAATGACAGCTTGTGCCTGTTTTCTCTTCATTGTTTCAAAAGGAGGGAGGAATTTTCCTTGGCCCTGTAAGAAAACTGTAGTTAAAAAAACTGGTCAAGCTAAAGCACTGTCAGTGGCTGAATTGGACAAAGGAACTGCCTGTCACCTTGGATTGTTTTGTGATAGCTTAGCAAAAAAATTCTCAGTAAAGGTACCTGGTATTATACTGCCTTTTGTGATCTTAGCTGTCAATGTGGTACAGTCTTTGCAGACAGTACTACTGAAGTGTTGCACAAATGCAGCCCCCTGGAAATCTGGAAAAGTGTCTCACCTTGGTGACCCTTGCCAGGGTCCACTTTGCTTTATCCATTGCTTAAGTGGTTCATTATTTGAACATTGTCCTCACACTTTTTACACTTCCCCTAGAGAGGCCATAGGAAGAAATGCCCTGTTCCGGCAGAGATGCAATAATTTCTTCATAGATGTGGTCACTACCATGTGCTTCAAGGACAATGAACCCCCTGAAACAGAGGTGATCAAAGAGCTCCTCAATCTGCTGTTTGTTAACAGTATTGTCCTGAAAGGTTCAGGTGAGCTCCCTTCATCCTGACACTCAGCCTCGTGCAGCTGATCATCTTGCCACTTTCTCTCACTTGCCAAATTCATCTTTTTCTTTTCTCCACAGATCACTCTGCTATCTGCACAAAATTTCTGTCCCCATTTAATGATGAAGTGGATGAAACACCCATCATCCGCTCAGTAATGCTGAAGCTTCTCTTGAAGTACAGGTGAGCACAATCAGACAGATCATGGATATTGCACTTGGCTCAGCTTCATTTTTCATCAAACCAGCCTGCTTGTTCTCCTCAGTTCTGTGCTACTTAATGAATTTGAATTATCACATGTGAAATCTATCCTGTGCCTTTCTATTAGTTACACAGCTTGGTCGGGCTGTGTGTAGCTTGAGTGAAGGATCAATGCCAAGGTGTACCCAGTTATAAGCTGAACCTGTGCTGAACGTGGGTGCCTTGGGTAACCTGAAGACATCTGACTAATTGATGGGCTCTAGATGAGCAAAGTTGTACTCCTCACCCACAGACATCTAACAAAGGATTATGTGTTATGTGTTTACCCAGCTCTCTCCATTCACGAGCTCCTCCAGCCTCCTTTTGCAGCCATCACACACAAAACCACTTCCCAAACCTGATCATCTCCTAAAGCAGATGCCTAAAATAGAAGAGTTACACCCTAAGAATGCTTGTGGGACATTGTTGTTGGTTAAAAGCCTGGCTCAGAGTGTGAAGCTAGGTGACATCTGACAAAAGATGGCACAATTGCTTTTCCATCTTTCAAATGGATCCAGAGTGACCCTGCCTGTCAGGTGGACATAACTTGTAGTTCTGTCATGATTTAGGACACAAGTAGGAACTGTCAGTATTGCAGTTGTGGTAAGGGGGTGTTTTTCTCTCCCGTAGCTTCCATGAAGTGAAAAAGGATGTGCAACACTACCTCTCCTTGGTAGAGCACAGTGAGATCCTAGATAAAGATGATAAAAAAGAACTCTACTTGCTTTTTGTCAACTGCTTAGAGGTAAGAGTGCTGTGGAGGTAAGAACTGGGTGATAAAACTGTTGTAGGAATAAAAAGAAAAACAAGAACAGGAATTTTAGGCACCGTCATTGTGCATTTAACTAGCTGCTCAGAAAGGCCAAAAGGAAGATTATATCAACATGGCCAGAACCTGCTGTCAGGAAGTAGCCTTGCATTTTGAGGTAATTTTGTGTAAGTTTGTCTCACGTGAAGCCTGATAAGACTCCAGCACAAGTGTGTCAAGCAGGGGGTCTCTTGTTGCAATAGTCCACTACTGGACTGCTTTCTTCTTTTCACAAATGCCTTGTTTGCAGAGCTTTAGATGATTGTGCTGTCTGGGATGTTCCCTTTCCTCCCCTTGGATAACTTTTAATGCTTTGGATAACTTTGTAGGAAATGAAACCTCCCTTTGTTGTTGAATTTGTCCAGTTCAGTTGAAGTGGTGACTTTGTAGATAAGATCAGAATTTGTATTTTGCTTAGCATCTCAGCACATGTGGTATGTGTTTCAGCACATGTGTGGCTTGTCAGCATGTTCATAACTCCCTTGCTCAGATACTTGCTTAGGAAATATTGGAGAGAGCTTGGACATACAGCCCAAGAAGGTGTTTGGTGATGTGGCAGAGCTTGAAGATAAGCACCAGAGAGATCACAGGGAGGAACTAGTGGTGTTGGGGTGGAGGGTGCTGTGGGACATGGGAGTTTAGTTTGTTCAGTGCAGTGTGGATGCACTGGAGATATGTAGACCTATGCACAGGACATCTGATTTGAGTGGTTTTGCCACCCATTAATTATTCTGGCCCATCTTTAGGATTCGATGTATGAAAAGTCTGAGGGCAGCCTTGAGCACATAAAGAGAAGCTTTCCAGAGAACTATCTCTCAAACAGCAAGGCAGAAACTCCACAAGAATCATCTGTTGAGTACCTGCAGGCAGTAGCAGAGGTTCGCTTGTACCTGAGTAAGGCTACAGAGCTGCTCTTTGAGTCCTGTGGGTCCACAGGTAAGTGATTATTTTGCTATCACATGGAAATGGTGTATGCAGAGCAAAGTCCTCACAGGAGGTGGGCTGGACACAGTGCGCTTGTTTTGATGCATGGCCAAGAAGGAGTGCATCAGCTTTTTTCTTTTCCATTAGGAGTGTCAGTTGTTATTTGCCCTCTTTACCATGTATTAGAAGTACTCTGTGTCAGGCTAGTGTAATGCATCCCAGCAGACTGTTCTTAAGGAGCACCATCACCTTGGCAGTTGAGACAAGGGAAAGGTATTTTTGAACAAGATGGAAGAGCTCCGAGAACAAACTTCTAGTAAATAGAAAAATATGTCCTTGAGGATGGAAATGGGAGTATGCCATCCTCTGAAGAAATTAATCACTGTCTAGAATCTGACTGAGGAAACACTCTAGATAAGCATCTGAGGAAGAGAGGGCTCTCATGTTCTTCTGTGTTGTTAGGACTGGGGAAAGGGTCTTGGTGCAGAAACAGAAATATTTTACAACATAGGATGTGGTTTTGCCTTCTTTTTTCCTTTTTTCCCCTTCAGAGCAACACCAGGTGAAGAAGAAGCAAGATTACCTGTGGAACGTGAGGGTGTTCTGTAGCCTTGCCGGGAATGACTGGCATCGTGTCTACCTGGTCCGGAAAATTGCTAGTCAGTATGGGATGGAATTTGCTCAGAAGCTTGTCACAGAGACACAGTTTAATTGGGTGTTGCCAGCAGAAATTCTGGAACAGGTAATGGGGTGTTCCCTTGGAAATGACTCTGGTCTCCTCTTAGTTTTCTGTTTGTGCTGCCTTTGGGGTGTGTTTGCTGTTGCATGGAGGTGATGTATCCTCACTCTGTTGGATGGAGGCTTGGGGAGCTGGTTGGGTTGCTACACCTGTCTGCTGTCTCTTTTCAAAGGCTGAAATGTCACAGTTCTTGGGAGGCAGAGGAGATTCTGCCTTGACCAATGGCTGGTTCATGCCCACAGTGTTCACCATGGGCTTTTCCTCTGCAGGCACAGGACGGACAATCTCACCCCATTGATCGTTACGTGGCGTGTGGGCAGAGTTACAGAGCCCTGCGTGATGCTGTGGGCAAAGCCATGATTGAGTGCAAGACTGAGGGGCTTCTTGAGGCAGAGAAGGTAGGGCACATTCTCACCATAATCCTCTTGTGGGTTCTGGATGGCCAGTGTTGAAGCTTTGTGTTCCTGTTGGTGATATCCCTTCCAGTCAGATTGAGTGCTGTCAGATTACTCATTTATTTACAGCTTGAACAGCCATTTCTGCACTGTCCCCCTTTCTTTGTGGGGAGAGCTTTACCACAGACCTGCTAAAGTCTATAGATCCAGTAATGAGCTGAAACCTTGTCAAACTTTAATTGTGACAACTATCAAGCCTCTTCTGTGCCATATCATCAGTTCTTCTTTCCTAGGCATCCAGCAGCTCCCCAGCTGTACAATCTGCCCATCTGCTTCTGGCTATTTTCAGAGAGGTCACTGCCTTGTATGGATTTAGTGACTCAAACCTTCATCCCAAGCAGCAGGTAAGCTACTTGGCTTTGGAAGCTCATGACACACAGGCTTCATTGTTAAGGGTGAAGATATGTAAATCACTGGTGAAAAAGCCTTTTGTTCTTCTTCCCCAAATATAGTTATGTCCTGATCAGATTGGACTGTAAATGTTTCCAAAGGAGAGGCAAAACAGCTTGGGAAGCGGTTGATAGTCCTCATCAGTTTGGTGGGCATTATCATGCTGGTTCTATTTCTTTTAAATATGTGCTTTCAGCAAACAGATGCCATGATTGAGTTCATCAAGAAGTCCCAGATCCTGAATTCTCAAGACCTACAGCACTTTGCATCTTCTCTTGTGACGAATGCAGTGCCATATCTGAGAGTGGATCCTCAAAGCTTCAGCCACAGTGGGGCAGTCATTGAGATGGCTGTTCACACTGCAGCTGTCCTGCTGTGTGGGCAAAACCCCCTCCTGCAGCCCCTCAGGAATTTGGCATTCCACCCCCACACCATGCAGGTAAAGAGATTTATCTCAGATGGCAATTCAGCAGATGGTTACTTCCTTCACCTACTTGCTGGATCCTCTCTAACCTTTGAAAGCACCAACTGGCTGTTTTAGCTATGTAATTTCAATGATGTATGATTATTGTAGTGTTGTTGGGATCCATTAACACAACAAACAGCTCTGGACTGGTACCTTTTCAAGGTACTTCTGCATCCTGGGCAGTATCAGCCAAAGACTTTTGCTAATATTTGAGTGAGCAAGTCTGAAAGAGTTGCCAGGTTGTATTGGGGAGGATAATGACTTCTGTCATTTGTCACCTTTTTTTTCATATTTCCTCCTCAGCATTCTTTTCTGCCCACAATGCCAGAAGACATAATGGCTCAGGCCAGGACCTGGAATGGAATGGCTGATCTGCAGTGGTACAGTAAGTGCTCCTGACTGGCTGTGAAATAAATTGAAGGGTAATACTTGGGGTTTTTTTTCTTAATAAAACTGTTCCAAATATGAATCTGTCAGGCTTCCATTCCTTGTTCCTCAAGGAGAGAAGCACAGAAATACCCCTTGGGTTCTTATGTGGGCTGACAATTCCTCTGGGCTTTGGTACTGCCGAGGCTTTTGATTAGATCTTGAAGCTTAATTCTTGCTCCAAGATGACGGCTCCTTTGGAAGGAAATAACAGGATCTTTATAAATGTCTGTCTTATAATACTGTCCTATTCGTTTCTTTTTTTTGGTAGTTTGTCCAAATGGCCACCCCTGCACTGTAGGAGAGGTAAGAATTTGAGACTGGTGGTGTTTAATCAGCTGGTGTTTTCCAAAATAAACTTTTATTTCATCTACTGATCTTTATGTTCTGTTGCACAGCAGTTAATTTTCTAAATCCTCTATATCACTGATCTCTTTGCCATTGTAAAGTAGAATTTCAAATAGCTCTAACGCAGTTTATGCCAGAAATCCTTTGCGCTGGATGTAGCAGTTTTTGACTGAACCAGTTGCAGCTGGGATTTTTGTTTCATTCTCTTTCCCTGCTGGAGAGGCTCTTACTCTGGAGTTCAGTGTTCTTTTGCTTTTTGACAGTGTGGCCGCCCCATGGAAATTGGGTACTGCCTGGACTGTGGTGTGGCAGTGGGAGGGCGGCAGCATCTCCCTGTGGCTGGCTTCCAGGCATCCAGGTATGCTTTGATTCATCACCCTCTGTAGCTGTGTGATTGAAGAACTAGAGCTGGTACCCATAACTTGTGCACCCTCCTCCTCAGCTCTCTGGATTAGCACTTGGCCCTTACCTAAGAATGCTGAAGTTGCTAATTCTAACAAGAGTGGCTCTGTCCAGCACAGAGTTTGCTCATCTTGCCCTACAGGACTGATGAGACACTTTCACAGAAAGTGCATTAGGAAGAGATGTTCAAGAAAGACTAATCAGCCAGCAGAACCAAATTGACTTGTGTACAAATCTTACTGCAAGTCCTCATTCCCCTGTAGCACTTCTAATTGGCAGCCTTTATGGCATTCAAAGTACTTACGGGTCAAAAAGGCATGACTGGGTATCAAAGATATCTCTAGTTTGGTTTTTGTTCAGACAAAACAATGTTATATATACACTTTCTAGCAGGAACATTGAAGACAGAACTCAGACTGGCCACATACTTGGAGATGTACAACACAGAAAAACAACAGGAGGAGGTTCTGAACGGGCCATGTCCCTGGTTGTCTTTGTTCTGATTCGCTTGCTCACACATTTGGCAATGCTGCTGGGAGCCACAAAGGATCCTCAGGTATCTTCCAATAATGGTTCCAAGCAGCCACATGAAATGTATTGAAATTCAGTATGATGCTTGTCCTTTCCATCATGTTGCCAAGTAACTAGGGCAGTCTTTCAAGATGCAAGACACAAATTAATTTCCCTGCTTGCCCAGGAGGTGTTTTGGTTTCTTATGAACTTACCTGCACACATACACACACATTACTGCCTTTATTGTTCAAGTGGCAGGAATCCTGTAGGATGGAGCTGAGACTTCCTGGTAAGCCTGCAGCTCTGCAAGCTTTTGTTTGAACTTGGATGAGTTTGGCTATGGTTATTCTTCCCTTTTGTTTCTCTTCAGGCACTGCAAAATATTATTAAGCCACCAGTGTGCAACTTGAAGAGTTTCCTGCAGCAGCATATTCAGGAGGACTTGGCACAGCTGACCAAAACTTTGGGGAAGAGTGTGGATGAGACTATCAGCATTCTTCATCTTGTGCTTGGCAGCCTTCTCAAGGACCCCCAGCAGCACCAAGGCCAGTGTAAGGAAACTGCTTCCAAAGCCCACCTGCTGTAGCAGCAGCTCAAGGGCCAAGGTTATTGGGCTGCTTTGCTAACAGACCATTTCCAACAGGCAGCAGCTGAGCTGATGAGGAAGATCTAGAAATTTGAGACTTGTTTCTTGCTGTAGGGAGTGAAGATTTTTTTTGCTATTTGCTCCTCCTTCCACTGAGGACTTCTATAGTCAATCTTGACTCTTTACACTAACTTGCAAAGATGCCACATCTAGAAGCTTAAAGAATCTATGCATGCTATTATCTGAAATATTGCAGATGTAAGAGACTAAATATTGCTGTTGCAGGGCCAGTGCAGTTTGATGTGCTCTCCACCAAGGAGAAGAGAAACAAATGGGAAGCAATTGTTGCAAACACAGTTATTACTCCTGAACTGGAGGTGAGAAGTTTGTATAAATTTTAAACAGTAGGAAAAAAAACAAAACAAAGCAACTACTGCAGTTCAAAATTCACTTCTTTGGAAATCTGACCTGCTGTATTATCTGTGCTACCCTTTTCACCCAGCTATCACTAAAGACAAGCCACCTATGGCACAAATGCAATTTAGCTTTAAATTTGTTTTAGGCAACTTTATTCTACCTGTGGAAATTGGTATCTGAGACTAGAGATGTGCTTTGATTTTATATAGCTGGACAACCAGAAATGTCATGGCTTAGCTGGAAATATTTGTCCAAGTGAGTGTAGGGTTCTCCAGGGAATCCTGTCTGCCCCTTTTTCTCCCATATACATCATCTCAACCTGTGAGTTGGATGAGCTGGAGAACAAAGGATAAATGTATGGTATAAACAGCTTTATTGCAGAATGGGTTTTACATGCCTGAGGAGTTCATCTGCTGCTTTGATATATTTCTGTGTTAATTGGTGATCAAGCTGTCAGGGGAGTGTACTCTAGTGGAGGTTAAGCATGTCAGGATGGTGCCAATGCTGATATAATTTCTTTTAATTTTTTTTTTCAATGCAGGAGTTGGATAAAAAACTTTTGAAGTTAAATAGAGAGATACAAGAGGATGAGAGAATTTCTTCCAATGCAATAGTGAAAATAGTGTATGGTGACCCAGGCACTTTCCTGTCCCAGCTGCCAAAGAACAGTCACATACATCATTCCAAGATGTGGAGCTGCCGACAGAGGATTTCAGTGGAGAACTTGGGCCATGTAGTCCAGCAAAAGAATGCCAAGGACACTGTTCCTCTCCTTTGGAAGTTTCTGCAGAAGGTGGGTGTGACACAGTGATCAGAGAATGCCATGTTCAGAGATCAACTCACAGAATCACTGATGGCTGAGGCTGGAAGGGAACCCTGGAGGTCACCTGGTCCAATCCCACGCTCGGGCAGGGTCACCTAGAGCCAGTTGCCCAGGAGAAACCACTGCTGCATTATACTTTGTCTTCATTCTCCTAATTTTCTACAGTTTTGAGAACTGCACTTACAAAATGTTTTTTTCTTTAAAACATTAACAAAGCAGTTTCACGGAAGTATTCAAAACTACTTAGTCCAAAGCAACCCTACTCATGGGCCTCCTTTCCTCTTCCAGGAAAAAGAACTGAGGCTGGTTAAATTTTTACCAGAGATTCTGGCTCTGCAGAGAGACTTAGTGAGGAGATTTCAGAACACTTCTGATGTCAAGCACTGTTCCATCAGAGACTTTCTCAAGGAACCCTTCTCAGGTGAGAAGCCTCTGCCAAAACTAATAATGAAGCAAAGAGCACTGGATAGTCCACTTGAAAATGAAGGTGAAAACTTCTCTTGAGCTTGTAATCTTTAGCTCCTATTTTCCTGTTAACTTCCACCCAAATGAATTGGAGACCTTAACCCTGGAGTGATGGTTGGAAAAATGCATTAGATGGCTTTAAAGATTTTTAGTGTCTATTTTGTCTCTTGATCTGTGTGAGCAGTTGCCAAGAGTGATGTACTTTGAAAACTGGTGTACAACTGGGTTTCATGGTGTTGTCAGTAAAAGGTGCCTCTCATGGGTTTGTCTTTGTTATTCCTCAGTTGTGATGAGGGACCTGTTACAGAGGAGAGTGAATGTGTTTCTGTCTGTTTGGAACAAGCTGAGAAGCTCACTGGACACCAATGGTAAGTGCTCTTCTTCCTCAGCATTGTTCTGAGGGTGACAGGGGCAAGAGCTTCCCAGCTGTCAGGCAAGGCTCCTGTACTGCCCTTCGACAGTTCAGGTTCCTCCCTCCTTCCTGGTGCTGAGACATATCTTCCAAACTGACCTTGGACATTGAAGGTTCAAGATTTAGGTGCAAATGGAAAAACTAATTTCCCTCTTGTAGTATTCTCACCTTGCTCCCTTTACTGCTTGTAAGCAGTGGAAGGTGCTCTGCTTTTTTCAGGCTGGGTATTTCTCTTGACCTGGGTCAGTTCAGGAGAGGCTTGTTCATCGTGGGACCTCTGGGCCACCTCACAGCACTTCTTCTCTGCCTTTTATTTCAGGGGAAATTAAACTTCCTAAAGGATACTGTGAATCTGACCTGACCCTGGACAGCAACCTTGAGGTCCTTCTGCCACGTCGCCACGGGCAGGGCCTCTGCTCCACAGCCTTAGCCAGTTACCTCATCAGTCTGCACAATGACTTTATCCACTCTGTGAATAGACACACTGAGGAAAAGGATAGGTATGTTGCTATGCCAGCTTGGGTTTGTTTTGTGGGTGGGTGGGTTGGTTGGTTCAGCGGTTTTTTTTTTTTGTTTTGTTTTGTTGGTTGGGTTTTTTTTTTCTCTGTTCTACTCTTTGCTACCACACAATGAGCTTTCCCTGGTTCACGGAGTCTTTTTGCTCTAAGTGGAGTCTATTTTCTCTTCTGCAGGTACTCGGTCAGTTTGTCAGAAGTGGCTGACATGCACTTGATCAGTTATGAGGTTGAGAGAGACCTCATTCCTCTGATCTTGTCCAACTGCCAGTACAGCATGGAGAAGGGAGGGGAGACAGTGCAGGACTTTGACCTGGAGAAGATCCAGCAGCAGGTCATCAGCAAGTTCCTGCAGGGGAAACCACTCCTCACCCTGACGGTAGGAGAAGGCAGCTTGTGCTACCCATGTGTTCTGCAGACAATTTACTGGCTGATAAAGGAGCCCTGCAGTGCTTGCAGCAGCCAGGCATGCACTCTAGCAGGGTTAGCAATGTTACCAAAGCTTTACAGCCATGGGTTTCTCTCCTGACAGGGGATACCTACCCTGGTGTACAGACACGATCGGAATTATGAACAGCTCTTTAATAATGTCAGGAGCAAGCTGGATCAGGTGGGTTTCTGCATTGGAGATCACAGGGCAAATGTGTGAGCCCTGACATCCCAACAAATGTTAGGTTAGTCTTCTGTCACTTGCCTTGTCCACTGATATCTCTCCATGCCTTGAATCTGTACAAACTACCTTCTGTCAGTCAGGATTTACAAAGCAAAGTATTTGTCTAGTGAAGCATTTCCAGTTTCCTAAACCTGAGGCTCAGCCATCTGCCATGAGTTCAGCAGCTTCAGCAGCAGTAAGGAATGGCTCTAAACTGATGGTAGAAAATATTTTGACTTCATGGTTTTCAGAGTGCTCTCCCCAATTCTGTGATGAAGATGATTAGTGGAGAACTACAGTCTTACAGTGATGTCTGTGATGCTCTGTCTGTCACTGAAATTACCTTGGGATTCCTGGCCATGGCTGGAGAGAATCCTGAAATGCCTCTGACTGATTACATCGAAAAAGTCCTCCAGATGGGTGACCAGACAAACCCTCATGTACTGCAGGTGAGGCCTGAGAGCAAAGCCCTTATTCCTACAGGATAAAATCTGCAGTGGTTTAAGTTAAATACAGGCACTCTACTCTCCAAGCCCAGCAAACGTTCAGCTTGCAAGGTTGTGTGATAGAATTCCCACTCCACCATATTCAACAGGGAAGGAGAAACCATTTTCACTTACCCTGCAACCAGTGTAAATGAGGTGGCAGCACCTCACATCTTGTCATGATTGTCAGGTCCTTGCAAAACACTACAGAAAGTTCAGGTGCTGGGTGTGCAGAAGGTCAAACTCTTCTCTGCAAATCCAAGCTCTTCTGTCAGCACCAGGAAGGAGAATTCTTAGTTGAGTGTTGCAATGCTAGAACTGAGAAAAGGGAGAACATTCAATTATGAGTGAGCTTTCAGTGACACTGGCTTGCCTGGTGCTGAGCAGGATTGAAAATATCCCTTTTCCTCTCAAATGTGGTGACAGAGGAAGGTTTTATCTCCTAGTGATGTGTGAAAAGGGACTCTTTACTGATAGGAGCAAAGGCAGTGTGCTATGAGAAGGGTGTGTGACACAGCCCTATCCCTTTCCTGTCTTGATGACACGAAAAGGATGGATTATTGAAGGCAAAATGGGGAAGAGGGAGAGGGGAGGCTCAGCTGAACTCACACTGGGCTTGTGCTCCTGAGTGGGCAGGGCAGGGTATGGACAGGTTCCTCAGTACATCCCTTACATCAGCTTCACTCCCTGCCTGTTTTTTCTTTCAGGCCCTTAGAAGATGCCACCTAAAGCACAACATTGCCCTGTGGCAACTTCTTTCTACCCTCAAATCTGAGCAGCTGCTGCGCCTCAAACAGGTAAATTGCACAACTTCAGTGTCTTATCAGCTGTTTCCTCTGAATGAAGTTGTCAAAATGGTTGGTTTTTTTTTCCCCACTGCTGCATTTTTAGGATCCTTTTGTAGACATCAGTACAGCCTACAAAGCTGAGCTCAGTCCAGTGAATGCCAAGCTCCTCAGGATCTTCCTTGTTCACTCAAGGCTGGAAACCTTCCTGCAGGAGCTCCATGAAATGATCACCTTGAAGCTGAGACGTGTCCAAGCTGTGGATGAATTCAGACCAACGTGGAGGTAAGTTGTACAACCCAAACCAACCTACAGTTGTTGTTAAGCTTCTCTGCCTCTGAAAATACATGTGATGAAATAGGGTGTAGTGGTGGCCTTGGCAGTGTTGGTGTAATGGTTGGACTTGGTAATCTTTAAAGGTTTTTTCTAACCAAAACAATCCTGTGAAACTGTTCCCTGGGGATGTGACTGTCCTGCTGGACACAGAGCACAACCACCAGCATGAGAAATATGCAGGAAGTTCTCAGACAAGCTGCCTGTTTCTGGCATGTATGACTTCATCTTCCAGCAGTGTTCCCAAAACAGTTTTGTGTGATACACCAGGAGCTGCTGCTTGTGAGCACTGCAGATAAACATGAGCACTGCTGCCACTATTCAGCTTTCCACACATACAGCTTGGCCCTAACAGCTTGGTTCTGACCTGCAGCACCCCCTGTCTGGCTGTGTTAGCCTCTCTATAAATCTGACTGGTTGTTTAATCCTTCTTGTTACAAAATACACAGTAAAATTCTGTGTGCTTAACGTTGGTCCATTCCTGACACACAAAATACTCCATGGCAGTTGTGGTTTGCTGTACACCATCTATTAACACTACTCTTGCTTTTTTTTTTTTTTTTTTTTTTTTTTTTTTTCAGCCTGAAGGAGGCATTCGTGCCTTATCTTGATGGAAAAGTCTCCGAGCTGGCTGCAGAGGTGGAGGAGATGTTCCCAGATGAGATTCTTCTCTCTCAGGCCCTTGCCACCTGGAAAGCAGCAGCTCGCTTCAAGAGAGAGCACAGGGAGAGCTGAGACTGCTCCTGCCCCTGGGGATTTCAGTGCCACAGCCACACGGGGGTGGGGACCTTGAGAAGCCTCGGGGAGGCTGTAAGGGTGTTTTGGGGTGTGCTGTTTATTGTGGGTGGTTTTTTTATTTTTACTAATTGTGGTGCAAAGATGAGCTGCTTTCAGCCTCAGGAGGATGCACGACGCCCAGAGACTGCTGAAGGCTTCACACAAAAAACAAAACCCCAAAAGCCAGCTCCTAATCATGGGAGTTTTTTTGTAAAAAAAACAACAAAAAAACAAAACATTCCCTTAGTGGGGAGAAAGCTTTGGGGCTGGGGGGTTGTTTGGGGTTTTTTGTTTGTTTTTTTTGTTTTGGGTTTTTTTGGACTGCGTAGTTCCCCTGCAGAACGGGCTCCTCCTGCCCCTGGCCCATTCCCTGCTGCTCTGGAGTCAATCGGGACCAAGTTGGGAAATCCGAACCCCCCGCAGCAGAACGCTGCTCCCCCCGCTGCCGCCGCCCGCCCCTTCCCGGGGGCGTTTCCCAATAAAGCTGCTGCTCCTCCTCACGCCTCCTCGCCTCCGCCCTCCTCCCCGGCCGCTGTCGGGGTGGCCCCGGTTTCCGCCATGTCGGGGCTCTCGGCAGAGCCGACACCGGAGCTGCTGGGCCGCTGGGAACGGTACCGGGGGATGCGCCTGCGCGGGAGGGGCGGCACGTTGTCATGGCAACCGTGTGCAGCAACGGGCGGGGCCGTTCCCCCCCGCTCCCCCGCACCCTGGGTTCCGGTTCGGGCCCGCTCCGCTGCGGTTTCCCTTCGGTACCGGGTTGGCCGCGTTGGGGTCCGCTACACCCGCCGGTCCCCGAGGACCAGCGCAGGGCCAGGGGAGCTGCGTCCCCCCGCTTCCCTTTGCGCGAAAGCCGAGGGGCTGCCGCTTGCCCTCCCGCCTCGGGGCTCCCCGGGCGATTCCCGCCCCGTGCTCTGTCCCCGTGGGAGGGCCCGGGGGCTCCTCCCGTGGCGCCGGGACGCGGGCAGACCCCGGGCTGGGCAGGCTGAGGCCGGGGGAAGGTTCCAGAGCAGCCCTTGGTCCTTCTGCAGGGAGCAGGCCCGGCTGCGGGCCCGCGTGGTGGAGGAGGACACGGAGGGGTGGCAGAAGGATCCGGGATTTGCAGGACTGGAGAGAGTGGGAGGTGTGGATTTGTCCTATGTCAAAGGAGAGGAGAGCAGAGCCTGCGCCTCCCTGGTGGTGCTCAGCTTCCCCGCGCTGCAGGTGAGGATGCGGTGCGGGGCTGAGCCCGGGAGTGCGGGGACTTGGGATGGGAAAGGGGCTGGGACTGCACCCCCAGCTCCGCCTGGAACAAAACCTCCAGCTGCCTGTTCACAGGGAACAACTCTGCCTCTGAGGGTTTACACCGGAGCTGCGGTGCGGGATGCTCCTAATTGCAAGAGGGTTGTAAGGTCAGCGGGGACTTACAGGGCCTGGAGTTACAGGCTGAGGTTATTGGGTGGGAGATCAGAGGATGCGGGGGTGAGATGCGGGATGTGGGCAGGCACAGAGACTGCAGCTGGTTCAGGGGTAGAGTGAAAAGGATCAGTCCCGGCCACCACTCAGGACACAGAAGGAACCATTTTTTCTGCGCCAGTTAAGAGGGGAAATTAAAATATTTGTAGTACTCAAACAGGAAGGGTCTCAAGGAATCAATTCACAACATATAAAAACATTTTAAGAGGGGAAATTAAAATATTTGTAGCACTTACACAGGAAGGGTCTCAAGGAATCAACTCACAACATATAAAAACCTTTTAAGAGGGGAAATTAAAATATTTGTAGCACTCAAACAGGAAGGACCTCAAGGAATCAACTCGCAACATATAAAATCCTTTTAAGAGGGGAAATTAAAATATTTGTAGTACTCAAACAGGAAGGACCTCAAGGAATCAACTCACAACATATAAAAACCTTTTAAGAGGGGAAATTAAAATATTTGTAGCACTTAAACAGGAAGGGTCTCAAGGAATCAACTCACAACATATAAAAACCTTTTCAAAACTGTTGTGAATTCCACTGACATTTTACCAGAATTCATGAAGATTTTTGGGCTCTTTCCCAACTTTCAAAACAATATAAAAATTAACTGTAAAACTTATAACAAGCAGAGAAATAAAATTGGACGTTAGATGCCGGGATTTTTATGAACCAAATTCCAAATCCTGCCTTTATTCCTGGTTTGCCCTGCACCATCCTTTTTTGTCCTATTACAGTTTCTCTTGGCCTATGGCAGCACAGAGACAGACACCCTTTGATAATGCTCTGTCCAGGTGAGCACTGAGGTCCCCACTGTGTGGTTGAATAGCTGCCCTAATTTTGTCTCAAGGACTTCACTCTCAAGCAGGGTATGGTAGGTGATTTCCAGCCCTCTTCTGTCAGCAGTCCATTGCCCACCCCTGGCAATGTGGAGTGCCAGACTGACACAACCTGAGGGTCTTGGCTTTGCTGGAGAGATCCAGAAGCAGAGTGTTTAAAAAAAAAAAAAAAAAAAAAAAAAAAAAAAAAAGCCAAAAAACCCAAAGAGGTGAGAGTAAGGGACATAAACCAAAAGGGAGGCCTCTGAAACAGGAACCACACAGCCAAGTCCTGGAGCTCACAGTCTCTGCTCTGTCCCTCTGCTCCCAGGTGCTGTACGAGGACTGCCGGATGGTGGCTGTGGGTGCCCCCTACCTGGCAGGATTCTTGGCCTTCAGAGAGGTCCCTTTCCTGGTGGAAGCTCTTCAGAGACTTCAGCAGGAGCAGCCTAATCTCAAACCTCAGGTATGTGTTATTCCTTGTGTCTCTGTTTCCCATGGGCAGCACCACTGAGGAGTGCTGCCAGCCCCTAGGAGCTCACACTGGGGCCCATCTAGAGTCAGGTTCAGGCCGTGCCACAGGAAGACCCCAGCAGAGAGACCTGAAAAGGCTGAGACACAGGCCCAGCATCACCATCTCTCTGTTTGAGTGGTTCTCGGTGCAAAGGAAATAACATTTCTTTTTTGGCTTTTTCAGGTTCTTCTTGTAGATGGGAATGGCCTGCTCCATCCCAGAGGTAGGAATTTACTGGAGAGCCCTGCTTTCCAGGGTCCCCATGCTGTCACATGAGATTCCTGTTTTCTGTTGTCCTGCAGTCACAGTGAGTCATTGTTGGCAGGATTTGGTGTAGCCTGTCACCTCGGAGTCCTGACAGATCTACCATGCATTGGAGTGGCCAAGAACCTCCTGCATGTGGATGGCTTGGCCAAGGATGAGCTGCACAAAGAGCAGGTTAGGCCAGGCTAGGAATTTCCTTCTACTTTTTAACATCTCAAGAGAATTGGGTTGGCCACATACAAATAGTTTCTAACCAACTGACTTGGTGTGTGTGTCTCCATAGATCCGTTCCCTGCAGAGGGAAGGAGATTCATTCCCCCTGACAGGCACTTCAGGGAGAGTCCTGGGCATGGTAAGCTGCAGGGAGCTTTCTGTTCACTTGGCTGCCATGATTTCCCAGCTCTGTGCAGCTGGGAGCACTGGAGGATGTTGTCTGTAGTGGGGCTGTCTCAGTGACACTTGTTCAGGAGGAGGTGGTGTGAAGATGTGACCATTGCCTTCCCCTGCCTGTGAGCTCAGACATTTGCAGAAGGAGTTGATAGCTGAGGTGTTGCGTATGTTCATGGCTGTGGCTGTGGCATCTGAGGTGCTAGGCTCCAGGTCATGGGGATGTGCCAGCTCTGCACCAGCTTCCTCTTACTGGGGTGAAATCTGGGAGCATCTGACTCAGGGGAGTGCTGCACAGGACAGGGGCAGCTGTAGGAAACTTCCTGGTTTTATTTAGTTTTATTTTTATTTTAGTTTTATTTTTATTTTAGTTTTACATTAGCTTGTGTCACTGCTTCACAGACAAGCACGGGGCTTTTGAGGAAGGGCTACAAGGATCCAAAAGGGCAAACAGTCCTAGTGATGGCAGACACTGGGAAGCAGAAGGTGAAGAGGGCTGGGAGGTACCACACAGAGCCACATCCCACCTGCAGGCAGCTGCCTGGCCTGTCACTCATCTGCCACTCTCTCTTTGTTAAAGTGAGCCTCTTCAGTGCTTGATCTTTCTTGTTTCTGTGTGCACAGGCCCTGCGTAGCCACCACAGAAGCTTTAGGCCCCTCTATGTCTCTGTGGGTCACAAGGTGTGTCTGGGGACAGCCGTGCGTCTGGTCCAGTCCTGCTGCAGGTACCGGATCCCGGAGCCCATCCGCCAGGTACCGGGGCAGGGCCTGAGGAAGGGGCAGGCAGGCCTGGGGGTGCCAAACCCCTGGTGGTGTTTCAGAGCTTCCATTTCCCCTCCTCTGCAGCAGCCAGGTCCTCAGTGGGCACCCTTGCTGCTCCTGATGCAGCCCCGGCTGCGGGCCCGGCCCCACCGGTTCCCTGTGGTTCCCTCTCTGCAGGAAGCTTCTGCGATGCTGAAGTTCATACCCAGGATCTGGAAATGCAGTTTTCTGGGGCACTCTGAGCTCAGCACAGACTGCAGTGCTGCTCCTCGGGGCTTTTCCCTGCTGCTGCACTCTGCGAGGAGCTGCGGGGCAGCCAGCCAGCAGGTGACAGCACTGGATCACCAGCACTGAGCTGCAGCTCCCACCAAGGCTCAGCTTCAGGCTCATTAAATCGCAGCAGGGCTTGAGGAAAGGATCTGGAGAAGAGGAAAGTCTCTGGGACATCTAGCCTGAGGAATGCTTCCCTTCCCTCAGGGTCACCCTGCTGCTGGTGGCAGGGGCAGGCCCGACCCAGGCACTGTCCAGGGAGCAGAGCCCCTTCAGATGTTCCTCTTCCTGCCCTGGGACACACCCTGAGCATGGCTGCACCCCCGTGCTGGGGGGTTGCTGGCTACTTTTGCTCCTCAGAGGTGATCCTGCTCTTAGGCAGCCTCTGCAAACAGGAGCTGCTTGTTGGTGCTGCAGCATTTTCTGAAAACTGTCACAGACCAGACAAAAATCACACATCTTAGAGCAAAACAAACCTTGAAGAGTCCAGAGCAGAGCTGGACTTTCTGATCTTGTGAACCACTACCTGGCAGACTGGAGTAGGCTGATGGATCTTATGTAATTTCTTCCAGTGAGGGGCAGATGCCTCTGCAGAGCTCTGAGCTAGCTCTGCAGTTCAGAGGAAAGGAGAAAAGCATTCCCATTGGAAACAAAAAGGTGCCTTGCAGCTTTTCATCATCCTCATTTCATTTCCAACTCTCTCTACTATTTGTCTGTGTTCTGAGACTCCTCCAGTTCTCTAACTGCAGCTTTTATCTAAAGTGGTAGAATGAATTGTGGCTTTTCTTATGGAGAGATTAAAAAATCCCAGAGGGAGCGTGTTTACCATAGAGACAGAAGGATGGCAGGAGGTAAGGACACGTAAACTTTTCCTGTCACAGTTTCTCTGTGTGATAACTGACACAGATCTTGCCAGGACAGTGCTCAGGGCAGAGCCTCAGCTCTTGAGCACCTACAAGTTGGAGCTGGAAGGTAGAAGGCTGTAGGGAGGCTGGCTGTGGGTGACTGACTTGGCCTTTTTCCTGTGGTTTGTCCCCAGGAAAAGCTTGCAGCCCTGGTGGGTGATGTGCCTATGGCTTTCCCAGTGTCATGGAAGGTTGTGGACCATTAGTTCTTCGTGTGCAAGTTCTGGTAGCACTGGAAGTAATAATGCTCTTATAAGGGCTCAGCTGCCCACTCCTGGAGCCTGTGCTGGTGGCTGGTATGAAGGCAGTGCTGTGCAACTGGTGTGGAAATATAACCCCCCTCTTTCCTGAAGATACATTACACCAGTCTGTGTAGGGTGTGTTGTGCCTCAGGCATGCAACACTTATCTGGGCAGTGATCAGAAAGGGTTTGATTTGCATTCAGCCCACAGTGTGGTCATGCTGCCAGAGGAACTGGGGCTGTGATGCAGGTGAGAGCAGTGATCTTCAGAGAAATTGGAGGGAAGTTCATTATCACTTACAATCAGTATTTACATCCCACTTAGTCCTTATTACAGGTGTAAGCACAAGGCCGATCTGTCAGAGTTTTCTTGCTTGGGGGTGATCTCTCTGCCCAGGCAGCTTGTAAGATTTTGAGGCTCTTCTGGAGAGAGTTGATCATTTGGAGCTACCCAGACAGGGATTGAGGTAGGCAGGAGCTGTCATCCCAGAATAACAAGCAAGGCATTGTGACTCTGGAACAGTACCAAGCCCTCCTGAGAGCAGCTGCCCTTGCCTGCTTCTGGCAGAGGTCAGAACCCCTCTCCAGTGCTTGTCCACACTCCAAGCCCACTCAGTCCCAGAATCCCCCTGCACAGTGGGGAAACAGAAGCTTTTAACACTTTCCAGCTGACAAGGATTGTGCTGGGACTGATTCTTGTGCTCTGGCTGTTTCAGGTTCCTGGCTGGCTGCACTCCAGCCTCCTGCTCACTTGATCCTTTACCTCCAGCTGGCCCCCTGCCCAGCTGGTTCCTACTGGCTCAGGATGGGGCTGGTGGGACAGCCAGATGTTGCTCCAGCCCACCAAGAAGGACAGAAGTTGGCCTGCCCAGAGCTGTGCATCTCTGCAGGTCACTTTATGTGACATGTTAGACACATGCCCTTAGGAGAGTTGAGAAATAAGCCATCACCCCCTTCCTCTGTGTGAACTCACATCCTGCTGCCCTGCAGGGAAACCAGTATCTGAATCCTAAATTTCCAGCTCCCTTCAGGTGCACCCTCCCTGCCAGCTTGCTGGGAACACAGGGTTCACCACTGCCCCTGATCAAACAGGCAAAGCAACAACTCCAGCCCCTAATGGCAGCACTGATTCCCCTCTCAAAATAGAAACAGTCTCTCAGGATTATTACAGGACAGTTATCCATCTTATTGATTAGCCCCTTGGTTAATGCTTGGGGTTAAGCTGTGTCTCAGTGCTGTGTTAAGAGTGAGACCTGGCTGGTAACTCGCCACCTGACCAGGTATCAGCTTGTGCTATCAGCAGAACGTGGCTGAGGTTTTACTTCTTTAGAAAAAGTTTGCAGACATGACTCTTGCTGCCTAGGTCTCCCAGTGGGGACTCTATTGAACAACCTCCTTCCCTTGTTATAAAATACATCACGTAATCTGTTATCCTAAAGAATGATCAAAGTTACTTGTCAGTTCAGTTATGAAATTGCACAATTATGGAGAGAAGGGGGAAAAAAAATCTCCCAAACAAACCATCCCTTATGTAACTATTTTTCAATCTCAAGCTTGCAGAATTGTTAAGCAGTTGTGGAACTGTGTCTCCAGCAGGAATGGGCAGAGCCTCCACCTGAGAAGGGAGGCAGGGATGGAGGGGAGGGATGGTGGGGACCATCTTGGGGTGCTGGGGAGACTCTTCAGAAGCACGGTGATGGGAGTAGCAAATGCTTCAAGGGCAGGCACTGGGGATGCATTAACCCACTTCATTAGTATGATCATCATATGCTGAAAAGCTTTTCCAGATGGAAAGGTCACATACTGCTTTTTAAGTGGAGAGAGGCACTCTGTCTTTGAGGTGGGGCACAGCAGCTGGTTTAAAATGTCATGGCATAGCAGTAATTCTGAGAAAAGTTTCTAAAAAAGAAAAAAAAAATCTTTTAGGTAATGTAAACATCAACTGCTACTTCTCAAAGTTGTCCAAGAGCCCAGGATCTGTGTGATTGTGAGGGCATCTAAGAGACCTCTGTGCTGGAAAGCTGAACAAGAACTCTTCAGAAGAACTCTTCTGGGGTTTCTGTTGATGTTCTCCTTGTCCCACTCTGACCATTTGCTGTCCTGCAGTGCTGGTAAGACCCAGCAATCTTGTTCTCCTGGTGAGCTCAGGAAGGCTCGTGTCACAGGAGAGTGTATCAGAAGAGGAAGGGAGGAACTGGACTCTTGCATAAGGATGGGTTTGATGATGGCTCCAAGCTCAGTTTCAAATGAGGAGGGCAGCAAACCATGAATTTCAGAGAGTCTCAACATGAATCCTTTTGATTTTGGTACTGGAAAGCAGAGTACAGAGGCAGCTACAGCCTGGCCTCTGCCTTGGCAGCTTCACCTTTGGTCTCACGAGGCAGGGGAGTGTGAAAAGTGTGGTAGCCACTTCCCTTGCTGCTGCTGCCAAGAAGATAGAGCCAAGGATGTGCTTGTGTCTTCTCTCTGTTTGCTTTTAGTGGATGTTTTTACCTGCGTTAGCTGCATAATTACCACCGCCCAGGCAGCCCAGCAGGCACAAGGCAGGATGAGCCAAGCTCTTGCCTAGGGAGAAGGTTATGCAGCAGACAAGTGGTGTGCTTCTCCATCTGTTGCTGCATCCTACAACTGCTGGAGCAGAGGAAGGAAAGGGATGTGTACAAGGACAGGCAATGCCAGCTTCCCTCTTTTCATCCCATGTCCTCTTGAGAATTTGATTGCTGGATTCCCAAGCTCCTTGCAGCCCTCTCCTTGTTCCCCCCTCAATTTACAGTTTCCTGTGGAGGGCAGAGTCCTATTTCTCAGCTGATAAGTGACCAGAATAGCTAATCCTGTGTCACAGCTATAAAGATCATGGATGATCCTCGAGTGCTGTGAGGCTGGAGGCTGCAGCCTTCACCTGCTTGCAGTGCCTGTGGGAGTGGAGCCTCTGTTAGCACAGTCCTGGGACACAGCTGCTGTGTGTACAGTGACAGTCCTTGCAGCAGAATCAGGGGTGTTCTGCTGCTCTGGGACAGGTCAGGGAAACACCAGCAGTTGCCCACGTTTTGTGGAGGGATCTGTGAGCTCCTGTCTTGTGCAGGAGACAACAGCCCCAACAGCTCTGGGGGCCAGGAGACACACTGATGTGTGCAGCAGTACAGGCTGAAGGATTTTGCCAGCTTTGAGCAAAACAGATGAGGAAGATTCCAAGAAATAGGAGAGTGGGCAGTGAGACACAGAAACCAAACAAGGAAAGAAACATGGAGGTTCCTCTTTGCAGCAGTCATAACAGAGCTGTTGGTGTTGTATTTGTGTTGTACTGATATCAGGGTGTGCAGCAGCACACTGAGAGCACAAAGGGCACCAGGCAGGCTGATCAATCCATTCTCACTTTTTTTTCCTCCTTCATTCCAGGCTGATATGAGGTCGAGGGAGTATATTCGGAAGCAGCTGTGTCCACCACTGGGGGTCCTGTCTTCCAGGCCAGAGAGGTGGGTGTGTGGGCAGCCCGAGCAGCTGCCTCTGCAAAGGGGATCTGCTCACGTAATGATCTTCAGTAATGGCATTAGAGAGACAGACAGGGTAACAAGGTGAGCTCCAGTGACATCAGGACACATGCTGCCTCCATAAAGGGTGATTTCTGGTGACTGCAGCAGAGCCACTTCACACCTTCCTGGGCAGGGCACTGTGTCCCAGGCTGGGGAGGTCGTTGGGGATTTGCTGCCCGCAATAAGCAAAGCACCAACGCCCACAGGTGTGACAGGAGGTGAGCAGAAATATCCTGCAGGGAGCTGGTCCCTGCCCCCAGGAGGTGAGGGGAGGGTGAGGCTCCCCCACACTTACATAATGTATGCCAGAGGCTTGCTCTGTAAATCCACAGGAGTTCTTCGTGCTGGGGCCAGGCTGCCCCTTCAGCATCAGTGATCAGAGTCCTGTTGGGATCCCTCAGAGCCACACCAGGGCCAGGCTGGACAGACAGACAGCCCTACCCAAAGGGCTGTGAGGGGATGAGTGGAGAGTGTCAGGACTCAAAGCTCACTCTGCTCTGAGGGTCCTAATGGACCAGGGGCAAAGGTGGCAGAAGTGAGGGATTACAGTGGCTGAGGTTCACCCTTTCTATGAGCATGTATCTCAAAACCTGTGTCTCTGAGCCCCTTATTCACCAAGTGATGTGATTATTTCTTCTTCTTGGTTTCTATTTTTTTTTTTCGTATCTGTGATCCTTGTTTTTGTTCCTAGCAGAAAAAAGGAGGAGGAATTGGACAATTAGGCTAATGCCAGAAGAAACTGGTGGGCCCAACCCCACTGGATCCTCTCCTCCCCTAAGACTGTGGTTCTGATGAGTGCAGCAGCTGAGTGCCATCCCAGGGCAGGGCTGTGTCCCTCAGGACCACTCCAGCCACTGTGCACGGTTCTGGTGGGTAGGCAGACCAGCTTCTGTTCAAGGATAATGCTTCGAGGGTGTTTCTAAGGGTTGATTTTTAAGCATTGTAAAAATATTTGTGTAAATAAACACACAGTTGTCATTTTGCAACAACTTCCTTGAATACTCGGACAATTGCTGGAGGTGATGTACAAGATGCTGAAGCACTTAGTTACAAACTCCAGAGCTGGCCTTTGGCTCACCCTGCACCTCCATGGCACAGACTTTCCTTCTCCTCCTTTTTGGAGCAGCTTTCACCCAGTCCCTGCAGCCTCTGCTCCCACATTCCCTTTCCCGGTCTCCGGGGAACAAACTCCCCATGTGCTGCTCCGGCTGCTCCTGACAGACGGGCTGAGGACGCCGAGTTTCAGGTGGGTGTGTGCCTCACGGGGAGAGGATGGAGCCAACAGTCTGCCGTGGGGTTTGGAAGAAGGTCTGAGCTCCGGTGCATGAGGAGCTTTCTGTTTGCTCGGTGCCGGTGGCTCCTGCGCGCCCCCGGGTCCCTCCAGCTCTGAGCTTAAACACCCCCCTTCCCTTTCTGCCACCGGGCTTGGGGTGAGCCCTGCAGGACCCCCCAGCTGGCAGGGGGGGGGGCATCACCTGAGCTCTCACTGGGAGGAACTGGTCTGGGACCTTGCCCAGGAGCTGCAGCACCAGGGTTCCTCATTGCTCATTGCAATCAGCTCCACTAAACCGTGGGGACAGACCTTCTGAAGCCTGTCACAAATTTAAGCACAAATGACATGCTGTGGGCCGGGAACAGCTGTTTCTGAGCTCTTATGGGCAGGACACGGGAGAAATTTTTTGGTTTTTTTTCCTGATTGCCTTGGCCTTTGTGCTGCTGGCCCAAGCAGGCAATTAAACAACCGGACTAATCGCTGTGTTTGGTGCCTGCCCTGGGCTCTGGAACACAATAAGGGATTAACTCTGTCTTCATCTAATTGGCTTCTAAAGGAGGGAGGGGAAAATCGCTTTGTAATGCATGAAACCTCTTAATAGAAACTCGGAGACTGGAGCCTGAGTGTCCTTCTGAAGTACCCCCCCCCCCCACATATCGCCCCCGTTTGTGGGAAATCAGCTTGATTGGGTGTCAAGTATTTGTTCTCCTGATCCCAGTAATTTATTGCTGGCTTGTTACAAGGCTTTGCTTTTGTTATCGCCGAGGATATTTTCCTCCTTAACGTTTCGATCTGTTCTGGAGTCTCTGAAGGGGTCTCCTGGCTTGGGAATTCCTGGGTGCTGCTGGTGACCCCTCCTCTGCCATTTCCTTCTGCCGGGGCTGGGCTGTGGCACCAGCATCCTCCTCCCCGCAGCCCGAGCTGTTTGTTGGGCTGTGCAGGCTGGGTTTGGGCTTTCCTGGCTCTCTGCTGTGCTCTGGGTGAGGGATGTGGCACCGAGACAGTTCTGCAGGCTGCCGGAATGGTGCTGGGGGTGTGGAGCATGCCTTACCCTTCCCCAGTGAGAACATTCTGCTGGGGGGAGAGCTCTGCCACCAGCAGCTCATGTGGAGCTGGCCAGGGCAGCTGTGCCCGGTGCTGTTGGCTCCATCCCCTCTGCTCTGCTGGGAGGCTGCTCCACACCTTTGGCCCAAATCTCTGGCTGCAAACAAGCATTTTTGTTCTTGGTCCTCTCCGGGGCAGCTGAGCCTCATCAGGACACCCAGAAACCTCGTGTGCCTTGGATGTGGCAGTCGATGGCTGTGTGTGCAGAGGGCAGGGGTGGCACTGGGAAGCAGTGTGTTCCCTTGCAGTTATGTCCTTTTATTCTAGAAATAATTCTCCACCCCAACCACTCTTCCCTTTGTTGGTGCAGACACCTCTCGCCAGAGTCCTGCCAGCCCCCTGGCTTTATTTTAAGGCCATATTAATTAAAAGCAAATGAGTGGAATTTCTTTTGACATCCAAATTAATAGTGAACGAGATCATTATGAGCTGTGTCATTAAGGTGATGGAGCAGCTTGTGCAGAGTTTGGCCCCAAAAGAAAGGCAGCAGAGCTTCAGTGCACAGGCAGATCTCTCCTGTCTGGAGGCTGTGGCTGAGCAGAGCTGTGACCATGCTCCCCCCCTCAAGAGGCACCGGGGGAGGTGGATGGATTTGCTGGTGGCCAGGGAGCTGTGGCTGCTGAGCAGAGTCCTGTGGGGCCTGGGGGGAGGATGGGGGCAGAAGGATGGTGGGGCTGTTGACCCCAGAGATGCAGGCCCCAGCCCTTCACTCAGCTGCTCCCCTGGCCCCACATGTACTGCTCTGTTTCCAAGCACCCCTGCCCCTGCTCCGGAGCCTTGATCAGCTTTAAAAACACACAATAAAGGCCATAAAATCAGCCTGTAATTAATTCTTGGTTTAGTTCCCAGCTCAAGGGCTCGCTGCAGAATGTTTCCTTAGGAACATGCTTTTTTCTTGCTGTTCTTGGACTCACAGCTCAGTTTGTTGTACCTCTGCCTGCAGCCCCCAGCTGCTCACACTCCACGGCTGGAGCTCAGGAGCCAGCGCAGGGACTGATTTATTTTCTTCTTTTTTTGTTGTTTTTAAATGTTCTATTTGTTGAACACTCCTGAGAACCTCGTGCCTGGGGTGCCCCAGGTGAACGCCGGGGCTGCTGCCTCACACCCAGCCTGACGTGGGTGGCTCTGCCGGGGGGGACCAGCATCTCCCGGATGATGTTTTGACTGGAGCCATTTCTCTTGTGTGGAAGCTGCTCCTGTTTGAGTGCCGGGGAGGAGGATGTGCTGAACCCTGACGGTGCTGAGTCCAGAGAGACCTGAAAGCCTGTGATAAACCTGGCAGCTTTGAAACTTGCTCAGAATTGTGGTGGGTAGCAGCGTGATTAAAGCACTCTGATTAACACACAAACCTCTTCTGTAATTGGGAGGGTTTGGGAAATCCATCTGGTGTATAGCAAGGCACTGCTTGGTTATTAATGATCTTGACAGGTAAATGTCACCTGGTTGAAACTGGTATCCAGATAATATGATGTGGTCATTGCTGGTGACCACGGTGGCAGGGAACGGGCAGGCAGGGGACAGACTCTACCTCACCCCAGGGCAGCATCAGGGCCAGGGAAATCCCAGCCCGTGAGGATACCCCCAGGATGAGCTGGGACCGATGGGCAGGAGCCCCCGCCCAGCCCTGGATGCACACACCCCCCCCCCCCGAGTTCATGAATATTAATGGTACCAACATCTGGGGGATGGGGGAAGGAGCAGAAAGCGTGTCCAGTTGTGAAACACAGCCCATCCTAGGTGCAAGAAACCAACCGGGTCTCTGGGCGCTGGGGGGACTGGTGGGAGCTGGGGCTGGGCACAGGGCTCTGCTGCAGAGTTGGGGTGCAGCTCCCCACTTGGGAGGGAGTAAATCGGTGCTTGGGCGTTTGTCCTCCCCATCGGGGTGTGGGGGGAGACACCGGGTGGGTGGGAAGGTGGTGGGGGGGCTGCTGGTTCAGGGCTTTCACCAGCCCTGAGTCAGCGGCGTGATGGAGCCCCGTGTCCCTTCCCTCCCCTCCCAGGCAGGAGGGGGCTGCGGGGGCTCCAGGCCTTGGCACCCCTCCTTTGCTCTCCACCAGCTGGGCCGGGGGTGGCCTCTGGCGTGGGGCTGCCCTGTGGCATCTCTGACTTGCATAAGAGCCTCACCGAGATGATAAATGTTAAAATCTGCTGCAGGCTATCGCTGACCTAATTTCTAGCATCGCTGTGGATCTTGTCATCTGTTGCTCACAGCCTGGACTGCAGATGGGGAGGAGGTGTGTGGGGACCCCTGAGCTCTGCTGCCATGCTCCCCCCAGCCCTGGGTGGTGCAGGAACCCACCCTGCCTGATGCTGGGGGTGCTGGGGCAGAGTGGGGGGGCTGTGACCCCTCTGATCCCACCCCTCTATGGGATGAGCTGTTTCTGCCCAAGCTGGAGCAAACAGGATACTTGGGGTCCAGCTCAGCTTTGCTCCCCGCAGGTTTCTGCTAAGCAGAAAACAAATGCTAATTACACAGCATAATTAGTGAGATGCTGCATCTATTTTTAATCAGCTTTGGAAGATATATTCTTCCTTCCTCTCCATGCTCACCGGCAGCCTCTCCCATGGCAGAGCCGTGCTGAGTCAGGGACCCTCCGGTGGGAAATCAGTTGCTCTTCCCCTTTGTGCCCCTGGGGTGGGGCTTGAGATCCCTCCTGGGTTCCCCAGCCAGAGGAACATCCTCCAGAAAAACTTCGTGGTGAAGTCTGAGGCTCCCACTGAGATCCCAGCCCCTCTGTACTCCATCAGGGGTGGACGGGAAGGAGGGAGGAAACCATCTCAGTGCTGTCAGGGTGCTGCTCAGCAGCGGCTGGGGAAGCCACAGGAGGAGGAGAAAGGGAAAAGGCTGCAAAAAATATTCTGAGAAGGCGAGACTGGAGGACTCAATCCCTGCTTTCCTAGCAGCCCCTGGTGCTAAATTTAATAGTGGCCGAGCAGTGTGAAACAGTGTTTGCTCTTGGTGCCTTTGGGAGGAGGCAGCTTGGAGCTGGGGAGGGGGTGTCCTGTGCTGGGGAGGGGGTGTCCTGTGCTGGGGAAGGGGTGTCCTGTGCTGGGGAAGGGGTGTCCTGTGCTGGGGAGGGGGTGTCTTGTCCTCCCAACCTGAGACCCCAGGAGGGTTTGCAGCCCAGTTTGGGCCCGAGCTGCCGTGTCTGTGCTCACCCAGGGATCTCCGAGCTGCTGTCTTAGGGGAGACTTTTCCTGTTACAGGTTCATTATTCCTGATGTAGGAAGAGTCTCTGGGAAGTGTTGGGTAAAGATGATGTCTGGCCAGAGGCTTGTCTTGCTGTGATCTACAGATTTCACTTTCCTCCAGCCCCTCGGGCTGGGGCTGTGCTCTGTTCCTGCCAGGGCATCTGTGGCTTCGCTTCAGCAGGGCTCTGGCCAGGTCTGGTTGGGTTTCCCGAGGGGGAGGAAGGGCTGGAGGAAGCCCCTTCCCGGGCTGTGCCTGCAGGGAATGCCTGGGCAGCTCTGCGGAGGTGTGGAGAGATGATTCCCGGCCAACCCAGGCTCCTGAGCAGCATTTGAGGGACACTCTGTCACCAGCCATGACTCAGTCCTGTGACCGGAACAGTCTGTCAGCCTTGACTTTGTGCCCGGGGTCGCGTCCAGCTGCCCGCTGTGTCCCAGCCGGTCCCCGGGCTCCCTCAGCAGCAGCAGCAGGGCCTGGCCATGCCCCCCCCAGCCGTGGGTGCCCGCACAGGGGCCCTGCTCCTCCTCTTCCTCCTTCCCTGTGCTGCAGTGGGACCAACACTCCACCTCCCCACGTCGGGGAATCCTCCCAGCCCCACCCAGCACCCTCTCTCTTCCCCCCATCACCCCCACTTGGTGTGAAACAAAGACAAAGAGCCTTTTTTTTTAGGCATGTGCCCACATTTTTGTCATTTCCCTGGGCCAGGCTTGGAGCTGAGGCTCCTTCACTGCTCCTGCCCCCCGCATCCCGCCTTCTGCAGACTGAATCCAAGTTCTCTGGGATCCATGCGCTGCTGGCACGGGCAGGGCGGGCACCAGGACACATTCCCTGCTAATTAATCGATCCCCGTGGGATCAAGTGCCCAGCAGTCCATGGCAGTGATGCTCTGGGATGTTCCTGGGCACTGGGCTGCAGGCAGCGGTGCTTGCTGGCAGCCCCTGGGTCCTCCTGTGCGGGGCAGGGATGCGGGAGAGGCCACCTCGGGACATGCCATAGCTCTGGGGGGTTGTGGGTGTTCTGCTAGGAGATGCAGTCAATTTAATTTTGGCGTCTAGCCCATCCCCTCCTCCCAGCTCTTAGGAGCCCTGGGTACAGCTGACCTGGAGCTCAAGGAATGGGGGGAAGAGGATGGGCAGTGGGGTGCGAAATGGCCCCGCACAGGGGTTGTTCCTTTTCCGTGTGAGTCGCCAGCAAGAAGTCGGATCAGAGCTGTAAATCCCTGCTGTACCCTGCCCTTAAGAACTCTCCCTCGCCCCCGTCAATATTTCTGAGCCACCTCCCGAGTCGTGGGGCCTGTCCTCATGCAGCCCAAGATCTCCATCTGCTCCTCTGCTCTAAAAGCTTCCTGGATTTATTGCGCCGGTGCGGGTAACGCTGTCCCTTATCCCCGCGCTCGCAGGGGACACGAGGCTGGTTGTCACCAGCATCCCTCAGCAGCAGCAGCAGCTTTCAGCTGCAGGATGAGGTGTCAGGATCAGTGCATCTTACAGATGGACCTGTGCTGTTCCTCTCTCTTGCCGGATCCTTGCATGAGGAGGGGCAACACCCCCAGGATTTTGTGGGGCTGAGAGGCAGATCCAGGGTCCCCTCCTGGGGGGTGATGAGCCGGGAGGTTTGCTGAAGACTTGATGGAGAAATATTGGCCCCTCCAGCTCCCTCCTCCATTGCTTCTATCCCGTACCCTCCCCCTGGCTCTGCCTGTACCACCCAGGGGTCTGGGGCAGGCAGACAGCCCCCCTTCCAGCCCAGCCCCGGATTCCAGCTCCCAGCAGAAAAAAGGGGGGGAAAGAAAAAAAAAAGAGTAATACCATGCCTGTTAGAGTGTATTCTTTTTTTATTGCAGTTTAAATCGTGGTGCAGCACAAGCCTCCAGCTGAGGGTACAGTCTCCCTCTCCAGTAATGGGTGGGCATGGTAGTTTTGGCACCTGAGGTGGCTGAGAAGCTGCTGTCCCCACGGGCAGACCCATCTGGGGGCTGGGACAGGGCTGGGGGGGCTGAGAACAATACAGGAGCTGCCACCCATTCCCTGGGTAAAAATAGCATTCCCCTTGCAGAGATGTAGGCTGTTCCCAGTGACACGAAACCAAACAGCCTGTCCTTGGAGCAGCTGGTTTTCAGGGGTGTGTGGGGGGAAGGGGATGGGAGCTGCATGTCCAGAGAGGGCTGAGCTCTGCTGAGAAGGGTGCGTGGAGGGATTTCTGCTTGGAGCTCTGCGATTCTGGTGCCTTTGTAAGGCTCCGAAGCTGCTGAGCTGAATCACTTCTACGCCTGGGGAAATCTGGGGAATCAGGGAGGTAGAAAATATTGGCGGCAGCATTCTCTTCAACACCCCTTTGGTATCCTCTGGCATCGTGCTCCCGCGTTGGCCCCATCCTACCCACCCCTGACCCCAGGCTGGGAATCCCTGGGCAGCCTGTCTGTGCCTCCTCCCTCAGCACCGCAGCACTGACCGATGAGCAGCGGGGAGGGTTTGGTAAATTGCCCTAAACCAGTTCTGATGGATCAATTTCACCTCTTGTCCCGGAAGGATTCCTGGCACTGACCCCTGCCCAAGGGAGGCCCTTGGAAGGGGCTGCTGTTGCCTGCAGATGTTGCTCGGGAAACTGCAGCACAAGCAGCCTTGAGACCCTCCCCACAGCCCAGCCAGCCCCCGGGAGATGCGTGACACCCTCTGTCACCGCGTCCTTGCTCTCACAGAGGACAAAAGGGCAGCGCCAGCATCCCCAGGGGCTGCGTGGTGCCTGAGGCAGCAGAACTGATCAGGACCCACACAGCTCCCGTTCCCAGCTGCAGTAGTGGCATGCGGGGAATTGTTTCTGGTTGGTTCCAAGGAGTAAATGGTGGTTTTCCTACTTGTATCTTTGACACTCAACTTACCTGGCCAGTCTGTTCTGCCGCAGATGTGTAATCAGTGGGAATTTGTAGCAATTAGGCACAGCCCAGTCTATGCCACTTTGTCCCCATGCCTGTGACACACCGGTGGCCTCTGGCCACCCTGTGCTCTGAGCCAAGTGCCCTGGTGTCACCCCTGTGCTCAAGTTTGCCCTCTGGAGCAGGAATGGCATTGGGAGCCCAGCCTGGATCCCCGAAGAACAAACAAGATGCCCCTAAAAGTCCCCCCCAAGTCCTGCCTGTGCCGGGAACATTTGCTGCAGAGAGCTGATGGGCATCAGCCAGTCTGGGCTGCGGGGTGTCCCTGTCCCTGTCCCTGCCACTGCCAGCCTGGCAGAGGCAGCCAGAGGGAGCTGAGCTGCCAGCCTGCGTCTTGTGGGGAAAAAAATAACAACAACAACAAAATAACAAACAAACAAAAAATCAATTTGTATGACAGAGTTGCATAAACCAGGGAAAGACGTGGTGTAGTGCTGCAGAAGAGGAGCTTGGCAGGTACAGCCCAGGCTCAGGGAGGGACTGAGCAGACTCCAAGGGGAACTGGGCAGGAATTCCTGCTTTATGCAGGCAAAACCTTCCCAGGGATTAAGATCAGCTCTCGAGCACCAGTGGCTCAGGGAACTGACACATTTAAGAAGACCCAATGTCTTTCTCCGCTTTTTATTGTGTAAAAATAAAGTCAACAATTCATGTAATCTCGGCAATAAAATGGCAAAAGCATGAGTATCAGTAGAAACAGTGCACAGTCAGGCTGCTGCTGTGGACGGGAGGCACAGGACATCAGAACCCATTCAAAACCCAAAGGAGACAGCAAGGAATAGGAAAAATGTACAGCTTTGGTTAGCAAAATAATGACAAATTAAGATACATTCATACTCTCCCCTATTGTACACTATATACATTGTGTTGACATCACACTTTTTTTTTTTTTTTTTTTTTTTTTTTTTTTGGCAAATCCGACGCACCTGGGACTGTAGGTTAAACCTTTGTGGTGGCCTTGTTCTTCTCAGCCAGTTGTGCTTGTCCCTTTGCTGATGCGAACAGGCTCTTAGGAGGAACTCAAATTGACTCACAATGGGTTGGTTGTGTTGTTTTCTTGTCTGCTTTGTTTTTAAAAAAGAGCACAGTTGAAAATAAGCTGCCCTGATCCCCGGTTGGTAGGGAGGTACCTGGATCTGGGGGTGCCTGTGCTGCTCCTCAGCTGGGCTCTGGTTCCCCAAAGCGTTGGTGGCCGGGACAGCTCTGTGCTCCTGGCCAGGGGTGGCCCAGCCCCGGATGGGCCCCTCCACTCCGCACGTCTCTTTGCCACATCTTTAGAGTTGGTCAGGGAGGCTCTGGAGCCCTGTGGGAATTCTCTGCCTCATCCTCCACTGCCACCCAGGGTGGTCCTCAGGGGGGTCAGTGGAGGCAGGGGAGAAGGGCTTGGGGGGGTGATTTCTGCAATCTCTAGTACAAACCAGGAGTTTAGAAAAGGAAACCATACAAAATGCATCTATTATTTGAAAATACGCATCTTTATCTCTTTTTCCTGCAGAATCTCAAAGTACTTTTTCCTCAGGGAACACGGCTTAATTCTATAATTTTACTTTTTTTTTCTTCATAAAAATACTTTTTTTTTTTTTATGGTAATAAACTTCCCTTTACAGTAAGAGAAACAACATAGTGTATTATCAAAAGCAGAAAGGCTTCAGACTTTTCAGTGGTAGCTAAACTTCCAGGGCATGGTAAAGGCTATTTTTTCACCAGCTACGGCTCATAAGAGGCCTCTGGGGGCTGCAGGCGGGGGGGCTGGGGGGAGACGTACCTGAGTGCGGCAGGGCGGGGAGCGGGGCCGGCGGGGGGGGGCCCCATCCAGGGGGGTCCCGTCCCGATGCCCGCCGCAGCCCGGGGCTATGGCTGTGGTGCTGGGGAGCGGCGCTGGTTGGGGAAGTGAGGAGGGGGTGTCCTTAACTGGGGGGAGGGGGTCACCCCCTCCTTAGAGCCCTGGGCACTGCTGCATCCCCGGCTCCCGAGGGGGGAGTGGAACTGGGGGGGGGGGAATGCTGCAACCCTCCCCCAGCTCTGGGGGCATCACCCTCCTGCAGGGGCTTCAGCCTGGAAAGAGAGGAGCCTTGGGGGTGGCTCCAGTCTGGGCCCCGCAGCCTTTTAAGGCGCCGGTGCCCAGGGAAAGGGGGGGCTGCCCCGGGAGGGGGAGGTGGGGATGGGGGGGGGGGCAGCAGGTCGGGGCGCAGCCGCGCCAGGCCAAGGCACGCAGGCATTGAAGGACGTTGGCAAGACAGAAACCAGAGGGTCGTGGGGCTCCGGGCATGGGCAGCCCCCCTGCTGGGGCATCCCCACTCCACAGGACAAGACAGGTGGCTTGGTTCTCAGTTGGGTTTTTTTGCGCAAAAAAAAGGAGGAAAAAAAAAAAAAAAAAAAAAAAAAAGGAAAAGAAAAAGAAAAGAGCCCGATGAGGAGGTTTCTCTCTCTTGTCCGTGGCTTTAGTTGAGCTGCCGACAGGCCTCAAAAGTCCACTTGGTGGCCCCGCCGTAGATGTCGATGTTGGCTTCAGCCCAGGCAATGACATTTCCTGCCAGTGCCTTGGAGCTGCAGGTGGCCAGGCCGTACACCTCCCCGGGGCTCAGCTTCCTGTCCCACACGTTGAAGTGGGCCAGCTCCCCCACAAAGGCCTGCGTGGCATCGAACCCACCGCCCAGCGTGTCCTGTGGAGGAGCCACTGTTACAGCAGGCACCCATCCACCCCCGGAGCAACCAGACAAGCAGGGACCCCCCATGCTTACTGTGCATCCTCCCTCAAGCACTTACCTGCTCCTGGCCCAGGACCAGGACCCCCTGGGGCTTGATGGGGTGGTATGGTGCCAGGTTCTCACCGTTGCCGGTCTGTGTGCCATCCTGGTAGGCTTCCCACACGCCGTCCCGTGTGGTCCAGGTGACACAGATGTGGTGCCACTTGCCGTCGTTGATGACAAAGGGCAGTTTGGCCACCTGTGGGTGGTGGGTCAAGGTGGTGGGCATGGGACAGCCTCCTGCTGAGCCCCCCCCCCAGCAGGTCTCCCCCATGCCTAGCACCCTCCCTGCTCCCCAGGGCTGTACCTTGTCATTGATGAGGATCTCCATGGGGTTGTTGCCCCACTCGATGAGCACCAGCTCGTTGGCCTGCCCGGGCACAGCGTAGGAGAAGGGGGTGCCCATGCCAGGGGAGGCGTTGGACTTGAGCCACATGCAGATGCTGAAGGCGTACATCTCGGGCAGGCTCTTCTTCACCTTGGCGTACATGTAGTTGGTGCGCAGCGGGAAGGTGAGCTGGAACCTGTCCGGGGGACGGTTGTCCTTCTGGCCTGCGGAGGTGGAGGGGTGGTAGGCTACAGCCAGACCCCCTCTCTGCCCATTTCGGGGGTCCGTCCCGCCCCTCCCCATCCCGTTATGTAACGGGCCTTGAGACGGCTGTGAGGAGCAAATCCCTCCGGCCCCGCTCGGCTCCCTGCTCCGGGCAGTGCCCGGAGCATCCACGGCTGCTTCCCGCCGGCACCGAGAGATTGTCACCGCTCCACGGGCGGGCAACCGGGACAGAACCGGAGCGGCTCCGCATCCCGCCCGGGTCCCGGAGAGCGCGGGGCGGAGGGGAGCGGGCAGGACCGGCAGCGGGGGAGGGCTCCGGGATCCCGGCGGGAGGGTGCCCCGGGGGCAGCGGGGCTGGGGGGCGCCCGGTTGGTACCTTTCTCCAGGTCGCTGATGCGCTGGTGCAGCGATGTGAGGGTGCTCTCGATCTTGCCGCGCTCCTCGGACTCGTTCTTGGGGTTGAATTTTCCCTCCTCCAGGCTGTTCACCCGGGACAGCACCTGCTTCTCCAGGTCGTCGATTTTATTCTGCAGGATGTCCTTCAGGTTGTTGGTCTGGCTGGAGGAGTTCATCCGGCTGAATTGCTGCAAGGGGCGAGCGCAGGAAGGGGCTGTTACCGCCCGATCTGCCGCTCTGCCCGGGGCGGGCTCCCGAACCCCGCTCCGCTCCGGGCAGAGGCTCCCGGTGCCCGGGGCAGCATCCCCCAGGGCGGCGGGGCCGGAGCGCGTACCTCGAGGTTCTCCAGCCTGATCTTCAGGGACTGCAGGGTCTGCCCGAGCTGGCTGAGGGTCTCAGCCGCCGGTGCCCTCGACAGGTCCCCCATGGTGTTTTTGGAGAAGCCGCCCTTCCTGCCGGCCCCGCCGCCCTTGCCCTCTCCGGGCAGCCCCTCCAGCACGCTCTGGCTCTCGCACCGGCCCAGCTTGGTCGTCAGCTCCCGGATGGTTTCCTTCTGGTTCATGATGGTCTCCTTTTGCTGCAGCACCGTTTCCCGCAGCTGCAGCACGGTGCTTTTCAGCTCCTCCGCCGAGCCGCTGCCCGGGACGGAGGCAGCGCACATGTCCCCGTCCAGCGGCACCGAGGTGCAGATGAACCGCGTCTGCCCGAAGCTTTGTCCGCGGCCGCGCAGGCAGAGCAGCGGCAGGAGGAGCAGCAGCAGCAGCGGGATGCTGCCGGGGGGCCCCGCGGCCATGGTGGGGGCTGCGCTGGGACCGGGACCGGGACCGGGACCGGGACCGGGGCCGCCGCCGCCGCCGCCGCTTCTCCGCCGGGCCCACTGCGGCACGCGGCCCCTCTTATAGCGCCCGGGCGGGGCCGCGCGCCCTGACGTCACGGCGCGTGGAATCCCGGCCGCGCGACAAGGGGGGGGGGTGAGGGGGACCCTCCCGGGAAAAACTGGGGGGGGGCGAGGGGGGAGTGGGTGTGAGTGTGAGCAGGGGATGCGCAGGGAGGGCGGGAGTGTGGAGGGGGGGTGCCGGGGGGCGTGCGGGGGCGTGTGCGGGGGCGCGTGCGTGTGTGAGAGACGCGTGCGTGCGGGGGTGCAAGCGAATGCATGTGCGGGATGTGCGGGTGCACGCGGGTGCGCGTGTGGATGCAGATGTGCATACAGATGTGCATACAGATGTGCGTGCGGGTGCCGGGGGTGCCTGCGCAGTGCCGCGGGATGGCGGTCGGAGGGGGCGGGGTTGGGGCTCCCCGCAGCTCCGTGGATGCGCGCGGTTTTCCCCCGTCCCCGGCTGCGGGGGTGGGCTCGGTGCTGGCGGCGCCGTCTCCACGCACCGCCCCGGGGCTGCTCCCGGCAGTTCGGCAGAGCCTCTCCCGCTCCCCCGCTCCTGCCCCGCCGCGCCCCCAGCTCAGCCTCTAAGGCGGGGGTGCGGGGATGCTGGAGCAGGGACCGAACCGGCAGGAGCTGCGTGTCCGCAGGAGAAAGTTGCAGGGCAGTGCTGGTGGGGAGAGCTCTGCCAGGGGCACAGCACGGAACTCGCTGCTGGGCTTCGTTTTGTGCCGGGGGGCAAAATAAAATCCCCAGCTAATATCTGGGAACCGTCCTTGGTGGCAACGCTTTGGGGCCAACAGAGCTCCTGCTTTTCTCATCTCCAGCAGTTCAGCCGAGGACGATTTCTCATCAGTCCTGGAGAAGTGAGGGTGCAGCTTTGCTCCTCGCAGCCTTCCCCCGGGCAGGAGCAGCTCCCTCCCGCAGCCCCAGCTCCCCCAGACCCTCCTGCCTGTTCATTTAATCCTTGACTTTACTCCATACTGTTGTATTTTGTTGGGAAGTACCTGAACTACTGCAAGGTTTAGCTTGCAGACTGCCTGGCTTACTGTTCTTCTGGTGATACCATGGGTGAATTTGGCCCCCTCTGCCTGCCCTACCCACCCTGCTCTGCAGCAGTCCATATGGTTGGAGCATTTACATAATGCTAAGTTATCCTGTGAAATATTGAGCAATTAATTTTGATTAGTGATGTGGGTCAGTAAAATACAAAGGTTTTTCAGTCCAGAGATCCACAAAGGATGCAGCATGATCACTTCATGGTCCTTTTCCCCTTCTTCCTCCCCTCTGATGTGGCCAGTCAGGTCCTTTCCAGAAGCTGGAGCTCATGAAGCTGCTCGCAGCCAGGCCCATCACTCTGTGACTCAATTTGGTGCTTTTTCTGTTGCAGGTGCTTATTGAGACCCCAGAGTTTTATGACACACTCCCTTGTCATGAAGGATTTCCTTCTCCAAGGTGTCTCAATTGCCCTTGGGAGGTCCCATCCCTCATCCAGCCATGCTCTGTGGGTTACAATTAAAACAGCATTTCATGGCCAGACTCAGAGATTTGGGTCTGTCCTGGGGCACAGCAGGATGACAGGGTTGGCAGCCTCCCCAGTTCTCTGCCATGCCTGGTACAGCTGCTGATGCCCAGCCCCAGGGCAGTGCTGGTGGCCAAGAGATGTTGAGATGTGCCACGGTGCCCAGTGCTTCCCAGCACTTTTGCTGGGATCCTGTTGTGCTTTTGTTGCTGTCTTCCATCAAACCTGTCCCAGAGCTCATGGGCACTTGCAGGACTTATTTGCAGCCTTCCTAAGGCTTCTGGCTCTCAGTGATGCTCCTGCCCCCACACAGCAGTTGAAGCAGTTGAGCCCCTGAAACCCATGAGCAGCTCAATTCTGGTGCCATGTGCTTTGCTTCAGGAAAATCGGGGGGGAAATCTGAATTTCAAGTAGGTACTTCACTGCTGGCTTTACTGCCCTGGTTACTTTGCCTCTTGTTTGCACTCTGTACTGCGCAGCATTTCAATGCAACAGGAATGGAGCAGAAGGGAGTTGAGGAGGGGGACAGGCAGGATGTGTTTTACTGGCCAGACAAGTCTGCCTTCTATACTGGTTTGGTTGGAGCACTGGTTTGGTTTTGTTTGTTGTTTTGGATTTGGGTTGGTGTTTGCTGGAAAAAAGGGATGCTATGGAAAGGCTGAACAGACTGCAGGTCTAATTCTTCTGCCACAGGCAGGAACACAAACCAAAAATAATGTTACTGCAGGCAGTACAATTACACCAATGTAGAACTGGGCTGAGAGGCAACTGGATTCATACCCACTTCTGGTAACATATGCATGATGTTGACAAAGCTTCTCATGTCACTGAACCAATTTCGCCAGGAATCTTTTGTCACCCACAGTACATTATGCTGAGATGAGCCCAAGGTGACAGGTGCAATAAAATAAACACTCGATACTATGGTGATGGAGACCATCTAAATACCCAGACAGGAGAAAGCAACAAAGCTGTGCTACAATAGATAAGCAAAATAACCCCGGTATCTCAGAGACACAAAGAAAGAACGAGAAAATATGATCAAGATTTCAGCTCTCCCAGAATCACTGCATCATGCAGTAAGATCCGTTATTGCTTTTGTAGATTTAGGAGCTGTGTGAGTATAATGGAATAATGGAGCCCCTATTATTTTTAACTCTTCTCTTGCCTCTCTCAAAGCGCTCTCTGTAGCGAGCTGATTTATCTCTCTGCAGCTGGAAAGAGCTGAGCACAGCTATCAAGGACCCTTGAAGATGATTTAGTCCTGAGCAGGAGCCAGCAGGCACATTTGTATTTGTGACGGGCCAGTATCATTTTGAACAGTCCAGGGTGCTGCCTTGGGGGACCTGGCTCCCTGTGCCAGGCAGCTGCCTGCTGTGAAGCTGAGGTGTGTAAAGATTCGATCAGTTCAAAGCCAACCTTTGTGTGAGAACTGCAGAGTTATAATTGCATAAAGGACTTTTTTTTTTTTTTTTTTTAGTGGACAAATCTCTTCATTCCCAGGAGCCGGAGCCCTAGGGAGCAGGGACTGGAAGATTTCTCCTGTTTGTGCAGCCTGCTGTACATAAAATATCTCCTGTGGGGTAATGCTGATTCTACATTTGAGTGTCCTCTGTGGAGTGGGAACAATACGATCCATTATGGGATGGAGACAGCTTTGCAATGGGAAAGAGTAGTGGATAAGCTTCACCAAAAGTGAAACTCAGCTCCTTTTGTTTGTGTGTCTGGCTGATTGTGCCCACAGTGTCTCTGGTGTTCCCAGAGAGATTGTCCACTCCAGCCCCTGGCTCTGCACCTCCATCACCAGCATGCTTAGAGCAGGACGTGGCAGTGGCTGTGTGGATGTTTTGTTGGGTTTTTTAATATAAGAGCTTGTTCTCAGGGAGTCTCCAGCAAGCAGATGATCCTCGGTCACCCTAGAGCTCTGCTGTCCCTGTGGAGCTCACACAGGGAGGGAGCAGGACCCTTCCCAGAGCCCTTTGCCCTGTGCAGCCAGACAAGATGCACGAAACCAACACACATCCCTGAGCAGCTCCATGGTTAAGTTTGCAGAATAGTGCTTATGCAAAACCTTTTTTTTGTTTTATTTTGTTCTGTTTTCTAGAATCTACAGCTGCCATTAGAACAGCTTGAGCATGGTGTGGGGCTTGTACAAATACAGTGTCTGTAAGGTGGAGTAATTCCCTTCTGTAACAAGCACTTTGGACAGGAGTTTGGAAATATGCTGCATTTTGCTGCAGTCTTTCTTTGCAGAGATCTCTCTCTGTTTCTCTCCCCCTCTCTCTCACACACACATTCAGTCTTTCCCCTTTTTTTCTTTCCTTTCTTTCATTGTTTGCATCTACAGAGACAATTTTTTCCTAAATTGCCTGACATTTACATTCAGTGAGAATGAGGAACGTGTTCTTTGTACCAGTAGGTCTCAGTAGGTCTCAGTGATGCTATAAGGACACAGATCCTTTCATTACAAATAATTAATTTAGCTATATATTGCATAACGTCCTAAAAGGCTTTCTAGGGCAATCTCATGTTAGCTGGATGCACAGTTCCTATCAATATTACATTACATTTGGGTACAACAGTTATGAAGTTTCATTAAAAATTTAATTTGTGGTTTAAAACTGCAGCATTCCCTATAAAGTGTAGCAGAGAAACCATTTTGGCTGCTTGCAGTAGCCAAAATTGCAGGGAGAGTTGCTGAAGGGGCTTGGTACTGTGGTGATGCTCCCTGCACAGGAATCCAATGGGCTGGACCAAGAGAGGGAGGGAGCTCAGGCTTGGCATCTGCCTGTCTGGTGTCCTCCTGGGTTCTTGCCAGCTGTGAGATGCTGGTTTTTGTTGGTTTTTTTTTTTTTTAGTGTAGAATTGAGCATTAACCCGTGTGTCTGGTTAGCAGCCACATGTGAGTACAAAAAAAAGGCCTTACCCCTTTCTTGCTGCACACCCATCTGGGATTTAGTTTATGTGGGAAGAAGACGGTAACTTCTGAGGAGTGCAGGAGAGAGAAAAAGCTGTGTGCCCTGGGGCTATGGGACAGGAGCTGGGCTCATCTCCTGCGGGCTCCTGGGGAATGAGCTGTGAGCCCAGGAGTCCCGGAGGAGAGGATGCTAATGTCTTTGTAGGGATCACAGCCATCCTTCACCGCCTTGCACTGGTGCAAATTAAAAATCTCCTTCCTGTCAGGGAAGCTGTCCTACGGGAGGAGGAGCAGAGCCGGGTGTCATGTTTTGTTAATGAAGTTTTGTTGTGACGCTTCAGCAGCAGATTTGAATGGAGGCAGGTTTAAAAAATCCCACATCCGCCTCTCAGTCTCAGAATCGATTTGTACAGTAATTTCCACCCCTGTCTGCTCACACAAACAGCAGAAGAACCAGCAGCTTTTCCTTCCAGCCCCTCCCTGAAGATATTTTTCCAGCTTTCTCAGGATTCACTTGCTGTGAGAGAAAGCTGGGTGCTGGCTGTGTGATGGGTCCGAGCTCCTCACCAGGACATGGAACTCCCAGTCCTGCCCAGGTGATGTGCTGGGATCTGCTGCTCCTGTCCCAGCCTCCACCCAGCACAGGGAAGGTCTGGACCAGGAGGGCAGTGCTGTCCATGTGGATTGCATGAAGCCTCTCCCTGGAGCACCCACGAGACAAACAGTGACTCTATTTATTATAAAAAACACATTTGCCATCCCTGCCCTGGCTCTGTCCAACAAAGGAGAAGAAATCTGGAGAAAGAGCAGGTCGGTTCCCAAGTCAGCACTGCCCTGGTGTTTGCCCTAGGTCCCTGCAAAAGATCACTTCCCCTCCCCCCAGAGAGGATAATAATGGGGAGTGGGTTCCTAAATCCTTTAAGCTTCTTTGATAGCTTCAATATTTATCTGTAATCCTGCTAGTGCTTCTGAGCAGGAGCAGCCCTGTGTTCCTGCCACTCTGGGGCTGCTTCCCACCTTGCAGAGTTCCCTTTTCACAGCAGAAAAGGCAGGGCAGGATGAGAGGGAAACATCAAAAGCTGTCGGTGCCCTAGTTTTTCTGTGATTATTTATTATTTTGCAGTCTCTTGCTCTCTTTCTCCCACGCTCTCTGCTCTGTTATGTTAATGCCTGTGGAGGCTGGGCTTGCCTCCACACACACCTTTGGGGATGGAGTGAAGGGAGGATGAATGTGTGGCAGGAGAAGTCTGGAGGGAGCCCCGAGCAGATCCCAGGCAGACGGACGGCTGGTCTGGGCCAGGCAGATGTGTGTGCAAGCCCTGGATCAGGGAGCTGGGAGCTCTGTTTGGCATCTGCTCCCAGAGAGGGAGAAGCTGAAGCAGCCGGTGAGGTCCCGGAGAGGCAGAGCTCCCCTGGGGGAGGAACACTCTGGTCCTGCATGGTGGGTGAGAGCTTGGATTGTCTGTGCCAAGGTCAATTTGTGTTTGTGCTCATGATGGTGTGGAGTTAAAACACAGCAAGGTTTTAAAGACAGGATAAATAAGAATGTGATAATACAAAAGGAATTCATTGCCTTTGCCTGCTGTGAGGGCTGACCCTTACCTAAAGGGTTGCTTTTAGAGGAGGAAAGGAGCTCTTAGGGCACTGAAGATTCTTTGCTGGCAAGGTTGCCATTAGGGCTGGGTGTGTTATTGATTCCTGTTCAAGATTTGAAGCTCAAGAAGCTGCCAAGATAGTAAGTGTAACTGGAATGACACAGAACCTGCTTCCAGGCAGTAAGTGAAGCTGAAGACATGTTGGCTGGTGTGGGGAGCCGGAGATGAGAGGGGTGGCAGGAGCCCAGGGCAGGGCCTGCCAGGGGGGCTGAACCAGGGCTGGGATGGCAGCCCAGGAGCACCATCTCCTCCAGAGGTGAAAGATGGGACTTGCAAAACGCTGGGTTCCTCCACACTTGGAGAGCTTCACATTCCTTTTATTACTTGTTACAGTATTATCCACTTCTAGAAATGCCATCCAAACTGGAGAACACAGTGCTGCTCTGCTTCAACGGGCATAATAACCACAATAATGTCAGCATGTGGCCTGTGGGGCTGATCGCCTTATGCTGCTACTTCTTGGGGCTTTTCTGCATGGCACATGCAAAATAAATTAAATTGTGAATCCAAAATATTCTAGCTATGCTGCACTGCTTCCAAGGACACAAACTCTTGGCATGGTCTTTGGAAGTGGAGCAAGCTTCTCGTGCTTGCCACATCCTAACTGTTCAATCAGCAGTTTAATGGCAACTCATTATGTACTATAAATTCCCACTTTATATTTATGTAGTGATTGTTTTACCACGTAGAAAAGGCTTTACTTTCCAGCTGTACGGATGCTCCCGTACAGTGTAAATGACAGGACAAGAAGTCTGTGTATCTGTTCATCTCACTTCCATTAATTATAATAATACAGTCACACAAGTTCTTAGAAACCCACTGAATTTCAGAAGCTACCATACCAGCCCTGAAACCCACCAAGACTTAGAAAATAGGTGTGATCACTGAGTCACTCTGTATCAGGATTTTGAGTCTGAAACACATAAGGAAAAGGTTTTGATGGATGGATTTCATGGGAATGGTAAAAAGATAACTAGAGAACCACACTGGTTCCAAGGGCAGTTACATTTCCTAGGTGTAGGGAGAGATTTTGGGTTTTCTCCATCTGAAACTGTTACCCAGCGGGTAACACCACATGGGCCAGACCAGGCTGTGGTTTTCCATTCAGGGATTCTTTTGGTTATTGCCTCATTTATTGCTCATCAGGAAACCAAACCATAGTGGTTCTGATTCTGATACAATCTCTGCCTCGCTGTGCAGGCACCTCCAAAGGCTGCTTCAGGAAAGAACTTTCCCATTTCCAAACCCCAATATGAGATGGTTTGAGAGCTTCCTGTAGAAGGCTGAATCACTTATTAGACAGCTCAGCTCTGGTTAAGGGGAATATTGAGTCCTGCCTGCCACCTGTGGGAAGGTGTGCTTGGCAAGGTAATTGCAAAAGGATGTGCCAGAAAGCAGAACGTTTGGTCTGAATGCTTTAGACAGGCTCAGAAGGAGCCAGCACTGGCTTCTATTTCTAGTGTCTTGGGGTGGTTTTGTCTCTGAGTCAGAGCTGATACTGATCGGTAATAGCTAGAGCATTTACGGAAACATTTCTTCTCATAATAATGAGAAAACCAGTGAATATCAACCGAGGTGACAGCTATCATGTGTTTTTAAATACACATAGCCTGATAACCTAGCAAATTATCCAGACTGCAAAGAGACAAAGGGAGATAATGATAACAAATGAGCTTACATTTGTATAACGCCTTCCACTGAGGTGGATAGCAAAGTGGTTTGAGAACTCTATTAACAGCTTCTACAAGCTATCTAATCTGTCGTATCCCCAAATGTATTGAGTGCAGCTTCACTCAGGTTTTATGAGGAAAACATCTCCATTAAGCAACCAATTTTTCTAAGTCTTTGGAGTGGTCATTTAAATCTCCCCTGTGTGAGCAGGAACACAGAAATCTTTACATTTGTCGGTGACCTAAAGCCACCTTTGGGGTGAAATGCAGCTGTTGCTTCACAGTTGAAATTACTTCTAACTTCTTGTATCCAGGGATGTCAAATGCACTCATTAACTAAACTCTACAGCTACTGATTCATTGAGAAACTTGCCCTTTTATAGTTCACTGGTGGCAAAGAGAGAAGAGAGAACTCAATTTTTCTTTGAGTTGCTGCATCACCTCTTCTTTCTCTCTCCCCTTTTCCTTGGTGCAAAATTTGCTCTGATGCCAAAACATTTCTTCCACTAAAAGGGCGAAGAGAGATTTTTGACCTAGTATTTACTCTGGCTTTTTCAACATGAGGTGAGAAGAAGAATCCCTGCCAAATTCTTCTTGATGGAGCACTCTTGACTCAGACAGAGCTCTGCCCCCATTTTATGTCTCCCATAATTTCCAGGCAGTCTGAGTGTGTCCATGACACCCAGCATCAGGGTCAGGGCCATGTGGTGTGTGGAATGCTCTGGCCACGACCCTCACTCCTCTCTAAGGCCTCTCTGCAGCTCTTGGAACACAGAGGCTGCTGGTTTCCTCTGCCTCAGCTGTGGGATTTTCAATGCAGATGGCAAAGGATTTTCAGGGAACACTTGTGTCCTTCCTGCAGGGTAGAGAGGTGGCTGCAGGTCCCTCTGCTGAACAGGGCAGTGGGGCTGCTTCTGTACAGATGTGTATTCCCCTTTGGAAGCAAAATGAGTTGGGGGAAGATCCAGCAGGATCTTCCTGTAGTAGTTTCCTCTACTTAAGGTTTGATTCATCTTCTGTTCTCTGTCTTCTCCAGTGAGTTCTGGTCTGGGCAGGGGAGAGCCTCCTTTTTTCTGTTCCTCTGGACCCTGCCCAGCCTGAGGAGCTGCAGCAGTGGTTATTCAGGAGGCAGAGTTTTGTCCTGGAGTGCTCTGGGGCTGCTGCTCCCAGCCCAGCCTGGCAGGGAAAGTGCTCCAGCCACTTCTCATGCTGCCCCACCCAGGCAAAGTCAAAAGAAGTGGTTTAGGAAGAGTGTGGCTGTGCCAGGAACAGACTCATCACTTCTCTTTCTCACAGAGAGAGGTCACCTGGATTCATTTATGAGACAGTCAATTTTATTAATCTTTTTTTTAATGTGCATTGTATTTGGCATCCAACAGCCACCACTCCTTTCTCACCTGCCTCCCATCCCTTTTCCCCCCAGGCTCCAATTCCTGTTTCCAGCCTCCAGTCTCATATTCACATTTACTGCAAGGAGGCAAGCATGGAAGTCTATGTGCTGTACATGCATAAATAATAGAACTCAAATAACACTTAGTTAAAAATAGATATTCTTCCTATTAAATATTTTACCTACTGTCTTTAGGATATAAAATTCCACTGACTGAAGTGTTAAAACAATCCTTGTTGTTAGACTCTAAATGCTTAAAACAAGCCCAGCCATGGCTGAACAAATAATGCTTGGCTGTGAGTGTGTGTTCACATGCACACACACATGGGCAAACAGGCTTAGGAAAAGTAAGGCTGAGGGCACAGACCTTGGCATCTGCTTTTGACTCATTTGGTGACCTGTGAATTTGACTAATGAAAATGACAGATAAAATCTCTCCTGATATTTATGAGTAATGTTCTTCTTTCCACACCTTCCTTTCTGACTGCCCAAGAATGGAATTAGAATTAGCTGGCTGACTAAGGCAAAACAAAGAGACCAAGATAGGAGAATTTTTCATTAAAAAGAGTGACAGGTGGAAGAATTTGTTCAAGTGTGGTTTTGGAAGATAATCCTTCTGCATTTTGGTTTTTAGGACATCACTGGATGTGCCTTACATGACATGGTGTTTCCACTCCCTAGATTCCCTAGCAACAAGGGTTTTACAGTGCCAGGGTATTGTATCAAGAATATGTAATTGAGAACAGGTTTAATAAACTAGGGCTCAGCTTTATAAAAGATAAAACTAGGACTGAAACCAAATGATCTGAAGCACAGTGAGCTCCCAACTTGAAGTACAGTAGGTGAGGTTCTGTCTACCAGCATCAGTGTGTGTTTTAGGGGCAAAGCCAGCCAGGCAAGAAGGAACTCTAAGGAAAAAATTCCTCCTGTGGGCGGGCAGATGTGGGAGGGCAACAAACACAAACCAGCTGAAATACCCCCACAGGGAGCAGGAGCTGGAGCATCTCACTGCACTCACAATAAAAGCTTTCTTGGTGTTGAAATGCATAGGAGGATAAAATAACTTGGGCTGAGGGACTCCCAGTTGTATCTTCAGAGCACTAAACCAGAACTGGCAGTCCAGATGGAGTGTAGTCATGTCCTCCTTGTTAGGCAGGCAGAGACCTGCCAGCTGAGCTGAGGACACAGCTCACTTCACCCTGTGTGTTTCCAGGTGATTTGCAAGGCTCTCTTGGCTGGCTTGACCAGCTCTTTATGGGCTCTAACAGAAGCCCAGAAGCCCTTCCTGGATGACACCTGCAGTGCTCCAGCAAACGTGGTCTAGGTGAAATTACAGCAAGTTGGATGTTGTGTTACCAAGGGCCCACTCTCCCCATGGAAGGAGCAGGGTATTCCAGAGATCCCTCTGGGGCTGGGAGCTGCCTTGGTAACTTCCACTGCTGCCTTGGGTGAGTGATTTGGAAGTGTGCTGACTGGCTTTTCAGACTAAGCCTGAAGGTGCATAGAGGGTGTCAGAGGATGGGACTGGAATTAAGAAAGGTTTGGACAAACTGGAGAAGTCTATAAAGATTTAATTTCACGTCAGTATGGAGAAATAAACTCTTCTCCCTGCTCACTGAAGGTAGGAATGAAGTACCTGCTTTCATTTCAAGATGGAAATTACCTGTCAAGGGCACATTGCCTGGAGAAGTTATGTAGTCTTCATCACTGAAGGTATTAAGAGACTGTGATACTGTAGGAATATGAACTAAATATCACAAATAAATAAACCAGAGCAATAGGAAAGCCCAACCAAGCCCAGCAGGAAAAGCACACACGTAGTCTAGATTCTATACTCCAGTGGCATGGGGCTTGCCAGGACCTTATGGACACTGCACTTTGAAGTGAAAGAAGGAATTCCAGGGAATAGCATTACTTCTAATAGCTCATTGTTATGGAGATATAAATGGAAGATTATTTACATCTCCTTTTGCTTCTTGCCCTGTGGAGACTGAAATAAGGTGAATTGCTTTGCTTAAAGCACATAGGTGCAAATGAGCAGAGAGCCCATGACCATCACCCTGAAGGTTTTCATTATCAGAGAGCAGATGCCATCAGGGACAAGTGCTTGCAAGTGTTGATTTTCAACAAATCAGTTAGTTCCAATTTTCATCAAAACTTGCAAAATTAGGAATTGAAATGGAGACTGATCCTCACTGACCTGTAGCATGTGTCCTTTAGAAAAGGATATTTGTAAGGCTTATTCAGAGATAAATGCAGATAGTTTTTTTCATTTGGTATTTACTGTCTCTGTTCAGTTCACAAATTCCTGACCACAGGTTTGCTAAAATGAAATGCTATGCCCTTTTCATCACAGGTTAAAAAATACCATGTATTTAGCAGCAGGTGCTGTCATCCCAGCCAGGTCTCAGGAACAGCCCCCAGCCAGCCCCTCCTTTGCTGGGGTTATGGGTGCTGTGCTGTGGGGGTCCCTGTGGCAGCTGAGCATCGAGAGCTCCTTTGGGCACCGTTGTGCTGCTCTGTCATGGTCACTTCTTTTGGTCACTTTGGCTCTGCAGAGTCCTCCTTCTGCCACCTTCCCTGTCCCCTGGAGCCCCTGTCAGTTGTGATGTTGTGGATGGGATGGTACCCTTGTCCAAGTGTGTTTTTGGAAGATAAAAGTTGGTTGGTCAGCAGCCCCAGGGGCTCTGTGCAGCTCCGTAACAGCCATGCAGGGGTGAGCAGCAGAAAGCACCCGAGCAGCAAGGGATCAAGCTGAGACAGGAAATCAAAGGAGGAAAAGCAAAAGCCACCCCAGAGCCTCCAAGAAACATTACTTTCCAGTCCACTGTAGAGAATGGTCTTTGCACATCAAATACTCCGTGCACAAGAACATTCTGAAGTTATCAACAGAAATTAATATGATTCTATAAACCAAAATGTCTGGGTGTTCATTGATTTCTGCTTTGAAATAGTTTTTACAAATTTAAAGTATTACAAATATGAATGCAGTTGGACTTCATTACTACTTAGAGCAAACATGCTGAGGAACTGGATTAAGAACAATATTTGATATTCATTAACCTTCAGTTTATTTGACATGTTCTTGAAATAATATATTTGCTTTTCTTCGTTTGTAGAGTGAACATAAATCAGACATAATTCTGCTGGAGCCCAGTGCCTGGTTTCACCACTCTGCTGCTTTTTTGCCCCAGTATCAGTGCCCACACAACTGGAAGTGCTGGGAATCCCAAGAGGTGGCAGGATGGGAGCTGTGTCCGTGCTGAGATGTTTGGGGGGCAGCAGACTCAGCCCTGCAGAGCTCAGAGCCCAGAGCTGAGCAGCACCCATTTGGTTTTATCTCTGTTTAAGAGATCACCAGGAAGGTACCTGTAGGGCAGGGTGGTCTGAAGGCTCAGTGCGTTGTGTGCTGCTTTGGGAACCTGAGTCACATCCACTTGTTTTCTGTGTATTTGGTTTTTGTCACCCCGAGTGGCCGTGTGATCAATGAACGTGTCCCTCCGGCCTTGCAGGGGGGAAAACCCCTGGCGGAAACGTGGCCATTGCACCCTGTGGCTCTCAGGGAAAAAGCCCGTGGTGGACACGAGGCTTGTGGGGGCAACCGAAAGGAGGAGGAGGAGCAGATGGCGTGGCTGAGACCTTGTCCCCAGGTGTCTGTGTGCAGCCCCCGGCCCGGGACAAACCCACCGCTCCCCAGGGACCCAACCCCGCAGCCTCAGGTGCACCGGGATGGGGTCCCCGCGGGGGTCTCTTGTGCCCTGGGAAGCCTTTTCCCCACACGCAGCCCCGCACCTGCCCGGCCCCTGCTGCCCTCCCCGCACACCGCAGACATTTTGGGGCCGCGCAGGGCAGGGGAAGGGCTGGGCGAGTCGGGGACCATCACCCGGGCGGTCTCCGCTCGCTTTCAGAAGGGCATCTGCTTTCTGCCCTGCGGGAGTTCCCGGGGGTGGCTGCGGGAAAGCTCCCGGGGTCGCCCGGTTCGCGCTGGCCCCGGGCCAGGCCGCGCTGTCGCCATGGTAACAGCGCCCCGGCCGCGGCGGCCCCGCATGTCCCACGCGGCGGCCCGTAGCGCGGTGCATTGTGGGCCGGGGGAAGATGGCCGCCCCCTTGGTGTGGCGGTGAGAGGAGTCGGTCCCTCCGGCAACGCAGGACGAGGCTCCGCTTCTCCTCCCGCCTCCCGCCCGCTCTCGGCCCGCAGCTCGCCCATCCGCTGGCGGAACGCCGCTGTGCGAGGGAGCCGGGGGCCGCGATGGGCCGGGCGCGGCTCCCGCCGCAGAGAGTGCAGGGCCCGCGGGGCTAAAGGCGCGAGTGGAGGCCCGGGGCCCGCTCCCCGCTCCCTGCTCCCCGCCGGCTCCCCGCAGGGCCGGGCCACGCTGCCTCCCTCGGGCCCGGACGGGGCTGCTGTCCGCGGGCGGCGGCGGAGGAGGAGAAGAGGCTCCAGGTGCCCGGCGCTGCTTCCACCGCGCTCCTCCTGAGCTGCACACCTGGGAGAGAAACCTCCTCCCTCTGCCCTTGCCCCGTCCTCCCCCCCGCATCCACCTGCTGCAGGGATCCCTCGGGCCCCGCTGCCTGCTGGGCTGGAGCCTGCTGCTCACTTGTTGCCCGGCACTTTCTCTGTGATGGAGTCTGAGATGCTGCAGTCGCCTCTTCTGGGGCTTGGGGAGGAGGATGAGTCTGACCTGACTGACTGGAACTTGCCTCTGGCCTTTATGAAGAAAAGGCATTGTGAGAAGATTGAAGGCTCCAAGTCTTTGGCTCAGAGCTGGAGGATGAAGGACCGGGTAATGCTCAAAAGCAGGATGGGTTTTGGAGGAGGAGTAGGGGGGACAGGTGGTGAAAAGGGAGCAGTAAGTGCTCAGAGGGCTGCTGGGCTTCAAGCAGCTGTTTGTTTTCTGACAAAGTACTGGGTGTTTGGCATGGCACTCATTGCCTTTAGTTTGTGTGCCTGCCATATGGAATTAGGGGAAGCAAACATACAGAAAGGTCAAAAGTTCTAATCCCGAGCTCATGGTAATGCACTCTGAGTAGCTCTCTCAGTTAAGATCTTTAAGTGGTATCTGAGTAGTTGGTGTTTTGCAGGGAAGACAATAAAATTCATGAGGTCTTAAAGAGCTCTCTGGATCAGCAGGTTAATGGTGCAAGCACAAGGTGCAATAAATGTAGTCATTACTGTTGTCTAGTGGTGAGGATGCATGGAAGCCTTGTGGTTTTGAAATTTGCCACCAGCCTGTTATGTGGAATATGAAATTAAGGCATTATTTGTGTGTGTGGAAACTGAAAATTGGGTAATTTTAGAGGCAGGAAATATTTGTTAGCTGAAGCACTTGCTGTACCAAACAAAAGTGGTTCTGTGTCTGAGTGTTTATTGCATGTTAAACTGATAATGCCAAATGTGTCAAAGGAAGATCCCTGCCAGGGGGGTGTGAGTGCTGTCTTGTGTGCATGTCCCAACTTAAATGCTTAAGAGAGAAACGAAGCACCTAAGGAATGCTAAGTGGTCATGGATAACCAGCTCCACTCATTCTGCCCTTGGAATTTGCTTGGAGTTACAGGATTCCTGAGGTCTCAAGGTTGTTTTGCTTGTAAATGTATGAATATGTACAAATTTTATTTGGTCACCAAATTTCTGTTATGTTTGTGATCCCTCTGTAATACTATGGAATAACTTGGGAGCTGCTGTTGTAACTCCTGCCATGTAATTTCTTCCCAGAGACATTGTGAGCAGGCAGGAGTCTACACATCTGCCTGGATATCCCTAGAGGGTTGTAGTGCCCAGAACTTCTGGGGGAGGCTCTGCCTGAACCAGAATCATTTGACTGAGTAGAATCATGTGCTGAAAATCTGACTTGGCAGATCATTCATGGACTGAATTGATTTATTATTTTTAAATGTAATTTAAATGAGCCCCAGAACACAAAGTTTTGTGATGTGTCTTCTTTAAAAGCTTTTGGCAAAGGAGAGATTCTTCTCTTGTAGACTGGAGGTGTGATGAGCTTGCTTGTCTATTTTAGTGATCCCTCTGCAAAGCTTCCTCTTCACTTCTTTCCTGATCTGCAAAGTTGTCTTTTTCTAAATTGGGAATGACATTGACTTGATCAAGATGATCAATAGGTTTCACAGCATCAGCATGAGTAAAGTGTTAGTAATCAGCTGTCTGTGTTTGTAGGTAAGCATTTTGTATCCATGCTACAGCCAGAAACCTGTCTCACTGAGAGCAGTGGTTGCAGAGACCATCACAGCCCAGTTCCTGCCCTCCTTACTCCTGTGGAGCTGTGACTCCTGTGCTTTTCACAAATAGTGCACTGCTCCCTGTGAATGAGCTTAGCCAAGCTGAATCATTCTGCAAGATACTGAGTCTTATTTTTGTAAATGAGGACAATAAGAGCAGCTCTGAGATGTTCTGCTTAGTTCTTCAGTTTTCACCTCCTGCTTGTAGCAAATGACTTTTTATTTCTATCAAGACCAGTGGTGCTGCTCAAATGGCAGTTGTGTCTGGGCAGCTTTGTCAGGTATGGTTGGGACAGACATGTTTCATTACTTTTTTCATAAGAACAGGGTCATAGGAATCTATAGACAGCATATACAGCCGTCTGAGAGAGGAAGAGAAGTTTGAGAATGCTCAATCTTAACAGTCACTTCTCATGTCTTGCATTTTATTCAACTTATTACATACCATTGGATGTCTCCTTAGCATTTGGTGTGACACAACAAATTTATCAGAACTTCAGGTAGTGAAGGGAGGGGGCAGAATATGTGTGTTTAGAATTCAGTATGGAAAAATAACCATCTAACTCAAGTTAATCCTGCAAAAGTGTTCATAAAATCATACAATGTGGTTTGACCTTGTGTTAGGTGTAGCTTGTTCAGTCACACTGCTGTGCTTTTCATGTGGCCCAGCTGAAAGTGGGAGTTTGAGTGTAACAAGTTTAATAAAAGTGCAGGAACTTGGGATCTGTGGAAGTTTTATTATTTATTTATTTATTTATTTATTTCCCATGGGGATGGGAAGCAGTATCTGTGTTTGACCACACCAGCTGGTCTCTAAATCAAGAAATTCTCAAAGGTTAACTCAAACAAGTCACTCTCCAGCTGAGCTGAAGGTAAAGCTATGGCATATTTTCCCTGTAAATCATGAAAAAAACAGAGGCAGTGGTGGATTTTGCTCTTACTCATTGTCTTGAATAGTCCTGGAGAGTGATGCTTCACTGTAGTTGAAGGAAATTCTTTCACTAAGATTTGGGATTAGAGTGACTCTTCCTTTACGTTTGCTTCATTACTGTAAAACCCCCAGAGTTTATACAATCTTGAAGGCTCTTTAGAAAGCTGAACTCCTTTACTAAGAAACAGGATCAAATAAGAAAAGTAATGAGTGATAAATCTAGATAAACTAAGTGAATGTTTTCTTGCCCCCCCTTTCATCCAGGACTGTTCTGAAAACATGTAATCCTTCATCTCTTGCTTCCATGGACTACATATGCCATCAATGTGGCACTGCTTTGATCTATTATTTATTTAAAGAATATTTTCAACACAAGAGAGTTGGAGTTGTGCTTTGTGTATTAAATTAAATCTCACAGCCTCGGTAACAATCAGATCATGAAACTGGATTTAAATATGGAGGTTTCAAGCACACCAGGTTTTACTGACAAATCGCTGCTAAATTCAGAATATTTAAATCAAGATGTGCTGTACTTATATCGATTTCTAAAATAAGCAGAGAGCAAAAAGCTGATTATAATAGTGTTACTTTAACATTTTTTTTCCTGCTGCCTCATAACTTGCTGAGTGAGAATTAAATCCTGTTTTTATGAGAAGAGGAATACACAATTAGGTTTCTATGGAAATGTAGATTAAAGCAGGACTGCATACAAATGGGCTTAATTCAGACAAGCAGAGTTTACCTGCCTGCATGGTGAACATTCCATGTGTCAAAGGAAATGAATGCAGAATAGTAGTGCTTGAAGTTTGTACACATCCATTTCCTCTTGAAATAGTTTCCATCTTAGGGAGCTTTCCAGGTGCTCTTGTGGTGGCCGTGGCTTGGTCAGTGGCTGCTGCTGGAGCTCCTCTGCCCCTCAGTGTGCTGGGGGGAGCTGCTGGGGGGAGAGGGTGGGAGTTGGGGTGTAGGCAGTAGCCTGTGCTTCAGTGTGACTTGTTCCATCTGTTTCTGTTTGTTTATGCAGGGTGAGGGACTGTCAGCTGTGTTCAGAGTTGGGGAACTCAACCCAGTGTGTGGTGAGCTCTAACCAGTGATCTGTAGTTTCTGTTCTTCCCTTGGTATGAAGGAAAACTCTTGGGCAGCTCAGCTCAGAGCACTTTGCTTTGCTGTTCTGGGGGCCCCTGAGCACTGCTGATGGTGTGAATCTCTGGTGGGTCAGTGGTTGAGATCCACTGTAGCCCAATAGTTACTACAAGTGGCAATTGCAGCCCAGTGAGGTGTGTGAATTGAGTGGGAGCAGGGGGCACCTGATGATTTACAAATGTCTTTGAAAGCAAAGCAAACAGCCCAGCTTTTCCCCAGCCCGAGCCCCTGCTGTAAGTAATGAGCTCTGTCATCTCACCATGGGTTGGTGCCTTCTCTTCTCTTCACTTTGCATGGAGGTGGCTGAGCATTGGTTGGGTAGGGTTAGGGTTGGGCTTGCACTGTCTCTGCTGCTCTCTGCAGATGGTTTCATGTCTGAGCAGAGAGGGGACTTTGATCAACAGCTCTGCAGAGTAGAGCTGCTCACACACCTTGGAAGAAAAAGGCATTCACTTTTATGCACTGGGAGGAAACACTGTAATCTTCACCTGGGTCAATCTCTGTCTCATCCTGTGAACTTTCTCCCTTCAGCTGGGGTGGTGGGGGTGTAAGGTTGGTCCTGGGTGGTTCTTACCAGCAGAGTGATCCCTTCTTCCTTGGAACACTCCAGGGAATCTCTTCCAGTGCCACAGCTACTGTGTCAGCTTTGATCAGACCACACCAATGGTGGGACAGTGATGTGGTAATTCAGTGTTTGGCTGTGGGTAGTATTAGGCTTTAACTTCTGCTGTACACTTAATTAGCTCAGGTGGAGCATTAAGATAGCTCCATTAGTTTATGTAACTTCTTACCTTGGACATATCCAGGGATTGATTTTTCATCATAGTGTTGTGAGGACTTTTTTACAAGATCATAAGTAATTGCTTTAATGATGGTTTCAGGTAGGGAGTAAATGCATACTTGTACATTTTAAAATTTCTTCTCATACCAGATAGGGGGGAAGGCAAATAGTCTAAGTAAATCTGAAATTTTAGTGGTTTACTATAAAGAAATGTCCAGGAATCTTCTTCCCTTAAATACCTCTCTAAGAGTGCTTCATTGTAGTTACTTTTGCAATATGAGTAAGAAGTGATAGAAGCACAGTGTAATGTGTGGGAAAGGAGCTGACAGCAGTGTCACGTGCAAAGATAATTTTAGAGTGGGGAGAGACTTCACTGTTAACAAATGGAATGGTGGAAAATAACTGTGTCTGCCTCACTCCATTCAGAAAATGCAATGAGACACCATTTATGTTCATAAATAATAGGCTTCACTTTCTGTCTTAAAGACTGGGGCAGCCATGGAGACTGATGTTGCTGTGCTACCGAGCATACAGTATTTGGAGAGGAGCTGGGCAATTAGTGCTCCTTAAAACCAAGGTATATGTTGTAGTGGCTAATTACCTTCCTGCCCCCCAGCATCTTTGTAGCAATTTGAAAGGCCTGTGAGGAGTGGATGATGAAAAAAATACACACCTTGAAGTATGTACATAAGTGCTGGGCTATTAATGCAAATTGCAGACTTTATTTGGAAATAATCATCATTATGTGAGGCTTTTGCTGTTGTTTCCCCAGTGTGTCCCTCCTTAATCGACCTGGTAGAGCCCTGGGCTGTGGTGAATCTCCAGATGGCAGAGAGCTCCTGCACCTGAAGCTCCTGTGGAGAAAACTGGGAAACATCTGTTCTGCTGACACCCACCACTTCTTTGTGTGGCACTGTGTGTGTTTCCATAGTCGAGAGGCTGAAGGTTGTGTGAATGCAGAAGAGCTTTGTTAATGTTTCTTTGGTTCTTGCATTTCTTCTCCCTGCCTTTGTGGAGACAGAGAAATTCAAGGGCACCAGATTTTCTTGGAGCTTCATTTTTGCTTATCTCCATGGGTTATGTAGGTTTGCTGGGAAGTTTGGGGATTTTTGATTGTGTTTTTCTCTCTCATAGTTTAATTGGCTTGCTGCTGTGCTGATCTTCTATCCTTGAACATTTCCAAAGGTGACTGTTAGCACAGTGTGGCCACAGATAACTGAGGGAGGTTATTGATTGTTCTCTGTGGCTTGTAGCTTTAAATGTCATTTCCAAGTAAATTTGATAAACCCAAGATGTGTGTCTTGCTCTTCTGTTCTTCTGTAAGGAGTGTACCATAGGTGAATTTTACAATGAAACACTGAACACCACCAGATTTGTGTTAATGGCATCCTTCAGTACAAAGCTGTGATGTGGGATACAACAGGTGACAGGGACTCAGGGCCCAAAGAGTTCCTGTTCTCTCTTTTCATCCCAATGGCTCTACCAGCAATGTCCTCACCAGCATTTGTTACTTTTTGTGTGTGTTTATTTATTCTTGCTGTGCCGTGGCAGGGTGATCTCCATCCAGTGTGGCTTTTGTTGGGCAGGGGAGGAGAGCAGGAGTGTCATTAGTGCAGTGCTCTGCAGAACAGGGAAGGGGGCAGTGCCTCAGGTGTGCAAAATCATCTCGGGGAAAAGTGATGAATTGAGTCATTCCCCCCCTCTTTGTGCAGCCTGCATCTGGATGGAGATGGGCACTCCTGGCTGGCCCTCTGCTTCACTTCCCTGGAGTCTGACAAAGGCTTAAGAGAGGGCACAGTCTGTGATGGGGTTTGCTCTGAGAAGCATTATTGTCTTCCCTTGGTGTTTGCTCCCCATGGCACAGAAGCAGTGGGAAGTTTAAAGCCCATGAAGTGATCAGGTGGTTGAGCCTTCTTAGGCCAGGGGACAGTGTTCTGTACCCTCTGGGTCTCAAATACAACCAAACATCCTTATCTTTCTGTTCCTGACACTACAGCTGGAATTATGGACTTGATCTTCTCTTTACCATTTTCTCCTATTTGCTCTTGTAAGCTCCAGAAACTTCCTATTTCATTTTAATGCAGTTGGCTGGAGCTCAGGGGACAGTGTGATTCCTGGTCAAAAGTGTGCTGCATTACATGAGGTACTGACTTGTTAAAGATCTAAAAATGTCTTCAAGGAATAATTGGCAATAGTAGTTTGCAAGGAAGATCTGAAGATGAGGAAATCAATGCAAGGGAAGAGGGACTTCTTTTTAAAGATAGTGCTAGACAGGAGTGGGAATGTGGTGGAATGGTGAAAAAAAAACCTGTACAGAATGCAAAGCAGAGACTTGTGCTGAGGTGAGAAGGAAAGCTGTTGTCACAGATCAAATGAAGAATAACATCCAGAAAATGTCTCTTGTTGATTCTTTTTGCATGTTGCATAAAGAAAGCAAAGATGATAGAACATATTTGTGTTCTTCTGTTATTCTTCATTATTTTTAAGGAATGATTGTCAGGGACAGAAGAATGCCATTTGGGTCACATGCAAGTGAGCAGTGGTTCCAAGGCAACATTTTGATGCTTTGCTGTGGCAGAGTGAATCAGCCCCTGACTGCTGGGCTTTGTGGTTTTTAATCTTGAGAGCAGTTCTGACATGCACCAGGAGCTCTGCTCTCCAAGGGCACCTGCAGCAGCTGAGGTCTCCAGGCCATGGCATGGCAGATGGGATTGTTCCCTGCCAGCCAGAGGAGATGGATGCTGGCCCCAGAGCCAGGAAACAGAGTGTGTATGTACACCTTGGGCACTGATTGGCAGCAGTAATTCATCTACAAGTGTGAGCAGTGCTTATACAGTAAATAGTGAAGCCAGCAGTTAAAAGTCTGTTTCATGAGGAGCATGAGCACTGCTGGCTGCTCTTGGACTTTGTGTCGTAGCTGCATTCGCTGGCAAATGAACATGTTGGACATAAAAATCTTCTGAAGAAAATCCGTAGTATTAGCACAGAATACAGAGGTTAGAAAAGGAAAACAAACAGTAAGGAGGAGTTGATCTAGGAATCTAATGTGTGCTGTCACAACAGTCACAGCAGGAACCGACCTTTTGGGCTACAGATGGCTGAAGACTACCTGCAGAGGTGTTGAATTATTAATGTTAACTTGAAGCATTTCTTTGCCTTCTACTATTTTTATCACTGTGGAGAAGCACTGTGGAGATCTTCCATAAGAATTTATTTCTCTCAAGCTTCATAGAAAAAACAAATTCCTTGAAACTGAAAGCAATTCCTTTTTAGATGTCTTACACTGCAAATGTTACAGGTGAGCTGGAGAGGACTGGCATGTCCTTCTGCTTTTGGGATTTGGCCCCACTAAAGGGAAGATCCATTAAAGAAAAATTGGTTTGAGGTACCTGTGGGTTGTGTTACCCTCCCTCATCTGCAAATCTGTCTTGTCTCAATGAAATAAGAGGCAAGTAAAAAATATTTTACAGCTTCTCGGATCTTTAGTATAATTTGTAAATTTTAATATCAAATTCTTTAATAAGCATCTTCTCTTATGACTAGACACAGAACTACCACTCTTCATTTCTATTCCTGATGGATTTGGGGTCTAAGTTCAGTACCATTACTACTCAGGAAGAGCTTTTCAGCCAAGTGGATTTTGCAGTTAAAGTATTACAAGTTCTGACCCAGAGCCATGGCATAATTTTATATTGAGTGCAATACAAAGTTTTGAATTGTATCCAGTTTCTTTTTCACAGACAAATTACACTATATAGAGAAAAGCCTTCAGTAAGAGCTCCTAAGGATTTGATTTTGAACCTTTGCTGAGAAAGCATTTTGGGTATTGGTTTTCCTGGAAGCTTTCCAAGTGTTCTTAAGGCTCATTTTTTAATTCTAACAAAAATCCATTCAAATGTATTCTGGTGGATATATTCTTGAAATGTAGAAAAGAAAATTTCCACCATCTTAGTGACGGATGATAATGTTCTACTGCTCCTTGTGTTAAGAAGTTTAAATATGTTGCTGAGTCTGGTAGTATGTTGCAGAGCTGTTTAGAACTGTGAAACTCATTGTTCAGTTGCTTGGGCTCAGCTTTTCTTCTGATCTGTAATGATTCAATATCACAGATGGATGTTGAGTGGGAGTCAGAGGGGGGAGTGTGAGCCTGCTGTAATTCTTATTGAAGATGTGCTCTTTATTAGGAGAAGAAATAGTAATGAAGTACAATGCTCTGCTTCCTTTATGGGGAGGTAAGCAGAGGGGAAATAACCCCATTTGTCTTTGGGATCTGTTCAGCTGCTACTTTTCATTACTGGTTTGCTGTCTCTTTCCAAGGAGAAATGCTTATTCAAAACACAGAACTTGGGAATAGAAAATAAATATCAGCCTGTTCAGCATGAGCTGCAGACCAGGCATTGCTGGTGAAATACTGAAAACCAAGGCAGTATTAGACCACAATGGGAAAAACTAAATAAATGAGACAGAAAAGATTGCTTGGCAGGATACTTTCTCTTGAGAGAGTGATTTTTATGTTTTCACTTCTAATAAGTTATTTTGTATTGTAGTTCTCTTTGCTTCCTTCTGGGTTTTTTGTGCCTCTTTGCCAGCGTGTGATCACTTCTAGGGATGCTCTTTCTGAGGCTCTGTGACCTGGCAAGGGATGCAGCATGCTGAAGAGCTGTCCTGGGAGCAGGTTAAAGCTCAGGCTCTGCACAGACTTCTCTAATGCTTGGATGTTTTGTGGGGAATTTTTTTTTGTTTTGTTTTTATTTTTTTCTTCCAGGTTGTACTGCTGAGCACTGATGTTCTCAAGAAACATATGTAGTTGGTACATACATAACACTTCTCTGATGCTTGTAATAGTAAGGGGTTACCTATTTAGGATCTTTTGTTAAATGTGATTAATTTCTGGTCTTTGCCTAGTGCACAGGCAGGTCAAACCAGAAGTCTCACCAGGAGCTGTGTGCCTCTTCCTGTGCCTGTATTACATGGGAAAGGCAAGGCAGCCAAAGTGATACTAAATAATAATCTTGAAAGATGATGTTTTCTAAGTGGAGTTATTTCTTTATCTCTTCTGATCTTCTCAAAAGGAAGAGAAAGGTTTTGAATTGCCTGTTGTAATAAGTATTTATTTCAGTATCCAGGTAATTTGTTATTTCCACTGAAGCAGGTGAAATGAAATGACTGAGCAGGAGGCTTAGGTGTTGGAATGAGGGAGTTTAGAGCAGAAAGGTGTGAAGCAGGAATTTTAACACAATTTCTTTAACTGGCCACCATGCTCAGTCACTGGTTTGGTGCAGCCTCTTGGTCTCGGGGAAGGTCTGGATGGGTTTGGCTGTTCTGTGTTCATGGTGCTCATTGTGGCTACAGCTGTGGGGCTGAGGGTGCAGCAGCAGCTGTAGGAGAGAGCAGGAGGGGGAGGCAAAGTATGGTTTCCCCTAAAATAAGAAAAATAAGAATATCCAGGATAACTAACATGTAAAGAAAACAAACCAAACCAAACAAACAAAGAAAAAAAACCAAAAAAAAACCCCAAAACAGACTAGGGGTTTTATTATGGATTTGGTTGATCACTTGGGAATTTTCCCCTTGTAATGCTTTTAGTTTTAATATTAGAGCAGACGTACTCTAATATTGATCAGCACCCTGAATAGCATATGCTCATGTTTTAGTGATGTATTTCAGTTGGACAATGACTGATTTAATAGGAGTAGCATAAGTCCAGTGCATTTCCATGGTCTCTAAAAGAAGAATGGGCTCTGGAAATAATAATAAAAATAGAAATGTAAAACCTAAGTACAGTTCTATTAAAAAAAAAAAATGAAAAATTTAGTCAGTCATGCCTTGCTTAAAATAGTCTGTGTTAAAGAGCAGATAACAAAGCTTTTTGAAACTCTTCAAAAGTTATAGTAGTGGTAAAATTTCAACACAAGTGAAAATTGGTTTTGTTTCTACACTAAACAAGCATTTATTGTCTGTCTTGCAGATGAAGACTGTTAGTGTTGCCTTAGTCTTGTGCCTAAATGTTGGTGTGGACCCTCCTGATGTGGTGAAAACAACTCCCTGTGCCCGTCTGGAGTGTTGGATTGGTGAGTGCAGAACTGCAATCTCCAGCTAACTGGAGTAGGCTTACAAATACTGAGTTACAGCATATACAGCAATCCTAAAATTGTGTTTCCTGGACTTAAAACTAGGAAATGAACAAAAGGAAGTGTGGCATACGAGTTCACTCTGCCTGCATGAGTTCATGAAGTGCCATGAGTTTTGTTAACTCTGCCATAGGTAATCTCTCTTGCTTTATTCTAAAATGAGATAGGGAAAAAAATCTTTTAAATAGCTATTTAACTATCTTTTAATTGTTGCAGGTTTATAAAAATCTAAGGAAATCTCTGAGCAGTAACATCCTCAGAGTACTGTGATCTGCAAAGGCTTAAAAGTACCCTGCATCAAACAACAGAGAAATAAGTTTATGTAAAATAAATGGACTTTATGGCATGTCAGGGTGGCTGCGCTGGGGCTCTTAGAGTTGGGATCATGAATTCAGAAGACCTGGAATTATTCCCAAGGATGTCTTACCAGCAATTCCACCACCTGAGCTGGTTACTTTGAGGAAGTGTAGGACTAAATTCCTAAGGATTTTTTTTTTTAAGAAAGGGGAAGTTCCCTCAGATTTGGAGATCATTATCAAGATGAGACATATCTGAAATTATTAGGAATAAATACCTTGTGTCAGAAAGCTTTCTGAGAGAGATTTGGTTTTTATCTAGGAATCAAAAGTGATCAGTCTTCAGCCAGTAACCTGCACTGTCATCCTAAACCTTGGGGTCTGTGATAGGCTGCAGAAGGAAATTAGTCATTGCACAAACTGAATTTCTTTAAAAACTTGGAGATCATCTCATTTCTAACCTTGCCTTACCTTCTTTATGAATCATAGAGTCTCTTTTTTTTTTAACCTAAAAATACTGATGACTTTAAAGCAGTTAGAAGGCATGAGTATGCACTAACAAATCTGTCTGTTCAGTAGGGGGAACAGCTCTCATTTCTCATTGACACATGAGCAGAGAGCAAAGAGAATGAGGAGCATTGCAGAGTCATTAAAATGACGTTATTAGTGATTATCATCAACAAAGAGAATCCTGAGTGCTGTTTTTTAATTAAATTTTTAATGTGTGTATACACACAAGTACTCATTTCTATTTTCAGCCAACTTTAAATTTCTCAAAAAGGTAATTGGAAAACCACTCCTGATTCTTCTTCTTCCTCTGCACAACAGTCTCATGAGAAGCTTATGGTGTGTGCTGTGGAAACACCATCTCTTTGCCAGGTGTGCAAGCAAGTGTGGAAATCAGTTTGGTGCAAGTGCTGCTGTTTACAGCTGAGCTGAGATCACCAGCTTGTGCACTCAGGGAACAAACAGCCAGCACACCTCCTACAAAACCTGCCTGTGGTTCTTCCTGTACCTTCCAGGTGCATCCTTAGAACAGCTCAGGTGGTTTTTTGTTTTCCCTGAATTAATCCTTAGCTGATACCTGTGCTGCAATGGCAACCTGGAGAGCTTCCTGTCCCCAGGGTATCCTGGCTGTGGAGGCTGAAACCTCATTCAATGCCTGGGGTGGCATGGGGTGTATTTAGAAAGATAATTTGTTTCATCGTTTGGCTCTTGGAATGGCACTGGTGTGCTTTCTTTTTGGACAAGGGGTATTGTTACCAATGCTAATTACTCTGGAGGCCCTGCAGAAGCCATGGACTACTTCCCTCTGCTGTCCAAGTGCATGTGAAGTATTTTCAGTTTCTTTTTCTGAATTTCGGTTTGGTCCTCAAGGAAGAAAAGTGTCTTTAGGCTATTTTTTTGTTTCCTTTTTAAAATTTGAGAAGTAACTAATGACATGTTAATTAACAAATGTGTTAGGAGGAAGTGTGCACGCTTGTGTATGCACAGCAGGGGAGACTCTGCAACATCTCAGGGGCAGCAGCTCAAAACTTGCCTGAAATATCAAGGGGACTGTGTTCAGAGCAACCAGGACTGCTGCAGTGCCCAGAGAGGTTTCTAAAAGCTGTGTCAGTGAGGGCAGGTGGGCAGTGGGTGCTGGGTTTGTCCTGCAGACAGCTCCAGAGAGGCTTTGGAGCAGCAGCTGCAGCTCAGGCAGGAGAGCAGGCAGCTTCCTACTGTTTGTGGTTATTTTGGGAAAATGTAAATATTATCCCCACCTCATCTTAAATGTATGTGCCGAAATGTACTGAAAATCAAATAGTAACCTGGTGTTTATTCATCTAAGAAAAATGACTCATAAAATCCTGCTTTCATCTTACTTGAGTATACTTTATTTCTACGCAGTACATGACAGTATATTTGTAAAGATTTTTTAAAAATAAATGTATTGATTTCCTTTAACGCTTTAAAAATATGAATTAAATTGTGAGATACTAGCTTCTTTTTTTTTTTTTTTTGAAACTTGTTATAGTGTCAATTACACGGCCATGGTTTTTGAATAGAGCACAGAAGCTGAAATTGTATTAGTATGTATGGATGGTTATAATTATCTAGTGATAAAATTAACTTCAAAATTACAAATGACATATGGTCTCTGAAGCATTAAGCAATGGAAGTAAATAAGGCAGGATTTTCCATTCATCAAGAACAAATGTCTGTCATCAACTATTTCACCAATTTAAGTATTTGTCATTATTTGCTACAGAAGCTTTTAATTCGATATTAAAAGGAAGAAATGTTATGCTTCTCCTGTCTTTCAAAAGAAAACTGCTTTGTTACTTTCCAATTCTTCCAATTTTGGTAGTCTTTAATGGTATTTAATTTGTATGTGTATGAAAATTTGAGAATAATTTTCGGGTACTGCATCCACGTACATTCCATGAAGGATGCAATGTTTGATTTTGAAGCTCACTAGGTGAAAGGAACCTGCATTAAAATATTATTAAACAATTTCTCACAAGCAGAACACTGGACAGGGAAAATGTGGCAAGCTTTTGGCTTCTTCCTTCTGCAAAGCTGGGTGGTGTTCATGCTTTGATACAGGCTTTGTTTGCCCAGGTTCTTGACTTGGATTTTACAGAAACATAATTTTGAGTAGCTAAGGGTTTAAATTGCCTGTAGATTAATTCCTGCCTCTTGTCAAACTGAATGATTCAGTTGTGGTAAAAAATCTCATTTGTTTTGTGTTTTTTAGATCCTCTGTCAATGGGTCCCCAAAAAGCTCTGGAAACCATTGGTGCAAATTTACAGAAGCAGTATGAAAACTGGCAGCCACGAGTAAGTATTCCTTGGGCTTCTGCTCTTCTGCTGCTTCACAAGAACATTCCATATGGACTAAAAACTGTGATGTGTGTGTGTCACATGGTCTGGTGGTCTTGCAGCAATTGTTGCTTCCTTTATCATCAGTGTGAATGAATTCTTACAAGCTACGACACTTGAGAGCTTTCCAGCCAGTGCCCCTCGTGGGTGGCACTTCCTTTGGTCATGTCTGGGAATTTGTTTGAAGTACCAACTCCTACAGTAGTTTTCTAAATCTAAGTTCCTCTGACTTTGTTGGGTTTTTGAGGTGTTCTGAAGTTTTCCATTCTGAGTTTAAAATTTCATGTCGTAAAATGTGTTTGGCCTCAGGTAGTTCAGAACTCTGTGTCCCAGCACTCACCAGTACTGGAACACATTTGGAGCAAACGAATGCTGTAAGTTAGTAGCTGAGGAAGGCTTTTGGTTCTGTTGTAAAACATAATTTCAGAGCTTTGGTAACTGCTGATTCCAACTACAAGGCAAGGTGTATATATGTTTTTGAAAAGGGTTGTTTTGGCTGGTAATAACACAAAGCAGGAGTGACAGAAACACACAAGCTACTGACTGTTTATTTCCTCTCACTCACACTGGGGAAGTGGTTTGCTTCTGGGTATTTCAGCATCCATAGCTTCATGCATCTCAGTAAATAAGCTACAGAAAGATCTAAGGAATGAAATTTAAAGTCTGGGGTGTTTTTCAAATGTGTACAAAAAACAAACTGTAGAATCATCTTGACTGTTACTGTGCCCCAGTATGTTCATGTCGTTATCTGTATGCTCTAGGCAGTTTGGGTCAAAACATTCCTCTTCAAAGTACCTGGGCTATCGACTACTAAATCATAAATTTATCATTACAAGTATGTAATGTGTAGCCCAAACAGGGGCAGTAACTTTACTGAGTGACCCTTTCTATAGATTAGCTTTTTTCCATGTGCACAATGACCTGGTCTTTATTTTTTAAGGAGACATTATTTCTTCTCTTCTTTTTAGGTTGTCTTCAGTAGTAATAATTATGTGCATTTCTGTCAGCACCAGGACTGCATCTGCTGTTACTAACAGTCCTTATTACCTTACTTAATGGATAAACAATCTACAGAGTGTCTCTGTAGTGACTGTCAGTATATAGTTTACGGGTATGATCTGCACTTGGGCAGGTAGCTGGGATTTTCCTGCCCTCTGAACAGGATGACTGGTTGAGGAGGCCTTTGTGTTGTTAGCATTGCCTTTAGATATTTTTAATCAGTCTTTCTATTTAGATTGTTAAGGGTTACTTTCATTAACTCATTTCTTTATAATTTATAAAATCAATAAAGATATTGTCACTGCTGATGTTTTGTTTGGGTCTGAATGTCCCTGTTCCTAGGGGAGATACAGAACTGGGCTTCTTTGGAGTTTTCCCCCAGGGCATTCCTGCATGAAGGGCTAATACCTTCAAATAAAGGTCAAGTGGCTTTCAGATTACCTTTGTAGCAGTAAATATGAGCTTTTCTTTTGCCAGACACTGTTGAGAATATTTTTCACTGCAAAAAAGGTTGGTGTGTGTTGTTACAGGTGGCTTGTGAAGTAGTTTGTTGTATGTGTACAGGGTCCCTCCTCTTTCTAACTCAAGCTTGGTGGAAATAATAATACGTTCAGAGCAATTTGTATGTAAATATAGCTTGTAGTGGTTCTTTACCCCTTGCCTTTGATCCCTGTTCCCTTATTTAGGATTAATTGCATAGAACTGAGTTTATCTTTTGGTAAAAGCTGAATGTACGACCTGAAGGAGACTTACAGGTTTCAGTGGTGAAATGTTTACAAAGCTAAATCTGGAGGTATGCCTTTTTTCTGAAGTGTTTTGTAAATACATTTATATACGGAGGACTTGTCCTGAATCATGTATGGTATATATTTAATACATGGGAACTTACTCTTGAGTTTTTCCTCATGGTACACTGTCTATTTTTTAAATCGCTCTCTATCAGACCAATAATTTGGCAGAAAATTCAGAAAGTGTCTAAAATCAAAAAGGAGAGTGAAATATCTTCATGCAAAGGTGAGAACAACTCTTTTTCTCCACTCTTTAATGGCAGAGTCCATAGTAGTGAGGAATGAGGGACAGGCTTCTAGAAGCAGCAGGTACCTGTGTGGGCTGACCTCACACTGCCTTGTAGAGTTTGTACAAAACATGAGGCAATTACTGAGCTCTGATGTTTGTGTGTAAGGTGCCTGGTTCCTAACAGTAAATCACAGTCCTTTGAAACATTGCAAAGCTAAACACGTACTGTTTTATTGCACTCTGCAGGGCTCTTGAGTTTTCTGCAGTAATAAAGAGAAGTTGATGTGCCATCTGCAATAAAACGATAGGAACATTATTGAATTTCCTAGAACTTTCATATAAATACTGATACATCTAGTTTTGTCTATTTCCCAGTGTTTTGGGTGGTTGAAGAATTGATGGAAGGGAGATGATTTGGGGGAAATCTAGGCAGTCTGAAAAAAAAGACCAAATCATTAAAACCTTTGGAAATAGCCAAAATTCCTGGGTGTCAGTGTGGGTCAGGATGGTCAGCAGTGCCTGTGCCCAGGTTCTTGCTGTGAGTGCACAGTGGTGCTGCTGCTGGTCAATGGATCCTGGCAGTAATTAACTCTGTGGGGAAAGTCCTGGGCCATCACTTACCAGCACAGCCCTTGTCTGCTGATAATTTGTAGGATGTTTCTCAAATAGATGCCTGTTTTTCTTAAATACAAATAGCTTAGCTGAAAAAGCCTTGAAAAGGGTAGGCATGAAAATTCTTTGTTTCTGAAATGTCCCAGGCTGCACAGCTGATGTATATTTCCTTCTAGGTCTTATTGAGCCCCTTTCTAAATAATTTATCAGCTTGCCATTGCTTGAAGTATTTCTTCTGATTAAATTTAAGACTTTTCTTTATTGTTATGTAGCTACAATAAGCTCGTGTGCTGCAGGTTTAAGAAACACTCCCGTTGTTGTTTCATCTGCAAAGTACTGCAGTTAGACAATCTTCAGTCATCTCACTGCAATTCTCTAATGAAAATTTGAGAATAAGAGATGACAAAGCTGTAGGCTTTACCTGTCTTTATAAAGAATCTTCTGAACAAGTGGGAGTTCTTGCAATCCAGTGCAAAGATAATTTAGGTGCTAGTGAAAAAATGAAAAGAAAAAAAATACAGCTGTTCTCCACTGTTACCATGATGCATGAGGTGTGACTGTCACTGGGCAGAGAAGGGGTTAAAGCTGAGAGTAATCTGGAAAGCAGGGTCAGTGAGAGGAGATAAAAGGGGCTGCTTAAGCAGCTGAGAATGATCAGAGGGAAAGGCAGTGAAAGTGAAAAGCACAGGACCCCATAATGCCCATCCTGGCTGGAGGGGAAAAACCTTCCCTGCATGGGGGGAATCTGGGAGCTGATGGGTTAGGGGATGGCTGGGGGAGCAGAGCAGAAAGTGGGGTTTGGTGGTTACAGGACCTGGGTTAAAGAGTGAGGCAAGGCACTGGGAAAAAGGAGAGACTGGAGCTGAGACAGCACCTTGTGTCACTTTAAAGTATTTTATTTTGGGTAATTAAATTTCTGTTGGAGATTCATTACATGGTCTGTATGTCAAACATTTAGAGAAGAAATTGATGACATTGAAATGGTATTTCTCTGCTTCTGTTTTTTCTTTTTGAGCCTTTGCAGAATGCTGCCTGTGTTAGGTGCAGTGCTGTAGTAAGTGACCAGGGAGAGCACTCCTTTGCTTGTGCTGGCAGGAAGTTGTTTGGATGCAAATTTAGGTTTTTTGGCAGCATTGTGTGTTATGCCATTCAAGAGGCAGGAACTTTCCTCAGTTTAAAAGTCATCAGACCTTGAGAATTTGAATAATAGACTGTGAATTCTGAGTGCTGCTGCAGTGGGATGGTTTATGGAGATGCAGTAGCTGGTGGGGATTTTTATGAGCAGAAGTTACTGTTACTTAAGTCCCAGTTGGCATCCATTTGTCAACAGAGCCTGGGACTGAGGTTCTTTGCTGTAACATTCTGCAGAGCTGAGGCAGAGGGGTTGGTGAGAGGATGAAAGTGTTACTCAGCTTTCTGCTGCTCCTTTCCTTGAGAGCTGCTTTGGGAAAGTGTTTTTCTGCATCCTCTGGGCTGGAGTTTTCTGAACTGGCCTACAGTACTTCTGTATAAAAAGCACCAGTTGTTACCTCCTGTAAAACAGTGACTGTGTGCAGCATGAGGTGAGGTGGATCTGTGACTCCTGGCTTTGTTCTTAGAAGAGGGCCAGGCTTTCTTTTTTTCTCCCTGTTTCTCATGCAGGGCATCTCATTCCTTGGCTTCAAGCCTTTCCTGGGCAACCAAATGTCTTCCTTCCCATTCCTGTGTACCTGAGGGCTGTCGAACCAAAGGCAGATCTGTAGGCTGAGTGATAGGTGGGTTAGGACCTGGTATGGAGCAGGCTGGAGTTTTATGCTTATTAAATTTCCATGAAATTCGAGATTTTCTTTCTTTTTTTTTTGGGCTGTGGCTCTTGACCAGTTTCTTTCTTTAAATCAACCAGAAAACCTTTAGGACTTTTTCTTTCTTTCTCTGTTTACACTCAGTTATTCTGACACTTCTATTGTGATTTCTATTACTCCAAATGAATCTGAGTGGCTTTTTTGGCAATGCTGTTTTTTATTTTCCAGCAGAAACGTTTCCAGTCCTGCCACTGGAGGGTCAAAAATTGCTATTCATAACTCTTCCTGAGTAGAGGTGAGGTTAAGAAAGCTGTTCCAGAGGCACTCAGGTTCCTCTGATGCTCATTGTGTTCTTAATGCTGGAGGAGTGGAGCACAGGAGCCTTGCTCAAGTTTGCTTGATCCAGGTTCTGTACAGATGGGATGGGAACCACTGCTGCCCAGTTTGCTGTAGGAAAGAAGACTGGTGCAAACAAATGTGAGGGTACAAAGAGTTGGGCCCTGGACTTGCAGAGATTTGGAAGTGAGCCAGAGAGGATGCAGAAGTGTGAATCACTCTCAGCTGTTTTAGTGGGATGTTACTTCTGTATAGAGACCTTTACTTCAAGTTGAAGGTCAGTTCTTCTATGGATTTTGGGAATTTTTACATCCTCTGGTAGGTAACTTAATGGAGTGTGAGAGTTTTGTGCCTCCCTGTACAACTTAACCACAGCAAGGTCTGTAATTTGTCACCTGTGCAACATCCATTTCCCCACTGTCCCTCCTCTCCTTCCAGGCCAGTAGCTCCAGGGGGTGTGCAGGGAATCTCCTTGCCATAACCAGGACCACCAAACACCTTTAGATGTTGCATCCCAAAGAGTTTTTCCCCCTCAGACCTACTTACCTAAATTAAATAGTTACAGTATTGTTTGGGATTTTTTTCTTAATTGAAGTGCCACATTGTTGTCTTTCTTTTTCTTCTCTCCACTTCTCTTGCTAAGGCAGTTGCCTTCACTATTTTGATTGTCTAATGGAATTAGTTGTGAGTATTTCACTATAGCTCCACCTGAATGGACATGTTACCCCTGCCAGTTTTTAAAGAAAAGTTTTTCCTGTTTCTTTTTTCTAATCCACTGTCATGGTGTGTGAAGCAGCTTGCAGCTTGCACTCCACCAGTGACTGATGGTCTCTGAGGAGACATCTCATACAATACAGGTAGATTGCACTTTCTGTGGCAAGCCTTCAAGGAAACAGGGAGGCTTTTCTGATCAAAAGAGGCTCTTCCTTTCTTTCTTCTAAGTCTGCTTTACAATACTTTTCTCTTAATTTCAAAGGAAGTGCAGCCAAGATACTTGAAACAGATAATTTAGAGCCTCTACCTTTTTGTGCATGTTTTCTGTTGATGCTGTTACTTCCCTCATTAGATATCTCTGGGCTTTGATACAGTTTGTGAGGTTTCATTCTTTGCATTGCTTCCTTCTGCCTAATTAATTACTAAGTTGCTTGCTGCACATCAAAGGTTGAGTATTTCCTAAAGAGTAACGAGCTAAGCATGAAAACTAATTGAACACATGACCTAATTATTGGTCTCTCAGTGAGTCATACTTTTCCTTTATTTCTGTAGGGTTTTTCCTTTAAAACAACAGCAAACACTAATTGCTTCTGCAAAAAAGATACTGTTGAATTCCAAAGGGGAAAAGGAAAAATGGAAAAACTATTACTTGGTGTCCCTGCTCTGCAGATGTAGGAACTTGGAACAAAAACTGAAGAGAAATAAAAAGACATTGTGACCTTGTTTAACAAAACCAGGTTTTCCTAAGAGGACTATGTTTGCTGGTTTTTATTTCCCAACAGCCTCTTGAGTTTGTCAGCTATTTCAGGCTGTGCAAAATTTTGCTGTATCAATCCTTTGCTGTCTTGTTGAAGATCAACTGTCTTCAGCATAAACCAGCATTTTCTTTTTCCAGAAAAAAATGTCTGTCACAGAAGACAGGTCAAAAAGTAAAATTGCCAGAACCAGTCACTCGTTGTCTCATTCTGGCCAGAAAATTGTCACAGTACCACGCAAGTCTGACTGTCAGCCATGGCTGGTTTTGCAAAGGATGCCTCCAGAAGAACTGTGAGTTTAGCCAGAAAAGCACAAGTTGTAAGGATGATAGATTATGGAACTCGCTTTATGTCTTCTGAATATGAAGAAAAATAGGGCAAATTAAGCAGCTTCTGAGTTGTAGTTTTCCTTTTGGTTGCTCTCAGAGTGATCTGCAGCTCAGGTCCTGCTCATCCCCGGCAGAGCCTGGCAGGGGAGAACTCAAGAGCAGGGTCTCAGTTGAAAGACCAGTCTCTCAACAAAGAGACATTGCCTTGAAGCTACTCCTTTTGTGCTGAAAAACCTGAACTGGGCCACCTATTTTCTTCTGCAGAGCATAAGAAAATCTTTTTTCAGGGCATTTCTACCAGAGGGAAAGTGATGACCAGCTGGGGAGGTTTTAGCATCTTAAACCACTGCATAAAGTTCCCTGGAGTTTTGCAGCCTGACTTCTAGCAGTGTATCCGTAGGCACTGCTGATGTGACTGCCTTCATCTGGGAGTAGCTGTACCACCTGCACACAAAAAAAATCAATAGCAATGATACAAAGGATTTGGGAGTAAGCTGTACAAGTGCAGAGCTCCCTGCTGCAGTTCTGGGGCTCAGTCTGGGTAGAATGCATGTTTTAATTCTTTTAATAGTGAGGAAAAAAATTAATCTGATAAATCTCTTAACGAGGACTAAAAAGAAAGTGGAAAATGCAGAAGTGCAGTAGTAATATACTTACTACTGATTTCTGAGATTCTCATGGAAAAATGAGGCACAAAAAGGAAAAAAAAAATAGTCACAGGTGTGAACTGATGTGAAAAAGTATTTTCAGAAGCTGTAAAGACAAGGAAGTGGCATTAAGCTGTTCTGTTAACTGAACTGTTCATGCACTGCAGATCAGCAGTGATCTGGCATTCTGGAACCAAATCAACAAACTTGCAAAATCAGTTTAGTGGGAAAATCCTCTGGGTCTTGGCATCTTGCAGAATTCTTGAACACAGTAGGGCAGGAGTGACCTTGACTGAAGGAGATAGAGCAAAGGGGAACTCTTGCTTCAGTCTAGAAAGGTAAGTTTGAACCACTATGAAAAGGACGTTTAACTTGTAAGCAAACAACATTTCTTCCCATTTTATTAGAAAGGTGAAGCAGCAACGTGGCTGTTCAGGTCAGTGTATCTCTCTGACAAGTGGCAGCCTTCAAAATCACTGGGCTGCTCCCGCAGACCTGCCCAGGGTAGGACAGGGCTCCAGACCACCCCACCACTAGTTCTGCACGTTTTAAAGAGCTCCCCTTGAAGCTGCAAAGAGTGAGCTGGTGAACTCCCCCAGATGCATGTTCATCAAGGGCTGCTTGGCAGGGGAGCTGCAAAGGGCATGAGGCCACCAGGAGCCTTTCCATCACTGCCTTCACTTCATTGCAGGAGCACTGGGCCCCCCTTGCCACCAAGGGGCTGCCTTAGGCTGCCTCCAAAATGCATTTCCTTTGCTATTATCACCCAGCATCTGAACTCCTACTAATTTTAGAATCCTCTCTTTGAATGCAGTCATTCAGTGACTGTGCTTTCTCCTGCTTTGCTTTCCATAGTCTTCTGACAATAAGATCCATTCACATGTTGTAGATTTCCTCTCTGTTTTGTATTTCATCATCAAAATGAGGCCAGGATTGGCAGACAATCCAGATTTGTGTATTCTAGGGTGTTCTCATATGACCATTGTACTCTTAATGTTGGTTTGTCCTAAGATGTAAAGAAAGATGTGACACTAGAGGGGCTTCTTGAAAGAGATGAGCAGCTCTGCTCAAATCTGATTAATGTTTTTCTGTAATTACCACCCAGCCTCTCAGTGACCTATTTAAAAATACCTTGTCTTTGTGTTCATGGAGAGCAGTGAATCCCTGGGGACTGGGAGGAGCCTTCTGCAGAGCCATTTGCATCCAGCCTGATGCTCTTTTATCTGGGAACTACCACACAGTACCCACTGGGCAAGGATTCTGTCATTGCAAACGTGGTTGTGCAAACAGTGCTGTGTTAGACAAGCAGATCTGCTTTCTGAATAGACATCAGTTTTGTGCAAAACTTAGAGCATCTTTATAAACTTTAAGGGGCTCTTAAAAGTAGAGGATATAAAGAAGGAATAGTACTGAAATGATACTGTTGCTCAGGAGTTAGAGTGAGTAAGTTTTAAAGATGTGTCCTGGTGTGTACTTCGGATCCTACTGGAGTATTTTGTGATGTGAACCATCAAACTGGTGTCAGTCCGAGGGTAGGGATCTGGCATATGAGAAGCAGATTTAAGTTCTTTAATGATCCCCTTTGTTTAAACGATTATTTATGCTGCATGGTTTTTTTTTTACTTGAACAGATAGGGAGGGATTTCTACCATACAGGGTAGGCTGGTGGGTAGAATTTCTGTAGATCTTGGAGCAAGCTTCTGGTGTGTAGTAGCTTGTAATTGCTGAGAAACATACTTGTTTCCTGGATCTGCTGCAGCAGATATTCAGAGTTTTTTGTCTTCCCTGTCAACATCAGTTCTCATGAGCAGACTGCTCAACAGTGAGTTTTAGAAGTATTATTGAATACTAAATCCAAAGAACGAGGGTCAGATACTTTAGAATTCATTTCACATTGGACTTAAAAGCAAGGTCAAAGACTCTGCAGAGGAAAGGAAAAGTCCCTACACTGCTGACTACATCCAAGTGAATAAATGTTCTACCCTTGCAGCTTAGCTCTAGTAATGCATTTTGTCCCAGCCATCTAGCAAATTAAGCTGTTTAAGTCCTGGGCTGCTGTTGAATATATTGGTGCGTGGGAGGTTGAGATGGATTGTTTAAATGCAACCAAATATCTACAGAGGACTTGCTGAAGACTTGCAAGAGTCCTGCTTGTGGCTTAGTTTGGCATTTCAGTTTAAATATCTGTAAGTTATAGTATGTCTTCACTGCAATTATTATTTTTCAAGTTAGCAATAACTAGTAATTTTATCAGGAATGTATTTTTTGTGGCCTGCATTAGCCAGGTTAAGCTGTTGCTTGTAACATCAATTTGAGAATTCTGGCATGCTCCCTTGTACTTACCTATGCAGTTTCTGATCATTTTTGATTAATCCTCATGAATTTACATCAGGGTAATTTCATGTGCCCATAACCTAAAATTAAAACGGCTAAAAGGTGTTTAAAAAAAAACCAAACCAAACCTGGAATCCATGTGGATATTGTTCAGTATGTTTTGTATTTGCATGCATGTCTCTGACACAAGAGTTATAGTGGCCATATCAGCTCGGCTTACAGACAATTGGATTTATGATTGATTGGTAGTGGGTATAAATTGAAACCACTCCTTACATTGCAGAATTGATCTCTGGAGTTCCCACATAATGTACTCTTGCAGCTCTTTACTTCTCTGCTCCCGTGTTTTGCAGCCTGTGCAGCAGAGCCCGGCGTGGCACTGGTGTGTGCAGGCACCAGGACATGAGCAGCAGTGCTGCACCAGTGCAAGTGGTGTGAAGTTCTGTGAGGCTGCAGGCTTCCTGCCAAGCTCTGTGCTAGACTGAATTTTGTTGGGTATTTTAGGGCAAACCACTGTCCCTTCCTGGCTCTACAGCCAGCTGGGGGTGAACAGATCTTGTGCTGTCCACAGAGGATTTCTTTCTTGTTAAGATTTTGCTGCTGTTTTATTTTTTGGGGGGAATGGATGTGGAACACAGCTGCACGAGTCCGAGTACATTGCTGCTGGATAAGCTGTCAGAGAGCCCTAAGAGAAAAGCATCCAGATGTATTGCAAGACATACTTTTCATTGATGTCATAAGGGTTATTTTAAACAAATGCTGGTGGTGGGGAAGTGCAGAGCATGTTGCTGCATGAATTCCAAAGACTGAATAGATTTTGGACTGATTTCCTGAGGAAATTGTTATTCTCCTGATCAGCTGAGGAGCAGGCTGCAGCCTGAACCCAACTCCTACTGCTGTGTAACAGCTCCCTGTGGGAAGGGAGAGAAAACTCCATAGCATCCAAACCTTCAGAAAGATTGATTGCATCCTGCTAGGTGATAGAAATTCCAAACATGAAAAGCAAAGTAGGGGAAATTTTGGCTTGATTCTACTGCTCATTAAATAATTCTTTTCTGTGTAGATTGCTCATTTTTTGTGAAATTGTGCAAAAATAAAAGTGTTCTTTTGCATTTCTAAAGTTTGTATTCTTTGATGGGTTTCCAAAGCCAGTTTAAATTCAGGATCCTAAATCTTTCTTTGATGCAAGAAAATGGATGTGTTTTAATAAGTATTAAAATGAAATCGCAGTAAATCACAAGATTGATATATTAATAAGTGTTTTGAATGAACCAAAGAACAAAGTATTTTTATTATGAATGAAGTATGTAGTTTTGCACTAAAAAAGCTTCAGCATCAGAAGCCTTGGGAGTAGGCCAGCTTTGTGTCATTTATAGAAAAAGAAAAATATGGGAACAGCAGCAGCATGACAAGTCCATAGTAATGAAGTTAATTGAAAAGGAGTCAGTGGGTATAAAGAAAGTAGTAGTAAGAGTTATTATTATTATCTACAGTGTTTAACTTGTGTTTCTCTGCCCCGCAACATTTTTCCTGTCTTTTGAGAACCTTCTCCCCCTTTTCCCCGGCGCTGTCCCTCTCAGGCCACAGCAGCTGCAGTGGCTCCTGGAGCAGTGACCATTCTGAGCAGTGTCCTTGGTGCCCTGGGACAGCCTCGGGCAGGATGCAGCCTCCACATCTTCGGCCCTTGAAACTGCTGGTTTCATTTCTCCTTGGTTTTTAGCAACTTATTTCTTCGCAAGGCTTTTTCAGATTTCCGTTTTTCGAATTTGGGCATAGTTCCAAAAACAATCCCGTGGAATAATTAGATTGCTTTGATTCCTTTTAATTAAATCCTGTTCAGCAGGCTGTCCGTGCGCATGGCGAGGTCTCAGGTTTAATGTAGTTTCTGCATTTGGAAACTGGGATTCAGATCTGATCCAAGTCACAGTGCAGCAGCTGCATGACAGCCTGTGATGTCCCACTTACGTAGTGGTTCACCTTCAACAGCAGAGTTGCTTTGAAGAATACAGCAGAAGAGATTCTAAATCATTATTGGGAAGAATTAGAACTGTGTTGGGAAAGAGACGGTTGTGCCGATGAGGTTGAGCCTCACCAGGCTCTTGGCATCTGCTGGGGACAGGCTTGGGCAGCTGGCAGGAAGGATGTGGGTGGATTGATTCTGTACCAGGGTGAGTGGGATGGGGCTGGGGTACTTCCTGAGGTCCTGCTCCAGAGGTGGCACAGGGCTGAGCAGACAGGGTGTGTGTCCTGCACACCACTGGAGTTCTGGAGTGTTGAAAAACTCAAAACTACAACTGTGTTGATGCTATTTTGTTTATTTTATCTGTAGCAATAGTTCTGGAATGTTTTTTTCTTGCTTTGTGGGCACTGTTTTGCATTTGGGATTCTTTGCCACTCAGTGGCTGTTTTAGAATAAAATCTTCAGCAAAATAAATCTTTTCTAGACTTCCTTATGGATTTTAGGTGGGATCACACATGTGGCTTCATCCATAAGGTGCTGTGTAAGACAGGTTCAGTATAAAGTCTTGAGTGTTGGGGTAATGTCTTTTGTTGATAAACTGGGAACCCATCTTCAGATGACGAATGGAACAGCAGGGCCAGCACATCTCTCAAGAGAGCAGAGCTGTCTCACCAGCCCCGTTGCTGTTCTGGGGACTCTTACCTGACAGTGTCAGATGCTAAGGGTGATATTGATCACTTCAAGGAGAGACTGGAATGAGAGGAAGGCAGACATGCACGGAAACAGAGCTGGGATTTCATAGAGAGTTTCTTTAGTCCTTACTTGGGGAATTTCAAGCCATCCCATGCTGTTTGCCAGCATAATTTCACCCCCAGACACTTCTGTCTCAAGTTGCTTCTTGATGGTGCCCTGTGACTCCACTCCAAGCTATTTTGCAGAGTTTAATCTGCAGAATGCTGGCTGAGGCTTAAATCCTACTTAACCAGGTTATGTCTGAGAATTTGGACTTGGTCTAACTTTCTGGAACCAAGACTGAGGTCTTAGGCTGCAGGAAATGAAAGATTAAGATTTAAATCTATAACATTGGTGAAATAAGTTTATTTTTGAATGTTTTTTGAAAGAAAAAAAAATCAGCTTCCTGATGCAAATGCCATAGTGCTCCAGCATGCATCTGTCCCACTGCTGGGTCAGGAAGTACCAGTGACAGGAGGAACCTGGCCTGCCTTCCAAAGCATTTTTTCTCCCTGTTGTCCATTAATAGTTAAGCAACATCAGCAACTTAGGTCACTTATTCTTGAATTTGTCACCTTTAGCACTCCACATTTCTTCCTTTTTATAGGGCCTAATCCAGCAGTGAGTTTCCTGAGCTCAGCAACTGGCAGGGGTAGTACAGTGGATAACCAGGCAGGTTCTGCTTTCTCAGGTGACAGCAAAATTTGCACTTGGTCACAAAATCACTGAGCTTCTGCAGTCCCTGCCCTGTTCAGCATAGCTTTTCCTCTATTTGATTTGTTTTAGTTCCATTCAGGGTAAAAGAAAACACCTTTAATTAGGTGAAGTTTCTAGAGTGGAGCCATTAATTTAAGCACAAGCCCCACAGAACTGTGGGAACTCCTTGCTGCAGCCAATGCACACTGACATTTCCCAGCAAAGTGGAAGTTGATGAACACAGCAAATTGTATTTTCCCCTGCAGACAGACTCATCTTGGAGAGGTTACAGCTATCACTTGCTAATTGTGAGTGTTTTTTTTATCTTCTCAAGGAGCTGAATCCCTCACTAAAGGAGGGGGACAGTGCTTGTGCCGTGCTGCTGCTTTGTGTCTGCTGGGGCAGCCCCTGGGGCATCCCCTGGGATGGGCGCTGATGCCTATTCAACTGCCAGAGGCTTTCATTTGCCCACTGACAGTGTTCCTGGTGGCCTCTCAAAGCTGCTGGTGGCACTGGCAGTGTCACCCCTGTGCTGCTGGCTCCTTCAGACCTGGCTCACTGCTGATGGAGAGGACATAGAGCTGGTGTTTTCAAACGAGACACAGCCCGAACGTTGCTCTGATCTTGAATAAGGAAATGATGCAAGTTTGATGGATCACATCTTTACAGAATCCCTGTTTTCTCTCTTCAAGATTATTTATAGTATCGTGATGGGAAATTTGAAATAATTTGGGAAGTAATTTGGAGAGAGTGTGTCAGGAGGTGATCAGCACAACTGCTTTGGAGCGAAACCATCTCGCTTTAAATTTCAGTGTCAATCATGGCTAACACTAATGCCCACAGCAAAAACATAGCTAATTCACTTGTCCCCAGACTTTTTCTGTTCCTGTTTTGGGTGCCAGAACTTCTTTTTATTGAAACTCCTCCTATTTCCTGCAAACTTGTCAACACAATGTTTTGTCAGTCCATAGGTTTGTGGAGTACTGAAAATGGCACTGGCTTAAAAATTACCTTACTATTATCTTAAACATCATAACTGTGTTTTTAAGCAAGCATGCAGGAAAAAGTTTGGAGGAACCAACACGTATTTCATAACAGTATGGCAATATTACATAGACAAGCAAACCTTTTTATTTTGCCTGTGGTGTGAGTAGAATAATGAGGACAGTCTGGATCAGGTGGCCACAAAGTTATTGCTTTTGACAGCGATACACTGGGGTGATCAGAAAATCAAATTCACCCCAGGAAGCCAGCTGACATCACCATCAGCAATTTCATGCTTGTCCATCACGGTGCTCTGGGCGGGCATTTTGACAGCTCTACTGCTAGGATGACAACCTGAGCTGGGCATCATCTGCTGAGGAATCAAAGTTGAGATTGTTGTGGCCGATAATTGCGTCAGGAAGCAAAGACTCCATGCCAAACACAGAAAATATTTGTCATCAACACATCATAGAAGGCAAGGACAGCCAGCACGAACTTCAGGCACAGGAACAATCTGGAACTGGTCAATAGCTCATAAAACCCAAAGGGAAATCACAACACAAAGCTCTGGGCAGCTGAGTGACTGCAACAGAAGTTGCTGAGATTGAGCCTTTCAAGGGTTTTGGTTGGGTTCTTCCTCTTCCCCTGCAACTAACACCCTGTACCTCGGGCAAAGGAACAAGCCTGCAACATTTCTTGTAATTACTGTACTTACTCTCCTGGTATTTTTTGCATACCACTGACAGAGTCTTGAAGATATTTTTTAGGGAAAAAAAAGAAAAAGATAAAGACACCACCTGGTCTGGTTTGTTACTCAGATGTCTGCTTCTTGTCGTGTACACAGGAATGATGTGTAATAAACACACACCTGAAAGTCCTGAGCTGACAGGTAGGACTGAGCCTGGCTGCTTCTTTTTGGACTCTCTCCTCTCCATTTCATTCCTCTCAGTCTTGTGTTTCTCAAGGCCCAAATGATGTGTTTATGGTTTGGATATTTAGATCTGCTGGCTTTAGTTTTAGAGTATGGATTCACCTCCATTAATTGTGAGCTGTATTTAATATTTATGCTAAAAAGGACGTGAGGAGTGTTCCAAGGAGTGTATTCTCCTTGGAAAAAAAGGAGCTGAAAGATTACCAACCATTCTGGTTATAGTGTCTTGTAAAGATGCCAGCAGGCAGAGCCTGATTTAAGGGGCACATTTTTGCAAATCGACGCCTTCGTAACAACTCTGAAGGGAGAGAGGAAGAGCTATGGGGGGACCCGTGTAAAGATTAATACAGGCTCTTATCTTTACTTAGTGCAGAAGTTCCCAAAACGGATGAGTGTGTCAGATCTCTGCTTCTCTCTTAGTATTTTTTCTTCTTTTTCTTGCTTTTCTTCATTGTTGCAGTCATGCAGATGATGTGATTCCTGGTATCCACCTTGCCTGCTGGCTTGAGATGCTAAATAGTAATTGAGCCAGCATTCTATCTGTTTTTCAAGCTTTGTAGATAAGCTTATATTAAAGTGCTTCATCCTCTTTTACTATCATCTTTTAAGACTTTCTTATCTTTGCCTGTCATAAGAAAACCTAAAAAGCCCAAACTCTGACACTTGATTTGGTTTACAGACAGGCTCTCAGTGGCAGGTTTTGGTGGATGTATGTATACAGCTGTCCTGCTCTTACATTTGGTTCTTTATTTCAGTACAGCAGCTCTAATTTGAAGCCACTGTGATTCTGGGTTCTCAGTCTGTCTCTGCAGTTCTGGAGAAGAGAGGGAGAAACAGGCTTTTGTCTTTCAAAGGACAGTTGAAAGACTTTTTATTATTATTTGGCCTTGCTTCAAAAAAAATGCATGTCTGAGTATGACAAACTAGCTGCTACACAGGTGTCTTGAACTTAGCCCAGTAAAAATGTTTTGGAGGTATTGGATTTTTTAACAGGGTTTTGTTTTGTTTTGTTTTCTTGAACATGGAAATGCTCGTGGAGCTGTGTACCTGGAGCCTTTGTGTACTGCCCACAGCCAGAGTTGGGATGATGTTGGATATGAAATTTTTCCAAAAGCAGGGATCGGTTGGCAAGGGCTCTGGATCAGCTTTCCCTCTTTTTACCCTGCCATATGAATATCAAAAATCTGGGACTTTTGTGCACTTTTGTGTCTTAAAGTCTTAAGTCGTCTGAGGTGAGGTTAATGAAAGCGTGATATTCCTGACCCAACTCTAGTGTAACCTGGTGCCTGATCTTGACACCTAAAAGTTACCAAGTAAAAAGTATGAGTGTCATGCCAGATTGCTTTCATTTCCCCCCTTGCCCCTGTTTTTTCTGTCACTGAACGTTGAATGAAATTCTAATGTACTCACTGACTGCACGTTCATTCATTTTTCTGTAGTTCTGTAGGTTTCTGTGGTCTCTTCTGGTATCTGTAGGTAATTAGGCTGCTTTTTAAAACTGCTGTACATTTGAGGACTAGGAGAATCGTGCAGGGCTATTTTGGGGCCTGTCTAATGTTGGAAACATATTTGACCTTCCAAAGGCTTTTTGCAATGCTAATAATCCCCGAGTGCAATAGGCAGGAGCTCAGAAATGTGACAGACTCACTCAAACCTGTGTTGTTCCTGCATGTGTGTGTGCAGCCCCACACTTCAGTACCAGACGTATTTTCTTCATCCCTTCGGTAAATATTCTGTGATTTCTTTTTCCAGCATAACCCAGGTATATACGTGCTTTTATCTTAGCTAGGTGCCTGGGTCAGAGATTCCTTGTGCCACTTACGATGGTTCTCTCACGTTTCCCCTCTCAGGCCAGGTACAAGCAGAGCCTGGACCCCACGGTGGATGAGGTGAAGAAGCTGTGCACATCCCTGCGCCGCAACGCCAAGGAGGAGCGGGTGCTCTTCCACTACAATGGACACGGAGTGCCCAGGCCAACAGTCAATGGGGAGATCTGGGTCTTCAACAAGGTGTGTGCAGTGCTGAACACCTCAGTCCTTTCCACTCCTCTGCGAAGTACTGAAGTGTTCTGTCAGAGAACAACTGGGTTTTCGGGGTTTAAAGTGTGTCCACAGGTATTTGTTTGGCTTCCTGCTGACAGCTCTTTGCTTTCTTTGTGTTCTTGAAGTTCCCAAGCTTCATCTGCTTTTTCCTACCTGGGCAAGCAGTGGGGCTCCCCCATGGACTTGGCTTTGCTGCCTCACTTATGTCACTGGCTGATTATTAAGTTCTTGCCACAAAATATATGGTTAAAATGCCTGTTAACTCTGAACAGCCTTTGTTCCAACCACCTGGAGATCCTACCTGAGGACAATAAACTGTATGGCTGAGGAGCCTCCCAGTAGAATAGCATTTGTATATTTGGGGTTTTTTTAAGATTTCTGTGTACTCCTGCTTTGCCATGGTTTGTAGCCATGGAGCAGCAATGTAGATCACGTGAAGCACCTTTAGTGTGACTTACATGTACTTTGCTTTCCCTTTAATTAAGTTATTTAGTATCTGTTAAGGGTAACTGACCTTAGGAAAACTGAGACACTGTTGGGTGCTGAAACACACATTGAGCTGATGTGAGACTTGCATTCAGTATAACAGATACATTCCTGGTTTATTTGGGGGTTATTGAGCTTCTTTTCTCATACTTCACAAGTTATTTTTATAATTGAGTGAGGACTCACTGGGTAGTGAGCAGTAGTACCATTCTGTGGTAGGGTAGGAGGGAAGGGGAGAAAGTGCAAGAGGGCATCCCTTCATTCTGGTGCATCTGTATTGGAGACTTGATTAGCATTCAGACCAGTAAACAATTGGTCTAAATTCTGATTCATTTTGAAGCTGAATTTACTGTTGTAAGAAGTAGTGAGCACCTTCGTAACAGCTGGGGTCTCTGATTTATCTTACAGATGGTGAAAAAAAGTAATAATCATCACGGAGGTTGATGGGGAAAGTTGAAACAAAAATTTTTGCCACGTGTTACCAAATGTTGGCTTTCTTTGGAAAGAAAGAATCAGGAGTGGAGAGGATTAAATGTAAGGAAATATTGGGGAAAAAAAGCAGCAGTGTTTAGAAATCAATCCTAAGGAATTAAGTCTCGTCGAAGCAGAGGGCCTAATGAGGCTCAGTGTGACAGCCCTCTTGAATTGAAATAGTAGAGGTACCGAAAGTTGACTGTGCTGACATTTTAAAATTTGATTTGAAATGCTCATGCATGCACTTACTATTTTGAAAATGTCCTTTCCCTGGGTCTGCTATCTCTTACTGTGGTACACAAAGAGGCAAAACATGGGCATTGTCAGAAGCAAATTCTGCTGCTAATGTGAGAATACAAAACACAAAATGTGCAGCATCATTGTGTTCCTGTTAAGTCCTTTGGAAACTATTTACATATCACTCATCCTGTCCACAACTCTGCAGAAACATCCTCTATTTGACCAAATCAGGGCCAGAAGCTGCAGCCCTTCATGAAGAGTCCCACGGCTCATTGCTCTAACTGGCTGCTGATGCTGACAGCAGTTACAAGCCAGCACTTCATTGAGAAGTTGTACATTTATTTTGGGGTAGGCTCCCTGCTCTGGCTCACTCCACAGTACTGACATACAAAGGGAGGATTGCGGCAGTCCTCATAATCTAGTTAATTTGGCAATATCTGTCACTTTGCCAGATTTTGAAGATGCAGTGACGTGCTTTTTCTATATTTATTGTGAATGCTGTTGTATTGGTAAGGAGCAATGTTCTCTTTTTTTGCTTGCTAATATTTTCTGAGAAAATCCCAACATGGTTTCAAGAAGGTAAAAATCAACCACCCCATGATTTTATTCTGAAGTTCTGTGTAACTTCTTTATAAAATCTGAAGGATGTTTTTATTTTGGTTTAAATATTTAAGTTGTTTGCTAAGGAATTGGTTATGCAAATTGGCCAAAATCAGTTTTTAGTTTAGCTGTCTGTTCTGTCACTCCTTTAAACAGTCACAGAGGGATGGTGGGAGCTGTACTAACAGAGCAGAAACTTTCTTGCTGAAATCCGAAGCCAGTACTGAGAACAAAACGTATGAACAAGTTCTTCCACACTCACAGCATGGCAGAGGCAAGATGAACAAGCATCAAAAGATCACCCTGATCAACCATGCTAGAAAGCTGTTTTTTAACACGCCTTTTTTTTTCAAACTGTCTCATTTACATATCATTAGCAAAGTTGATAAGTTATGTATGACCCCCACAGTAAAACTGGGACATAAAATTCTTCTAGTTGGAAATATCACAATATTAATCAGAGCTATAATCCAGTCTTAACTGTAGCAGTATGCACTATAAATATAAAGTTAAAACAATGCACTGATCATAAAATCTCATTGATTGTGTGTGCCAGAGCAGGGTCTTTTATGTGTAACTTGCTGTGATTGGAATGTGCTTAAAATGAATGATGTCCTTAGGAAAGGTCTGGGCCAAGCGTGAGTTGTTCCTGTACCATTCTCTCCTGCAACAATTTGCAAAGCTCCTAACTGCCAAAACCTTTGGCTTTTGTAAACAATTTTTCCTATTAATTTTAATGAAACAACTGAAACTATTATATATGGGCTAAAGTGGTTGAATTGACTTACTCTTTCCTGCCTTACATAACATATGGTTTATGATCTCTTCTGTCTTTATGTGCTCTGATACCTGTCCTTGAAAATTTGATTTTTCTAAAAGTTTACTGGTTTTATTACAGCTATTTTAAGTCTCTTGAATTTAAATGGGATGATGCCATCCATCATTCTGCTGATGCTAATAGGAACATCACAGCTTTTACTGTAGATTTTGGGCTGGGTTCAGTGCTGGAGGGACATAGACATGGGAAGGATTCTGCAGCCAGGCACAGTGACTGGGAGGGCTCTGCAGGCTCAGATGGCAGAAATCTCTTTGGGTTTGTATTTTCAGACTGTCACTGACTATAGAGTGTGGCCCTTCGCAGCTGATTTTCAGTGTCTGGTTTTTGATCCTCCTTGTATTTGAGAAGCTCTGGCCTCCAGTTATTTGGGGGCATTAAGATGGAAGACAAGGAACAAAATACTTCCTTTTTACAGCAACTGAGCTGTTGGTACTTCACTTTGTTGAAGGGAGGCTTTGCTTGTTTTAATTTTATTGGATAATTCTGAAGCTTCCCTAGAAGCTAAAGGCTGTAATAAAATTACAAAGTATCTTGTGAAACTAAGATGGCATAACTGCTGATGGGCTACGTAGTTTTAATTGCCAATCTTGATTTATTGATTGAGTTTTCAGTTAAAGACATTTGATGTTAAATTAAAGACATCTGGTTTACATCCTTTATCAGTGTTGCAGAAATCTGAGATAAAACTGGACTGTTACAAGCTGGCTGGAGCTATTAGCACACGTCAGAGCACTCTTTGCTGAGTTTTAGCAGTTTTGTTTAGAGTTTAGCCTTTCAGACAGTACCACAATGAACCTGGTTGTTGTTTCTGTGGGACCTGGGCTCATAGTCCTCAGTATCTGTTGCTGTTGCTTGGTATTTGTATTGACTGATATGCCCAGTGTTCAATTAGGTTTTAGTTTGTGGTTTTAGATTCGGAATTTTTCTGGTGTATTTTTTTATTATCTCTCCAATGAAGGTTCTGTTGCTTCTCTGTCTCTTTATAACTCTAGTGTTTTCTTTCTTCTTCCAGAACTATACTCAGTATATTCCTCTATCCATATATGACCTGCAGACCTGGATGGGCAGTCCTTCCATTTTTGTCTATGACTGCTCTAATGCTGGCCTTATTGTCAAGTCCTTCAAACAATTTGCACTACAGAGGGAGCAAGAGTTGGAGGTGAGAACACTGTCCATAGCAAAATTTTCCTTTGTGCTTGCGCCTCAGGGTTGAATTTAAGCCAGCTTTGCTATATACAGCTGAAAAATGTCTTTAGAACTATGCTGGAAAGCAAATTAATTTGCAAATAATTTTGCCACTCTAATCTTTCTGGCTCAGTTTACTGTCCTATTAAACTTGGACCAATTTTAAATACAAATGCTAATTAAATGGTAATGTTAATAGAATGAATTTGTGCCCTAATGGTCTTTCTGCTGAGATAAATAGTGAGGTGAATGAGACATATTTATTTTAGTTGCAGAAGTCTAGCATCTGGGGATGTATTTGGATGCAGTTAGAGTGCAGTGCTGTTGAACTGAATGTGAAAATGCAAAATAAAAAAAACCTGATACAGAGAGGGATTGTCACTGGTGGCTTCAGTTTCACAGAATGCTTGAGCTGTGTATGTGTGTAATAAAAAATTGTATTTAATTGTAAATGTAGGTGTTAATACATTTATTGAAGTAAATCTGAAATGCAAAGTGATTCTTTGTGGAGCAACTTGAGATGGCAAGACCCCCACTGCCAGAATTCCTGCTATCTTTAGCATACACAGACAGGATGTTTTCTAAGGGTTAGCTTCTTACACTGTTGTAGTTCTAAGACACTATTTAAAGAAACCCAGAAAACCTCAAGGAAGTAATAGTAGTTAACTAGGCAGGTGACAGTCACAAATCCCTGGCTATATCCCTGGCTATAATTCCTTTCATTCTTAATGCTGGTTTTTGGAAATGCTTTTATGATGACTCTTTTGACAGGTGGAAATTCCATTCTCCTGACAGAAGATAGTCCAATAGCTTGGGATATGTAGGTCCTGTCATTATTCCTTCTCTTCAGCCAGGGGTAATGCCATATTTTGTAAAGATAAGAAGCTTCCCAAAGCCTGTGGCAGTGACCCAGGGAGCCAGCACCTGGCTCTGCTGCCTCCCAGCTCTGCTGGCAGTGGGTGGCAGGAGGCTGGCACTGCCTGCTGAGCTCTGATCAGCTGGGTCTGATGGGTCTGCTGGCCCTGGGAGCGTGTAGAAATACACTGGGTTTCATCAGAGTCAAGCAGGCACTTTAAGCGTGCTGTCTTAACAATGATAAAACAGTAGGCTGGTTATTTCTGATTAATTTTCTGTGTAATTGTGACTTATGTTTCTCTGACTCACACTTGTTCCATGCAGCAGAGGTTCTGCACTGGAGATTTGCAGAAGGAAAGGCTGCAATGTGCTTCCTGGATGTCTGCAGGAGATGTGGCTTTCTCATTTCCAGCATTACTGTTGGAGTTTCTCTGTGTTCCTTGCAGCCACCAGTGAGCTGGGGCTGTTCCTGGTGCAGGGGTTGGGTGTTGTGGTGGCAGCACCCACTTGGCTTCCTCCAGCAGGGTGGGTGACTACCTGGGCATGATTGGAGCTGAGGCACTCATGATCTTTATTTTTCCATCTTCAACATTAATTTGCAAAAAATTGGCACAGTGGCAGCCCAGCAGAGGGTTATCTGGTGTAGCATCACATCTTGGGGGAGGATTTTTCTAACCCACCATCTGCTGGGAGAGAGGAACATCTCCTGTCCTCTGGCTGCACTCACATCTTCCTCAGGGGAAGCAGATTGTCCCACAGGAGCTGTGTGGAGCTGGCAGCTCTGGTCAGCACTTGAAATAACAACTCCTGCCTTCTGTCCTGGGGCAGAGTTCCTGCCAGGTTTACCTGGAACGTAGCTGCTCATTCAAAAAGGGCCTGGTTTTCTCTCAAGTTTGTGTTTCTTTGCCTAATTATATAGGTAGGTAGGTAGGTGTTCTCAGGAACAATACACACACTGTTTCCCTTTCTGTTCATGACCTGGAGTAAGATTTGCAAATCCCTCAGCTCTTCCTCCCATAGGCAGAGAACCTGCAAGCAGCAAACCTTGAGTGCTGCTCAGCCTGGGCAGCTGGGCTTGGTATTCTGACCCAATTATATCCACCAGCTTGCAGGAATGACAGCAAATTTCACTCTAATTGATCAGTTAACATTACCACTGTTATTTTGTCTGAAGGGCTGTGAAGTGTCAGTTGCCCTGAAATAACAATAAGTAACACAGTACAAACTCTTCTGATTCTAAGGAATTTCTGCTTACAAAGCTTACACAGGAAAATTTGTGTCCCTTTGCCCTGAAATTGCTTCTGCTGAAAGTTGTGAGTCCTTATGGCCTGCTGCAAGGGCTACATCTAATTAATTGCTTACAGAAACTGTTGACATATGAAAGAAAACCCACAAGTAGAGATCACAGAGGAGTGCATATTGATAATTTTGATAACCTTTTGTACAGGGTAACTTTATGTAGTTTATTTACTGTTATAGTTTTGAAAGAATACATTTTTGCCCATTTATGGTTTTTAATCTTTTTTTAGCCTTCTACTTCTTTCTTATATTGCCCTAATAAAAAGTTACATTTATGAGGCAACCAAGGAGTCTAGGAAGTCTTGACTTCAGTGGATGCAAAAATAAATGTTTGTAGTGGTCTTTCCTCGATCCTCTCTTTTTTTTTTTTTCCCCCTTCCCTTTTACTTGTAAAGCTTGTTTTGCTACATCATTATCCCTGGAAGTCTGAGATCTGTAATTACTAGCTGGTGTTGTATGTTCATTTTGTGGTTAATAGTTCATCTCCTAATGGACCAATATTTGCACTGCATGTGTCACATTCCTGAGTTTGCCTTGCTGTAGGAGCCAGGAGCTGAGCAGGGCTTGGAGCATTAGGTACTTTCCTGTCAGAACTGAGGAGCACTACCAGACCATGACAAATGCCAAGGCATCAGTGTTCCACACCACGTAGAAAGCAGAAAATCCATCTAAATGTACTTCCCACCTACAGAGCCTGTTTATGAGGCTGCCCAGAGGGAAGGTCTTTCTTTAGGAAGTGAATAGCCATAGCTAAGCACTTTGGCTGCTTTATATGTATAGAACTGTGAAGAGCTAATGTTTTTCCACACAGTCTCTCATGCCTTCCTCCTCAAATAAAAGATCTTTTCAGTGTTCTTTTTTTTTTTTTGTTGTTATTAGCATACAACACTGATTTTGTTGAGAGTAAATATCACTTAGAGGACAAGTGGTGGCTTAAGAGTAGCTTCCTCTCCCCCAAGGTATGGCATGAATGTTTGCTGAAAGCAGCACAACTCAACTGAAAGGAAGGACAGGTCTTAGTTAATTTGGACACCTTGAGAAAGCCAAAGTGTGTCATTGCTGCCTCTGGGATTAGAATGGAAAACAAAACAAAACAAAACAAAAAACCACCACAACAACTTAATAGGTCGCAGAATTTGTGAACTGGCATCTGGAACTTCTCCATAGCTTAAGCAGATGCTTTACTAAAGAAGAGGTATGTGGTTGTGCCAGGCTCTGGGTTGGTGACACGTGTTCACTTCCCTGTTGACACCAACTTGACTTCTCTTCTGAGACACCAAATGGACTTCTTCAAATAGATGGAATTTCTGACATATAGAGATGGTAATGAATGAATTTACTAGTCAACTGCATCACCTTACTCAGCTGAAAAGCGGAAGAAACTGACTGAAATGTTGGTCTTGGAAAGAATGGACTTCAGAGGCCTGGTGACACAGCACACAGGTCACTTTGGGTCTTTGCTTTCTAACCCTTAAAAGAAAGGATGATAAAGACACCCCAGGTGTTCCATTTCTCTCCCCTGTTCCTTTAAGAACTGAGTATGACAGATCTAAATTTTATCTGGCTGAAGTATTTAATTTGTTCTCCTGTTTAGAAATATTCTGGAAAGATTACTTGTGTTTTTCATTCTGTGCATTATTCCTCTCAAAAAATGATATTCTTAACCAACATGTTGATTAGCTCTTCATTGGTTATGTTCAAAATGGGGTAGAAAATGAAGCTGACTGAATTCAGCAAGTTGTTTCCTGGCTCTCTCTAGGTGGCTGCAATTAACCCAAACCACCCACTTGCTCAGATGCCTTTGCCCCCCTCCATGAAGAACTGCATCCAGCTGGCAGCGTGTGAAGCCAACGAGCTGCTGCCCATGATCCCTGACCTGCCAGCTGACCTCTTCACCTCCTGCCTTACAACACCCATCAAAATTGCTCTGAGGTGGTGAGTATCTTCCCCACCCTTGAAGGCAAGTTTGCAATTTGTGTAGCTCCTCTGTTGAAATTATAGATTTGCTGGTCTCAGTGGTTCATCTAACCTAAAGTTTCTCTGCAGTGTTGAATTACAGGATTTGAACTATGCATCTGGGACAGCCTTTTATTAATCAGAACTAGAAAGGTGAAAGTATTGTTAACTTCTACTTATTACGTTTTAGTTTCCAGCTCAATATGTGGGTTTGCTCAGATTAAGAGGATTACTGTTCAGGGAATTAAATATCTGCTTCTTCAGAGAACAGAAGTAGTACATAGTCCAATACAACTTTTGTAAATTGTGTCCTTTTTACAAATTGTATTACAAATATTGCAGTTGCTGTAAATAATACAGTGGCATTAAATAATGCTGTAGTGAAAGAAATCGAGCAATAAACAAAAGCAAGATGTTAAGAAATGACACAGCAAGTTAATTAGGCAGAAAGTTATAAAAGACTGCCATAGATAGCAGGAGCTTTCACAGAGCTGTATTTTTACCCAACACCAGGGAGGATCACAAACAGTTGTGATGCCAGCTGAGGACATGGGGTGAGGAACCCAGGGTGTGCACCCTTGTAGTTCTGTCCATTCATTCATTTCACTACTTTCACTTAATCCTCTCAAGGTTTGGTGTAGTCTAGAAAGAATTATTTCAGGTGGTTTTTTAGACTGGGTTAAAATAGATGGGAACCTGTAGGTGTTGCACACAAGGGTGGGCAGTTGAGCCACCAGAGCCTCAAGAGGAACAAGCTGTCTTTGGAGATACCTGTAATATCTTCCAATTCTTTTAGTCTTTTTGACTTAACATAAGCAGCAAACTGAGTTAATTTGACCAGGTTGTGGTTTAGACACATAGTACCTTTGACTGATGCCTTTTTATTCCTTTGAGGGACAGCACAACGTATGTGTTTTGTCCTGGTTTTGGTTTAATGATCTCACAGGGTATTTTCTCACAGAAGAATCACAGTTGTAAATGTTGGCAGAAGTCTTGGGTAATTATGAAAAGCAAGGCAAAGAGCTTCAGTGACATTAGCAATATTTTCAAGGGAAGGTTTTGATAGCTGGGGAGAAAATAATTTTTCTCAGTTTCACGGACCAGGAGTCTGAAGTGATGGGAGACCAGCCTAGAGTTTTAGCCAACAGCAAACCTCTAAATAAGTTGGCAGGTGTATGCTCCTCTTACAGCTTTAAACTCCTTTTCATCTTACTTTTTCCTTCTTCTGTTGTAAAAATAAAACATGCTGTTGTTTTTCTAAGATACCAGTCTGGTTGCTCTACTAACCACGCATCAAACTTCAGCAGCAAGCACTTGCCAGGTATGCAACAGGACTGAGCCTGCTGATAGCCAGAGACATTTAATCTCACCTAATCCTGAGGGAATGATGTGCTTCCCTTCCGGTGCAGGTGAAAGGAAAGAGGAGGTTAGGTTGCAATATAGTTGTTCCTTTGACAGCTCCTCACTGCTGAAGTGACTGTCTTATCATGGAGCCTCGTTCTTCCCAAGAGGTGGTGCTGGGCTGGCTCTGAACCCTGCCTGCTCCTGGAAAACCCTCCAGATGCCCATGCAGCCCAGTCAGTGCTCTGTCCTTGAAGAAAAATACTGATGGAAAAAATCACTTAGCAAGTGAGGTTACAGCTGGATCCATTTCAGCCTAATTTCAGGGAAAGAAAAGTGGATGCTGGTAAGAGAAACCCAGATTACCTGAACATGGTGCATGACACTCATCCTGACAGTCCAGGAGTCCAGTGTATGCATCCTGGTACCTTGGTACTGCCCAGCTTCACACATAGTGACTGCTGAGAGCTGCCATACTCCAAATACACATTGTTAACTATAAATAGTGATTTATGAGGCAAGCTTAGAGCTAAGCCCTATGGATTGTTAATCTTGACTGATATGCACTAGTCAGGAAGGGTTTCAGCTCTTGCAGAAACTGGCAGAAATCAGCATATCTTTGGAGCACTGCTTTATGCAGATCTGTCTCTCGGGCTGTCTCAAGCAAAAATCAAGGATATTGGAAGTTGTGATCAGTAGTGAGTCATATGCTTTTATTATCTCAGCCCCTTAAGACATAAACAAGCTGCAATTATATGTGCAGGATTTTATACCTCAGGGAGGAGCTGTGCTTTTCTAAATTGTCTTAAGGACCTTAAGGCTTTGAACCATGAAATCCCACTCATAAAAGAGTAATAAGGTTCCTGAAAAGTGGTGGAAGACTCCCACACCAAAAAACAGAAACAAAGAGTTGGGAACTGCTCGGGTTTGGGAATTTCAGAATGCAGTTCCTCCACCAGCATGCTAGTAAAGTGAGGTTGTAGGTGCCTGGAAGAAAAAAACCTGACCCATGAGAGCTGATTTTCTATTGAGTCAATTAAAAGAAACATTTAGAGTGTGTTTTTTTTTTCTCGCGCGCATTTATTTTGCATTTCTGCCTGAGATCTTGAGGGGGGTTAGCTGAGCCAATCCTCTGTCCCAAATTTACTTAGAAAAAGTACAATGAGTTTTTAAAAATCTTCCTGTGATATCTGAGCAGAAACCAACTGATCATTGTTACATGTACTTCTGGTTTTCTTTTGTATTGCCTGGCATTTCTTGGTATGTTCACATGCAGCTCAATGGACTTCACCTGATGTTTGTGCTGATGACACCAACCATTCAGACATCCCATTTGGAGCCTTGGGGTGATGGAAGGGGGCTGCAGATACATGATGAGGAACATTTTGTTTACATTTTCTTGGCAGTAGGCAGTTGTCAGAGGGGAAATGCAGATAGTCTGGTTACGTGGGATTTAATGAACTGATCTCTCAATATTGAGGGCAGTGGTGGGGGCTTTTCTTGTCCCCAGCTGGTACCCCAGCAGTGAGCTCTGCTGCTTTATTCACATTCTGGTGACAGATCCATGGTCAGAGCAGACTTGATGGGTTTTCAAGTGCAATCTGCTTTTATTTGTTCTCTTTGAAGAGCCACGAGCTCAAACAAAATAACCTAAATCTAAGCTTATTTGCATGTTGCTCACAGTGTGATAGCAGCAGCTCCCTGAGAAGTGCTAAAGGGCAGCAGCAGAACACACTGAGACCTGGGGATACCTGCTGAGAGCTGACCCTCAGAGCTGTGCCTGTCCTGCTGGGGGGAAGGTGGCACCCTGGCCTGTCTCCTGTTGTGTGGCCTGAACATGTAGGGCAAGTTTTCTGTGTCTAATCCAGCAAACTGTAATCCAAAGCCTCGTGCTTGGGAAAAATCCTTGCAGAAAGGAGACATGCATTCGCTTGCCCAGTGGCAAATGAGCCCAGTTACCAGCTCTGGGCCCTGAGCTGCCTGGCCCAGCCTAGGCTGGCTGTGCTGAGCAGGATGCTCAGGATGAGCTGAGGATGCTCACCCTTTGGTACTTCGAGCCTTGCAAGAATGTGAGGCTGTAAAATTGCTGAGGGAGTGGGGTGAAATCCTAGCTCGGGTGAGAGGCTTCTGGAGGAAATCCAAACTCCTGTGTGGCTGAGCGGAGGTGGGACAGCAAATGTGTGACAGTGCAGAGTTGTGCTGGCTCTGGTGTGGTCCTTACTGAGATATGTTGTGATGTAGAGGCATTGAGCTGAGGAGCTAGGAAGTCTTTTGGCATCTTTAGTCTGCAGGGAGACTCTGGCCTGATTCTGCTGACCTATTTCTGCTGTGCTGAATTCTGCCTGCAGTTCTCATTTGAGAGGGGTATTTCCCTGCATGCTTCTGTAAAGCTGTGTTGTAAGATTTTTATATTTTAGCAGATTGTCTAGGGATCCCACTGTAGTGTTCATATAGATAGCTTTATGACTTTTTTTTTTTTATGATGGATGACGCACACATCAGCAAAGCAGCCCGGAGATGTCTGAGCTTTTCAGAGCCCATCCCTGTTCTTGGCAGTGGGGGATGTCCTGCAGGCAGGGGCTGCTGCAGGAGAATTGGAGGGTCCTCAAGATCTCAGAAAAGGACTCTGCCTGTTTTGCCTGTGAAGAAGTCGTTGTTCTTTTCCTTACCTGGGGAAGAGCCTGCTGGATGTGGGTATCAAGGCTCTGGTGAGCAGAGGGGCTCCTGCTGCAGCGACTCCAGGAGCTGTGTTTCTTGGGAAGCCAACTCCTGGTACCACCTCTGCCCACAGAGCTTCCAGGTCTGGCACAGAGTGAAGGGCAGAGGATGAATTTTAATTTATATGAATAAATTCTTGAGGATGTTTTGAGGCTTTTTGGAGCCTCCCAGTGCTAATGGGACTCTGCTATTCCCAGAGCCGGCGTTCCTGAAGCAGTGGTGTTTGTGGTGCTGAGGAAAGGGAGTCAGCACTTTTTTTAATTAAATAACTGAGGTGTTTGAACTTGACACATCCCCCTTGTTCCCTCCCTTTCTCACTTTCCTGCCTGCAGTGCCAAATCTCTTCAGGGAAACTCAGCCTAATCATTATTCCAGAAGCATAAACCTCCACGGCTCTCGTGTCGCCTTCTCCTCCCGAGAGACTGTGCTGGATGACTGTGAGCCCTTTCCCCCCGCTGTGTGTTGGAAATCTTGTCACTGTGACAGTTACAATACCCCAGTTTTGACACCTGACGATGGAAATCGCCGCATAATCATGAGTCTGACAAATATTGAGGGCCTTGTTTCATTCTTATTATGCTGTGGCAAAGTTTTCTACCCAAACACCATCTTAAAGCAGAAGCCCTGTAATAAAGGAACCTCCTTCCATATTCTCTCCACAGAACCTTGTCATTAGCTGTTCAATTAGAGTGTTTTATTTTTATTTTCTTCTCCGCAGGTTCTGTATGCAGAAGAGTGTCAGGCTGGTGCCAGGAGTCACACTGGATTTGATAGAGAAGTAAGCCAAATTTTATGATTTCTTTTTTTCCCATTGCTCTTAACTTCCTCATTATTTATAGCATTTCTGTGGTTTGCCTTTGAGGAAATTTCTTTGGAAAGCTTCTTGCAGGTACTGAACCTGCAGCATTTGTTATTTCTTGCCTTACCATGAAATAAGCATTGGCCATAGAAGTGAGGAGTTGTTCAGGGAGTGGCTGTGCAGCCAGAGCTGGGGCTGTGCTGGGGAGGTTTGGCCTCCCATAGCTCAAACTGGAATTGGCCACTGCAGACGTGGCTTGTGGCCACAGTCCTGGAAGTCCAGCACTGAAAAGCCACGTGTGTGGCTGGCTTTGGGCATGGGAGCATTGACAGGAGATGTGGTCACAACCCTCCACATCACCAAAACCAACTGATGAGTAGAAAAACACTTAAAAGACTGTTTTTCACTTCATGGCTGTGCTGTCCTGCTGTTCCTTGTCTGATAGTGTTGTTAAGTTTCAGACCTAACAACAGTGCAGAATGGTATAACCATTTTAGTCAAGCAATATTTGAGTGTAATTACTGGTTGTTAGGTAACTGAGGTCAACCAAGGCAACTTTTCTTCAGTTTATACAAAGAAAGTAGGCTATGAAATAATAAAAATATCTGTCCACCCTGGTCTTTGCTGTTTTTTAAGATTTTAAAATGTTAAATTTTTTTTTTAAATATGGGAAGCATATTCTTGATAGCAGGGGAGGAGATGGTTGCAGTCACCAGATGTAGGAGTTCTGTGCTCCCTGCAGATTGATTTTGAATGCCCTGTGCTTGGAACATCGATACACATGCACAAATTGTCTGGGAGTGCTTAATTAAAGCTCATTCATTCAATTTCTGAGAAATTTTGACCCTAGAAATGCTGCTGTTGGGATTAATTAGAACTCTTCTGGCACACAGATGTCCAGAGTCCAGTTACCACCTTTTGTTTCAGATGAAAACTGGAGAATTGAACGGCACCCAGGAAGGGGTGAAGAACAGTGGAATCTGGATAATAAGCATTAATTCTTAATAGAAATATAATACTTCCTTGGGTTTTTTTAATAAGCTTCGCATGGTGTAGCAGAGTGCAGCAATCATTCATTCTCATGCTGCCCATAGCAAATTATCTGTTATAACAAAAGCAATGAGGGTAAGATTGCATCAGCTAAAATTTCTTGTTTGGTTTTTGCTTTACTAAATCATTTGATGTTAACTTGCATGTTTTACACTCAGATGAGGTTAAAAATGCTTCTCAATGCTACTAGCTCTTCCACAATGTGTGTTTTGGAACAGTCATACTCATGAGTAGTATGTAGATATTTAATCATGCTAATTTTAGATGTGAAAATTTGATTATTCTGTCTCATCTGAGCTGGGGAAGGTAAGCAGTGATTCCTGTAAAGCTGCATTTCAGAAGCACTAATCTTTCCAAACTAGAAACAGGATTTTCAGTTTACAACTACAGTAACAGAGACAGGACCCCAGCTAGGTGGTGGAGGTCAGAGATGGGTCAGTCTAGGCAGAGGTCCACCAATGGATGTTCTTTTCTCAGAACTGTTGTGAAAATGTGGCTGGTTTTGTTTTTCTTCTGGTTTTAAAGAGATGAGGAGCAGGAAGGAAATCTGCCCAGGGGTTAGGTTGGCTTTGTCTGTGTACTCAGAGCTGGGCTAACAGGGATTTTTTGGCATGAGAAGGTTAGATTGTCCTGAAGTTAAGAAGTAATTTGTGGTAGAAAGACGTGTTGTGTCCTGACTGCTGTTGAGATGGGCAGAGTGAAGGGGACGGTCAGCAAAGGTGAGCAGAACTTCATCCTGAACTGATGGGCTCATCATCAGCAGGGACTTAGATCACCTCAGGCCACTGGATTAATGTGTTCCAGTACAATGATTATATTATGTTAATTGCAACCAGCATACTGCTACAAGAGTGTACCCTATCAAAGACCATATGGCAAGGGTCAGTGAAGGTCTGAGCCAGGTCAGTCAAGAATTGGTTTCTCTGTACATTCGACTGTGCTGCTGAGGGTTAAATGCACTTTAAATAATAGTTTGCTGTCAAAAAGATAATTTTCATCAGTATTTTTGATTCTCATTGGTAATGCCACAGCACTCATGCTTTCCTTGATGGCTGTTCTCATGGCAAGCCTGCCAGAAGTAGGTTTCAGTGCACAACAAATATTTAAACCTCATAATCTGAATCTGCTACATATATCAAATATAGGAAAAAAATCGTTTTTATTACAGACCTAAGATAGGTCTAGAATGCTTCCTGGGTTGCCTGTGTGTATATTGTAATTTATGATTTCATTGTCTTTAGGACAGTTGCTGTTGCAGACTGTGTGACAAAATGAGGCTGCACCTTCTTTGAAGGGCTCAGATCTAATTATCCAGGCTAAGCCAGCATCCTGATAAATAATCGTGGGGTATATCCCAATGTGCATTAATATTCCAGATCTTCTGAGATGAAGCAAAAATAATCCCTGGTTTAGAAATAACTGACATGAACTGGGGTTTGTTGGGTTTCTGGTGTTGGTGGCAGGACCATGGTCCCTCTGTAGCTGGACTGTGGGGTCACAGCTGCCATCAGGTAAGATGCCTTTGCAGATGTTTAATCAACCATGTACTAGCCCAAATTCTGAAATACTGCAGGCTGGGTTTTTTTTGTATTTATTATTTTATTTATAGTGGAAAAACTATAATTCTTAGTTTCCCTTTAGACTCAGTTTAGGAAGCTTCCTGCACCTTCTTCCAGAAAATTCACTAGAAGGCATTGGAGCATATTTCAAAATGTGTTTTGGTAAGTAGTGCTAGCCACATTCTAGCAGGGATGCTCTGCCACCCTGCCTGGTGGTAAAATGCACCTGAGTTGAGGAAAAACATTATTCTGAAAAGTTTCTGTTCCACAATAAATGTGGTTTCAGTGGCATGGAGTATTTCATTTTATCGCCGTTGTTACGGGGTATCAGTCTCTAGTGCAGGCAAAGCCCATTGTAAATACAGAGTGAAGATCGTGCTCAAAAGGATGGTTTTCATGGCAACACTTCTTTCATCTCTTTATACACAGGGATGACTGAATTGAGCACTCGTGTACAAATCCTTACAGCACTCTTGAACAAATAATTTAAGAGCCTCAAACGTTTTGTCTTTCTCAAGTCATCTGCCAAGGCTCCAGGAGCCCAATCACAGCACTCCTGTACCATTCCTATTGTTCTGGGATGAGGACATATTGTCTTTGAGCACATTAACTGCATTGATCCTATCTAAGCAGCTCTTGCCTGTTCAGCTCAGTTTGACAGTACATATTCTCCTAGTTACTGTTTTACCATTTTCTAGGGCATGCTCTCTTTTTTTTCCCTGTAAGAGTGGGAAGTGGAATATATGTACTATTTCTCCCCCCAAAACCTAAAATTATTGCCAGTATTTGCAGGTGTACATCGATGCCAAAGCCTCTGGTTTTCTGAAGTCCAGGTATGATATTGCAGATCCCAATATTTCGTGCCTTTTATTCCAAAAGTAGAGATAATGATGGAGCCCATCCAGAGAGAGAACCTGGCATCCTTTGAAGCAAACACTTGCCCTGTAATTAAAGTGATTCATGGGATTTTGCTAAATTTCTGACAAGGACATTGATGGTTACACCTTGCACGAGCTCTTTAGTGACCCTGACATTTTGTAGTTCTCACTTTTCACAATAGACTGCCATGATTTAGGTCTCTGGGAAGGCATCTGTCAGGAAGTTGACGGAAGCAGCAATTGAGAGCCCAGAGATGTTAAATTGCAGCGAGCAGCTGAGACAGCCTGCCCTTCTTTCCCTTGCTTCCCCTCCCTCCAGAATAGTTTTTACAAATGAGGTCTGCTTTGTCCTTACTGTCAAAGGCTCTTGCTGATTGTCAAAGCATAATGTGAAAGACATCAGGAGAAGTGATGCTGAGATGACAGCAATATTCCTCGTGGGGAACAATACTTTCTGGAGCCTTGTGACATTCTGGTTATGCAGATGCATGCCCAAATAGAAATTAAAAGAAGCTTTATAGCCACAGGTTGGATTGGAAAGAGCACATTGTACAGGGCAGATGTACCCCCCTGAAAAATGACATGAACTAGTTTTTTTGTAGTGGAACTCTGCAACAATAACAAAAGTAAAGTGATCTCTGCTACTGTAGGAGAGGTATAGATAGTGTTTTAAATTAATCAATGTGAAACTGAGTATTTCAAATCTTTAAATTATGAAGACACAAGTAGGAGATTTCCATGTGTCTCTCTTCTGACTTCCTATTGTATGTTCTTGGTTGTGGCAATGCTGTGGTGTGGTGCAGCTCTGCTGACTGGGCTGGGAGGTTGGTACCTGGTGGCACGTGAGGTGGAAGAATGACATCCTATTAAATTCTGATTCCTGCCTGCAGTCCCTCATAGGTAGCTGTATTTTCTGTGGATATTGCAGACAGTTTTAGAGAATACCAAACACATTTTAAAATCTGAAACAAAACCTATACTAAGTACCTGTTTGAAATCTACAAATACAAAAAAGCAGCAGCATACCTTGTTCCCCAAACTTTGGTTCCTAATGAATAACATTCTGATTTGGGGAACGCTGCTGTTTTGCTGCAAAGAGTGCTCTGCAATGCAAATATTTGTGTGAATCCTCACAAGAGCAGTTGTGTGGCCTTGTGTTCCTTCTTCTTGCTCTGGGGGATCAGTTAACAAACACGATTTCAGAGATGTATATTTTTCCTCTGATATTAAGACAGGAATTTTTTATAAGATGTTAATTTCTAGCTATTACAGAATATGCTTCATCTGAACCTGCATGGAGAGGATGCTGCTCTGCAGATCAGAAGTTGCTTGCTTCATATACTCTGTCTTGATATTTTTAATATTGGAACCCCTGTTCCAGAAGGGAAGCTAGGGTGCACTAGGATTAAATCTGTCTGATGTCTTACCAAGCTTGGTGTCTGTTTCTGAAACTTCCCCATCCTCTCTCTGATACTTTCTCAAGGGGAAAAGAGCTGTGCTGAGAGTGCCAGGGTGTGTTGGTGTGTTTGAGTCACAGGGGGCTGCTCTTTGGTCTCTGAAATCACAGATACCAGATTACATGTTGTTCCTGGAGCTGCTTTGGACCTCATGTCTGGCTACAACTGAACAATAATAGTGTGAGATCCTGGTTCTGCTCCTGGGTAAAAGAATTTTGAGTGACTTTTTTCAGTCCACAAAAACAAGATCCTGGACCCTGGAATAGCAAGAATCCTGGAGGGCACTGCTGTTCCACCTCCATGGAATATGCTTCAGTCAGGCCATTGTCTCTGGGGTATTGATTCGTAGAATAATAACTGGCAAGCCCAGAGGAGACCATGAGTCTTCTCTGACCTTTTGTGAGTATCAGGCTACAGAATTTCACCAGGTTCCTCCTGAGCAGAGCCAAATAACTCTGAAGTGTCGTCTGTTTGCCTTGAGCTTTGAAAGGGGAGGATTGGATTGCTTCCTTTTCTTTTAATGGTCAAGTGCTCTTCTTTCTTTCTCCACTTGAGTAAAGTATTTGTGGGCACCAAGATTTTTCTCTCTTGCAGGTGTTTATCCACAGTGTTCAAGTTGTTCCCTGGAAGGGTCGCTAGCTTTAAAACTCATTAAATTCCTCACTGGGTCACATTCATTCACTATCCTCTTCTTTTAAGCTTTTTCTGATGTTTATTACTCTGCATTTAATAGTTCCTGATCTATATAATTTAGAAATAATGTGTCTTTTGCTGCTGAGTGTCTGTGGGGCAATATGATAATCTTAAATTAGGGTAAGGAACTGGCATTCAAGTGATGGATTTCCATGAATTCCAGGGTATTAATTGGAAACTTCTTAATTACAGAAGATGTCTCCTCTTTGACTAGCTGCTGATTATGATCAGTAACATTTTTAAAAGATGCTGGATTTGCACCGGTGTGCAGTACTGGTGGCCATGTGACAAATCTGTAGACTGGATTTTGGTTAAGGGAAGTTTTACTAGCAACATTAATTCTTGGTTAAGAATGAAGGTTCTAGAAATACTGTATTTTGTGAGCCTTGATTGAGGCCCAGAGGTGTGCATGTGTCTGTCTCAAAAAAAAAAGAAAAAAAAAAAAAGTTTTTTAATAGGAAATGTTTGGGTTTTCCTCTACTTGTAGGATTCCTGGAAGACTGAATGACAGGAGAACTCCCCTAGGAGAGCTGAACTGGATCTTCACTGCTATCACAGACACCATTGCATGGAATGTCTTGCCTAGAGGTAAGGCCTGGGCAGGTGAATCAGGTTCTCATCAGAATGAGTGTTGCTTATTCAAAGAAGAAAGATGAAAAGTAGAAAAAGTGGGACACTGATGTGAGGAGAAAGTAAAGCCTGGTATTGACAGAACAGATCAGACTGCATCTTTTTTCTTTTTTTTTTAAATTTGCTCTTTTTACCAGCAGCATTTCATCAACCTGATCATTAGAAACCAGAAAGGTTTTTTCTAGTGCTTGCATGATTGCTTTAGCTTGAATAGTTTCCTTTCTCACTGTATTTATAAAGAGCATTTTGTTTTATTCCAGCCTTTCTTAGTATCATAAACAAAGTTTGTTTTTCTTCTTTGCTGGTAAGACAGCCTGTTTTTCCCATGAGTAACTTCATCCCTTTTCTTTACCTGTGCTCTGAATTAGTTCTTTGGGAAGATGAGTAGCCTAATCTGGAAACAGTTTTCCAGCTGTGCTCTTTCTTATGCTCAGAACAACAGAAATTATTCTTTGCCTCTGTAGAAGATGATGCCTCCTTTTCTATATTCAAGGATTCATTTTGGCTTCTTATAAGCATAGCAAACTGCCAGCTAACAGATGTATAGCTCTTGATTAAATAGTACACACAGGTTCTTTTTTTCTCTCAGGGATTTCCAAAAACTTAGGGAGGCTGAGTTCAACTGAGACAGCAAAAGAAACATTTTATCCAGAAAAGGCAAAAAACAATCTAACATAGAAAGTATTTCGTTCTGTTAATGGACAGCAACTGCAATATTTAAGGGCAGATTGCTGTTTAATAGCTGTCATGTCACTGCAAAACTGTTGTAGATTCCTTTTTACTGGAATAAAATATTCACGTATTTTAGTGTTTTAAATGATTTTTGCTTATTACCTGAGGTACTCAAGTTACAAAAACACTCACCTCATAATTCATGCCATCTCTTGGCAGATCTCTTCCAGAAGCTCTTCAGACAAGACCTGCTTGTGGCCAGTTTATTTCGTAACTTTCTCTTGGCAGAAAGAATCATGAGGTCTTACAACTGTACCCCCGTCAGCAGCCCCCGCCTACCTCCAACCTACATGCATGCCATGTGGTAAGTCCCCAGCACCTCACCCTGCCTGCCCTGGGGAGATTCCAGGAGCCAGGAATGATTCTTACTCCTTGAGTCTACCCAGAGCTTTCCTGATGAAGGCAGTCAGTCATCTCCAGTTGTGTTTTTCTTCCCGGTGTGTATGCAGTGATGAGGTCATTCTGTAATGCAGAGGCTTCAGTGCAGCCTCCTCGTCTTTCTCTCCAAGTAGAAAAGGGTTTGGGCAGCTGCTGCCTTTATTTTCAGAAATCAAAGCTGGTCATCTGTGGTTGTGAAGGCTGGGGAGAGCTGTGGGCCCAAGGGAAAAATCCTTACCTTGTGTTGCTAAAGTAGAAGAAATTTTTTGCTGCAGAGTTCATCTTTTACTGTTACTTTTAAGATGATTAATGGCAACGTAGGTGGCACAGTTATTGAAAAGCTCTTAAATGTGTTTTTGACTGTCAAACAAATGTCCTGTGAAGCATAATAATAAAAACAATAATAACAACAGTAATAGCAAAAATACTTGCTTTCATTTTTTTATTCAGTATGATTAAGAATAGAGCAGTACAAAATTTGGCTAAGAACAAGCTGGTGAAGTCAGACTAACGTAGATCCTGTAGGAGAAAATGATAGCTGGGGAACTTGCTAAAAGGCTGATGAGATGGCAGGTAAACCTGGCTAAGTGGGCTCTGCCTTCTTCTTCAGAATCCTTTTTGGTAAGTTTCCTCCATACAACTGTGGAGGAAAACAAATGCAGGGGAAGTGTGAAGTGGTGGTGACCAGCATGAAACTGATGACAGCATCAGAGGGTCCAGGGAGCTCTGGCACCATGTGCAGGTGCCAGCAGGCATCGAGGAGGCAGTGCTGGTAATGCCAAAATGAATTAATTATTGAAAAGCTTGGAAGCAACAGGGGAGACTTTGGATGGAATGATTAGCAGCTGGACAGCCTCTCTAACTGTAGTTGTACATGGCAGACAGTGTTCGTAAGTGCTTTGGAGTAGCAGCTTCTGGGGAAAGTTGTTTCAGTCATTTGTAAATGCAGTGGGCTGTGTCAGCATCATGTCACGTGAGGGACTGGGACACATGTAAGGGAAGAGTAGGAAAACCCACCAGAGTTCCCATAGTGTCTTTCAGATGCTACTGCATGTGGATGTGGCAGAGCCTGAGGCAGTTTCAGTGGAGTGGAATGCATTTTTGCTGAAATTTTGAAACGAATATATTTCTTGAGTTATTTATAGGTTGCTTATTATCAGCATGTTCAAACACTATATTAGTGGTTCCTTATGGGAATATAATTAATTCCCAGTGCCAGCCTATTAAAAGCCTATGTTTGTGGTTTCCCATGGGAGTCTGGCTTGCCTTGGAGTTGGTGTTGCCATCCACGTCTTGAACCACAGGAATGAAACTCAGCAGACCTTAATCCTGTTCTGTACCTCTCTCAGATCTGTGTGGTAGCATGAGGGTTTCCATGAGGGATTCTTTTTTTTGTTTGTGTTGTATTTCTCTTAGTGCAAACTGGTGCTGTAACAGCCTTTGTAAAACCCCTCAGACTGTCTCACAGAGTAATAGCATCATTGCTGTTTTGTAGGAGATATATATATATACACACACGCATATGTATACATACTGGGAGAAATTTCTTAAGAAAAGTCACACACTGGGCTTTTTATCCTTGTGAATCCCAAACACTGGCACAGTAGATGGCATGTGAGCAGAGAATCCTGTGACACACTTTATTCTGCGTCCTCCAAAAAATGTGCACTTGGAAGCAAATCTAGGAAAGGGGAAAAATCCACTTTGGTCAGAGGTGGCTCAGTTCATTAATGTGAACTTTTAGTAAGGACATATTTAGAAACTAATTTAGGGCTTGCTTAAATATTTTCTAAAAATAATCATCTGCACTTACCTAACACTTGTTTGGTGGGCTCTGACATATTTAATTGCTTCACATCTGCCTTACTTTTGTTGGCTTTCTCTGTGTCACCTGCTTCAGCACAAACCCTTTGGGGCAGGGCTGTTTGCATTGCTGTGGTGCCTCACTCTGTTGGGTCTTGGCTGCTGTAGGCAGTGTATAATACAAATATTAATATTAATATATATTGATTGACTGTGCTATTCAACCTCGCATTGTTTCGTCTATAGTGCAGTAAGAACAGGAGGCCTGGTGCTCTGTCAGCATCTTGATATCTCTGTTGTGATGGATTATGGTTTATACATTATTGCTGTTGGCAGCAAGTTATATTCATGGCCTTTGAAAAGACCTAATAATGTGTTTGGAAATATTTCCTAACATAGGTCATACATTAAAAATGAAATACCTTAATTATGCTTTGGAAGAGGTATGATTTGTCCAGACTAGAAATATTGCACTAGTGTATACACCAACCGTGGAATTCTAGTTGAAAGTCATAAAATACTGCATAAAAATCATCTTGAAATTCTAGCAGAAAAGAAAACTGTAATGTATCAACCCAGTTGCAGGTGAGAGCAGAGCTAGAGCCTCTGAAAAGGGTGGGAGTAGTGCAGGAGGGCTGCAGGTCTGCTCCCCCATTTCTCAAAGAAATTAATCTCATTTAGCTACACAGGACAGTCTCAGTGTTTCAGCAAGATGAAAGTGATTGTTCAAAAGGGTATTTGGAACTGTTTGACATTGAAAGGATTAGATTAGTTCAGATTACAGTGTTGATTTAACCAGATTTTTTTTATGTCTATGTGTTAATCTTAACATCTCCAAGACCCATTAAATAGTTTAATGGAGAGAAATATAGGAGGAAAATAACAAAACACAGATCTAAGTTGTGGCTAGAGCAGGGGGATGCATTGGTAGAAGAAAGAAGGATTTCACACTTGTAACAAATATTTACAGCAATAAATATTTTTTAAAAATAGCTGTGTCTGAGCAGCTTCCCAGCTGTCTCCCCTAAAGCAGGCTTAGGGAGTTCACCGTGTCACTGGGAAGCGGGTGAATTCAGGCTGAAATCTGAACATTCAGTCAAGCAGGACATGTTGTTGGATTGTCCTTGCAGAAAAAACAAACATGAAAAATCTTGTCCAACATACTTGATGAAGTCTGAAATATTTAACAGTTCCAGGAAGAGAATTCAAACCAAGCAGATCCCCTGGTGCCTGAGCCCCAAGACTACAGATGGCTTCCAGTTCTCTTTAGTTGCTCCTCAGCATGACTGTCCCAGTAAAAATACTCATTTTCACTAATACCACGTGTGGTGCAATGTAATAGAAACTATTCCCAGAATAAGAGAGAATGTTAAAAGACATCAGTAATAGGTTGTAAAAAATGGGACATGAGAACTAAAAGCATTAAACGTTGACTCAGCCCAGGAAATCTGAGTGTAAGAAAATCTGCCAACAATTGTGGTTCAGGTGGGTGAAGGGAAGCACAGCTCTGTGACTGTGTCTCGTTGGTGCTGTCAGAGCATTGCTGTGGCTCTGCACAATAAACCAGTCCCTGAGCAGAGCTGGGACTCTGGGCCTTCTGGTCTTTGCTTCAAAGTCCAAACTCTGCAGCACCCTGGGGAAACAAAGTTAAGGCAGCTGGGTGAGCTCACATTAAAAATTTAAGCATTCCTACTGTAATGAAACTGGTACTGGACTGGGGGTACAAACAGATGGAATCTGGGGGGTGTGAATAGGGTCTTTGTGTTGAAGGGCTAAGAAAAATTTGCTATAATTACAAATATATGAATAATTCTAATATAGAGTAGAATTAATGATGGGATTCAGAACAGCTCTTTCCCTGTTTAATTTTATTGTAAAATTATGGAGGAGCAATGCCTTTTCATTTTCAAATTTCCTGTGTTCTGGAGTGCTGTGTCCTTTCCCAGGCTGGGGGCTTGCACCTTGCATGTGGATTGATCCCAAGGGGTCCCCTGTCCTAACACTTGAAAGTCTGGGAGTTTCTTTAACAAGATTACTTCAGAGCATTGCATGGAGCACTGTTAAAGGCTTTTGATGTTTTTGAGATGAGTTATTATGAAAGTTGCCCCATCTCAATCAGGCATGAGGGGCAGTATAACCGTGGGGTTGATCACATTAAAAAAATCTTTTGAACTTGTGGTGTTCCTGCTGATGGGTAACAAGAGCTTCACCTCCCGTGGTGCCTCTTCCAGCTTCTCTGGAGTTGCTTTCTCATACACGATGGGTTTGGACTGCAGAGAAATGGCCACCTCCTCTTAGGAGTGGTGTGATGGAAATCCTTTTCCTACGTAATGGGGTGAGATCAAATCTTTCAAAACACTTGGCAAACAGCATTCTCTGCAAAGAAGGGAGAGAGGTAGTGATCTCCTGGGCTGGCATTGTTAAATCATTTCTAGGATACAGCACCACCCATCCATTTTCCCTGCTGCTCCCTAATTTATATCTTGTTTGTGTGCTAAAGTGTAATACCAGTCTAGGGAGCACATCTCCAGGTGGCCACCTTGCTCCTTCCCAGCAGTCAATCACTGCTCCTCCTCCTCCTCCCCACCACCCCCAGCCCTTCTTGTCACCCTGACTAACAAGTGTTTTTTCCCTTCTGTTTCTCTTCACATACTCTGTGGCATTAGCCCTTTACCATTCCTTTGTGGCCTTTTTTGAATCTCTCCATCATTGCAGTGCCAGCCCAATGCCAATGTCTCTCTGCCCGTGCAGTGGCTCAGCCCTGAGCCAGCCCCAGCCTGGCAGCCCCGGGACCAGTGGGGACTCAGAGCTGTGGCTCCTGGGCTGGGAGGGTTCCTCCAGGCTGGAGAACCATTGCCAGGGTTTGAAGGGATTGGAGCTGATGTTCAGTGCTGTTAAGATCCTGCATTGATGGTTACTCCTTTAAAAGGTTGGGGAACTGCCTGTGTGGCTATGTTGATTTTTAAATGGCCTATTTTTAGAAGCATAAAAAGAGATTTTGTTTTAATCTACTAAAATCTCTTCCTAAATTTTTTTTGTTCTTTCTGTAAACACGTAAAACCTTTGAGATCTGACCTTGCAGGGCTGCTTTGGACATTTTTATAGTAGTATTAATGCTTCTTACCTAAAATGACTTTGAGGAGCTCAGCATCTTAGCTCCGTGCCTCTGCAGTGCAATGACCTATGCAGAATCCTTTTACAGGCAGCCAAATAAGAGTGGTTGTGGAATCTCCCCTTCCTCTAGAAACCTGAAATTCAGAAGTATTCGTTCTTTGCTTGAAGTGAAATTATTTTTGTACTAATTTACTTTGCCTCAGCCAGGAATAAATCTCTCTCTCATCAGCCCTGGGTAAACATTTTGTCTCCAGCACAGGTCTTTATTGAGCATGTGGGAAGCATTTGTTAACCATGCTTTGATTATCTCTTGATTACCTCCTAATTATATTGGCAGCATATTGTCAGGTGGAAGGTGAGTGCTGTGAAGCAGAGGGACAAGGTCTGGGGCAACTAAACAGTCTGCAGCTCTTCAATCCATTAAAAAAAAATGCAATAGCCTTCTGGTTTATTTTTCCATCTAATTGAAGGGATGTTTTTTGGTTGGGAACAGCTGACAGGCTGCTGGGATAGATTTTGCACGGGAGCTGTTCTGATGGAAAGCTTTGTGATTTAAGAACTTACTAGAGCAGGTAACTAAAATACACTGTATTGATTATCACCTATGGCCTTGTGTCTGCAAATGTTCCCAGAAGAAGAAAAATGGCTTAGCCTACTGGTGTTAGCACATGATGGCCACAAGCCACGGAAGAGCAAATGTGTCTGGAGAGTGAATTAGTTTCTTTTGTGTCAGAAATGCAGCAGGTGGTGGTTTGACTCACTTCAGTGTGCATGAATTCAGACGTTAAAATGAAAAGTGCGTGGAATGTCTGTGAGTTCCTGAATGTTCCTTGGCCACTCAGCTCTGAGCTGTTAGAGCTGACAGACACCGCCAGTCACGGCACTTCAGCCATTCCAAGCTGGAGCAGAGAAGTGTGAAAATAGAAGCCTTACAATATTTTTCTCTTCTAGTTCAGTGCACATCCCTCTGTCCTGGGGGTGGGTCATGTAGAGCTGATCACTGTAAACGAGATTGCCACACAGAACCTGGCTGGGGGTGGGATTGATGGAGCCCCAGATCCTTCCCTCAGCAAGGTGTGCCATGAGCCAGTGGCTGTGACCAGGCTGAGGAACAGTAGCCCTGGTGGGCTGGGGTGGGTGTACCCAGGGCTGGGGGTGGAAGATTGTTCAGCAGGGCTGCCTCTGCCTCAGCTGCTGTGATGTGCATGGAAAGCAAGCCAGGAACTGGGTGCATGTAGCAGTGTATATGCTGCAGGGTCAGGGGCTGGAGCTAATCCAGGATTGAGCTCATTTTTCTAGCTTTAAAAAAAAGTGTCATCCATTTTTGTGCTAGAACAGGTATATAACAAGACTGTGCTTCACTCTGGCTTCTTGCGGTGTGACAGGGAGGAGCAGTTTCTGTGCACTGCAGCTAGGGATCCTTTCACCTCACCCCCACTTTGTTGAACAGCCTGACATGATGGCCAACTTGACCTTCTCGCTATTTTTCTCAATAGTTTTTATATGTTACACTTGCCTTTTTTTTAAAAAAAAAAAAAAAAAAAAAGATACTATCAAGCATTTCTAAGCCAGCTAGAGAACATTGCTTTGTGCATATACTTGTATGATCAGAATTTGAATTTACTTTGAGATTACTTGTGGGTAACTTTTACTGACAGCTCTTTCCTCTTTTGCCTTTTTCTCTAGGCAAGCGTGGGACCTTGCAGTTGATATTTGCCTTTCCCAGTTACCTACAATTATAGAGGAAGGAACTGCCTTTAGGGTAGGTTGGAGGATATCTTGAAATGCTGTGTTCTCAGTTCAGCAGACATGGATGGACACATTTCTCATTGCTGTTGGGTTGTATTCACTGTGGACTTGGCAGAGGTAGCACAGTGGGCTACAGGAATGAAGCTGCCTCTGAGAGCAGATAAATCCACTGCTCTTCCAGCTGCTTCTCATGTGGGAAAGATTAGCCAGATTTCCCTAAGACCTTTGCTATATCTTTTCCTGTTTCTCTAGTCTTTCCTTCTCAATTTTTCAAAACCATTAGGAAATCCCAGCACAATGAGAGGGCCTTGTATCTGGTCAATCGTTGGACAATTTTTGTACGTTAAGGAAGCCCCAGACAAATGTTTGCCAATGAAAAAGAACGGGCTTTGGAAACAGTAAACTGTGCCAGTTCAGAGGTGCCAAAGCTATTTGCTTCACTGTTTGTTTTTTTTTAAAGAAAACAACTCAAACTTGCATTCCTGTTCTTGCTCCAACAGCACAGTCCCTTCTTTGCGGAGCAGCTGACAGCTTTCCAGGTGTGGCTGACCATGGGTGTGGAGAACCGGAACCCCCCGGAGCAGCTCCCCATCGTCCTGCAGGTGAGCAGCCTGGGCAGGGGGCTCAGCACCCAGCACGGGGGGTCTGGGCATCCCTCTCCTTGCCTGCTGAGTGCTCTGCAATCAACCAGATGGTGTTTGGGTACAGAAATTATGTGGGCTCCTCCAGGATTAATTAGAGCTGATTGCATGGTTACCAGACCTGTGCAGATGAAGACAAAGTGCTTCACTTCCCCCATACCTCCCCTTGCCATCCAGCAAAGCTTCCCCCTAAAGTCCATTTGCAGCTTCAGCAGCATCAGGGCTCTGCTGCCTCCTCTTCTGCTTTGACTGTTGCAAGACCTCTTCATAGAGCAGCATCTCTCATCTTTGTTTTCTCCCATCTTATCTCCTCTTACATGCCAGCTCTGTCAGACAGAGACTTTATCTTCTCTCTTCTTTCAGAAAGTGGAAGTTACTGCAGTGTGAATAGTCTGGAAATGGCTTCTTTATCTGGCTGACACAGCCTGGGAAGTGTTCCCTTTAATGTGATGTGGAAATTTGCAGCAAGAACATAGAAATAAGTCTCTGAAGACCATGCCTGGAAGGAAAGTAGAATTCTGGTAGTCATTTGCTCAGACTAGAGAAAGTTTACATGTATAAAGGAGAAGTAAATCTAAAAGGAACATATTGCCTCATTTCTAATCATATTTTATTGCAAGACACATATTACATTTGTCATCTGCTCTTGCCTTTTTCTCCCCAGGAGTTTGTATTGACAGAAATATAAAATCTTGTCAAGGTAGCTGAGGTCTTGCCTCTATCAGGCAGCAAAAGTCTTTCTGTTGAAAGGAGCATGGTGCCAAGCACTGGTACAAGGCCATGTGGCTCCTTTCACTAAATGAGAGAAGACTCACCCTGCCTCTGTTAGTTACCAGCTTGGTTTGTGACTGACAGCACCATCAGTCTTTGTAAGACCAGATCTTAATTTCCCTGAGCCTCCCAAGTCTTGAGAGATCAGCTGGATCAGCAGGGGTCTGGTTTATCTCTGTCTCTGCAATAGAAGAAGGCAGCCTTCCACTCTGGCACCAGCCTTGCTGCTTTCCAGAGAATTGTTTGGCACTGGAGGGCTCTGCAGGTATCTTAGCATTGCAGTGGAATTGAGAGGTCACCTGGCAAGGAAACCTGCTTCCCTTCCTGGAACAAAAATGAGCTAAGACAAAGTAATTATTCTTATAAAGCATATTAATTGTATAGTGGAATAAGGTTTCTTAACAGTTTTGAGATACTTTGAATCAGAGACCAGCTGACTAAGAGAGGGAGGGAAGTGCTGGGCCCATGTGGTGGCACAGTGTAACAATGCCATAATGTTACTGGAGTTCATAAATTGTCCATAAACTCCCCACAGTCTCCTTCAAGTCTCTAGAATTCATGTCAGTTTTGGCTTCAGGTTATTGTGCAAATCAGTTTGGGAAGTAGGATTATAAAACCTGAGAGAGACTGATGGCTTCTGTTTTTGAAAAGAATGAAATGGAGCTTTTAAAATAAGACAGTCTGATTTGGTTAAAGGTTCTTGTGGGATGCTACAGTGTTGAGATGGATTTTTGCATCTCTGCCTGGAAATCCTTTTCAATTACACACATTATTTTCCCAGCTATGACAGAATTTGTAGATTTACTTGTTTTTTTTCCTGAAGGTCAGATAATAACAGCATTGTCAGATCTGTGTGCCTCCCACGTCAGAGTAACCCTGCACCTAACACGTTCCCGTCTGCTCTTCCAGCCCTGCCCCAGCTTCCCCCTGCCCTGGTTTCTGTTCCTGCTTTAATCTCAAACAGCTGCCCCTGTTATTCTGTGCTGGGCATCTTTAAAGCACATTGTGAATCATGCCAAGTTCTGTAGTAAGTTTATGGAGCAGGCTGATGCCAACTAGGGCAGGATGACCAAAATCCTTCCTCTTATGACCTGGGATCTGAGCTCTGATGTTCAGAGGTGAAAGGATTAGAGCAGTGAACACATCCCTCTGGCTTCTTCTTCTGAACTTTCTCTGTACAACTGTTGTATCTTGTATCATTTGTCCACAGTATGAGGAATGAGCCAAGTAATTTGGTTATTCTTGAATATTAAACATGAAAAATAATTTAATTTGAATATGCAGTGTGGAAAAACACTGAGAAGGAGATGGATTTTTAGAACTAAATCAAGAATTCTCTCTCCCTGAGACCTACACTGAGGGATGTTACTCAGTTTAAAGTGAGGATTAAACGTTGCATTCCAATATCTTACATCTGTTAAGGAGATTAAGAACTGAAAGTCTGTCTGTTAATATTTCACACCAGGGTAGGTGTAAGCCAGTAAACTACCACCTCGTAATCATTGTCAGACTCCGTTTTAATGAGATTTTTATTAACGACTAATGTGACCTTTTGCTTCCCTCTTAAGTCTCTTATATTGATTTGCCAAGGAAAGTGAAGCCTCTTTTTCTGCTCCTGATCTGTTTTCAGTAACCAGAGGCTGGGCCTTATCCTCACCTTTCAGTCCTTCCTGCAGCTGCAATCCTGTTCCTGCTCTGCTGGGGAAGGGCAGGCAGTATGAGGAGAAATCCAGTGGGGCTTCTTCCATCTCACAGAGTTCTGCTGCATGGGAACCACTGTGCTGGAGAGGACAAGCAGCAGAGAGGAAAATGGAGCAGTGCTGTGGACATCTGCATTCCTAGGGAAACATCTGCACGGGGCTTTCCCCTTGGAGAGGGGGGGGGCAGGAACCCTTGGGGACACTGTTGGGTGGCGTGAAGGTTTCCAGCAGTCAGGGTTTGTCTTCCAGCTTTTTTGTTCAGCCCATCAGTTTGTTGGAAATCATGTGAGGATCCTGAGGTCCTCTTACCTTTGCTCTGCAGTCACCAGGGTTTTGGTTCACTTTAGTAATAACTTGTCATTTTCCTCTGCAGGTGCTGCTGAGCCAGGTACATCGGCTGCGAGCTCTTGATTTGCTGGGAAGATTTTTGGACCTGGGTCCCTGGGCAGTTAGCTTGGTGTGTGGATGCTGCAAATTGTCTTGTAAAAGTCTGATTTCTCTCAGTATAGGCAATAAATACACATGATGATTTACTGAGGGACAGTGTGGAAGATACTCCACAGATTTGACAAATGAGCAGTGTTTTATGTGTTCATGTGTGTGAATTGGAGCAAGCCTGCCTGAAAGAGAAGTGGTCTGTATTAATCAAAAAGGCTGAATAGCTGTTTGTTTGCATTACAACAAAGAGGAGTTCCTTGGGAATAGTTTAGTGTGAAATATTGTAAGGCACAAAACAGGAGGAAATATCTGGGACAAAGAGGAAGGTTTGTTATGTAAAATCAGTAACCAAGAAATAGCACATATGATTGTCATGTGCTCTCTCAGCTTACTGGCTGCATCATTTTCTTCCTTTATCTGTTTGGTCTGTGGATTTTATAAGCCCTTCTGAGAGGCGGCAGCTGCCTTCTGCATTTTGGAAAGTGGCTAGCACAGTGCAGATCATAAATAAGGATTAAAGAGAGAACAGTTTAAAACACTCTTGTAAATGGAGCTATTTGTTGATAAAAGTGATGAAGATGAACCACCAGCTGGTCGTGGAATAGTTCTATGATGGGACTTTTTACTGGTTTTCTTAACCTTCCTCTTTCATCTCAGCCAAGACTGCTTCCTGCATGACTTCACAGGCAGCTTAGCCCTCAGCAGTAGGAAAATATTATGCATTCAATAAGATTTTCATCCCTCTTGGATTATAAATTTGTATGAGAATCAACACATAGCTGCAGGTCATCCTCAGTAACCTGTGCCCTGGTTATTGGTCATGTTGCCAGTATGGTGAGGGTGATGCCAGGGTGCTACCAGGTTGTATGGATGGTGACCCACAGGCACGGTGAGACATTCCAAGTTTTCTCACGTTGCATGTCCTCCTGTGAGTTCAGTCTCTAATCCCACAGAAAAGACTTGATAAAAAGTCTGTGTAAGGTGAGAGGCCTGTTTAATTTCCAGGGGGAAGCCAGTAATTATGGAGCTTTGCAATATGTTTACTTCTGAGAGCAAACGGCCCCATCTGAGGAGAGTGCAACGTATCATGGAGCATAAAACAGCTCAGGCTATAACAAGGAGGAGCTAGTGCTAGATTAACTCTCAGTCTCTGTGAACCAAATGAGTCTGAAAATGTCTGGTGTCATCCAAGATTAAAGCAAGCAATAGATAAATACACAGGGATCCCCTCTTTACTAGAAATGTATGAAATTGTTTTCTACCAGATTTCTCATCTGTGTTGTTAAATCTGCTGCGTCTCGGCAGAGCACTCAGTCCTGCCCCCGCAGCAGAGCTGAGCTGCTCTCCAGGGTTTGCTCTTCTCTCTGCCTCCCCAGGCCCTCTCTGTTGGCATTTTCCCATATGTGCTGAAGCTGCTCCAAAGTTCAGCTCGTGAACTGAGACCACTTCTTGTCTTCATCTGGGCCAAAATTCTGGCAGTGGACAGTGTGAGTACTTAGCTACGTCTTTTGGGTTTCAGCAATGTGTCCTTTTTGCCCTCGCCCCTCATTTGCTGTAGACTTGAGCCTTTCTCCTGAGCTACTTGGAAACCAGGCAGCAGTAGCTGGGGACCAACATATTATCTCATTAGTTTATTCCACTGGTGTGACAGCTCGCTTCTGTCATGTATTCCCAGGTGGGAGCACGTGTGCACACACTTGTACTCTCCCTCAATTTGTTCACTTGGGTTGGTATCAAACTTGTTTTGTTCCTGACAGTTGTCAAAATGGGGTGTGTGTAGTCTTCAGACAGAATTTTTCTAGAAATAAACAAGAAATAGTTTTTGGTGACTTTAACCTGTAAATCCTGCTCCAAGTTACATGTATGTGCTGATGCACTGGAGATGGTTGGCACAGAAGATTTTTACCCCCAACAGGTGGCAAGTTATTCCTGTTATAGGTTCCCATTTCTGGTCTTCTCTGCAATATTTTTGCACCTTTTGGGGTGAGGTTTAAGAACTGAGCCTTGATTTTTAAAGATGGCCTTAGCCAGAGCTCTAGTTTGTGGGGTTTAAAATAAATAACTAAACAGGTAAGTAATTGCAGATAAATTTGTGTAGTCATTTAAATGGCTCCATGGTTTGTGGGTGCAATTAATCAAGCAATATAAAATTATTAGAATTGGTGCACACAGTTAATTGTGGGCACAATTACAAGCTGATACAAAATTGTTTGAATTGCTTATGGAAGTTGGATCTTGACTATTTGGGGGGTTATTTTTGTTACATCTCTTCCATTCTAGTATGCAGAACAATATTGAATTTGTTGGAATTTTTCCCTGTTGTTGATCTAGCATTGTCAGATTTGGTTTTATAAATATATTTTCATTAACATCCTAAGAGATTTTTGGAAAGCAAAGGAAATGAAAACTATTCATCTTAAAGCTACTGTTAAACAGCTTATTTTTGATGCATGCCTTTCCATGGCTGACACTTCAGCCCCAGGTACATTTCAGAGCAGGCTCATGTATAATTTACAGGGAGCATTGTGCCATCCTTCATGCTCTCTGGTGGTAAAGCCAGCCTGAGAGGGCTCTTTCCCCCTCACCCCCTCCTGCTGCCACGGGTACTGCTCCTCCCAGGCTGAATTTTATTGCCCCACTCCTTTGATGGGCTGTGCCTTACAACAAAACAACAGAAAAAAATACTCTTCAGTTTTGTATATGGATTTCTTTCCACAGCTCCACAGCCAGGTGGAGCAGGAGGGGGGCAGCCCCTCAAAAGGGGAACAAACCCCAGAAGTTATCCTATCAGAAGCTCTGGCTCGAGTGGGTGCTGCTTCCACCCCTGAGACAGATGCATGTTTATTTTCAAACATTCTGCCAGATCATCTTCATCCTCACAATAAATGTACAGCACTCCTTCACCTGCTGTCCCCTGAACATGTATTTTATTTGGTTTCAGGAGGCTGTAGGTGATGGAATTGCTGTCATTAGGACTGGAGTGCAGCTGATTGCTCATTCCTCTTTGCATTTGGCTGTGACTGAGAACAAGTTACATAAAGACTCGTGAGTGCCCGGAAGAGCAGAAGATCTGCTCAGAGAATATTTCTGTTCTGGTCCCTCCCTCCCTGGGCAGGGAGGCAGCAAGAAGGCGTTCTGGCACGAGGAGCAGTGTAGTGTGCCATGTGTCTGTTCAGACAGTGCCTTCAGTAAGCATGGTGTGCTGGGAAGAATTGTGTCTTGTCATACAAATCACAGGATAAAACAAGGGTATTGTAGAAACATTGCACCCCAGGTAGAATTGTTTAGGTCAAGAACTGCTGCATGGGTAATGTTAGGTCAACAGCACCTTCTGTATCTTAAATACTTGCATTTAAAGGGAAAAACTCCCCTCCCCCCAGAATAAGGAATTTAAACAAGAGCAAAAAATTCTGCACATTAAACAATACTGAAAATGTGAATACTGCTAAAGTGAAACAGCAAAGAAGAGATCTTTCCACTGCAAAGAATTGGCTGAAGGGCTGGAAACAGTAGGAAACAAACATTTCTCGTGCTCTGTAAAGCAAGGGAGGGGCATAAATAATGTGCTAACTTTCCAAATGTGTCCTCTGTCAGAATTATTGTGGCTGCCATTTGTCATCTGATGATTGGTACAAACATTCAAGTTTGGTGTTCCCTGAGGACAGTTGGGTAAAGCAGCCCATCTCTGGGGCTCACCCCAGACACCCTGAGCTGTGGCCATGCTGCTGGATTCCAGGAGCTTGTCAGATTTTTAGGGATAAGTTACATATCACATAAGTGATGTTAAGGAGAAAGAGGAGATCTGTGCTCTCCTCTCCCAGCACTGAGCACTTTATGTAAGTTCTGAACTTTCACAAGCCTGCAGCTTGTTTTGGTCATATTGTGTTATTATTCAGAAGTGTAGCTGCTTATTCCTTGAGGGGGAGGAGGTGTTACTGGTGCTGGCTTGTTCCATATTGTTTCCAGAATCTTAGTGGGGAGGGTTTGAGCTGGCTTTGGAGCAGTGCCTTCCTCCCCCCAGCCTCGGGTACTTGGGCACCAGTGGCAGCAGGATAAATGCAGTGTGAAGACAGGCAGCCTCTCCTTGCTGCTGTCTGTTTGCCTACATTATAGCAAAGAGTTTGTTTTTTTTTAAGGAACAGTACATATACATACAGAGAATGAGATGGGGGAAAGGAAGCCTGGGTTTTGTGTGCAGCATTACACAGGAGTCAGGAAAGCCTCTCGTAGCTGCAGCCTGGCATCAATCCATTCCCACTGCTCTTTGGTCTGCCAGAACCAGCATCTTCACTCCCTTCAGCACTAAGATATTCTCTTGCATCTCTGTCTTGCCATCCCTTCTCCTTTCAGCAATTAGTTCCCTCCTTCACCTTCTACGCCTGATAAAAAATCGATGCTGCTGTCTCTGGCATGAGGCATACAGCTGAGCCACAGCCACAGGGGAAGGGGCTGCCAAGTCAGAATTTCCATCCTTAGGTTTTCACTCTTGTAGTATGAATTCTTCCAGTTTGACCCTAATATGTCAACCTGAAGCCTGAGCTTGTATGTTAGCAAAGCCAGGGTGTACACAATGTGCTTCACTGCTGGTGCTACCCCAGGAAAACCTCCTGTTTCCTTCAGGCTGTTAAAGGCAGGGGAGTTACTCTGCAGTTTTGGGTTGTGTGTAGTAGGAGATGCTGCTACAACGTGTTGCTGCTGTAAGGATTTATTACACGTTAGTATCTGGCCAAATAACAGAGCAGCTGTTTGTGTAGATGACCTGAAATCTTCCTGTCAAAATCAAACCCTGCCTGGGTGGGAGATTGGACAGAATGTAAAGAATAAATATCTAAACAGTGAATAATTCCTTCTCCACCCCCTGCCCTTACAGGTTTACTGGCTCAGTGGACCCCTGTAAGAGCAGCACATGCTGGGTTTATCATGGTCAGCAGTCTCCAGGAGCAGTACTCACGTGAAAGGTGGCACCGTAGCAGTTGTGCTGAGGGGGGCAGAGGGCTCCTCACCCCCCACGCTGCTCCCCCTGCCCACCCTGATCCCATGGGATGTCTGGCTCCTGCCCTGGTGGAGGGCTTGTGCTTTGTTTTGCTTCTCAAATGAAAATGTGATTTGAGAAAAATGATTAGGGCATGAAATATTAATACATCATTGGAGGGAAAAAATATTGTTGTGTTATAGTGCTCATTGTGGTTTTTCTTTCTCTCATTTTTCAGTCATGCCAAGCTGACCTTGTGAAGGACAACGGGCACAAGTATTTCCTTTCAGTTCTGGCAGATCCCTATATGCCAGTAAGGACAAGTCATCTTTACTCAGGCTCTTCTAGCATTTGCTTAGCTTCTCTGAGCTGATCTGTGGCTGCTGTGATGCTGTTGGTGCTTACGTTGGACTGCTTCCCACCTCCATCTCCTGTGACACCCACTGCTCTGCTGCAGTGACCAGGGAGTGAAAACTCCTCCTGCCAGCTTGTGTGCTGCAAGCAGCCAAACCCAACACCAGTTGGAGTTATATCAGGGCAGGTTACTCAGTGCTGACAGGGAAGGGGGCTGGTGGCTGGGTCTCAAGTGTGACTAATAACAACAGGACTGGATGACAAGGAATTCTGGCTTGCTTTCCCTCTCCTGTGCTTTTAATGGGATACAAAATGCAGTTAGAATAATGTCATGTTTCAGAAAGCACAGGATGTGGCTGTTCTCTGACCTGTTCTCTAGCTAACAAGTAGTTGTATGTTGTTTTAAGGCTGAACACAGGACCATGACAGCTTTTATCCTGGCTGTAATTGTTAACAACTACAACACTGGGCAGGTGAGTCCCAGCATCCTTTTCCCTTCATTCTCTTCTACATCTGCTCTGTGTTGGGCCTTTACTTTGGTATAAGTGTCCTGGCTTGCATTAAGGTGCAACCCTGAGCTGAAAAACTGACACAGAAGGTTGCTTTACATTAATTTTGTGTGGATAAAAAGAAATTGGCCTGGAAGTGTGACAAAAAAAATGAGGTACCTGGCACCTGAATGTGGAGGTTAAGGACACAAGATGTTCATCTACCCCTGTAGGCAGCACACTGATGGGCTGGTAGAGAAATTGTGCCTGGTTCCTGTCAAGTGGGAACTTGATGTTTGTGATAAAAGTCTTGGGAAGGGTGTATGGAGTGAGCCATAAACCTCAGGGCTCTGACAGGTGCAAGGAATATTTCCAATGAGGAAAAAACAGTATTTATACATTACAGGAAGCATTTCTAGTGCTCAACTATTTAACTGGCTATGACAGCTTGTAGCTGACTTTCCCTTCATACTGCTTCCAAGTGGTATTTTCTAACAAAATCAGTATCTAACCACCAAATAATTATTTTCTTTCGATTTCCTGTCTATTTCAGAAATGATCATCTTTTTTGATGATGAGGTGGGAAGCTGTTGTCCAAAATAAATTGCATTGATTTGTGTTTTAGGAAGCTTGCCTTCAAGGAAACCTGATTGCTATTTGCCTGGAGCAGTTGAATGATCCACATCCTCTTCTGCGTCAGTGGGTGGCCATTTGTTTAGGACGGATTTGGCAGAACTTTGACTCAGCCAGGTGGTGTGGTGTGAGAGACAGTGCTCATGAAAAGCTCTACAGTCTCCTCTCGGATCCAATCCCAGAGGTAAAAATTCAGTTTTTTCAGTAAACGCCAGTTGAATTGTCAGAATTCTGGCAGAGGGCTACAGAAATACTTACAAAACCAGGGTCTTCAGGAGCTTCAAGATTGTGTCTGGGTCAGAGAAGGATCCGATTGCTGGTTCTTCAGGTTGGTGTGAATGATGGTCCTGCAAGAGAAGAAACCAAAGAAAAGCAGAGGGATTTTGCACAGCCCTAGGATATTGGCACCAGAGTGAGGAAACACCATGGGTTTCACTTGCTTATCAGAAGCCTGTTAAAAATGTGGTCCCAAAGCTTGCTGTGTGTTGCAAAAATCCCTGTACCCTTTTTGTCCAAGTATGGAAACTGTTCTCCTCCTGGTATGTGTGAAAATACATCCTGAAGTGTTTTACCTTTGTGACAAACTCTCCAAGAGAGAAGCAGTTCTTGAGCAGAACCTGACTGTGATTGACAGAGCATGTCAGACCCCAGTGAAATTACATCGCGTGTGGGAGAAGGGAGCCTGGAGATAAACACCTGTGCTAACGTGCAGTGATTAAAGATGAGATTCCCCTTTACATTCGGTCTGTCTGTCCTGCATCCTCCACCTCCTTTCTTCAGCCCTGTCTTTCCCCCACTTTACAAGCAGGATTTGTGGGAGGTAGGGCTGCTGGTGGCATTATGTCCCCACCACTCTGCCCAGGCAGCTGTAAGATTACCAGATCAACTGACCCCTCCCTTCTTTGTGTGATCTGGCACAGTTTACCCTGATTTAAGCTGCTGTGTTTTCTCCTTTTCTTTTTTTCCATCATTTTCTACCTTTCTGTAAGCCCTTACCTGGAGACTGTAGTTCAGCACTCTTGCTAAAGAGCTTCATATCCCAACAGTAACTCCCTGTCTACCTTATTCCTGTTAATTAATATTCTAGGTAACATCAACTGGAAAAATCACCCATGGGGAGGTCACGGAGTATTCTGGGAAATTGAACATACTCCTGCATCTGTGAATACTTAAAACTCAGTGCTTTGCTGAATCTGTTTTGGGTTTTACTCTCCATGGGCTTCCCTTTAACCCTCCCTATTTATCTGACACAGTACTCTAGGTTTCCTGAGGTGCCATTTGCGGGGGTAAAAAAAAATCCCACTGGCAAACTTCGGGCTGGGAACAGGAGGAAAATAATAATGAATGTTTGTGTCTCCCAGGTTCGCTGTGCTGCAGTCTTTGCACTGGGAACATTTGTGGGCAACTCGGCAGAACGCACGGATCACTCCACCACCATCGACCACAACGTGGCCATGATGCTGGCCCAGCTCATCAACGATGGGAGCCCCATGGTCAGAAAGGTGGGGGAAGGCTGGGAGGGCTGGTGGGGGTGAGCTCTGTGCCATGCCTCACCAGAGCCTGCGTTATTTAATAGACATTTCAATGGATTTGACTCATTTGCAAGTCTCAGTTCCATCATGAAGTCTTTTAACTTCAGTTCCTGCTGAGAAGCCATGACAACACTGGTGAGAACTGCAGCACGGAGCTGCTCAGAGCCTCAGGGCAGGCACTGGGGGCTGCTGTTTGATCTATTTGCCCTTTTGCATGCACACAGTAGAGTTCAATGACTGCAGTAAGGAGCTTGCTGGCAGGGCTAACAAGAGGGAAGTGCAGTATGTTATGGTGTCCAGGTGTTGGCAAGATTGTGGTTCAGATGAAAATATTACTGCTGCTTATCAGTGGACCTCTGATTTAGCTTCTGGATTCTGCTAAGCAAATGTCTGAAACAGGAGTAACAATCTCAGGGGGTTGTGCGTTTTTACATTCTGGTTTGTTGAGTTGTTTTTTTCAACTTAAGAGGTGAAGACAGGGCTAGAGAAGGAGAACAATTACACTGAAGCCTTTTTCAGGTGCACAAAACACTGAGAAATCTTGCTGGACTACTCCTCTACTAGTGCTCTTCTGTTGATTACTGTTATGATTGCCATAGATTACATTACAGGATCTCAGGTTTTAAATAAAACTGCAATGTGTTGCTAGAAACGTGGATTATGTGGCAGTCTTAGGGGAAGGGGAGGAGGAGGAGGAAGAGAGGTGGAGGGAACATGAGAGCTCTGTTCAGTGGAAAGATTTTGCTGCTTTTAGAAACCACAAGGAGGGATGACTGACGGTTTCAAAGTAATTCTCCAGGTTTTGGAGGATGGCAATTTCTGATGCACGATATCAACAGCACAGTAAATAGCTTCTGACATTCTGGATTGTTCTTGATGAGCATACTTAAGGGTCCTTCCTAATGTTTGTGTTTACTTCGCCGCAACATCAACACCCTGACAGTTGTCACCAGAATTGTGAGGATTAATTCTTGTCTCATTGCAGCATTTAATCAGTTTAATTCAAGAGAGAACTGCATGTCACACTATAGGCTCTGCGAGAGTCATAAATCTCTCTTTTGGAGATTAGTCCCCTGAACAGCAACCAAAGCCAGCTCTCCACCTCTCCTCTTTGCTGTTGCCAAGGGTGTAGCAAGTGGTGCCTGACTGTGGGTCTGAACTTCACCTCCCCTGCCCTCCCCACCCCACCCTGGTAATTTGGGTTCTCAAAGTCATCTTCAGTGCCTCCCTGTGAAGTGAAAGGAAAAGCATTAGTCTGGATGGCCACCCTAAAATTTCAACAAAAATGACCATATTGTTCTGTGCTTCCCTTTGGTCCATTGTTCCTGACCTACGTAACCATGAACTGCTTGTTTCTTCTGCTCTTTCCAAAGGAGCTGGTGGTGGCTTTAAGTCACCTGGTGGTTCAGTATGAGAGCAATTTCTGCACCGTCGCCTTGCAGTTCATGGAAGAGGAGAAGAATTACCCTCTCCCTTCCCCAGCAGCCACAGGTGGGTGTTTGTGTGGGCAGGAAATGTCCAGCCTGAAAGCACTTGGGAAGTTTTATTTAAGGAGTTTGCCCAACACAATGAGATTTATCAAACCCCACCAGTGCTACAAAGTTGAGTGACATGGTGGTTAGCTCTAATGTCTGCTTAGCACTAATACATATTGCACTGGAAAAATGCATCCTCCTCTGAGTCTCCATCTAAAACAGGGCTATAGCTCACCCACAAGCTCTAGAGACTGAACACCCTGTCAAATTCAGAGGGATTCCCTTCAGATCAAATGTGAAGTATATTTGTCAAGGTAGTGCACAGCCTTAACAGACTTTTTTTTTTTCCCCCTCAAGTTATATCTGAAACTTCAGTGTCACATTGACCTAATGAGAAGCCTCATCACACAGCAATGAACCACAAATATTCTCTGATACTGTAAAGCACCAGACAAGAAGCAGCAAATAACTTTATGTTCTGTGCCTATGGCCCCATCCCTTTTGCTTTGCTGCTTTATTTGAGGACTGAAAAGCCCTGGTGAAACTGTTGCTAACCTCATATTTGCTTTAGCTGTTAGATACATGGGAAATCTTGAAGAATAATGGGGCTGTTGCAACGGAAACTTGGAGAAAAGAGCATGTTCTGTCTCTGCAATGTTTAACGTTTCTGTTGTCTGAATAACTAAAACATATTGGAAAATAAGATTCTCCCTGTTTGGCCCTTTTTGCTGCAGGGAATAAACATTGCATGCAGTTTATGTCCTGCTTCTCCTTACCCAAAAGGCTCCCCAGGTATTTGTGAGGAGGATGCTCTGGAAACCTTGGCCCCACCACTGTTTCTTCAGTGAAATAAAGTAGCTGTTCTTCAGCCTTTTTGTGCACTCAGAAGTGAAAATCAGAAGTTTGGGAAGTTACAAGAATCCAGGTCATGGGCAAAATATGAGTTTAAACTGGACCTGAAATTTGATCAGGAAACCAGAATTTTCATAACTTTATAATGAGAAAATTTACCAGATTTTTAATGAGCAGAAGCAGAGTGAAGCCTGTAAAGGATGCCCACTAAATGGTGTCTGCTGTAGCAGGCTGTCCTAGCACCATATCTGGGCAATGTCCCAGCACAGGCCTGGAGAGGACAGTCATCATTCCTCTTTGGGTGGTCTGCAGACACTGGCAAGGCTCAGCTCACAAAGTCACAGCCTGAAGAGCAGAGACACATGGTCCTCCTTCCAAGGGGTACTGGCTACATTCTGTTCATATTGGTAGCATTTTTAGTTATGTATTTGCCGTGTAATACCCAAAAGGCTGTGATCACTTCAGTTACATCTCAAATTGATGAATTTTGCATCCCCAGAGGGCGGGAGTTTGACACCAGTGCGGGATGGTCCATGCACACCGAGGCTGCGCTCCGTCAGCTCCTATGGGAACATCCGAGCAGTTACCACAGCTAGGAACCTGAACAAGTCCCTGCAGAACCTCAGCCTGAATGAAGAATGTAAGAGACTTCAAAGTTCTTTCATTTCTTTTTGCCTGTCCTTTCCCCCCTTCTTCTGCAGGCTGGGAAATAACACGTGTGAGCCAATGTGAGCTGAAACTAACACTTCAGCCCAGCTCCAAGGGCTAAGGATAGAAACCCCCTCAAAATTAGTTTCAATTTTCTAATCATTAGTATTGATTTTTCTGGGTGTTTGGGGACCAAAAAGGTGCCTTTCAACTTCCTAACATACACGGATTTTTAACTGAATCTATTCTAACCCCTTAATGCTTACTCTGTGTTTAAAGTTTGAGGGGGGATGTTGTGGATTTGCCTACACCTTCACTGAGTGTTGCAGGATTTAGAAAAAGTTCTTTCCTTTTAGAAAAAGTATGTAGAAACTTCTTTTTTCAGCAGTTCTTGTTTCAGCATCTGCCCCTTTGCTTTTGGCAGCTGGAAGCTCTGTTGCATTTTCTCCTGGGAATCTCAGCACCAGCAGCAGTGCCAGCAGCACCTTGGGCAGCCCTGAGAACGAGGAGTATATCCTGTCCTTTGAGACTATTGACAAGATGAGACGAGTCAGCTCTTACTCTTCTCTGAATTCACTAATAGGTGAGTAAAAACTCTTACCCTTTCTTTGGTGTCCCCTTTCTTCACACGCCTGCAACAGCTTTTGTGGAAAGTTTGGATCTTAGCTCCTGCTAGATCTTACTCCAGCAAAATTTCTCCTAACACTGGAAGTGCTCCTCTTGTGTTTGGATGGGCAACCAGCAGAGCAGAGTTCCTTCCCTCTGATGGAGGGACTGGAAATGGGAGCTGTTGGCTTGAGATGTACACATCCCTGCCACAAGCAGCAGTCCTGTCCAGAATGGGAGCACACAAAGGTGGGGTGCCCAGGAATTTCACATTCACTGCAGCTTCCTTGGGTAGGGAATGAAAGCAAGGACTCCCTGTCCTAGGGGCAGCAGGTGAGCACACTGGCTTTGACTCCTTCCCCTGGTTGTTTTTCGTGTGGCTTGTGTTTCTGTACAGAACAGCCTCTTCACTGTATTTCTCAGACAAGGAAGCCTTACCCAGCTCATCTCCTATGCAGGTTTATGTGTACATTGTCAAAATAGGACATAAAAAAGATCTAAACCTTTGAGAGATGGTATCAGACAAAATGCAGAAGGACCTGGCTTTTGGAATGGTCTCCTGGGGTTGTAACTCCTGAGCCCCTGTCACAGTTTAAAGCCATGCATTCACTAGAAACTTGATGAATTCTTTTGCTTTTGATTGTAGGTGATGAAACTGGGTCTTCAAAAGCATGGCAGGGATGTTAGGATATTCCTCTCTCTCTTACCATCTCAAGCTAGAACTAGAGTTTGCACCAGTACAAGCTTGTGCCTGTCTGTTGGTGGCTTATGTGTGTTCTCACAAGAGCTTTACAGCATAGTTGGAAAAGAATCTAGAGATGAGTGAGGGAGACCTAGGAAAACAGAAAAGAGCAGTTCTCCAAAGCCTCCCTCATTCCTATTCCACTGGAAGAGCTCATATCCAGCTGGAAACGATTGAGCTTATAGAAGTGTTTTAAAATTCATAACACACAGAATCCCATTACCTTCAGCATTTGCTGCTGAGCGCCAGGCTCTTTTCATTCCTGCTGAAGATTCACCATCTTCCAGCCTGCTCTCTCCTGCTCCCCAAGGAAGGAGCTTTTGAGATGCTGTCAGCTCCAGCCCCCCTCAGTAGTGCTGCAGCTGCCACACAGCCAGCCCAGGCTCACATTACCCCCTTTCTTTACAATGTTTGTCTACAATGAAATAGAGCTATGCAGCAAGCAGGGGTGGGGGAACTCAGAGAGGAGTCCACTTGGGCGATGGACTTGTCTTCTCTGAAGAAATGTTTTGCTCTTCTCTGTGGCTTTTGGAAGCAGTAGTGGGGATTTGGCTCTGCAATAATGACTTTACAAAATATTTAAGACAGGCAGAGCAGAAAAAAGGATGCTTTGGGCACACTGGTAGACTCAAACCAAAACAGAAATGTAGTCTGTAATATTAAAAGTAGGAATTTTCAACAGCAGTTTAGTTCTGTGTTCTGTCCTCTGCATTCCCCGTGGTGATCCACTGATGCTCAGGACTTTCTTCCTCTCTTGCAGTTTTAGGAACATGATGCTGGAGGGATTACTCTGGGTCTGTCTATCCACTTCACTGACATGGCAGCATCATATGATGTACTTCTTCCTGTAAACTTGAGGAAAACCTCTCTGTTCCTTCTTGTGCCATTTTACAAGAGCTTCTTAGCTAACTACAGCCCAAATGCCCCCATGCAGTGCCCCTCTCCAAAAGCAACATGTACTTTAGCCTAGGTGTGCTATTTTCTGGCAGACTGTTCCTTGGCCAGACAGTCCTGTTACCAGAAGATACATCTATTTCTGGCCCAGATTTTCAAGCTGGCAAGAGGCAGGTTTTGGTTAGTCAAGAAAGACATCAGTTTGAATGGGAAGCTGAGCCCTGCTGCTTTTTCCATGCAACTAGTCATTAATCTTGGTGTCCTGGAAATTTTCTGTTTAGTTTAATTGTAAGGCAGGAAAAGAGAAGAAACTAAGATGGGGGGTTTGCATACCGTGAGGCTGATTATTCACATCTGAACTGCGTGATTAAAGTCTTTGTTCTACAGAGAGCATCGCTGGAGAGATTATATTAAAGAACGATCAAAGAAGGAGGAAAATAAATCTTAGAGCGATTAAATGCTGGGGAATAGTTCTCTTTTCCAGCAGGAGAGGCTGGGGACAGAAAACTCTGCCACGTCACAGGATCTGTCCTGAAAAGCTGCGGGAGGTGAGGAGAGCAGGAGGTGTAGGTGGACAGTGAACACAGCACACAGGAGTGAGTGTTGTGACAGGCAGAGCCTCCTTCTCTGTCACTGGACAATGGATTTAAATGCACAGACATGATGAGAACTCGTCAACCAGCAGTATCGATAAATAGTAACTTGCATAGTAGCAAAATACAGGGATCTGAGTGAGTTTTAGAAGTGGAAGCTTGACACGGGGCTGGTCGTGGTGGGCTGCTCTCGTGTTGGCTATGACAGCCCTGGGCCAGGGGAACATGCCCTGCTCTGGGGGAATGTCCTTTTTCCTAATGAGCCTCTCCTGTTTTCTGTTGAAACACAAAAAACCTGTGCTTTATCTCCGAGTCTGGAGTGTGCAGGAGCCCCTCTGCACAGCCATGCAAAGAGACCAGCTTGCAGTCAGGGCTGCACAGGAACCCTGCTTTGCTGTTCCTCTAGGGAATGGGCTGCCTGCCACACTTGTCCAAGTACAGGTCAGAGAGCAATTAGGCTTTCAGGTGTTCTCTTCATTCAGGTAGCTCTCTCAGGACATTTTGTGTCACTCGCAGGAAGAGGAGACACTTGTGGGGTCCACCTTTACAAAGCAGGTGGGATCAGCATGGATGGGAGGCAGATCCCTGAGTCCTCAGGTCCCATTCAGTCTGGAACATTCCAGCTGTCTGTCCCATGATCTGCTGGCCCCAAACTCACCCTGCACAGGAGCTGTCTCAGGCCAAGTGCTGGTGCAGCTATTGGCCAGATTTTGCTGCTGTGTTGGGTGGGGAAGGAACTGCACCTTCTTCTGGAGATGGAAGCTTACAGTAACTGCAGTCATTTTTACAGGGGATTAGAAAGAAGCCCTGTCACAGCCTGACAAAACAAAAAGAATTAGTGAAAGCATTAGCATTCTTTTTTGCATCCAGTGTGGTTCTACCCCTCGTGTACTTGGTGACCCAGCTGCAGGTCCTCTGCCAGGTCCCTTCCTCAGGGCCCCTGCTGGTGCTTGCTGTTACATTGATCTAAGAGTTATGCATATGCAAAGAAAATCAAAGTCGCCAGTAAAGGCAGGCAATTTATTCTTGACAGTCTTAGTGGAGAGGAATAATTTTGTAAACATAAATCTATACTGCAAGGTCCATTTAACTGGCTTTGAATCAGTCTGACTAATTACAGAGCTGTCTGCTTAGATTAACACCCCATCCCCCTTGCACAGCTCTTTGTTTACATCTCGTGGATATTTTCTGCATTTTAGTCCATTACATGACATCAAGCTGCTGCTCCTCCTGCCACCTCTGCTGCCTTCTATTATCCCACTGCCTGGGTGCCCAGGGTTTCACAAGGAGCTGTGTCAGACGTGTCTTTGATTGAGTCACCGCAGCGCACGGCGCTCAGAGGGGCTGGGGGGGATGGCAGAAGAAAGGAGCGGTCCTTCCAGCACCAGCTCTGAGCCCCAGATGCCTTTGTAGAAATTCCCTCTGTTCTTTTCAAAGGCTACTGAGTGAATGAGGAATCGCACTGCTGCAGTTCTGGTTTAGATTTGGGTTTTTTTCACGACACTGAGATGTATTAAAAATGTGACTGGGCTTTTTCCTCACAACTGCATCACAAGTGAGGTGGTTATCAGAGACACTGGAAAATCTGATGGGTACCCTCTCGCTCTCCCTTTCTCTCCCTCTCCTTTTACTGTCTTTCAAGGGCTTTAAAAGAGAAAAAGCCGTTCCAATTTCCCATCAGTCCTTATGTAAGTTGTAGCACAGAACTAACTGTGGGAGGTAGAGCTCTGCACAGACCTCAAATGACATTACCTGGCTGCTCCAGCAGCTGAGACTTTTCTTCCTCTCAGCTTGTAGCACTTTGTCTCTCCTGCTCTTTCTCCTTCCCCCTCCTCCTTCTCTTTCCCTGGTAATAGAGGCATCCAGGATCAACATGGCAATTTCAGAAATAAAACCTAAATGTTCAGAAGCATGGATTAGACGTAGAAGTGTTGTATCACCATCCTCTGGGATGGTGCCTCTTCCAAACAGAGACTCACTTCATTGCATATTGACAGTTTCTTTATTTAACCACAGAAAGGAGAGCTGCTGAAAAAGACCATGGCTGCTGGCTGATAAGGCCAAAGCCCAAACCTGAGCTGGGATCTGCCCCACTCATCTCCCCTGGCTTGGACAGTTTAGAATCAGCTGCAGGGGAACTCTGCACACAGACACTACTTGGAAAATCCTTCACATGTCAGCTGAGTAAGAGACCCTTTTCTTTGCTGGTCAGATGAGAGCATGGACTTAGGTTATTGCCTTTCCACTTTGCAGAATGCTTCATCACATGCTGGGGAATTTTTCTGTCAGAAGAAAGGTTCCTTTGGCTAACACAGGCAGGCATGTGAAGAGCAGCATGTGTATTCCTGAAGCTTATTACCATGTGCTCCTCCTCTCCAGACAGAGTTCAGCTCTGGAGTGTCCAAGCCTATTTTCTGTCCCTTTGAGTATCAGGTGTAGCAGGTACCCAAGGTGAGAGGCTGCTTTTTGACAAAGGAACCTTTTCTTCCTAACTCAACACTTTATATTTAGGTGCCTCCAGAAACACGAAAGGAAAAGCAGTAACAGCTTGATCTGTCATTTGCCATTGACTGTGATTCATCTGAAACCCCTTTTTGGTTCCTTTTGTTTTGTTAGTGCAACTGCTTTAATATTGTGCAAATGGCTCAACTCCCAAACAGTGTTACAGCTATTAGACACTGTAAGGGTTAGAAGACAAAATAACAAACTGAAGATTTGCCTAACAGCAGCAAAATAAAATGTTCACAGAATTTTGTGACTTGTTGCAAATGCTTATTAATTTGATTTGTACTTTGAATCTGTCAGTCCCTTCTGCTGAGATACCAAATGGCAGAAATTCTCATTAAATAACAAATTGGCCATTGAGGAATTGATACAAATGTCAATAGGAAAGATTTCCTGCTTTTCAAAGGTGCAGGTCCTAAAGCTTCATTTTTAACATCTAGATGTTCGCTAAACTTGTAGAATATATAAAACCCTGAACATTCAAGCTGAGTATTAATACTTAAAACAGCAATAAAAATAACCATAAAAATATAATCCAGTAACTGTGCTTTTATACTGTTTAGTACTTTAGCTCAGAACCTCCAAAGATATTATCTGATCTTCCATTTTGCCTTTTCAGTTTCTTTACTTGCAGTTTGACTGAGGCTTTTTTAGGTAGTCTTTAATTTATTTTGCTTTCCCCCTCTTCAGTTTACAAGCACTGACAGAGTTCACAGAGAAGACAAAATAGAGATAAAATGCTCACATAGGGTGTTTTGAGCTCTTCTCTTGATGTTTTCATAGATGTCATCCTGATGTTTGGAGTTCTAATGAATTTTCTCACATAAGATCAAAGAGTTTGAGTTGATGGATTGTCATGTGCTATGGGACTGGTTTTTGTTTTGTTTTTTTTTATTATTTTAGGTGTGAGTTTCAACAGTGTTTATACACAGATTTGGAGAGTGCTCCTTCACTTAGCTGCTGACCCCTATCCCGATGTCTCTGACTTGGCTATGAAAGTTCTCAACAGTATTGCCTACAAGGTAGGTCTTTTGGTGTTGGTGCATGTCTGTTAGGCTTTTGTATGTGAATTCTTCTTGTGCTTAGGCAAAGTGTAGGTAGACTGAACTGAACAGATCCATCAGAGGGCTCTGGTAAGTGGTCCTAGTTCAGTCTGGATCTATTGCAGAAGGAACTTTTAATGTTTCAAGATGGTAAACACTCATATGGACTCTTGATCACGTAAATTAAATAAATGGGGGAGGGCCTGGGATTGTGTTAGGGTATAAATTCAGTACAGACCTTAGACAATAGGTCTTGTTTTGAAGTCGTCTTATCTACATCGGTCCCTGGGAGAAACCTTCAATATCCTTCATTAAATTATCCGTTTGCAAACTGATTTAGATTATGCAAGTGGGACTGGCCTGCAGACTGAAGCCACAACGGCTCTCCAACCCAGGTGAACTAGTACATGTGAGTCAGCATGCAGACACCCCACTACTCACCTCTTCAACCCAGGCCTAACCTGCCTAAACCACCATCCTCATCACATCTCATCCTCCAAGGGTGACAAGATGTCCCTGGAGGCTGCCACCACTGTTGATTTGGAATCTCCAGCCTGGGGAGCTGTAGAAGCACCCTCACCTTCCACCTGGAACCAAGCACCAGGCCACCCCAGAACATCTTCTCACCAACTGCCTCCTCTCTTCTTCACCCCAGTGGGGGGTGTGGGGAAGCTCTCAGAACAACCCTTCCCACCTGCTTTCTAGTTGCTCTAGCATCCAGCCCATGAGCCATTGCAATGCCAGGTGACCTCTCTTATTGACCAGGACTGTGAATAATCCTGGATCTGCAGCCTCAGGCTTCTCAGCTAAAGTTGCAGTAAGAGATGCCAGCATTGTGCACTGCCATCCCAATGCCTGAGAGATCCCTTGCTTTGAAATCTGATTTTCTATTGAGAAAACAGTTTCTTATTTCAACTCTTCTATTTGCGTAAAGTAGCCATGCCAGTGAGTGAGTCTGGGATTTGGGCTAGAGAATTATTTTGGCAGTGTGGGCACTAAGGTCAGCCCTTCCCTGATGATTCAAGTGTCAAACAAATCACTGCCAGGCTGGAGGGGCCAAACTGAGGTGAACAAGCAAAGGAAAAGGTGAAAAATTGCCCGCTCTCTGCTATAGATGCATGAAACTATTTCAGTTTTTTATTTTTGGAAGGCTCTTTGCAAAACAGAACGTTATGGGATTAATCTAGTATGGGATTAAAAGGGATATAAGGAGGAACTGGGTCTGCTTTTCCAGCCTTAAATATTTTCCCACGACTTACTCCCTTGCTGGTGGCAGAAATGCAGCAGTACCAACCCAGCTGCTGCTGTGCCCTGCAGGTGGCTTCTCTAGCTCTGCTCTGGGGCTGCTTAGCCAGGTCATTATCTTGTGATATCTGTAGTGAATATTATCACCAGTGTGGTACCTTCAGTGTTGATTCTGACAAGTTTGGACCTCAATGTCTTGGTACTGAATGGAGTCCAAAAACTGAAGTGGATGGTTATCATGCATCTCCCTCTGCTGCTCAGGCAGCTGCTCAGTCCCTAGCTTTCTAAGGCAATGGCTTTTCAAATGGTTTTGCAAAATAATAAAAGAAGCATTCCCATTTACAAATATTATTTTCTTGGGAATGCTTCAGTGAACAAAACTTACTTGCTCTTCTTTGCCTTATCCATAAGATCCATAAGAAATGTATTTAAATATGCAACTTGTCCAGCAGTTCAGGCAGCTGCCTCTGTAGTGAGTTAACTGCTGTGCATTTCTGACACTCTGAGCTTTGCTTTTGCCAGTGCCACCTGGCTTAGGTAGCTCCTAAAAGGGCTTTATTAAAAAAAAAATATATATCCCATTAACAGCCCGTCAAAATGGAATTTAAGGCTTCAGGTTCTGGGTTATGATCTGGACTTTATTAATTTAATTATGGACAAAGCTCCCACTGAGAGCCCTGCTGCCAGGGTTTCCAGCCTTAGCTCCGTGTCTGCCATGTGAGCTCTGATTACCAAATTTGTTTGATATGTGATACAAATCAGGAACAATTACATTTTTGTTAGCTGTATCCTGAGAGGTTTCCATGGGGGAGTGGGCTCCTTGCTCCTCCTGAGTATGTGCAAACAACACGTTGCCCCCTTTGGTGTTTGAATTTGACAATGAATAAAAACAAAAGTTGATTTTCTTGCTTAGAGAAAAATACTCCTTCAGGTAAAGTAAAGCACTTGAATATGCTGGGATTTAAATCCTTCTGTGTTAATTAATACAAACTTCAGGGAGCAAGAGGCTTCATTCTGGAACTTGGTCAGCTGAAGCTTTCTAATATTGACACAACTGAACTAAACGTGGTGATTTGTACATCTCCTGGTTCTGTTGGGCTTCTGAGCTGAAAGACCTGAACAAATGAGCCCTGGGCTTACACTTTTGGGTGGGAACCCCTCACTGCATCTTTGGGTTTGGTGAACTGAATACTTAACCTCAAAATATTCCCAAGCTCCGTGCTTTAAGCCTTCATGATTTTTAAACGTATTTTGTGCCAGGCAGATGTCAGTCATGTAACAGGGTTGCCCTGATGGGTGATCAGACAAGAGCAGTGCTGCTGGGGGGCATTACAGAGTCATTACTAGTACACTTCTTAATCCTCTGCAGGAAAACACAGGACCAGTCCTGTGACTTTTATGACTGTGCAAGAGTCCGCTTGGAGAGTCTGCATTTGTAAAATACTTATTTGCAAGGCACTGTGTGAATTTTTGTTTTCAAGTGAGATGGTTCCTATTCTGGTTTTCTAATGGAGCCATGAATCTAGATCTTTGTCTGCCCGAGAGCTCCAGTGGACTTTAAATAGGGTGATGTCTTTCTGAGCAGCCGGTGAGTGGGCTGCAGAGCCGAGCAGGCTTCCTGGGTGGAAATATGTTGGTTTATTTCATGGGCTGACTCCACACCCTTGGTTCCTGCAGATTGCTGCTGCGTTGTGGTTTATATTTCTTATGCAGATCGGAGTGGTACAACTCTCATTCCTAGCCTGATCTTTTAAAAAATCCCAAACACACTTTTTGCCTGTACCAAAACAAACAAAAAGGACCCAGTAAGCAAGGCTGGCCTTTTAAGGCTTTGAAATCACAATTAATTAAGGGAAGTTCACTTCCTCCCAGATTGATTCATCCAGCTGCTTTAAATGGGAGGCTGGAGGCTGAGTTATCCCAGGAGTTATTCCTCCTCCACGACATTAGGCCTTGGTTCAGGCTTGCTTTTTTTTTTTTTCCAACCTGGAGTTGAAAATTTGCAATTTGCAAAATTATGAATTACATTCTCTCCTCTTGAAAAGCGGTGATTTGACTGGCAGAGGACAAATCCCCAGGAAACGGGGAGCTGCTGCCTCCAGCTAAACACTGTTGTGTCCCTGAACTGCAGCCCATGCTCCACTCACTACCTTCAGAAAAGAAATTGCATTTTTATTTTACCCAGGCCCAGGAAGGCTGTCTGCCATGCTCAGCTTTCTGTCTATCCCTTCAGCAAATTATCACTAGCTGACCTTGTCCCTCTGCTGTGAAATGAGGTGACCTGACCCATTTCAGGTGGCAGACACCTGACTTCAAGAATCTTAAAACTGAGCCTTCTGTGACTAATTAAAACCAGTATTGAATAATAAAATGTCACTCGTGGCTAAATTGTTTCTTCCTTCATTCCATCCTCATGGCTGATCAGCTGCCCTAGCCCCCTGAAGTAACATCTGCTCTCCAGAGGCCCGATGGCATTCCTGGGTGATGGGGAGATGGAGAGGTTGCTGGCAGGGAAGCCCTGGGCTCTCTGCCTGCCCGGGGCAGTTGTCTGGAGGTGGTGTAGGCTGCAGTGTGGGAAAGGGCTGATCTGGTAGTTGAAGCCATTTCCCTGTAAGTAGCAGAAGAGTACTTTCTGGTAAGTGCTTTCTGGCTACAACAGTAGTAAAATCATCGTGTGTGTTGGGACCTGGTCTGGGGCTTTTTTCCATATACATTTTTAAACACAGGCTGATAGCAGCATAACTTCCGTGAACCCCGGGTGTGCAATTGCATTAGATAACAAACAACTGTGGCTGCTGGTGTGCAGTCCTGGCTGTTCAGGACTCCCCTGTCTTTTTTCTCTAGGCAACAGTAAATGCTCGTCCCCAGCGCATCCTCGACACCTCCTCGCTGACCCAGTCTGCCCCTGCCAGCCCCACCAACAAGGGCATGCACATCCACCAAGTGGGGTAAGCTCCAGCACTTCCACCCCAGTGGGTTTAGGTGCTCTGCCTGCCACCACGCTCGAGGGGTTGGCTTCTTTTGCTTTGTTCTCTTTTTGTGGAGGAAGCACAGCAGTGAAATGCAAATCTTACAAAAGAGAAAGAAGGAAAAAGTGGGTGTAGTTCCCAAGCGAGAGTGAAGGCAGTGGAACAGGGGATGTAGCTGGTGTTGTCCCCTGCCTTTCGTGTTTGGTGGGCAGTGCTGTGCTCCTCCTGTGAGAAGGAGTCTTGAACTGCCTTCAGCTCAGAAAAAAAACAGGTGGATTGTCAAAGGTGGAGAACACGTCAGGATCACAGCTCACTGAGACACGCCAGGTGTCAGGACACACCTATCAGTGGCTCAGACAGGCAGGGTAAGTCTCATGTCCAATGCCATCTAAATCCTTTCCCTCTTTTTTTAATCTTTAGTGGGTCACCTCCAACCACGAGTACAAGCAGCTCCAGCCTGACAAATGATGTGACAAAACAACCAGTCAGTCGGGACATCACATCTGTAAGACCTGCTAATGTTGGCAACGTGGGGGTTCAGTACACCCCCCACTCCCACCAGTTCCCCAGGACAAGAAAAATGTTTGACAAAGGGCCAGAACAGGTAAAGAGATTTTCCTTTCAGATCTCCACTCCCCTGGGTTTTGTTACACTTTCTGCTCTTTGTATTTTATTTCTATACATCTCTTGTTCTCTTCTCCCTGCTGTTAACTCCAGATTGGCTTCTTCCAGCCAATAACATAAAAATTATTAGGTTTTTTTCTTCAGGATAAATTTTCTTTCATAGCTTTTGCTAGGGCATTGTTCACTTCTGCTGCAACTAAGAAATCTTTAATTAGAGCTGATTGTTTATTCTTTCATAAACATTTGTCTGCCTGAGTGATAATTCTGAGTCAGATCTGTGACCCTCAGAAGCTTTCTTTCTCATAAACTCAGTAAAGCAGGGACTGAGGAGAAAAGATTCTTCTCAAGATACTAATAGGTACTTTTGCACTGGAATATTCCCCTTCTTTCCAACAGCCTTACCCCCCTCCTAGGCTCTTGGCAGCCCATTTTCACTGTGAACAAGGGAGGATGGGAACCCAGGCTGTTACTGGGAAAACCAAAGCTTGTTACAGGTCACCCTGCTGGAAAAGAGCTCATCAGTCAAGAGCTGGTGGGACCTGTGGGAGGACAAGCAGTGACTCCTCCTTGCAAGCTAGCAAGGATTTTGCATACATTTTAGCTTTCTAAAGACAGTCATTGAGTACTGGGCATTTTTCCATTTACAGAAGGATGAAGGATTGATGTGGTGCCAAGTAGAGCAATCAGACAGATTTTGGTATGTGCAAAGGATTCTGAATGTCACCTTCAGATGAGTCATGTCAGATGAGTAGGGTTGAGTGCAGGCACACTCAGGTGTGCTTGTGGCCATCACCTGGAATAGAGACTGAATTTACCAGTGGACAGTGTTCTTCAGGATTCAGCCAATCTGGCAATAGTTTGTGTCTGCTTCTGCCTCTCACATAAATTGGCATGTCTGCCTTCCTTTTGATAAGTGATCTTACAGAAGCTTCCAGAGGTGGAGAGACAATTCCTCTGTGTGATTACAAAACAAATTGTGTTGAAGCATTAGCAGGAAAACCTTTACTACTCCGGTGGGATGGCTGCACTGGCCTGGATTGTGTTTCTGAAAAAAAGGATAAAACCTCGTTGAATGGAGTTGTCTTTGTTTTCTTTTTAAATGCCTTATGCTTTATAACAGATATTCAATCCATGTCTATCCTTGATGTGAGGCTGTGTCCCACTGTGCTTTGTCTTGATGCACCTTCACTGCTCCCCTGTTTTTCATGCCAGATGCTTGGGAGAACAGGAGAAAACTCATCATGTTGATGATACATTGACCTTCCAGTCCTGATTTGTACAGCATTATTTAATTAGGTCTTGTGCCAATGAGAAAATTTACACATTTAAGAATAGTTAATGCAATGCTTTACACCTCGATGTAACAATTTCATATCCTTGGCAATGTGTTTGAGTGTTTTCCTGCCCTGTGATGTGCTGAAGGCAGCCTGGGTTGCCCAGGGGGATGGGAGGGCTGTGGTTAACCCCTGCTCTCTCTCTGGACAGACTGCTGATGATGCCGATGATGCTGTTGGACACAAAAGTTTCATTTCAGCCACGGTGCAGACGGGGTTTTGTGACTGGAGTGCCAAGTATTTTGCTCAGCCAGTCATGAAGGTAATTCCTTGTTATCTCTGCCCATGCTTTCTGTATCCCAGCACTTCAGCTCTTGAAAAGTTCTGTTGTCCTGAGCACAGGCGAGTGGCTTTCCCAGCTCTTTTTCCCTTCCTTTCCCTCCAGTGTGGGCAGGGACAGGAATGGGCTGCCTGGCATCCTGTTGCTCCAGGGAGCTGTGGGACGACTGTGCTTGGAAAGTAACAGGCACCTGCTATAGGTGCCTCTAACTTAAATAAAGGAGCAAGAGAAAGTGACTGGGCAGTGGCATGACTGCTGGGGGAACCTTTGGAAGCATCATTGTGGTTTTTTTAATGTTTTTTTTTAAAAGGGGAGTCCTATTTTGGAAAAAAATGAGGGTAGTAATGACAAATCTCCTCTGAGATCTCAACGAGTGTGTGCTGGTAACCAAGCTGGTGTTATGTAAAATGAGAGACAGGCTGAAGCCTTGTGCTAGGAAAAAACAAATTAGAGCTCTTAAGAGGTGGGCAAAGATTGTCAGTGACTGGAAGCAGAAACCATTAATTTCCCAGAATCTTTTAGCCAAAGATCAGGTTTCAATTTTAAGTATGAAATAAACCGAGCAGTAAATCTCACTTTATTGTAAGCAAAGAGGATAAGGCAAAGCTCCAGGTGCCCTGGGAGTCGAGCAACACAAACTGTAACAGAACTTGGAGCTTAAATTCTTGGAGGTATTGCAATTTTTGTGAATAATAATGCACAGCCTGTGATAATGCCATTACCTGAGCAACTCAGCAGCTGACATTTGTATCCAACTGCTGACATTTTAATCTCAATAATGAAGAAATTGTACACTTTATGGGGCAACTCTCATCCCAAGGCTGCCACTGCAATCCGTCACCCCTCCTTCCAGTCTCTAGATATGGTAAATTGTTTGCTGAGGTGAGGTAATTGCCCCCAACTTTAAGGATCTCAGAAAACCAGTTACCTGGCAGCCAGCTTCTGTGTAGCTTTGATTCCTTTAGAGAATCACCAGGAGGAAAGAGTGGATGGGAAAGTGATTGCCTGACACTTCCTCAGCTGCTGGTGAAATTAACTGTCTCCTGGTATTGGTAGCAGAAGAATGCATTAGGACGTGTGTGGCCTGTGGGGTTTGGTCAGGCTTTGGATCAGGGTTTTCTCTTACCAAGGAGTTGCAGTGCCTTGATTCAAATCTAGAAGAGAGAACAGGGGGAGGATGTAGTTCCATCTCTTAGCTCGTATTAAAAACATTTGTCTGCTTTCTAAGGGAAGCTTTTCCCAGGGATGAGGGGTGTCTTTATTAATAAAATAAATCATGGTAGGCAGCCAATCAAGGGCAGGAGCTGTGTGTGGATGGGGTTAGTACTCCATGTGCATTGACAGCCTGCACTGGGCTCTGCTCAGCTGCTGCTGCAGCAGAAGGAGCAGCCAGCAGCAGAGCCCTGGATCTTGTAATAGCTGCCCAAGTGTTTTCCTTTGGAAACACCCACTGCCCAGGGCGGGGTTCTGAGCACCTCCTGTCCTCAACAGCAATGTTTTAGGTAAAGTTTGAGCAAGATGAAATAGTGTGTTCTAAATAAAACAAGGAATTGATTTTCCCATTACTTCTGTAAATCAGCTTTATACGGGCAAGTAGAGGGTTGGAGAAGAGGTTGTGTGTGATGCTGCACTACCAGGGAATTCTCTGCAATTCTGTCATTAGAGTGGGTGGAGTGTTTGCAAGGGATGGGGAGAAGTCCTTCTCAAGAACTTTCTCTGGTGTTTCTGTATAGCTGCTGGTGTAACCAGGCAGGACAGGCCACCCAGTGACTCGGGGTTGGTTTCCATAGGATGCTCCTTTCCTGGAATCACTGTTCCTGCAGTGACAAGGAACAAAAAGCCCTGGCTGGTGACTGCTGCCTTTTGGGAGCTTCAGCCTCATGAAAAAGGCAAAGGGTAAAAATCTACTGAGTACTGATGGAGAAAAATGACGTTGATATTTAATTCCAAGGCTTCGTTTGGAGATGCTGCCTACCATCATAAACAGGGAAAGACAAGACAACTGTTCCTGTAATGAATAAACATAAAATGACTGTGAGTGCTTATTAGTCATATTTAATTTATGAATTTAGTTTTGCTTCATAGATCTTGCTCTGAGAATGCTTTCACTGGAAAGATCGAGGGATTAATTTCCAGTGTAAATCACTGACTCGGTTTCAAGCCATCACACCAAATTTGATTTATTGATTATCTAATCAAACAAATGGAGAAAGAAAATACTGCATTGTGAATTCTCAGTGTGCCAGGAAAAACAGATACCTACCCCAGCTCTGATCTCTACAGAAGTCTTTCCTCTTCCTGAAAACTCGTGTGGGAAAAGGCTGTTCTGCAAACCACAGGCAGTCTTGGCCAGAGTGGCACAGGAAAGCCTGGCTGCCAGCTGTCAGGAAGCCCTGAGTCAAGGAGCCAGCATCTGTTATTTCCAGGACTGGCAGAACATGCAGGCAGGAGCTGGTAAGGATCCTGGAAGGTGAGAATTACATAAGGAATCCTTCCCGATAAATCCCTGCCTTCATTTCTGTGCCGTGTCTTGGCTGCTGCTCAAAGTCCTGGTGGAGCAGTGAGCCTGAACCTTCCCCATGGCTGCTGCAGAGACAGCAACCAGAGAGGAACTGACTGACTTCTGGAACCATCTGCTGAATCTTCCCTGCTCCCCTCGGATGCAGACTTCCATGTCAAGAGGGAGATGGAGCGTGAAAGAAGAAAAACTTCGCTGGTTTTCAGATGACACTGAAAATTGTGGGGAGGTGTTGGCATCATAATTGGTTTCTGCTGGAGTGGAAGCTCTGGGAGGCCAGGAATGGGTGGCATGTCAGCACCCTCCTCGAGCAGCACTGCTCACAGCTTCCATGTCCCTCAGGGAGCTCTGCTGGGAGAACTGAGAACAGCCAAAACTGAGCTGCTCCTCTAAAACTTTCTGACGCTTGAATGGAAGAGAGACAAAGTTGTGAATGATGAGCCTAAATAGTTCCTTTGAATGTAAATTTCTGGTTTTCCAGCCAGCAACAGCTGAGCTAGAGGTCAGGGCTCTCTGCTACACACCATCCTTGTGTGCTCTTCTGTTTGTTTGTCACCAGCAGATCCCTCATGATGTGTTCTGGGGGGTTCATATTTTCAGAGATGAGTGCTCCCTCCTGCCAGAAGCATCCACAGGGCTCTGTCCTGCAGGCAGATGGGCACAGGAAGAAAGATTTGCATTTCTCCTGAATGCTCTGACTCTTTCTGCTTAGTTGATCAAACCCTTACCTGTTCAGCAAAAAGACACTAGTTACTTTTGTCACGCTTAACTGAACTTGTATAAAGCATCTCTGCTAGGTTAGCTAACTGCAACAGTTTTTAAAGATGAGTTCAACAGAGTTTCTTTCATTAAAGGTATTGTACCTTTACTCTCTGATAACACTTTGGAAGGACCCACAGGGATTTTTCTGCATTATTCTTGCTGTCTTTCTTCTCTCAGAGCTCCATGACCCTTGTACAGTATTGCAGACTCGTGCCAAGTTTCTTTCTGTGCAGGCTCAGACCCTGACACTTTCTCTTTTTAACTTGCTTATCCACCAAATTCCAAGCAGCATCCAACAGCTTACTGGTAACTGTGGGACTGGCAAGACCCAGAGTCTGGATTAAAAGTGGAGACACCTTGAGGGAGTATCTAGTGCTCAGTGAGTATATTTTGGGCATTTTCAGCTGTGATCCCAGCTGGGCCTGGGGAAGCCATTGGACACACACAGCTCCTGGTGGAAGTGTCTTTGCAGGAACCTCCCTGATGAGTTCCAGGGTGCTGACATCCCCTGTCTGCAGAGCCTTTGGCACAGACAGTATGGTTGGTTGTGTCAGCTGTACCAAAGCCAAGACTTTACATGTGCCCTTAGTGCTCTCCCACTGCAAGGGGCTGGATTGCACCGTGACCTGACATGTGGATGTGACCATGCTCCAGAGACTGCAGGAAGAACAGGAGGGAGGAATCTGTATTGCTGGTAGCAGATGATAAAAGCAGCTGCCTGTGCTCTGCCGCTGTGGAGGGGTTAAGTTATTTTTCTTCAAACCTGAAAAGCCCAGCACCTCCTTTAATCTGATATTCTTTATCTGCTGGAATGCAGAGTGCTTTGCTCAGGCACCAGCTGCCTGCTGCTTAGTCCTGAGCTGTGCAAGCTGCTGGGTGCCTGCAGGAAAGCTTCCCATCCTGCTCCTTCCCTTCTCTTCCCCCAGCCTGTCAGGTCTGCCTCTAATTTATTCCTGAAGAGGCTGGATTTTCATTAAGGTGTAATATCTCAGCTCTTGAATCTCCTTTGATGTACTTTATCTTAGGTTTGTTTATTACTTTACATTATCAGTCATTTTTCACTGCTTTTCTAATAGCTGTTGTACTCTTGAAAAATGGAAAGAGTGGTGCTTTTTTTTTGCCAGGAGGAAAGGTGAGGGTGGGTTTCTTATTTTTTGTTTAATTTAAAGAAGCAGAAATTCAGCTCAGTAGTAGTAGTTCCCAAGGTGTAGTGCATTTTGAAGTCAATGTATGTAATGGTAATGGGCAATTTAAGTACTTCCAGGAAAATAAGTGTGTGTTTGAGGGCAATGGGGAAGGAGCAAAAGGTCTTTGTCTTTTACGTCCCTTTTCTCCAAGAGTTTCTCCTGTTGGAACAGCCAACATTTCCTTCACTGAAAGAAGCTAAATTTGAGTCCTTTAGCTCAGGTCCTTCATTTCTTCAAGGCTGGTTCCAGAGCAGTGGTGTCACTAACCTTGGATAACTTAACGTTGACGTTAAATAGAAGAGCCATGATGCATAACTGGATGCATAACTCCTGCATCTCCTGGGGATGAGATCATAGGAGACCATTCCCTTTGATCCTGTGCTTTGATGCAGGGCAGGAACACCTGAGCTCTGCCAGTTGCTCAGAGCAGCACCTCGACTTCTCAGGAGCTGCCGGGAGTCTGGGTGCAGAGTCCAGAGCTGTTCCCCTGCCCATAGCACATGTTCTGCAGGAAAGCTGTGTCCCTGACCCAGGGCCTACAGAGTGTGAATAAATACATTAAAATAGATCAGTGTGCTGCTCCAGGCCACACTTCGGATTTGGGTGGAAGTTTCTGTGTAATGAATCCAGGGTGACCCAGGGACAGCATTTTCTCATATCCAGCTCTGGTGTGGGAAACTGAAACAAGGGCCTTTACCTGTAAAGGGGATGCTGGTAACTTGAGTATCTTGGGGATTTGAAAATACAGTAATGCCTTTTTTGGCCTGCAGTCATCTATTAGCAATGAAAGAAAGATCTTAATGTATTCCGAGCTTTCTGTCTGTATCAAAGCTGTGTTCTCTAATCTCAGAATTGCTGTGTGATGCTTTTCAGCTGAAAAGTGTTAAGCAGAGTAATCTGTATTGCACCAACTTCTGGCATGCATTGTTTAGGGAGGAGAGGGGTTTTGTTGTTTGGGGAACAGTATAAGGAGATCCCTCACCAGCCCATCTGAGGTGGCACAGCAGTGGGTGATCTGGAAATGTGTGGCTCCTCAGAGACCCCATGACATTCACTTTGGAGAAATGACTAAGACAAAATGAAATACAGGACCACAAAAGGAAAGGGGAAGAGATTACAGCTGGTGGGGAAGATTCAGGTCAGAAAGGTGCTCAAGTATTTAATAACATAAGGCCCCATGAGCTCCTCTATTTACTGTATTTACTGCCTGGAGACCCTGAAGAATTAGGGTCTTAGCCTGACTTATGCAACACATGCCTGTCAGGCTAAGATGTGTTGCAAAGGTAGTTCATGAAGTTTTGATGGTCACTGTTGTTTTCTGTTGTGATTATACTAAAATCATGAAAGATCCCAGAAGAGCATGACCTGGAGAGCCAGATTCGCAAGGAGAGAGAGTGGCGGTTTCTGCGCAACGCTCGGGTCAGGAAGCAAGCCCAGAAGATCATCCAGAAGGGTGAGTGGTTCCTCTCTTGTCCCCACTGCAGACAGCTTTCCCAAGCTCCAAGCACTGTACTCAGTCAAGATCCTGAGCTGTAAAACCCCAGTTAATGCCCTTGGGTTGGGAAGGTGCCTGTGGTTTCCCCCGTGCTGGTGAGGTGATGCTGCTGGGGCTGTTTTGGTGATGGTTGCTCACCTTTCCGTGCTCAGCTGCTGATTTTCTTCCTCAGACCACTGCTAGTTCACTGGAGTGACCACTTAAAACGTCCGATGTCTGCCTTCCTCTTCAAAAATGTACCCACAGAGCTGTGTTAGAGAATGGGGAGGTGGGTGGCGTGCAGGTGCTGAGCTGTAGCATGTCCCTGGGCTGTCTCACCTGCAGCAGCCCAAGAGTGATGACTCCTTTGAAGGAGGAGAGGGCTTTCCATGAGAGCAGGCTTCCCCCTGATGGGAACCAAGGGAACATCTGATTCACAGCACACGTGTTGGCTCTCCAGCCCCCTGGGCTGGTGGGCAGCAGCTCCTCAGCCAGGTACCCAACCATGAGAGCCAGAGCAGTCAGCATGAAATCGATAATCCACAGGCCCTAGCAGAGGTTATTGATTTACCATTTGGGCTTTTCCTTCCTATCCTGTGAAGCTGGGATGGATGCTGCAGGTTCTGGTTTTAAGGGACAGAAAGCAGGCTCTTGGAGGCTGGGGCTCAGAGCTGCAGCCAGGCTGAGGAGGCTCAGGCTGTTGGATGTGTGTCCAACACCATTGACATCTCAGCCACGTCTGTCTCATTCACTGTCCTGCTGAGCTCTGGAAATGTTTGCTTACTCCTTATATCCCATTATATTTGCAATACTTGCGTGTCTGGCTTTATACGTGCTCACACATCTCCCTCTCATATATCTCAGGTTCCTGTGTCACTAGTGTGTGCTCCCCAGAACACTGATACTGCTTTTGTTTCTGACTTTCTGTACCTCTGCAAAGGCTGGAACTCCTTTACCACAGAAATTATTCAAATAGAGTGGAACGCAATGCAGGATCCTCAGGAATTTGCATGTTCAAATTATTCCTGCTTGTTTCTGGAGCAGGGGAGGCTGGGAGATGGCATTGCTGGGAGCTCTTCTCCTGGCAGTGTTCCCACGGGGGCTGTCCCTCTCCTGGGATGCTCACCCAGGCACGCCAAGATGGAAATAATAATTTGCTGAAGGAAGAACTGCCCAAGGCTCAGCCTCCTGCTGTACCTCCTCGTCTGGGGGTTTGCTGGGCTGGAGTCAGTACAATGGGCAACTTAATATCATGAAACTGCCGAATATCATAAACCAGAGTAACACAGAAATGAAAGTGGAGCCCAGGAGGTGGCTTGGGAGACCTTTTTGAATACAAAGAAGGGGATTTTTCCTGCTCGCCTGAGGAAGTTAAACCTTCCTCTAGACAGCATTCATATTTTGTTGCTTGACCTGAGCGACTGAAATGCCAGTATTCATTTAAAAAAAAGATGAAACTGTGTGAAATACTAAAAAGAATTAAAATAGGCTTACAATCTTCTAATGAAAATTAGGTTGAATGGATGCATTCTAAAATAAACTGAGTAAATGTCTCCTGTGGGCTTACAGTTTTGATGAATGTGTCGTGTGCCAAAAAATGGCAGTGTCAGGGGTACCAAAACTGTTTGTGAATAGCAAACTGAGCTGAAGAAAAGATGGGAAAGGTCTTTAACTGTTGTTTTAGTGTCTCCCTGGAAAATATATATTTCATTTGCAAATTAATCTAAAATTGAAAAGAACTTAAATGGAAGGTTAAATAAATAAATGACAAGCTAAAATGAAATACTGAGTTTCAGGTTGAAAAAACCATTATTTAAAAAAAAAAATACTGATTTTTTTTGTCAACACAAGCTAATATTTCTCTGGGCTTGGTTGTACTTGCTTGTGGTGTTCTCTGCAGTTCCCAAAGTAAAGGACTCCTTGATTCATCACCACAGTTTTTAATTTATAGCTTAAGATCTGGGACAACCAGCACAGGGGAATTGTGCTGCATAACTGGGGTCTGAGAAGGTTCTTGAAGGAGGGAAGTGTCGCGGGGGTCTGTTAGTGAGGACTGGGGCAGAGCGTGGTGGTGGTGGTCCTGGGAAGCTGGTGGGATCTGAGCCTCATCCCTCAGGTGTGCTGCTGCCAGGCACTGAGCTGTGGCTGCCTCCTGTCCCCGCAGGCATTTCCCGGCTGGATGATCAGATCTTCCTCAACAGGAACCCGGGGGTCCCCTCTGTGGTCAAGTTCCATCCCTTCACGCCCTGCATCGCCGTGGCTGACAAGGACAGCATCTGGTAGGAGCTCCTGTGGGTCTCCAGGGCTTGCCCTGCCCTTGGGTGGGCTGGGAGCAGTGTGGCACTGCCTGGAGATGGGCTGCTCGGGGTGGCACTGCCATGTCTTGTCCCCACTCCCCTCCCCAGCCATCCCTGCCTCCTGCAGGGCAGAGGGATGGGACAGAGCAGAGTCCTCCCTGAGTTCAGAGCTGTAGCTGTAAGCATTGTGCCAGGTCTTTTTCTGTGGGAGCTGCAGAGGAATCCTGACACTTGTGGTAGTTACTTCCAGTTGGGCTTTTATGTTTCTTTTACAGCATTTTGTTTTCTTTTCAGTGTGCACAAATTTTAGCTCTGCTGTAGTAGCTTGTAAAGAGAACAATGAACTGATGTTGAGGTTTTTTTCCTCCCCCAGTTTCTGGGACTGGGAGAAAGGGGAAAAGTTGGACTACTTCCACAACGGGAACCCTCGATACACCAGGATCACAGCAATGGAGTACCTGAATGGCCAGGACTGCTCCTTGCTGCTGACTGCCACAGGTAAATAACATTTTCCCACATATGAGGGCAGCACTGGGGGGACCTTTGTGGAATTCAGGTCCATGGGTGCTGTTCTGGGCCTCTTGCTCTCCCCTGTGTGGGTTTGGCCCAGCCAGACCTTTCCCTCCCCTGTGCTGCTCTTAGCTGAGGAAGTCATCTCCAGCATCAGCCCTCAAAGTTGTTTCTGGCAGTGCTGAAATCTCTTAACTCTTCAGTAAGTGCTGCAAAGGTTTTCAAATGACTAACAGACAAACACTCGCTGAAATTATTCCCAGTCCCAGCTTTGCTACATCACTCTGAGCCTTTACCTGTGAGTGCAGGTTCACAGGAACCTCCTCCTAAACAATTGTGATCTTAGTTGGTTACAAGCAGCCCTCCAGACCTGAAAAGGGAATTGTGCTGCAAACAAAGTAGAAGAAATCAAATGCTGTTACTTGTGCTGTTTTTAAGTCTAGAGGAGGCAGGGCTTAGTTTGAGCACTAAACTTCTCAAATAGTTCTGAGTTTCGCTCTGGTCTGTGGATCTCAGCCAGGGAAACCGTTCTCTAGAGTGCTCTGTTGCATCATGTGAGGGAGCATGAAGAGCTCTTCCCCGTTCACTGGTCTGTGAAGCTGTGAGTAAGATCTGCTGCTCTCCCAAGGAACCATTCTAAACCTGTCAGTCTAAGTGTTTTCAATAGCTTTTCAAACTTTGTGCTGAAATTACAGGCTGGGTGTAATTAAGAGAGGCAGAAGAGGAGATGAGAGGGCCTTCAGGACGTTTTCCTTTCAGTTTATTGATTCTTAGCACAAAAGTTTCACAGATAGGGAACAAATTGAAAAAATACATGATGTTCTTGAAAGATTTGCTGCTGATGGGCTGGGCTTTGATTAAACTTCTGTGAGGTTGTATTTCGTATTAGTAGGGTACTTTTGTGGCTCTCAGCACTGATAGTAAGGAGGACACAGACAAATCCTAGAGAAAATGACTGGGTCAAAGAAATGGAGTGACATCTCATGTCAGGTGTTATTCGAGGGGAGGAGAAAAGCTCTTCCAGAACATTTCCCAGTAGAACAATGGTTTGTCTTCCATGGATGTAAGATTAGAGAGAAAAACAAATCTAAAGGATTGAGTTCAAGTGACACTCTCAGCTTTGGAGTTTCTGCAACTACAGTTCTGCTTCTGTTCTTCCTTTGCTGTGCACGAGTAATTCTGAGCGTTGCACCAGCAGTGACCCTGCACTGTGTTCTCATTTTCTGTGCTCCCCAAGATGATGGTGCCATCAGAGTCTGGAAGAACTTTGCAGACCTGGAGAAGAACCCAGAGATGGTGACTGCCTGGCAGGGGCTGTCAGACATGCTGCCAACTACTCGAGGTGGGTCCCCAACAAGTCTTGTTGGGGGGAACATAAAAATTATTTGTGATGGTGTTTTTTTTTCTAAGGGTGGGGAGAGTAAAATGGGGTTCTCAGCTTCAGCCATCAGTAACATCCTTGTTCAACAGTCTCTGCCTTCTGAAATGGCCTTTGGTCAGGCCTTGCTGAGGAATTACTTTTCCAGTTCTCACAAAACAAACCAACAAAACCGAAAGCCCAGTGCAGGAACCTCACACCCATGCTGAAGAACAACCAGAGCAGGTTCCTGCTGGTGAGCAGGATACGAAGTCTTTGTCTCTTACAAGTTTCACAGCAGCTGTCTTGCTCAAGTGTTCCTCTTAACTGTGTTCCCAAGGAGAGAACTGTAGAACAATGGTGGAACTGGGCACTGCCCTGCTCACCATGGCAGGTTGCTCTTCCCCTTTGGGTGGGATTTGGGCTCATGTAATGCTTCTTTCTGGTGGGCTGCTCAGCCTTTGCACAGCTTTGCATGTTGCACCTGTGACCTCCTTTAGCCTGAGCTCAGATTTTGGCAATTATTCTTCACTGTTTATTGTGGGTCAGGAGGTGGCAAGAGAGCATGGAATCTAAATCTGACACTGGCAGAAGGACAGCACTGTTAGACACTGACCTCCTTTGAACATTAGAAAAGTTGGATAGAAAAAGCTGTAAAAAGGAGCCTTGGCATCCAGCCACACACAGGGTGAAACCAGAAGACAAGTTTGAGTAGCCCTGAGGTCTGCTGTAGGACTCTAAAGGAGAGATCTGGTTACGCACAAATGCCCTAACAGTGATTCTCTGTCACTTTAATACTTTTAATCCAGGCTGCAGGTTCCTGTAGATGTGCTGTAGTTCAGTCAGCACCTGCAGGACTGATACAGGAATTGCTGGGGGAGGCTTCCTGGCTTGTGCCATGCAGGAGGTCAGATGAGATGACCATCATAACTCATCCTGACCTTAAAATCTGACAGTTCTCATTTCTGAGCCAATGTGGTTCATCACAGGAGTCTGACACAGCTCTTTTAGCTATTCATTGGATTTCACTGGTGCTGCCTCATTGAGCTTGTGTCTGTTGTTTTCCTGAACACCTTGTGGTTGGTCTCTGATGTTTTAGGAAAGAGAAACCACGTTTGAGGTGACTTCAGGCTCTGTGCCTCGCTGCAGTAGGCACACAAAACTGATTATAAGCTGCTGGAAGTTTGCAGCATGCTGTGAAAGTTGCCATGGTCAAAACCTGCTCTTTGCAGAGATGCTGGGGGGAAAACAGAGTTGATGCAGGAAGTGGGGAAAGGCCTGGATCTCCTTAGGCAGAGAAGAATCATCTCAAGTTGCCCTTTGTAGTGTATTCAGTTGGTCTGTATGTCTTTCTTTTCAACATCAGCTTTCCTGAAGAATGCAGTTGTTTACCATCTCTGTATTCAGGATCTTGCTTCCTTGAGGCTGGTAATGGACTCACATTAAAAAAATGGGACTTCCTCAGGCTGCTCTGATCGTGGGCCTCTGGCTCCATCATAGGTCATGGCCAGGGAGGATGCTGAACTCCTTTGGGCAAGTCCCATTTTCCTGCCTTACTCTTCAGGTGCACCTCACCAAGGTGTAGCATTTGCTGATGATACCTGACTCTTCAGAGGCCGTTAGTACAGCAGGAAGGAGTGTTAGCATCACTGCTGGACAGTGCAAAGTATCATAGAATCATAGAATCATAGAATCATAGTAGGTGAGAGCTGAGGCGACAGCTGGTTTAGCTCTGAGAGGTGAATGGTTGCACTGGACAAAAGAGGACTGCTGATTAAGTCTCCTCTCACCAAGACATTTTTTTCCCTTTTCTGTCCCCTATAGTCTTAGGAAGTCTGGGTCCTGTTGCGCCTTTGGGCAATAGATCTAGGTTCAGAAAAACAGAAGGACCGATTTCTTTGTGGAGAGAAAAATAAATGTAGCGACTTCAAAAGAGCTATGTGGATCAGGTCCCCTTGGAAATGAGACTCTTGAACAGTTCTTTTGCTTCCAAGACCATAGCTGTGGTCCAGCACTGGCTTATAAAACTGAAGATGCATCTTTGAAGCTGCAGAGATCAGGAGTTTTACTGAAGTTTGTTTGCTCCTACTATTGATTTCCTTCTCTCCTCTCCCACCCTTTTCCCTTGTGTCATACTTATCTCTGAATTTAATAATTTTCTTGACAGCAACCATGGTACTGACTTTTCTCAGCAGTTTTCCCACTTACAAAAGGAGAGAGAAATATGCAATATCTAAATATGTCCTTTGGAAGCTTGAAAAGCTTCCCTGGGTTGTCCCAGTCATGGGAGGTCGACAATAATGTTCTCAGGGGCTGCCTGAGAGGGGAGAGCAGACCCCAGTGAGACACAGAACTTAAACTTCCACACTCTGTAAAGGACTTGCTTGTGGTGTGCAGCCTGAGGTAGGAGAAAGGAGCTGATGTGGCCAAGTTCTTGTTTTAAACTTGCCCCCCCAGTTCATTGCACTTAATAGCTGACTGGGGACTCAGGGTGGGTGAGTCTTAATTTAAAGCCTGGCAAACTACTGTGTGGGATCCTCTTTTCTGTCTGAGTTTTAGATTTCCATTTTGTTTAGATCTGCACTTGTGATTAAGAGCATAAACCTAATGTGCTCTGAAGCTGTGATTTCCCAGCAGGAGGTTTTGGGGACCCTGTCAGTCCCTGCAGGACAAGAGGTTTGGAGGCTGCAGGGGGTGAGCTCACAGACCCCCATCACCCAGGGTTGTTTCTGCCCAGGGGGGCAGCCAGGCTGCTTATGCTTCTGAACAAAGCAGCCATGTTCTGTACTGCTTCTGTGGGACAGGGAAAGGATCCCCAGTCACCCTTTGGAATGGCTCTGCCCTTTAAAGCAGCTCAGTTCTGGAATTTGGAAACCCACAGCAGTGTGACCAGCTGCCTCCCAAGGACCAGAGGTGTCTGCTCAGCCTCCCCACAGCTCCTGGGGCTGCTGCAGATGCCAGCCCCGTGTTCCCTTCTCCAGTTCAGCAAAGAGAACCAGTACCTCCTCTCTAGAGGGGCTCTGGGGGGTGCCCAAGGTCACTGAGAGCCAGGAGCTCCCTGTGCAGGAGTGTCCAGGCTTGGCCTGAGGTGCCTCTCACTTCCCCATTTGCCTCCCTGCTGTGGTGCTCCCTCCTTACCCAAGGGCTGCACACTGGCCCTTGGCTGTGGCTCACTCAGGGGTGGTTTAACTGGGGCACCCAGGAGTTGTTGTCAGTCTCTGTGTGCTGGTCAGTTGTCCCCAGACCCCAGGGAGCCTCCAGTCATGGCTGCAGAACCTGCCCTGCAGAACCCTCGTGTTCTGTGCTGGGGTTGTTTGGATTTCCCTGTCCCTTCCTGATCCACTGCAGAGCAGGGAGGGAGCAGCCCCTGTAAAGGCTTCTCTCCTTCTTCAGAAAGAAGTCCCAGGTCTGTGGTGCTGCTGTCCCCCCCCTCACTCCACACATACCAATGGCTCTCCTGGGAACACTGAGGCTGGATCGGTGTCTGCTCTCTGGCTGGAGGCATGTGCTGCTCTTGGGGCTTCTGCTTCTCTTTTACCTCCTTGCCTTTAATTTGAGTTGCTTTCTCTAATCCTCTTTATTTTTTTCCAAGATTTATTTTTGCTCTGGCTGTGACCACCTTACCCTTCATGTCAACCCCTTAACCCCTGTCTTCTCACAGGTCTGGCCCGAAGGGTTTCAATCTATCTTGACAGAAGTAAACAGGGAGGTGAGTGCTTTCTTTCTTCTTACCTATGACCAGCTGGGGTGGGAAGGACCTCGTCTGGCTTCGGGTTGGTGGACTGGTTGGTTGGTTGGTTTTTGTGGCACCGTTTGAATGATTGCTGGTCCGGGAATCCTTGTGGTTCCTGGAAAGCTTTGCTACTCCCACCTCTCCCATTCCTTGCCTTGTGTCTGCACCAGCCCTAAGAAATGCCAGAGGGTGTCTGCTCCCTAGGTCAGCGTGGCAAACCGCTGGGAAACCGGCATCTTCTCCTCCCATGTGCTGAGGTTAGGGAGGATGTACAAGACACTATTTCCAGGAAAGTTTGGTTGGAAGGACAGGTTCTAAACCTGAACCACCCTTAAGCTAGTGTGGATTTTACTGGTGTTAGTTTGTACTGTAAAGATCATGTGAGAAGGAGAAGCTGATGAATCTTCCCCAGGAGGCTTAGCATAGTGGACTTTTGACAGGGTTATGTCTTCCTGACAGATATGCCTACTAAATTTGAGAAATTCTGTTCTTCCACGTGGAAGGAAGGTAAATGAACTCCCCAGCTTCCATCTGTGGAAGCCAGGACTGTGCAGTGTCTGTATCGCTCCACCCCCAAGGTCCTTGGGGGAAACAGATGTCTGATGTGTCAGGGCATCCACGTGTGTGTGCACATCCATGGATGTTAGTGTTGACGTAGTCATCTTGGGTTATTCATCAATTATTAATATTTGCTGACTGATAAGCAGTGAATGTGTCTGTAATGATGAACAGGACAGAGATGTTCACAGTGCTGTGTGACTCAGAGTTCTTCAGCTTGAGCTCTTTGCAGATCTCTCTCTTTACTGCTCAGAGATGCAGCACTTGAATAGAAATTAGCAAAGCTGCTGTATTGCTGGTAGATGCTCTGTCTTTCACTCAAAAAATCCACTGGCAAATGGAAAGGCTAAAATTAGCAAGACTTGGCTGCAGGGAATTCCCTGCTCAGTAAACCGGGCATCCGAGCAGGGTAAGGAAATCCCAGGCACTCCTGGCTGATCGATGCTGCTGCTGCCCCAAGCACGCAGATAACTGAGAATCAATAAAATGCATTTACAGTGGTTTCTGGCTGGGTGTTCTGGTGAAAAATGCAGTGAAAGGATTCCTTCTAGTCCACTTAAGAAGTCTAAAAAATGTATGAGGCTAGCTATTTACTTTACAGAAAAATACAGTGACAATATTTAGATAAAATCTACCAGTTTTGTCACTAAAGATCAGAAAAGCTGTTGTTGCTTAGGCTTCTGTGGGGATGTTCAGCGAAGGGAGGACAAGGGACAGTCTGCTTGTTCTGACATTGCTGGATGCTGTTTGAGAGCAGGGGTCCTGGGGCACTGCAGAGAAGTGGGAAGGGAGAGCAAGAGCAATGGTTTAATGGTCTGGGTGGTACCAGGTCACCTAGGACAGAGTCCCTGAGGGCTGCAGCTGGCACATCCAGCCCAGCAGGAGGGTCAAGGTGTGTTAGTGTGACCCTCTGCCAGGATACATCACCTCCTGTGCCCCCAACTCTGCAGGGCTCTCACCACAGCCCTACTTTCATATAAAGGAGATGTTATGAACACGAGAACATCCATCTGACCTGTGCCCACCTCTCTCCATGGCTGCCTTGTAGGGGCTGCTGGTGCTGATGTGTACACAGACATGATCTGCCTTACCTTGAAAAAATTGACACTGGTGCAAAGCAAGGGAAAATAAGCACATGCCAGTTCCCTGCATCCCTCCTGCTCTCCTGGGGCTTCTGAAACAAAGTGAAAGATGTCAAATAACTGCTCTGCAGCAAAACAGGACCTTGGCCTCTGGAGGCTCAACTCTGCTTTGAATCCTGCTGACTCCTCCAGCAGTCACTCAGGGATCCAGATGGGAGAGGATGGAGGGGCAGCCTCAGCACCTTCTGAGCAATACAAGTGAGCAGTGAAGTGTAAAGGAGGTTTTGTGGGGAGCTTGGCAGAGGGAAGGCTCAAACCTGCAGAAGGAGCTGCTCAAACAACTCCAGCTCAAACAGAGCCCACACTGCAGAGCAAGAGGGAGACAGAAAAGTAGAGTGAGTCTTCCCACATCTCCCCAGGGGTTGGTATCTTGTCCTTTTGGAGAAAGAAGTTTGGGAGAAGTGCCTTATTACTGGTCAAACTTTTTAATGGCAATAGAATAATTGGAGAAATTGCAGCTCCAGGGGGTTGTGTTCTTTTAATTGGATTCCCAGCATCACAGCTACTCTCCTCCCTTGCAGTGCATAGTCCTTGGCATAAGAGGAGTGACACTTTTTGAAAGGATGTTGTAGAACTTAGTGATGAATGAGGTCATACAGCCCTCCCACTGCTTTCTGGAAATGAAAGCAGTGATGCACCTTGTTGATCAACCAGGAGGGACCATGATGAAAAAAAAATTCATCATTTCGAATCTGAGATTGTGTTCTGTGGAGGTATTCCTGCTTCCATGGAAATGCCAAGTACAGCTTGGCCACATTCCAGTAGCACTAAAAATAAGTGCAGACCCTGGTAATGCAGCTGCTTTCAACATTAGGGTTATTTATTGACACTTACACAAGGAACTATCCCATCCAGAGGAATACCTGTTGCTCAGGGGGAGCTCTGAGGGAGCAGCACAGAAAGTTGCAGCATCAGGAGCAGTGTTGGGTGTGTGTTGCTGTGTACACAAACACGAATTGTGTAGAACTGCAAGTTAAAGACTCAAAAAAAAAAAAAAAACAAAAAAGCCAAACAAACCAACCTGAAAAAAAGAACACAGACCTTTAAAAGTTTCATCTGGGCTCTGGAAGATTTGTTTCTCATCACCTGAGAACATTAGAGTTTTCCCTTAGCAAAAGTTATCTTCACTAAGGAGTCTTACAGGTGGTGCTGTTCCTGGGCTCCTGAGAGCATCAGGGATCTGCTGGCACTGCTCAGCCTTGCCCCTGGTTCCTCTGGTCCTGTCAGCAGGTAGGGGCTTGGTGAGAGGTGGCAGGGAAGGGACATCCCAGCTCCGGGGCTTGGGCAAGGAGCCGAGATTGCAGGGGTTTGCAGAGTACTTTCCTGTTTGCCAGAATGAGCCTGGGAAGCATCTCAGATGCCAGCCCTGCAAGCCAAAACGCAGCAGGCGAGCTGCAATCTCAGTTGTAACATCCTGGAGAAGGACCTCTGTTAATTAAAAAGGAAATTATAATTAGTATTGCCCCACATTTGATTCTCATCCCGAAATACTAGGAATTTAACATACAAACGTGAGCCAGTACTGTATCATTTCCACCATGAAAATGCTTGCTTGTACATAGAAATAGTTCACCTATTGATGTCTCGTTTCATGCTGTGCCTGTCATCTTTGAATTTAACATTTTGCAGTCTGAGGAAGCTTTCCTTCCCTCTTACATGCTTGTGAATGACTTCAGTTTATGTTCAAAGGCTTTTCTTCTTTTCAGACACATTTGAATTCTGGTTTAGTGTTTCTACTGTTTCTAGTTGCATCCTGGGGTCCTTTTTCCTCTTTTCCTTCCAGCATCACCGGATGGGCCTTGGAGCAACCTGGTCTGGTGGGAGGTGTCCCTGCCCCTGGCAGGGGTTGGGACTGAATGAGCTTTAAGGTCGCTTCACATCCCAGAATTTCCATGATTCGATGATCATCTCCCTCCTTTCTAGATGGTCATCTCATAGGAGAGCTCTCTGACATTTTATGTAAAGCAAAAGCCCTCTGGAGCTTCTGCCCTCAGTGAAACTTCCCTGAGCCACCTGGATGGCATCACTGAACATCCCCAGTCCTTAAATTCCCAACAGCTGAGCCAAGACCAGCACCAAAGCCTCCCCTCAGGATCCACTGTTCCTGTGCCCCTCCCCAGGAAAGACACTTGGGACCACAGCAGGCTGGGGACTGTTGCTACTGATCAGACTGGAGAGAAGATTGTCTGCAAACTGGGGAATGTAGCTGGAAAATTGGGATCTTTAAAACTGTCTTTGAGCACATTGCCTGCTTAGCTCCATCGGCCATGGTAATGGCAGTATCTGTCTCAGCCTGCCAGGTTCATCTTGTCACACGGACTATAAACAAGATGACAAATGAAAACACTCCAGTGATGTTTATCTTCTAAATCACTGCTTGCTCGTTTGCCTCGGATCCCTAGCAGCCCTGCAAGCTGCCAGGCAATCCAAAGTAACAATCAATTTGACTTGCAAGACAAAGATCCCTGCTCTTGGCTCAGCTGAGAGCCCCGAGTTTCCTGCAGGAAGGTGATGGACCATTGGTAAACATCAGCAATCTTCCCAAGGGTATGCAGCAAGATCAGGAAGCAGCTTGGGTGCCATGCCTAGGAAAGGGAGGTGGGCAGAATGTTTTCTCTGGATCTGTGCAAAACAAGGTCATTCCATCACCTTTGAAGACAACTCAAGTGTTTATAGCATGCCTTGTGTTGCATCCTCTGTGCCCTGTAAAGGTGTTTGGTAAAAAGTACTGATGGCCCTTTGGTGGCAAAGAGCATGTTGGGGTAGGTTTAAATGTCCTGCTGGGCCTAACTCCTAGTATTGAATCAGGACATTCACATTTGTACCTTCTGGACAAGGAAGTTGCAGAATGGAACTGCAGGAATCCCGTGGGATGCGGCTGCTGGGAGCAGGAGCCTGCAGTCCTGGTGCACTGCAGAGTGCTTCCCCGCCCCGGGGTGTGTGTGGTTATGAAATGCTGCTCAGCACCAGAGTCTGAGGTTGGTGTGGATGAGAGGGTGAGCTGCAGCTCTGCACAGCCAGGATACTGCTGCTGCCTCTGTCGGAGGAAGAGCCCTGCACCAGGAGATGGGAACAAACACAAAGCCTGGAGCTGTTCTCTGGTTCCCTCCTATAGCACTCCTGGGAATTTTTTGGTTTGTGGTTTTAATATATGAATAAGAGTCTCTCTAGAAAACCAGTAGATTTGGGGTTGGTCAGCCTTTGTGGCACAAAATCCAGCAGGTAATTGGTGTACAGCTCTCTGCAGTAAGGAAAACATTTCTGTGCTGTGGAGCCAGCACACAGGTACAAAGAAATCCTTCTAATTAAATGTACAGGAATTGCTCCTCAGAGACTTGCCCCACCAAGTCAGGGGTTTCATTGCCAGCTGCTTCCCAAGTCCTGGTGTCTGGTTTGTTCTGATCCTTGTGTGCTCTGTGCCAAGGAGAGCCAGCTCACTTGATGGCTTTCAGACATCTTATTCCCCCAGCTGGGAAGGGAGGTGACATCCACTGACTCTACTCTGGAAATTGCTGTAGCAGCAGAGTTCATGAGTTCTTGCAGTCTGTGAACCTGTCTGTGAGCAGGTGCCAGGGTCAGGTGTTTTGGGCATAGAAAATCCCTTGTAATTCTCTTCCAGCATGAATGGGAGGTTTCTCTGAGCTTCACCTAGCCATCAGCTTATGCCCTCAAAGATGAGGAGCAAAAGCTCTTGGAAGTGTATTTTAGCTATTGTAATTGCTGAATGTTCCCCTCCTTACCTGTCTCTACACCACATTGATTTTTACTCCTCCCGAGCTGTTTAATTCAATATCTTGTAGCAAGGACTTTGCTATTCCTTGTTTGGAAACATCTCCCTTTAGCCACATATGTCTATTAGAATGAGGAATCGTGGTAATCCAGAGGCTCTTAGGTCTTGCTCTGTGACATGTCACCAGTTTAGTCTACTTTAATCATCATTTAATCCGTCGTTCTCAAAAAGTGGATAATTTATTAAGACTCCTTTGGGAGTCTCAGGCAGCTTGGCAGCATCCCTGGAAGGCTGCATTCACCTGCCTGAATCTGCACCTCAGCTTTTCTGAGAATTTAAGCTAGACAAGAGGTCAAAGATGTATTTGGAGGATGTATGGATGTGTGTGTCTGTCATTTTACATTTCCTCTAATAACAACAGTTTCTGTAGCATAAGATGATAAAAGCTGATGTTCTAATTAGCTCAGCTCTGCCTGTGCTGATGCAGATTCATTTGCACCCCCTGCCTGTGTTTTGTCATAGGAGCAGGAATGGTGGTTGACTGGGAACAAGAAACTGGGCTCCTGATGACATCGGGAGACGTGAGGATAATCCGGATCTGGGACACAGATCGGGAAATGAAAGTCCAGGTAACATCTGTGTGTCTGTCTCAGTATCCCCTCCCCTCCCAGGAGACATCCCCTACACAGCCAGAGCATCGCCTGGGGAGAGCTGCTCCCAGCCTCACAGCCCTGAGACAAGACAAGTAAATCCACATGAAGTTAGTGAGCAGGTTAGGGCCTCCCTGGAAGCTGCAGTGTCTGGGAAAGGTGAGGCTGGGAGATGAGAGGTGTTGGAAGGTTTTGGGACCTCAGAGTGGGTTTCCCATTAGCATGGAATGGAAACAGAAGTTTGCTCTGCAGTGCCTGGCTTGGCTATCAGAGGCCAAGGGTGCCTGCCAGGCTCCTGAGAGCTCCCTCAGCATCCCTGCATCTCCCTGGGGAGCTCTGGAGCAGCCTCAGGGGTCCTCATCACCCTCTGAAACGGGGCAGCAGGAAGCAGCCTTTCCCCGGGCTGTAACCGGGACACTGCAGGCGTTGGTGTCAGTCAGGATCAAATGAAAACTTCTCAGGAATGAAAAGCAGAAGCAGCTGGTCTGTGAGGATGGAGCCACCAGGATGGATGAGATGGAGAAAAAAGGAAGACCAGTTTTCAAAGCTTCTAGAAATTAATTACCTCTGGATGAACACTAATTACAACACTTTGACCCTGCAGTGCACGATAATTAAGCCTATGTTAATCTTAATTACTTTCACGTATTCTTTTTTTCCCTATGTAAATTAGGGAAAAGTAACATTCAGGAGGTGAAAAATCTTTTAAATTATGATGATTAATGATTGTGTTGAAAGTATCTAAAACCACGTTGTTTCTTTTTTAATTGCAAAGATTGGTTGTGTTGAAATTCAGGCAATTGGGAAAGTGAACGCCGGTAAAGTGAAATTCAGCACAAAGAGCAGTGTGGCTCTGGCATCCCAGCTAATAAAGGTGCCTTCCCACTCTTTGAACTACAAAAAGTGAACCCCTGGAAGCACTTGGGATGTATCTGAGGAAGCAAGTGCTTCATTTTCACTTCTGCTTCAAAGGCAGGCAGTGGGGCTGGGCACAGCCCTGGGTCGGTGCCTGCAGCCGCAGCAAAGCTGAGAAGAGGGGAATGTGCACAGAAGCAAAAATGGGTTTGAAGTGTGAAGTTAGCTAATGCATTTCTAACGTGCCTCCCAATAGTTGTCTTGCTTTTCTTAGCTTGTTTTTTTACCTGTTTTAATTGAAAATGTTTCTCCTCATAGCAGGTGTAGACATTTTCCAAGTAATTCCTCTGCTTGTAGCAGGTACAGAGTGGGTGGGTAAAAACCCTCTTTCCAGCCCAGCTGTCCTTGCCAGCTCCAGTCTTCTTTTTCTTATTCTATGTCATTTTTTTTTTTTTTAAATACACACAGTATCTGGCTTTTAATGAGAGAACCTGGATCTGCTTGTCACATGTCCCCAAGCAGGGAGGGGGAGGTGGCACAGCACTTGTCTCACTTTATCTTGTGCGGGCGATTCTCTGGGACTGTGTTGTGGTTGGGCAGTGAGGTAATGACCCTCATGATGGAAGGAGGGAGAGAGCCAGGTGTTTGGAAAAAAAGCCAGAATAAATATAATCTGAAAGGGACTTTCATAGCTGGACCCATTCTAGGAAAAGGGAGCTACCTTCTAGGACAGTTATCTTACAAGCGGCATTTAAATTAGTTCCTGGAACTTATTTGGCTGTTGATTTGGTGCACAAGAAGGGCTGAGACCTTGCAGCTTTGTACCTTTTTTTGTGTGGGTGGTATTATGTTGGAGTTTGTATGTGGTTTTATGTGGGTCATAAGGAGTTTTTTCTTTCTACAAGTGTATTTGTCTTACCTTACTCCAAGTGTATCCAGTCCCTTCTGCCACCCCAGTGGCATTTACAACTTGTACACAGCAGAAATGGTTTATGGAGAAATCACTGCTCTGGCCATTTGTTTAACTAATTAAGTGTTCTCACTAGAGAATGATATTAACTCCTCCTTCTTTTTGCTTAATCAAGCTGACCGATTAGCCAGAGCTGGCTTTGCTGAAATTTCTCCTCTGGGCCCAGCTCTTTGGGTCGATTGATGGCACTTGTGGCTCAAACTCACGGCAGCAGCTGTGTCCCTTGTCCCCAGGGTCTCCAGCCCTCCTTTCTGGTCATGTCCACAGTGCCTGTAGAAAAGCTGCATGCTGAAGCAGAATTCCAGGTGGAAGCTGGTCCAGCTTTGGATGAATTTAGAGGCTGCAGAAAGGAAGAGGAGGAGGACGTGGGGTCCGTCTGGTTTAGCACCTTGACTGAAAGAGAATAATGTTTCTTCTCTTTGGGGCTACAGACACATGATGGTCTCAGCTCAGCTTTTGTGTGCCCTCTCCCTAGGACATCCCCACTGGAGCAGACAGCTGTGTCACCAGCCTCTCCTGTGATTCCCATCGCTCACTGATCGTGGCCGGGCTGGGGGACGGCTCCATCCGCGTCTTTGACAGGAGGATGGCTCTGAGTGAATGGTAACTGCCCGTCCCCTCCCGGCCTCACTGGGATCACTGTTGCCTCCTCCCCCCCTTCAAAATGTTTCTCTCCTTGTTCCTCAGCCGTGTCATGACCTACCGAGAGCACACAGCCTGGGTGGTGAAAGCCTACCTGCAGAAGCATCCTGAGGGCAACATCATGAGCGTCAGGTAACAGATTTTTCTGCTGGAGCTGTTTCCTCCCAAAGCCAGGTTGCTTTTCTACTTCAAGTCTGCCCCTGGTAGTTCAAGGGCTAAGAGGACAAAGCTCTTAGTTTCACATTTGCTTCGGTAATTAATTTCTAATCCAAACTGAGTGGAGACAAGGCAGAAAAGAAACGTGAAGCTCTCCTTGAAAGGCTGGTGTGAGGCTGGAGAGTAAACAAGAAGGTGGCTGTGCTGAAATCACTGTCACGAGGCTTGTGAGGGAGGAATGGAGTCAACCAGAGAGCTGAGCTGGGTATGGTATCTTATGATTGTTCTTTATTGCCAACATCTCCATGGGGTCATTTGAGAGAGAACACGAGGAGGAAGGCTGATGTTGCATCTGTTGGGCATATTGCTGTGCAGGATTGCTTTGCTGTCTAGCAATTTTCTACACATAAATCTATTTCTACTGCCTGGTAAATACTGTGGAGAGAGCAGCATATACTTATTTGTCCATTAAAGAACAGCAGAATATAATTTATTGTCACAAAGCCACTGTTTGCACACAAAGAGGCCCTTTTTCTTGATTACAAAATGAAAACAAAACACAATATTTCAGGATTCAGAACATTCCTGGGGGGGGGGGGGGAGGGAATGGGCCAGCAAAAATGTATTAAGATTTTCAGAAAGGGGATTATGTGATGCAGCTGCCAAATTTGTTGAGCTCACATATTAGAGTTTTTAATCTTCCTTTCTGTAATCTCTTGCAACAATCCCAGGGGTCAGGCCTATAGGTTTGACCAGCCTGGCTCATTTTTCCCCTCTCCTCAATGCCCTTCTCAACTTGTGGTGCTTTCTTTTGGGATTGAAGAGTTAGGAGACAATGTTGTACTTCCAGAGGCACATGGTTTGTTGGAACAACCCATGTTGCTCTTGGTTTCTCCCAGTTCACTTTTTTCTTCAGCAGACAGCAAGGTCCAAGAAAAAAGTGTTGGGCCCTAGCAAGTTTTTGGTCTAATGGCTTCTTGAAAGAATTGAAGACACTGTGTAGCTTACGGAGCAACCTCAGAGAGACTTCTCTGGACCAGAGAAGCTCAGAAGGGTGGATAGACCATAGTCCAATCCTCAGTCATTGAAACCAGGGCTGCAGGAAAAGATGCAGCTTCTTCACACTCAACAGATGTGGTTCTGCTGCTGTATTTCAGACACTTCCCTTAACAAGAAGAAATGATTTGTATTTGAAAGGTGCTTGAGCTCCTAAGTAGAGTGTCTGTCACTGCCATTCTTGCTTTCCTCACCCTCTCTTCCCTGAGGAAGTTAATAGGGGTGCTGACACATCTCCTGAGCATTGGCAGAGTTTGTTCCACCTGGTCCTCAGAGCTCTTTGGGCAGCAAGGATTTGTGCATCTGTGTCCAGACATTTGGTGTAATGGATGGTACCAGCAGCTCCCATCTGGTTAGAATTTTCTAATACAATTTCCTGCTGTGAAAAGGAGAAGGAATTTGGGTCTGACATGCAGCTGGGGGTATTGAGTATGACAGACCAGGAAAGCTCAGTGATGAGCTGTAAGTGATAAAAGTAATAATGGATCACTGCTGAGGACAGGGCCAGAGCTCTTGGTGCTTTCTGGACGGTACCAGGCGTAAGTGACATCAGTGGGAATTCAGCCCTGCTGCCAGGGCTGGCCTGGTTTTCTGTTGGAGGTGTTCAGTTCACAGTCAGGCATGTGGCTCTGTCCCCTGGGCTCTGGTGTGGGGACAGCCTGACACCGTGGCACTCCTGTGTTGGCAGTGTCAATGGAGACGTGCGGTTCTTTGACCCCCGGATGCCAGAGTCCATGAAGGTCCTGCAGATAGTCAAAGGGCTGACAGCCCTTGACATTCACCCACAAGCCAACCTCTTTGCATGGTAAGTTCTGGTTTCACCTCCTGCATCCCTGGGGTGGGTGGAGGGGTCAGTTTGTCTCTGCAGACATCCTTCCTGGGGTTTTGTGGGTTTTCTTGTTTGTTTTAACCTCACCACAAACTGCACCTTTCCCCTGTTGGCACCTCAGGAATTTTATCCTGGGTGTGCATTAACAAACCCTTTGCACCAGGGACGTGCTGTGGTGGTGCTGTAGTGGTGCAGGGTCTCTCACTCCTCGGTCAGACCCCTGCTCAGAGTTAGCCTGTGTATTTTTGGGATCTGAGTGGGGACCAGCAAGTACTCCACAGCTTCGTGTCCTGGGGTTTGTTGGGAATGTGCTCCCAGAGCACACAACTCCTGGCTGGGTTTCTCTGGGTCCTGCAGCTGTGGCTCCAGCATTTCTGCAGTCTCAGGTTGCCATGGTGCAGCTAAAGCCAGGCTCCCCACTTACCAGATCTGGTTGCAGACTGCTCTGGTGAACAGCTCAGCTCCATGGGGCTGAGCAGGGGCTGTGGCTGTCACCAGGGTGCTGGCAGTGACCCCCTGCTCTCTCCATTCCAGTGGCTCCATGAACCAGTTCACTGCCATCTACAATGGGAATGGGGAGCTGATCAACAACATCAAATACTACGATGGTTTCATGGGACAAAGGGTTGGAGCCATCAGCTGCCTGGCTTTCCATCCGCACTGGGTCTGTATTCTCTCTTGCTGGATTTGGGGATTTGGGTTTCTCAGTCCCTGCCCGTGCTGGCTGGGGGAAGGCAGCCTGGTCCTAGGGGCTTTTCCAGACAACCACCCCAGCTGTGCTGCTGGTATCTGGTGTGCACCTATGCCTGGAACAGGACTCCCAACACCTGAGCCCTTTTTCCTTAGGGGCTGACTGAACTCAGGGTTCCCATTTCTTTCTCCCCATCACGCTGGGGCTGCAGCCTGGCTGAGCTCTGGAGCTCTGTGCCACAGAGAGGTGCAGTCTCTTGTTTCCAGCAGGCAAAATGTTACGTGCTGATTTATGCTGTGCCTCTTCTCCTGCAGCCAGGGAGGCTCAGCCTGGGGTCTCTGGGGCTGCTTTTACCCCACCTGCAGTAAGGGAAGACCTTGTGCTGTACAGCAGAAACCCTGCACGTCAGAAAAAGGAGAGAGCTGCAAAAATTAAAGGTGTAAGCTCATAGTCTGGAATGAATCAGAGTAAAAAGGAAGTCTGTCAGAGCTGAGGTGGCTCTGCAGTGGTTGTTAGACAGAATCTGGTTGCTACTCAGTGAGGATGCAGGTGCTTGGTAGGCTCCTGCTCACCCAGGGGTGAGAACAAATGAAGGAGATGGAAAGATGAAGAAAAGAACGTGAATGGACAGGAAAAACAGGAGGAGGGGGAAAGAAGGCATTTAGGCAGAGTTATTTTTGAAACCTGCAGCTCAGAACACAAATATTTGATATGTAATGGGAAGAAGCAGTGGGAATGTTAAAGTGCCTGGCAGAGAGGAGGGAGGAGGTGGGCAGGGAGGGGAGGGCAGTTTCCCTGCCTGGGTTAGGAATAGTTAACCCTGGTGATAGCAAGGGGAGAGGAAAGCTCATCTCCTTGGTTTTGAAAAGCCACTTTGCAAAATGGTAGAGGGTGATTTTGCTGTCCTGCAGTTTGGGGGAGGGAGCAAGAAGTGGCTGAGCATCTGACATGTTTTGTTCTTTAACCAAAGACAAAGCCCCTGCCAGGCCAGGTCTCCAGGGCTGGGGTGGTTCCTGGGTCTCTCTGTGAGGGGAAAAAGTCATTCCCAGTCTGTTCCTAACGACCAGATTTGCAGCCATTTACAAAAATTATGTTAGCAGTTGGCAACTAATAGGTGCCATAATTTTTCCCCTCTGGCTGAAATGGGCAAATAACTCCTGGGGATGATGGAGGTGCTGGCAGGAACCTCAGAGCTGCAGATGCATTTCAGAGCTGCTCAGCAGCTGGGTGCCTGACACCTCTGGTTTGTGCCCTCTCCCCACAGCCTCACCTGGCAGTCGGCAGCAATGATTTCTACATCTCGGTGTACTCGGTGGAGAAGCGGATCAGATAACGCTGGAGAGGGGAGTGCCCAGGGCCGTGGCTCACCCATCATGTACATAGTGAAATTATCGACTTGAATGTTTAGTGTTGGCTGCTGCTGCAACCCATAACTTGAACATTTTTTTGTTGGTGGTTTTTGGTTTTTTTTTTTTCCTGACTTAGCTACTGATGATTTTGACCAGGGGAAAAGAGACAATCTCCTTTTTTTGTTTTGGATTTTTTGTTTGTTTGTTTGTTTCTTGTTCGGTTTTGGGTTGTTTTTTTTTCTTCTTTTTCCCCAGCTATATCCTCTAAGAGCCACAGAAAAGGAACCTTTTATTTTTGTTTCCAGTAGTTGGCTTCTCTGTTAGAAACACGGCTCCTGAGCTTGCAAGGACTGGATGAGGCAATACCCTTGGAAAGGGCTTTCTGTTAAAGACTTTGCTTTTTTGGTTTGCTGGAGCATGGGTTGCTTCAAGGGCTGCAGTCAGGACTCACCTGCAGCTCTGCACCTCCAACAGGACCAGGGGACCCCTCCAGCTGCTGCCTGCCCTGTGCCAAACCCTCCCTGCTGCAGCAGAACCATGGACGTGTCCCTGCATCAGCCCTGTCCCCTCTGCCCAGTGGGAGCAGGGACAGCAGCAGGGTGGCAAGGGGAGCTCAGGACCCCGAGGAGAGGAGCCTGAGCTGGCAGGAGCAGGGCAGGATGTCACCAAACCCTAAGGCTGTAAGGAGGAAGAGGAAAGAAAGAGAACGGACATCCCTGAGATCCCAGCCAAGCCTGGAGCAAGTCACACTTGTAACCACTTTGGGGGGCTCTGGGGTATCGTGGTCACAATTTACTTCTGCAGTCACTGTCCTTTTGCCCACAGTGAACTCCACGAGCAGGTTTGGTATCCTGGGAGCTCTGCCCAGCCAACACTCAGCAAAATGTTGGTCGGGAGGATTTGCACACTTGCATTTGCACACCTGTGTTTGCAGCTGCAGATGTTGTGTGGATGTGGCTGTGGTTTGTCTGCCTGTCACTGACAAGGGGGAGGACAGGACTCATCCTGCTCTGAGCAGAACAGCTTTGTCCCAGCTGTCTGGGGGAAGAGCCTGCTCCACCTCCCACACCTTCCGTGTCTGATTAATGAATGTTTCTGTCCCTTGAAATCTGTGATGAGTCTGGAGATGAGTTTGGGGAAGGGGTAGGGCAGGTTTCTTTCAAGTGCTGCCCAGGTGTGATTTACTTGGCCAAAACCAGAAGTTGCACTGTACAAAAAAATCACGGTGTTGACAAAGGCTGACCTGCTGAGGTCAGCACTCCACACCTCTGCTTCCAGCCACGGGGGCTGCAGGCTCCCAGCCAGCTGCCAGGGAAGGGAATACGGATGAGGGAAGGGGTGAAGCCCCCTCCCCTGAGCAGCTTCACCCCTGCGCCGTGCCCCTGACCTGACCCTGCTCTGGGCACACCAGAGGGTCCCGTTCCCTACCTGTGGGGACACAGGGGACACTGTGAGGGGTCCTGGAGCCCCAGGGATGGAGCAGACACCGAGGGCTGGGGGGCTGTGTCCTTACCCCAAGCCCCATCCCTCTTCCCCACTGCAGCAGGGAGGTTGAGGGCCGCTCCACAAGATGATGAATCAAAGGCTTTAAACTTAAGAGAAACTACCTACAAGTCCACTTCTGAGTTACCAAAAGTTATAATTATGGTCTAACAAACAGAGCTGTGCCTCTTCCCAGCCCGCTCCTGTGCTGCTCCAGGGGAACCTCTCCCCATCACCCTGCCCACCCTGAGCCTGGAGCTGGAGTTTGGGGTCTTTGTGTAACCCATTAACATACACAGCTTAAAAAACAATAGATTTTTAACCTGTATCAGTGTATTCATTAAAGGAACCAGAAATACCTGGCAGAAGGCAAAGGGGGGTGTTGGGAAGCTGCTGCTCTGCCTGGTGCCCCCCAGCCCCTCAGCCAGGGTTGGGTTTTAACACACTCATCCTGGTGAGATTTCATCCAAATGGGGGGGGGGGCTGTACTGTCACAGGTCTGAGATGCAGAGATTCAATCATGGAGTTTAACCAAGGATCTGGAGAGCATCCTACTTAAAAAAAAAAGAAAAAAGTTCACTTATCTCTATTTATTTTACAAAAATAAATAAAATAAAATTATATATATATATATATATATAAAAATCCACACGGTTGTAATGTGAGAGTAAAACAATTACAAACAAATAAATGGTTAATAAAAAATAAATGCAGAAACACTTCCCTGTCTGTGGGTTGTTTGCTGGGGCAGAAGTGGGGAGGGGGCACAGCTCCGGCCCAAGAGGGAATGGAGCTTTGTGCTGGGGCTGTGATTTGGGGCAGTTTGAGGCCGTTACATGTAGGGGTTCTGAGCAAGAGCCTCTTGGATGGGCCCAGGTGACAATTTCTGAGGCTGAGCAGAACCACAGTGATTCTGCAGCTCCCCAGGACCTGGGGCTGAACCTTCAGTCGGGCCCTGGAGTGCTGGGCCCTCTTATCTCTCCATCTCCTAAATCCTTACCCCCTATAGCCCATCCCCTATACCCTCTCCTTCTCTTATAGCCCATCCCTTATACCCCCCTCCCCTATATCCCCTCCCCAATATCCCATCGCCTATACCCCATCCCTATATCCCATCCCCTATATCCCATCCCTATACCCCATTCCCTATACCCCATCCCCTATATCCCATCCCTATACCCCATTCCCTATACCCCATCCCTATATCCCATCGCCTATATCCCATCCCCTATATCCCATCCCTATACCCCATCCCTCCATCCCTATACCCCATTCCCTATATCCCATCCCTAAATCCCATTCCCTATATCCCATTCCCATATCCCATTCCCTGTCTCCCATCCCTTTCCCGTGCGTTCCCTCGCGCCCCTACAGCGCCCCCTGGCGGCTCCCGCTGCCCCTTGCTCCGGGTTCGCGTTCTGCGGGTCCGGGCCCTGCGCGGCCGCCGTCGGGGGCGGTTCTGTGCGGGCCGGGCCGGGCGGTGGCGGCCATGGGGAACCTGTTCGGGCGGAAGCGGCGGAGCCGGGTCACGGAGCAGGACAAGGCGGTGCTGGTGAGCGGGGGCCGCGGGGGGGACCCCGACACGCTGCGGGACGGGACGGGGCCGCGGGGGGGAGGAACCGCCGTCCCCGGGCCCAGCCGCCGCCCTGCCGGCCCCGAACCCCGCGGGGCTGGAGCGGGAGCGGGAGCGGGCGGGGGGCACGGGGTGCGGGTCGGGTCCTGCTGGGGCAGCCCCGGTGGTTGGGCCGCTGGTCAGCGGGTCCGTGTGCGGGACGGGGCTGCCTGCGCCTTGGGGAACCCAGACTGGGACTGGGGGCGGCCTGAGTGTCCCGCAGCCTGTCCCTCTGTCCCTCCGCCTGTCCCTCTGTCCCTCCGCCTGTCCCTCTGTCCGCCTGTCCCTCTGTCCGCCTGTCCCTCCGCCTGTCCGCCTGTCCCTCTGTCCCTCCGCCTGTCCCTCTGTCCGCCTGTCCCTCTGTCCCTCCGCCTGTCCCTCTGTCCCTCCGCCTGTCCCTCTGTCCGCCTGTCCCTCTGTCCCTCCGCCCGCCTATCCCTTCACCTGTCCCTCCGTCCGCCTTCCTGTCCCTCTGTCCCTCCGCCTGTCCCTCCGTCCGCCTGTCCCTCTGTCCGCCTGTCCCTCTGTCCGCCTGTCCCTCCGCCTGTCCGCCTGTCCCTCTGTCCCTCCGCCTGTCCCTCTGTCCCTCCGCCCGCCTATCCCTTCACCTGTCCCTCCGTCCGCCTTCCTGTCCCTCTGTCCCTCCGCCTGTCCCTCTGTCCCTCTGTCCGTCTGACCGCCCGTCCCGCTCTCTGTCCCAGCAACTGAAGCAGCAGCGGGACAAGCTCCGGCAGTACCAGAAGCGAATCAGCCTCAACCTGGAGCGGGAGCGGGCGCTGGCCCGGCAGCTGCTGCGGGAGGGACGGAAGGAGTGAGTGAGGGGCGGGATGCGGGATGTGGGATGCGGGAACATTCCCTGGGGAAGGGGCAGCAGCGCTGGCAGGGGCTGATCAGCCGCGGGGGTGCTTACAGGCTGGGCTTTCAGAAAGAAACTTTAACTTAAAGTTCTGTGCTTGTGCTCCAAAGCTGGTGTGCAAACGGCTCCTCAGAAGTCAGTTCTCCTTCTGTGCCCCCCCCACAGGGTGTCAGTGGGTCGGGGGGGGGGTCACTGTGTCAGGGGCCATCTCATGCTTCACGTTTGGGTGTGTATCATAAGCTTTTTGTGCCGAGGACTTTGGCAGCGTGGCAGCCCAGCTGGCCCTGTGTAGTTCTAATCCACAACAAATGCACCAAAATTTTCAGGTGGCAAGCAACATTTTTTTTATTAATTTGCTCATTATTGTTCTTCAAAGGAGCAGTTCAGAGTTGTCATTAAATTTGCACAGTTTTTTCCTCTTTTGGAAAAAACAACAAGCAGATTCTTCTTTAAGGTGCCTGGGTTAGGCTTACATGTTTTCTTTCACCTGTGCTGAGTTTCCCCCTGCTGTGCTCTGCAGAAAAGCCATGCTCCTGCTGAAGAAGAAACGTTACCAAGAGCAACTCCTAGATAAAACAGAAAACCAAGTCAGCAACTTGGAGCGGATGGTAAGCAAGACCCAGGGGCTGCTCCTTCTGAGTGGCCTCTGCATACACTTAGTAGAAGTCTCTTTTTCCTGGGGTGGGTGTTTCTTTCGATAGTGATGCCTGTGCTGAGGCTTTTTGTGGGCATGTTTCTCACCACTGACATCATTTATTCCTCTATAGAGTGGAGAAGGGGCTCATGACTGCTTTCCCCGTGCAGTTTCTCTGGAGATCTTGGCAGTCTGTGTCTGTCCAACACTGGGAGTGTGACAGCCTGTGATGCTTCCCTTTTTCCATCCTCTTTCAGGTCCAGGATATTGAATTCACCCAGATTGAAATGAAAGTCATTGAGGGCCTGAAAATAGGCAATGAATGTCTGCATAAAATGCACCAGGTACGTGTGGGCAGCTCAGCTGAACTCCTGCCTCAGCTCAGGCAGATTCTGGGTGTTTGTAGTTGTATCCCCACAGGCCTCATGCTGGGTTTTTGGATCTCTTTTCTCCAGGTTATGTCAATAGAAGAAGTAGAAAGAATAATAGGTGAAACACAAGATGCTGTGGAGTACCAGAGGGTATGTACTGTGTGCGTGAGCAGTTGTGAGCAGAGGTTGCCTGCCACACAGAGTTTCTCTGGTGTGCCTGGTGTTCCCAGATTTATTTAAGATGCAATCAGATTGGGAATTAAATCTGAGTTGCCTGCAGGAAAATCAGCTCTGTCAGTTTTCCCAGTACCCCCTTGCCCCATGGTTATGTTGCTCTCCTGTGTGTTGTCTGAAAGGCACAGAGCTGTTTCTGCTGCTCTGCTGTTGACTGGAATGTGCCTTTTGCTTCCTTTCACAGCAAATAGATGAGATCCTGGCTGGCTGCCTGACTGAGGAAGATGAAGATGCCATCCTAGAAGAATTAAATGCTATTACTCAGGTAGGACTAACCTGATGTTCTTGGAATTACTTTTAATCCACGTTTTCAGGAGGATGCTTGTGGTAGGGGAGAAACTACCTTTTCCCTCACACTTGATGGTTTATCTTATTCTGCCAGAAATCTCAGCAACACCTCCTTGTGCTCAGTTCTTGTGTCATCAAAGATAAAAATAATGGCCACACACAGAGTGTCACCTAAAACCAAGTTGCTTCTGAGGGCTGTGCTTTATTTGCTGCCTGTCAGTTGGTCCCTGTTCTTGCTGGATGGTTGTTCCACTCCACCAGGTGAGGGTGCTGGATGTCCTGGATAGTGCTCAGATCCCAGGAGTCTGGGTGTTGTCACCTCCACCCATAAGGCTCTGTGATCATTTACTGGGCAGTCCTTTACCCATCCAGCAGTTCTGGGGGCAGATGTCAGTTTGCACATGAAATCTCTTCTATTATCACTTGGTTTCCAAACAGTCTTTGCACAAAACCATGGTGCAAGAGTCAGCAACCACTGCCTGGCCTGTGGGGGTGTGTCATGTGTTGTCTTTCATGTTCTTGCAGGAACAGGTGGAGCTTCCAGAAGTTCCTTCTGAGCCACTCCCAGAAAAGATCCCAGGTAGGCTTTCTCCAGCAGCTTTAGCTTCTCCTCTTCCTCTTCAGTCCCATGCTGGGGGCTGAGCCCTCTCCTCTTAGAAGTGTTGTCCCAGCAAGTGTGAAGGGATGGAAGCATTGAGTTGAAACCCTGTTGATCTGGGCTGTGCCAGTTTCCCTCACCTGGCTCAGACAAACCCAGCCAAAATCTGACCCTAAGAGAACCCAAGGCTCCAGGCTCTTGCTCAGGCAGCACCGAGTTGTTCCTCTAGAAGAGAAACTTTTTGTGGCATTTTGAGCTGGCTGGGTGAGGATTGCTGAATATTTGCTCCTAAACTATCCAGAACCTCAGCAGCAGGGTTTGTGCAGCTGGGTGTGAAGAGGGAAGTGGGAGAGGGCTTGTGGAGTGACCACTGGGCAGTGCTGGCTCACAGAGCATTACAGATGCCTCTCCCTGCTGAAGAGCTGAAGGTGGAGCCTGCATTTGGAGATCAGGAATGAGAGAGAGCTGGGTGCCAGAGGGCAAACTGGTGAAGGGTCTGTCTGCTGGGACAACAGGACACTGCACAGTGTCACTGAAACTGGACAACCCTGCTGTGTGGAATCTGCCCAGGAGAAATCAGGGGTGTGGAGAACAGGGGTTGGTTTCCTGTCAGTGCTTGTTTACAAGTAAACAGGGATCAGATGTCATCTCTGTCACTGGCAGCAGGATGGCCAAACAAATCCCCACCGCCTGCAGCTGATTGTGCCTGGCTTGAACTCTGTCAGATTGAAGGGGCAGGGGAGAAGCTGGTCCTATCTGCTGCCCTGTGAGAAGTCACTGAGCTGGTGGCTGCTAAAGTTGTGTTGGGTACATCCTGAAACTGTTCTGATTCTTCAGGTGCTGTGAAAAGGGGCACATTGGGCCTGTGGGGTTACTTATAACCAATTCTTATCAGTTCAGGTGCTGCGCAAGCATTTGTTGCTCTATGGAGGAATGGATTATGAGTCCTAGCTCTGCCGCAGGACAGGACATAGTTTGCCCTTCTCTGTTTCTGTAACAAATTTCTTTTTCTTCCACAGAAGCAACACCCATCAAGAACAGCCCAAAACCAGAACTGGTGGCAGCATCTTAACTCCCACTGCTGGGGATTCCCCCACGTAACTTTCACCCAGGACAGTTTGCCATCCCAGCGTGTGCTGGGAACAAGCAATGCCTTGGCAGCATCCCAGCTGTGCTGGGCAGATTGTGGAGCAGGATTCCCTGTGCAGGGTGGGGAACCTCAGCTGATGATTGCTCTTGTATCAAGATTATTTTCTAGTGCTTTCTTTTTTTGTAACTTAAATTCCAAACTCACTCAGCTGCGCTGTCTCGGGATTAAACAACAACTCTCAAACTTCCAAAGCCAAATGCTTTCTCTAGGTTTGATGTCAATGGTGAATCTGCCTTTGCTCTGCCCGATTCCTTGGGATGTTCCACCTTGGACCAATGGTGTGTTTGATTCAGCTGTCCTGGGCCCCAGCCCCTGCCCTCGGAGCCCGCTGGACCACGCTGGCATCGCACGGTCCCTTTGCTTTTCTTCTTCTGGTTCTGTCTGTGGAAGGGCTGCTCCTGTCAGCCTCCTGTCAAGCCTGTGTCTGTGTGAGAGTGTCCCATGTGAGCAAAGGTCAGTGGCTGCTGGGCTGACAGGGGAGAAGCCTGATCTCCTGAGTGAGATGAAGAGCCTGAACCAGGAGTGGTCAGGAGCGATTCCCATCCAGCTGCCTCTGGTGAGCTGTGGTGCTGAGTGAGACCTGGGGTGACAGAAGTCTGATGAGCCTCTTGAAATCACAGCAAGGAGTCTTCTGCTTATGACACAAGCCAGGAGTCCTCCCTCGTTGGCTCTGCACCATCAAGTTCACCTTCACACCCTTCAGATGGCCCAAGATCCATCCCACCTCCAGTCCTCAGCTCCTGGTTGTTGTTTCCCCATGGGGATGGGGACAGGACAAGTCAGGCTGGGGTAAACCTGGGGCCCATTCTGCACCAGCCATGAGGCATGAAGCTTCTAAAAACAACACTCCAAAGACTGCTCAGTGAGTAGCTGGATGGTGTGGTGTTTGCTGTGGTGCAGCAGGGTGGTGGAGTGTCCAGGCGGCTGCCTGGCCAGCCAGCTGCTGGCACACTGAGCTGGTATTGGGAGCAAGCTTGCTTGCCAGAATGCAGATGCTCTTCAGGACACTGCAGATCTTTATTTATTATGTTGTTGAAGCCACAACCCTTAAGTGCTGTTTGTGTGACAGCAGAAGGACCCAGAGGATCCTTGGAGACTTTTAGTGACTGCCTTTGGGGTTGTGGGATCTGGTGCTAGACAATAACAAGCCCAGAAGACTGCTGCTCTCCAGCCTGTGGGTTGGGCTGGCAGCAGCTCTGGTTCTGGGTCATGCTTTCTGTGTCATCTCTAGTCACTGTGTTCCAAAGACTGACCAGGGCATCCCTGTCCCTCCACAAGGGGACAAACTCTCACAGCCCTTGGGAGTTGCTGTATTTCCAGTTCCACTCTGCTCCCTCTTAATGCTTCACAACCAAGCTGGGGTCCTGCAAGCCCTGGCCCCGTGTTTGTTCCCCAGTGCAGCTTCAGCAAAGCCCCTTCTGGGAGGTTGGCAGAGCAGGTTTGAACCCTCTGGGTCCCGATGCAGAACGTGCCCATTGCCCCAGCTCTGGAACAGCCAAACCCTTCACCAGCTCCAGGGGCTGACTCCTCTCTCTCAGTGCTCTGGTGGTTTTTCCCTCTAGGCAAGGCTGCTGCTCTGGATTCCCATCCTGGCCTTGCAATGCAGACTTGTCCCACCAGAGAGAGCTTTGGCTTCACCACCGCCGCCGTCTCCGTAGCATTTTTCTGCGAGGTTTTTCCTTCACGCCTCCTCCAGCCTGGGGGCAGCTGGGTGAATTTTACCCTCTTTACTTTGTGATTTACAGCGGTGAGTGCTCTCCCCGTGAGCTCTTGAAGGGACCTTCCCTGGGAGCACAGCTTTTGCTGTGCAGGGTTGGGAGACGCTGTGCTCCATCTGCTTGGGTTTTTCTTTCCCATCAGTGTCCTGGCAGTGAGGGAGCCCCAAGCCCAGCATCCCAGGGGGAGCTGAAGGGGTTAATGCAGCTCCTTGGTTTGTTAGCACAGAAAAGAGGCCGTTTGCTGCACTAACAGGAAAGTTGGGAGCAGATTGCCAGCAGCTTCCTTCCAATCCCTGCACCAAACAGATTGTGCTGTGTCTCCTTGGGAGGAAGAGCCCGGAGTGGTGTGTGACCTCTGTGCTGTGCTGTAACAGTAAACCCATCCTGATGCTTTCACCGAGTCCTCTTCCAGCCTTGTGTTTTCACAGTAAATGTTTTGGACGAGCAAGAGCTGCCTTCCTCCTCCCTCCCCTCCTTACTCCCTGGTCCTGGGAGAGATGCGGGCAGGAAATTTCACCACAGGCTCTGTGTGTAAAACAAAAACAACCCTGGATGGCTCCTCTGGAACCAGCAGCAGCAGTGCCCTGACAGCCCAACGCAGCCAGAGCCAGGGACAGGGGAGCTGGGTGGGTATTTCAGAGCCCAGACATGATCATGTTGGGCACAACACCCCAACAGCCACCACAGCACCCTCTGTGTGTGCCTGGGGTGCCTGAGCCACCAGCTGGTGCTTTGTCACCAGCTAATTCCTTGTTTGGATTTATATCTCTGCTGGAAGCAGTGTGATGCCCCTGGCTCTCTCCCCTCGGAGCCAGCAGGACCCTGGGCTCAGCCCCTCACACCTTGGCCCTGCCACAGGGGTCTCTGTCCCTGGGAAAGCAGCTGTGCTGTGTTGGAGGGTGACATGAGCACTCCCTGTCCCTGCTCAGCTGTGGCAGTGGGGTGGGAGCCAGCCCCCTGTGGTGGGAGCAGAGCGTGGAGCTCTTCCAGCTGTGTTTTAGTTGGCCAGATGTTTTATTAAACAGAGGAGTGTCCTCCCTCGAAGAATGTCATTGAGGCAACATTGCTTGTTGCTAATTAAACCCTGGAGAGTACAAGCAACCTCACACTGCTTCCTCTGCCACCCCATGCAGCGCCTGGAGTCCGTCTGTCCCCCGGTGTCCCCAGCACTGGCACAGCCCTGGAGGCACCTGGGAGGTTCTGGCCACTGGACCAACACCATGACCCGCACAGCACGTGTGGAGGTGACAGTGCATTTCAGTCCCTGAAAGTTTTCAGGAGCAGGTAATTTGTCACGTGCTCTCCTGGAGCATCTCAGTGGTGTTCCCAACGTGCCACGGGGTGCTGGATCCAACCACCGTGGCTGTTAATCTGGCATGGGTGTAGTGTGGGGCTGTTAATCTGGCATGGGTGTAGTGTGGGATCACGGCCTGGTGCAGGAGGCAAGGAAGGGGAGAAGTTCCCCTGGGAGCTGGGGCTGCTGTTTCCCTTCTGCCCTTTGCAGAGAAGGTCCCTGTTCCAGGGGACCCCTGGGGCTCTGCCCAGCCAGCACCACTGTCCCCAGGGACCCTCCTCCTGCCAACACCCCTGGGACTGAGGTGGGAGGCAGTGAGGGAGAGGGAATTACTGCTGGTGTTATGCAAGCAGCGTTGCCTTTAAATAGACTCTTACTGAGTGCTGTCCAGGAGGCAGCGGAGCCGCTGAGCATGGGGGCTGTGGGCTCAAGGGGGCTTTGGCCCTGGTCCTGCAGCCCCCCCGGGTGCTCTGCACTTTGTCTAGAGAAACTGGTGTGGGGCAGAGGATGCCCTGAAGGCCCCAGATCTTTTCCCCTCTCCTGGTTCTGTGGCAGCAGCCCTTTCCCTCTGGTTTGTGTGATTGTGTAAGGCAGCGAGGCGGTGGCAGAGCCCTGGCAGTTTCTATGCCAACACAGCTGGATGACAGCACTGCCCGGGGGGCAGGGGGGGCTGCCTGCACTCCCCGACACACCCGCCCCCCGAAATGGCTGTACCCCAGCACATCCCCCCAGCCTCAAAAGATTTCTTGAAGCAACTGAAAAAAAAATAGCAAACAAACAGGTGAGCTGAAAAATCCAAGTGGCAGCTGCTTTGCACAGGATTGAATCATCACTTAGGGGCTGGGAGGAGCCCACACTGGGGGAGGCACCAGGGGGGGTGTTTTCTTCTACACCCGGAGCCTTGGTACACCAAGCCCCCCCCCTCCCGCCCCGGGTGTGTGCTCAGCACCGCGGGGATTCAGCCTCTGGCTCCTTCTCTTCTCCTCTTCACATATTTTAAGTGGCCTGGTGTCACACTGAGTCACCAGCACGGAGATGGCAGAGGCTTTGGCAGAGAAACAGCCTGAGTTCTGATAGTTCAACTGGGGGGGGGGAATAAATAAATAAATAAATAAATCAGCACAATTTCCTAATTAGAGCAGTGATGGGAACAAAGCAGATTTGTTAGAGAGCTATGAGGCTGGGTTGGGGAATGTGACCTTTGCTGGCTCATGGTGCCAGACGGGAGCTGCCGGTGTACGGTGGTGCTTGGCAGCGGCTGAAATGCTCTGACGGGGGAGAGGGGCAGAATTTCACCTTCTAGGGGGAAGCCAGGGCTGGGGAGAGGGTTGTGTCAGGGGCTGGGCAATGAGGGTGTCCGTGGGGTCACCCTGCTGGGCTGTTTGCCCCCGGAGTGGGCTGGGGCCCTGCCCGGCAGCAGTTCAGGGCTTCTCGGGTGGCAGGAGAAGCTGTGGGCAGGTACTGGGTGTCCCTGCAGGCCCACGGGGACTGATGGCCACCAGCCCTTGGCTGTCACCCCGCCACGGTACCGGCTGCTCTCCACACAGGGTCCTGGTACCGCAGGACAGCCGGTACCGGGTGGCACCAAGGCTGGAAGGAGTCACAGCCCCACAGAGCAAAGTTAATTAAGAGGAGGAAGTAAGTGGAGACCAGTCCCAGGGCTGTGCCTTTGGAAAAGGAGGAGACAAAGTTCCTGCTTGAGAAGCTGGAGACTTGGGTGGCCTTGGGGTGGGAATTTGGTGCTTCAGCACCAGTGCTCAGGAGCATGGCTGAGTCTGTTGGACATGGCCATGGAATGAGAAAACACGATTGAGGGCACAGCTGGGCTCTTCTACCAGCCCTGGGCAGCTGGTGGAAAGGGAGATGTGACACTGGGCAGGGACAGGAGGAGGGAACCAGAGGTCCCTCCAGCCCCCGTGCCCCTGCACACAGCGTCAGTGCCCCGTACGCTTCCTTGCGTTCAGCACCGTGACGCAAAAACCCATCATGCCAATTATGCAAATGACAGAAACTATTCCTGTTGTTCAGAAGTATCCCCAGAGATCTGCTCGGCAGTGGGTAACTCAGCATTACTCACTCCTCAAAGTGGGTGCTGGGGCTGACGAGGGGCTGTACCCACCCAGCTCAGCACATTTTGGGGTTCCTCAGCACAGCTCTCCCCCGTCCCCCCCTCTCCCCAGAGCTTGGGGTTGCTGTTTGTTTCAGAGCACAGATTTTCCCCTTCGGTCCCCAGGGATGGCAGCACGGCCAACCCGCATCCTGCCCCTTTTCCCCCCCCAGCAGCCACTGCTTCCCCCACCCCACTCCAATCCTCTCCATCTTCCCAGGCCCCAGCGAAGCTTTCGGCATCCGCAGCGCTTTGTTCTCCCACCCACTCCCCGTTTCCTCCGTCATTCCGGCTCCTCCCTACGATCGCCCTCCCCAGGAGCCTCCTCTGGGCCGGCTCCAGCCTGGCCTGGGTCACCCCTGACGGGGGGGCAGGAGCTGCCCACGATGTCTTGGGGGTGCCCATGCCCAAGACCCAGACATCAGCGCAGGAGCTGGGGCTCTGCAGGGGACATGCCAACAGGTCCCTGTTCCCCACCCCAGCACAGGAGGTCTGTGTCGGGGGCTGTCCAGGCTGTCCTCCAGATTTATTTGAACCACACAAGCTGGTTCCAGCTTTTACGCCAGGCAGCAAAAGCCTCCCAGACCCCCAGCAAGAGAGCTCCATCTCCCACAGCCTTCTTTCTCTGGGGATCCAGGAGCAGCAGGAATAGGGGGGCCCAGGGGTCCATCCTGGCAGGAGCACCAGCTCTGCCAGTGCCCCCCCCCTCACCCAGGATCCCTCCCCGAGGCCTCCACTTATTTTATTGCTCTTAATGACCCAGTTGATGAGCACCAGGCCGGGGGGTTGGCAGGGTGGGTACTGGCAGAGCTGTGTTGTGACACCCTCTCAGCCCAGCACCATCCCTCACCGTGAGCAGGGCCATGTGCTCTGCTGTGGGGAGCTGAGCAGAGACCGAGCTGCTCTGTCACACCAGCCAGCAAAACAGTTCCCAGGATACAAATACCTGGAAACAGCAATTTGCACTGCAGGGGAGGCGGGTTCAGATGCTTTGCTCAGAGAAGCTGTGGCTGCCCCATCCCTGGCAGCGTTGAAGGTTGGATGGGGCTTGGAGCAGCCTGGGCTGGGGGGAGGTGTGCAGGGGTGGCACTGGGTGAGTTTCAAAGTCCCTTGCAGCCCAAACCAGTCTAGGGTTCTGTGCTTCCAAGAGGATTAGGGAAAACCAACTAGGGATGATGCTCTGCTGTACCTCAGTTTCCTCCTTTGGGAAATAATCCTGACCCTCTCTGTAAACCCTGGTGTGTTCTGCTGGGCAAAGCGTGAGGCAGGAGCTGGGAATCACTGTCACTGCCATTTCAGACTCTGTGCTGGATTTCACTGCTGTAGCTTCCACCCCCTAAAATAAGAGCCCGAATTGTTCAACCTTTGCTAATCCTCAACAAATGGCTTTACTCAATTTACTGTTTCTGTTTGGGGGGTATTTACCTGCCTAATTTTATTATTCCTGTACAGGCAGGGATCTTTAGTTTTATGACAACTTCTGAGTCCTCACCCTATGAAACAGAAAGCGTGAACCCATGTGGGCCTGGAGGGAGAAGGGGCTGGGAGCAGGATGCCTGGAGCTGCACACTCAGCTGTGCACACTTGATGTTTCACACCCAAGGGACATGGAGCCCATGGCAGTGGAAGGACCAAGGCTCACCAGTATGACCAGTGACAGGTACTGGTGAGGCACTTCAGCCACTGTCCCATCCCAATGAGCTGGAGAGGGAAGAGCAAAGCTGTGTTTGGGTGGCTCTGGGACCCAGGTATTGGTGTGGGATTTGCTGTCCCCAGCTCCCACAGAGGAGTTCAGAAAAAAAAAAAACAAAACAGGGATAACTGGGTGTTGAGGGGACCCTGCCCAGCTGGGCAGTGGTCTGGGATGTGGGATGCAGGGGTTGGAGCTGAGCAGAGTGGACAGGGAAAAGCCTGCCCTGTGCTTGTGGCTGGGTTGGTTTTACTCAAACCCCTTGAATCCCCACTGTCCCTCAGATGTCAGAAAAATCCCTTCATGCCTCTCTTTCCTCCTCTCCTCATTGGCCAGTGAGACATCATCTTTAAGTTTATGATGGATTGTAAGCCTTTCTTTTTTCTTTTTTTTTTTTTCCTCTCTCCTGTGTCACACAAGGGTTTCCTGAGGCACCCAGGATGCAGCTGCTCCCTGTCATCCCAGGCAGGGTTGGTTTCCCCTCCCTGGGCAGCAATGCCGCCCTGCAGCCACCTCCCTCCCTCCATCCCTGCCCAAACAGCCACCACACCTCTGTCCCCACCTTGGTGGAATCCCAGGGGAGTCCTTGCCCATCCCTGGCTGCCTCTGGCCATCGCTGCCCCAGCACAGCCCTGGGTCTTTGTACCAGGGCTTGTGGCATGGCCGGGAACTCTGGTGTGATGCGACCACGCTGGTAATTAAGAAGGAACCTAATGAAACTTCAGAAATATCACGATTTCTTCCCCACACCTGCAGCTGAGCGGGGTGGATTACATAAACTGGTGTTGCCACAGCAACTTCGCTCCACCCGGGGCTGGAGGTGGCCGGTGCCACGTGTGTGCTGCTGTGCTGTCACCCCGGGGAGACACCCCACAGCTGCAAAGGGAAGGAATTACTCTGGGGACAGGGATGGTGCCAGCTCTGGGGTTGGCAGGGCCACCAGCCAGGGCTGCTGCATGTTTATCCCACTGGTGTCAGAGGTCTGGTGTCGTGGGTTTCCCACCTTGCACCCACCAGGTTTTGCTCCCTCTGTGCAATTGAAGGTCTCTGCCTTTGGAAAGGGCGTTGGAGCAATGCCGGGAGGTGCCAAGGGGATTTAGGTAACCTGAGAAGGACTCTGCCACCATGGTGAGTTCCCCTGGGCACACTCCAGCTGCAGCCCAGCCCCAAGGAGTGAATCACCCTAACACAAAGACAGCGAGCAACAACACCAACACACACAAAAAACAAAACAAAAAAAAAACCAACAAAAAAAACCCCGAAACACACAAACACACACACAAAACCAAACAAAAAATAATCCAAAACCACCTTAAAAAAGCAATCAAAGCAAATGGAACTGCACGAGGCAAAGGCAGGTTTTTCCTGCCATGGATTCCCAGGGTGCTGTGGGCAGCACAGACCAGCCCTGGGCAGCTCCTGCCAGCCAAGAGTTCATGACATGTGAGAAGCCAGGGGCAACAGTGATTTGGCAAATCTGCCTCTTCATGTGAGGGAAATAAAGCACTGGCTGCTGCCAGCCAGAGACTCCCTTTGGAATCAGGGGGTAGAAGGGAGAAAGGTTTTCAGTACCCAGATTTCCTGAAGATAAGGAGAAGCAGAGGATGGGAAGAAAGTGGAGCGGCTGTCTGTGAGCAGGCCTAGATGTGAGAGATTCTCAGAGGGTCGTCCCCAAAGGCTTCTTTTATTATGAGAAATTACAAATCCTTTTATCTCCCTCACCAGAGGAACAGCTTGTTTGAATTGCTGGGCTGTCACACTGGAATTAGATGCAAGAACCCCCCACATCCATGACGTAGCAAAGACCTTACATAAGGTAACTAAAAATAAGGTGATGGAGATGTGGACTGAGGCATTCTCTTCCCGGACACTGAAGCTGAAATCTTCTGCTGCCACTGGAGAGCCAGTGAGGTGCCAGTGTCCAGCCAAGGGATCAGCACCTCCCAGTGCCAGCAGCTTGGGATGGAGCAGGATGGAGTGGGGAAGGTCCCTGTACTGGGACAGATGAGCATTCTTCCTGGGAATATCTCCCATGGCAACCTTGTTCCCAGGCTCCCTCCAGGTTTATGTCCCACCACCCCTTGTCATTCTTGTCTCTCGTGGGAAAGGGTTAACCTGCTGGTCCATAAAAACTAGAAAAAGCCTTCTCAGGCATTATAAATTCTTCCCTGTCCTTTGGAGTGTGAAACCTCTAAGGCATAGAAATCAAACTAGGACACAGATGCAGCCATAGTGAGTGATCACCTTTGGTGCACCCCCTGCTCCTTGCCAGGACTGGGATGGGGAGCGGGAGGGAATGGAAATGGGAGGTTTGGGGCCAAGGTATCGACCTGGGCTGCTTGGGCTCCTTGTTCTCGGAACTGATAGAGATGACAGGAAAACACACTGTCAGCTGCTTAACTGTTTCACCGCTTCTCCTGGCAGAGAGGAGGGAGAGGAGGGAGAGGAAGGCTCAGCCCGAGCGCAGGGACGAGGCAGCCGCTGGCAGCTTCTGCCCAGTGCCCTCCAAATGTTTCTCCTTGGTACGTGACAGCCCTGGGCTGTAAAGCTCCCATTTAAACTGAGAAGAGCAGGAGCTGTGGTGGGAAGGACTGGAAGGTGGGGGGGGTACATTGGGCACTCGTTCTTCATGTCCTGCAGGACCTGTGTGAAAGTTCCTGGGAAGGGACTCTCGGGGGAATTACAGGGTGACAGGGTGTGAGCCCGGCTCCCCAGGCTGTCCAGGCGGTGTGACAGCTTGGGGACAATGAAGGGACAGACAGGGGCTGTCTCTTGACCTAGTCCTGCTCCAGGCTGATGACAAGGACCACGAGGCATCCCACACCGGGTGTCCATAACAGTAGGGACCGTGTGTCCCCCCGTGGCTCTCCCAGACACCCTACAGCGAGGTACCTCAGGGATGTGGGGTACAGCATGAGGGATGGGGGATAAGGGGGCAACAGTATGAAGTATGGGCTAGAGGGTGGGGTGCAGGGAAGGTTATGGGATGGAGCAGGGGCATGGGCTGGGGAAGGGGGTATGGGAGGAGGCACAGGATGGGGCTGTCGGTGCGAGAGGGGAAATGAGGTACAAAAGGAGTGTGGAATGGGGAATGGGGTATATGAGGGCTAGGGTAGGGGTACAGGGTGGGAAATGGGGTGAGGGACGGGGCACAGGAGGGTACAGGGGGCGGATTGCAGGACGGGTCACAGAACGGTGCTCTCCTCCTACCCATCCCCTTCCCCCCCAGCCCCACTCCATGCCTGGCCCGGAGCCCTGCAATGCCCAGCGCAGCTCGGCGCGGTGCGGTGCGGTACGGCCCGGTGCGGTGCAGCTCCTCCCCGGGGCGGGCCGGGGAGGGTCGGGGCGGGAGGTGGCCGCCGGGAGCTGATAAAAGCCGGGGCTGCCGCCGGTCCCCGCCGTTCTCCGCTCCCGCCGCTCAGCTCCGCACCGCTCCGCACCGCCCCCCATGGTGCTGCCCGGCCCGGCCGGCATGGCCCGCTCCGAGGAGGTGCACCGCCTCACCGAGAATGTCTACAAGGTAAGCGAGCCCGCAACAGGTGCCGAGCCGAACCTGCCCTTTCTTTGGGATTTTTCCCTTTAATTTTTTTTTTCCTCCACCCCCCCACCCCCCCACCTTCCGCCGGGCGCGGGGGCTGCGGAGCGGGGGCGGCGGGAGGGGGCGATGGCGGGGTCGGGGCCGCCCCCTCTCTCTGCCGGGGGATGCGCCCGGAACGGCCGGGAGAGGCTGCTGGGGACCGGGACCCTCCCCCCTCGGGCACCCCGAGCCCCCCCGGGAGTTGGGAGACTGCGTGGGAATTTGTCTTATCCCAGAGGCTGTCCCCACATCACCTCGGTTCGGGCAGGTTTGTGTCCGTCACTCGTTTTCCTGCAGCAATTAAAGTGCTCGGAGCCTTCCCTGGGCTTTGGTTATAGCTGGAGTTTGTGAATCTCTCGGTTTTCTTTCTGCTTTGCTCCCGGTGTCATGAGAAAAATAAAATAATTTATGTGCTTTAATTTTCCCGGTGAAGGAAGTGGTTTCTGCTCTGCTGGGTCCTGTGACCGAGTCCAATAAAACCTTTCTAGCCTAACATGTAATGCAGGATGTCATTTGTTAAGCTGGAAAGCTTGCGTGATTCCCTGCATTTTAAGTTGGTTTGAGTTACCTGGGAGCATTGAGAAAAAGGGAAAAAACAAATCACCACCACCACCAAAAAAAAAAAAGGGAGAAAAATGTAGTTTAAAAAAAAAAATGTAGTTTAAAAAAAAAAATCCAAGGTGATGAAGTTTGAAGGTCTTGGCCTTTGGGCTCCTAGGGTGTAAGAGCTGTTGGGGCAGCGCCAATGGCACCCAAAATCTTGGCTACTGGGAATGTGGAGTGGGTCTGCAGGGAGCCTTGAGCTGGGGGGCTGGGACCCCCTCCACCCTGTGGTGCAGCTGATGGAGCCGCATGGGGTGGCTCTAGGACGGGGACAGCGGTGGCACCGCGGGGTGCTCAGCGGGCAGGTCCTGGTCCCGGTGCTGGTTCTGGTCCTGGTGGGAGCCCCGCACTTGGCTCGGCTCGTCCGGGGCAAACAGGGCGGGAGGTGCTGGCACTGGTCACCCTGCCCTGCCTGTCCCCAGCACGGGTGACAGTGTGGCTGGTCTGGGAACAGTTGGAGCTGGTGACTCAGGTGCTGGAGGTGTTGTCCTGGAAGGTCGGTGCTGAGAGCAGGTTTGTGGAGCGGGTCACCACCTCCCTCAGGAGCCTGCGGGGCGGCTCCTGGGCCATGGCAGAACGTGGTGCTCGTCCTCCCCGGGAAAGCAGGGTTCGTCCTTTCCCTCTGCCCATCGGACCATGGTTCCTGCACCACGGGAGCCGCGGGGCAAGCAGGGCAAGCGGAGCAGAGAGCCCTTGGCTGAGCTGAAGGGCTTGGCCCCCAAAGCCAAAGATGGACTTGAGGGAGAGTCCAAAGGTCGCCATCAGTTAGTAAAGGCTTTAATTTCTTGGTATTTTAGTGAGAGAAGCTGAGCTTTAGGGAGTGAGGGTGTGGAACTGGGGTCACATCTCCTGGATTTACCTGCCATGAGCAGAGGGAGCTGGAGGAGGATGGTCCCGACTCCATTTGTGTTGCCTGCAGAGAACCAGGAGCCTTTTCTCCTCTGAAGATGATGATGCTTTTCGTGGCCTCTGGAGATGACTGGCATGGGGTGTGTACAGGAACCTGGTGTCTGCTTGTTTCTTTGAGGGCTTCTGTGACCTCCTGGAGCTCAGCACACGGGCTGGAGGCTCAGGGACTGTTTGGCCACTCCAGTGCTCCATAAGCTTTGGAGTCTCCTAGTCCAAAGCCACCTTCAGTGCTTCACATCCCCATTCCCAAAGTGTTTTTTTATCCCATTGTTTTCTGGCCTGCACAGTAGCTTGGACACCGCCACGGTCAGGAGGAGACAATGAGGATGGGGAAGGGGGATGGTGCCTGGGGAGGTTTGGCTCTTTCCTCCTCACATCCACCTCACTCCATGCTTTGCTTCCAGCTGCTTTTTTTTTTTTTTTTTTTTTTTTTTTTTTTTTTTTGTCATCTCGTTGGGGTTTTGGCAGCAGTTGGGGCAGGGGGTGGAGATGAGGTCTGGAGCAGGAGCGGGTATCTCTGCGGGACTGCTCCCTGTGCCAGGCCCCCTCTCCCGAGCAGGCTTTCCCGAGGTTCTGCTCGGGGAGCCCATTGTGATCATTTCCCATCCCCGGCGCTCCCCCTCGCCGTGACTCTGCTAATGAGCTGCTGGAGGAGCTGGCAGCCGCCCCCTCGCCCGTGCTGCCACTCCAGGCAGCTGCCTACACGTGGGGAGGAATTACAGAGGGAGCCGGAGCCTGCTGGCACCTCCTGCCAACGCCATCCCCCTCCCCGCGGGATGGGTCGCGGCGTGGACCCGTGGCGTGGAGCGAAGCCTCAGTGCCCTGAGCAGCAATCCCAGCTGCCCTGTGCTCCTCTCCTTCCTTCCTCGGGATTGTCTCTTTGCCGAATGGAGGGACTGGAACCCTCCCTCCCTCCCCCCGGAGACAAATCTGCCTCGTTTCTGACAGATTCGATTACTGCCGTTCACAGGCAAAACCTCCATTTCATTTTAAAGCTCTCTCCTCGTGTGGCTGATGGCTTGGCAATGGTGTGTGAACAGCTCCGCGTTTGACGAGGTGTTTGCTTAGAAACCCCCCCCCCCAACTCGAAGCCTAAATGCCTCCCCCAAGGCAGGTGTGATTCCCGAGAGCTGTTTGCTCCACATCAGCTGTAATAAATGCGGTTTTTGTCGGCATAACGGCCTCTTGCCTCGTTATCTCCCAGCCCAGAGGGAAGGGGTGTGATTCCTGAAGTCAATCCGAAGGGGAATGAATGGTTGGTGGCTTGGTGGATGTGGCAGCAGAGGGACAACGTGACAGGAGGCAGGAGCTGGCCCCCAGTGTCACCTGTGCCCCATCCCCTCGGCACGCAGACGGTGCTGTCCCCCTCCAGGCTGTGGAAACCTCCGAGTTAAGCAGTGTTAGGAAGCAGGGAGCTCCCGACTTGCCAGAGGTATCCCCGGTCTCTTCCCCAGCTCCTGCCCAGGGGAGATGCTGCTCCTGGGGCTGGAGGCAGCTGCTGGCTCTGCCATCGGTGCCACACGGTGTTGAGTCTGCCTGTGGCTGAGCCTTCCCTGTGCACATCCAACACACAGAGCTGGAGGAAAAGCCTTTGGCTGCATTGAGCCCTTGGTCTGGGGCTGGGTCTGCCTTGCTGGTGGGCACTGTGAGGCAGCATGCTGTGGGGTCTGGGCATCATCCAGCTCCCTGTTCCCGTTTTCTTCAAGCCCAGACCCCAGTGACAAACCCATTCAGAGTTCTAGCGCAGAAACTTGGGTCCCTTCATCATCTGACCCAACCTTTGATGTAGGCCCTGGGTTTGGTTTTGTGGTTTTTGGTGGTTTGCTTTTTTTTTTTTTTTTTTTTTTCTTTCCAGATTCTCTTGCTCCTGAGCTCTTTCTCCTGTAAAGACTGTGCTGAGTAATCAAGTTTTGGGGCAGGAATTGTGAGCCCGAGCTGGAGGACAACAGCTCAGCTGTTTCCCTGGGTCAGAGCAAGCTTGGGGAGCACCCAGCTTGGTGGGCTGACCACCAGTGAGGGGTGGGAGGTGCAGCCCAGCCCTGGGGTTAGGAAAGGCTGTGCGGGGTGTTGTGGGATCCGGGGCCTTGGGCTGGGTGGGATGTTCCCAGAGGCTGGATTGTGAGGCGGGTGTGTTGTAAGCAATTAACATCGACCCCGCTAATGAGCCCAGCGAGGCTCCCCTCCCAGCAGAAACTTGGCTCTGCAAACTGGGAGATGTCTGCTGCTGGTGCAGGGCAGGATGCGTGGGGATGGAGGCAACGCTGGGCTTTGGGGCATTAAATATTGATGCAGAAATACCCGAGGTGTTCCTGGAGCTGTGCTGACCCATTTAGAAAGGAAACTTCCTTACAGCTGAGCTGCTTTTGCAGTGTGACTGCGGTGTAGTGGAGAGTCCCACAGTGCCGGCCCCTCTGATGGCACTTCTGGTGGTCACATAGAGTCCTGCTGTCACACAGGAGTTGCCAAGGAAGCCGTGGGTGCCAGACTGAGCCCAGGCCACCCCTGGCACTGTGCAGCATCAGTCTTGTGAGGAGCCATCATGCTGTGCTGCTGCATAGGGGCATCAAAGAAGTGCAATAGGAAAATACTGAGGTTTTTTAGCTCAAAGTTGATCACTTGTGATCACCAATGTGTCCCCAGTGAGCGCTGTTCCTGGGAGGGGAACCCAGTGTTCATGGTAATCTTCATCCCTTGATCAAATCCAGGAGCCTTGGTCCCCCACTGCCTGTCTCTTTCCCATGTGCAGGAGAAACCCCAGGGCAGGATGTATGGTGCAGTTGTGCAGAGAGAGATCCCATCCCAGCAGGCCGTGGCCACCTCCTGCCCCAGCAGAGTGGAGAAGAACCTGTTTTTTACTTTTCTCTGCACAGGGTTTTTGGGAGGCTGTGGGGATGTAGAGCTCCACAGCCTGCTTGAATGTTTTTTCTTAAAGCCCTTAAGGACGGGCTGTGCAGGTCTGTCCTACGCAGGAGAAGCCTGACCTGACCTGTGTGTGCTATCACACACACCAGCTCCACTGCCACCTGGTTCTTGGGGGTTCTTAAACCTTTACACAGAGGCTGTTAGGGCATGGGAGCAGCTGGGAGCTCCTTGCTGTGGTGTGGGGTGCACTGAGAGGGGCAAGATGGGGCCCTTATTTTCTGTTGCCTCTTCTCCCCCTCGTTCAGCTGGACTATGTCCTGGAGACCTCGTGCTTTGCATTAGTTTCATTTTTGGCAGCTGAATAAAGCCGTGCCAATCCCAGAGAGCTGAGTGGTATTACCCAGGGAATTTAGTGCAGTGGAACAAAGCAAAAGCCCTTTCAACCTCTAGCTGCCAGGTTTTTTGTCTGTGTTTTTCTAAACTCTGCCCAGGCGGCGTGTGGAAGGCAAACAACTTGTGGGTGGTGCTGATGGAGCAAATTTGGAGGGAGAACGAGATTTGCTTTCATTACCAGGGTTTCACTGAATGTCAGCTTTGTGGTGGTGTCCTGCAAACCTGGCTGAAGAAGAGCCCTGCCCAAGGCTCTGCCGTGGTCCCTCGTGGAGGTCGTGGGGTGTGTGTGCCCTGGTGATGCCACCTGCATCGTGGCACGTGTGTCGTGGTAGTGGGTGCAGCACCTCAGCACCTCACTGCCTGGCTTGGGTGTGTAAAGTGATGGCTTGTTGAGCATATTCCCTGCCATAAGTATGTTTATTTTTCAGTGTTTCTCTTCACAGCTGGTGGCTTTTCAGCTTCTCGCCTGGAGGGGGGTGTGAAGGTGTGTTAGCTCTGGAGTCACCTTCCCTTCCCACCCTGGGAGTGAGAAGGCAGCTTGGAAAACTTTTTTTATCTCTGTAGTGAGGAGCCCTTTGCAGTGCCCTCATCCTGCCGGGCTGTTGCTATTGGGAGTCTCCAGACATTGTCTTGAAAACAATTAACTTTCTGAAAACTCCCTCCTAAGGTTTCATGGATTTTACGTGGCCAGCAGAGTTGCCTCCCCTCTGATCCAGTCTGCTAGTTTGACCATTTCTGGGGGCTTTTTCCTCCTCCTTCATTGCTTTAAAATGGCTGCTGTTTGTCAGTGCATGCAGGATCCTGCCCCAAGCGGTGCTGGCAGCCACTGGGGCTGAGCTGTGCTTTGCTTCCCTCCAGTCTGGGGAAGGAGCTGAATTTTGGAGTAGGCTTTTCATGACTCTGTCCCCACAAGAGATGGAGATGCCAGCTCGACTGCTTTTAGGCTCCAGGCAGAGCCCTGCCCTCCTGGGGGCTGCTCCCCACCACTGCCATCTCTGACATGCCATGGGGACAGGCGGTGCTTGCCCGGGCTCCTGCCCTGGGATGAGGCTTTGTGCATGGATCCTCTTCCCTCGTTTATTTGCTAAGCTTCAGGAAGATATATTTACACAGGTCCTGCTGCAAAAAAATGTTTTATTTATATATATCTCTGTGGGTACCTGCATCTCTATGAACACTTGCTGCACTTCACCCAGCAAAGTGCTGAACAATCCCTGCCCCACAGACCTTCTGCCTGGATTTTTTTCTGCATTAACATTGTTCAGCCTCAGACTGCTGAGGCTGAGCTTGAGCCTGGTGGAGGCTGCAGCCACAGCTCTGCTGGTGTTGGGGACACGAGGGGGACATGTCCATGGCCAGTGATCCCACACCTCCAACCACTTCGTGGCAGAACGCAGGTCAATTGTTTTGGGTTTTTTGGCGGAAGTTAAAGGTGATGTGGGGAGGCCCGTGCAGTCCTCATCAGTGTTAATTAACTCCTGTGCAGTTGTCTCCTACAATTAGGGAGCACAGCTCGCTCTGTGGCTGGTTGCTACAGGTTCATTTTCTCTTTTCAAGCTGAGCATGTTCACTAAACTGCTCTGCACTGCCCTGGAGCTGCATACACGTGTGCTGTGTTGCTGCAGAGCTTGACCTGCAGCCTTCATTAGCAGTGAGGTTCTCATTAGCCTCCTGCTTCCTTGACAGATCTCTGGGAATCATCTGCCCTTTGCAGGATGTGCATGGTCCTGTGCAATGGATCCAAAAGCACCAAGTGCTAATGGGACACGGGGATGGTGGCTTTGGGACACTGCAGCTGGGCTCGATGGTTGTGCCCTCACTGCTCGAGCCAGGAGCTGATGTCTGCTCCTTGGAGGACTGAAAGGATTTGTCCTGCCACTGAATGCCACCCCCCTGGGTGAGAGCTACCCTCAGTGCTGGTGTCCTGTGTGGGTCCCTGCTCACTGAGCTCAGAAAATGGCTGTTTGGAAGCAGGGGAAGGCTCTGGCTGAGCCTGGCACCTGCCAAAGAAAATTAAACTGTCACGGTCTCCAAGGGGCGGGCAGCAGGAACTCGGGATAAAAATGCCTCAGGCAGAAAATGAGCTTTATAGTGTTTGGCCAGCTTCAGAGGAGGTGACAGATGCTTAATCAGCTTATTCACCATAAGTGTCTGTCTGTCGTCTTCCCTCCCTTTCCCGGGAAGGGATGCTGCCAGCGTGGGGGTGACAAGCCCTCGCTTCCCAGGGGGACACCCAGGCACCCCTACTCCAGGCACATTTAGGCATTAAACTTCATTTTCTGTCTGTACCCCTGGCAGGGGCTGTCCCGAGGTGGGGCAGGGGCTTGGTGCCTGCTCTGGGGCTGCTGTGATGTAGATGGGCTTGGTCCGGAGGTCGGATTGATGGGGAGAGAATGGAGATTTTGTTGTCTCTGCCCCGGCTGGGCCTCGGTGTCCGGTTCTAGCGATGCTATCGGCACCGGGGGAAGGCTCTGGACGGGGGAGGTTGGTGGCTGCAGTGCCACACACACAAAGAGCCGTTCTTCTTCTTCCTGATCCGATTATTCCTTCCCCCCGCCCCCCGTGTTTAAATAAGGACCTTAAAGCGAGGGAGGCAGAGCTGCCAGACGGCGCTGGTGGTGTTCCCCGACACCCGAATTTATGCATATAGAGGCAGGTGGAAAGTGACACCAAGTGCTTTGAGCCCGAGGTGTAATCCTTGCACGTGGCTTCAGCCGTGGCTGGCACCACTTTGGTGGCATGGTGGTGGCTTTGTTCTGTCTTCAGTGCCTTGGTGGCCATTTCCAGTACTTCTCTTCGGGCTTTTCTGCTTGCTTGTGATGGATCTGTCCCAATTCCCGGGATGGAGAGGTAGCACCACACTGCTGCTGCTCTCCAGGGCCATCCCAGCACTAAGGCATCACCAGCCATCAGCTCCTGGAACTCGGTCCCTCTTCCTGGCTGGTTTTAGGCCCATTCCCTGACATCTCAAACAGCCACTTCTGGTTATTATTCTGCTTGTATTTGCCATATCTGATACCTTCCCCTGGTCTGGGCCATTCACTGATATCTTATGGTGAAGCACCCACACAAGGCACTTTGTGTGGCAGCCAGTGGGGTTGTTGTTCATGAGCATTACTTGCAATATCTGGGTGTACTTACAGTTTCTGGGTGTAGAACCAGGGTTCTCTGGCAGCTGTGGGGAAGCTTGGGTGGAGTGGCTGAGAAGGGTGGGAGGATTTTTTTTTTTTATTATTCTGTTATTGCATCGATGAATGGAGTGTGGCTGCCTCGCAGGGGGGAATTGAAGGTGCTCCCAATCCTCTCTCCTAACTCTGGTGATGTTCTGCTCTTTCCTCCAGACAATCATGGAGCAGTTCAATCCCAGCCTCAGGAATTTCATTTCTATGGGGAAGACCTATGAAAAAGCCTTAGCAAGTAAGTGAAACTGCTGCTGATGTGTGGGTTGCTGAAATACTGAGGGCTGGGGAGGGTCTGGCCGGGCAGCACGGCTCTGGAAGGGCAAGCGGCCAGAAAATGAGTTTGGGGTGCTCTTTGTCCCTGCAAGAGTGTGAAGAGGGAATGGGGAGATGGTTCTTGGACCTCTACACAAAGCTTACATTGTTAGGACACGTGAGGCACATACGTGGAAAGGATTTGAGTGATAAAATGGTTGACAACTGGATGACAAGGACATCTCCAACCAGCTTATGTTTTAATATTACTTTAAAATATTTAGAATCAAGATTTAAAGTTCTGTTTAAAAGTGTGGAATGGAAATGTTCTAATAGCTCAGAAGAATGCACTGGAAGGGAAGAAAAATACTAAAAATTGGTGGTGGCTCCTGATGGGGAATGCAGGGTCCTGTGGGGAACCATTAGTGAGGTGAGATTTAAGTGATCAAAAATAAAATTTGAATTGATGAAAACAAAAAATGGACTACTTTCACTTAAAATGCCTTTGCATGCCACCTGGGCCCTGGGTTTTAAGGAGGTTTAAGGCTTTGTTCTACCCCAGAGGCAGCAGCTTCCTTTTGGGGAGGGCTCTGCTCACGGCTCGTGGATTTTATTTTTGTAATTGGTTCAGTGAAATTGTCCACAAGGCAGAGTCCCGAGCCAGTGGAAAAACAAACAAACAAACAAAAACATTTTGGTGTCTCACATTGTTAAGGCTGGTGTGTGGAACCCAACCCGTGGGAAGGCTCAGTGCCTCCTTGCTTGGTGCCTGCAGCAAATCTTCATTCCCACAAGTCAGATGAGGTCCTGGGATGTTTGGGACAAGGAGCTTTTAAGCCCTCCCACTGTTCCTGGGTACCATCACTCCCCTGCTTGCTTTCTTCCTGCCACTTCTCAGCCTTATTTTTAATTAGCTTTTAATGGATCAACTGGCCATCACGTGGGCAGCACCCACCCATCCTGCTCCCCTGCACAGGGTCTGTGGACTCTGATCCCTGGGCATGGGGCATGTCTCCCCCCCAGGCAGCTGAGATTCCAGCTACCCCAAAGGATGCCAGGGCCAGCGGGGCTGGGGGTGTTCTGCCACCCCCTCCTCCCCTCCTGGGTCTCCAGCAGAGGCTGGGGCTGCAGTGAGGAGAAGAGGTTGCAACTGCAACCATGGGATTTTTAAGAACTCATTCATCTCAAATGTGATACTCATAATGCAGCTTTTAATTACCCGGGTTGTGGTGTTGGTTTATTAAATGCTGGTTTATCACAGCTGAAGCTGGGCACGGGGTAGTGGCAGTGTTCTGTGGATCACCAGTGTAATCACTTGTTCGCTGTTTTTCCCCACTTCCCCATGGTGAATACACTTTGGAGCCCTGGATCTTCCTGTAATTTTCTTTATAAATTATCCTTGGTCACCCTTTTCTTCAGATCTCCAGGCTTGTGGGGGCATCTGGAGGGAGTGTTGGGATCAGGGAATGGTGCTGGAAGCGGGGTTTGCTGGTGCTGAGCTGAGGCTGTACAACATGTTCTGGTGATTAGAGGAAACCCCCTGCTTATCTGATTAAAGTGGAGTGTGTAGCTGGAATGTCAACAAACAAGACTGAACTATAATGAAAGTCTGTGATATTCAATTATTTCACAGTGATTTTTCTGAGCAGCATTAGGCAGACTGATGGTTACACTGGAATGAAAACCACCTAGTTCCTGCATGTACTTTTCTTTCCTTCTGCATAGCCCTGTCACCTTGCTGCTTGAGCTTTCTTCTTTCTCCACTCATTTTTCTTCTGTTTGTTGTTTAGTCCCTCCCCCTGGGGCTGAGCCCCTTGAAGTAATGTCTGTTTTCATGTTTAGCATCTATTCAGTGCCATAATTGCTATTAAAGAGAATATAACCTACATTTTTTTTATTATTTCAGGTATGACCTATGCAGCAAAAGGATACTTTGATGCTCTGGTTAAGATGGGAGAGTTAGCCAGTGAGAGCCAAGGATCTAAAGAATTGGGTAAGTCACCAATGTACTCCTAGATTACTGATTTACTGTTAAATGGAGCACAGAATGAAACCAGATTTCTGGTGCTGATGAGCGTAACAAACTCAGTGTGGAGCTGATCCTGCCTAATGTGGATGGCTAAAGCCTCTCTGCATTTCCTCTTAATGTAGCTTAATAAAAAGAATCCATCATGTTGGGATCTGGGGGGCACAGTCAGCTGGTGGTGTTTGCAGGCAGGGGCTGTGCTGGGGCTGTTGTCCTGCTTGGCACAGGAAAGCTCCAGGGATGCTGCAAGATCTTCTGGGGCTGAGATGGGTTTTGGTCTTGTTGCCTTTGCAGTCCCTGGTGAACTCCTCTGGGTCTGGCTCACCGGGTCGCTGTGCTGGGAGCTGGCAAAGAGTCCTGATGGGCAGGAGCTTCCTGAGGAGGTCAATTAGCAGGGAAGAGCTTGAGCTGTAGTGGCTGTAAGGGCTGGTGAAGCAACGGGTGAACAGGGCTTTGGTTTTGCCACCTTGTGTCTGATGTCTTACCCACCACCACCAGCTCGGCTGTGCCCAGCCCTCTGGCTGCCTTGGAATTTTGATGGGGAAGCAGCAGGTGACTATGGAAACTGATTTTATCTCCTGGGTTAAAGCTGCCTATAACAATCTGCTTCTGTTTAATAAATAAAACAGGAGAGCCTTGTGTGCAATGATGCCTGCAGTGACTGAGATTGCAAAGGCTCTGCAGACCTTGCTGAGGGTTTTCTCCTGAGAGCCAAAGCTTTGGGAAAGCCTTAAAATGTGAAGGTGGAAGCTCGGGGACTGCAGCCCCTGACTGTCCTGCAAGAGCATCTCCAGGCTTTGCTCCTGTTTAAAACCCAGCTTTGATGTCTTCTGGTGTTCCTGGTGCCTCACCTAAGGAGGGGGGTTTGACCACAGGCATCCTTGGTGCCCTCCTGCAGCCTCCTAGTGTCCAGTCAGTGTGTAGCTGGAGTATTTATAATGCTTTTTTTTCTTTTGGTTTTATTTTTTATTTTTTTTTAATTTAAAATATTTCCAAATGACTGCTCCTTCCATGTGAGCACATCCCAGGGAGGATCCTGCAGCTCCTGCTCAGCCCAGAGCCACAGTGAGCGGCTGCTCCTCAGCCCTCTCACTTTGTTGATCTTGCTGCTATTTATTGTGGCAGCTGCTCCCTGCAGAAGAAAGTTAAGATAAAATTTCTGGCTGTGGTTTAGTGGAGCTGATAACAGCCGGGGCCACAAGCCCCTCCTGTCAGGGTGTGCAAACAGGGGCTGGGAAAGGTTTGAGCTGGGGCTGCCCACCAAAGGTACAGCTGCTCCTGGGAACACCTTCACCTTATCAGTCCCTGCCTCTGATAGTGCCGGAAAGGAGCGCTGGGCTCTGGGTTATTTCATTTGTTTCATTCCTTCCTGAAGGCTGCAGCAAACAGGGATGTTCCTAAGTGCCATTTGCACAGGCTCCAGGATGCTCAGGTTGGGGCTGCAGCTGGGATCTGCTCCCTGCTCCCTCCCAGCCTGGCTCCCTGCTCCCCAGTTGCTGAGCACTTCACATTTTTCATAAATTCTCCATCAGATTTTAGTGACTGTGTGTAGACAGGATAATCCTTGGGTGGTCATGGAAAACCCAGCACTAATGAGGTGCCTGAGCTGTAATCGGCTCAGTGGCTCTCGAGTTCTCAGGTGGGAGTGTAGCTGGGTCTGAATCGACTGCTGTGGTGTTCCTGGGAGATGGATCACTGGGGAGGGTGGGAAAGCTGCTGCCCCCCAAGCTCAGCCCAGTTCCTGGCACTTGGAGGATGAGACCCATCCTCATGGTGCCTCTTGGAGGTTCCTTCGTGCTGGTGGCTTTTGGGAAGCTGCTGTGATCAGTGTCTGATCAGGGGCAGTTTGCTCTGGGCTTGATCCAGGAATGCTCTGTAGACCCTTCTGAGGACCTCCAGCCTCACCTTCTTAGGTGACTTTGGTTCTTGTCTGGCTCCTGCTTAGGTCCCCTAGATGCTATTCTAAAAGGTTGTTCCTTTTGTCCCCCTTGAAAACTAGGCCATAGCAAAGTCATGGGAAAGGGTTTTTCTTCCCAGGAGGAGTCCTTGCCTGGTGAGCAGGGCTGGAGGCAGTTTCCAGCAGGCTGGGAGCACACGGAGATCCTGGGGCTGCACAGGGAAACTCCTCTGGGCCTGGAAGTAGAGTTGCCTTAGCAGTTGGGTTTTCTTCTAGGTCCTTTTGAATAGTGAAGGCTGCTCTGACAGAAGCTGGTGCTACAGAAGGACCAGACATGCAGGAATTAGTTATTTTCCAATGCAGAATTTGCATGATAAAATCAGGAGTGGTGGCACCTTTGTGGTCCAGTTGGCTGTTGTGGAGCTGTTTGGTGTTGGTGGATGTTGTTGGGCTTCAAGTGTGTTAAACCCTCTGCAGGCAGCTTTTAAAGTGCTGGTGAGCATCACAGAGGGGTGCAGGGTAGAGCTGTCTGTATCAGGAATGGTACCCAGAGCCTGGTCCTGCTGCAGAGCCCAGGTGCCACCGTGCTGGTGGGATGCCCATGGCTGCCCCAGTGAGTTCAGGCTCTTCACTTCAGCTCCTTGGTCTGGGCCAGTGCTGGGCAGCAGGTTAGGAGGCTCCTGCTGTGCTGAATCCTCTGGGAAAGAGGGATTAATCCCTTGATTGGATTTACAGTTGTTTTGGGTAGATGCTTCCTGCAGCAGCAGAGATGCAGAGATAGATCCTGCAAATGTCAGAGGTTGTTGTTCAGTGTGTGGCCAGAGACCACCAGAGCTGGTGGTGCTCATGGTGCCTCCATCTCTGCTGGGGACCTGCCAGAGGTCCAGGGAAACCCAACCTGAGCTCCAGGAGATGCTCACCTGTGAGGGGTGACTTGGTGTCCCCGCAGTGAGGTCCCTCTGCCCATGGAGACCCACTCCTGGGTAGGAGAGCGGCAGGAATTTGATTGCTTGATCCTTTTAAAAATGGACTTAACACTTAAGGGTGTGTGGGTCACAGCTTCCTGCCGGTGAAAGGATGGATGCTCTGGGCCTGCATTGCCACCTGTGATTTGCCAGAGAAATTGATCTAAGAATTCAGGGCCCAGAAGGGTGGCTGCTGAAGCACAGGGCACCCAGGTCCCTGCTGTGTCCCCAGTTAAAATGTCAGTGGCAACTGCTCAGCCCGAGGGAGCTGTTTGCTGGAAACGTGTTGCTGAACGAGTCAGGGTGCCTTGGGAAGCTTGTGGTTTTTTCTTTACCTTTTCTCTCTGTAAATAGATTTAAAATATCTTCAGCTTTGCCAGCCTGGGTCAAAGGCTGCAGGCTGAGCTGGGTGTCAGTAATTAGCACCAACATCCACTGGGCCAGTGAGACCTTAGGTGAGAGGAACTGGATGAACTGGTGGGCTGTGTCCTCACCCTCCTGTCCTTCCCACTGCTCACATGTGCCTCTCCCCCCAGCGTTGTCTTGCAGGTGAATGGCAGAGCTGGTGGGGTCTGAGACCCCGTGGTGGGGTGAGCCCTCAGGTCTGAACTGTTTCTCTTGGGGGCTGAGGGCTCATTGGTGGCATGTGCTGTGTCTGTCCCTGGTGCTGTCACATCTCTGCCTGCCAGGAAGCCCACAGTCCTTCCCTGGGCCAGGTGCTCTCTTGGTATGAAAGGGTTCAGCTACCTGCATCAAACCAGCCACTGAAAAGCAGACTCTTTTTTTTTTTTTTTTTTTTTTTCCTTTGCCCTGTCACTGTCTGTTGCTTTTCCTCATTAATATTCCTTTTCTGTCTACTTGGTTACTTCCCTTGACGGCACCGTTGCCTTCCCTGGCCTCCCTTAATAAAAAGCAACCAGGAGGAGCTAAGCAGAATATCAAATAGCTGAGGAGCTGAGCCCCTGGACTCGTTTCATCCTTTCACGCTCTTTATTTGGGTTCTGAAGCTCCAGAGCCAGTGACCTTGATGGAAAATAATCTGATGGTGCCATGTCCTCGATGTCCCGGGAGCGAGGAGGGATGCTGGTGGGGATGCAGTGCTGTTTGCTTGTCAGAGCATCCCCCATGCTGCTGGCAGTGGGAGCCAGTGGCCAGTGGCCATGGGACCTGCTCCCTGGCACAGCCACCAGCTCCTGCTGCCCTTGCAGGACAAGCTGGGCAGCTTCAGCCCTGCACAAGCATCAACATGTCCTGGCTCGGAGCAATTTGGCTCTTTTGCCGATGCACTGTTTGGTATTTTTACTGAAAACAGCTCATGTCAAAGTCAAGGGGGAGAAAAATAATCCTTAGACTCTGACAACTCAGGAGTGAAGTGTTGTGAGGTACCCAAACGCTGCGAGTTCCTGCAGCTCTGCCTGCTGGAGGGGCAGCTGGATGGGAGGGATGTGGAACAACCTGTTCGGCTGTTCCTGGCTGGGTGCGGTAGGGAAGGGCCCACAATAGGCCCTGTAGTTCTCCCAGAACGATACTGTGAGTCAGCCAGACGTAAATAGCAACTCCTCCTCCTCCCCCCTTTGTGTTTTGCAGCTCTGCAGAGAGGTGTGTGACACCAGGGGCAGGTGAAGCCCTTGCTCTGCCCCTCTCACTCTCCCCATCTTTATTTTCACCTCCGGGCTGAGGTGAGACCCTGAACCTTGGCTCTCTTGCCCTCTGGGATGTGCATTTTTGGCAGCTTGGTGCTCACACTCTGTGTGTGATTCCCAGCGTGGCCCAGGCTTTCGCCCTGCTCCCTGCTTGGCTGCACAGGGGTAATTATCCTGTTTAATTTACAAATCCCATGAGGAGCTGATGCAAAACCGCCGGTGGCGTGGGCGGCCCTGCTGCTGCCGGGCTGGGCTGTGCCAGGGTGCAATGCCACCAACCCTCTTCTGAGCCAGGCTTGGAAATATTTTGGCTTGCCAGCATCTATAAAGTCTCATTTTAACAACTTCTCCACTGCCATACTGGGTTTAGTCTGAGTGGCTTCAGGGTGAAATTAGGTGGATTGGAACGAGGTGATCTTTAAAAGGATCAACTTCCAACCCCAAACCATCATATGGTTATGAAACATCTATTAATGCCTAACATGAGATCTGTAGGGTTTGGGTATTTTCTCTGTGGAGGTGTCAGGGTGGCAGAGATGTTGGCTGGGTTTTCACAGAGTGCTGTGGCTGCCATCGGGGGGATTTAGTTCAGACCCTGCTGCCACCAGTTGGGCTGTAACAGTCTTGGGAGAGGCATGAGGGGCTGGCAACATCCCTTTGCCTTGGATGGGATGGGAACAGCTTGCAAAGCAGGCAGTGGTGCAGAGCCTTTCCCACCCAACACAAATGCACTGGATGGAGAAGGCTCCACACCACTGCCTGCTCTGATGTGGGGTTGACCCACCCTGTCCGCACGCTGTGATAAGAACTTGGAGGTGGAGGAGAAAGTCTGAACAAACCGATGGGAATCTCTGTCGTGGGAGAAGCACCACGCACCTCCCTGGCTGCTGGGAACTGGTTAGTTCCCTGGGTGAGGAACACGGTGGGAGCAGAGCCCTGTTGTCCCGGTGCAAGGAGCTGGATTTGGGAGTATGGAGATCATTTCTGAGCACCCTGCTCTCCAGGGGTTTGGGAGCTCAGCCTTGGTGGCCAGCAAGCCTTCACCCAGCCCAGCGCTGACTTGCTTAGCCAGGGTTTCCACTCAGCCTAAATGGGAAGCAAAAGCGAGAAGGGGTGGTGCAAGCTTTGGAAATAATAAAGCAGCCCCCCCCCTTGCATTGCTGTCCCCTTGGCAAAGCAATCTCCACGGTGTTACGTCATTGCCTCCTTGCAGTGGGAATTTGTGCACTTCCCATGATTGAGCTGCTGCTGCCTGACCGGAGAGCAATTTCCTGGCAGTCTTGTTGGGGGTGACCCCTTGCCTGGGGTTGGGGGTGGGTCATGCACGAAGCTCTTCACCCCCGAAGAAATTCCACCCAGTGGAATTGCTGGAGTGGCTGTGAAGGTTACAGGCAGCTTGGTGGCTGTGGGCAGCTTGGCACACGGGGTGCTCTGTGCATGCAGGAGCTCCATGGGGGGCATGGGGGGGGTGTTGGTTGGTTCTGGCTGAGCCAGTTCTGTGGCTGCGTCAGCCCGTGGTGGAGGGGCTGCTGCCTGCCAAGGACAAAAAAGAGATTGGATTTTAATGTTTGCAGAAGGTTTTGAGACACAGTGTATGGTGCAAAGTACAGATTGCTTCAGCTGCAAGAGCAAAGAAATGCCGGGCCATGTTGTTCTGATCAGCCCCTGGTGTTGACACTGGGCTGGCACACAGCCTGGGGACAGGCTGGGGCTGGCCCTGCACACATCATCACGGTGTGTGCCAAGGGGTATCCCAAGGGGTCCCCTTGCACCTGGGAAGTGCTGGTTTGGCTCATCCCAGCCTCCCTGTTGCCGAAGTTTGGTCCCGTGAGGATACAGGATGGCCCTGTCCTCTGCAGAAGACTTGCATTTTTACTCTCTAAATACACCAAAACTGTGGTTTTTGGTGTCAGGTCTGAGGTCTTACTGAAGTAGGACTGGAACTAGCAGCCCCTGTTGGCTGTTTTGTCATTTAAAACTCCATGTTTGTTTTTATGGGTTGTACATTTGGGGCTTTGAGTTCTCCCAGGTACTGCTGTGAGTTTTCTGCTCCAGGATGAGAGATGCTGCTCCCTTTGCAGAACCCCTGGGGCTGAGGACCAGGACTCATGGCTTTCGGTTTGCAAACAGCTCGGTGGAGGCTGGAAACCTCTTGGGAAGCTGCAACCCGCTGTGCTGGAAATCAGAGCTTCCTACAAGGAGCTGGCGGGGCTGGGCTCTCCTGACAGCTCCCTCTGCTCCGGGGCTTCCAGTGGAGCGGAAAAAAGACATTCCCGCAGCTCCCGTGTGTATCCGGCTCCAGCACTCTGGGGCTTTTGCTGAGGCAGGACACGGCCCTTCCTCCCAGGAAAATGCCTGCTCCCTGCATTGTCTGGGCAGCCGGGGCCAGATGCAGAGCCTTGTTCTGTCCCCTCCTCCTTGGTTCCTTTGTCACATCCCAGCAGCCGGGCGAAGAGGGGGGCTGATGGCACAGTAGATGATGGGCAGGGTTGCCCCAGGGTGTTGGGGTTCCACTGCTGCTTGTCCTCGTTTCCCTTCGTGCTGTGCAAGATGCACGTGTTGATCCGAGTGTCTCAGATGAACATCTCTCCTGCAGCTCCATAAAGATGGGCTCCAAGGGTCCTCCAGGAACACTGTGGGTCTGGCTGCAGACCCCTCACCTCTAGCAGGGTGCTGCCTGCCCCAGCCCTAGGGTGTCCTACCAGCCTCAGCACCTCAAGCCCTCTCTCCACAACTTATCTTTGCAGGCGATGTCCTTTTCCAGATGGCAGAAGTCCACAGGCAGATCCAGAACCAGCTGGAGGAGATGGTGAGTGCCCTAGTCAAGCCATGCTGGGCTTTGATGGAGTTCCAGCTGAGCAAAATGGTTTTCTTTGTCTTGCTCTGGTGACACCAGCCCCTCTGGAGTGGATTTGTTGAGCTGCAAAGAGTCTGGTCTGCTTGGGCATCCACTTCTGCCCTGCTGTGTCCCTCTCTGGGTGTCTGTCTGTCCCTTGCTGCTGTCAGTCCCTGCTCTGTCTGTCCAGCTCCTCTCTCCTGCCTGCCCTTGTGCTCCCTGGGCAGGGTTTGCCAACCCTCCCCAAGAACTGTCTCTTCTTTCTGCCCGCAGCTCAAGTCCTTCCACAATGAGCTTCTGACGCAGCTGGAGCAGAAGGTGGAGCTGGATTCCCGGTACCTGAGTGTGAGTTTTGGACCTGCCTGCTCCAACATTGGCTCAGGCATCTCTACATGTCCTGTCCCTGCTGCCCACCTCCCCCCTTGTCATATGCCACCTGGTTACAGATGGGTCCCAGGCCATCCCCCATGTCACCGTGGTTTCCCCCAGTCTCACGCTGTTGCTCCTCTCCCCGTTTGCTCTCCAGGCTGTGGGGATCCTGCTGCTCCCAAATCTTGGGGGGGATCTGTTTGCTTCTGCCAAACTTTGGCAGCAGGAGCCAAGGTTCAGCTTCATCTGCTCAGAGCTTTCTCCTGTCACATCCAGGCTGCACTGAAAAAATACCAAACAGAGCAAAGGAGCAAGGGGGACTCTCTTGACAAGTGCCAGGCAGAGCTGAAGAAACTTCGGAAGAAGAGCCAAGGCAGCAAAAACCCCCAGAAATACTCGGACAAGGAGCTCCAGGTAGGACTCTGGGCACAGCAAGGGGGAGGGGTGATGGGGACCTGGTCCTGCTGCTGGTCATGGTGCTGGGTGCTGCACGCAGAGGTGTCTCAGCTCCTGCAAGTGTTTGGGTAAGGGTTTGTGCCGTTCTCCTCGGAACGGGCGCCGCAGCGCTTGGGGAACGCGGTTGGGATGTGGGAGGTGTGGATGGGGAGGGGGTGGCAGCCTGTGATGGGAGCAGGATGGTCTCGTGGCCACCCTGGAGGAGGACAGTGCTGAGGGGGGCGGCTGCCAGCTCTGCTGATGGCAGATGTTGTGGTCACCAACCCCACTTCTGCCTTTGCCCCCAGTGCCTTTTTTGTTTGTTTTTTTTTCTCTCGTGGCTCAATGAATGAACCCCAAAAGATCATTACTTTGTTGTGCCAGATCCATCTTCCTGGGGAATGATGTTTTGCTTAAATACATTCTGTGCCTGCTGCTGGGCACCCCTTCCCCCCAGCCAGGCTGCGGGGGTGCGGGTGGGGGTGGCTGTGGTGAATCACGGCGGTGTGATCGCCGCGTGGGCTCCATCGCCCACCACGCAACGTTTGCCTAGTGGGTGCTGGATGCGTGGGGCTGGGGTCCCTCACGGCCCTGGCCAGGGGAAGTTGTGCTGCTGGGTGGGCACGTTTTGGGGGTCAGAGTCAGCATCTCACTGAAGAGCATCCAGGGCACGTCCCAGGATGGTGCTGGCAGCGTGAGCGGGGTGTGCCGAGGGGCTGTGGCAGACGGGTTGCTCGTGACACTGCAACACAGGAGTTTGTCTTCTGAAATCTGTGACCTTTGGTTTGAGCTTCACCCAGAGTGTGGCTGAATGTGGCAAATTTTAACGAGAGATGGGCACAGCTGCCTGAAAGCTGCTCCAGCAGGACAGCCTCGAGTTCAGGCTGTCAGGTGATTACAGCACGAGGAGTGCCTTGGGAAGGGGGGGATGAACCCTGAAGTCAAAAATGACCTGGTGTGATTCTGTGATATGTTGGGACCAGCGTCTGTTACTCCAGGTGCCATGGGACAGTGAGATGTCAGTGATCCATGGCTACTGGAGGGGATCTGAATGCTGGTGGCACTTAGCGTGCAGGGATGCATTTAATCAGCTGTGCTGGGGAAGTGACATTCTTAATTGCACTAAAATTTGGGAAATCAGTCACTCTCAGTGGCATGAATCAGAGTGAGCACTGAAGGAGGAAAATGCACCCACAGCCATCCCCCTTGCTGAGCTGGTGGCTGGAACATGGCTGGCGGTGTGGATGGAGCCGACTGGGGGGGCTTGTGGGCTGGTGTGTTCCTGAGAGCTGAGCAGCCTAACCCACGTCTGAGCAGTGGCAAACTCTCCCTCCAAAATTCCTGCTGAGCAAGAAAAGCGGTGTTAGGCAACGAGGCTCCGTGCAGGGAACCTTGGGCATCCAGCCTTTGTTATCCCCCACCCGCAAAAGCTGCTGACAGAGACAACAGGGTGGAATTGCTTCCAGAGCCATCCTTCTCCTGCCAAACTCACCACCCCACCCCCCCGGGTTCCCTATCCCACACCTGGCATCAAAGGAGGAGAAAATTCATCCCAGTTATTGGTTTTATGTGGCTGGGAGAGGAGCAGTGGTGGGACCCTCCCGCTGCGGTGGGAGCCCCAGCAGCGTGGCCGCCCTGGGCAGGAAAACAGGATCAGGCTTTCCTTCTCTTAATCTTTCAGCAGTAAGTATTTAGGAAGCGCTTATCTCTGAAAAAGCCTTATGATGGCTTTTGAGCTTAGAGAGCTATGAGACTGCTCAGCTGCTCATTGCTTCTTTGCCTTCCCCCACCTCTCTGGATCAAAGTTAAATTGCTGAATTCAGCTGAAGCAGCATTTTTTTCTGTTCCTGGCTGGCTGCGGAGCTGGCATTCCTTTTCAATAGAAAAAGGGGGTATTCTGTGCCACCTTTGATGCTCTTCTTGCCCTCATCTGGGCATCTGAGGGTGGGGTGATCACTGCAAGGGTGGGTCCAGCCTGGAGCTGGCATTGTAACCAGGCTTAGGGAACCAGGAGTATCTGCAGAGCTGCTGGTGTTGCACCATTGGGTTTTGCTCCACAAAAATCTTTCTCAGCTGGCTTCAAGCAGAGAACCACACCATGGGCTCTGGGGAGCTGCTGCGTGCGGTCGGGTTTGTTTAGCTGGCCCAGAGCCAGCTTGTAAAACCCTTCCAGGAGGCTGCTGAAGGCACCTCATGGTGCTTGTGGGTTGCTGAAGGCTTCGTCAGGCTGGTGCCTGGGTACTACAGCCCCATCAGACAACAACTGGCTGGACCTTTTCCATCCAGTCTTGTGGATTGTCTGGCCACGGCGTGAGCTGCTGTGGATGGGAGGGTCCTGGTGGCTGCATCAGGCACCTCCTTCAGGAAAGCAATAATGTCTTACTCTTGAAGACTCAACCACTTAAACTACTGGAGCAGTCAGCAGCCAGGAGTCTGGTGCTCTGTCATCATCTCTCTTTGTATTTAACGCTAGGAGAAGCAGAATTGCTCCTTTCTGCCTTTTGACCACTTGTTGAGTGACCACATCTTGTCATCGGCTGCAAGTGAGGTGGGTGGTGGGTAGGAGATGCTGTGGTTTCTGTAACACAGTCCCTCTCTGCAGAGGGGAGAAGAGATTTGGAGCTGTTCAGGCTCTGGTTTGCTGGCTGGCAGAGGACAGCCCTCACCTGGGCTCTGCATGGCTTGGGCTCCACACTCCACTAGATTGATCAGGAAGCCTGGCAAAACAGCTCAAGCATCACCTGTGACTCTTCAATTCAGATTTTCCCCTTCATAGAGCAGAAATAAATGCTGATACGCAGCAGGCATTGCACAGAACATTGTCTTGTGGCTGGTGAGCAGGAGCTTTGGGCAGAAGGAGGCTGAGGAGGTCTGCTCAGATGAAGCAGCAGCAAAATTTGCAGGATGCTTCTCCTGAGCTTCATCAGCCACGTGTTGTATGGCATGAGCTGATCCAGGGTTGTCTGCAAGTCCTACATGGTCTGGCCACTGTCTCTTGTGCTTGTTCTGTGCAGTGTAGTAGGTGAGGACGGGTGTCACAGGATTAAAATGGTTGAGGATTTAAAACACCTTATGGTTTGCAGCCAGGGTCACTCGTGTGGCTTGAAAGCAGCTCCAAGTGCAATTAGGCTGCAGGAGTGATTTGCCATCTCCAAAGCTTTGTCTGGCATGGTAAGAGTGATGCTGTGGTTGTGGGTTGTTGCTGAATGTTGTAATAAAGCCAGGCTTTTGAGTCCTTATGAATCAGTCCAGAGCTTTTGTCACACAGGAGGAGTGAGAGCTGAGGCAGCTCACTGCCTCCACAGCTCCTTACACTTAGGGAGTTACTGAGATTTTTATTTTTATTTTTTTTACCTGTGTTGAAAAAACAGGAGAATAAACCAATTCCATTCACTTCACATCTTTTATGAAGAAGAATGAAAACAATATTAAGATGAAACAATCACCAAGGAAGCTAATCTGCTGTAATATTATTAAACACTGGTTATGATCCAGCCATGAAATGAAGGTCGCGATGGGTTTAGGACCTTGATTGAATCAGCAGCTCAACAGGGGAGTTATGTTGGTTCAAACTATTTATCAAATCATATTAATGCTACCAGCAATTGGATTTCTCCATCAGGCTGAGATGAAGCTGACTGTAATTCACACTAAGTGGTGCAGCTGGAGCTGGCTGTGTGCGGGCCAAGGCTGGGGGTGGGCTGCAGAGGTTGGCATGTCCACCCCTATGCCTCTTCCTGCAGGAACATTTCAAGCATTAAATGCCAATGTGCCAAATAACCGGGGAGGGACGAGTTGTAAATGTATAAACTTCTGTAATTGAAACCTTATTTCAATAATTCCCATTAGGAGAAATAATTTTAGGTGTAGGTCGAGAAGCTCCATCTGAGGAGTTTGCACAAATCAGGTTACAAGGGCTCCTGTCAAAGTCAAGTAGGGAAGAATTATGTAAAAGCTCAGTGGCTGCAGGTAACTCTCTCCAAGTTTTGTTGTGGAGTCAGGCTGGGTGTCAGCACCCATCTGGTGCAGGGATGGGGGGAGATAGGGAAACTCTGGGTGGGAGATGCTTCAGGAGCTGCTGTGGTCATGGGCAGCATTAAGTGTCCTCCTTGCCATCCTCAGGAAGGACCAACCTGAGCCTTCATGTAGCTCCGTGGTGTTACCTGCTTGGGACCTCAGAGCTCATCCCCGATATTATTTTTTGCCACTGTTTACTTTATAATTAGCTTTGAATTCATGAGCTGGTGATATTGGTCCCTCTCACCATGGGGCTGTAGCCCTGAGTCTTTTGGGAGGCTTTGGGTGCTGGTGGGCTTTCAGCACCCCTTGCCTGACAGGGCCCTGGACCCTCTTCTCTCCAGAGACAGTGCTGCAAGAGCCACATGCTGCAGGAGCTTTTCCAGCCCTTGTGGTCTGTGAGTGCTTATGAAAGAGGCAGGAGGAGGAGGAGGAGGGAAGTCTCCATCTCCTCCTGCCAGTGGCATGGAAGGTTTGCTGAGCCACCATGGCAGCATCCTCTCCACCCAGGGACAGCTACAGGCTCCAGCACAGCCCGTGGTGTCCTGAAAACAGCTCTACAAACACAAGCTGCTTCAAATATGCAAAATAAAGCCTTAAACTTGCTTTCCTCTGGGCTGAGAGGCCTCGAATGACTCTTTGGGAAAGCTGGGCTCCAGGTCCCCTTCCCGGGCAAGTCAGGAGCATCCCTGTACCAACCCTTACACACCGAGCTGTTGATCAGGGCTGTCCCCATACTGAGGGACTGTTTCAAGCAGCTGATGGTGAAACCCCCGCACAGGCGGCTGGGGAAGGCGCTTCCCTGCTGCTCTCTGGAAATTTTATGTAATATCACATGCGTGGATGGTGCTTTGCAGGAGCAGCAAGAGGATGAGGCTGATGCTCCAGTGAGCAGATGTGTGAGACGGGCACCGTAAGGAGGGGGACAGCCCTTCTCAGAGAGGCAGGCTGGCATCCCTGGAGCCAGGCATTGCTTGGGGTTTGCTCCCTTGGATCTGCTCTGTGTGTTATTCACTTTCAACTATCAGCATCCTAGGGAGGGCTTGACCATGGGTGGAGAAGTTAGATCACCCCAGGCTCTGGTCTCCTCCTTCCTCAGGCTCCAGTCTCCTTCCTGGCCATGCTCTCCTGGGAGGAGCTGCTGATATCCCAGGGCTCACATAGGGCATTGCTCTGTCCAGCTCACTAAACCTTTCTCTCAGTGACACAGGCAATGAAGGTGACCAGGAGGGGACAGTATCTCCCCTGCCATTGCTCCAGGATCCACCAGCAAATTCTGAGAGAGGAAAAGCCATCTCCTTCCCTGGGTGCTGTTGGGGCTGAGGATCTCCAGGCTCCCCTTCTCTGCAGTTTGACTCCATGTCATGGGGCTTCAGCTGTTATTCCTTGACAGTATTCAACAGTTTAGATGCTCTTCCTTTGTTAACCTAAATTCTTTCTTATTTTATCTCATTACTTTCTGATTATTCTCCCTAGTGGTTCCTTAAATAAATCCTCCCTTCTCCTGATATTTACTCCTTCCAGGTATTCCAACCTGGCACAGCCCCCAGGCTCATCTCCCCTAATTTCCCTGCAGCTCTGAGATGTGGTGATGGTTTCTGACCTTGGTCTGGGTGTGGTGGTGATTGGCATAGCCCTTGGCTTGTGTTCCTGACCACTCTGCACATTCTTGGCTTGGGTAGAAGGATTTGAGCTCATTTTTTCCCAGTAAGGAAAGTTGTTAAGTTGTTAAGGCTTGGCTGAGGTTTGGTAATGACACTGCTGTTTCTCCTGCTCTGACTACACCGACAACAGCATGTGCTTGAAAAGAGCTCAGGTCCTGATGTTTCTTGGGTGCTTTTTCATCTATTTCTTGGCTGCTTTTTCATCTTCGTACACCTCAAGCTGTCAGCTTTGGGCTGGCACTGGGAAGGTGGTGTACACAGGGCCTGTGCACGCCCTGGCTGCTCTGGCTGGGGACAACAGTGGCTGTTTGTGTGGGGCACTTGGCAGCACCTTGTTTCTCCTTTCATCTTTTCTTTTTCCTAATCCACTGTCTGAATAATTTGTTCTGCTTTCTCTGCTTGGAGATTGCCCTGCTCTGGCTGGCCCCCCGTGGCCAAGCTTTGCTCCAGCATCACTCCTCAGCATCAGGCAGCCAGGAGGGATTGAGCCGGCAGGTCCTTGGCTGAGCCACCACCACTGGTGACACCGGGACCTGGTTCCTACTCCCTGGGATTGCAGCTTCCCTGTGCTGGCTTCTGCCCCAGGGGCATGGCAGCATCTTATCCCAAGCCCTCTCCCTGGCTCTTACCCCAAGCCCTCTCCCCAGCTCGCCGCACGCTGACACCGCTAATTAGGTCAGTGGCTGCTGGGGAATTGGCAGCGGATGTGATCGGGAGGTGGAGGGGGGACGGGGGGAGTTATTTGAGGCCTCTCCAACCTAGAAACCCAGAAAAGGTTTCTGGAGCTGCTGGGTGGCTTCAGCTTTTCAGTGACCACCACCAGTGCTGCCCTGCCCAGCTCCCTGCCCCCTTAGGTGCTCAGGTCTGAAATTTATGCATTTGGTTTTTTCCTAGTTTAAACTGGGAATTTTATTTAGATGATGCTTAAAATCTGAATTTGAAACTGACAGCATAAATCAAGGTCTGAATTTAAAACACAGCACTTGAGCAGGGTACATACTCACTGGTGAGGTCTTGGTCAATGCTGCCGAGCCGTGGTGATTAAAGCCAATCCTGGTCATGCAGCAGTGGGATCTTACATCGTGCCTTGTTTGGAGTTTTTTTGGTTGTTTTTTTTTTTTTCCTTGTGCATCTGGCATATCTAGGAAGGGTTTTGTTTAACTTGTCTTTCTCCATGTTACTTGAAAGCTCATTGTCATCTCGAGCAAATCTGAAGTGAAAACTATCTAGTGAGCAAGACATGCCACTCGCCATTTTGTAATGTAATAACGTGTAAAACTCAAGGCTCTGACTAAATCAATGGCACATCAGGCATATTTACATAAAGTGTATAAAGAGCTGAGAATACTAAATTTAGAGCGTAGGCTCTCTGCTCGCGGCTCAACATGTTCTAGCTCGTAGCCGCCATTAAGATGAGGCTTTCTTCAGAGAAATAATTAAAAGTGTACTCGGAAAACAAGATGGAAATCAGGGATGTAAATAAGGCTTTAAACTCGAGTGTTTAAGCCATGATTAAAACTAAAGAATTGAACATCGCTATGAAAAGGAGGAGTTTCCCCCTTGGTGCAGGCTTTGGGGCTGGCTCCTGCCTGGGGACACAGCAGTCCCAGGGGTTTGGTTATCATACCAGGAAAATGGGATTGTGGTGTGGTGGTCCTTGTACCACTGCACTGAATTAGCCAGGGTTGGACTCATTTCACTCCTCACCTTCCTGTCCTCTGTGTCCCAGTTAGTAAATTAAGGAGGATGGGTGTTGGGGGTGGTTCTTGCAAAGGATTTTCTTGTTTAGAGGAAAATACTCCCCTGGAATCAGGGTTGCTGGTTGCAAAGTGGGATTTTACCCGTTTCTCTCTGACCCCATTTTCCCCCACCTATATTAGTGCCTGGGGGGAGACCCAAAACCCACTGGTCCTGCCAGAGCTCTCTGCAGGTTTGCTCTTGAGGGAGAATGCTCCAAGCTGTGGAAGCTCCAGTTCTGGAATAAGCCCCCTTTGAAGTCAGGGTTGTCACTTAATCTCACTACTCTGCTGAGGTTTGTTCCATTTTATGTGCCTGCTAATAAATATTGTAGCATGCTAAAAATAACTGTTAAACATGAAGAAAGGAGTAAAGCTGCTTTGGGCCCTAAATTTTGAGTTTAATTCCCTTCCCAGTGAAGCTCAGACTCTCTGCAGCAGGTTTAGCAGCACCTGGGGGTTTGTGGCTGTGCTTCTCTGAGGGGCTGCTCTCCCAGAGAGAAGCTGGAAGCTCCTTGCAGAGGAGCTGGGGACATCCCAGGCACATCAAGGGGACAAGAAGGTGGCTGGCTGTGGGACCTGGGGCCGTCTCACACCCTCTGTGCTGGAGATGCTGATGGCCTGGCCAAGCAGTGGTCCTGGGTGCTCCATGGTGGGGATGAGCAGGGGGCTGTGGGCACCACGGCCACGTCCGTACCATCGGGGCAGCCTCCACTGCTGGTGTGGTCTCCCCGTTTGGTGAGAGGGTGGCACAGCTCACGGCACAGCTCGTTCCACCGCCCGTGGCACAGCTTGTCCCCGCTCCCAGCCCACACACTGAGTCAGCTCCTCTGCGTGGGGGGCTCGGATAAGCAAGGGTGGGTTGTGGGGAGGCCACGTGGGCACACGTGTGCGTGTCCTGTGCTGGAGGGGCTCCCTGCAGCACCTCTGACCTCTCCTCTGGAGGATGTTAAATCCTTTTAAATACCTGGCGGTGTTCAAAAGCGGTGGAGATGTGGTGCTGGGGGACATGGCTTAGCGGTGGCCTTGGCACTGCTGGGTTAACAGCTGGGACTCGATGGTCTCAAAGGTCTTTTCCAACTGAAGCTGTTCTGTGATGCCCTGTGCTCAGTGGGTGAAGCACTGGAGTCAGTCACTTCTGTTTCAATTTTTTTTCTTCTAGTACATTGAAGCCATCAGCAACAAGCAGGGTGAGCTGGAAAACTATGTCTCTGATGGCTATAAAACTGCGCTCACGGAAGAGAGGAGACGGTTCTGCTTCCTGGTAGAGAAACAGTGTGCAGTGGCAAAGAGTGCCATCACCTACCATGCCAAGGTGAGTCTGCACCTGCAGGCTCCTGTAGAGGCTCGTCAGGTTCCTCCTGTGTCAGCTCATGATTTGCAAAAGCAGAAGAAATGCAAAGCAGCGCTGTTCCTGCGGGGAGCGGGAGCCCCAGGCAGCCCACGTCTCCTGGCCAGGGTTGGAGCTGCTGCCAGCCTAGGGAGTGGTGGCCCCCGCGCTGGTCTGGAGCAGAATCCATCCAGACGAGAGCTGGGAACACCAGCGCTGCTCCCACAGCCTCCTGCTCCCCTTCTGGTTGTTCCCCGCCGCTCACAGCACCCATCTGTCACCACCATGCTTGGCACGGGGAGCAGGAGCTGGGATTAGTCAGCACCAGGGGCTGGAGCCGTGCTCAGCGGGTGGGAACCCTTTGGGAGGGAAAGAAATCCCCCACAGGGAGAGGAAAAAATCCCCTCCAGGGATGGGAGTCACGAGGGTGCCGGTACCTGCCATGAAGCTCCGGTGTGGTGATGCCAAAAAAGTGTTTTGCAGCAGTACATGGGGTGGTTTGCAAGAGAGGCTTTGCAGGTGGCTGGGCCAGCGCGTGGTGGGTGGGTGTAGGGCCATCAGCAGCCTGGCAGCCAGCGTGGGCTTTGCTATCTCCAAATACCCTCCAGCAACTCCTGGGGATGCTGGCAGTGGCCACAGCCACAGTGGAGCCAGTGGCCTGAGTGGGGAAATATTTTGGGGCTTTGAAATTGGTTTTCGAGGGATTTTTGCTATGTGGGGACCAAAATGTCCCCAGTTGAGACCAGTGGTGAAGCCATGCAGAGGTGTTGGATCACCCCTGGCCGTGGGGAGAGCCATTTCCATGCTTTTCTTGACAACTTCCTGGCTCATCTGCCCTCAGAGCCTGGCAGCAGCGATTCACTGGGTTTCATCTCCTCCATGCCATGCACAGAGTTGTTGATCAGTCTTGTGGCCAGGCCAGGTGAAGAGCGGGATGTGTTTTCCTGCTCCCCTGTGTCCTCATGCTTCATTTTTCTCTTTTTCCAGGGGAAGGAGATGCTGACGCAGAAGCTGCCACTGTGGCAGCAATCCTGCTCGGATCCCAACAAAATCCCGGACCGTGCTATACAGCTGATGCAGCAGATGGCTGCCAGCAGCAATGGCACCATCATGCCCAGCCCTCTGTCTACATCCAAATCCAACCTCATCATCTCTGACCCCATCCCTGGTGCCAAACCTCTCCCTGTCCCCCCGGAGCTGGCACCTTTTGTAGGAGTAAGTATCTCTGTGGGGGAAGCTGTGCTGCCCTTCTGAGCAAAGATGGAGGGAGGATCCCAGGCCAGTGTCACCATTGTCCTCAGCAAGTTGCCTTTTGGTGGTCCTTCACTGATGTTCAGGGATGGGCAGCTCCATGACCATGGACTGCCCTGGAATGTGGGGAGCAGCCTGGCATGGGGAAAGGCATCCCATCGCATCCCATTCCATCTGGGATGCTGTGCTCCAGAGGGGCAGGGGCTCCTCATGGGGTGTGTTGGAGAACCCATGAGCTGGACTTACCTTGCCAGACTGGTCCCAGTCAGGCTGGTCCTAGAACTGTGAGGCCAAACCAAGGTACTCAGTAACCATGGGGGAAGGTGCTTGGAGCAACCATGGGAAGAAAGATCCTTCAGAAAAGGGTCTGCCCCTTGATAGGGGTGCACAAGCTGAGCAGTAGTGCTTGGGAGGGTTTTACTGGGTGTGAGCTGACCCCGCTGCTCCCCCAGAGCAGGTTCTCTAAGGTGGGGGTCTGACCCCAACAGGCAGAAGCTCTGGTCTGCCGGGAGCTGTATCCCACTGCAGGAGCTGCCCTGGGGTGCCCTAACGAAGATGTTCCCCATCTTCCCCCCACCCCTCTCCTCTCCTCTCTCCGTAGCGCATGTCAGCACAGGAGGCCATGCCGGTGATGAACGGAGTCTCGGGCCCAGACAGCGATGGGTACAACCACTGGTCTGAGATGAAGCCAGCACAGCCCAAATCTTTATCTCCTCCCCAGCCTCAGAAGCAGCTGAGTGACTCTTACTCCAACACACTCCCAGTTCGCAAAAACGTGACACCGAAAAACAGCTATGCCTCAGGTGAGACCCTGGGCTCTGGATCTGGGGATGGGAGATGAGCAGAACCGGGCTCTGCCTCAGGTGTTTGGCTGGGTGGGGTTTGGTTGGGTGGGTTTTCAGCTTGTGGATGGGATTCCCAGGAGGAAAATTATGTGGGATCTTATGCCGGGAGGCTGCTCCTTTTGCCGTGGAAATGCCAAGGGCAGGAGCCTGGTGCTGCTCACTGGGTCACACAGGAGGTTCTGTTGGGAGAAGGGGGTACAATAAGCGAGCTCAGGAACCCATCCTGGCAGAGCTGTGCCTGGGTATGGCTGTGGGGTCAAGGACTTGGGGCACTCATTGGTCTCTGCCCCCAGCAGCTGAAAACAAGACGCTGCCGCGCTCCAGCTCCATGGCCGCGGGGCTCGAGAGGAACGGCCGGACAAGGGTGCAGGCCATTTTCTCTCATGCTGCTGGAGATAACAGCACCCTCCTGAGCTTCAAGGAGGGAGACCTCATCACACTGCTGGTGCCAGAGGCCAGGGACGGCTGGCATTATGGAGAGAGTGAGAAAACAAAAATGTGAGTGCTGTGGCTGTCCCCAAAGCTCCCCGACTGCAGCCTGTCCTGGATCCTACAGGAGTAAATGTGGGTTTGGCTTCATCTCCTGCCTTTGCCTTTCAGGAGGGGATGGTTTCCATTCTCCTACACACGGGTCCTTGACAACGATGGCAGCGAGAGGGTCCACACGGGGTAGGAGCATCATGCGGGTGCCTGTCCCAGGGCAGGGTGTGGGCTTGGGATGGGAATGCTCCACTTGTCCAGCTGTTAGCCCAGCACTGCCAAGGCCACCACTCCCCTGTGTCCCTCAGCACCACATCTCCAGGGCTTTAAAACCCTCTAGAGATGGGGACTCTACCTCTGCCCTGGGAAGCTTGAGCCAGGCCCTGACAATGCTTTCCAGGGAGAAGTTGTTCCCAATCCCCAACCTAAACCATCCCTGGGCAACTTGAGTCCAGTTCCTCTCACCCTGTTAATTGTTCCTTGGAAGAACAGACCGACCCCCCCTGGCTCCAACCTCCTTTCAGGCAGTCGTAGAGAGACTGAGGTGGTCTCCCCTCAGCCTTCTTTGCTCCAAGCTGAACACCCCCAGGTCCCTCAGCCCCTCCTGGTCAGACTTTGTGCTCCAGACCCTTCCCCAGCTCTGTTGCCCATCCCTGGACATGCTCTAGCCCCTCAATGTCCTTCTTCTCCTGAGGGACCCAAAACTGACCCCAGGATTCAAAGTATAGCCTCACCACTGTCAAGTGCAGAGGGACAATCCCTGCCCTGGTCCTGCTGGCCACACTGTGGCTGGTGCAAGCCAGGAAACTGTTGGTCTTGGACACCTGGGGACACTGCTTGGGGGGGGTTGGCTGTGGGATCTCCCACCACAGGTGTATGGGCAGCCTGGGGACCTCAGCTGAGTGTGGGCTGGTGTTGATGCCTCTGCTTGGGGTCCCCCCCACCCAGCCTGCAGCAAGGGAAGAGCAGCAGCACCGGCAACCTGCTGGACAAGGACGACATCGCCATCCCACCACCCGACTACGGCATGGCCTCCCAGGCCTTCCAGGCACAAGGTGCCAACACCTTCAAGCAGCGGCCGTACAGCGTGGCCGTGCCCGCCTTCTCCCAGGTGAGCCCACGGGGGCTTCTCCCACTCCAGGAGGGGTTGTTTTATAAACGGGAGGTGCTTGAGCAAAGCCATGGGTGTTAAGTCACTGCTGGAGCCCTTGTGGTGGTCCTGGTGTCTGCGGCGGCTCTGTTGAGTTTTAAAGCATGAAAGGATGAAATGTGTTAAAGCAGATTGCTCAGGAAATTTGTGGCTGCCCCATCCCTGGCAGTGTTCGAGGCAACCTGGGCTGGTGGGAGGTGTCTCTGACCATGGCAGGGGTGGGACTGGATGAGCTTTGAGGTTCCTTCCAACCCAAACCAGTCTGGGATTCTTTGAGTGTGTGTGCTCAGTCCTGGCGTGGTGGAGGAGGGCTGCTCTCCAACCTGTCTTCGTTGTTTGTAGGACTACCTAATGCCCTATGGGTGTGCAATTAAAGACTACCCCAGTGGCCTCTGCCAACCGCCCTCTGCTCACTACAAGCCTTACACTAGGTCAACAGCTGTAAGTCCAAGCTCACGCAATGTTTCCCTTGGGATTTATGGACAGTTGGCCGTTCTTGCCTGGAGGACCCATGTGCCTCGCCCAGGGCCTCATCCCCTGTCCAGCATCTCTCCTGGGGAGGAGGGATGGGGATGCAGGGAGGCGGTGGGAGAGGAGAGCAGGAAATGGGATGGACTTGGCTGCTTTGGCTTGCCTGGCTGGAACAGGCGAGGCACAGGGAATGAATGGCACAAAACGGCACCGTAAACCCCCAAAGGACAACATTTGCTGGCTCCGTGGGAGCCTCCCACCAGAAACGAGCTGCTTGCAGGCAGCTGGAAGTGTTTTCTCTGGCACAGGCCAATTCAAGCCGGTGACTGTCCCATGGAGACACTGGGGTGAGTGTGTGGGGCTGGGGCAGACCCCACGCAGGGCTCTGGCCAAAAGCTGCTCAGGGCTTCTCAGATAATGTGTTAGGAAGGGTGTGTGTGTGGCTGAAATCAGTTTAACCCAGAAGCTGCTGGCACAGGGGGGGCTTCCCTGCTAGAACCAGCACGGTGGGATGAGCCATGATGAGCATTCCTTGGAGTGCTTGGCATGCACTGGCAGAGGAGAGGATGAGGAAGGTGAGAGGTGGCCATGCAGCACCCAACCCTCCAGCCAGGGCCTGGTCCCTCTCTGCAAGGGCTGGGACAGAGGTGTAGCTCTGCTTCTTGCTGTTTGCTGGGTTTTCCCAGCAGGATTTGCTGCTGGATACTGGGGTTTTGTGGTTGGGAACACTCCTGGCATGGTGGGGTCTCTGACCCCTGGTGCATGCCCAGCTCAGACCAGTGACTCCTCTTTCCTGGAGCCGTGTTTGTCATGGAGAGCAGAGCTGCTCCGTGGCTATATCCCAGGGCAGGTCCTCTCCAGGGAGTGATGTCCTTGAGGGACACCCTCTGAGCCCAGTCCCTGTCTCCTCCTCAGACCAGGGCAGCCCTTCCCCGCTGTAAGGCCATTCAGTACCGGCTGAAGGAGAAAATGGTCCAAACTCCTGTGGGTTTCTGGTGGGTGTTAACACCAACACCTCTTTCCACGGAACATTTCACTGGTGTCTCAGACTTGTTCGACCCCTTTCCAAGTGTCTTGCATCTGGAATGTGGCTGGAGCTCTGTCCCATGGTGGGGTCTAGCAGACCAGGGCCCTCCTGGTGGTTCCTTTCCCTCGTCTTGCCAGAATAAAGTCCTGCTCCCAAGGGAGTGGAGCAACTTTACTCTCTGCTGTCTAAATCCCATTTAAACCATCTCCATGTCCCTCTCCAAGTGCATCGGCTCCTGGCTCCGGCATCCCTGGGTCCTGATGCACTCTGGTCTGTTTGTGTCACCCCCAGTGGTCCCCAGATGGGTGCAGCCCACATCCCCCCTCACCATGCTTCCTTCCCTCCTCTCCACAGGGTCTCGATGACTACGGGACGAGGTCAGTCAGCAGGTAAGCCTCAACCTCTCGTGTTACCTGAACATGAACTGATGGCATTGGCTCAGGGTAAAGCCACGGTGCTGTGTCCCCACAGGGCGTCCTTGTGCAGGCTTCCTGGGGGACTGGCAGTGGCTGAGATGGGGTTGTGTGGTGGAGGACACAGTATGGGTCTTGTCGTGAGTGTGGAGGAGGATTCTAGGGCCAGCCCCAGCATCCCCAATCTCACAGCCCTTGTGCTCCTCTGGACAGAGTTGCATCTTTCCCCCCCCAAACCCCCCGCTTCCTCTGGGCTTGAGCCTGGATAGTGAGAGCATGGAGGGTGCTTGGGGGCTTTCCCAGCACCTTCCCTACCCAGCAGCTCCTTCATCCCCATTCCCCCCACCTTGGAGCTGTCCCATCTCACTCCTGGGGACAAACTCCAAGCCGATGAGCAGAGTGGTGACTGTCAGGGGTCAAGCTTGCTGCCAGGTGCCGTGCCAGGGAGTTGGGATCCTGGGTGCCACGCCGGGGAGCTGGGACCCCAGGAAGCTGGGTTCCCAGCATGGTGCTGCCCCGTGGTGCGTGTCAGTGGTCCCACCCACTCTGGCAAGTCTCCTGTGTTTGTTCCACAGTGGCAGTGGCAGTTTGGTATCAACGGTGTGAGGACACCTTGGCTCGCGGCGGGGCCTTGCTGCTTGGAAGAGCTTTTTCTGCTTCTTTCCTCCCTTTGTTTTTTCTTTCCCCTTCGTTTCTCTTTCTCGACTTCTTTTGGATTTTAAACTCTTGTGATCTTCAAGGAAACCATGGTGCTTCTCCACCCCTCCCTGGTGTTCACAGTGCCCTTGTTTCTGAAGCCTTTTCAGAGCAGAAACTGCCGATCGGTCTGTGCTTGCTTTGAAGCAGCCTGGATGCAGTTGACACTTTAGTGGAACCCAGTTTTGTTTTGGTTTTTGGTTTGTTTTTTTTTTTCCCTTTTGTACTCCTGTGTGAATGTTAGCGATGCACTGCCCCTTCCCAAGGGGCTGCACGACCCTGGACAAAAACCTCCCAAACTGGATCAAATATGCATGGCCTCTGGTGTCCGTACTGTTACTGAGCACCCGGGGTGCCCGGGATGCCGTTCCTCATCCACTTCCACCCCCCGCCCACCGCCGCTGTGGCGCTGGGAGAAGCGGATAGTGCAGAGCTCCCACTCTGGGGAAAGGGCTTTGGGGTCCCACCGGCTCTGGGGCGCAGCCCCCCTGGAAGGGTTACTCCTGCTTGTTTTATAAATATATATATATATATATTTTTTGTAGCAAGGTATTGTTACCTCACTGTAGTGCACTGGGGGCTGGGACGGAGCTGCCCAAGGATGTGCTTGCATTCCCCATCTGGGCTTGAGCCCCCCCTGCCCGCTGTGCTGGGGGGGCTGGCAGTCCCCCAGGGCTGGATTGGCTTTTGGGGTCCCACTCCCCCAGCCCAGCCATCACCCCTCCAGTGCCCATGGCCATCTCCATCGCAGAGCTGTACACGCTTTCTTTTTCTGATGTGATTTTTAAAACCTCTGCTGTTGCCTGTTTACTGGGACATTGCTGGCAATACAGGCACACATACACAAACACACACACACAAATTTTTGTTTTATACACTTGCCTACGGGCATATTGTAACAAGACCCTCCTGCATCGATGTCCTGATTTTGCTAAAGATTTTTAACCCAGGATATTTCATGCTGAGTGACTGACTGTAGAGGAGGGGGGAAAAAACCAAAACAACAAAACAAAAGAAACCCTCCCAGCCTAGCAGAGCCTGTATGGAGATTGTGAAGTGCTGATAAACCTTTTTTAAAAGCCAGAGAGAAATGTGCCCTGTACTGAGTTATTGTTTGAATAAAAGTTTTATTTATTGCATTGAGCTGGGCCTCGGTGTCTTTGTCGGCTGCTCTGCCTGCCTGCTGCCCGTCACCACCTGCAGTGTTCCTTGCACGTGGCCACGCCGAATTTTTTTTTTTTTTCTTTTTTTTTTTTTTTTTTTTCCATCCTGTCTCCATCCCTTCGGCATCAGGCGGCCGTGGGAGACCCTGGGTGCACCTTTAAACAGCTTTACTGTGCGGGAGCAGCTGAAACTGTTTAAGTGCGAGTCTCGGGGATGCTGCATGTCCCATGCTGGGAGCGGGGCGGGGGGCAGGGGGCAGGAAGCCCACCCCCTCCTTCCGCCCTGCTCCCCCCAGCTGCCTCCCGCTGGCCCTGCCCTTCCTTCCCCTCCTCGCAGGGACCCGGCGGGCAGCACCACTCACTCAATAAACATGACTTTTCCTCCTTTTTCTTCCTCCTCATTTTTCTTCCCCTCCTGCTTCCTCTGCGTGCGGGGCGGGCTGCTCGCCCCCCATCTCCGTAACCACCTTTGTGTTCCTGTCGAGGGGTCGGAGCGCACTCCCGGTGTCCTCCAACCTGCCTTCTCTTTCCCTTGCAGCCCCGATGTTGAAGTGGCCAGGTTTTGAGGTGCCCCTGCCCGTAGTTAGTAAGTTGACGGTCTCGGGGGTGGCCGAGCCCCGGGTGTGCTGGCGCTGGGTGACGGCCGCGGGGCTGCTGCTGCCACCGCTCTGCTTCGCCCCCTCCCCAGCACCCCCCTTCACCCAGCCCCCCGCCTGCGCCCTGCCTTTGTCACCGCTTGTCCCCGTGCCGGTGGTGGGAGCCCCGGGTGCCCCCCGCGCTGCAGTTGCACGGCTCTGGCACCGCCGGGGCTGAGCTGCTTCCCCCCTCCCCGTAACCACCTCCTTTGGTTTGTAGGTCTCCGCTCCTCGCCGTCCCACCAGCACCCCAGGGCCGCGCCGCCCTCCCCAGCTCCCCCAGCCCTCGAGGAGGGGAGGGGGGAGCTGACCCACGCTAACCTCGTTTTTTGAGCAGCTTCTTTTGCTTATAGACTGCCCCGGGGACGCGTCTCGGCAGCCTCCTCGTCCCGACCCCGGCCGTGGCCCCCAGAGTCAGAGTTTCCCCAGCAGCCGGGACCCCCCCTCCACCTCGCTGCCGAGCCCCGGAGAGCCCCTTCCCCATTTCTCTTTGATACCGTGAGCTGGTTTTTCCCGGAGCTGCGGGCTCATGTCCCCGCCGCTCTTCTCTGCCAGAACAAAACCAGTGAATAATAACCCCTGGTGCCTCATCAAAGCAACCTTTCCTCTCCCTCCTGTCCTCACAATCTATTTTGGCATCCTGGGGGGGGTGGGGGAGGGGGGCAGGGCGGGATGGGGGGAAGCAATCTTAAGAAGCTGCATTAATTAGGTAGGAAACTAATTACCCTATTTTTAAGTAAAAACCGTGTATCTGTTTGAGAAAAGCAAAAGCACACGTGGAGAGGTGAGGGATAGAGGGGAGGGGTCAGGGGGTGCGAGCCCCTTCCTCCTGCCCCATGGGAGACAGCTGGGGAGTGGGCTCTGCAGGGTGCAGGGGGTTTGTGGGGTGCAAGGGGGCTCTGTAGGGTGCAGGAGGCTGCTCCCAGCTCTGGTTTGAACCCTGTGGCTCCTGGCAGCCCAGAGTGGCTGTACCACAGCTGGCAGCACCCCCATAGCTGCACCTATCCTGCCAGGAGGGGACAGAGGGACACTCCCAGGGGCAGGTAAGGGTGCTTCCCGTGTCCCCTGTCCCAGAAATAGCCACAGCCAGCAGATGCCAGCAGCACTGGGGGTGCCCTGGATGGGTAATGCCCTGTTCCAGTTCTAGGGTGCTGCAGATCCTTGGGGTGCCCAGGGCCAGGGTGGATTTAGCCTTTTGGCCCTGTGCATCCAGCTCATCCAGGAGACTGTCATCTCCCTGTGTTCTCCCTCTCTGATATTTGGTTACTCTGAAGGTTTCCCAACCCCGGTGTGGAGCTGGAAGCTCTGCTCTTCTCCAGGTGTCCCCACATGTCCCTTGGCAGATGGGGTGTAGGGAGCAGTAACACTCCTCATAGTGGCACAGCACAGAGATGGGTGATCTTGGGGTGTTGCTTAAGGAACTGCTTGAGGGTACTGGTGCAGCTTCTCCAGTTCAGGGTCCCCTTTGACAGCCCCAGCTTTAAGTCTGCAGGACATGGAGAATACCCCACACGCAGGAGCTGTTGCTGGCTCAGCTCTGACATCCACTAATGCTCCAGCTGTGAGAGAAGCAGAGAAATGAGGGGCAGCTCCAGTTTAATTCCATCCCAAATGCTGCTGGTGCTGGGCAGGTGGAGGGCACATGGCTGGTGGTTCTGGGCTCAGCCCCAAAGGAAGCCCACCCAGCACAGCCTCTGTGGCCAGCAGAGCCACTTTGGCACTGCAGCAAAAACTTCAGGGGGTCTCACTGGTGCCTTGGCCCCGCTGCCACCATCCCTCCTGCTAAACTCTGCCTTCCTCTTCCTCTGCAGAAACCCATTTGCCAACGTCCAGCTGAAGCCCACGGTGACGAATGACCGCTCAGCTCCCTTCATCAGCTGATTCAGGAGCTCTGGTGCCCACCGAGCACTCGCTGCCTCCTCCTCACCACTGCATGTCCAGCTTTCCAGGACTTCATTTTTAGGCGGAGTTTATTTAATCCTGCTGCTTTCAAAGCCAAAAGCTGACGCTAGTGCCCTCCTTCTCTTCTCTAGACCCAGCTTATTGCTCTCGTGGCAGAGGGTTAGACCCCTGCCCCTAGCCTGTCCTTTGGCCACACAGACCTCTCATGATGGCAGCGTGTCCCAGAGCCACTTTTACTTCTAAGCTTCATGGCCACTTGCGTGGAGCCAGGAGGGACCCCTGGGACAGGCAGGATCCCCTGTGCACACCACAGGGGTGGTGGGAGCTGTAGGCTCCTGCCCAAGCCCCCTGGGATGCCAGCAGTGGGGTGTGAGCACTGCAGCCCCCACAGGGTCGGGGATGGTCCCAGAGCTCCTGCAGTGCCAGGTCTCTGTATATAGTAGGGTGTTACGGTACTGCTGTAAAATATAAGCTAGGGAAAAAAAAAACAAAAAACAAACAAACAACCCAAAAGAGGGCTGTGTTTAAGTGTGCCTTGGGGTGTCCGGGGCTGCAAGGGGGCCCAGCAGTGGAAGGGGCACCCTGCTCCCCTCAGACAGGCTCTCCCATCCACACCTCTTGCTTGGCTGGCTGCTCTTCCTCTATTACTAGAGCTGCATGAGAAAGAGAGATAGATATAGAGAAATATATATATATACATATATATATAAAAAAATATATATACCCACACACTTGCTGAAGTTACTGCTGGGTGTACACCAGGAGTGAAGCTGTGCCTGGGCCGTGCTGCCACACCCAGAGCTGAGCCACATCCCTGCCACAGGAACAGGGGTGAGAGTTTTCCAGGCAGGAACCAGATCTCCCATGGACAAGTGGTTGTGTGTCAGGCAGCGTGGGGGATCAGCACCCTTAGAGGTTTCACCTTCTCCATGGCATCATTTTGCACTTTTTAATCGCTGGTGCATGGCAGGTGCTTTGCTGAGCACCCAGACCTGTGGGGCACTGCCCATGAGTGGGATGCCTGCTGTTTCCATGCCCACAGGGCTCTTTCCCAGTTGGATGCAATAGCTCATTGCTGCCGTGGTCCCTCCAATAGGTTTGGGAAGTGGCTTCTCCTGTGACCGCCCGGGCTCCAGCTGGGATCTCCCATCGACATGTGGCTTCTTCCTCTCCTGGAGGTGGAGCTGATGGGGGGGGGGGGCAGGGGTGAGGGGTAGGGCTCCACTGGGGTGGGAGAGGGCTGGGGGCTGACAGCCTGGGGTGGGGGCAAGCCTGGGGTTGCCTCAGCCACCAGACGGGTGTTGTCCTCTTCCACTCCCCTCCCGGGACCCCCAGGCATCCACCCCAGGCTCCAGCCAGCCCTCAGGGTTCTGATGCACCTCCTGGCTTGGTGGCACCTTCAAGATGTAACCTGAAATAATTTTTTATGAGAAAAAGTAATTTATGAGCAATAAAATTTGCCCCCCCCCCCCCGCCCCTCACTCCCAGTGTTTTCCTTGGCTGGAGGCTTTCCTTGGCTCCTGCCCCTGCAGCATCCTTGGTCTCCAGCCCTGGTGCCCAGCATCTGGTGAGAGCTGGCAGGGCTGGGCAATGATCTGGGCAACAAACGGGTTAAGATATTTTAAAAACTTTATTATTATTGGCCCGATGATATTTGACACACATGCTGGGAGCTGTATGGAAATCAGCACTGATAAAAAATACAGCAATTATGACCCGTATTGATAAAACAGACAATGTAATAATAATAGCCTTTCTATTAAGTAAAAAAACAAACAAACAAAAAAAACCTTAAACAAAACCTAAACCTCTCCAAGCCACAGCTCTGGGCTCCTGCTGCCCTCCAGAGGCAGGGACCTGAGGCGCCATAGACCAAACCCGGCTGATGGGGTGGCTGGGGGGTATAAGGGGTGGAACGGGGGGGTCAGGACCAGCACTACAGCCCCTGGGTGTGAGGAGGGTGCCGGGGGGAGAACCTCCCCCCGTGCAGTGCAAAACAAAGCCCCCTGCAATGTGGGGGGGCTGCGGAACAGTGCTCTGGGAAGGGCATCCCAGACACCCCCCACCAGGCACATCCTGCTTCTCCAAAGGCTGCAGCCCACCCCCCCCCTCCATGGGTGCTGCACCCTATGCCACTGGTGGTGCAGGGTGATGCCCCCCCCAAGGCTGCTAAGAATTTGGCAAAGAGCTTGTGAGAGGAGCACTGGGGCTGGGGGGTGAAAGGAGGTACAGGGCAAGTTGAGCTTAAATGAAACAGTTAAATAAAGCACTAATTGCCATCAGTGGCTTGCCCGGGAGAAGCAAATGGCAACGAGGGGAAGGCTACGGGGCAGGCACAGCCACCCTAGATTTTGGGGCTGAAAGTGGGGAGAGCTCCCAGGACCCTGTCTGCCTCCCGGGCAGAGGGGCACCCAGAGGGTTAGGCTGCCTGCGAGGGTGGGAGAAGGGTGGGCGAGTGCAGTGGGCACAGTGCAGCACCCCCTGCCCTGCACCAGCCCCTTCCCATGTGTGTGCATGCGTGTGTGTGTGGCTGTGTGTGTGTGTGGCTGTGCGTGTGTGTGGCTGTGCGTGTGCCCTCACCCCATGTGCACGGGGTGGCAGGACACAGAGTTGGGGGCGGTGAGGGGGCCGGGAAGGGAAGGGGGGGGCATTTCTCACCTCAGGGTTTGGTCTATAGACCCCAAAGGAACCAGCCCTGATTTCAAGGTTTCGCTCAGCTCCGCTTACTTCCATTTCCCTCTGGAAGCTGGAATTGCACAATTATCCTAAGCCTCAAATCAATTAAAAAAAAACCAAAAAACCCAAACAAACCAAAACCTGGAACAAAGAACGACGAGTGCCCACCCAACCCCACCCCCCAGCTCGTTACGTCTCTTTGGCAGCAGTAACTTAAAATCACGTCAATGTGGGTTCAGTCAACAGCAAGTTTTGTTTTTATGGTGGGCTGGGGGCTTGTGGGTTTTTTTATCCATTTCTTTAAATACAAAAATAGTCGAGTTGGTGGGTCCTGGGGGGAGCCAACCCATGTGGGGGGCGTCCAGGACCCCCCCAGCCAGCCCTCGCCATGCCACCCCCCCACCAGAACTCAGGGGGGCTGCTCCCCAAAAAGCAAGGGAGGGAGGAGCTCCCCACCCCCTCCCAAATATCCCCCAAGCTGTGCTGCCCACCCCAGGCCTGGGTGGCACAAGGGCTGGTAGCAGCCCCAGCATGGGGAGCTGGTTGTGCTCGGGGCAACATCAAGCAGTGGCAGCAACTGGGAGCCCCTTCACTTGTGGCAGCTGTAGGGCAGCCGTGGGGCAGTTGTGGGGCAGCCAAACCTTGCACCGTGAGGTGCAAAGCCAAGTGCACGGCACAGGGGGGACAAACACCACCTTGGGGAGCACAGATGGGTGAGAAGCCAAGGGGGGGAACTCCACTGGGTGGGGGAGAGGGGCACACTGCAAGTGTTAGCAAGGTCAGGGCACTACCCTTTAAATGCTATAATTTATATATATATATATATATATGTCTATATATATATATGTGTGTCTGTACACGCACACGCACAGCCACCCGCACACGCACGCGCTGTCACCCACCGCCTGGCCCCGGCCGGCGCCGGCCCCGCTCCCGCTGGCAGCAGCCAACACGCTCCTTCCGATAAAATCTGCCTAAAAAAATCCAGAGCGGGGGGTGGGAGCCCCCGGCTGGACCCTCCACCGGGCCCCACCATCTTCCACCAGCACCAGCAACCCCGCTGGCTCACTCCCGGTCACCGTCTTCACTGCTGCCTGCAAAGAGGGGAGAGGTGGTGTCAGGGGGTCCCGGTGCTCCCATGGGACACCCAACCCTTTGGAGAGGTGATCAACCCCACAAGGCACAAGTTCAGGGTGTCCCATGCACCCCGGGCTCTCACCACAGCTGGCACCTGGGGGATGGCAGCTCTCCAGAGCCTTAGGGTGTGCCAGGGGGACTCACCTCCTATGGAGTCCATGTCCGAGTCGGAGACGTGGGTGATGGAGAACCGGGATACTGGAGCAGGTGACACCGTGAACCGGGAGAACTGGATGGGCAGCACCTGCTTCTGCACCGGCACCAGCGCGGGCACGGCTGGGGTGGGCTCTGCCGGCGTCCCCGACAGCGGGGACATCAGTGACGGCTTCACCGGCATGAGGGGAAAGTCATCATCCCACTCAAAGCCCCCGCCTGTGACAGAGAGGGAGGTGTCTGAGCCCACCGTTGGGGTCCCCCCTGCCTGCCCCACCACAGCCCTCACCGCTCTCCCAGCCCCTTACTCTCTTCCGAGGCGTTGCCATCCGAGGAGTCATCTGAGGCACCAAGCCTGTGGGGCGGGCTGGGGGGGCTGCTGGCAACAGGGGGCTGCCCCGAAGGCTGGGGGGGCTCCGGGAAGCTCTGCTCAGCCAGCTCCCGCGTGGGGCTTTCCTGCAGAGGGGACACAGGTGGGAAGTGACCCTCGCTGGAGCCTCCTGCCACCCATCCCAGCATCGAGTACTGCCGTGGGGCAGCACCCGGCGCTCGGCTCTGCCCACCCACTGCCACCCACCTGGTCAAAGAGGTAGATGGTAACATCGTCATAGAAGGAGACGGCCTTCTTCTTGCGCTCCAGGTCCTCGCAGAAGGACTCAGAGAGCAGGCTGGGCATCTTGAGGAGGCTGCGCAGGTTCCTGCCACTATGGCTCTCAGCCACCACGATGGGCACAGCCACCGGCTCCTCCTCGCTCTCCTCGCTCTGCTCCTGGATGTTGTAGCAGCGCAGTTCCTCGTCTGACTCGTCACTGTCCTCTGTGTCCTCCTCCTCCTCCTCTGGCTCCTCGTGGTGCTCAGGGGCAGCCGGGAGCAGGGAGAGGCCCGGGGGTGATTCCCTCCCCGGTAGCAGCGTGCTGGGACCCCCCGGCGCATCGCCCACCCCAGTCCCCTCTGGTGGCAGCCCCGGTTGCCCAAGCCCCAGTGTGGGGGGCACAGTCTGTTCATCCCCTGCTGCAGCTCCCTCAAGTCCAGGGACACTCTCGGGCACGTGGATCCCCCCGATGGACACCGGTTCCCCAGGGCTTGCCGGCACAGGGGTCAAGAAGAAAGTCTTGGGTGGCACAGAGCCTGGGGGACAGGCATCACCACTGGGGTGCAGGGAGCTGCCTGGCACTGGCCCCGTGCCAGCGGGTCGCCGATCAGTGCCAGACCCCTGACCCGTGGGACTGGCTGGGACACTGCCAGCCACTGTCTCCCTCCAGTCTCCCACCGAAACCCCTGCTGCCCGGATGTCCACAGCCACCGCAACGCCAGGTGCTGCCGGGGGGCTGCCAGGTGCTCCTGGGGGATGCAGTGAGTCCTCTCCTGGTACAGGAGCTCGCCCTATGTCCTGTGGGGGGGGTCGGGGCCCCTCCTCTGCCTCTGGGGTCCGGGACCCATCACTGTCCTCCTCATCCTTGGGGCTGCGCTCAGCCTCAGCGTCATAGTCAGAGAAGTAGGCAGAGTCACGGTAAGGGTTCTTCTCAGCAAGGCTGTGCAGCTCGGCCCCAAGAGAGGTGGTGAGCTGCATTTCAGGGGCTGAACCCTCATCCTCACTCCCCGGCAGCCCTGGGGGTGGCTTCCCCAACTGGCTGAAGGCCTCTGGCTCTCGGGGCTCATGGGGCTCTTTGAGGACAAACTCGGGGGACTCGTTGTTCTCGGTGTCGTAGCCACTGTCGAGGGCCTTGGGCTGACTGGTGGGAGTGAAGGCAGTGGGGCTGAAAACCTCACAGGAGCTGGTGGTGGAGGGGATGTCCAGTGACTCCAGAGAGTCCGGTGTCCCAACCTGCTTCTGCAGGGACTTGAGTGCTGGGGCTGTCTCCACCCGCTCTGTGTAGTCCGCAGAGAAGTCGGTGAAGACGCCAGAGGTCAGCTCTGCCGTGTCCTCATCGCTCCCTTCATCCACGCTGGGGAAGCCAGTACTGGAGGGCTTGTCTGGTGTCTGGTCCGTGTCACCAGTGGCGCTCACACCACCCTCGGCGCCGCCGTCCCCTGGCACTGACGCAGTCACCTCAGAGGCCTCCAGAGCGGGCTGGGCGCCATCTACACTGGGGTCGGCGGGGGGGCCAGGGTTGGGGGTGGCGGTGCCAGCCATGGTGGTGGCCTCCCCCGTCCCTGGCACAGCTGCGGCGTGGGGCAGGGGGCTGCGGGCAGGGCTGCTCCCCTCGGCGCTCTCGTCCGGGTGGGCATCGTGCTGGGCCCCGGCTGGCGGGGCTGTGCCGGGGCCCCACGGTGTGTCGGGGCTGCCAGCCAGCGCTGCTGCCTGCGAGGAGCGGCCGGAGGTTGATGAGTCACGGCCGTGCCAGGCCTGACGCTGCGGGGAGGGCGAGCGGGGTGGGGAGGAGCTGCAGGCCGTGGCAGGGGGTTGATCCTGCCGTGAGCGGCGGAAATCATGTCCCGGTGGGGACCCCCCGAGCTGGGGCTGGCCGCGTGGCACCGTGCCCAAGGGCTTGGCCATCAGCCCCCGGAAGGTGATCATGCGGCGGTAGCACCAGCTGTCGCCGGCTGAGGCCTGGCGGGAGGCCGGGCTGCCACTGCCGATGTTGTTGTTGGAGGAGCTGTTGGAGGCCCAGGGGTGCCGTGGAGCCGGGGGGCTGGCACCCTGCGGTGGGCAGGGGGTCCCAGGGGGGCTGTCCTCACCCAGCTCCAGCGTCACGCAGTCCAAACTCTGCCCCGGTGCTCGCCCGCCCTGGGGGGTTGCCTGTGGCTCCCCGTACCCCCGGGGGCTGTAGGCGCAGTTCACCGGCGGGGAGACGCCCAGCGGGTCGGAGAAGATGCCGGGCTGGAAACCAGGGAGGGGCCAGTCCTGGCTGCCTGGCTGGGGGGGCTCCTGCTCCAGCAGGTAGCCCTCGGCCCCACGGCTGGGGGATGGTTCATAGCCCCGCGGCTCCTGCCCTGGGCAGGGGTAGGGGTAGTACTCAGCAGACTCCCAAGAGCTTTCACCTGCAGGCGCCTGGCCCAGCAGCGGCTCCATGCTGAGGGAGACGGCGGGGCTGCTGTCAGAGTCATAGGTGCCACCGCCACCACGGGCACCCTGTCCTCTCCAGAAGGACGGGGGGCGCGGGGACTCCCGCTCGCCCGAAGGGCTGTAGGTGCACATGGCGTAGTCCAGATCAGCGCTGCCCTCCCCGGGCCCCTCGATGCGGATGTAGTACTCACTGCCCAGAGAGGGGCTGTGCGTGCCCAGGATGGGCACCACACCGGGTGCTGGCAGGCTGGGGCAGCCCGCTGGCTTGCACTCATAGCAGGAGGGGGAGACCCCGAGGCTGAGGTGCCCAGCAGTTGTGGCTGGGTAGTAGAGCTCATGGTAACGGGCAGCACTGCTGGGGCTCAGGGACCCTAGAGGTGCCTGGAAGTGCTCAGTCTTAGTGTGCTCCCACTTGTACTCAAAATTGAGGCCGTGGCTGGTCTCCATGACAGTAAGGATGTCGTCCCCGTCCGAGGGGAAGCCGTCAGCCGTGAACTGCTCCAGCAGAGGGAAGGAGGAGAGCTCAGAACCGTGGTGGCTGGCACTGGCACTGCCGTTGGGTTTCATGGAGTTCCAGCGTTTCTCAAACTCTTCCTCGGCCTCCGTGGCCCCTTTGGCACAGAGGTAGGAGAGCAGGAGGTGCACCTCCTCTGCCGTCGGACGCTGCTCCGGCTGCAGCCAGCAGAACTGCATCACCTCGTACCTGCCATGGTGAGGGGTGCAGGTCAGCCCCAGCCCCCTGCCCACTTGGGAACAAGGAGAGGGAAGGGGCAGGAGGTGGTCACAGCCCGGCCCAGGTCCTCACCAGCGCTCCGATAGTGACAGCTTCAGATGGGGCTTGGGCAGCTTGAGCTGCTGCTCCTTAATGGTGTAGGCGAGCACTTGCCGGTCAGAATAGTGGTCGTAGGGCTGGCTGCCCAGCTCAAACAGCTCCCAGATGGTGACACCCAGCGACCTACAGGCAGGGTGGGATGCTGGGGGCACGGGCAGACTTCCCCCCACTAACAGTGGCCCCAAAAACCCATCAACCGTGATGCACCAGATCCCTCTGCACCCCCAACGCCAGCCTGTGCCGTGCCTGGCAGAACCCTCCTGTCCCCATTCCACACCCCACTGCTCACCAGACATTGCTGGCTTTGGTCTGGTCCACGATGAGCAGGTTACCATGCACCTCGTCGATGAGCTCGGGTGCGATCCAGCGCAGTGGCACCCACAGCTGGTCGGCCGTCACGAAGTAATCGTCCTGCCAAGTATGCAGGGTCAGTACGAGAAGAGAACGTCAAACCTACGCGGAAAGGACCGGCCACACCACAGCAAGAGCTGTCCCCAGTCCCAACATCCCCCCAGCCACCCCATCCCTGCCCCACAGGTCTCCACTCCCCCTAAGCTCCACATTCTGACCCCCAACAGCCTCCCCCTGCCTCCACTCCCTGGCTGGACAGACGGACATCTCCCAAGTCAATGTGCCTGCAGGACCCTGACCCTGCGGCACATCCAGACTCTTCAGGCACTAACAGGGAGCCTGGGCTGCATTGCACTCCGTTGGGCAGGGGGCCAGGGTGCTTGGGGGGATCAAACCCCTCTCTTTGTGTTCAGGGGCAGTCGTCAGATGGGAGGGATGAGCCTGGGGGTGTGCACCTTGCTTCCCCACCACTGGAGATCGGAGATGAGTGTCTGGGGGGGGGGGGGGGTTGCAGATCTCGGTGCAGGGCTGGTTGAGGAATGTGTGTGCAGAGTTTGGTGCAGAGCCACGCTGTGCACAGCAGGACCCAGAGCCCCCCTGCCCAGCCCCCAGCCCCTTCCTTCCCCCAAACCAGCCTTACTTTGTACTTGCAGTGTGAGAGCCCGTAGTCCCCGATCTTGACAGTCAGGTCTGCAGTGAGCAGGCAGTTCCGCAGGGCCAAGTCACTGCCAAGCAAACCCCGGGGCTGTCACCGCCACCGCGGTGGCCACGGGGCCACCCACCGCCCGGGGGGATGAGGGGACCCCCCCGGACAGCACCATGGCTGGTGGGCTGGCGGTGCGAGCGGGTCGGCTGTGGCTGTGCAGAGCCAGAGCCAGCATCCCGGCTGCCCGAGGCCGGGCGTGCCGATAACCAAACACCAAATGCACAGCAGGAATGCCTGCACAGCTCCAGCTGCGCCTCTGTCTGTCCGTCTGTCCATCACGCGCTGAGCCAAGCGGAAAGCGGGTGTCCCTGGGCAACCTGAGCCCTGGCACGGGGAGGGGCTCCCAGGGGTGCTGCTCCAGCCCTGGAGGGGTCACGCAGACCCCTGGTGGGGCAGGGACCACCAAGACTGCGATGCCCTACTCTGGCACAGTCAGGGACCACCCCCATCCCCCCCACCCTCTAGAGAGCCTGGCATGGGGTTCATCCAGTGGCCCCCGATGGCAGCACACCCCCTCCTCAACAAAATCACTGATGCTGGAGTCTCCATCTGCAACTCACTCAGCACCAGGATATTGTTGGGCAGAAGGAGCAGTGGTGGGGCAGGAACATCGTTGTCCTGGGGACCCCCATGGCCGGCCGGCCCCCTCAGCCCCCCCGTGCCCCAGGCCAGCCTACCTGTGGATGTAGTTGTTCCTGTGCAGGTGCAGGACACCACAGGCCACCTCACACGCCATCCTCTGCAGGGTCAGCGGGTCGGGGGCCATGGCCTCTGCCCCCCGGCAGCTCCGCAGGTACCCCTTCAAGTCACCCTGCCAGGCAGTGCCACTGTCACCCCCCCTGGTGCTTGGCTCAGCGGGGGCTCAGCCCTGGCACCACACAACCCTGCACTGCCTGCAGCCCTCTCCCCTCACATCCCAGCCCCACAGCAGCACCTGGGACTCACCAGTGGGCAGAACTCCATCACCAGCAGGTACGGGGTGACCTCGGCACACTGGGCCAGGCACTGCAGCAGGTTGGTGTGCTGGAGGGCCCTGTGTGGGGCAGAGCCAGGGGGGCATGTTGGCACCACACCAAGGAGGGGGAGGCAGCCCCCCAGGAACCGTCTCCCTCCCTCCTCTGCTGATGTGCTGGGGGCTGGCGCGGGGGCTGCCGGGAGTGGGTACCAGCATGTCCCAGCACCCCGGGACATGCCACAAAGGGGCACTTGTTCATCTCTGCCGGGGCAGGGAGCATCCCCCCCTCAGCCCATGACCTCACTGGCTCCCAGCACAGCCCTTGTCTGCAGTCATGGAATCGTTTTGTTGGAAAAGACCTTTAAGATCACCAGGTCCAACCACTGACCTCTGAATCCCGGGCAGGGTGATGGTGGGGCCAGCAGAGTTTGGCTGGGCACCTCCAAGCTGGTGCCAAAAGTGGCACGGAGGGAATGAAGCACCTCCCACCAGCATCCCCAGTAGCACCTTGAGCAATACTGGACATACCTGTAGGGCTGTGCTTCCTCCAGGAACTGCATCTGGTCCTGCACGCTGGCACTCGCCTTCAGCTCCTTCACCACCACCTGAGTGCTGCTGATGCCTGAGTTCACCTCCCCCAGGAACACCTGGGGCAAGCAAGGGACAGGCTCATCCCCTCCATCCAAACCCCAAAACCTGACCAAACCCCAAACTCTTCCCCTGAAGCCCAGACCCCATCCAAACCCCATCTCTCCCAGCCCAGGCCCCACAGCCAGGGTGTCCCCAGCGTGTCCCCAGGAACCCCCCGGTGCTGCTCACCTTGCCGAACCAGCCATGCCCGATCTCCTTCAGGTAGAGCAGGCTCTGCCGCCCCAGGTCCGCCGACTTGAGGAGCTGCACTGTAACAGAGCACATCCAGCTGCCCACCCGCTCACCTGCCCGCTTACCCCCCAGTCCCTGCCAAGCCCCGGTGTCCCCACCGTGTCACACGGTGCCAGGGCCTGCACTGCCCCGGGAGGCTCCGGAGCAGCCCCCAGAGCCACCATCCCCAGGGCATCCTCCTCTCCAGGCATCCTCCTGCACCAGCCAGGGGACACGGGGTACTGGTGTCCCCAAGCTGGGTGGTGGCACTGAGCTGGCTCCCTGCCCCTTCTCCTCCCCAGGGACCAGGCAGAGCCACGCCGAGCCCAGAGCTCTGGCATTTAGCCCCTTCCCAGGCCCCCCCCCCGGTGCAGGTCCTGCCCCTTGGGCCCCCGTGCCAAGGGCGGGCAGCAATGGGGCCATTGTTGGGCTGCGCTGCCCCGCACCACGCCAGCACTGCCACACTGCTGCCATCCCGGGGAGCAGAGCAGGGTGGGAGGGGGCCCCAGATGGGTGCCCCCCACGTTCCTCACCCACTCACAGTCTTGTTGATGTGGGACCAAGGCTTGTGGGTGCCACAGCTTGGGGTTCCCATGTCCCAGTAAGGTGCACACTGCTTCCCAAGGCTGGTGCCACGCACAGGGATGGGGAGAAGTCACCAGGACCTTTGCACAGAGGGACAGCAGTAGCCCCTACCAGAGTCCTGTCCCCTGCCAGAGCTGTGGCTCCACTGGGGCCATCTGCAAGGGGGACCCATCATCCCCCACCCCATCCCCAGTGATGCAGGACCCCCAGCCTCAGCACATGGGAGTCCCTCAGGGACCAGCACCTGCCCCAGCTTACCTGAGCGCCCCGGCTGCTTGGCCATTGGCAGCGAGACCTTGGTGAGGGGCAGCACGTAGACCTCGGGGCCATGCTGGGGGGCAGGCGAGCCCTGGGCCGAGAGCTCCGTCACGTAGTCATCCCCCTCGGTGTTCTCAAACTCCTGGGCCAGGGGGCACACAGGGGGGAAGGACACACCAAGCAGAGACAACTGACCCTGTGGGTCCCTTGATGCCAGCAGCCATCCCCGTGCATCCCTCTGCCCATCGCTCCAGCACAGTGACCCCAAAATGCCACAGCACCCCGCCAGCAGACCCCCACCATGGGGCTGGCACCCCCCATCCCGTTACCTGGCTGTGCCACCCGACCAGCCCCTGGCTCCCGAAAGCTGCCCGGGCGAGCAGGTAGGTGATGGTGAGCATCTTGCCCAGCCCAGCCTCATGGTGCTGCCAACCCGTGTGCCATGCACCGCAGCACGCCGGACACAAGCAGTGGCTGTCCCCAGCCCTGTACCCCTATATAAGGGGTGTGGGGGCACGAGGGGGCTCATTGTTCCCCTCCAGCACAGCGAGGTGCTCCGGCCGGTGTGGGATGGTTACACAACAGCCCCGTGTCCCCCCCTCCCTGCCCGATCCCCCTCCCGCCGCGGGCGCCACAAGCCTCCACAAAAATCCCAGCAATTAGGGAAAAAAACGTTTTCTCGGCACATTCTGTGCCTGTGAGGTCAGGGTGCCTCCCACCCCCGGGGGCGTGCGGGTGGGACCATCGCAGCCCTTAACCATGCCATGGCCTGGCCCCGCACAGAGCCGGCAGCCCGGCTGGGTGGGGATTTATCCCACAGTGATGCTGAGCCCCACAGCACCCAGGGGCTGCAGGACAGGGAGCTTGGCTGGGACAGAATGTGACCCACAGCGATGCTGAGCCCTGGCAAACAGGGGGCTGGGCTCCCCATGAGCACCACTACCATGAGCCAGGACACATCCTGCACTGGGGCTGGCTGCAGTGGGGGGTGCTGTACAACCCAGGAGCCCCCCGCTGCCCCCATGCCCCCAGCTTACCTTGAAGCCGATGTCCCCCTTCTTGCAGCACAGACAGGCCAGCATGAGGAAGATGAAGGTGAAGAGGCCCGAGAAGGAAACGGCCACCACGGCCAGCGAGGAGGACCAGGAGAGCTCGCTAAGGGGGGTGCCGGCTGCAGGGACAGGAGGGGTGAGGGCTCAGGGCTGGGGGGCCATGGGGGGACAAGGCTGCGCTGATGGGTTCTGCCCGGGCAGGGGTCAGGAGATGTGGGGGCACACGGGGGCTCACGGGGGCTTTGGCAGGGGGAGCAGGGAGCCCATCACCACTGTGTCCCCTCTGCTGGCTCAGGATGGGTGGGGGGCCCACGAGGGACCCCAGTGCCAAGGCAGGACCCTGGTGGCACCTGCACGGAGTGGGACACAGTGCCTGTGGATGATGGGTGACATCCCATGGAGGGGGGGCTGCACTGGCTCGGGGGTCACTGGCATGGCAGCACCCCAAACCAGGACAGGAACTGCGTCCCAAACTAGGTTGGACGCTGTGCATGCTGGAGCAGGGAAGATGGGAACCAGATCCTGCCCCGTCCCATCCACAGAGGCAAGATCCCCAGGGGAAGGGTCTGCCAGAGCCCTGCCAGCACTGCCGGGACCCCCCAGCGCTGCTCCCCACTGCCCCTGCCCTGCACCATCCCACCCACAACCACCGCTGGCAAAACCACAGCTCCTGCCCCCAAGCCCTGGCACTGCAGCGGGCACGGGGATGGGGACACACAGCTGCTCCTGCCAGGCACCGCATCCCCAGCTCCCCGCACACCCCAAGTCCAGCACCCACCCGCCGTGTCCCCTTGGGGTGACAGGGAGGGTGGTGGCGGTGGTGGTGGCTGTGGCCCAGCTGCCAGTCCCCTTTGCAGCTGCCACATTACTATTCTGGCCAGAGCCTGCCCAAACAACCGGTGCCATTGTGGTGGGAGGAAGCCGGAAGGGCCACGGTGCTGCCAGCGCAGACGGCCTCGCCGGGGACCCGCACCAGGGACGGTGCCCAGGACAGTGCCCTCCTCGCAAGACATCTGGGCTGGGACGGGTGTCCTGCCCTAAACCAGACCACCGAGCATAGTGCCGAGCCCCCCCTGGCACCCACACACCACGGGGCATCCCCCTACTGCCATCCCCGCGTCCCAACCGCACTGCCCATGCCGAGGCTCGCCACCATGCTGCTGGTGCATGACCTTGAGGACACCACCTGAAGGGCACAGAGGGTCTGGGGGACACAGCCTTGCCACCCCGCCTGCTCCCAGTGCTCCCAGCACTGGCGGTGCCAACACCGAGCACCCTGGCTCCCAGCCCCGCGTGCTCCGGCACAGCCCGGGCGATGCCAAACGCTGCCGGTGCTGGTGGAGGAGCTCAGAGCCATCTTCTAGGGCTGGTGGATGCGAAGCCGAAGCCGAGAGGAGCGGGGGTGGCATTCCCCCTCCTTCCAGCCCGTTTCCATGGTGAACACACTTTGTACTGCCAGTGTCACCATTTTCCCTGGATAGTGGGACAGCGAGAGAGAAAATGACTCACTGAAAGGAGCCTTTTGAACAGAGCGCGGCCACAGGAGCCTTTCCAACCAGGACCAGCAGCTGAGCCGGCCCCTGGCTGCTGCTCAGGAACTGGAGCTTCATTCCCCAGACCAGCCAGCCGGGTCCTGCCTCAGTTTCCCCCACGGTGACCTGGGGGCTGTGGCCAGCACAGCCAGGGCAGGGGCACCACGACCACCAGCTGCCAGGTGAAGGATCACAGCCCTTCACGCCTGCAGCACAAGTTTTGGTGGAGTGGTGAGAAATGGAGCATAAGTTCCAGGGCCAAACCCTCCCAAAACCAGGTCAAGTGCACCTGCAGCCATGGCAGCCAGAGCACAGGGAGCAATGGGACACAGGGAACACCAGGAACACCATCACAAACCCCCAGCCACAGGGGTCCTGTGGGCTCTTCCAGCCATGGCTCTACATTTCTTGTACCCTCCCAGACCTCCTCTGCAGACAGGGGGTCCTGCTGAGAACGACCAGCTCGGTGCATCCTCCAGCCTGGAGGGCAGGGAGCAGGGCTGGATCCAAACCCACAGAACCCACTGGCAGCTCCAACCACAGGCACAGGGCACCCCAGGCAGCCTTGACAGCCATCCCGGCCCAGGCACAGCCCTGGGATCGTGTTAATCCCCAGCTCTGTGGGCAGCTTCCAGGAAAGCAATTTTACACCCCAGAGGATGAGCGCTCTGCTCACCCACACGCATCCAGGCGGCAAGAAACCATCCGCTGCCATTTAGCACAGACCCGCACGGCTGCTCCTCACTGTCTGCCCACGGCCCCAGAGGGAAACTGAGGCACTAGGAAACTGGGCAGTGGGGGACAAGGAGGATGACCCAGGCTGCTGCACCCTGGAGCCTGATGCCACCCACCAACACCCATCTCAGGATCTCAGCATGGAGCTGGTACCCACAGCATCCTCTGCCAAGGCACTAGGATCCATGCCAAAACTGGGGTGCACAGAAGTGGCATCCTGAACCCCCTGGCCCTGGAGACCTCTCACCAGAAACAGGCAGAGCTATTCAGGCAACTGCTCCCGCGATTAACAGATCAGTTAATTTGAAATGCAAGGCACGCTTTGTTAATCTGTTATCCTTATGTATCTTTTAATGTGGGCTTATTTAGCCAATGCAGAAGTATTTTAAAAGCATTGACTCTTGCCTCTTAATTCTGGTTTTATCATCCTGGCATGAATTAACAGTAAAAAAAATAATTATATGGAAAAAGTAAAAAAAAAAAAATCATCCATCATTTTCTAACATGATGAAATAAAAATTAGGACAGTACTACGTGCAGGCCGAGCTGCATCATTGTTGTGTACACACCAAGCATGTCAGCCTGATTAGAAACAAAAAAATCCCCCTACAGTAGTTCCTACATCAGAGCCGGCTCTGCCACAGAGCCGGGTCCCCGTCGCCAACCACTTTCTCCATTTTCTGCGAAAACAACAACAATATAGCAAAAAAGCATGTCACGCAAGAATCAATCGATTATTTAAACCAAATTCTCTTGCGCGGGGTTTTACAGCAGGTCTGAGCCGGGCGCTGTGAAGCCTCCAGCGCCAGAAGGGTCCCGGACCCACACCCCAACCCCGTGCCGGGATGGGTGCGGGGAGGGGTGCGGGGATGGGTGCGGGGAGGGGTGAGCACGGCACCGGCTGAGCAGCTTTTATGTAACCGCGGGAGCGGAGCGGGACAGCCTATTCCTATTTTTATCAGAACCGCCCGGCGGCGTTACGAAACGAGAAGCTTGGGCAGGAAGGGGAGCAGCGGAGGAGCAGGGCCCCGCACAGGCAGCGGCCGAGGGGCAAGCGGGCAGGGGAGTGCTCGGGGGGCAGGCAGAGACCCCCCCCCACCATCCCTCCAGCTGCCTCAGTGGCAGAGCCCGGCGGTCCCCCCAGCAGAGCCACGCGGTGACAACACGACGAGGGTGACCCAGCCCCTAACAGCATCCCAGGGCACGTCCCAAAGGTGCAGAGAGGACCCCAGGGACTGCCGGCAATGGGCCCCTCCATGGTGCTGGAAGAGCAGGAGGCGGGCAGAGGCACCCAGAGCTGCAGCAGCCGGTTCTGGTCCCGAGCAGCAGTGTGTGCCCACGGCACAGAAAGGAGCTGGGATCGGTATCCAGAGGTACAAACCAAAGGGAATGCTTGGCACCAGCCAGCCTGGCACCCACCAAACCACGCCTGCTCCCGGCCAGTCACCAAATCACCCACCACAGCAACACCCAGAGCAGGAACCCTGGAAAACTCCCCACTTTGCCATAGCCATGGCAGCAGGGATGAGCCGAGGGTGAGAGCGGGGCTCAGCTCTGACCCCAAACCCACGCGTGTTTCAGCCACCGCCGTGGCAGAGCCAGTGAGCACAGAGACAAGCACCCAGTCCCAGGGATTTCAGAAAGATGAAGCTTCATGGAGGCTGCAGGGACAGCCCGGCAGCGGGACACCCCTGCCCACTCCGGCAGGCAGTGCTGCTCCAGTAACTGCGTTTGCCTACACTGGAATTTTCCTCAACTCCAGTAATTAAAACAAACCACTTTGCCACGCTGATGGCACCAGGCTGTGGAGGAGCCCGCCAGCCACGGCTGCTGGCAGAGGGAAGGGACGGGAAGCAGGACCCCTGACACTCTCTCTCCTCATCCTGGGTTGGGGATGGTGGCTCTGCAGGAATCCTGGAGCTGCTCCTGCTTTCCCCAGTGCTGATACCCCCACTCCCACCGGTACCCACCATCTCCATCCCTCACCAGTCCCAAGCAGCACCGTAAGCCCAGTTCCAGGTCCAGGGCAAGCCGGGGTAGTCCTGTTCCCCCGCTGTTAGCCCAGAGAAGCTCCAAGCTCCGCCGATGGCAAAGGCCATCACAGCAGGGATTGCCCAGAGACAGCCCCACGGCATTCTCTGACACTGCCTAGGCTCTCAGGGGGATTAATGCCCAGAGGAGATCTGTTTTCCTGCCAGCGGGCACGCTGAGTCAGCATGGCTCGGCTCCTCTCTGTGCCAGCCCCATCACCTCCCCGTGGCCACCCGGGCACGCTGTCCCACGCCGTGTCCCTGCAGGTTCGGGCACACGGCATGGCCAGGTGGGCTCTGGAGCAGTCGCTGCCGGGTGGGCAGAGTCCCTGGGCTGCTGAGGCACACGGTGTCCCACAGAGGGCTGGCAGTGCCGGGCAGGGAGCCCGTGATTCACAGCCCCTCCCCCCACACTCCAGAAGTGTGGAGCCCTCTTAACACTGGAGTATATTAATTTCTCTTAATTGGCTTTGACAGGGATCCGTATCAGCATCCCGAAGGCAATCGCTCGTGTGCACGGGGCGGGAGGGAAGGAGGGAGAGAAGGAAGGAGGGAAGGAAGGAGGGAGGGAGGGAGGGAGGGAGGGAGGGAGGGAGGGAGGGAGGGAGGGAGGGAGAGAGGGAGGGAGGGAGGGAGGGAGGGAGGGAGGGAGGGAGGGAGGGAGGGAGGGAGGGAGGGAGGGAGGGAGGGAGGGAGGGAGGGAGGGAGAGAGGGAGGGAGGGAGGGAGGGAAGCGGCACCCCCGGGAGCGGCACCTCCGGCTGCCCAGATCCGTTCCCTGCCGAGCGGGGCCCAACTGCACTGCGGAGCTGCACCAGCACCGCTCCGGGGCTGTGCCGGGGCAGGGGGCTTGCTGCCCACCTCCGGCACCCCCAGACGCACCAGCACTCAGCCCCTACACCCGCTGCCTCTGCCCGGCTCCTGCTGCCTGACAGCCCGGACGGACCCCAGGCACCCCCCAGACACCGGGAAACGCAGCAGGGAGGACGGCAGCTGCAGTGCTGCGAGAGGCTTCTCCCCATTGCTGTCACCTTCATCTCTCCCTGCTCCAAATCTGCCCTTCATGTTCACCCCCAGCAGCACCTCCCTCCAGTCCTCCCCCGGCACTGCTGGCAGCCAGCAGCATGGTTGGTGTCAGAGTAGGAGTGTGGAGAGCTGGGGTCCCATGTTGGGGTCCTTCTGGGTGCTACAGCCCTTTGCCACTGTGGTGCCCTAAGTTCCTTCCCATCCACATGTCCAGAGGGGCAATGATGCTGGACAAGGAACATCAACACACACAAAGCTGGTGCCACCACATGGCCTGGGTCAGAGGATGGTGGCATGTGCCATCTGGGACCAAAAACATAGGGCTGGGGGGACTTGCTCCCTCAGCTTTGACACCTCCATCCATCCCCAGCTGCCCCCACACATGAAACCCCCAGAACACAGGGTGCAAGTGCAGAACCCACAACCAGAGCAGAGAACAGTGACACCGCAGCCACCAACACCTCACAGGCCACCACGGGACAGAAAGGGGAAAAGGGGGAAGAAGAAATAAGTGCACGGGGAGAGAGGACATTTCTTATGATTTTGAACCATGCTCCTGCGATGGGAAAGTGTGGGTTGGGAGTGGGGAGGGCAGCTGGACCAAGCAGCAGGGAGAGGAAGGGTCCAGCCCTTTCCCCCAACAGAGACATCTCGTGTCCCCAAGCAGCTGCCATGGGCTTCACTGTGAGAGGATGGGATGCAGCTGACCCCAGAGCAAAGCGCTGCTCACCCAGGTGACACAGGGGACAAGGCACTTCTTCCCAGTGCCACCAAGGTCACAGTGCCTCCAGGGCAGGGAGTGGCCACCCACTTCCCACAGGAATCCAGGGGTAGCTGGGCTCGGGGCTGGCAGAGTGGCAGTGCCTCTCAGCATCGGGGTGGTTGGATGCTCTGCTGGTGGCTCCTCACGGGAGTGCCTCCAGGTCTGAGAGCTGTGGATGGGTGCAGCAAGATGGGAACCATGAGGCCACCAGGCTGGGCCCCTTCCCTGGACCCCCAGCTCTGAAAGTGAAAGCATCCCCCCACCCAAGCAGCACACCCCGGCCCGGGCATCCAGCAGAGCCCAGCACAGGTGCATCTGATGGCCGAGCCAAATGGCTTCACCCAAACCAGAAGCTGAGTCCAGATCATGGGCAGCAGTGGTCAGAACATCCCCTCGGCACCTCCATCCCAGGTGACACCACTGTCATCGTTCCCCACTACCAGCACAGCCCATGGCCCAGCCCCGGTGGCTGCAGCTGCCCACCATCCCTCCTCGGTGGCTGCAGGGACAGGGGGCCAGGAGCATCCCTGCTGTCCCCCCGTGGCACCCGTGGCCACCCTGCCCCACACGGCGCTGCCTCCTCTGCCTCGCTGGCACAAGCAGAACCCAGGGAAATGAGGCTGGCGCAGGCAGGAGGTGATGCCAAACAGACAAAATCAACAAAGCCACGAACCAGAGAACACGGTTTGCTCCCCCCTTTAACTCCTGTCCCCCAGCAGTGCCGTGGGCGGCAGCCGTATGGCAGCGGCAGAGCCTGGGCCCGGGCAGGCAGCACCACGGTGACAGGCAGCGATGGCAGCCTCCTTGCAGGGGGATTTTTAAAATCAAAGGTGCCCTGCAAATCCTCAGGGTGACGGGAGCAGCAATGAGGCGCCTCAACAAGAAACCAGAGGAAAAGCCCACCGGAGGCTGAGGGCGGTAAACAGGGCTCGGCTCCCTCCGCTACCGCAGTTTTGATGCAAATAAAGGGGTTTCCTCCCAAACAGAAATCAAAAATGAGCAGGCTTGGGGACAAAGTCCCCGGCAACGGGAATGCGGTTTGGTGAATCTCGGCGTGGTTCGTTTTTAAATCCCCCCCCTCCCTCCCCCTGGATTCAGCCCCTCCGCAGCCGCCAGCCCCAGGGCCAGGGAGAGAGAGCGGCTCGGGAAGGAGGGACCGGGAACCTGGGGTACAGGAGGGATGCGGGAGCGCGGCATCCACAGCTAGAGCTGCCACCGCATCCCCCCCGGCCCGGTTCTGCCTCCCTGTCGGTGCCAGAGGAGGTGCCGGCAGAGCCCCGGTACCCCCGTTTGCCTGATGGACCCTGGCACCGTTTTTCACCCGGTTTGGTAAACAAAGAGCCGGTACCGAGCGCGTCGCCAGAACTACGGGACGAGCCTGGGTGGCTGCTGCGGGGCAGCGGGTCCCGCGCACAAGGGATCCCCAACACCCCGGAATGGGGGGGGGGGGGGCACAGGGGGAGGGGGTAAGCGGTGGCCGCTGGCATTTAGGGAAAGGAGGGGAAGGCAGAGGTGGGGGGGAGGCCGCTGCGGCAGCCCCCAACCACGCACACACAAAAGCCGTCCCCGCTCCGCTCCCGCAGCATCTCCCTGCAGCGGCGACGCGGCCGAGGCCGGGAGACGGCGCCTTACGTAACCGCCTGCACCCCAAAACACCGCTCACACCCCCCCTGCCCACCGCAGAGCCCCCCCCCCTCCCCAGCCCAAGCAGCCACCGCTACCCCCCCCAGCGAGCCAGCGGCGGGGGGCTCAACCCCGGCCACCGTCTTCCTCCCCGAGTCTCCCCAGCACCGCTCCCCTCCCTCCCTCCCTCTCCCCACCACCGTTATTCCCGGAGCTATCACCCCCTCCCCAGCCCGGAGATGCCTCCAGAGCCGGCGCAGCCCCCGGGATTCCTCCGCACCCTCCAGCCCCGGGGGAGAACAAAAATGCCGCCCCCGGTTTGCGGCAAGCGGTCCCCGAACCGAGCCGGTTCATGGCGGCAGGGTCGGGGTCGCGGTTGGCTACCAGGCAAGGCAGAAACCCCCCACCCTTCCTCCCCGGGGACACAGTGACATTTCACGGCAGCGGGGGATGCAGCGCTTCCCGGTGAGGCAGCGGGCACGGCACCGCGGGGCTGAGCGGTAGGAACTGGGGGGGGGGGGGAGCGGGTTTCTCGGGGCGGGGGTCCCGGGACTGCGGCACTCACCGGGGTCCAGGTGGGAGCTGAAGGCCAGGCTGGGGCTGGGGAAGGCGGCCACCATGGCGGCGGCGGCGGCGAGGAGGGCCATGGCGCGGCGGCGGGAGCCTGAGGGCCGCCGGCTGCCGCTGGCCCCGCGCTGGGCTCGGCGGCGGCTCCTCCTCCATGGCGGCAGCCGCGGCCCCGCGCCCCGAGCCCCGGGGAGGGGCCGCGCCGCCGCCCAGGAGCGGGGGCTGCGGGGGGCGGGGGGCGGCAGGTGGAGGAGCTGCAGGGACGGGACCGCAGTGGGACAGGCAGATCCCCCGGGACGGGACGGGACCGGACGGGACGGGACGAGGCACCGCCGCCCCCGCGCGGTCCGCGTGGGACCCACCGGGAATGGGGTCGGGATCCCCCTGGGAGTGGGGCCGGGACCCACCGGGACTGGGGTCGGGTTTCTCCAGGAGCGGGGCTGGGACCTTCTAGAGTCGGACCAGGAAACCCTGGGAGGGGGGCCAGGACTCGTCCCAGGAACAGGACTGGGATCCCCTTGGGAGAAGGGTTGGGACCCCCCCACCTCCAGAATGGGGCTCAGATAACCCAGGGAGCAGGACCAGGACCCCCTGGGAGTGGGACCAAGATCCCTCGGGAATGTGGCCAGAACCCCCAGAGGGGGGCCAAGACCACCAAGGGGAAGCCATCTCCAAACCCTTCAGAGCTGTTTGGATCCTGACCCGCCCCAGGTACCACCAGCTCCCTGCGACCCGAGGAGGGACTAGGGAAAGCAGAGGTAACTCTGCCCCACAGCCAGACCCCAACATGTACTCCCCAGCACACCCCCTGCACCCAAAATCTTTGGTACAGAGGGAGCTGAGCCCCCCTGGCAGACCCTCACCCCCCTCACAGGGTCCCCATTGATCCGGGGGGTCCTCACTGGGCCAGGGGCTGCCCTACTTTGGAGCTGCATGGCTCAGCCTCGTGCTCTTGATGCCACAGCCCCAGCACATTGGGACTGTGCCCTCCAACCACGGGACCCCACAAGCACAGAGCAGTCCTGGTCCCACAGCTTCACCCATAGCCCCGGGCAGCTCCTGGAAAAGCTGTGGCACAACTGGAGCCCACCCAGCCCTGGGAAGCAGCTGGGACCCAGGTGTGGATTTTCTGTTGGGGGTGACAGTGGCAGAGTTCCATCCCCGGGCCCCCACCATCCCGGAGCCACCGCTGTGGGACACAGGCTGAGCTCCTTCCATGGGACTCACGTTTCCCCACGGTCGGCCTGAATATTTCAAGCCAAATTTTGCGTACAAGATTAATTTTTTACAAGATTTCAGGCTTGCAGAGAACACCACGCTGCACAGGGCACGTTGCCACAAATAGACACAGGGCTGGAAAAATCATGGACTGCTGGGAGAATAAACAGGCTCCCAGCAGCCAGAGCCGGCGCGCTTCTCCCCAGCCTCTGCGTTTCCCTGCTCCAGCCCTGAGGTCTCTCTGCAGGAGGGGGGGATGGCTGACCCCCCCACCAGCCCACTGCCCCCCACTGCCCTCCCCGGCCACCCCCAGGACTCCCCTTATGCCTTCCTGAGTCTTTCCCTGGCACTCTCGGGAAGGAGATTTGGGTCTTCTAGGAGCTTTGGTGGCATCTGCACCCCCCTGAGCAGCCATGGGGAGCAGGTGGCCACGGGGTGCCGGGGTGGTTGGCACTGCTCAGCCCTGCTCCTCGTGCTGATGCTGGCTGAGTCACGGTGAGCCTGGATGCAACCGGGGGTGGGCAGCTGCATGGAGCCCGTGATGGTGCCCACCAGCACCCGCCAGCCCTGACGAGTGCCCACCCACCCCGGCTGCCCTCGGCACACTGAGCACATGCAGCTGGTGACAGTGGTGGGGTGGGAAGAGGATGAACTCGAGGCCTCCCCGGTGCCAGACAGGGGCAGCTGGAGGCTTTGGCAAGTGGAAGGGGATGGAAGGTCTCGGCTGTCCTGTTCAGGGTGGCAAGACCCTGGCATCCAGTGTCCTGGGCTCCCCAACATGCAGGAACAGAGCAGAGCCTGTGTCTGGGGTGGGATGGGATTGAGGGATGGGATGGGGAGGAGGTCAGGGATGGGAAGTTCTGTTCCTAACCAGCCCAGCCACGCTGGTCTGCCTTCCTTGGGGACCCTCTACTCACCCAGGACCCTGCCCAGGCACCCTTGTTGCCCAGAGGACAGCCCTGTGACAGCTGGGAGCAGAGCCATGTTGGGGTGCCCCAAACCCACCACCACTCCCAGTGCTGCCCAGCGCCCTCCTGCCCTCACAGAGCTTTCAGACACAGCCATGGAAGAGAAGATCCCAAAGAACTGAGGCCAAAAGCCCCAGCAAGTCTCCCCCCAGGGACGGTCCCGCCCTGGACACAGGCACAAGGTGTCACCAACCCGGACACTGTCCCCTCCAGGGCCGTGCAGAGCTGCTGCCACATCCCGGGCCGGCGAGCAGTGCAGTGGCCACTATTAGCCGTGCGGGTTACCCCGCAGGGATCCTGACACCTCGCTCCGGCTGATTTGTCTGGGGGGGGGGTGGCTGCTAATCCCCCGCGGGACAGACACCAGATTGAGCCGCGATCCCTGTGCGGCGGCTGCCAAAAGCACCCTGTGCTCCTGACCTCCTTCCCGGCAGGGCCCCGCTCATCCCCCCCTAATCCCGGGGTGGGGGGCAGAGGGGCTCCCTCATCGGGGGTCCCTGGCAGAGCCTGTGATGGCTGCACTGCCACCCGCAGCCTTGCCCAGTACTGGTGGGGACAGGGACGGGGCTCGTGCCACGCAGCTGACAGCCGTGGGCCCGGGGGATCCCCTGGGTGCTGGGGGTCCGGGTCGGGTGCAGGCAGCGATCCGGTGAAAATCTGCATCCCCGGTTATGCAACGGCGCTGATTTATTCATGGCTGAACCGGGCACTGGCCTAGAAATGAGCTTTGGTGATGCCGAGGAGGGGCAGGGCTGGGAGGACACTGGAGCCCCAGGGGAGGGCTGAGCCCTGCGGGACACACGGGGCACCCCACGCTTGGTGACACCGGATGGAGTACAGGGTGCTGACCTCCTGCACATGGTCTCCCAGGGCTGGGCATGGGCACAAATCCCCGTGGGCAGACAGCGAGGGGGCTCAGCTCCTCTTCTCCCATACCAGATTTCATGTGGTTAACTGGTTTAACCACGGGCCAGGCCAGGCAGGGAATAGGAGGCTCCGGGTGGCCAAAGAGGAGGCTGGGACAGGGTGGAAGACGGAAACAGAGCTCAGGAAATGGTTGTTATGAAAGCAACAACAGTGAAAACAAGTCCAGTGCCCAGCCCAGTGGATCTACCCACTGCCCCCAGGATGAGGGGCAGCTCAGTGAGGGGGGAATAGAGAACAGCACGGCCAGTGGCTCAACCAGAGGAGCCAGAAGGGAAAGGAGCCAGGCAGGACTCCAGCACCCAAGTGCTGGAGGAGCTGCTGGTGGCCCAAGACACTCACACCCAGCCCCAAAGCATGGGAGAGGGGCACTTGAGGGCTGGTGGCCTCCATGGGCACCTTGAGACCACATCCCCACAGACAGCTGCAGCAGGGCCTAATGCCAGTGCTGGGAAGCAGCGGAGCTGCTCAGGGGGGTCCCTCTGCGCCTCACCCTGGGGTCTCCTTGGCCACTTCTCCCTGGGCCTGCAAGATGGATGGAAAACACCCTGGGAATCTGAGGAGTGAACATCTGCTCAAACCACCACCCGCAGCCTCCTCGGAGGGAAAAGGCAGTGAAGGAGCAGTTGCACGCTCCCAGGGAGAGGAAACAGCTGCCAGTGGCCCAGCCCAGGCATTTCCCCTCCCTGCCACAGGGCACCGAGGGCTGTGCAGGTAGCAGTCTGCGGGACCACTGCCTGGCCCAGGATTTCATTTTAGGGGAAGGAAGGGGCAGAGCAGGGAGCTGGGCAGTGGCAGAGCCAGTACCCATGTGCCTGGGCTGCTGGGCGACAGCTTCCACCTCCACACCCCCCTGCCTGGTCAGTGGGATCTGGGGATGCTCAGCTCAGCCCCCCCTAACCTCAAAATTTCTAAGTTCCTGCCCCCCCAGGTTCCACACATCCCATCCTGGGAGAGGCCTCGTGGTGTGGGAAGACAGAGCAGGGGTGGTCAAACATCTGCTCACATCAGTACCCACAGGGGAGCCCCCACATCCCCCAGGGACAGGAAGGGCTGTAGAAATCAGAGGAGGTTTATTGTCAAAATACTGAACTCCTGAAGGGTGCTGAGTGCCCCAGGAGGGTTCATGGCACCAGGATGAGGACGGAGGGAAGGGAGAGGCCAGAGGTGTCTGCTCCCCCCGAGCACCTCTGAGCCCCACCAGCCTGGACTCATCATTTGGAGGCCAGCAGCTGCTTTCGCTGCTGCTCCAGGAGGGCTTCCAGGTGGTTGGCTCGCTGCACGGCTGCCTGCAAGAGAGCACGGGGGGGGGCAGAGCTGGGACAGAACCGTGGGGCTGGGGACAGGGGGGGCTGGGGTGGGCTGCCCCCCTCACTCACCTCGTACTGCTTCCGAAGGCTGCTCACGCTCTCCTCCTTCCTCACCACTGCAGTCTTCACCCTGAGCAGTGAGACACGGGGGCTGAGGACCCCATTCCCAAACACCAGGCTGGCCCCATGCCCCAGGGGGGGATTTTGGCACAGGGGGAGTGCAGCCCCTTTTCTCCCTCTGTCCCCAAAGAGCAGCAGCTCCAGTCTGAGGCTGCTGTAACACACTACGAGCACATTAGTTCCCTCGATGAGCGTGATACAGTTTGGATTGAGTCATTTAAGGAAGAAGGGGACATTCTCTTCACAAGACTTAATTAATTAGCAGGACCACAGGGAGGGGAGTTTAAGTTTCTTCTCTTTTCTCAAGCCCACAGTTGCTGCCTCATGGCTGGACTCTTCCCCATGGCTCTCAGCACACCAGACCATGCTCCAGCCCTTGCCAGGCTGTAGGGGAGGGGAAAAGGGATCCTCTACATCCCATACTCAAGGCATGACCTTCGCTCTCAGAGTGGGAACTCTCCTTGAGACACCAGGGAGCTCTGTGTGCTCATACAAACACCAGCCAGCCCCAGCCAGCAGACCTCACACTGCTCCAGCTGCCCACTGGTGTCCCCAGGCACACGAGGGAGCAGCCCTGGGGACAGGAGAACATGGGGCAGGCTGGAAGTCACAAGGGGCAGAGGCTGGAGAGGGGGTGAGCAGGCAGCCAGCCCGGGTGAGACTCCACTGCCCATTTTGCCCCAACAGGACCCGAGGTCACAGCACTGCAGACACACTGCTGCAATGCACCCAGGCAGCCTCACCTCCTGTGAACCTCCTCCAGCTCCTGGTCCTTCTCCCTCAGTATCCTGTCCAGCTCCAGCCGCTGCCGGGCTCTCATCTCTGCCATCTCTGCCTTTAGCCTCTTGTTCTCCTCCTCTGTCCCCACCAGCCTGTCAGCAAACTCCTGCCGGATCACTTCTGCCAAGCTGCTCCGCTCCTGGGCCAGCTGGTCCCTCACCTGCAGCAGGGCAGGGAGGTGACACCAAGGCACTGGCAGGGACAGGGTGATGCAGGGGGATGGAGCAGAGAGGATCCAGAGCCTCAAAGGCTCTGCTCCCCACCCACCTTCTGGATCTCCTCTACCTCCTGCTCCTTGTGCTTCAGCAGGCCCTGCAGACGGATGCTCTCCCCTTCCAGCTCTGCCAACCGCCCCTTCAGCTCATTGCAACGTTCCTGCAGCTTTCTCTCCGACCTCTCCAGCTCCTGGATCTCCACCTCATACTTGTCTCGGATCCTTTTAATCCTAACAGAAGGAAAGGACAGGCAATCTGGCTCAGCCCAGCACCACAGGGACCATCCCCAGACACCTCCATGCTAGAGAAGCCACCAGGACACAGCAGCAATGGGAGGATCTGCCCCACAGGAGATCCAGGGCTGTGAGAAGGACACTGCCCCCAGCCCAGCCCTTCCTTCCTGCTCACCCCCACGGGCTGCAGCACCCAGGGCTTGCTGGAGGGGTGAGCAGGACTCAGGGCAGGGGACTCACAGGCTCACTCCTCACCTGTTCTCTGCTGCCCTCTCACACTCCTCCTTGGCAGAGGACATGTCAGCCTCCAGGCGCTGGATCACCAACTCGATCTCTTTGTCTCTCTCCTTCCTCACCTCCTCCCGCAGCTCCCGCTCCCGGGAGAGCAGCCAGGCTTCCTGGGGACCCAGATGCCAAACATTGCCTCAATCCCTCACCAAACCCAAAGGTGGCACCTCTGGAGCAGGGCAGCCCTTGCCATTACCTCCTTCTTCACGTAGTTGGCCTCCCAGGCTTGCTTCTCCATCTCCAGACGGTCCTTCAGCACCTTGACTTCTGCCTGGGGAGAAACAGGAGGACAACAGCTCAGCTCCAGCTGGGAGCAGCCCCCCAGGACCACCCCGCTGGGGGCAGGGGGCTCAGTGGCAGCCACACACCGGGTGCTGGACCCACTGAACCCAAGAATGACCACCCAGGGCCCAGATGCCACGGGAAAACCAGACCTGATGGCGCCTCTCCTGCTCCTCCTTCTCCTTGGTGTACTCCTCCTTCAGAGCCCTGGTGACAGCCGAGCTGCTGGCCTCCAGCTGCCGCCGCAGCTCCTCCACCTCCGCTCGCTGCCTGCCCGCACACACCGCAGCTCCCAACACCCACCACAGCCCCTCCTGGGGCTCCAGACCCTCTTCCCGCTGCAGCCCAGCCTGGGGAAGCTGTGTCCCCCCCCAGCCCCTCTCACCTGGCCGCTTGCTGGCTGAGCCTCTCCTTCTCCTCGGCCACCTCGGCGTAGAGCCGGCGCCGCTGCTGCTGCAGCTCCTGCTCCTCCTGCTCACACCTGTGGGCAGCACAGCCTCAGCCACATGTACACCACCTCCCCACCCTGCCCCATCCCACCCCTCCAGGCCAGCCAGGGGATTCACACAATCGTGCTGGTTGGAAAAGAACATAAAGGTCATCGAGTCCAACCATTAGCCCAGCTGCTGAACTCTGCCCCTGAGCACCACATCTGCATGGCTGCTGAACTCCTCCAAGGAGGGTGACTCCACCACCACCCCAGGCAGCCTGTGCCAGTCTTTAACAAGTTTCTTCTAATATCCAACCTAAACCTCCCCTGTCACAACTTGAGGCCGTTTCCTCTCGCCCTGTAGCTCGTCACTAGGGAGAAGAGACCAACCCCCAGACCGATGCTGGAGGACACCCCTGGTTCTCCAGCATCTCCCACCTCAGGGCTGGTGGAGAGAAGGGGGCTGCTCCCTGGGTTATGAACTGCTGCACGTGGGTGGTAGAGCCCCAAACCACTCTCCATGCCCCCCGGTGACACCATACCTCTGCCGGGCCAGCTCCCTCTCCCTCTGGCTCTGTTCCTCCCTCTCCCTCTCCAGCAGCCCCCGCAGCTCCTCTGCCTGCCGGTCGTAGCGCCGGGCTGCCTGCTCGTCCAGCTGCAGCAGCTCAGCCTCGTGCAGCATCTTCAGCTTCCTGATGTCCTGCTTGTGCTTGGCAATCAGCTTCTGGATCTCTGGCTCCAGCCCTGGGGCAGTGAGAAGGAGAGTTACTGCTCAGCCTCAGGGGTGTCCATACCCCAGCCGCGGTGCCCTTGGCTGAGCCCAGCTGGTGAACACACCAACTTAACAAAGAGGGGATGGTAAAAAGGGGAGGAGAGCACACGTGGGCCTTCTGCCCCTCCAGCACCCACCCAGAGAGCAGAGGCTGCCCCTGCCAGCAGCTCCATCACGATCCCTTCTCCAGGACCAGCAGGGATGTGATCCCTGCACCAACCCAGCTTCAGCCACTGCTGAGGGAAGGTGCCCATACCTTTCACAGTGATTTCTTTGATCTTTTTGGTTTTCTCATCAATCCACTTCTCCCGACGGATTTTCTCAGTGGCGCTCATCACTTCCTTCAGTTTCTTAATCTCCTGTTTGGAAGAAAATGGAAAAACTTCAGAGATGTGCAAAGGGAGAAAACCCTGCCAGCCAGTGAGCCTGGCTGTGGTGAGGGAAGATGCCAAGGGCTGAGCTGTGCATAGAGGATCCCCCAGCCCTGCCAGGAGTGTCCTCCCAGTACAGGGGAGCAGCCACATGCTCCCTCAGGGCCTTCTCCTCTCCCATGGGATGGAGCAAAACCCTTGGGAAGGATCCACTGGCTGAGACATGGCAGCCCCTGCAGAGAGGAACAGGAACGAGGGCTGTCAAGGGTCCCAGCCTGCCCTCAAACACCCTCTGGCAGGAGGACAGACAGACAGACAGACCTCCTGACACCGTGTTACCATCACAGTCCAAACAGTCTTTGAAACTCTGCAAGGCCTCAAGGCCATGCATCCCAGGCACCACCACTGCTCTCCCTTCTTCTGCCCACATCAGCCTCCTCAGCTCCCTTCTCCAGCAAAAAAGCTGCAGAACACCCGGGCCCTGCTGCCCAGGGAGCATTTCCCCAGCACCCCATTGGCAAAAACCAGGTGAAGCCCTCTACCACAATGGAGAGCCCATCCTGGCCAGAAACAGCTCTGGGTTAGGACCAGCAGCTGATGACTGTGTGCAGGACATGGGACAGGTCACAGCTCTGGGGTGGCAGGACACACAACACTGTGTGCAGAGGAGTGGGGAATAGCACAGCCCAGGATTCACTCTTAGGGGGGAAAAAAAGGGCAGGAAAATCAGCATGGGAAGACAGAGAGAACCTGGAGGAGCAGCTGAGCCATGGCTGGGACAAAGGGCTGACCCTGCAGAGCCCAGCCCAGCTCTGGGGCAGGAGAAGGTCTGGGTGTGACAGCAGAAGGGAAAAGCACAAAAAAGAACAGAGGAAAGACCACATTTACCTCGCAAAAGGGGCCCAAAGTGCGCCAGACCTGGGGAGAAAGAAAGGAGGGGATGGAGAGAGAAAGGGAATAGCAGGGCCACAGGAGAGAGAGGGAGGGAGGAGAGTCACAGGGGAGAGAAGAAGAGTCTGCTTGGGGCAGCAAAGGACAGCAGCCCCTTGGGGGTCAGGACAAAGCTCCATGCACAGAGAAGGGTCCCCCAGAAGGAACAGGCCCCACCGAGGTGGGACAGACCCCACTGCTCCAGGCAGAGGCCCTGTTTGAGCAAAACCAACCAATTCCAGCCACGGCTCCTCTCCTTGCCCACTTCCCCCACTTTCCCCATCCCCTCACCAGCTCGTGCTGCTCCTGCATCTGTGTGATCTTCTTGCTGTACTTTTGGTCCACCTGTTTCAGCTCAGCTACCACAGCCTCACACTTCTCACTCAGCACCTTCTTATCATCGATGAGCTGGGCAGGACAAGGGAAAGGTGTCAGGCACATGGTCAGATCCTGAGCAGCAGCATCCCGGGCTGGGGCTGGGAGGTCACCTGGTCGATGAAGGTCAGATGCCTCTGGATGGCTGCCTCATACTGCTCCCTCTGCAGCCTCAGCTGGTGGCTGAGCTCCTTCTCAGTCTGTTTGACGTGTCGGTCTGTCAGTTCTCTCTGCTGAGCCTTTTGGGTGCAGGGGAGAAACAGCCACCAGGCATCAGAGGGAGAAGTGACAGCAGCCCCAGCACGTGGGCCAGAGGTAACTACCAAACCTGGAGGGTACTGTTGGGCCAGAACAAGGAGGAACAGAGCTACAGCAACATCCCTGGGACTCTCAGGGGCTCACCTCCTGCCCTGCTGCCAGCAAGAACACCCAAAGCCCCGTGGGACATGAGAAAAGAGTTCACCCAGGTCCTGATCGAGGGCTTCTGGACAAGCCAGGCACCTCCCAAGGAGGGGAGTTTGAGGAAGGTTTTTCAATCAGGAGGACAGCATGGAAAAGTTGGAGACAAGCCCACACCAGACTGGGAGGACCTTGCAGATCTTTCCCACGCTAACAGTGACAGGAACTGCAGTGTCCCTGGCAGCCCCCAGCCCTCCAGCTCCACAGCACAAAGCTCTGGGCAGTGCTCTGCAGGGACACGGGTGGGAAGTCCTCCTCCCAGAGCTCTGATCTTGTGCTTTTGGAGCTGCTGCCCCAAGGAACATCTGCTGAGGGCTCTTGGCCTCAAGCACATGGTGCTCCTCACCAGGGCAGTCTGCAGCAGGCTGATGGCTCTCTTCTTCTCCTCCACTTCCAGCTTCAGCCTCACAATGGAACTTGTCACCTCCGTGGCAACAGCCGAGGCTTGCTCCAAATGTGCCAGCTCCTCCTCGGAGAGGAGACCCTGCCATGGCAGGGAAAAGGGCTTAGAGGGTGGTAGGGAACCAGCCAGAACCAGGACGAGGAGATAGGGGGGACCCTTCCCCCCAGGGTCTCCACCACCTCTGACAGAGCTGGGCTCTGCCTGCTCTCACCTCCCGCTGCGTGGCCGAGGCAGCTGACCTGGGCCTCTCCTGTTCTGACTTCTCCATCTCATCCAGAAAACTGATGATGCTTTGGAGCTTGGCCTCGGAGAGCAGGGCCCCGTCCTCTGGGACTCCTGGTGAGTGGTTCAGCTTTCCAAACTTCTCCAAGTTATCAGCAGTCAGGGAGTTGGAGCTGGGCTCCTGCAGGGCAGACACAGCTGGGAATGAGCCCCCAGGAGAAGGCTCAGGAGAGGAGGTGCTGGCTCTGCTCCACCATGGGATCCCAGTCCTCCAGTAACCAGCCTCATCCTCTGCTCTTCCACCACAACCCCCCGTGGGGTTTTGCTGCTCCCTGTGGACACTCAAGCCCTGACTGCACCAAATTCCCTCCTGCAGCACTGAGCCAACTGCACTGCTCCCCTCCACCACCCAGCAAGGGCCAGGACAGGGCAGGAACCTTCTCTCTCTGGGCAGCCCAGGCTGTGACCAGCCTCACCCCCTGCTCACCCCCTCTGCCCAGGCGTATCTTTCCTTTCTGAAGAGTTTCGGCGGGGGCAGCAGCTCTGGCTCCTCCTCCAGCAGCCGCAGGGTGTCCAGCAGCTCGCTGAGCGTCACCTTGGACTGGGCCCTGCTGGCAGCTCTCACCCCCGGCTCCAGCTCCTCACCACCCATCTCCCTGGAGCTCACATCCTAGGGGAGAAGAGAAGAGCTCCTTGCAGCAGAACAGTCTGCTGGCTCTCCCTAGGCGTCACCCAAGGCTGCACAGACACCCTGGCTGGTGCCAGGACCCCCAGCAGACCCACCTGCAGCTTATCCTCTGCCCTGGGGTCCCGTGAGGGCGGGGAGCTCAGCTCTGCCAGGCTGCTTTCCTCTGGCTCCACAGCTACTGAGTGGAAATTGGCCTCTGCAGGAACCAGACTGGGCTCAGGCATTAGCAACAACAACCAGCCCCTTGAAAGGAGCTCCCCAGAGCCATCCCAACACCCTTCTCTTCCTTCCCCACGGCACACGCTGCTCCAAAAGCACCAAGGAGCTGCCCAAGGGACTCACCAGCATTATTGGCCTTGGTGACACTGCCAGCAGGACCAGGGCTGCTGGCAGGGCCAGGCTTGGCAGACTTCTTCTTTGCTACCCGTCTGCTCTCCTTCCCCAGCCCAACCTCCTCTTCTGCCAAGTGCTTTGCATCCGAGACTTTTTGGGCCCTTTTCTGGTGCAGTTCCTGTGGGGACAGACAAGTCCTCAGTCTCCTGCCCAGCACGGGGTGTGCTGTGACACATTCCTGCACTGCTTTCAGCCCCCCTGCTTGCTGCTCAAGGGTTAACAAGGACAGTTCTGGAGCACGGGGACCACAGCTCTGCCGGGAGCAGGTGGCTGAGGGCTGTTCACATGTCCCCACACAGGGTCCTCTGCTGCTCCACAAAGGGCTGCAGGAACAAGACAAGGACACCGAGGTGCTTCCATGGTGCTCAGCCCACCCTGGAGGGATCCCACTCTGGAGGAGGATCCCCCCTTTCTGGGGCACTCCAAGGAGCTGCAGTCACAGACTGCCCATTCCAGCATGCTCCTCCTTTTCCCCTAAACTAGAGGGAAAGCAGCACTGTCTCCCCAAGCTCCCAACGAGCTGCCAAGGCTTGGCAGGAGCCCGGTGGGAAATGGCTCTGTGGCACCTCCCCAAGGGAGCACTTCATATCCAAAGCTACCCCCAACTCTGCTTTGTGCAAAGCTCCCGAAGAGGGGGAGAGGAGAGGCAGAGTTCTGCTTGCTGCAAGAGGATGCCCACAGCCTGATCTTGCCTCTTCCCCACCTGGATGGCAGCGTGCCGGGCCAGCCGGGCCTTCTCCTCTCGGATCTTCCTGCGTTCCTCATCCTTCCTCTCGTACAAATCTAGGATATTCCCTTCCTGCATCTGCTGCTGCCTTTCCTTCCAGAGAGAAGGGTCAAAGTGTTATGGAGAGCCCTCCAGCACCCACCACCCACAGCAGAGGGAAAGGGCACGTAGCACTTGGGGTCACCCCACATCCAGGATCCCCCCACCCCAATCCTTCCCGCTGGGCTGGTAAAAGCCCTCAGGAAAGCTCTCCTCCAGAGCAGTTTATTTTTTCTAGATACTCAGTGCAACTGCCAGTCACCTGGGCCTGAAACCACCGAGGAGACAAGGCTTAAAAATAGACTCTCACATGCAAGAGCAGCGTGGTGCTTTTCGTTATTGGCATAAATAATTAAACACAAAGTAACACAAATAGCTGCAGATGACTCCTCACTCTACTGAGCCAGCTCATTAGTGATTTACTGTGATGAGCTGGGACATCCCTCCTCCAGCCACCAGCCTGTCCCAGACAGGAAGAATTCCTGTAAGAATTCTGCAGGCTTTGTGCTGCTGCTACCAAGCATCTGCCTGCCCATGCTGAAGGGAGCTGAACACCAGAGCCCTGCAGTGCTGAGCCCAGGGGCTCCCAGCCTGAGCCCCCCCTGAACCCAACCTGGGCACCCCCCTACGTGACCAGCACAGCTCCGGTGGCACAGAACCCCCTGGCTCTCTGGAGGGGCTGTGAAGCCAAAGCCTGTGAGATCCTGGGTCTGGGGTGAAGCTACTGGAATTCCCCCGTGAGGAAGGTGAGGGAAGGGTGAGTGTCACAAGGCAGGGACAGGATTCACCTCTCTTTTGGAAGCCAACAACCTTCCCAGCGCCGCCGCTGCCGCCCTGCGCCGCTGCGAGTGCCGGCGGTACCAGCGCTGGATGGTGACAGCAGCCAGGTTCACCTGCTGGATGAACCTGAGGGGACAGGCAGGGTCAGAGCCAGCCCACGGCACCGGGATCTGTCCCCTCACACCCTGACTCAAGGAGGAAATTTCCCAAACTGACTTTTTTGGGAGGGAGGAACTCAAAGTGCAGAGGCAGGAGTCAGGGAGGGTCAATCAGCCACGAGAGGAGTCAGGAGCCCCTCCAAGCAGGACCAGCTGAGCTCACCCCTCCACCCAGCACTACCCTCCTGCCTCTCCCCACCAGCTCCATCTCACCTCTCTGCCTCCTCCTCAGTCACCTCCTTCCTGCGGGGGAGGCCACCACCACCACCACCGCTGCTGCTGTTGTTGTTGCGGGTCAGGATGTTGTTGCTGGAGAAGTTCTTCTGGGACTTGGCCAAACTGCTGCTTTCACCCTCTTCATTCGAGGTGGCTTTGACAACGTTGCTGTGGGAGAAGATGAAGCTGCTCAGCACCATCCTGCCCCATCCCTGGCACAGCTGCAGCAGAAGGCAGGGTGGGCACAGCCCCTGAGCCAGCTGCTCCCCAGACATACTTGAGGGAGCTGGGAGCCTGGTTGGAGCTCTTGGGCACGGGGCCCTTCTCAGCAGTGCAGTAGTTGTTGTGCACCATGGTGGTGACACAGTTGCCCATCGCACCCTTGTTGCTCCTTTTTGAGGAGAGAAAACAAAGCATTAGGACCCACTGGACCAGATTTCTTTCTGGGTGTAGCTCCTCCCAGCACCAGACCAGCTCCAGTTCCTACCTGTTGTTGGCAGTGAAGTTGGCTGCCAGCAGCACGGTGCCTTCCTTCCTCCTCATTCCTGCTGGTGGCTCAGCCCCACAGGAGCTGGAGGGGCCCGGGAACACTCGTGGCTGATCATCCTGCCACAGAGCCAGCAGGGATAAACAAGGGGAAGGACCAAATCCACCTCCCCACCCACCACCCTCCTTGCTCACCAGCAAGCAAAGCTGACAGCCCACCCACCCCAGGATGTCCCCAGCCTCACCAAGATGTTCCAAGTGGTTTTCTTTTCTGGGGAAGTTTTGCTCAGACTCGTTGGCTTCTTTCTTCCCCCAGAAGTGCTCTCAAAGAGGCTTAGGAAGTCTCTGCTCTGCTCTGGGCTTTAGCCCGGACCCAGGAAAGGCCAAGAGGAGGAGAGAACACATGTTCTGGAGTTAATATCACACAGCAGTGATAGCAGAGCTCTGATCCTGCTCTGCTGGCACCAAGACACACTGGAAATATGGAGAACTCAGAGCTGAGGCACAGCTACTGTGTGACAGGGGAGGAGAGGGCTGGGGAATTCTCACACAGCCACAAACCCTACCAATGGTTCAGTTTTGCACAGAGCTGTGGAGCAATTTTGTGATGTGAGGCAATGGAACATGTTAAAGGGATGGGCATGGGGCTAAAAGAGAACAGGAAATGGTTCTGAGACAGACCCAGGAGGTCACCAGAGACAGGAGGAAAATGTTGGTCTCCTCACACAGCCAGGTGCAGTCCGGAGGGTCCAAAGGGGCTGTTGTAAGGGGCTGTCCTGTCCCTTGGAATGACACTGAGTGGGTTTTGCACAAACACACTCTGTTTCCCCAAATCCCAATCAAGTGACCTCCACGCCAGAAAAAAAAAAAAAACCCACCCTGAGAGAGCTTCACGTGTGGGTTTTGAAAGGCCCTGGCTCCCTCAGGTAAGCAGGGCTGATGTCAGACAGTCAGTGAGGCTCCCCAGCATCCCAGCCAGGGGAGGGAAGGAGAGGAGCTGTACCTGCAGACACTGCTGACCCGCTGGTGCACCTGGGTGGTGCTGCTGGACCTCCGCAGGTTGTTCACTGCCCGGGATCCTGCATCTTCCTGCAGAGGAGAGAGCTGAGCTCAGCAGGGATGCTCAGATGAGGAGGGTTTCCCCCCCTGAGTCAGGCACCCTGAAAGAGCCCTCCAGACAGCCCTGACACTGCTTCTGGTGACACCTGGCTCCCTCTCGGGCTCCTGCTGCTGAGCCAGCACCAATGTGTCTGTCCTTTTGCTGTTACCTGCCCTGGGAAGGAGCAAGCAGGGAGCCTGCCAGGGCAGCAGGGATTACTCAGCAGTGACTGCAGAGCCCTGTTAGTATCTGGGGCTCACTCACTGATGAAATAAACCTCAGAAAAGAGGCTCTGAGAGCACAAAGCTCCCGCTGAGCCCACTGGGAGCAGAGGGTGCTCAGCCAGGCACAGGCTGGGCCTGAAAGTGGCAGGGGATCCGACAGAAGATATCAGGAACTGGGGATTTTCCAGGAGGAAATGAGCACAAGGAGGTGAAGGGCAAGGAAGGACAAAGGATGAAGGCTGCTGCTTGCCTTGCCCTGTAACTCCTGCGTGTGTTACCAGGTCGAGAAGACCCAAGGAGCAGCTGATGGCTGAGAATGATTGGATTTGGAGGGAGAACCTGGAGCTGTGCAGACACAGCCTTGCCCCGAGCAGCAGGAGAGACAAAGGGACACGGGACCTCTCCCACCCAGGACTCACCAGAGCATTCCTCTTGGCTTTGCTGTCAGCAGTGACAGAGATGGAGCGTGCCATGTGCTTGGTGGGAGAGGCACTGCCGGGGCGCCGGGACACGGGCATGGGGAGGCCCGTCAGGACCAGATCCATGCTGGCAGAACCAGCAGCCTGCACGGAGGAGCTGCTGCAGCTGCTCTTCATGCTGGAGCAGGGAGGAGAGGCCCTGGAAGCACAACACGAGTGGGGTGAGGGCACGGGGAGCACATCCTACAACCAACCCCCAGGTTCTGCTCCCCGCTGCCTCTGACCAACACCAGAGCTACCACCAGTTCCAAAGGGGACAAAACACCTTCCTCCCCCTTCCCACGTGCCAAGCAACCCCGGACACGAGGCCTGGAGAGGATCTGGTGGTCTCACCCTGCAGCTGTGGGAGGGCTGAGCCCCTTTGCCAGCCCCGGGGGTGGCACATTCCCTGCTGTCCCCTCTGTGACCCCAACACCGCCAGCCCCATCCTCCCTCTCGGGTCGGGATTCATTCCCCTGGGGGCTCCACCTCACACCCTGGCAATGCCCCGGGCTCCAACAACCCCGGTAAACAAAAACCTCTCGATGGAAACCACCGGGGCTCAGGCCCGGGACACCCAGCCCCAAACTCCTGGGACCTCCCGCTCCCAAGGCCCAGGACCCCCAGACCCCAGGGGCCTCCCCAGACCCAGCACACCCGGGCCCCCCTCAGGCTCACCCCCCCACAGCTCATCCCCCCACGGACCAACCCCAAGGCCCTGGTTCCCCAAACCCCCGGGGGGTGCCCAGGCCCTCGGGTCCCCGACCATCCCAGGACCCCCGAGCCCGGGACCTCAGAGCTCTCCAGGCCCCAGAACCCCCCAGGCTCAGCCCCGCCGCCCCCCGGAGCGGCCGCACGGCTGAAGGGCTCTGAGCAGCGAGGAGGTCCCGGAGCGGGGTGGGGGTTGGGGTCCGGTTGGGGTCCGGTTGGGGTCCCGTGGGGGTCCCGTCCGGTCCGGTCCCGTCCCCCCCCCCAATACCCGCACCCCACCGACCCCCCCCGTTCCCTACCGCACCGCACCGCGCGCACCGCCCCGGCCAATGGGCGGGACGAGAGGGAGGCGGCAGCCAATGGGGAGAGAGGGGCGGGGCCAGAGGGTGAGTGGGGATTGGCTGAGGGGAGGAGAGAAAGGAGAGGGGGCGGGGGAAGATGGGCGTGGCTTAAGAATGGGGTCTGTTGTGTGGGCGGGGCTTGGGCAGATGGGCGGGGCTTGGGTAGATGGGCGGGGCTTGGGCAGATGGGCGGGGCTTGGGCAGATGGGCGGGGCTTGGGCAGATGGGCGGGGCTTGGGCAGATGGGCGGGGCTTACACGGAGGGATGGGCAGGAGGGGTCGGACCCGGTATAGGGCAGGGGGGCTGTGGGGCGGGGAGGGGGGGGTTATGGGGCACGGAGAGGGCTGTGGGGCAGGGGGTTATGGGGCAGGGGGGCTATGGGTGGGGCTGGTGAGTATTGGGGCTGGGAGGTTATGGGGCACGGAGTTATAGGGCTGGGGAGTTATGGGGCTGGGGAGTTATGGGGCTGGGGGGTTATGGGGCTGGGGGGTTATGGGGCTGGGGGGTTATGGGGCTGGGGGGTTATGGGGCTGGGGAGTTATGGGGCATGGAGAGAGTTATGGGGCTGTGGGGGGGCTGTGGAAGCACCGGCACAAGAAGAAGCCACGAGGTGCCAGTGCCAGACGTGGGGTTTATTATTGGTGGGTCCCGGCCCCACAGTGTTGTCTCCCCCCACGCCAACCCCCCAGGCTGGGGGCAGTGGGGCACCCCATGGCCAGGTCCCCAAACCACCCCCCCGCAGGCACTGACTGTTCCCCGCATGGGGGGTGCTGGGGGAAGGCCATAGAAATTCCCAGAAATGGGGAATTTTGGCCAAAATGCCAGTGAGGGACATCAGAAGCGTCCCCAAGCCCCAGGCCCCCCAACCCCACCTCACCCCCCAAGCACCCTCTTCCCTCCCTGCTGCGGGTCGGGGGCTGTGGGGCTGCCGGGGGGTGGTGTGGGGGTCCCACGGGGGACACATCCCGGGTGGGGAAACCCCCGCAGCCCCCCGGGAGCTACAGGTTGAGAAAGGGAAAGGCTGAGGGCTGCCGGGTGCCCTCGGGGTTTGTTTGTCCATCCCGGGGCAGGGAGTCCCGGCACGGTACCGCACTGGGCCGGGCCACCAGGACCTCACCGGGCCGGGCCACCAGCTCCATGCCAGCGAAGAGGGAGAGGGATCCGGCCGGGTCCCCTGCCAGCCCGCTGGCCACCTCTGGCTCCTGGGGCACAGCCACCCCGGGGGTCTCCTGGCCCGCTGTAGCCGGGGGGTGCGGGGTTGGGGTCAGGGGGGTGAGGACGGTGGGGTCTGCAGGGGGGTCGGTGTCTGTCAGCAGGTCCCCAGGGTGTGGGGTTGAGCCCACGGTGAGGTGTGGGTCTGGGTGTGGGGTCCGGTGGGAGGGGTGTCCAGTGCAGAGAGCCTCCAGCTGCCTGAGGAGCTGTGGAAGAGAGTGGGATGGGGGTGAGAGTGGGATTGGGGAGGGGGGCTTCACCAGAAAAACCCTTCCCCAGTTACAGGGGTCACCTCCCCGTTGCGTCCCAGGGGATCCTTGCAATTCCCACCCCCTCTGGGTCACACAAACCTCTGTGTGTGTGTGTGTGTGTGTGTCCCAGGGACCCCCCCAGCCGTGGTGAGGGGACAGGGGGACATCCCAGACATCACCTTGGTGGCTCGGTTGGTGACAGGGCCCGGGCTGCCTCTGCTGAGCTGCTGGAGGTGCCACCGGGTGCTGGCAAAGATTTGGTCGAGGGGGAGGAGGTCGGAGCAGCCCAAGGAGGAGATGGCACCCATGGATCTCTGCAAGGTGACACCAAGAAAAAACCCCCAGGGGTGATTCTTTCCCCCCTGTCCCTCCACCGCGGGGGGACCCCGCGGTGGAGGGACAGGGGGGGAAGAATCACCAGGAGCCTCCTCACCATCCTGACACTGTCACTGGGATCCTCCAGAGCCTTGTTCAGCAGTTCCAGGACCACCTCGCAGTTGAGGAGCCCACACCTGGAAGTGAGGAGTTTGGGGATGGGGTCAGGGCCATGGAGATTGCTGCCACCACCCCAAGGAGTCACCAAGGGGAGAGGGGACACACACACACACACACTTACTCCTTGACAAAGTGCTGAGCTTCCTCCCTGGTGAGGAAGACTCTGGGGCCACGGGTCAGCACCGACACCAGGTTCACCTCCCGGTGGCAGTCACCAGGGCTGTCAGCATCCCCCCTGCTCCAGGAGACCCTCGATGGGGACAGGGATCCCACCACCCTACAACCCTCCCCTCAAACTGCTCCGGGCAGCCAAACATCCCAGAATTCAGATTAACAGGGTGGGAAAACAGGGTGCTGCTCCTGGAGAGGAGGGAAGGGTCTTGGGGGGAAGGGATGGGAGGGCTCAGGGGGGAAGGGGAGACCCCCCCCAGCCCCATTCTCACCTCTCAGCCCCTTGGCTCAGCTCCCGGCTGGCCCCGGAGTGGCTGTCACTGCCGGATTTGCTGCAGGAATCCGAGGTTCTGCTCAAGTCACCGTTCCCCTGGGAGGAGTCTTGGGAGCTGTGGCCACTGTCAGCCTCCTCCCAGCCACCTCCTGCCACCCCCGGCTGGTGGCTGACTGCAGGGACAGCAACAGTGAGGGCAGAGACCCCCAAAAAACCCCCCAAAGAACTCCCCCCAGACCCTCCTGGGGATCCCCCGCCAGCAGTAGGAATGGACCCAACCTCGGGTGCCGTGGGCTGTGGTGGCTGCTGGGGGCTTCACGGCTCCCGTGGGGCTCCTGGTGGGAGAGGGGGCTCTGACGGGTTGGTAGGAATCCTGGAGAAGCCCCCCAGGGAGGGGACGGGACCCCCCCGGGCTGGGCAGCACAGCCTGGGCCACGGCTTCAGCTGCACGCTGGATGGTGCTGAGCAGAGCTTCCCCCGGGGAGCCTGGGCAGGGAACGGGGTGTCAGGAGCATCCCGGGGCACCCAGCACCCCCAGGGGACAGCAGAGATCTGCAGGAGGGGCTCCAGGGACAGCCCGGACCTGGGGCTGGGCCAGGAAAACCCAGGGTGGGGCACAAGCAAATCCCCCAGACCCATTTCAGAGCTGCCAGCAGGGAAGGACCCAGCAGAGCCCCAGCACCCACCAGAGAGAGCTGCACCCAGCAACAGGTGGGGGGGCTCTGCCTGAACCCCCAGGGACACCCCCAGGGAGCTGCAAAGACCCCCGAGAGAGACAGGAACTGGGTCAGGTGTCTCCCAGCACCACCAGAACTCAGTGTCCCCTCAGGCAGGACCCGGGGCTGGGGGGGCACAGGACCCAGGGGTTAGGGGGGCACAGGACCTGGGGATGGGGGGGGCACAGGACCCGGGGATGGGGGGGGGCACAGGACCCGGGGATGGGGGGGGCACAGGACCCGGGGATGGGGGGGGCACAGGACCTGGGGTTAGGGGGGCACAGGACTCACCAGAGCTGCTCCTCTCAGTGCTGAAGCCAAATCCCTGCAAGGAGCCTCCCGGGCTGGGGCTGGAGCCCATGCCTGGAGGAGGCCCAGGGGGTGCTCAGGGGGAGCACAGGAGTTTGGGGCCCCCACTTGCCACTGCCCCTCCCCTTTGCAAGTGTCTGGGGCAGGTGAGGGGAGCTGGGACCAGGCACCCAGCCCTCTGATTCCCCTTCCCCTGTGCCCAGAGCTGCAGGACATCCCCAGGGAGCAGGGGACACAGCCAGGCACCCATCCCCGGGGTCTGCAGCCCCTCCCCACACCCACTGCTGCCCCCCCGGGGGTTATTGGGGCCCTGAGGGGCTGCACTCACCAGCGGGGGGCAGGGGCCGGGCTGGCAGCGTGGCAGGGGGGGCCAGGGGCACCTCCGAAAAGAGAACACTGGCCAAATCCTGCCAGAAGAGAGGGAAGGGGGTGTGGGGAGAGAGTTGGGGAGCACCGGGCACCCCAGCTGGCCCCAAGGTGGGGCTGGGGGACTGCAGAGCCACCCCGAGCAGGAAGGGGCTTGGGACTCACCTGTGCTGCCCCCCGGACCTTCTGGTTCAAGCTGTTTCCATGGAGGGGGTCTGGGGGCCCGGAGAAGGCTGCAAGGCAGGAGGGCAGGGGGGCAGGGGGATGCTCAGCTCCCGTGGCACAGAGCAGGACCCCGATCCCAGCCTCTGGAACAGCCCCCACAGGCAGGAGCCTCCCTGGATTCTCCCCACAGCCTGGCCGGGCTCCCCAGCAGCTCCCACTCCCCAGCCCAGCTCCCCCAGCCCCTTCCTCACCTGCTGCCTCCCGGATGAACCCAGCGTTCCTCTTCAGGTCCTGGACAAAGCCCGGGGAGCCCTGGGTGCAGGTGTGCAGCAGGATCTTCAGCACCTGCAGGCAGGGGGCAGGGGGTGAGGCAGCCAGCAGGCAGCAGCCCATCCCCCCGGCCTCGGGGCTGCTCTAAAAGAGGGGGAGCCCCTCAGCAGCCCATCCCCCCGGCCTCGGGGCTGCTCTAAAAGAGGGGGAGCCCCTCAGCACTCCCCCCCCGCTCACCTTCAGCTTGACACGGCAGGAGCCGCTCTGCAGCCGGCTCAGGAGGTATTCCAGCAGGCACTGGCTGCTGCCGGGAGACTCCTGGGAGATCTCTGGGGGGCGGGTTAGGGATCCTGCTCCCCCCGGCAGGGACCGCGCCCGGCTCCGGGATCCCCAGCAGCCCCCCCGGTTCCCAACCCCTCTCTCCTCCTCCAGCCCCCCCGCACCCCCCGCATTCAGCCTGGAGCAGCCCCCGGGCCCCCCGCCCCGCTCCGCGGAAGGATACTGGCGATCTCCTCGAACAGGTACCCGGGGCAGGGGACGTCGTCGTCCGCCGTGGCCCGGAGCAGCACCGGGAGCTGGGGGAGGAGGCAGGGGGTGAGAGGGGCCCGGCCCAGCCCCGCTGCAGGCCCGGACCGGGGGCGGGGGCCGCGGGGAGGCCGGGGGTGACCGGACGGGCGGTGGGAAGGGGCGGTGATGACGTCACGGGTGGAGCAGTTACGTCACGCCCGCAGGCAGCCCTCCCGTACCCGGCTCAGGAAACTCAAGCGGTCTCGCAGCGGCGCCGCCATGACGCTACCGGCACTGCCCGCACCCGCACCGGCATCGCGGCCCCACCCACCGGAAGCGGCTGTGCGCCAATCAAAGAGCGAGGCGCTGCGTGTTGGCCAATCAGCGGGGGGCAAGGGCGGGGCTCCGGGCGGAAGTGGCCGGGCGGGGTGACGCCGGCGGCAAACGGGCGGGAGAGGGGAAGTAAACAACGGGCACGTCCGCCAATCAGAGCTGGCGGCGTCAAACGACCAATCAGAACGGGCCTGGGGGGCGTGGCCGCAGGTAACCAATCCACGCTTTCTCCGGGCAGATCCCGCCAGTCCGAGCGGGACGATCGCCAGCAGCACCCAATCAGAAATCAGCCGCGCTTTGATAGGCTCAGGAGAGCGAGGAGGCGGGCTCCCGCCGCCACCCAATCCGAGGGCGCCGCGCTTTGACGAGCAGGCGGGGCGGCCAATCGGCTCCTCTCCACAATGGCGGCGCCCACCCGGTGAGGAGGCGGCGGCCATGTCGGGCCGGGGGGTCTGGCTGCGGACTCGGGCGCGGCTGCGGCGCTTCCCCGCGCTGCTGGGGGGCTGCGGGGAGCAGGTGGGGCCGGGACGGGGACGGGGAGGTGGGGGGGGGGGGTGTCCCGGGAGCCCGGCCGCCCGTTCCCGGCCTCTCTCGTTCCCCGCAGGCGGCTGCCTACGGCCGGTGCGTGGCGGCGGCGGCGGCGGGAGCGGCGGAGGTGCGGCGGGACGTGTGTCTGGAGGAGTTCCGGGCACTGCGGGACTGCTTCGCCCGGGCGGTAGGTCCTGGTCCCGGTCCCGGTAGGAAGGGGCGAGGAAATTCCCGGTTCCGGGAGCCTCGTCCCGGTCTGACCCGCGGATCTTTGCAGGCGAAGGCGACGCCGAAGTGACACCGGGACCGGGACCCCTTGGCCCGCCCAGAGCCTGGAGACGCTCCGGAAAATAAAAGCGTTGACAGTCCAGCCGGGTTGTTCTGAACTTACTGAATAAAAGGGGAGGGGGCACTGGGGGGGGCAGCCCCGGCCTTGCCCCGGCTCCTCAGCGCTCCTGCTCCATCCCCACAGTGTCAGATTTGAGTTTTTCCTCCCCAAAGCGAGCTCCGAGGGCAGCCTCACCCTCCTCTTCCCCAGCAGCAGCAAAGATCTCAAACCAGCCCAAAAAAGTCCCTGTTCCTTCGACACCGAACCCCCGGGAGCACGGAGTGCCAGGGAGCCACAACCCGGTGTGCGGGTACAGCTCCCCCACCGCTTTTTTATTTAAAAAAAAAAAAAAAAGAAAGAAAGAATTCAGAGCAAAATGCTTCAGCTTATTTTATTGATGAGCTCAGCCTCCCCTCCGGCTCTGTCCACCCCGGGGATGAGGAGGTGATGAAGCTCCTGGGGTGCCCAGGGCTGTTCCCGAGGAATGTCCGCAGCATCTTTGGTCCTTTTGTGTTCACCCAGAAAACATCAACAAAGCCCCGGGTCCAGCAGGGCAGGAAGGGGCAGATCCAGCCCCTGCTCCTGGCTTTGGGAAGGTTGGTGGGGGCTGCAGCCAGAGCTGTCTTTGACTCCAGGGCTCCCGGGCACCTTCCTTGTGCTTCACGACAGCGGAATGGAGAAGGTGACTTTGTACCGTGGGGTTAAGGCCATGACAGTCATGGGGAGGGGGGCAGGGGGTCCTCCTGAAGCTCACCCCAGCCCTGGCTGTGGGTCTGTCTTGTTTTAATGAGAAATTAAGATGAGCAACGGGCTCCCAGGCGGGTGGCGAGTGACCAGAGCTGGTGACAGTAATAACCCATCCCTGGCTCTGCGAGGTCCCAACAGACACAAACTCCACGAAGATTACTTTACCAAAGACACTTTGAGATACAGATATAAAAAAAAAACACCACCACAGTGATGAGGTCTGTAGGCTCCAGGCTGGGAAATTCCAGCCATTCTAAGTGAGAGCTTTGGGATTTTTGTTTCCTTACATTCGCAAGTCAGGATGTAAAAACAAAATAAAAACCAAACAGATGAATCGCTGGCTGGGAACCTGAAACAAACCAGGGGCTCTCATGGAAACTTTTCCCTTCCTCGCTCATAAAACGCATTTCCAGGGGCAGAGTACAGATATCCATGGATGGGAAACAGCACAGGGGGGCTGGGAAGGACACACAAAGCAAACAGGCTCTGCTGCCTTGCAGAGAGAAGAGGTAGGTATGCCCAAACCCCTGTGCCCACCCTGTCAAGCCACATCTTTTGTTCCCAAATCAATCATCTCTTGCAGAAAAAAAAACAAGCTGGTTGGGGAAAGGGAGGGGTCTGCAGCCCCCCGGGTTGAGCTTCATAAATGCACTTTGGACAGGAGAAGTCGAGCTGGAAAGCAGAGATGGGAGCTGAGCGCCCGGGGAGGGTGTGGAGGGAACAGCTCCGGGTTATTGCTAGTGTGTGGTCACCCTGTGACATCCCTGGGAGCAGAGGCAGCACAACAGCAGCAGTTGTGCCCGTTTAAGGCAGCGTTTCTACTAAACTAGGTTCCTAAACCACAACTATCTCCTAAAACATGCAAGACTAACAGCTCCCATTCCAGAAGAAACACCAAAGGGAATGACTAAGCTGGTTCTCAACTCCTGACTTGATGCTCCTCCAGAATAAAGCCTTTCCTGAGAGCTGAGACCCCAGGCTTCCCTCCTCCTGACACCCCACATGACCTGGGCCAAGGGACCTAAGGCTGGGACCAGAGAAGCCTTCCCAAGGAAGGAACCTCAGGGAGGAACACCTCAGGGAGTGGAGAGCTGGCTGGAGAAGGCGATTTGATATGAACAAGATGGTGTAAAAGGTCCTGGGAAGCTGGCCTGGCAGGGGACGGAGGAGGACAGCAACCTCTGAAAGCCAGAGGAGAAGATTCCTTTCAAGGTTGCCACCTTCCCAGCCACCTGCAGCCCCAGGCAGGGAGGAGAAGCCCCCCCTGTCCCCTGGACGGTTCTCCCAGGTCCAAAGGGATCCCAGGGGTTCCGAGCGCTGCGTGCTGCTGGCCCAGCCCCCAGCCCTGCCTGAGCCAACAGCGGCCAAAAAACCCCATCTGGATGACTTGACCCTTCCCCAGGGAGCTGCTGGGCCCCGTGCCCGTGGCAACACCCAGAGCCACCCACCGAGACGACCACCCCGGCTCAGTGTCCCCCCGGCACCTGCTTGATCTGCCGGCTGTGGACCACCGGCTGAGCCCCCTCTGCCACCACCTGCTGCAGCCGCGTCTCCAGAGCGCTCCGCAGGTCGTTAACTTTCACATCTGGGAGGGGGTTCAGCCCAATGAAGACCCCTGCCCCCTGGGCAGCCTCCTCCTCCTCCTCCTCCTCCTCCTCGGGAGGCAGCAGCTCCCGTCTCCTCCGGCGCAGGTCCAGGTCCGCCTGCAGTTTCAGGTCCCGGTTGGGTTTGATGTCGTGGTCGGGGTTCTGCTCACCCTGGGTAGCTGCTCCTTTCTCAGGTTTCTGGGCAGCAGCATCCTCAGGGCCTGGTTTCTTCTCAGCATCGTTTGAGAGGCCTCCATCCCCGTGCCTCTGCTTGCTCCGCACTCCTCCCTGAGGGTCTTGGCCCACGTCCATCACCTTCTCCTGAGGAGCTTCTTCCCTGACCTCCCCTCTCTCCCTCTGCCAGGACTGCTGCTCCCTGCCAGCACCCTCAGCTCCCTCCGTGCCTGCACCTCTCCGATGCTCCCGTAGGTGCTGCTCACTCTCTGCCACGTTCCTTTTACTGGAGGAGTCCAGTGCAACTGCCAGGTCTTTGGGCTCCACCTGACTCAGTCCTTTGGCTTTAAGGTCCAGTCCTGAGTCTCTTTCCAGACTCCTTCCTGCAACTGCCTGAACTTTGGCAGCCCCTAGCTGTTCTCTTTGGATGGGAGCTGTAGCGACTTCCACAGCTTTCAGGGAATTCTTCTTCTGGTGGATGTCTCTTTCAGCTTTGGCTTCACGATCTCCTCCCAAATCCTCTGCCAAGGGCTTCTTTTCTAGGTGGTTTCTGGCTGCAGGAACGTGTTGGGCATCCCTGTGGAGGGGATCCCGGTTCTCCATGGGATTTTTAACAGCTCTGTCGTTCTCCTGTGGCAGCACCTTGGGAGGAACCCCAGGAATCTCACGCCTGTGCACAGCCTCCCTGGGCTTTCCTGCAGTCTCCCTGTGCTGCTCCACTGAGTCAGGGGGCTGCCCAGGGTGCTCCAGCCCCTCCTGGCCAAGGGGCTTTGCTCCCAGGTCCTCATCCTCCCGGCTCCTGGGGAGGGGGGCTGCAGGCTCCGGCTGCGTTTCTGCTGGGGAAGAGAAAACCCAACACATCAGAGCTTTTCCTCTCTGCACAAGAGGCTCAGGCACAGGGATGGGCTCTGCCACATGTCCCAGGGACTCGGATCTCCCCCGGCCCAATTTTTTAGGCTCTCCAGCAATGTCCTTACCTTGCTTTGGCTTCTCCTCTCCCCCCTCCTCCTGCCTTTGCTGGTGGATCTCCTTGTGCTGCTCCTCGATGACAGCCAGCAGTTTTGCCTGCTGGTCCAGGAGCTGCTTCTGCTGTACCTGCTGCTCCTTGATCACCTGCAGCAGCACAGCATTATCCAGCAGCTTCGCCTGCCCCGCTTCTAGAAAAGGGAAACAAAAAGAAGGAAAAAGAAATAAATCCATGACCCAACCAAAATCCACTCCTCACCTCTTGGCATCAGCTCAGCACGGGGATCCTGGGGATGGAGAGGTAGCAGGAGAAGGTTTTGTACCAAATCAAAACATTTCCCATGAAGAACTATGCAAATACACAGAGCTCCCTTGTTGGTGCAGCACACCTCCTCCTCCTCCTCCTCCATGCAAACAAAAGGCAACGCTGTCTCCCAGCTTCTCCTTTGATCGTGGACAAAGCCAGTGCTTTGCCTGGGTTTAACAGGCATTCTTCATTTAAAAACACATCTTAATTTTAAAAATAAAAGTACCTGAGTTCACACGGCCCCAAGCAGCAACCTCTGGAGCCCCCAGTCAGAGTCCCAGTGGGACAGCTCTTTGCAGAGAGCATCCCTGGAGCTGTGCACCCTTGCTCCCCTGAAGCCTCTCCACCCTTCCCACTCAGTGGGTACAAAGCTCAGCTGTGGGCAGAGGAACAGAACAAGCCCAGAGCACCTTCTGGTGACACCCTCATGGAAGAGCATCCCTGGCATGTCCCACACAGACTGAGATCTGGGGAAACCCTGTGGCAACTCATGGACCTGCATCCTCCTTGAGATGGGAACAGTCCTCACTGCCCAGACCCAGCACCAGCTTTTGAAGTCCCATCACAATGCAGAATGGAAAGAAAATAATTAGAAAAAGAAAATAATTAGATATCTAAGATGCAGCCACCAAACAAAGGAGAGCCTGCTACCATCACACCAAACACCTACCACCTTGGACCAGAAGGAAGGCAAAGAGCCACGGGACCCCACTGGGCTTGGGCTCCAGCTCCTCCTCTGGTGAGGGGAGGCTGAAGCTGAGCCTGAGAGGAGAAAGAGCTGAGGGCACAGGACCAGCACCCAGGCTCCACAGAAGGCCACGGGTCTCTGCCCAGCACTGTGCCCTCCTTGCACACCAACGGGACACATGCTCACCCTCCAGCTTGCTCTCCACGTTCTCCTGTGGCTTCTCCTTGGTGTTTTGTGTCTCCCTCTGCTCTGACTGCACTGCTCTGTCCAGGAGAGGCAGCTCTGGATTCACACCTGTGGACAGACAGACCTTAGCAGTCAATAAGGATGCTCCACCAGCAGATGTTCTCTAAAATGACTCAGGGTTGTGTTGTCCCTCCCTGCCTAAGCCAGCACAGTTTATATTCAACCCAATGGCTGCAAGGGAAGTAATAAAAAATTAAAAAAAAAAAATTTAAAAAGATTTAACAATCTTATAGACTGGTGGCAGCCAGCCAGTCCTAACTACCTCAGCCAATTAAAATGCAAGGAGGGTTCTAACGAGCTTTTAGACGGGCACTTAGCAATGTGTTACCTGTCAAGATCTCACCGCTCCGTGTCCCCAGCGAGTTGGAGCTGCGCAGGAACAGCACGGCACCTGACATTTAGCAGGGCAGCAAACAACTGTCTGACAGCTATTACAGTCCCTGTCAGAGCCTCCAGATTCCTCCTCCTCCCCAGCAGCTGGGGAAGGGGCTCACGTGCTAATCCCATGAATGAAAAGGCAACGCTGGGATGCAGGCAGGAGCAACCCCAGTGCCCACCCTCGGAAGGGGTCTATGGGCCAAGAGGAGGCTTTGCTCGGATGAGCAGCCATGGGAGCAGCTTACCAGGGTCATCTTCCTTCTCCACGGAGTTCACAGCCTCTCCTGCTTTCCTGGGGAGCTGGAGCTTTGCTTTCTCCCTGTCACCTACAGCTTCAGCTTTCTTCTCACCATCCAGCATGGCAGCTTGTGCCTTGGCTCCCACTGCTTGTTTGTCTGGCCCCGGCTCTTTGTGTGGCAGCCTTCCATCCTGCTGCACCACCACCACCTCCAGGACGTTCTTTGGATTCTTAACGGGCTTGTCAGTCCCTCCCCGCAGTTGGTTCTCAGCAATCGCTTCCTGCCCTTGTTTTGGGCCAAGTGCCTCTTTTTGGGGATTCAGGGCGGCCGGTGGCTCTGGATTGAGCTGGTGGTTGTTGGCTCCTCCAGGCACCAGCTTGTTCTCATCGGACTCCTCCTGCTCCCGCCCCATGTCCACCACCACCTCGTCGTGCGGGACGGGCGGCTCGTGGCGATGAGCTTCCCCCACGGGCAGGGCAATCCCTAGGGTGGGTGACAGGCAGGGTTAGGGGGGCTTGGGACTGGGGGCAGAAATGTTCAGTGGGCACCCAACCTACTGCTCCCCTTCAGCCCTGCTGTCCTTCCTCATCAGGAGGAGGATTCCTGAGGTGGGATGAGGAAATGGATAAGCACTGAAAGATCTTTTCCAACTTCAATGATTCCATTATTCTAATGAGCCTTGAGAGCATCAAATACTGACTTGCTTTGAGGTAACAAGCTTTGATCAGGACCTTTATCTGGAAAGTCCTGTAGCACACCCCTCCCAGCTCCAAACCCAACCCCTTCCCTTGTTACCTGGATCGGGACGGTCAAGCTGCACTTTCTCATCCAGCTTTCCTCTCTCCTCCTCTCTCTCCAGTACCTCCATGGGCACCTTGATTTGTGGCTGCTCCATCTCCTCCTTCTCCTCCAGCAGCTTGGGTTTATCCCTGTCATCCTCTGCCTCCTCCACAGCCGGGTTCTGCTCTGCAGGACAGTTCATTGCAGGAGGTCACGCATGGCTGCACCCCAGGGGATCACAACCAGACAGCAGATTTTTCCCCTCCAGCCTTAATACAGAGATGGGGAGGCGGAGGAGGCTTTTGTTCTGGGGCCACTTACTTGTTCTGCATAGCCTGTTTTTTTATGGAAGCCCAAGGCAAGCAGCGAGGCTGGGCTGGAGCTGGGCTGCAGCCACAAGCTGTGCCACCAGATGGTAGCATCCTCCCGGCTCCCCCACCCGGGACCCCAAGGGGGAATCGGGCTGCAGACCCCAGCACGCTGCAAAGCAGCTCAAAACCTCTCTTATTTGTATTAATTTTTTCCCCTACCCTTGGAATGCCACAAGGGAGACAGGAGTACCCTGCAGAAGGCATAGTTTTGAGAAATGTGAAGTAAATGAGTAAACGGCATCAGGAGAAACTCCCGAGGGATTTGGGGGACTCGCTGGTGGTTCTGGAAGATGCATCCCAGCCAAACCAAGCACTGGAGTAACCACGTGGAATCTGTGGCATGTCCCAGGGGATGGGAATGGTCCCTTCGCACCCCAGGGTGGCAGAGGACGACCCATACAGTGTGGACTCTTCCTCAGAAGAGCAGCAGAGGAGGAAATCTAATTGTTTCCCAGCACTAAAGTTGTTCTGCAGATTTCTTTCCATCTACCAAACTCCAAAAAAAAAAAAAAAAAATCTATCTTCTGTTATAAAAATAAAAAAATAATTCCCAACTCTTCCCCCCATTCGTCCTCCCCCATGAGATTTCCTTTGGGGAATTAATTCTATAAACATCTTTCAAATTTCTCCTCCCCCTCCGCAGGGCTGGTGCGATTTATTACAAGATGAACTCATGGGAAAGAAGAGATTGCCACAACTTCAGCTGCGTGGGCCTTACCCCGGCTGGGGGGGAAAAAACCACCACACAACAAAATAAGTACAAAATCCTGGCCCAGAGGGGTCCATGCCAGAAGGATCCAGAGCCTCTCCAGAAACCTGGACTCGCTGGCCCTAGCTCCACACCCACCGAAGGGCCGGGGCTGGCCGGCTCTCCACGTTCCTTTGGTTTGGGAATGACAGTGGGAGGGGAAAAGAACTTGGATTTTCTGAGAAACTTGAAATCTGGTACCCAAGGGATCCCTCTCTCTCCTTCTCTCCATTGAGGGACTTCCCAGGGTTCAGCAAGTCAGGGCAGGACACTCCTCCTCCTCCTCCTCCTCCTCCTCCTCCTTTCAGGAAAAATGGGGACTGCAGGAACCGGTGCCCGGCCCTGGATGGGGGCCCTGGGAAGCAGGAGGCTGAGGCCGGGGAAGGGAGCACTCGGCACGGCTGCGGATGTTCCCAGCTACATTCTGGCCTCGCAGCAAGAAATTATTTACTCTCTTGGAGGAAAGTTTTTTCTTAATTGGTTCATGAAGGCGGGAGATGGCTCCTTGGGAGAGGACTGAAACCAGAGGGTCTGCAGAACTGCACCGTGGGTAGAGCTGTTCCCATGCTGGGTGGGCAAGGGGGGAATGAAAAAAAAAAATTAAAAGGGGTGGGGAAACTTTCAATGCAGGTGGGAGACGGAGGAGTTAAAACCAGAACAACCCCAGGGTGCAGGGAAGGGTTTGGCCAGAGGACCCTGCAGCAGGTGAAACCCCCTGCGGGGGTCCCAGATGGGACCAAGGGGCTGGAGGAGGCCCTGCTGCCAGGAGAAGCAGCATCCATCATAAATCAAGAGGCGGCCGCGTGTTCTGTGTTCTGCAAACAATGCAAGAAAAGACCAAAACACAAACAAAACACAAAAAAAATAAAAGAAAAAGAAAAAGAAAAAAAAAAAAAGAAGAAGCCTCCACGCCATAATAAGACAAAGTTGCCTCTAAGCCGTCATTTGCTCAGCAGGAAACAAAATTAAGTTCATCATCAGGGCGTGAATTAACGACCTCTCATGCTGCATGGAAATCTATAAGGGGCTATATGTGGTTTTGCAGAGAACAATTTTGCTCAGGATGTGTAATAATCGCTCCCACTGTCTCGTCGCCCTCCAGGTCCCTTTGGAGAGCGTTACAGTAATGCTGCGCCTTTGAATGTTTTATGAGCGGCCTTGTGCTCTACAGGCGAGGCCTGAGAGCCTGGAAAAGCTTTTTGGCTCCCAACAAAGCAGACCTGGGTGCTGGGCAGCACCGGGAGGGTTGGCTTTGCCTCTGCTGCTGGTGGGTCCTGCCGAGGAGGCTCGGGAGCCGCTCGCGGGAAGCCGGGGCTCTCTGCAACTGATTTGTGTGTGTGCGTGCCTGTGTGTTGTGGTTTGCCAACAGCCTCTCTAGGCTGCAATAAAATTTCATGATTAGCAACCTAAAAGCTTCCCTTCCCTCCCTCCCTCCCCAGCTCCTGGTTGGGAAGAGTAGCAACAGTCCCAGAAAGGCATTAAATCCCTCCTCACACCCTTCTCCTATTGCTCTCGTCCACCGTAGCTGAAAGCTGTGTCCAAACACCATGCCCCAAGCACAGGCAACGAGAGGAACCTCGCTGTGATCCCCAGGGATCCAGCAAAGGGACTGGGGGAGCCCCATGGACAGCTGCAGCAGTTCAGGGGCACCCATCCTCTCCCTGGGGCTGAGCGATGCCCTGAGCATCAGAGCAGGGACCATCAGCTGGGGGCTGGCAAGGGACACGGGGTCCAGGACCTGCTTAAATCTCTTCAGCACCCTGAAATGGAGCATCCCCCTTTTGCAAGATGCACCCTGCGAAGCAGAATGAATAAGAACAAGCAGGGCAGGGACCCGGGGGGCAAACCAAAGCCTTCCAAGGGGTTGAGCAGCCCCACAGCCCCCGAGCAGGGCAGGGAGCAGCACCCTGGGGAGCCCGGCGCAGCCCTCCAGGATCTCCCCCCCTCCCCCTGGAATGGTTACAGATTTCACAAGGTTATCGAATGGCATCACTGAAATTAGTTCACAGTTGTCTCCTGACGCACCAGCAGTAAAAACGAACCCAAATTACAGGAGGCTGATAGTTCCTTTTCTGTGTCACAGGCGCTATTAAAAGCTTGCTCGCACAAAGCACCAGGGAGAGCTGCGGCAGCGTCAAGCTGTTCCTGCAGCTATTAGGAGCTGGGTATAATCCACACTGCACACATGTTTGGGGCTGCTCTGGCTAAGAACGCTGTCAGGGATGCAGCCTGGGGCCGGGCAGGTCCCTTTTTGGGGACACAGACAGGGCGGTGGCAGAAGGGAACCTTGGGCATCGTGCCCTGCCGCGCGCCGCAGCCGTCGGGGCGGCCAAACGCAGAGCCAAGTTTGGCCCAAGTCTGTGTAACACAGCCCACCACGTCCTGCATGGAGGGATGGACAGAGGGATGGGCAGAGGGATGGACAGAGGTCTCTGGAGCGTGGGGGAAAGGCCACTCTTACATAAGCAGTGTGAATCAGGTCTTTGTTACCCGATATTGCACAACACCAGAGAAAGAAAATGAAGCAGCAATGATCAAGTAAGGAGCTAAAAAATATTACAAAATCTTAATCCACCCCATGAGACCCTCTAGGGTGCTTTTAAATTCAGAGAGAAATTGCCTAATTAGCTTTTTTTTTTTTTTTTGCTTTTTCCCCCCCCCCTTTTTTTTTTTTTAAAATGGATAATTGCCTTCCTGAGCTTTCACAGGCAGCTTAGCAACCTTTTAACATCCTCGCACACGCTGCACAGAGAGGCAGAACGCTTCTGAAAGGGGTTATATACCTCTCCCAAAGAGCTGCTGACAGTAAACCTCCAGCAACCCAGGCAGGGGCTGCAATGGGCACTTGGGTGTCGTTAGTAAAAACACTGCTCAGAGTTCGCTGGTCAATACGTGTTCACATAAAAGGGCAATGTTCTAATATTCATAATCCCCGGGCCCACAAGGCAGGGTTTTAATGAAAGTCTGTACAGTTCTGGTCTCTGCAACATCAAAGAGACCAATAAAACTCCTCTCACATGCTGACAGGCACAAGTCAGGAGGGGAAGGCAGGGGTGGGAAAAGGCCCCGTGCAGCCCCCGGCTTCTCCTCGGCCAACCAAGCTCCAGGAGTGGGGCTGGGGCTGAGCACCCACTGCCAGCCCCCCGGGAGAAGCTGTGGGTTTCCAAAGCACCCTGTGAGGAACATGGACCAGGAGAGCACCCAGGTGACACGGGGCAGCCCCTGGGGTGGCAGGATGCAGCTGCTCCGGGGTTTTCCAGGCTCCCGCCTCTGCAAAACAAGCCGGGTGAGGATGAGGGGGGGGGAAGAAGGGCACCATTTACTGCCTCTCATTGCTAGTCAAGCCAACATCCTGCAGAGGCACAGGGAGGCACGGATCCAAGGCTCACAGCAGCAGCTCTCCCATCCGCCCTGCAAGGTCCTTGTCCCCAGGGATGGAGCCCCCAGGTTAGGCTCTGCTCCCTGGGGCAGAACCAGCAGCTCCCCACCCCCAGAGGGATGGTACTGGGCAGCTGAGCATTCCCCGGGAGCTGCTCCTTGGGAGGTTCATGAACAGAGAGCACTAAACCCACCTCCCTCTCCTGTAGGATTATTAAATCCAGCAGCAAGAGGGGATGATGCTGCTGAGTACAGAGCCAGCAGGGTGACTGTGCAGGATTGGATGCTCCGACCCTGGCTCGCATGGAGAAGGAGTGGAGAAGAGATTCAGCAACCTCCAGAGGACTCCATCTTTTATGGGACTGGGCTTTTATTTTCCCAGTCCCAAGAACACGTGTCATGAGCAGCTCCTCCTGAACCCAGCAGCTGTTCTTTGGCCATTACAACTCCAAAATTAACCAAGACAGAAGAATTCCATCGCACCCCTGCTCCGAGTTCCCGGGCATCCTGAGGAGGCACCTCGGGGGAACCCCAAATCTGAAGGCATAAAAACGCCCCTGGCTGCCAGGGATGAAGCAAGCCAGGAGCAAACGTTATCGGTGGCAGCACCGGAGTCTCAGAGCCACCCCAAGCTGCTCAGCAGGAAGGCAGCCAAGGAGCAGGGGGGAGGATAATCTCCAGAAGAGACAGCCCCTTGCTCGCTTCCGTTTCACAGTCTCAGGGAGGATATTTCAAGGCCTCCCCAAAGCCAAACAACAACAACAACAAAAAAAGAAACGCACAAGGAGCAGAAGCAAGGGAAAATAAAATAAAGAAACAGGACACAGGCAGGGATGAGGGGCAGCGGGGTCAGGAGACACCTGCCAGGCATGGCCTTGCACAGCGAGTCTGCAGCTGGGGCAGGGAGGGATCGGCCGTAATTCCATCAACGGCCACAGTAAACAAATAATAAATAACATGAGCCAGTAAACAAAGCTGAGGCATAATCACGGGCTTTGTCAGAGCTAAAACCCAATCCAAATTTATATCCTCGCCACCAAAAAAAAAAGTCAGTGCCCATAAATTTCCATACCTCCGAGTGGGAATGAATGGCTCGTTCTTGGAAGCGCGGACAATGAGCTGGCAGGAGTGGTGAAAGCAGCCCTGTTTGGCCACTCACACCCTCCTACAGGTGGCCAGCACGGAGCTGTGCTCACAGAGCTGCATTTGTCACCCCGAAGAGGGGGAGCTGTGCTGTGTCCTCCTGGGGAACCCCAGCCCCTGTGCCCTACCTCTCCTCTCCCTCTCCAAAAGAACAACTCCCACAAGCTACCACTACCAGGCCTGTGCAGAGGGCAAAGCCTTTTTTTTTTTTTTTGAAAGTCCCCAGGACACTGTGAAGATGCATGGAGCTGCCTGGAAATTACCCTTCTTCCACCACACTTCAAAAAAAAAAAGAAAAAAAAAACAAACCATTTTTTTTTTAAGAGGTGGAACTGGGAAACATGACTCAAACAGACACATACCTGGGATTTTGAGTGAATCCTGATCAATCCTGTTCTCCTCCCTGTCCAGGTGCTCCAAGCCCACCACTTCTGTCTTCCCTGGTGGGTCCTCTGTTGCAGACAAGGTGGTGTAGGTGCTGATAACCAGTATTCCCAGTCCAATCCACAGTATGATCTGCAGAAAGGGCAGAGCTGCACTTAGCATAGCCAAACCAAGGGGACTGCCCTGCACAGCCTTCCTCACCCAAACAGGGGCTCCAAACCATTCAAAGCTCAGTGCAATTATATAGGTCAATGAGAGGGAGATGAGAGAAATTTAAGAGGTGAAAAGAAAAAAAAATAGCAGTTTTTTTGGCTGAGGTTTGTATTTGGGATGTAGAGACATACCAGTGAGTGTGTCAGTGCTGGAAGCTACTGCAAAGGCAGCTCCTGTACCAGAAGTGGATGGGAGGTAAGGGTAGAAAAGTCCATATGGTAGACACAAGTCCAGCTGCAAAGACTCATTGCCTGGTATTTCCAGCAGCAAAACACAATGAAATCAGGTCTGGCTGAGAAGAGGGGTGCCTGACCTGTTTACAGGCTAGAAAGGTTTCCCGGGAGCTGTTTCAAAATTCTTGTTTTTTGAGAACAAGATGTCCACACACAACTCCTGGTGCTAAAGAACCTCGTAAGAAGTAACTCATGGATTTCCAGAAAGCTGGGACCAAAGAGAATAAAAACAGCTCCAGAGAGATTCAGATCCTGCAAGACTTGTTCTGTTCCCCAGAGTACTCACCCTGCAGCATTTACATCCCAATTTACAGAAAGCAGAACAAAAAAAAAAGGATGCTAGAGGAAGAGCTACAGGGGAGCATTGCTGGAGCTGTTGGAGGCAGAAAACTGAAAATAAAGGGGAGAAGCAGCAAAATTGAAAGGAGAAGTTAAAACACAGGGCAAAGAGGAGAGGATAATGCTTTCCTCTCCTCCATGCCAAGGGAGGCTGCCCTGAAAAGAGGAGCAGGAGGGTGAGAGCCTCAAGCCCAGGAGATCCCCTCTCAGCACAGCCCCACAGACAGACAGACACCTTGGGAAGGCAAAGGTTGGCAGGATGTGAAGCAGCTCTGGACAAGGGCTGAGCAGCATGGCCAGGGAGCAGAGGCCAGACCTTGGAGATGTTGCAAAGGAAACAGAAGTGCACCCGTGTGGGTGCACAGGGAGCAAAAAGGCTCCTTGCAACTGGAAGGATGCTCTGGAGTCTTCCAGAAACAACAGTGGAGAGGAAGAGCCCTTTTCCCCAAAGAGGAATCTATTCTGGTGCCACAGGAACCAGGAGCAACACGGGAGAGAAGGGAAATGGCTGCAAATGTGAAGTGTTTTAAAAGGATTTTTGTTGTTTCTTATCTTAGTGGGAAGCACAGGGCCCAAATGCCTCCGATTCAAACTGCTTTGATGGTTTCATGTTTGGGAGTTTGTCTGAGAGCTTCCCAGAGCAGCCACAGCAGGGCTGAGCTGCCTGTGGACCAGCAGCTGCCCCTCACCTTCAGCCTCCCACTGTCAGCCCACCTCCTCCTCACCTGCCCCCCTCAGCAACTGACAACCAGAATGAAGAGGTCCAAACTTTTGCTTCCTTCCATGGAGATAGTTATGGCACAGCAAACCAGGCAGCTTGTGCTCAAGGGACCACCGAGGCTCATCTGGCAATCAAAAGAAGAGGAACGTGGGGTGGCAAGGCTCAAGGAAACAAACACAGGCAGGGGAGCCACCTGCCCCCAAACATCCACCTGAAGAGCTGAGAACTGGGGTTGTTCTCAGCCAGTGTGTGGTCCTGCAGGAGGAATCTCCTCCACACCTCTGAGAAGCAAACCCACTGAGGGCTGTCACCCTTCCCCAGGAGCACCTCTCAGTGTGGATGTGGCCAGAGGACGTGCACAGCCCTCCAACTGGCAGGTCAGGAAAGCAAAGGGCCTGTCTCCTGAGAGGAGCACTCTGAGCATGGACAGGAATTCAGGAGAGGAAGTTTATGGGGCCATTTCCTCTGCTCGGTCGCTTTCCCTCGGCCCTCCTTCCTCCCAGAAGATAACTCGAACTTTGTACAGAAGTGTCATTAGCTCAGACCATCTCCTCTAACCACGCCTGGGCCATCAGCAGGAAGTAAAAGAAAAAAAGAAAAAAAAAAGAAAGAAAGAAAGAAAGAAAAAAACCCCACAAAAACAAAACAAAAACTCAACACAAAAAACAACCAACTGCATTTGTGTGGAGTGACGCCATCCTCCAAACCACGCTGCACTGGACAGGGAGCACTCAGAGGGACAGAGTCATGGTGAAGGAATGCAGAGCCCCAGTCACCCCCAGAACGGTCACCATGGGGCTGCTCTGCTGGCTGGGACAGAGAGGCTGTGTTTGAAGGGCTGAGCTGGCAGTGGAGGTGTGCTGGAGTGGTGGCCAGGGCAGGGCAGAGGGGAATCTCTTTTCCATCCGCACAGGAGTGAGACTGAGGAGTCATTTCCTGACCTGGAGCAGCCTCTCCAGCTCCTCTTCCCCAACTGGGACAACAGCAAGGCTGGTCTCCCTAGGAGGGGCCTCTCGGACAGGCTTGTGTCAACACTGAGAAGCCAACACCTTCCTGTTAGAAGTTAAACACTCTGTTTACAGACCTCAACCTGACCTTCAGCAGCGCTCTGCCAAACCTCGCTCCATCCCCTGGCTCTGGGGGGCAGCAGGACACGGACCTGCACCTTGACAGGAACACAACCTTGTGCTTAACCACAAGGAAGGGAACACTCTCCCTGGGTCCCTCAGCACTGCACACCTGACTTCAGGCTTTGTAACTGCTCTGCTACCTGATCATCTCTCCAACACAACAAGTCTTTCAACCCAGCCACCCCCCCCCCAGCCTGGCCCAAGCTGTGTCCCCAGCCCTGGTCAGCTGCAAGAATTAACAACTCACTGGCAGAAGTTGCTGCTGCTCTTTGCTGGCCAGCAAGCAGCTGGGACAGCCCATGTCCCTCCCACTGGAACCCCATACACCACTTCCAATTCATAGCCCCAGCTCGTAACATCTCCCCTGCTGGTAAATCTCAACTTCCCATCTCACCAGCCCTGACATGGGATTTTGCTGGACACCAGAGGTGGCCCAATAAAAGCAGCCAAGTTCTCAGCAGCACCACAAGAGCAGAGATAATTCCAGCATGAATAAGGTGTTGAGAAGGTCTGTGGCTTTAGAAGAAAGCTAAGGATGATGGAGGGAGGGAGAACATACACATACATTGTTCAGCCAGGGGAAAGCAGGGATGGGGATGCCCAGGGCTGGCTCCTTCTCCCCCTTGTCTGCCACTTCTCACAGGAGGAGGTTTTAATGGAGTGGAGCACCCTGATCAAAGCAAGAGGGAATGCTGGAGCAGACCAAAGACAGAGCTTGAGGGAAAGAATAAATGAGACTTTGCAGAAGACCTGGAGGAACAAGGAGAGGGTGGGCCCAGAACTGGTGAAGTGCTCTGCAGCCCAGTGTGTTCCTGAAGGCAGGTGTGCCCTCACTGCAGCACTTCAGAGCATCAGTCAAAGCAAGTATGCAACCCTGACAGGCAATGGATCATTCAAGAGAAGGCTGGACAGCTTGTTACCAGCCTCTTGAAATGCCAGGGTAACCTGGGGGCTGATGCTGGAGATAAACCCTTATTCCTTTGTGGGGATTTCTGCAGGATAAAACATCTCCACCAGCCTTGTGACCAGTGCTTGGGGTCAAGTATTGTGTGAGCCCCAGTGTTCGACCCGGGGCAGCTGACAGTTGCCTCTGGGCAGGCAGTCTGAGAGCTCAGCACATCCTCAGTGCAGTTTCAAGGCACTGCAGAGAAACATTCTGGCTGGGCTGGAACAGAAAGCAATTCTTGAAAGTGCTCTTTGTTTCCCTGAAAAAATCCAGGCTGGCATTCAGACTGCTGCTTGGGGTTTCACTCAAAGAAGTTAGGAGCAAAGTGTCAGAATTCAGAGCAAAAGCTGGAAAGCTGGATTATTTCCTTGTGTCAGAGAAAGCGTGGGGGAAGAAAAAAAAAAATACATCCCGCTTAAAAACTTCCATGTACATTTACAAACCCACAAGTCATTAAACACAGAAAAAGCCATTAGTTCCATAGGACCCACAAAAATGTCCTGCTCTGCCCCTGCTGACTCTGCAGTTTGCCAAAAACCTTCCCAGCCCAGCACTGTCACGACTGGCAATGCTGGGGTAGAGGCCTGCTAAAAGGCAGTGGGTGAAGTTATTCTTAGAACAAACCAAAACCTGTTAATTTCAGCCCCCTAAAAGCAGAGTATTTGCAGAAGCACAGATCCAGCCCAGCAAAGAGCCACTGTGTTTCAGTCCCTGAGGAGCTGAGTTCAAATGGGAGCAAAAGGAAAAGCTCAACTTCTAACAGCCTCCGGACAACCCCGAACTTCTAGAAATCAATTCCTGCAGCAACACCTCTATGTGTGTGTTCCTTTTTTTAGTATTATTTTGGTTGAAACCAGAAAGCTGAGGGTCAGCAGCAAGAGCTGCATTGCTGGGAGCTCGTGTTTGTTTTATCCAGCCCGGGTGGGTCGGGATGGGAGGCCTGGGGAGGTTTACAGCCTGCCCGGATTTCTCCCTCTGCAGATACAGAGCCTGAAGCCCACCAGAAGCATTTTATGCAGGAAATGAATCCTTGGCTTGCTGCTGGAGACACAAAACTAGACAGTGTTCTAGCACAGGACAGGGCAGCACCTCTTCTGCCTCTGTGCCCAGAAGTGATGCTGCTCAGAGTACCTGACCAGAATGGCCCCCACCTGTACTGGGCAGACTGGAGGGGGAGGCTGGAGGAGGTGCTGAGCAGTTTCTCTGCTTCAGCCTAATTAACTCTGTTCCCAGGCTCTGCAGAGGGCACAGGGAGACGTCAAGCAGCATCAGCACTGACCTGTGAACAGAGTGCATTCTTGTGGATCTTCTTGTAAATAAGAGCTGGGCAGATAAAGCAGATGAGGCTTCCCATGGTAGCACCAGTCAGGCCTAGGACTGTTTCCACTGGCAAAGAAGAAGAGGAGACATCACCAAAGGTCCATTCCAGGAGAGCCAAAGCAGCAGCACGTGGTGGCTGGCTGAGCCCCTGAGGTGCAAGCCCGGCCATCCCACCCAGAAAAACAAATAACTGAGGCCAGAGAATACAGCCAAACCACCAGCCCTGGCCCCCACCTCCTCACTCACCATTTGGGATCATGATGCCTCCTACCATGGTTCCAAACACCACAGCCAGTGTCAGGGCTTTGAAGCGAAGTGGGGGCATGTAGCCCCCTGCAGCAAAGGTCCCATCTTTTTGCTGGAAGAGAAAGGGCAGGAGGAGGAGTTTAGCTCCAGCATCACAACCCCAAGCTCCTAAGCAGTTACCCCAGCAGGCTCCTGCACCTTAGCACCTTCAGCATCTCCATGCCTCAGAGGTGAATGCTGGGGGGTCAGTTAGATGTGGCTGGGCAGTTTTAATATGCATTAGAACCCCCAAAACAAGAGTGAGGAGGGGCACAGAGCCAAATCTGCTGTTTGCCTCCTGCCCAGAGATGCAGCTGCATGCCAGCCCCCAAGCAGAGCTGCAGCCCCCCAGCCTCAGTGAGCAGCATCAAGGGCTTGAGACAGAAGAGGGTGACAGGGGAAGAGCTCTGGTTTTGTTATGGCAAGGTGTCCCCAGGGCCTCCAGGAGCAGGGCTCTCCCACCTTGTCACAACACTTGCACTGGCTCCTCCAGCTTGATGAGAGAGAGCAGAATGGGTGCTGGCCATGGAGGGGTTCCAGCTGCCCTCCATTTCCCACCCCATCCTCCCCCTCCAAGCAGGAGATGTGGAAAGCTGAGGACCAAGCAGAGCCACAGGCCCTGGAGAGCCAACGGGTGCCTGCACAGATGAGAGAGGAAAGCAGAGACAGGGTCAGAGCCCAGAGAGCAACGAGCAGAGCCCAGGGGGGATGCAAGCCCCTCCCAAGTGTTTCCAGTGCTAACTCCTCCGCACCCGCCGGCTGTCACCCATCATCTTCCCCCATCCTCGGGCCCTCCCGACGTGAGAAAAGAGCCAGGGGCTTCTCACAGGCAGAAGTGGCAGGATTTAGAGCTATAAATTGCTCAAGTTTTATTTCCTGCCCTAAGAGGTTTCTATTTATGCAGATACACAAAGGCCTCAGAACATTCCCACAATCTCTTACTGTTATTTACTGAATACCATCGGCATGCTCAGTGCTGTACAATACACAGAGGAGAACACGCTACTGCCACAAGGGACTTACAGTCTAAGTCAGACAGAACAACTACAGTCACAAAGGCTGTCTGAAGATCTGACCCTGGGAAAGGTGAACGTGGGGGACAGGGCTGTGTCCCACTGCCCGCTTCTGTGCCAGACCAGCACCCAACAACCAGGGCAGGCCCTGGAGGCAAGGGACAGCTGAACCTCCAGGGGAGAAGGCTGCTCTGGGAGGTACTGACAGAGGTGTAAGGATGAGAATAATAATAATAAGAGCAGAAATGAGCAGGCACAGACAGAAGCAAGATGAAATGAGGCTGGGCTGGGCTCTGAGTCCAGGAACAGAAGCTTGAGCTAAATGCAAAGCAAGATCGAGTTGGCCAGCAAAAGGATGCCAGCTGGAGCAGCAGGAAGTAAGGAGGCTCCTCTGTTTCCAAAGGCACATTTCTCCCTCTTTCCAAGAGGGGGGGGGAAACAGTCTCAGCTCTGAACTGTGCCACACTTCTGTGGCAGAGCTGAAATCCCCAGTGGAGCAGGGAAGGAGCAGCCAGGGACTGGGGGGAAGAGCAGAGCAACCCCAGGCTGCAGGCTCACAGCTCCAGCACTTCTGCCCACTAAACCCCTCTGCAGAGAGGACAAGAACCTCCAGGTGCTAGAGATTAACCCTTCTGCAGAGCAGGAAGGGCCTCCTGCAGCACCCTTCCACACACTCAGGATTTCACTGCAGAGGGTTTGTCCCTCTAGACAGTGAGTACCTACCACAGGTTGGAAACATGGAGTTGTCAACAGCGTCTCCAAGGACCGAGGCACTTTTGTAGCCCAGGTTGGCAGCCAGCAGCAGAAACCAAGGAATCAGAGTAGCCCCTCACAAAGCAGGTTTCAGAGGTGCACACCAAGGCAGCCTGGCCAGACACGAGGATCTTACCTGCTGCTCAAAGAGAAGGGTGTTCAGTGCCTGTCTGCACGGGAGGATCATCATGGGAAACCCCACAGCTACTGACATCATGAACCCCACTCGAATCATCTCCGTCACGAGGTTGGAGGGGAAGTTCATGAGGACATTCCCAGCAATGGCTTCTGTGTAGCTCACATAGCCAAAGAAGCCCACCTGTCCAACAGGAGGAAAGAGCAGAGGGGTTTGACTCCAAAGCACACTCTTATCTGTTCTTTACAAGAAGCTGGAGATCAGGGGCCTCCTGTGAGACAGGACCAATGTGTGGCCACCTCCTCAAAAGCAATCCACCAGCAGCACCCAAAAAGCTGAGACAGGTGGTTAAGGAACAGTGGGGCTTTCCCAACAGCAGAGGTAAGTTTCTCACCAAATGCAGGGGGGTTCACTGTCCCTGACACTGAGCAGGGACACTCTGCTTGCTGCCAGGCCCATGGACCAGCCACTCTGAGGAAGGGGCTGTAAGGATTCACAGCAACAGCCTCCTCAGAAATTATTAACTTGGTTTTATTAACTGGTGCTTTATGAAGCCTAACTTCCTTCACATCTTTTCAATTGCAACAGGCTGGGAGGTGGTCTCCTAAACTCTGGACAGCATCTCCAGCTCAGGCTGAGCCCTGAAGGCAGAGAGCAGCCTGGATGAACCGGGTCTCCACTCTGCCTCCACCCAAGGTGGTGACATGCTGAAAATCTGGACTCTCCAAATGCCTCCTGTGCTGCTGGGTTCATCATCTCCCGTCTAATTCTGCTTTCAGCAAAACTACTTATCTTCCAGAATAAATACAGATAAGCAGGAACCAGCCCCAACTGAAGATAAATCCTCCCCCTGTTCCCCCTGCAGAGCATGACTTCTGGCAAGGAAGGAGAAGGGGAGGTTTCTTACCATAATGTAAAAGGTGGTGACCACGTTTAGGGAAGAAGCAAATATGGAGCTCATGATTTTAACTGATGGCTCATCCAAGCTGTCATAGGTAGGCAAGACCTGACTGTAGAGAAGGGGAAATTAGTTAAGGAAATCATATGCAGAAAGAGAGACAGAGAAAAACCCAGCTCCAGCACATTCCCTGCCCCAGCCCAGCAGCAAAGAATCCCTGACACCTTCCCCCTACGGAGCATAAACACTCACTGCTATTCCACAATTTATACTGCTAATGCCAAGAGATTTCAGAACACTCATAACTTTAAGTGTTGCAAAAATATTCCTGCTCTCCCCACCCCACCACGTGGAGCTGAACGTGTGATGTAAACATTTTGGTTCAAAAGTGTTGCAAAATGAATGACCGTTTGTTCCAGTGGAACACCAGTGGCACCCGGCCAGGCAGCGCATCGCAGATTATTGTTCTTGGAGCTCTCTGGGCTGATAATTAAAGCAACGCCGTGTTTACGGAGTAAAAGCAGGAAGGAGGTTAGAGCACGGTGCTGTCTAACAGAAAGTTAAACAAACACAACCAAACGCCTGTCAGCTTTCGGCGCTGCTGCTCGAGCTGGGTTGGTAGAAAGCCGGGAGCGCCAATTCCACGGGATTTGGGGTATTTACTGACTTGGAAAGCATGTGGAATGTAGGGTTTGACATCAGGTGCATATTTTAGCAACTCATTAACCTCTTGTGACTTTATTTCAAGCGGCTACATCCTGGCTTCATGTTACTGAAGCAACTCGCAGGAGAAGGGGGGGAGCATCCAGTGGGATGGGAAGGGGGTATCCCCAGCTCTGTCGGGCACAAAGCCATTAACAGAAAGTGTGTCAGGCTGAGGGCAAGCAGAAAAATCCTTAACCCTTAATCCCTGCACAAAGGAAGCTGAGCACATGGGCTGGCAGGAACCCCCCCAACATGCAGCCGCCTGACGGCCATTTCGAGATCAGCTTCCCCTGGGGGCTCTCCCAGTTGGATTCCTCCTCTGCCGGATTATCCAGCTGCATCCTGGACTTCAGCCCCATCAGGGGAACAGCCAAACATCCAAGCCCAGGAGGGAAAGGAAGGAGGGTAGCAGAGAGGTGTGGGGTGGCACAGTGGGGCCAGGCTTGCAGGAGCAACCACCTCCTGCCATCACCTAACGGCACCACTTTGGTCACAGTGGGTTTGGGGGAGAAGCATTGTGTCCCCAAATCCCCCAAGCCACACCACTTGGCCCTCCTGACCGTCACCACCTCTCCAAGCAGAGCAAGAGGACACAAAGCATGCAAGAGGCAGCACGTCCTGACTTGACCAGGGTTTATTTTTAAGCACAATGACGGCGCCGAAGGGCAGTGAAGGATCAGGGACCCTTCCCCACCTGATGGGTTACACTGCACCTCACTCAGGGAGCCAGCACATGGCTCCTCCCAAGCAGGCAAGTCAGCACAGGCACTAAGAGCAGCCCTCAGACATCTCCAGAAACGAGAGAATTTTCTCCTGGAAAGCTCCACTGACTCCTCGTTAATCAAGAGGGTTCAGTGCCGTGACCAGGTCAGGCCAGTCAGCTGCAGCAGAGGCATCCCGGAGCCCTCCTGCTCTCAGCTCCACAGCAAACTTCCACACTACGTAACCGCAGAGCAGTGACCTACTTTGCAACTTGGGCAACAAGGGGAGAGCTTTCAAAGGAGCTCACAAGTAAAGCAGGGTGAAGTTTTGAAGACAGAAAACCAGCACTTTTATTTGCCCTTACTGTACGCTGCATCCACCTGCTGAAGCAAAAGGATTTCTGCTCCACGTTGGAATTATTTCTTTTTTTTTTCAGAAGTGATTCAGCAGTTAGCAAAATTAAACCTCCCTTGCTGAGAGTAACGTGCTCATTATAAAGATCAGCTGGGGACAGCTTATTGCCCTCAAGCCTGGAAAAAACACATAGCTGTAGGTTCAGCTTGTCACAAAAGTGCTGCCATGAGGCCTGTATTTAGGGACATACATGCTGCTCCAGCCCAGACTTCCCTACACTTCCAAACTCCCAGAAAAACTGCACTGTGTGGCTACCATAAGGAAAAACAAAACAAAACAAAACCCCAACCAAAACTGGAATTTAAAAACTCTAAAATGTTAACAAGGTAAAGCTGTAAAAGAATACAATTCCCTTTGCCAGTTGTAATGGAGACATTAAACAGCAAGACTGGAGCGTGTCCGGGTAGGAACCGAGCTGCCAAGAGAGCCGATAAGTGGAAAATGATGATTTGGATCTTGCGTGTGGGTGTAAACACAGCAGTCTGAACAAATTTTATCTGTCACATTCATTTGCTGTTGGCACACTACCCGTTTGCTAGAGCTACAGGGGGGGAAAGCCCGGCTCTGCCAGCCTCCAAACGAGGATGGTCTTTTCCATGTCCACGTTTGGATTTACGCTGCTATTTCACGTCTGCTCCTCTCCTGGCCAGGCACGTGTTGCTCACTTGTCTGTTGGTGTTGGTGCAGAAGGTAAGGCTGCTACCAACGTGCAGGGAGCCTGGGTGGCTCTCACCCCACTCTGTGTGCTGACTGAAACCCCCACTGAAAGCAGGTAACTGCTAACATGTGGAAGATACTCCAAAGTCAATGACTGTGCGATCTGCTGAGGATCCTCAAAGAGATTTGGGGAAGCAGAGAGCAGCCAGGAGTGCACACTGCCCTGCGGGGGCCCTGTGGCAGCCCCGCTGCCTTTCCTGGCATTAAATCATTAAATTATTCCCTTCCAGAAACGGGGGAAGTTCATCACTGCTGCAGCTGTACCAGAAGCAACGCGCGCTGCCCGGAGGATCCATTCGGCCCAAACGATCTCGTGTTGCTCAAGCACAATAACTCCTAAGTGAAACACAACTCCCTCCCCCCACCTACGTAACAAAAGGGTCACAACCGAATGAGATGCTGTACTTCAGTGGGCTGTAAAATATTTTGGCTAAAATAAAATAGGAAACCAGATGGTATCTATCCCTCGCGGATCCTCGTGACCCCCTGCCCTCAGAAAAACTCCCTGCACACCACAGCTGCCAGCAGTGGGGAGGGAAGGTACTTACGACTGACAAGCAAAGGACATGCCAAAGATGGGGATGCAGCGGAAAATGCCCTCCCAGCGGGTGTAACTCACTCGCTGCAGCCACTGCCCACTGAAGAGCCCGTGCTTGAAGGACGACAGCACGATCTGTGGCCAAGAGAAAGAGAAGGGGTTAAGATCCAACCCAAAACAGCTGCACGGCAGTAGAGATGCTGGTGCTGGGGCAAAAGGCAGTGTGTGGCAGCTCTGTGAGGAATGGCTTACCTACCGCAGCCCTGTCCCCATCACTCACATTCCCCAGCTCCCCTCCCCACCCACACACTTTATTAAAGCTCCCAGCAACCTCCAAAGGCCCTTTGCCACCAAGGATCCTGGCGTGCATTTAGAAAGATCTCTGACATTCCCCTCCTTGTTTGATGCCATCAGACACTGTGGCATGCACCCGGGTGGAACAGTTTCCACCAACACATTTAACTGGGAGAATTACTGTGCCCAGCAATTTTACACTTTTTTTTTTTCTTAAATCCAAGCAGGAAGCAACATTTGCCTTGCAGAATCCTGTTCAACAGAGAGAGAAAGGTTCCTAAAGCAGGAGTCCACCTGCACACTGCTGCTCCAGAGCCATTTAACAACACGGGTTCACCCAAGACAAAGATAAACTTGATGAAAAGAGGGGGAGTGAAGCAGCCAGCCAAGGGCAGGGGAGCTCTGCTGCCACTGCCAGGGAAACGGGCAGGCATTGGGTTGCACAGGAAACAGAAGGTAAATATGTCTGAATGCCTGTTTATAATATCGCCTGAATGGGGGTTTGCTAATCCCCAGAGATTATGTTTTAGCGCAGCCAACTCTCATGAAATGTTGTGGTTTTCTTAAAGGCGCAGCTCCTGGAACATGGCAGGTTTGGAAAACACTCATTTACAGTTCCAGCCCCCTCAGAGGCAAGCCCAAAGCATGACCCAGCACAACCTACTAAAAAAAAAAAAAAAAAAGTGGAAAGCATTTCCACACCTCCCCTTTTCTTCCTTTTGTTTCAGCTCTTCCAGCCCTGAAATTTAGGAGAGACTGGAGCAAATCACATGAGCATCCACAAGGTGAAACCCAGTCATTAAAGAGCAAGTGAAAGTCTCTCAGTCAGTGGGGTTTGGCCAAGGCAAACAGGGCCAGCCCGGGGTAACCCTCTGCTTGCCCTACTTAATCTAACTGCTCAGGAATCCATTCACCTCAGTGAAGAAAAACTTCTCTGGAAATATCTAAGGACAAGTATACACCACATACCAGGCTTCAGACTTTGCAAAGCTTTCAAATGCTCAAGAAACAGAAGTGCTGGTGCCTAGCAAATAAAACCACTCTCAGCCTGAAAGACATCAAGCATCAGCTGCAGAAAAGCATGCAGAGCACACGCTCCAGTTCCTACCAAGAGCTGCCTTCCCCCCATGGATTAGAGGCATTGAGGTTTGCGAGACAAAACGCTAACGCATGATGAAAGTCCTTCTGCTTCCAGGCACTCTTCCCAACATCTTCCATCCCTTGATGCAAAGTCCAGAGGCCTCAATTAGAAGACACCGACAAGCAGAATAAACCACATGGTGATTTGTGGTTTATTATTTGTGCCAATATGGTCCCTAGCATGTCACCATCCCTGGAGGGGTTTCAAAGCCATGGAGCTGTGGTGCTGAGGGACATGGGTTAGTGGTGGCCTTGGCGGTGCTGGGGGAATAGTTGGAGTGGATGATCTTAAAGGTCTTTTCCAACCAAAACAATTCCATGATTCTATGTGTAGCAGCTCAGACCTTCTGGCCTACACCCTGAACCTCCCAACTCCACCAGCACTGGAGCCCAAGCACCCAGATCACTCATTATGCCCAGCACTGGTTATTAGGAAGGACAATTTAAACTTGAGACCTGCACCTGCAGGCTGTCCCAGCAGGAAAACTGTGTGAAAACCACCAGAAAAGAGCATTGCCAATCGTGCTGATACTCACCACAAACATGAAGATGGTGTAAAAGATGAGAGCCATGGCACTGAAGGACTGTATGGAGGCCATCATGTTCCTCTGGAGGCTCAAGGGGAGGACAATGCACAGGGAGACAGCAAAGAGCAGGATGATCCGGAAACTGCCCGACACCTGGAAAAGGGACCTGCATAAAGGGCTAGAGCAGGGAGACTGAAAGCAAAGCAAAGTAACTCCCTGATGTGCCCCATTTTTCCAGAGTGAGAAACAAGGCAAAGCCAGGGCAGGTTTCAAACATGAAATTCTGCTTCTATATGGTTTTAAAGACTTAATGCTGAAAGCGTGCCATGTCTCTGGCTGGGTCTGTGATTAGCTCCTGTAGTCACTGGGTGCCACTGTTGCTCTGCAGAGTGCATGACAGGTCCCTCCTGAAGAGGAATTATTGGGGGGGGGATGTTTGAATGCTAATCCAGCACAGGCTATTTAGGTATTTTTCATGCAATTAAATAAAAACTGAATTTACTTGGGAGACAAGAGATTGAAGTCTTGAAAATTCTGATCCAGAAAATTAATCAAAACCTCACATTGGTATTTATTATAGCAGAACACTCCGAAATGCTTGGAAATATTTAATACCTAATTTGGCTGCAGCCACAGTGCATCTTTTTAACTTCACAGTCTCTTAATCAGAGCTTAGCAGCATCAGGAGGAGCAGATAACAGTCCCGCCAAAAATCCTCCCACACGTCTATTTTGCTCACAGCTTTCCAGGAGGAGCAGCAAGAGTCTCCAGCCCACAAGGAGCAGGTCTTGGGCCAATCCAAAGCTCATCTCATGGCTTTATTGTACCTTAAAGAGGAGGCAGGTATGGAGTAACTTTGGCCACCAGCAAGGGACGGAAAAAAATTCCTCTTGAACTAGAGGGCTGCAAAGAGGGTGAGAGCTTGGACAGAGGAACTGCCTGTCACAACCCACGTGGGGCAGGAATTAAGACAGGAAGCAGCATCTCCTCCAGGAATCTGCTCCAGCATTAACAGAGCCTGAGTTAAAAAGAATTCCTCTGCTGGAAATGCAGCTGATTGTTCACCACATGTCTGGGCTTCCAGGGTTTCCCAGAGCTCATGTGCACGGGGTGCCATGAAACCTCACCACAAGGTCACCCCACCCTGTGTGACCGGGGTGGGATGAACTTTGCTGGATCCCAGGCACACACAGTGCAGGCAGAATGAGGGACTTGTGAGCCTTGTGGATGTGATCCAGTGGGGATTGATTTACCTGAAATCCAAGCAGCCGGGCAAAGAAGTTGGACCCCAAATCACCAATGACAACGTAGAAAGCAATGCAAGTTCCCAGCATCAGCCCAATCATGCTGCAAAAATCAACACAAGGGGCAGGTCAGGAGGTGAGAGCTCCTGGGTAGGTGTGACAGCAGCCACGTTCCCAGAGGACTGGAGAGGACAAAGCTTTGTTATTGCTGTGAGGGAGCCTGCAGCACTGGAAACCCCCCCATGAGACATGGACAGTGAGAACACTGCAAGGATTCATCTGCTGGGAGCACGAGACATCCTACACCTACTGCAAACACTGCTGAAGGAGTGAGACAAAGGTTTGGCACCAACAGGTCCTGAGGGCTACACCCATGCACAGCCACAACAGCTGAAGGTCACTTAGGATCCTGCTGCTCTCCTGGAGGAACAGCCACAAGGGTTACACAGAAACAGCTCAAACGGGAGATTTAAAGCAACTTCAAATCTTGCAGAGTGCCTCCCTCATCTTCAGAGTCACTGCAGCTCAAACCCAGCCTCTGACAGGACAGTCTGCTCTGCCAGAGTGGAGACAAGCCCCAGATTCTGCTCAATTCACACACTCCTGGGAAAAACATTAAAAAGCAGCAGCAGCAAGAGGTTCTCACAGCCCCATGCCCTACAGAAGGGGCCTGGTGTGATAGTCTTGATATCACATCAGCTCTCAATCTTCTCTCCTCAAAATGGAGAAAACTTCAATGAGAAGATCATCTTACGTGCTGCCTCTGCTCCCCTTCCTGACTGCACAGACCACTTTCCCTCCCAGTTCCAATTACACAGCATCCCTGTGGCAATTACAGGAATCACTTGCATGGATAAGTAACATCTGAACAATATTCTGTGTATTTGCAGTGTTCTGCAGCAGTTTGCAGCTGGAAAGAGAGGAGGAACCAGCACCACTGGCTGGCCTGGGCTTGAGCCACCTCCAACCAAGTCTCTCCATTGGGAAAAGCCATAACAGGATCACAGAACTGTTCTGGTTGGAAAAGACCTTTAAGATCAACCAGTTCAACCATTAACCCAACTCTACTGAGTCCTGTGCTAAACCTGTCCCTCAGCACCACATCTACACAGCTTCTAAACTCCTCCAGGAATGGGGATTCAGCCCCTTCCCCAGGAAGCCCGGGCCAGAGTTTAACAACCTTTTCACCAAAGAAGTTTCTTCTAATATCCAACCTAAACCTCCCCTGGCTGCGAGCAGGCAGGACCCGGCCAGCTAAAGGGTGGATCTGAGGTGCTGAATGCTCACCCTCCCACTAACTCAGAGCAATCCTGGCAGAGAATTTTCCCCTGGAAAACAGCCACCAGCGACATGGCCGTGATTTCACAGCCGAGCAGGGGATGAGTTCACTCCTTGACTCCCGTGCTCCTGCTGTCTGGGAAGCACTCCTGTCTGTGCTGGGGAGCAGGGGAGACATGCTGAAGGGGAACTCACTTACACTTTGTGCAAATTCTAGGTGGCAAGGAAGACTTCTGGGAGCAGGAAAGGCGGGAGGGTAGGAAAGGGGAACGCAGCAAGGTCTGCAGAGCAGGGTTCCTCATTAAAGAAAACAAAACTATTCCAGCTTTAAATAAGCAGCAGATTACCTTGTTTCCACCAACATTTTTCCTGCTTTTCCATAGGCGTGAAATGCTGGAGTAAGAGAAAAAAAGAAAAAAAGCTGTAGTTAGTCAAAGAAAGGTCCAGAACGTGGCACAAGCATCAGTTCCACATTAAGCACCAGGAGTAACAAAGGGTGGTGCAGCAGGAACCCACCCGGGTGCTCTGGGGATGTTTCCCTTGCTCACCCTCCCACTTTCTTTTTCAGACATGCCCTCCACAAACTGAAAACCACATAAGACAGGAACAAAGATGAGGAAAGATAGAAAGCAGGGGTGGATTTCTTTTTTTTTGTTAGTTTTTTTTTTTTCTCCCTCTATTTAGGAAAAAAAAAAAAAAAAAAGTGGTGTGAAGTAGCAGTCACACATGGCAACCATTATAGGAAAGTCAGCACAGAAGAGAAAATATGCCTGTAGGAGATGCTGTGTGGCAAAAAGTTACTGCAGTGCAAAATTTCAGTCAAACTCTCGTTTTTATTTTTATCTTCCCACTATAACTGAACCGCCTGACGCTGCTGGATGGGAGAGCTGAGACAGTGCCCAGAACGTTTAATCCCCTACCCAGAATACCCAACGCTCACAACCCACACCAAAGGGCAGCTGCCAACAGACTCTTTTTCCTTTTTTTCCCCTCCCATACTTGGGTTGTAGCTAGAAAACGATCAAGAGTCTTTAAATCATTGTGTTTTTTCTTAAAAAGCCAAGAAAACTCTGCTTGTATTTTTAGCTCTGACTGGGCAGAATGGGAATTGAGCCCTCTGGTTCCAAGTGCAGACCACACTGTCCCATCCCATCAGCCCAACATGGAAACCACCACCCTGGGTTCCCCTCTGGCTCCTCTCAAGGTACAGCACACATTCCTGCAGGCCACCAGAAAGCAAACTTCCTTCACTTCTGGAAGCATCTTCTGCTATTTTAAATATTAACTTACAAACTTGGATTTCTTTGGCCTCGGCTTGAGCTAAAAATTAAGGAAACAAGATGTTCTCCCACAGAACGAGGGGGGGGCAGGGGGAAATAACAAAAAAAGCATGTCAGGAAAATAAACCAGAGCTGGGATGTGGGGTGGCACTGAAAATAGAGGATGGCTGAGTGACAGAGTGGGGGGAACAGCCGGCACCGGGCACACTGCCCAGGGGAGAGAGTGGCTGCCCTGCTCCAGCCCTCACCTCGTCTGGGAACCCAAAAAGATGAGAAAAAGGCGAGAGGAAAATGTCCCTCCTGAAAACAGGGTCACTCCAGAGCCAACCTCCAGGAGCGGGGCTGCTGCAGGGCTCCTGGAGCTCCCCTCATAGCACAGCAGATGCCTGGGGTGACACTGGGGATGCTGAGGAGCAGGCAGTCTCCCTGGCTGCCCTGAAGTGAAGTTTTGAGACCAAGCATTCAGTGTCCCCATCCACAGACACCAGAAAAATGGGACCCTGTATCTTCTCAAGAAGAAAGGGGAGGGTGACTGTAAAATAAACCGAGCAGTTGAGCATCTTCAGAGTGGGATCTCCAGATACCCAACAAGCTGGGCAGAGCTGAATCTACTCAGGAATCACAGCAGGTGTGGTCACGAGGGGGGACAGCCCATGTCCAGGGCTTTTCTCTGCAGGGAGCAGAGCCAAACTGCTCCCAGGGCTGGGAGCAGAGACCCAGGCCCCTGGTGGCAGCAGAAGCCATGAGCTCATCTCCCAGTTAACATCCATCTGGGACCTGCCTCCCTCTTCCTTTTTTGTCCACACACTCACCTCCTCTTCCAGGCAGCATAGGGAAGAGCAAAATATTGTAACTATCTAATCCCTCGGGGCACAGAGTGGTGCTGAGCACAGACACCAGGGCTGGGTGTCCCCCCCCCAGCTCCCTGGATGTCTCCCAGCACTGCTCCGGAAGGCACTGCCTGCCTCCAGTTCATTTGCAAAACTTTCTGACGTCTTTCAGCCCTGCCAAAGCCTCCCACAGAATCAGCTGCAAGGGCTGCCAGGATCCCTCTTCGCAGATGTACCCAGGCACAAGCTCACAGTGACAAAGGCTGTCTGTGTGGAGCTGCTCGACCTTGATCCATTCGGATGCGTCCTAGGAGCGCTGCCTTTCCTCCCGGAGCTGTCCCCTCCCTGTGGCACCTCTCCCAGGGCAGGGACCTTCCTTTCAGCACCAGCTTCTGCCTGCCAGGATGGTCCAGCAGCATCCCTGTCCCTCTGTGTGCTGCAGCCCCTTTGGGAGGATCCCTTCATCCCAGGGGAGGTCTCGCTGTACCCCGGGGAAGCAGCACAGAGCTGTGCTGTCAGGGAGGCAGGAGCCAGGCTGGGGGCAGCAGGGACCAGGTGAGTGCTACCTGGGGGCTCCCCCTTCCCTCCCAGCACAGAATTTCATCATCTTTTCCATCTCCAGCAGACAGAACTTGGCAGAAGCCAAAAGGTGCAGCCTGGCAGTAGCACCTGGGGAGCTCTGCGGGTGGAGGAAACTCATCAGCACGTCCTGCCAGCAAGCTGGGGCTGCCTCACCAAGGGCAATGCCAGCCAGCTCCCTCCTCCTGTTGAGGAACGAGGAAAAAACAAGTGAAAGACAACTTTTCCTGCCATTCCACATGCCAAGGGCAAGGACTGGATCCCAACAACCTCCTGCTGCCCCCCAGGTCAGTCAGGATCAGCACAAAGGGGACAAACTGTGAGGCCAGGCTGGCTCTGCCAATGTCCCCACGGGAACCACACAGATGTTTTTATTTCATTGGCCACTGGGAACCTGGCAGGCTGCTTCCTCCCTGCTCTGCTGTGTCCCTGCAGCCCCAGCTCTGTGCCAGGCTCACCACAGGCAGAACCCGATGTCCTCTGCAGCACACTGGGTGGGGAAGAGTTGGTGGCTTGTGTCCCCAGACCGATAATTTACATCAGGCATCAGCTCCCAAAAACTTGGATTTTGATCAGTCAGCATTGCATCCTCTGCCCTGCAGAGTCAAAACAATTCTGCACCCATTTAGCTTTGCTGTCAGGAGCAGAATCAAACCCTCACGTGCCCCTGGGGACACAGGGGAAGGGCAAAAGGTGCAGATTGAAAACTGCATCAAGAACTCGTTCTGCCATTCCAACAATATTGGTAGAAAAGTTGTAAATTAAGAGGTCAGAGTAAAACCACAGTTAAAAAAACAAAAAACATAAACCAAAAAACCACCCAAGCCCTGGAGCTGGGAGTTCTCACCGAGGCCAGGGTAGGTCCTGCGCTTGCTGAGGTTGGCAGATTTCACCAGGAACATGCAGGACTGATGAGTCATCCAAGAGCAGAAAATGAGGAGCAGAGCTCCCAGGACAATGCCACACTGGGAGGGGAGAAGGGACAAGCAGGAGATGAACAGGAGCTGCTCTGCTGCCACCCCACATCACCCCCAGGACCACCCCCCCTGCAGCCCCAGCCATGCTCTGCCTGCCCAGGGAACTTCCCTTTTCCCAGCAGCAGAGGAAGGGGCTGCCCCAGCTCCATTTCACCTCCACACAGCCCAAGGAGGAGGTGGAGCAGCTGCCTGTTCCCCACGACTCCCAGCTGCACCAGTTTAAACACCTGGAAGCCAGGAGAACCTTCACACTCTCCCCTCATCCACCCCTCCCCACCCCCCACCCTGGGCTGCAAACTCTGCTGTAAATGGATTAAATAAAAACGATTTGATAGCTTTAACTCAGGTAAGCCAGCTAAGGAGCAGCCCTGCTGTGTTTGCAGAGGGGGATGTTAAACACTGGAGGCTGTTCAAGCAGGTGACATCACCCAGGCACACGTGGTAACAGATCTGAACCAAAACTGCCCTTTTTTCCTCCGGTTTGTCACCCCAGTGTGGCTGGGGTGGGGAGGGTGAGCAGGGGCATGGCTATCCCAGCTTGAAACCACCTCCAAGCCAGCCTGTTCATCACATGGATAAATCCTTCAATATTTGTATTTCCCTTTCTACTCCCAAGAAAGGCAAAAGTCACATCTGAGGAGCTCAGCAGAAGGGCCACACGTTCTCTGGGAGAAGAGATTCTGCATCTTGAGGGGCCATCCTCTGCCAGTCATCCCTCCTGCCCCTCTGCCCTCCCCAAGGCCCGCTCGGGACTCTCAGCTACGGGGGGAACCGGCAGCAGCCCCTCCCGGAGCCTCTCCGGGACACGGGCAGGACCTCCCGGGGTGAGACCGGCGGGGACCGGGACCCTTCAGCCGCTGCCGAGGGGCACCGGGGCAGCCCCCCAGGCACTAAGAAGAACCCGGAGAAGGGGTCCGGGTATGGGCGGGGCTCTCACCTGCCGGAAGCAGAAGGGGACGGTGAGGACGCTGACCCCCACGATGCTGTTCACCACGTTCATGATCAGGCCCCAGTTGGAGCCCGCCGCTGCCGCCGCTGCCATGGCCTCAGCGGGGCCTCCTCCTCCTCCTCCTCCTCCTCCTCCTCCTCCTCCCCCCGGCCCGGGACCCGCTCTCAGCCGTCCCCGCCGCCCCCTCAGCCGCCCGCACCCTCCATGGACCACGGAGACCCAGACCGACCCCGCCGCCCCGGCACCGGCCACACCGGCACTTCCGGGTCCCGCTGCTCCGCTGGCGCTTCCGGGAAGGGGCGGGGCTCCCGCGAGGGGCGGGGCTCAGAGGTGCCGGCGGGACGCTCCATTCCGCCGGGAGGACCCAGCTCGATGGTGATGGGAGGACTGGGGGCAGCCCCGGTGGCCGTGGGGGCACACGCGTGCACATGTGTGCAGATACATGCGCGCTGCACACCCGCACGCACATCCCCGCATGCAAAGGCACGCACGCACACACGGTAACGCGCGTGGGTGTGGCACCCGCCCGTGGGAAGTGCCACGCCAGCAGCACCAGGGCTGTTTCCCTCACCACAAACCTGCAGACGGCAAAACACCCCGCAGCAGCCGCGCCACGCCACGCCACCGGTGTGAGGAGGACACTGGGCTGGGGACAGGGACAGCGGGGAGGTTCTGACCCAGCGTGACACACGGCACGTGGCACCGCTGCTGGGTGCTGGGTGCTGGGACACGGCGAGGCAGGGCCCCGTGGGTCTGTGAGAACAAGAGATGAGCTACTGGGAGCTACTGGGAAGGCTCCAAGAAGCCACTGGGAAACTGCGCGGCTCAGGGACCGCCCCGCTCCTGATTCCCGCTCCTGGTTCCTGCTGCCTTCAGACTTGGAGCCACGGAGCACAAAGTGCTGCGGGAGCCCCGGGTTCTGGCATCAGAAGGGGAGGCTCGGGACCCCTGTGCGGTGTTCTGCCCACGGGAACGTCCCGCCGGAACGCTGGTCCTGCGGGGACACGCAGCAGACGGAACCCCCGTGGGGGCTGCAGGGCACAGGGAACCCCCCCCCCGGCTCCCGGGGCGCAGGCAGCCACGCACACGCGGGTCACGCGTCACACGGGGCACCCGCGAGCCCTGGCAGCGTCACGCCGCACCGCACCGGGCCGGACCCCCCGCACCCACCGCGCACCCGACCCCGCGCCCTGGGAGGAGCCCGGCCCCGCCCTTCTCCTTATAAGGCTTTGGGCGTGGCTCGGTGGGAGGACACGCCCCACCCCTTTGCCACGCCCCCACTGCCCTGCCCCGCCAATCAGGGCGTGGCGCATGGCCCCGCCCCCCGCGGTCGCCGGCCTTTGTTTGTGGAGGGCGGCGGGGCCAATGGGAGCGCGGGAGGGGGCAGAGCGGACCAATGGAAGAGGGGCAAGGGGAAGCACCAGCCAATGGGAGCGCGGGGAGCAGGGCGGGGCGGGGCCGCTGCCGATGGCCCGACCCGGCCACGTGCGCCGGGGACACTGGGGAGCGGAGGGGACGGTGCTCCTGTCCCCAGGGGGTGGCTGTGTCCCCAGGGCGTGGCTGTGTCCCCAGGGCGTGGCTGTGTCCCCAAGGGGGTGCCCCTGTCCCCAGGGGGGTGGCTGTGTCCCCAGGGGGGTGGCTGTGTCCCCAGGGGGGTGGCCGTGTCCCCAGGAGAGCTCCCTGCCCCCAGGACAGTGGCCATATCCCCAGCAGTCAGCCTGCTCCCCAGCGCCGTAGCCATGTCCACATCCGGTGACTCGTGTCCCCACGGGAGTTCCACCCCCCCAGCTGTGGCTCCAGACATTCCCTTGGCTGGGAAGGGGAAGGTCACAGTGGGTTTTACCACCTCAGGCAGCTTCCAGGTCTGCCGGTTCCGATCCCCTCCAGCACTCCCAGGCCCTGTTTGTCACAGCAGGGTCTCAGCCTTTGCTGGCCGCAGCGTTGCCAATGCCATCCAGGGGCTGTGGCAGGTGACAACCAAACTGAAGGGCTCTGTCCCCACCTCTCGGTTTGCCAAAGGGCCCAAGGAGGAGCCTTCTGTCTGCCCGGGCCTGCCAAGGCTGTCCTGTTGTGCTATGTCCCCATTGGGGTGGCCATGTCCCCAGGAGGTGGCCATGTCCCAAGTGGAGTTGTGTGTCCCCATGTTCCTAGGGCAGTGGCAGTGTCTGCAATGGGGTGCCATGCCACCAGGATGGTGTCTGTGTCCCCAGGGGAGTTCCCCCATCAGCACCATAGCAGCCATGCAGGGGGACAGTCCTGGTGTCACCAGGGACACCGGTGACCGCCATGCTCTCTCATGCATCGGGCAGAGAACAAAGGAGGGCAGCAGTCCCCGCTCCTCAGGGCTCCTGGCACAACCACCATGTCCCCACAATCCCTCCAGAGACCTGGAGGGTCCACACAGAGCCCCCTCCCCAGCTCCATCCCACACGGCTAATCCTGGGCAAAGTCTGACGTTAACGACTTTTGTCACCCGAGTCATTAACATAATAGGACTTTCCACAGCAAAATTGAATATTAATGCTTACGCCTGGCTGCAGAGCGCAACGGATAATTGCTCTAATACATTTTCCAGCAGGATTTTCCCCATCACAGCAGCAATTGCATTAACAAACCTGATTATTAAGCGCCAAAACGTGACGAGAGGCAAGGGGCTGCGGATGGGGCCTGAGCCGCGGAACCCCAGTCCCTGGAGCTCCATGGATCAGGCCCCATCCGCCACCCTTTGTCTCCGTGTCCGGGCACATTGTCACCAGGATTTGCCTCACCTTCCCATTCCGGTGACAATTCGGTGGCGATGGGTTAATCCGTGATGTTATTTCATGGCTCTGAAACCCCTTTCCCAGACGGATCCACCGGGAAGGTTTTTAGCACCTTTCCCCTTCACAACACCATCCCGTGTCCCTGTGCCCAGGGCTGTGGCCCCGCGGCGTGGCCAGATGTCCCCGCAGTCTGTCCCTGTGCTGTGTCCGTGCATCCTGCTGGTCACCGGTCTGTCCGTGCGGGGTCCCCACGGGCCATGGTCCCCGGCCACTCACCCTCCTAACTCGATTGCTGTCCCGGCGTAATGAATAGCTCTAATCTAATCGCTTGACACAAGTGACTGGGAATTTATTTTCAGCTTTTTCAATCAATTACATCCTTTTATTTCCAACAACAAAAAAAAAACCACAAACCCAGAAAACAAAAAACACAAAACCACCCCCAAACTTGCAGTGCCCTGACGGGGACCCACGCTGCTCTTACCGGCCCCGGCCTCCCCGCTGCTCCTCCACACCACGGCCCCCCCACCCCTCATTGCACGGATCCCCAGCACCACTACACCCCCCTCCTGCTTGCACCGCATGGCCCCCCAGCATTGCAGGCACACCCCCCCGCACACACTGCACAGCCCCCCAACTCTGCATCCTCTTCCACCCTGCACCACACGCCCTCCCCGCATTGCACCCACTCCTCCCCACGGCACTGCCCCCCAGAACTGCACCGCACGGCCCCCTAGCACTGCCACCTTCTTACCCCCCCAAATCGCGGATCACGGCCCCCCGGCACTGCCTGACCCCCCAACATCGTACCCCCCCCCCCCACACACACACACACCACCCCCATGGCCCCCCAGCACTGCAAGCCTTCACCTTGCACCGCACACAGACCCCGCACTCACACAGACCCCGCACACAGACCCCGCACACACCGCTCGCAGCATCGCCCTCCACGGCCCCCCGGCATTGCAGCCCCCCCTTCCCCTGGCACCGCACGGCTCCCGCAGCCCTGCCGGCACCTGCCCCCCCCAGACCTGCAGCCATCCCCGCACTCCACTGACCGGCTCCGGGCCCTTCCCCGCTCGCCGCCGCCTTTGATCTCCCCCTCGCCGCTCCCGGGCCTCGGGGTCCACCCCGGGGTGGGGGGGTTTGGGGGGGGGGGAATGGAGGGGAGCCTGGAAACTGCCTCCCCCCACCCCCCCTGCCTTAGGGGCCGCCTTGAAACCGCGCGTGGGGCCCGACCAATCAGCGGGTTGTTTACACTGCGTGATTGACAGCGGGATGGCGGGCAGCCAGCCAATGGGAAGCGAGGGGAGGCGGGGACTGAGGGTGCGGTGCAAACCACACACACACACATACACATATGTACATACACACATATACACACACATACACATATGTACATACACACACACACATACACATATGGACATACACACACACATACAAATTACATACACACATGCACATACAGACACACAGACACAAATACACACACACACATACATACACAGGCATATAAACATACACACACAGAGACACAAATACACACACACAGACATATAAATACACACACACACACACACACATACACACACACACATACATACACACACATACATACACACACATATACACCACCCCACACACACACCCCGAACGCGCATGCTCCTTGGGGCCCTCCCCTCCCATTCATCCGCCCGGGCTTGAATTAGGCGCCGCGCCGCGCTCTGATTGGCAGGGACCTGGCGAGGCGCCAGCCAATGGGGAGAGGGGAATTGGGGTGGAGAGGGAGGGGACGGGAATGGGGGGGGGTAGGGAGAAATAAAAAAAAAAAAAAAAAAAAAAAAGAGTGAAAGAAAGAAGGGGGCGGGGCTTGAGAGCCGGCGGGGCGCGAGCGCCGCGCGGCGGCCAATCAGGGGAGGGGCGCGGGGGCACGCGCTTATTAGCATGCGGGGCGCGTCGCCCGGCGGAGTGCGCGGCGTGAGCGGGGAGGCGCGGCGGGGTCCCCCCCCCCTACCCCCCCACCTTCCCCCCCTCCCCCCCCCCCCGCCTTTCCAACCCCCCCACCCCCCCTCTCCGCTTCCCACCCCCCCCCCTCCGCTTCCCACCCCCCCCCTCCGCTTCCCACCCCCCCCACACCCCCACCCCCCCCCTCCGGTTCCCTTTGCTGCAGGAGCAGCCGGTGCATGGGCAGTGCACGGGCACCGGCAGGAGCACGCTGCGCACCCGGCGGGACCGCAGCACCCCTCCGGTAAGTGACTGCGAGCGCGCCGCTGGGCTGCGGGGCGGCGGGGCTTGGGGGGGTGACTGTAATTTTTTTTTTTTTTATTATCATTATTTTTATTTTTTCCGCTTTGGTGTTATTCTTTTTTGGTTGCTTTTTTTTTTTTTTTGTCTTTTTTGCATTGATTTGTTGGCATTAAAATAATAAAATTTTCGTGATTTTTAATTTTTTTTTTTTTTTTTTTTCTTTAAGATATTTTTCTATGGATTTTTGGCGTTAAGATATTTCTCGCGTTACCTTTTCGGCGATAAAATACCTTTCTGCATTTAATTTTTACGTCAAACATTATTTTTTTTAGCCTTAAAAACCTCCGCCGTAAAATTTTGTGCGCTAAGGGATTTTTTTTGCATCAAAACATTTTTTGCGTGAAAACATTTTCTTTGCATCAAAACATTTTTTTCCATCGACTCTTCTCTGCGTGAATATTTTTTGCATTACTTGCTTCAGCCTTAAATTAATTCCCTTTGAATTTTTTTTTTTTTACATTAAACCTTTTTGCTTTAAATTAACTCCCCCTATTTATTTTTCTGCGCTGAACATTTTTCGAGTTAAATTAACGGCCCTTAAATTTTATTTTCGCACTAAAGCTTTTCTTGCTTTAAATTAACACCCCATATATTTTTTTCCCTTGAATCTCTTTCCCTTAAAATATTTCCCCTTAAAATTCTTAGCCTCCTATTTTTCCTCCCTTTAAAAAAGAAAGAAAAAAATCGCCGTTTTCACCACCCTTTTCTCCGATTTTTACTTACAAAACCCTTATTTTTGGGGGGCCCAGCGTGCGTCCCCCCCTCCCCTCGACCCCCACCATCCTCCCGCGCTGGCTCCGCGCAGCCCCAGCCCTGGGGGGGTCGGGGGCCCCCGGCCGCGCTCGCTGTTCCGCGCCCCTTTGTTCGCCGCGGGCCCGGCCCGGCCCCGGCCGCCGCCGCCGCCGCTCTCCCCGCCGGATCGGGCCCACCGGCCCCGCCGCTCCCGAGAACAATGCCCGGGCGGGCCGGGGCCGGGCACCGGGGGGCAACCGGGGCCGTGCAAGCCGGGATGGGGGGAACCGTAGAGAGAAGGGTCCGTGCACGGGCAAGCGGAGCTGTGCGGAGCGGGGAGGAGCGGGGAGGGCGGCGGGAAGCGGGGCCCGAGCAACCGGGAAGACAACGGGGAAGCGGGGCCGGTGCAGCGCGGAGGCCGGGAGAGGAAGGGCAGCGGGGAAACGCGCTCGGAGCACCGGGGGGAAATCGGGGTTGGACGGAGCCCGAGCTGCTGGGAAAAGCCGGGCCCGTGCACCGGGGAGAGAGGAAAAGAAGGGCCCGAGCGGCGGGGAACGGGGAACGGGGAGCGGGGGCAGCCGGGGCCGAGCCCGAGCCCCGGGGGGGGCTGTGAACAGGGGAAACAGGGACCGTGAACTGGGAGTACTGGGAAAACTGTGGGGGGCTTGCTCCAGGGATGGTAACGAAACCGGGAAGCGTGCCCGGGAGGTACCGGGGAAATCGGGGGTCTGTGCACTGGCGGTACTGGGAACCCCGAGCCCGGGGGTGCTGGGGAAATCGCGGGGGGCTGTGCTCTAGGGGTGGCTGGGAAACCGGGAACCGTGCACAGGATATAGTGGAGAAACAGGGGGCTGTGTACTGGGGAAAGTGAGACTCGGGGACTGGGAAAACTGGGGCACATGCACTGGGGGTACTGGGAAAACTGGAGGGGGGCTGTGCTCCGGGGAAAGTGGGGACTGGGTACGGGGGTTGCTGGAGAAAAAAGGAAGCGTTTACCGGGGATCTGGGCACGGGAGGAGCTGGAAATTGTGAACCGAGGGTCCTGGAGAAATGGGGGTTACTCTAGGGATGGTGGGAAAACCGGGCCCGAGCACTGGGGGTTACTGGAAAAAAAAGGGGTCTGTTTGCTGGGTGTACTGGGGGGATGGGGAGCTGTGTATGGGGGTCCTGGGGTCACGGGAGGGGCATCACCCCCCGGCCTGGCCATGCTCTCACCTTCTCCTTTCTTTCCCTTGCCCCAGGAACGGAGGATGAGACGGGAGCTCCGGTGCGGGGAGCGGCACGCCGCCACCGAACCCGTCCCGCCGCGGCGCTGAGGACCACCGGCAGTGCCCAGGAGCCCCTTCGGGGTCCCGCCGTGCCCCCCGCGGGCAGCACGCGGGCGGGTGGGTGCCCCCGGCATGGAGGGCCGTGACTTTGCACCCCCGCCACCGCGGCTGCTGGCGGAGCGGGGCACCCTGGGCCACCGGCACGGCGCGGGGCGCGTGGCGGCTTCGGCACACGGTGCCGCCGTGCAGCCCCCCGGACACTTCCAGCCCACCAAGTATTTCCCCGCACCCATCTCCATGGCCACGCACACAGGTCAGAGGGGCCGGGGGGGATGGCGGCGGTGAGGGGCGGGAGGGAGGGGTGCGGGGGTCGGGCACACCGGGGGCTCGGCCTCTCCTTTTGTGCCGAGTGCGGCTGTCACCGCGTCAGGGGGGCTTGGGGGGGCAGGCGTTGGGGGGGGGGGGGGAATCGTGAGCGTTTCCCCGCTCTGCTGGTGCGACCCCGGGGCTGTGCCGGCACCATCATGGTGCCCGGAGAGGGAAGCGCGTTCTGGGCAAACAACGAGGCCGTTATGTGCAGGGCCGGTGCCGCGAGGCCGCGGAGAGCCCAGCAAACCCCGGCTCTGTGTCAGGCGCCTGAGTGTCAGGGTGAGAAGGGGTTTGTGTGTGTGTGTGTGTGTGCCTGTGTGTGTGTGTGTGTGTGTGTGTGTGTGTGTGTGTGTGTCCCTTGCAGCTGGTGTCCTTGTCCGGAGACGGGACAAAAGCTCGGCGTGGTGCGGCCAGCCGTGCCGACACCGGGTGAGGATCTCCGGATCCGGTCGCTCCATGGCGCACGCTGCCCGCTCGGCTTTGTCCGCGGCAGCGAGTGCTCGGCTGAGGCCCGGCGGGGGTAACTCGGGGTGCAGATTGCTCAAAGTGGGGTGCAGCTTACCTGAAGTTGGGGTGCTTATTATGGGGGGGGGGGAAAGGGGAGGTGCCGGGGGTGTAGCGGGCAGCAGGCAGGGTGCAGGCAGTGGGGAGCTGGTGGTCTGTGGCTGAGGTGGGGGCCGGAGGTGAAGGGGGAGCAGGGCTGGATCCGGTGTGCCGGCTCGGTGCTGCCGGGGCCCGCCCGTTTCCCGCCGGCACAGGCGGTTTTCTCGCGGCAGCACGGCGGCAGCGCCGGTTATTGTCGCCGCCTTGATGAGCTGTGAATACTAATAAAATTATATCTGCTTTAATGGGATTACAATTAGTGCGTGGATTAGGGCGGGGGGCACGGCCGGGCCGGTGCGGGGGGGTGACAGCAGCGAGGGGGCTCCTGGAAGGACGTGGAAAGTGGGGGACACTGGGGGGTGCAGGGAGGCGGCGCCGGATCGGGCCCGCGGCCGGGGCGGTTTCGCTTTGTGCTGGCATCCGAACCCCCGGGACCACCGCTGAGCCCCCCAAGAACACTGCCAGGCTGGGGGGGGGTCATCCCGGCTTTCTCCCTGCTTTGGGCTGGGGGGGAATGAATAAGGATCGATGCTTGTCCCTGGGGTGGGGGACCAGGATGGGGGCTTGGCCCCTCTGAGCTGGCAGTGGCCACGGGAAGAGGGAGAATCTCGGGGGGACCCCACGCCGGGGTGCTGCTGGCTTCCCTCCGGCTGTCCCTGTGGTGGTGGCCGGACCCTTGCGCCTGCCGGGGCCTGGGCGACACATGGGAGCCCGAATGCAACGGAGGTTGTTAAAATAACATGGATCAGGCTAAAAATACCGCGGCAGAAACTCGCCTAAAAAAAAAAAAAAAAAAAAAAAAAAAAAAAAGGAGAAGCCAAACCCAACAACAGAAAGAGCTAAAAATATTCCCAGCTTTGGCAGGGCCAGCACAGCCGGAGCCCTTCCCGGCGAACCGTGCTCAGAGCCTCCCACCCGGCTGGGAACATCGCTCAAGCAAATGAAAATGATGATTTGGTTCCCGGTGCGGTGGCGGGGCCGGCGGGAGGGGGGTCCCCAGGCCCAGCACCCCGGTGTCCCCCGCGGCGTGGCTGTGCCACCGGGCTGGCAGCCGTGGCAGCGCGTGGAGCGGTAATTAACGCCGATGATTGATAATTACCCCACCCAGCAAATAAAGGCGGGCAGCGGTTTGCCAGGCCGCCGTGGCGAGGCCGTGGCGGCACGCGGCAGCCCGGGGCGACCAAGAAAAGGGTGGTCCGGCCACGCTCCCCCAAATGGCTCCTGGTGGCGGATGGACTACACCTCCCAGGAGCCTTTGCCGGGGGCCGGAGGCCACCCTGGGAAGGGGAGATAAAAACTGTTTAGTTTGATTTTATTAAAGCCATAATTCAGGGCCACGCGGTTATTGCAAACAAATGCTTCAGGTTGTGCCGGGGTTTGGCACTGGGACCATGCAAATGACGGCGTCAGACAGTGCCACAGCTCTGCCCGGTGCCGGGGGAGGGACGGGGACCCTCGGAGTGCAGCCCCCATAACTCCAGCGTGGTGCTGCTGGTGGCACAGCCCACCTGGGTGCTGTGGTTCCCTCCACCCCCACACCCAGAGAGACCGAGGGTCCCAACACCCCCCCCCACACACACGCTGAGGGGTGGGAAACTGTCCGAGCCCAGGCTTGACGATGGGGCCTCGATTTCTTTACCCTTTTGATGTTTTTATGGACTATTTGGGGTCACGCTGGGCTCTTCGTCACCATGGCAGAGCCCTCGTCACCATGGCAGAGCCCTCGGTGTCTGTGGGTGTGTAACAGTGCTGGGGGGCTTGCACCGGCACTGGGCTTTGCCAGGACCACTGTGGCAGTGCTGGGGGGCTGCTTGGCTGTGCCGGTTTGTGCGTCCTGGTGCCGGTTTGTGTCCTAGTGTGGTTGTGCATCTCAGCACGGCCGTGGCGGTGGCGTCTGGCCTGCTCCCACAGCTGTCCCCCTCCCTGGATTGAGTTGCCAGCCGGGTGCTGCACGGTTCGGGGACATCGGGGGGCAGGTGGGGACAGTGGTCCCCAGGCAGGGTGGTGACGCAGGGCCAGCTGCCAGCGCTCCACGTTGCAGCTTCCTCGTTGGTGACTGAAACCAGGGGCTGCTGAGGGCCTGGGGGGCTGCGGCACAGCCCCAGCACAGGGAGCCCAGCTGTGATTTAAAAAGTAGGTGTTAAAAGTTAAAACTGATTTGGGGATGAACTCATCTGCTCCCCATCAGCTGCGTGGTGCTAGGGTGGGACATGTGTGTCCAGGGGACACCGGAGCCCCCAGTCCCTCGGGATCACCCTGGAGCCGTCTCATCTGTTCGGGAGTAGCGTGATCTGTGTGGAAATGCCACTGCACACCAGCAGCTGCCACGAGCCCCAGGCACCCCTGGTAAATGTGTTGGTGGCCCCAAACTGGGAACCCCTGTGACCCCTGGGCCTGGAGCATCCCTGTCCCACCCCCCAACTGCAGCTGGTTTGTCTTGTGGCTCTGGTAGCGGCGATCTGCAGCAGGCTGGTGGGGAGTTACAATGGAAAACAAAAATAGCAGGACTTGGTGATTCGGTTACTGCAGCAATTCACACGGGCTGCACACACCACCCCCCCGCCACCACCCCCCAAGCAGTAAATAAACACTCGCCCCATAATCTCATTCTTGGAGTTCTTCTTTATCCGCCCCGTAAAGTGAAACAGATGGGCACAGCACAGCCCTGCCTGCCCCTCTGCACCCGATGCCTGCACCCCCGTGCCTGTCCCCTCCCTTCCTGTCCCCTCCCTGCCTGCCCCTCTGCCCACCACGCTGCCCCATGGCATCACCCCGGGGCAAGATCGGGTCTTGATGGGGTCCCCCAGCTGTGGAGGGAAGGGGGGAATGAGCCCTCACAGCCCCTCGGGGGTCATCCACACCCCCGTGAGTGCAATGCTTCTCCGGGGGTCACCAGGGCAATGGGGTCACTGCAAGCTCCAAGTTTTTGGGGGTTCCCGGCCACTGGGCCCCTCCAAGGTGTGACAGAAGGATCTCTCCCTGGCTTCCCTGTAGCCACCGGCTCCCCCAAAACTGCCTCTGGGCTTTGCAACTTGCGTGTGCAAGTTGTGCAAGTGGCGTGCACCGAGCAGCCCACGCCCGCTGTGCAAGGAGCACACACGGAGCGATGGCCGCGAGCCCCGTGCAAGCAGCATGCACGGCCCTGGTGAGCGTGCAAGTGTGCAGCTGTGCGTGGCCCCAGCAAGCGTGCAAATTTGCATTAGCACAGACCCCCGGCAAGCGTGCAGCGTGTGGCCCTGGAGTGTGCAAGTGTGCAGCAGCCCCTTGCCCCCCCAGCCTGCCCCCCCGTCCCCTCCGAAGGCCGCCAGCTTGCAAGTGGCACTTAGCACGGCGCGGCTGCCGTGTGATTACCCATCGGATAACGTTTTAATTGCGCTGCTGGCACTCCGTCAAGCTCGTTTGAGCGGCGTTTCGATACCGCCACGTTTATTTAGTGCCATAACAATATGGATTAATCTTAAATTATAACACCGGGGAAATTATATTACATTTATTTCCTATTTGCCAAATATTTAAAGGGGACGTGTGGGTTGCAAAGCGCGTGGAGGGTTTTGGAGGGGGCGGGGGAGAGCAGGGGAGTGGCAGCTCCCCAGGACTGGGGGGACACAGCGCGGGGGGTCCCTGCCAGCTCCCGGCGTCACTGTGTGCGGCCCCGCCAGGAATGTTCCAGCCCCAAAATAGCCAAGGGAGTAACTCAACCCTATGCACGTACCCCCTGCCACCACCGTGGCTGGGACTGGGGCACCACCCCCCTCTTACAAATGGAGCCCCAAAATCCCAAATGGAGCCCCAAAATCCCAAGGTGTAGCCCTCACCCTCTGGAGCTGGAGGGGGTGATGGCATTGGAGAGGGGGTCTGGGACCCCCACTGTTTCCCAGCAGTGCTGTCCTGGGGTCCCTGCTGCTGGCCCCCAGTTCAGTGACCCCTTTATGGAGCTCCATGCCCCCTGTCCCCGCTTGCTGGTGGGGGAAACTTTCCCTCTTCCCGGCACATTCCTGTCTGCAGCACTCAGCACGGGGGCAAAGAGTGGCTTGGGGTGTGGGGGGAAACACCCCTTGCTGCCCCCCACCAAGTCCCAGCCTGCATCCTTCCCTAGTGCTGCCAGTGGGGTTGTGCTGAGACTGGACATGCTCATCACATGTGTGACTCTCTGTGGATTTGGGGCCAAAAAGCCCCTGGCTGTGATTTGCTAATGGGGAGGAGCAGTTTCGCTTCTCTCTTAACCCTTTCCTGCCTCACCTGGGGGGGTCCCAGTGCCACCAGCACCAAAACAGGTGAGTTTTGGCACGCCTCCTCCCCTGCCTCAGTTTCCCTGCCTGGCCACCCTGCAGGGTCTGTCTTGGCATGTGTGGTGTCACCAGGGTCGTGGTGGGGGGTGGTCAGGGCTGTCCAGCTGTGGCCATGCTGAAGTTCCCAGTGTGGGTATGAGGTGTGAAGCCCCCACAGCCCCCAGAAGGCGACCATAGCCCAGGGCTGGTGGCTATAGCTGGGCCACCTTCCCTACTGTGCTGGCACCCAACAGGGGGGATTTTCCTGCCGGCTGCAGAGTGCTGGAGCTGGGGGTGACTCATGGTGCTGACCACGGGGATCCGGGCCAGGGAGTTCCCGCTGACACTGCTGGGGGGGCCAGGATGGGACCCTCTGCCCACCTGCCCCGTGCTGGCAGCTGACCCCACGCCCGCACTCCCGGATGCTCGTGTGATGAGTTGTGTTGGGTCTCAGAGAGCCTTTCCTGTACTTGTTGGCTCAGTGATGAGGGGGAGCAGAGCTGGGGAGGAGGGGTGGGGGGGGGGGGAGCTGTTCTGGTTGTGCCCCATGCCGAGCTGTGCCGTGCTGTGTGAGGGGCTCAGGGGGTGGGAGCGGTGTTGTTGGCCGCAGGGCCAGTGTGTGCCAGGGGACCCGGCAGTGCCAGGGGCCGTGAGTCAGCTGTGGGGTGTGGGGAGCCACGGCCCCCCTGGGACACCCCGCGCCAGCCCGGCCCCCACTGCCATCCAGGCGGGGGGGGGGTGAATATTTTTACAGGCTGTTTCACAGCTTCCAGAAAAGGCTCGTTCTGGAAACCTCGGCTCCCTGCCCGGCACGCTGCCGGCCCCACGCCCCGCCGTGGGGTCCCCCGGCACGGTGGGGCCGGGACGGTTGCCCACGGGCACGGTTCCTGCGGGACGCCTTGGCGGGGCCTGGCTGCCCGGCGGGACGTGTCCCCCGCCCTGGTACCGGTCCGGGGGCCGCCGTGTCCGGTACCGGTTCCCAGGGTGGTGGTCGGGGTGCGGCCGTGCCCCCCCCCTTGTCCCGGCCGGCGCAGGAAGGAGCGGGGCTGCCCGAAACCACATCCCGACACTCATCCCCCAGGCATCCCGGGGGGATTAGCCGGGGAGCGTGGGCCGGCTTAGAGCAGAGCACCGCTTCCTGCCTCCCGCGCACCGCCCAGAGCCCTGCCGAACCGGGCCGGGCCGTATCGAGCCGGGCCGAGCCGCGCTAAGCCATGTTGGGCGGTGTTAGCCCATGCTGTGGCATCCCGAGCCGTGCCGAGCCGTGCCACAGCCCGTGTCAGCACACACAGGGACTCCGGGGCAGAGGCACACAGTGGGGGTCAGACTGTGCTGTGCTCCCCCCCGGCTCAGTGGGGGGGTTCCACCATCCCCTCGTGGCCAGGCCAGGGTGGGCAGCTCTGGGTTAGGTCCCCCCAGACCGTGTCGGGGGTCCCTGGGCTGCAGGGGAGGCTGCCGTGAGGAGGGTGGGGATTGCCCCCTGCCCTCTACTTTCCCAGCCCTCCGTGTCCTGCCTGCACACACGTGTGCCCAGCATGCTCACATGTGTGGTTCAGACTGGTGGGACTGGGGGAATGTGGGGGGGGCCGTGCAGGAAGACACGCGTGATCATGGCAGGGACACGCGTGCACGAGCAAGGAGCGTGCCCAGTGAGTTGGGGGGTTGTGGGTAGCCCCCCCCTGACTCTCTCCTCTCCCCCCACAGCTGGCAGCAGCCTGATGGGGAGTGCTCCCACCTCCTCCTTCATGGGGGGCTTCCTGAGCGGCAGTCTGGGCTCGGGGGGGCCCAGCCACCCTGCCGGCCCCACCGCCTCACCCCCGGAGCCCGCATTCCGCGCACCCCACTCCAGCACCTCCCAGATCTGGTTCTCACACTCCCACGAAGGTGAGCGGGTGTCAGGGAAAGGATGGAGGGGGGACAGCACCCCTGGGGGGGGTTCTCATGGGGTGGCCAGGGTTTCCCTGCAGTGCTGGTGGGTGACAGGGACCCCAGGGTGGTCGTGGCAGGTGTTTGGCATGCAGTGAGCTTTGTGGGTGACAGTGGAGGGGCATAGATGGCAGCCTGCCCACACACAGGCATCCATGGGGACTGGGCTGAGCCCCCCACAAGTAGGGCTAATGGAGGGCTCATGCTGTGCTGCAGCCCCCCCACCCCATACCTCAGCCTGGGCTGAGACCGGGCCATCTCACATCACTGAACCAGGGACCAGTACCCCTGTGCTGGGTCAGGCTGCAGTGGAGTGGTAGCCCTGGTTAAACAGCCCCCCCCCCCAGTGATGGTAGGGGGTCTCCCCCCAGCCCAGCACTGACCCCCAGCCCCTCCAGTGTCCCCGTCCTCCCAGGTCGGGGCGGTGGTTCTGGCATGGGGCCCTGGCAGCCAGCCCAGCTGGTAGTTTGACCAGCTGCCAGTTGGCTCCCGGCGTGCAGGGGGGGTCCGGGGGGGACACACAGGTAGTGCCACTGACTGACAGCCCACTGGAGAGCAAGGACCGTGCCGAGCCACTGCTGACACGAGGCTGGGGGGGTCTCAGCCCAGCAGCAGCTCTAGGAGAGTTTGGGGGGTCCCTTGCCCAGAGGAAATTACCAGCCCTGGCAAAGTGTTTCAGCTCAGGGTGGGTTTTGTTGTGGTGTGTGCCGTGGTCTGGCACAGGGACACTCAGAGGGGCTGCATGCTCCCTGGCCCCCTGACCACCGTTCCCCCCAGCCCCAGGGTACCCCCGCTTCTCTGGGAGCTTGGCCTCCACCTTCCTGCCCATGAGCCACCTGGACCACCATGGCAACAGCAATGTCCTCTACAGCCAGCACCGCTTCTACGACAGCCAGAAAGGCAGGTACCGGGGGCTTGGCACGGTGCCACCCCTGGGGGTGTCTGGGGTTCCCCCTGGGGTACACACCCCCATCCAGGCATGGCGTGGGGGCTTGGTGCCTATTTCCACACCAGGGGTCAAGATGGGGGGGGGCTCAGTGTCTGTCTCTGTGCCCAGGGTGAGGGTCCTGTGCCGGAGCAAGCGTGGGATCCCCAGGGGGGTGTGGGTTGGTGGGCACCCAGCCCAGCGCCACTCTTGCTTTTCACAATATTGTGGCGGGAGCTTAATAGGGAACATTGTTTGGGTGGGAAACAGAGCTAATTAGTCCGTGCCTTCCCCTCTGCGCTCGTTAGCGGGGACTCGTGGCACTGGCACAGCCACGGTGGTGGTCACCCGGCCTGCAGTGTTGTTGGGCAGGGGTCTGCGGGCGGCTCACCCTTTGCCATCCCCTCCAGATAACTTCTACCTGCGCAACCTTCCCGCCCAGCCCGCCCTGCTCCCCTCCGCCCACGGCTTCCCTGGCATCGCCCGCGCCGCCCCCGGGCCCCCCACCAGCTCCTGCAGCCGGGAGCAGCGGGATGCCGGGGGACCCCTGCCCAAGACCCCCAAGGACTACGAACGCTTCCTGGCGGGCAAAGAGAAGGTGGGCAAGGGGGGGGACCCCAAGGAGCGACCACACGAGGACGACCCTAAGGAGCGGCACAAGGCGGTGCTGCCGGTGCCGCCGGAGGGACACTGCAAGGAGGGGCTGCCCCCCCGGGGGTCTGCCGAGGGTCGCCCCAAGCACTTGGCGTCCTGCCTGCTGGGTGCCAAGGGGCTGGACGGTGACGCCGGCCGTGCCGTCCTGCCCAGCTGTGCCGGCAGCACCCTGCCCCGTGCCGGTCGCTGCAGCGCCAAGGAACCCTGCCGGGGCGAGCGGGAGCCGGGGGGTCCAGAAGTGACCCCCCAACCCTACGGCGAGTGCCTGGAGCGGCGGCAGATGCTGCACCACGCTGTCTCCTATGCCGTGCCCGCTGGACCGACACCTCTGGGCCCCGCTGCTGGCTCCTTCCCCTGCCTGCAGCTCCACGCCGGTGCCGAGGTGCTGTGCCCGCTGCCGGAGCCGAAGCTGAGTGGGGCCACGCTGGTGCCCTCGGTGGGGCACCTGACGGACAAGAGCCGCTCCTTCCAGGAGCCCGCCGAGGGCAAGGAGCGGCACGCCGAGGTGGGGGCCGAGCCCCCGGCTGCTTATGGTGGCCACTTCCACCACCCGCTGAAGGCAGAGGGTCCGGCGGAGCGGCGGCTGGACTGGGGGGGTCCCGGCACCCGTCTGAAGGGGCTGGAGTACCTGGGCGGGGGGTCAACCGAGGGTCCCCCCTTCGCCAACCGGGCTCCGGCGCCCAAGGGTGCTCTGGACAAGGGCTACTTCGAGGTGCCACCAGCGCCCAACTGCTCACGGGTCGGCCCCTCCTGCTGCACTTTAGAGAAGGGTCCCCCCAAAGACGCCCCCTCCGGGACAGCCCCCCAGAAGGTGGCACGGATCCGGCACCAGCAGCACCCCGAGGTGGAGGCGGCCGGTGCCGAGGGCAAGCGCAAACCCCTGGAGCTGAGCACCTTGGGCTATGGGGGGCCCCCCCTGCCCCCTTGGGGGGTGCAGGGCCAGGGGCCCCCCTTAAGCGTGGCAGAGGAGAGGAAGGGGCCATACCTGGACCCCTTCGGTGCCGGTCTGCAGCCGGCGACATTGATACCCCAAGGTCCAGTGTTGGGCCAGGAGGTGCCGGCGGCCACCGACGAGGTGTCAGCCATGAAGAACCTTCTGAAATACAGCAACCAGGCACTGCTGGGGGGACAGAAGGGCCCCCCCTTCGTGGGACTGGGGGGGGTGAAGGGCAGCTGCGCCCACCAGGACTCCAAATTCCCTTTGGGAAAAGGACAACCGGAGCTGGAGCGGCCGGACTGTGCCCGTGGCAGGGAGCACGAGGGCTTGGCCACCGGTGAGGGCGAGGTGAGGCAACCGCCCGTGGGCATCGCGGTGGCCGTGGCGCGGCAGAAGGACACGCTGGGACGTCCCGAAAACTACGGTGGCAGCAGCGGTGGGTCAGGGCGGCCGGGACGAGCGGCTGCCGGGATCAAAGGTAGGAGCTGGGTGAGGGGTTCCTGAGTGGGGAGGTGGCGGTCGGGGGCTTGGTGGTGCCACACTGATGCCTCTGTCCTGTCACTGGCGCAGCGGGCACCGCGCGGCCCATGCACCTGATGGAGCTGGAGGCAGAGGAGGAGCGGGGACGGCTCTGCGAGGAGCGCCTGGGGCTGCCAGGGAGAGACATCCTGCTCCAGTGAGTTGGGGGGCTTGGGGGCCCCGGCTGGGGGGGTCCGTGCCCACCAGGGCTGTCCCATACCTCACGTGTGCCCCTTGCCCTGCTCTTCTCGCAGGGACAACAAGGACCTGGTGGAGTTTGCCCGAATGCATCCGTCAGGGGGGTGTCCCGGGGAGCTGACCCCCCACCTGATGATGGCCGGGGGCTCGTCGCTGCCATCAGGGCAGCTCGGGGGGGACCCCGCTGCCCACCCTCACCCCGCACACCCGCACTGGCTGCCCCGCACCCGCAGCCCCTCCATCTGGATGGGGGGACACTCCTACGGTCAGTGCTGACAGCAAACAGGGAGGGAGGGCTGCCGGCCCCCCGTGCCCTCAGCAGTGGGGTGCTGCCCCCTAACCCCAGTGCTGACAGCCTCCCCCCCCCCGGCCCCGCAGGCATCGGCCACCCCGCACTGCACCAGAACCTGCCGCCCGCCTTCCCCCCCTCCATGCCCAGCACCATGCAGCCTGTCTTCCCCCTCTCCCAGGACCCCCCTGCCCAGCTCGTCATCCTGCCCACCGAGCCCCCTGCCCACGGCACCCCCCACACGCTGGGTGAGCCTGGGGCAGGGGGATGGCTGCCTGCAACCCCCTGTCTGCCTGTGCTGGGGGGGTCTTAGGGTCACTTCTGGGGGTTTGGGTGTGGGAGGGTTGGAGATGGAGAGGTGGAGTCCTTGGGGGTGCAGGGTGGGAGATGGGTTCTTTGTGGGTGTTTCTGAGGGTGTAAGGTGGGAGATGGGGGTCCCTGCAGATACTGGGGATGCAAGGATGAGATAGGGGGGACTGTGGGGATTCTGCTGGGGATGCAGGTTGGAGATGGTGTCCCTGGGGGTGCAAATGTGGGAGATGGTATCTTCAGGGGTGCAGGGGTGGGAGCTGGGTCCCCTGGGGTTGTTCCCAGGATTGCAGGGGTGGGGAAGGAGGGCACTATTCAGGTCTGTGGAACGACCCCAAGGGGGGTCCCCTGATGACTCCCTGCCACTGCCAGCTGAGGTGATGGACCAGGCATCGCTGTGGCCCCCCATGTACCCGGGCCGGGGTCCCAGCACCCACCTGCAGCACACGGGGCAGCTGCCTGTGTACCCCCGCTCCCAGTTCCTGCGGCAGCAGGAGCTCTACGCCCTGCAGCAGCAGCAGCAGCAGCAGCAGCAGCAGCAACGGGCAGCCCAGGCCCTCGAGATCCAGCGCCAGGCACACGTCCAGGTGCCTGTGGGGTTGGGGGTGAATGGTGTGCGGTGGGATGTGGGGCTGGGGACCAGGGGGCAAGGGATTTGGGGGTGGGGTTGGGGTAGGATGCGGGGCTGGGTACGAGATGCAGGGCGGGATTGTGGTTGGGTTGTGGGGTAGGGATATGGGATTGGGTGAGGGTGCAGGATGTGGGGCTGGCGTGTGAGGTGCTGCCATGTGCGCTGGGATGCTGGGGCCAGGCCATTGGGCATGGTCTGGGCTGTGGGGCTGTGCTGTGGGGCAGGGGCTGGGCTGTGGGACTGCCATGTGCTGACCCTATTTTCCCCACAGCGGAAGCCGGAGGAGCTGCCCCTGGAGCTGGAGGAGGGGGGTCCTGACAAGCCCCTCAAACCCTCCCACAAAGCAGTTGCCTTAAACCCCCCAGCCAAGGGCCTGTCCCCGGTGGCCCCTGGCCCCCCCAAGCTGTCCCCTTGCTGCCACTCCCCGGCCCTGCGCCCCCCCGGCCAAGTGCCCCGTGGCCCTCCCTGCTGCCCCCTGTCCCTTCCCCGTCTGCCCCGCCACCAGCTCTGCCGTGGCCCCCCGCTCCCCCGCCGGCAGCCCCCTGCCCACCCCCAGCAAGGGCAGTGACAGCGAGGATGCACGGGGCGAGGGACAGCCACCCCGCCTCTACCCCAAGTCCCTTGAGCCAGGTAGGACCTGGGAGATTGAGGAGGGTGGCCTGGGGGGTCCTAGGGGGTCCCTGCTGAGCATGTCCCCGTTCTTCCCCCACAGACCTGCCCCCCGGTTACAGCTTCCCCGCCGCCGGCATCGGCTTCTCGGAGGCTCATTCAGCCGAGCCCGCCGACCCCGACACGCTGCACGCCGGATCCCCCCCGGCTGAGCCCGAGCAGTCCCGCACCTTCAGCCCCACCACTGAGGGGCTGCGGGAGCCGGGGACCCCCCGGGAGCCCCCAGCTGAGGAGGCCATGGCCGAGGGTCCCGGGGTGCTGCTGCACCGGCACCATTTACTCCTGGCCCCGGGACCACCTCCGGCTGCAGGGGACACCGAGGAGCAACCACCAGAGCTGAGCCCCCTGGAGCAGCAGTGTCCACTGCCTGCAGCAGGGGCTTCTCCGCTGCCCCCCGCCCCGGAGGAGGAAGAGGAGGAGGGCGAGAGCGAAGTCTCCGAGCTGGAGGGCAGCTGCGAGGAGGAGGATGGCGATGCTGGGCGGCCGGGCTGCCCGGGGGGGCTGGATGCCCTGATCGCTGCTGGCATCGACCTGGGGGAGCTGCCAGCGCTGGAGTCACCTGGGGAGCCACCCCCTGCCCCTCCATCGCCTGCCCCCCACCCCTCAGGGATCCCTGGCATCGCCCTGCTCAGTGAGCTCGCTGACCTGGAGCTGCGCCGGCGCCGCTGTGACCTGGCCATGGAGGGTGAGTGACCCCGGCACCCCTTGGTGCCCCCTACCCCTGGTGTCCCCTGACACCCCCTACACCCTTGTGCCTCCTGTCCTGCGGTTCTGTGCCCCGGTGCTGCCTGCAGTGCTGCGGGTGCTGTTGGCAGTGTCCAGCTCTGGCAGCAGCTGCGTGCACACCAGCAGTGCCAGGGGGGCTGCAGGGGCGTTTTTGGTGCAGGGGCTGCACGAGTGTTCAGATCGCTCCGGAGGCTCCGCTGTGTGTGCGGTGCAGGGCAGCACGCGTGCCAGCAGTGCCGTGGCGTGCCGGTGGCACGGGGCTGCACCTGTGTTCCCTGTACAGGGTTAGGTGTGTGCTGGCAGCGCAGGGCTCTGCAGCGTGTGGCTGCCTGTGTGCCAGTGCTGCGGGGCCGAGGTGTGATGTGGTGCTGGTGACATGTTGTGGCACTGGTGACATATTGTGGTGCCCCCCCAGCCAGGCCTCTCTCACAGCCCGGGGCTCTGCTCCAGCACTGGCTCCGGGCAGGCGCTGGGATTCCCTCCCGGCTCAGCTTCCCCAGGGAATCCCGGGGGCCCTGTTGGGGGAAGGCTGTGTCCGTCCGTCCATCCGTCCTGGCGTGTGCCCAACACCGCGGCGGCCGCGTGGCGCAGGGCAGGCGTGTGGCAGTGGCAGGGCTCCGCACGCGGTGCTGTCCGTGATGCTGTGGGGTGGGGGGTGGCCGTGGGACCCCAGTCCCCAGTGCTGACCCCACAGCGTGGGGGTGGAAGGACGCGTCACCGCCTTGGCTCTGCTTGCTAATGACATCATCGCTGGCCGATGACCTCATTGCTGGCTGATAACACACGCCCAGCCCCACCAACACCCCTTCCCTGACCCCGCGGCCACCCAGTGGCACCCCACAGTGTGACCCACCCCCAGTGTGTCCCATCCCCACTGACCCCCCCGCCTGTACTGATCCACAGGGCAGGACGAGCCCGAGGACCTCCTGGCCTTCAACCTGCAGAACCTGGCTACCGTGGCAGCCGCCTGGTCGCTGGTGGAAGCAGCGGGGCGGGAGGGCAGCCCCCCAGCCCTCAGCCCCCTGCCCGCCTCCCCCCAGCCCCGCACCCGCGTCCCCCGGCGCAAGTACACCTGGACACCCAAGACCAAGGCTGTGAGTGTCTGCTTGTGTGCAGCCGGGAGGTGATGAGTTGTGCCCGGTCTCAGCCCTGAGTGTGGGGTGGGCTGAGGCTGCTGGTGCTGTGAGCTGCACACACACACACACACACACACACACACACACACACACATCCCCATCCCTGTCCCCCAGGTTTGTCCCCTGAAGGCGGCCATCGAGCAGCTCAACACGCAGGAGGTGGAGGTGCGGATGCGGCTGGCTGAGCTCCAGCGCCGCTACAAGGAGAAGCAGCGGGAGCTGGTGAAGCTGCAGAGGCGCCATGACCACGAGTACGTTGCTGTCCACATTCCTGTCCCCATCCCTGTCCCCATCCCGGGCAGGTCCCAAGGCTGGGGGGTCTAGGGGGTGGCAGGCTGTGGGGAAGCCAAGGAGTGCTGACAGCAATGCTGGTCATCAGTGCAATGAGTTTGGGCCCATGCTCAGCCCAGCTGGGTGGAGGAGCCCCAGCTGCACGGCTCAGGGTGTCCCCCCCGCGTCTCGCCATGGCTGCAGGCGTGATGAGAGCTGCCGGAGCCCGGCGCGGCGTGGGCCGGGGCGGCCGCGGAAGCGCAAACACTCCAGCACGCTGGGCAGGGCTGACAGCCGCAAGGTCAAGTGAGTGACCGGCGCCGCGTGTCCCTGGGGACTGGGGGGGTTTGTCCAGCCCCCCCCATGGCACGGTGACAGTGCTGGGGGGACGCTCTGGTACATCCGCATGGCGTTTTGGGGCTCTCCTGCTCTTGACCTGCTCGTGGGGAGGGGGCTTGGTGGCACCATGCGTGTTCCCCTCGCTGGCACCGTGTCCCCCCCCTCGCTGGCACCGTGTCCCCCCCTCGCTGGCATACAGCTCGCTCTCTCTGTGCCGTACCAACCCATCGGTCACGCCGTGGCAGCGTTCGGTGCTGCCGGCGCTTTATTATTCCCCATTAGCTGCCGTCCCCCCACTCCCGGGCCAGGATAATTGTCCTTCTCTGCTACAAATTGCCTCTCCCGACAGACCCATTTGCATAAATCCTCCGAGCGAGGCCAAACACGCGTGTGCACGCACAGGCCCCCCCCCCTCAGCACCCCCCCAGCTCGGTCATAACAGTTAAATCTGCACTAAATGGTTCCTTCAATTAAGACGGAGGGGAAGGGGGAAAAAAAAATTAATCTCCAGGTTTTATGTCGCAAAACATTAGTGAGAGAGTGAAGGTTATGGGGGGGGAGGAGGGGGAGTGGGGGCTGGCAGCTGGGGATGCGGTATCAATCCAGAGGTGCAGGATCAATCTGGGGGTGCAGGATCAGTCTGGGAGTGCTGGATCCACCACAGGGGGTTCCAGATCTATCTGGGGTGCACAGAATCCATCCAGGGGGTACTGGATCCTTCCCAGAGGGGTCAGAATCCATCAAGGGGTACAGGATCCATCAAGGGGTGCAGTATCTATCCCATGGGGGTCCAGGGTCCATCCAAGGGGTGCAGGATCCATCAGGGAGTGCTGGGTCCATTGGGGTGTTCAGGATCCATCCTGCGAGGAGTGCTGGGTCCACCGGGAGGGTGCCAGGTCCCTCAGGGGGTGACAGCCCATGGGGATCCATTGGCACCGTGCCCACCCTGCTCCCCACCAGGGCGGTGAAGACCAGCCTGTCCCTGCTGTGCGCCGAGCTGCGGGGAGACCCTGAGCCCAAGAAGAAGAAGAGCAAGCTGGCCGAGGCAGCTTTTGGTGGTCTTAAAGGCTCCTCGGTGAGTTTGGGACCCTCTGCCAGCGAGCACCACCCCAGGGCCTGGGGAGGGGTCCTGAGCCCCTCCTGAGCCTCCCTGTGCCCCCCCCCAGGAGAAGGTGCGGTGCAAGAAGAGCGGGTCGCAGGGCAAGCTGGCCTGCAAGGTGGCCCACAAGGTGGCCCAGCTGAAGCAGAAGGTGAAGAGCAAAGGACTCCCTGCTGGCATCAGCCCCTTCCGACGGAAAGATCCCAACCCCAGTGGCCGCATCCAGAAGAAGCTGTCACGGCCCAAGAGCTCCAAGGCCAACAAGTACCAACCACAGGACCCTGACCCCCGGCAGCTGGGGGGCTTCAAAGGCAAGGCTGGCATGGGGCTGGGGGCTCTTCTTAGGGCTGGATTTTGGGGTCTGATATGTGAATGGAGGGTTTGGCATGGGGCTGGAAGGTGCAGCACAGGGCTGGAGGGTGCCAGGGGGCCAAGACAGGGGTTGGCTTGCACCAGAGCGTCCCTTGGTACCCCAGCCCACACTGTCCTGTCTTGGAGGGGGAAGCAGCATGTCCCCAAGCGTGGTGGGGTGCAGGGGCCACTCCAGGGTTCCCTCATGGGTGCCCCCTCCTCTGGCAGATGAACCCGATGGGGACACGGACAGCGAGGAGGGTGAGGAGGGGCCGGGTCTGTCCCTGCTGCCTCCGGTGCCGGTGGCTGTGCTGGGACCCTCCCCATCCTCTGTGGTGAAGATGGAAGCCAACGAGAAGGCCAAGAAGAAGAAGGAGAGGCAGGGACTGCTCGGTAATGGGGACGCCGGGGGGACATGGGAGACGCCGGGTGAGCTTCTGGGGTGTCCCCTGAGCCCCACGTGTGTGTGTCCCCATGTCCCCCTCAGGTCCCTGCCGCCTGGGCAGCCCCGAGGGGGAGGTGAAGGTCAAGCGGCGGCCGGTGAAGCCAGGGACGGGCAAACTGGAGAAGGTGCCCACGCGGAGGAAGGCAAGCGGCTGCCCGGAGGGTGGCAAGAAGAAGCTGAAGGCCAAGGGCAAGGAGAGTCTCCGGCCACTGGCCCCCAGTGGTTCCAGCACCCCTGGCCCCCCCAGTGGGCTCTTTGCCTCCCCAGACCCCCGGCACTGCGGGCCAAGGGAGGAGGGGGCTCGGCTGGCCAGCGAGAGGCTGAAGAAGGCGACGCGCAAGAGCAAAGTGCTGCAGGCAGCCCTGAGGGTGAGTGGGGGGCACAGGGGGTTTGGGGGAGGGCACCCGGGGGCCTTGGGGTGGCACTGAGGGCTGCAGGAGCTGGGGGATCCAATGGGACTGTAGTGATGGGGACCATGGGGTGCAGAGGGATGGGTGCTGGCTCCTCCCAGGCTGTGGGTACTGCAGGGAGGCTGGGGGTCATCAAGGCACAGGCTGGACATGCTGGAGTGGTTGGGGGGCTCGGGTGGGCTGTGGTCACTGCAGAGGGGGTCACCAGCCAGCTCTGGCCACCCCCCTCCCACAGCGGAAGAACGGGGCCCTCTCACTCACCCTCTCCCCCCGGAGCGCCAAGACCATCCTGAGCAAGGGCAAGAAGTTGGCCAAGGTGAAGAGCAAAGTGGCCAGCAAGCAGGTGAGAGGCCCGGGGGGGGACAGACCCCCGCCTTGGCACTTTGCCACCCTCCCATGTTCCCCCCCGCCCACCTTGAGCCCCCTTCTCCTGCAGTGCAAGGGCCGGGCAGTCAGCAAGCTGCTGGAGAGCTTCGCCGTGGAGGATGACTTTGATTTTGACGACAACAGCAGCTTCTCAGAGGAGGAAGAAGAGGAGGAAGAGGAGGAAGAGGAGGAGGAGGAGGAGGAGGAGGAGGAGGAGGAAGAGGAGGCAGGGGGCTGCCTGGCAGGGGGGGCTGGGCGGGGGGGTCGCCGCTCCCCCCTGCCCCACGTCTGTGCCATCCAGAAGGAGGATCTGCGGGATGGGCTGCACGTCCTGATCCCCAAGGAGGACAGTCTGCTCTACGCAGGCAGCGTCCGCTCCATCCAGCCCCCCGACATGTGAGAGGGGGGCACGGGGGGCTCTGATGCCTTGGGGGGCTTGGCAGGGGTTCCTGCTGGGGGGCTGGGGACTGAGATGGGAGTCTCTGCCGTGGGTGGGGGGCCTTGCTGTGGGTGTGTGGTCCCTGCCGGGGGTGCGGGGCTGAGGCGGGGGTCTCTGCCATGGTAGGGTGCTGGGGCACTGAGCCCCCTCCTCTGTGCCCCCTCCCCAGTTACAGCATCATCATCGAGGGTGAGCGGGGCAACCGGCAACGTATCTACTCCCAGGAACAGCTGCTGCAGGAGGCGGTGAGCGGACTGGGGGGATCCAAGGGGGGGCCCCGAAGGGGTTTCCATGCCCCACCAAACCCAACACGTGTTCCCAGCAGGTCCTGGACGTGAGGCCACAGTCACGCCGCAGCCTTCCCCCCGGCACCCGTGTCTGCGCCTACTGGAGCCAGAAATCCCGGTGCCTCTATCCTGGGAACGTGGTGCGAGGTGAGGAGGGGGCTGGGGGGGCAGCCAGAGGGGGTGCAAGGGGGGTGGGGTGAGGACCACAGCCCCACAGCCCCTTCCCTGTGCTGCAGGCTCTTCCAGCGACGAGGAGGAGGAGGACCCCGAGGCAGTGACGGTGGAGTTCGACGACGGGGACATGGGGCACATCGCGGTCTCTAACATCCGCCTGCTGCCCCCCGACTTCAAGATCCAGTGTAAGTGGGGTGGGGGGATGTGGGGGGGACTGTGGGGGATGAGTGGGGGGAGCAGGGCTGGCCCTTACCCCCTGCTCTGCCTGCAGGCACCGAGCCCTCCCCAGCACTGCTGGTCTCCAGCTCCTGCCGGCGGACAAAGCGATCGTGTGGTGATGGGACCCCCCCTGGAGAACTGCCCCCCAGCCTCTGCCCGGACCCCCGGGACAGCCCCCAGCCCCCCCGCATCTTGGGCAGGAAGGCAGCTGGCAAAGAGAAGAGTGGTACGGGGTGGGGAGGGGGCTGCTATCATCCCTGGGGAGGCCAGCATGGGTGTGAGGGGTGCTGGGGGGTGGGATACAGGCAGGGAAAGGGGGTGCAGGGGTTGGAGCAGGGTACAGCCAGATGCAGGGAAGAGTTCAGGGCTGAAGGAAAGGAGTGAAGAGAGAAGGGAGCTGAGCTCCATGGGGGGGATGGGCCAGCCCCGGAGCATCCCTCTGCCTGTCTGTCTGTCCTCCCTGGCAGCCCCCAGCCCCTCCTGACCCCCATCTCCCCCCAGGCAAAGCTGCAGAGGTGCTGTCAGGCAGCAAAGCACCAGGGCTGAGCGAGCCCTTCCCGGGCCGGCGCGGGGGTCCGGTGCTGAGCTGGTCGGCTGTGGCACAGGCCAAGCGGAAGGCATCGAGCAAAAGCACGGCCATGCTCCAGAACCTCTTCCAGGTCAATGGCAGCGCCAAGAAGCTGCGGGCCAAGGAGGCCACCATCTTCCCCGTCCATCATCACCACCACCACCACCACCTTGCCACCCCCGTCTTCGGCAACGGCTTCGGAGCCGACTCCTTCAGCCGCATCGCCAGTTCCTACGCCTCCTTTGGGTCCGGGGCTGGGCTGGTGCTGCCGGCAGCCCAGAAACTCCTGCGGTCCAAAAAAGCCGAGAGGTTGGAGGCAGAAATGGGCAAAAGCGGCCGGAGGAAGGCTGGCAGTGAGTACCTGGTGAAGCTGGACCACGAAGGGGTGACGTCCCCCAAGAACAAGAACTGCAAGGCCCTGCTGCTGGCCGAGAAGGACTTTGGGGCCAAGTTGGAGCGGCCGCTGGCCAGCCACGGCTACGGACACACGGCGCTGGCCGGCAAGGATCGGAAGGGCCGGGTGCCCATGCACCAGCTGCCAGTGGGGCTGGCACTGCGGAAATACTCCAGCCAAGCCGAGTTCAGCCTCAACTGCGACAGCGACTGTCACAGCTCCTACTCAGACATGGACGAGGACGAGGAGGCGGGCGGGCTGGGCACTGAGGTGCCCTCACGTTTCATCACCCGCCTCTCGGTTTCCTCCTCGTCCTCCGGCTCTTCCACGTCCTCCAGCTCCGGCTCCGGCTCCACCTCCAGCCTCTGCTCCTCCGACAATGAGGATTCCTCCTACAGCTCGGAGGACGAGGACTCTGCGCTGCTGCTCCAGACCTGCCTCTCGCACCCGGTGCCGGCGCTGCTGGCGCAGCCGGATGCCCTGCGCTCCAAGGGCGGCACGGCGCAGCGCTGCTTCCTCACCAAGGCCACCGCCGCCGGCCCCAAGGCCAAGCTCAAGCGCAGGGAGGCCCTCAGCTTCTCCAAAGCCAAAGAGTTCTCCCGGAGGCAGCGCCTGCCCTCGGTGGAAAACCGGCCAAAGATCTCTGCCTTCCTGCCCGCCCGCCAGCTCTGGAGGTGGTCGGGGAACCCCACGCAGGTACGGATGGAGCTGGGCACCCACCCCTCGGCATGGCCAGGGGGGAAGGAGTGGAGAGAGGGGATGAGTGAAGGTGCAGAGAGCGTGGGTGCATGGCAGGGTGCTGGGTGCATGCACGGGTGCTGGGTGCATGCATGGGTGCTCGGGTGCTTGGCAGAATGCCTATGAACATGAGGCTTGGTTGCATAGCTGCCAGCACATCGTTCTGGTTGGAAAAGACCTTCAAGATGATCAAGTCCAACCAGTATGGGTGTATGGCAAGGTGCAGAGGTGCACAGGAATGTCTGGGGTTACAGCTCAGGGTGCTGGTCACACCGGCTGTGGCACTGGGGTGCACGGGGCTGGACGGGTGCGGTGGGAGCCATCCCACCCGGCTCAGCACAGCTTTCCTGGGGGTCTCACTGGGCTGGAACTTTGGGTCCCCCCCCTGATCCACCCCTGTTCCCTGCTGGCAGCGTCGGGGCATGAAGGGGAAGGCTCGGAAGCTGTTCTACAAGGCGATCGTGCGGGGCAAGGAGACGCTGCGCGTGGGGGACTGCGCCGTCTTCCTCTCTGCGGGGCGGCCCAACCTGCCCTACATCGGCCGCATCGAGAGCATGTGGGAGTCCTGGGGCAGCAACATGGTGGTCAAGGTCAAGTGGTTCTACCACCCCGAGGAGACCAAGCTGGGCAAGCGGCAGAGCGACGGCAAGGTGAGGGGTGTGCTGGGGAGGGTGGGGTGGGAGGGGTGGGGGGTGACACGCCGGTGGAGGGGTTGCTGGTGACACTGTGGTGTGCGCACGTGTGCATGTGTGTGTGTCACCCCTTCCCCCCCCCGGCAGAACGCCCTGTACCAGTCGTGCCATGAGGACGAGAACGACGTGCAGACCATCTCCCACAAGTGCCAGGTGGTGGGACGGGAGCACTACGAGCAGATGACCCGCAGCAAGAGGTACCAGGACCGCCAGGACCTCTACTACTTGGCGGGCACCTACGACCCTACCACCGGCCGGCTGGTCACTGCCGAGGGGGTGCCCATCCTCTGCTGACCCCCACCCCTGGGAATGGGGAGAGGGCCAGGCACACCCCCCTGCCATGGGGCTCCTTCCTGGGGGTTATGCAAAGCCCTGGAGGGGGATTGGGGGGGCGGGGGGGGAGCACAGGGGGGGCTCCGCGGGGGCAGCCCCCCCGACAAGCCATACTTTCCCTAGTACCTCTGACTGTTTGCCAGCAGGTAAAGCAGAAATCAGGTGTGTTGTTCTATTTATTTTGCCTGTAAATATTGTATTTCTTCTGGGAAGTTTTATGGAAAACAAAGAGAAACCAACAAAAAAAAAAAAAAAAGAAAAAAAAAGAAAAAAAAAAGAAAACACACAACAACAACAAAATAATAATAATATGGGTCTGGGAGTGGGGGGGTGGGGAGGGTGGGGTCGCGTTTCCGTTTCAGTGCACTGTGTCCCCCAGCCTGGCTGGGACGAGGACGGGGGGGGCTGTATATAGGGGGGGAGGTGGCGGCAGGGTGGGGGGCTTGGCCCCGGCACTCTCGGGCACGGGGAAGGGGGGGGGCTGGTGCGGCGGACTCCCCTCTCCCTCCCCGGGGGTCCTGGTTCCCTCCCCCCCCCTCGGGGGTCCCGGCCCCAGTGCAATAGCGGGGTGGCCGCAGTGGCGGGGGGACGCTGGCCCGTCCCGCCCAGCCCTGCCCGCGCTGTAAATGTGTACAGGGGCTTTTCCAGTGTAAACACTAAAAACAAAACAAAACAAACCACCCAAAAAAAAAAAAAAAAAAAAAAAAGCAGACAAAAAAAAAAAAAGGACAATAAAAATTTTAAAAGGGGGAAAAAAAAAAAAAAAGGATTAAAAACACAAAGGTTTTATGAACAGCAAACTCTATGTAAAGGCCTTTTAGTATGGAACTTTTTTATTGATAACTTGGCTTATGAATAAATATATGAACCGTTGCTGGCGCCGGCTCTGCGCGTGGCTCTGCCTCAGTTTCCCTCCTGGTGCGGCCGGACTCCGCATCCCCCGGGGGGGAGGAGGAGGAGGAGGGAGGGAAGGAGGAAGGGGCTGGAGGAAGGGGAGGGAGACTGCGGGAGGAGGATGCAGGCAGGATGCAGGAAGCTGCATGCAGGGGAGGTGCAGAGGGGGGGGGTGTGCAGGGAAGGGGTGCAGGCAGGAAGGGGCAGACAGGGGGGTGCATGCAGGAGGATTGCGGGCAGGGGGGTGCGGGAAGGGGGGGCAGGAAGGGGGGTGCAGGGAGGAGGAGGTGCAGGGAGGGGGGTGCAGGAAGGGGGTGCAGGAAGGGGGGTGTAAGAAGGGGGGTGCAGGAAGGGGGGTGCAGGAAGGGGGGTGCAGGCAGGGGGTGCAAGGAGGAGGGTGCAGGAAGGGGGGTGCAGGAAGGGGGGTGCAGGGAGGGGGTGCAGGAAGGGGGTGCAGGAAGGGGGGTGCAGGGAGGAGGAAGCGGGGGGGGGCGGGGGGGCAAAGCTTCCCACCCCACGTGGGGACAGACAGGCATCAGGCAGAGCTCGCACGCCATTGGCCAACCAGCATCCAACCAGAGAGCTCCGAGGTGCTTCTCCGGACGCTGATTGGCTGGCGGGGAGCCCTTTTGTTCTCACCACCCGGCCGGCATTAACCCCTTCCCGCACACCGGCAGCTGCGGGGATTCGGGGAGGGCTGCGGGGCGGGAGGGGTGGTGAGGGGGGGGGGAAATCAAGGGGACAAGGGGTACGGGGGCTGTAATTGGGGGTCCCGGGTGGGGCCCTTCCTGCCCTCTCTCTCCCTTCTGGCTCCCGCCGAGCTGAGACCCCGCAAACTCACGTCGTGCGGCGGGAGCGGCGGAGCGGGGCTGACCCCTGGCGGCGGGAACGGGGGGGACAGAGGGACAGGGGGACGGCTGCGGGGACAGACGGAGGGACAGGGAGGGACGGACAGACGGCTGGATGGATGGATGGACATAGAGAGGCTGTACAGGTTGTGTTGGGGAGGAATGGAGGGAGGGAGAGGGAGGGAGGGAGGGAGAGAGGGAAGGAGGGAGGGATGGAGAGGGAGGGAGAGAGGGATGGAGGGAGGGATGGAGGGAGAGGGAGGGATGGAGGGAAGGAGGGAGGGATGGAGAGGGAGGGATGGAAGGAGGAATGCAGGGAGGGAGGGATGGAGAAAGGGATGGAGGAATGGAGGGAGGGATGGAGAGAGGGATATAGGAAAGGATGGAGGGAAGGAGTGAGGGAAGGAGAGAGGGAAGGAGTGAGGGAAGGAGTGAGGGAAGGAGTGAGGGAAGGAGAGAGGGAAGGAGAGAGGGAAGGAGAGAGGGAAGGAGAGAGGGAAGGAGAGAGGGAAGGAGAGAGGGAAGGAGTGAGGCCAGCTGGGTGGCACTGAGCAGTCAGTGGGTACCACTGCCCCCAGCACACAATCCCCCCCAGGGACAGATGGTGACACTGTGTGGACATGGGGGGTGCCACCCAACACCCCCTCCCCATAACCCCCCCAGCAGGACAACCTCACCCCCTCAGCCCCAGCATTTCTGGGCCCCAAGTGCCACTTGTGTCCCCCCCTCCCCAGCACACGGAGCCGCGGTGGAGTTTACTGCAGCTTGTTTTATTTCCTTACACCATGATGTGGCATTGGGCCTTTTACAATTTCTCAAAACTTCCGGATGGATTTTTTTATTTATTTTTTTTTTTACAAATTTTGGTGTTGTTTTCCTACCAGTCATGTGAGAACATTAAGGCAACGTACAAAAAAAAAAAAAAGAAAAAAAAAAAAAAAAAAAGAAAAAAAAAAAAAAAGACATAAATTAAAAAGGATGCATAAATTTACAGGTGTAAATGCCAAGTTTCAGCAACTCGAGGAAGTTCAGCCCCGTGGGGATGGCGCCCGGGATGAGGGAGAGGAGGACACGGGGGGTCCGTAAGGCTGGGACACGATATGTTTGTTATTTTGGGTGGGGTGGGGTTTTTTCTGGATTTTTTTTTTTCCCCAACCTTTTGCAGCAACAGAAGTGAATTCCGATGGACTCCTACCAGCCTCTACAGGAAAACCTGGAATATTCCACACTGGATGCACGGCACAACCCGGCTCCCCCCGCACCCTGCGGTGAGGTGCAGGAGGAAAGGGTGACAGGAGGTGACATCAACCGTCCAGCGCTGGCACCGAGGCTGCCAGCGGGCACAGAGGATTTTGTGATTATTTTTTTTTTGTGGATATCTATTTTTTTTTCCAAGGGGCAGAAGGCTTATTCCAGTTGTATGAGGCTAGCACGAGGTGTATGGGTTTGCCTGCCTGGGCAAACGTGGCCGCCCGGGAGGCGGGGGGCAGGGGGTGCCCCACCAGCCAGTCCGTTTTTAGAAGCATTTACGGTGGACGATGGAGGGGCCGGACTCGTCGTACTCCTGCTTGCTGATCCACATCTGCTGGAAGGTGGAGAGCGAGGCCAGGATGGAGCCCCCGATCCACACCGAGTACTTGCGCTCCGGCGGGGCGATGATCTGCAGGGGGAGGAAGAGGAAGGAGCCGTGGGGTCAGGGCAGCACGGCCTCCCCGAGCCCCCGAGCCCAGCCCCCTGCCCGCCTTTCCTCACCTTGATCTTCATGGTGCTGGGTGCCAGGGCTGTGATCTCCTTCTGCATCCTGTCGGCGATGCCGGGGTACATGGTGGTGCCCCCCGACAGCACCGTGTTGGCGTACAGGTCCTTCCTGATGTCCACGTCACACTTCATGATGGAGTTGAAGGTGGTCTCGTGAATGCCACAGGACTCCATGCCTGGGGAGCAGAGGGACAGGTTCCTTCAGTGCACCCAGCAGCACCTTCCTGGGGTCTCACCAACCCCACGCCACCTCCTCTCCTCTGGGTCCCCCCCACCGACCCCCCCAGCCCAGCACCTACCAAGGAAGGAAGGCTGGAAAAGAGCTTCTGGACACCGGAACCGCTCGTTGCCAATGGTGATGACCTGGCCGTCAGGCAGCTCGTAGCTCTTCTCCAGGGAGGAGGAGGAGGCAGCAGTGGCCATTTCCTGCTCGAAGTCCAAGGCGACGTAGCAGAGCTTCTCCTTGATGTCCCGGACAATTTCCCTTTCGGCTGTGGTGGTGAAGCTGTAGCCTCTCTCTGTCAGGATCTTCATGAGGTAGTCTGTCAGGTCCCGGCCAGCCAAGTCCAGACGCAGGATGGCGTGGGGCAGAGCATAACCCTCGTAGATGGGGACAGTGTGGGTGACACCATCCCCGGAGTCCATAACAATCCCAGTGGTACGACCAGAGGCATAGAGGGACAGCACGGCCTGGATGGCCACGTACATGGCAGGGGTGTTGAAGGTCTCAAACATAATCTGGAATGAAGCGGGTAAAAAAAAAAAAAAAAATAAAAAAAAAAATCAATTAGCAGGCAGTAATGAGCTCGGTTGCTCACATCCAGGTTAGAACACACATGCTGACATGCAAAAAAAAACACCGGTGTGTGAAGGAAAAAGCAAAGAACGCAGGCAGAAACACAAATGAAAGAAACCTGAGGCGTCAGGGGAGAAATGCCAGGAGTACAGAACCCTGAAAATGTCGGAAAAAAAAATAAAATAAATAAACTCAGGTTTAAGATGTTGTAATAAAAGGAAGTTTGTGATCAGGTGAGTGAGGGGCAGTGGAGAGCCCAAGTACCTGCGTCATCTTCTCTCTGTTGGCCTTGGGGTTCAGGGGAGCCTCTGTCAGCAGCACAGGGTGCTCCTCGGGAGCCACCCGCAGCTCGTTGTAGAAAGTGTGATGCCAGATTTTCTCCATGTCATCCCAGTTGGTGACGATGCCGTGCTCGATGGGGTACTTCAGGGTGAGGATGCCCCTCTTGCTCTGGGCCTCATCCCCCACGTAGCTGTCCTTCTGCCCCATGCCCACCATCACGCCCTGGGGAGCCCAAAGCTTGAGTCAGCGCCCGCCCGCGGCAGCACCGCCCCGGACCGCCCCTCCTTCCTCTTTCTTTCTCCCTCCCGCCTACCTGGTGCCGGGGGCGACCCACGATGGAGGGAAACACGGCGCGGGGGGCGTCATCCCCGGCGAACCCGGCCTTACACATGCCGGAGCCATTATCGATAACGAGAGCGGCGATCTCCTCTTCCATGGCGGAGGCTCTGCGGGAACACAGGGGGTCGATCAGTGCAGCCAAGACCCCTACACGCACAAGGACTGGCCCTGCCCCGCACCATCCGCGCTCCGGACGCGGGTCCCGCCGCGTTCCCGCCCCGGGAGAGGCCCCGGGGGAGGCCCCGCCACAACGCGCCCCCCCCCTCCCCGTTCCCGTCCTTTGAATCTCCCGCGCCCTGACGTCACCGCTGCCTCAGCCAATCACAGCGCGCCCCACCTCACACCCCGCGCGACCGGTCAAGACCCTTCCACGGGCCTGGGGGGCGAGGAGAAATAGAGGGGGGGGGCTGGGGGGTAAGGGCTGAAACCCCCTCCCTGGGACCAGCACCGAACCCACCACCCCCCACCCGCATGAGGAAAAGGCGTCGGGAGCCCCGCCCCGTGATGGCGGGGCCGGTGCACGGTACCTGTGCGGGGGAAGCTGCTCTGGGCGCTGGGGAAACGCTGCCGCCTGATCCGCTGCCGCCGGCTGAGTGAGGCCGTGCGACTGCCAGCCCCGCGGTTTTATACCCAGGGGGCGACGGCCCCGCCCCCCCGGCCGAGAACATCGCCATATATGGAGATCTTTCAGAAACAAGCGTCCTCATTGGTTGGCGCCGACCCGGCCACGTGGGGCGGCTGCCGGGCTGCCCCCGCCCCGCGGCACCCCGGAACCTGCATGGAGTAAGGGGGGGGGGCGACCCCCGGCCCCGGCGGGGACCCCCGGCACCCCCCGCCCAGCACCGACACCCCCGGACACCGGCACCCCCCCGGGCACCGGCACCCCCCCGCCTCCCCTCCGGTAGCGCCGGGCATGGCCGGGCCTGGCCCCGCACCCCGAAGGTGGCACCGCGGTTCCCCCCCAGCACCCCACCGGCAGCACGTGCACCCCACCCACCCATGTGTACCCCACTCATGGTATATGCACCCCACCCGCGGCGCCCGCCACCCCCCGGGCAGCACCCGCAGCCCACCCTCCCCTGTGCACCCCAGGGACGGCACCCAGCACCCCCATGCAGCACCGGGGACCCCCCCCGGCAGCACTACCGGCAGCTCCGGCCCCTCCGTCGTCACCCACCGCCTCTGGGTGCCCACCACCCCACTGGCAGCACTGCCCAGACCCTCAGGCAGTGCTGGGGACCCCACCTCATCCCTGGCTGCACCCCCAAACTCTGGCAGCTGCCTCCTCGGGAGACCCCCCCACGCACCCCCATAGGTAACAGCACTTATCCTATAGGCTACACCTATGTGCGTGCACCCCGTGGCTATAGGCACCCCCAAACCCAGCACCCTCAGCAAACCAGGCCTCCAGTGCAGCACGGTGCACCCTGCAGGCAGCACTGAGCACCCCAAAAAATCTCTGCCTCAGCTCCAGCGCGGCCGTGCACCCCATGATGGTGATGGAGCACCCCACTGACCCCACAGCACCCAGCACCCCTCTGTAACACCTGGCACCCCCTAGGCAGCACCTGCACCCCACCAGCAGCACCAGGCCCCCCACAGCACAGGACACCCTTGGGTGTCCCTGGCCTAACAGTGCTGAGCTCCCCGAATGGGTGGGCACCCTGTGGGCACCCTGAGCATCTCCCCAGGGAGAGCCCCACCTCCCTGGCACCCACCAGCCTGGTGCCCTCCTTGTGTCTGTCTGGGCCATGGCTCACACTCACACACTGTGCCAGAGACCCCTGTGCTGAGTCAGGTAGCCACATGCCAGGCCAGGTAGCCACAGACCACATCAGAGCCCCGTGGCCCACACCAGCAGCCCAGTGTGCCCCCAGACCCCCACAGCAGGTGGGCGTGGGGTGGGGACAGCTGCCAGCCCTGCCATCCCCCGTGTCTGTGTCTGTGAAGCTCCATGTTCCCCGTGGGGTACCCAGCACCCTCTGGCATGCTCAGGCCTTCCCGGTACCCCCGGTGCCACCAGTGGGGTCAGCCTGAGGGGTGGCAGCAGACTGGGGGGGTCGGGGTGCAAGGAAGGGGGTGGTGGGGCTGGCAGAGGGACAGGGGGTCCCACATGTCACCCCAGCCTGAGGGGTCTGACATCCCAGTGCCAGCGCAGTGCTGTCCCCCGAGGCACACCAAGGGTTGGGGCTGGTGGCCGGGTGGCCACCGGTGACTCGGGGAGAGGTGGGTGGGGGTCGAGGGGAGCTGCAGAGGTGACAGCACAGGTGACAGCACAGGTGACAGCATCGCAGGGTGCAGGGACCAGCGGGACCCCCCGGGTGGGCACTGGGTGACTCCGCACCTCTCCAAGGACCACGGACACTGGGGGCACCAAGGGGGTGGGGGGTGGGGGGTGTTCCCTCGGGGTGCGGCGGGACTGGGGGTTCCGGGGGGGCCGGGGGCTTCGAGGGGGGAACCGGGGCGGTGCCGGGTCCCGGCCCTGGTGCCTCCTCTTGTCCAAAGAAGGCAGCCCCGGTGCCGGGCAGCGAGGACCGGGGCGGCCCCGGGGGGGTCCCCGCCGAGGGGGGCGGGCAGAGGCAGCCCCGTCCCGGCCGTATTAGGAGCGATCGGGCCGGTGGCAGCGGGACGCCCGGCCCTGACACCGCCCCCGCCGCTGCAGGGACCTTCGGCCGGGCCGGGAGGAGGAGGAGGAGGAGGAGGAGGAAGGAGCCAACCCCGCCCCGGCGATGCGGGTGTGCCCCCCCCGCCCCCCCGCTGCCTCTGCGCAGTCTCCGTCGCCATGGGGACACACGGTCTCTCCCCCCCCCCCGTCCCCTCCCGTCGTCATGGTGACTGGCGGGGGAGGGGTGATGCTGGGGTGGGGTCCCCAGGGGACCCCCACCACCCAGCACACCGGTCCCCCCTCTCCTGACTCCGACCCCCCCCGACCCGCTGCACAGACCCCCGCGGCTGAGCCCTCCTCCATCCAGCAGCCCCCCCGCCCCCAGGGGGTGCAGCCCAGCACCCCAATCCCTCACGGGCAGGGGGCACTGGATGGGATGCGGGCAGGGGGCACTGGATGGGATGCGGGCAGGGGGGCACTCACCCAGCCCCCTGCCATGCCAGTCACGAGCACGTCAGGTCTCGGCCGGGGCTGTCAGGAGGAGCGGTCAGGGCCGGGGGGTTGCAGGGACTGGCTGTGGGGCGGGACCACCACGGTGGCAACCCGACCCCCACTGGGGGGGCTGAGGGGGGGCCCCGCACATATAAATGCAGCTCCCGGCTGCTCTGCCAAGCGGGTGCCAGGGTACGCCTGCCGAGAGCGGGCACTGCTGGGCCCCAGGGAGCCCACCGCCCTCCAAGTCCCTGCAGGACCCTGACCCACTTAATGCCCACCCCCCACCACCCCCACCAGCCCGAAAGCTGACCCGTATCCGTTTCGGTGGGGGTCAGTTACACCGCACCGGGCAGCGTGGCCGCGGCTCGGGTAACGCAGCAGCTTAGGGGGTTGTGGGACCCCCCCGGAGCGGTAAGAGAGAGCCCAGCCATGAAAAAGTCATGAAGCAACCAGACCCTGGTACCTATTTTCGGGAACAATAACCGGGCGCTGCGCTGACACCGGAGCTGCGGGGCTGAGGGGATGGTGGCAGTGTCCAGGGCCTTGCTGTGGCACGGTGGCATCACCAGTGTGCGGCCAGTCCCCAGCTCAGAGTCTGGCACCGGGTGTCAGAGCCGTCTGAGCCATTTGGGTGCAGGTGGTGGCAGGGCTCAGTGCCAGCACTTATCCCTGCCTGTCCCCAGGTCCCTGTGGTGGCAGAGGCTGGGGTGACTGCCGTGACTGGGCGGTCCCGGCCGGGCTGGGGAGAAGGTGTCTGTAGGTCAGGAATGAGGACTGTCCCCTGCATCCCTGTCCAGGCAGCACACCCACCACACCACTGAGTTTCAGGCAGTGACAGCCTGGTGGGAGTGAGGACCCGAGGTGATGTGACCCTGATCCACAGCTGCAGCAGGGATTTGGGACCACAGGACAGATGGAGGCCAAGGGCCCCAAAGCAGGATAAAAGGTTTAAACTAATCAAAATGCCTGGCTAATTGGTAAGGCGCTTAGGGGCAGGCGGTGCGGCTGGAGGTGACCTGCTGCTGAATCAGAGGGGCTGGTAACCTTAGCCCGTGGGGAACGGATACACTGGCCCGCGCCCGGATCGGGTTCCCACCCAAGTTTTCCACCCGCAGCTCCGTGGTGGGACGGGCGAGAGCCGGGACCGTGGTGCCGGACGGTGGCGTGGCCGGGGGGCTGCCACGGTGCCCCCTCACCCGGGGGTCTCGGTGAATACCCCACTGGGGGTTACAGCCGCCGCAATCTGGACGGATTTTGTAATCCTACCTGCAGCTAATTAAACGGGCTGCGGTCCCCGGCCCACCCCTGGTGCTCCCCCCCCATTGTTGTGCCACGCCATCCCCAGCCGCGTGGCCAGTGCAGCAGCGGCACCGGGGCAGCGCAGACGTCCCCGCCGCGACGCCCGGGCTCGACGGGGCTGGGGAGCCCCCGCTGCCTCCCCAGGGGCTGCCCCGTGCAGGCGGAAGATGCCAACGAATGGGATCCACCAGGTCCTGAAGATCCAGTTTGGGTTGATCAACTGCGAGAGCCGGTACCTGACAGCGGAGAGTTTTGGCTACAAGGTGAACGCCTCGGCGCCCAGCCTGAAGCGCAAACAGATCTGGACGCTGGAGCAGGATGAAGCCGACAGCTCCGTCGTCTTCCTCAAGAGCCACCTGGGCCGGTACCTGGGTGCCGACAAGGACGGGAAGGTGCGATGCGAGGCCGAGCAGCCGGGCCGGGACGAACGTTTCAGCATCATCACACAGTCGGACGGGCGCTGGGCGCTGCAGTCGGCCCCGTACCGGCGGTTCTTCGGGGGGCGTCAGGATCAGCTCTCCTGCTTCGCCCCCAGCGTGACGGAAGGGGAGCTCTGGACCGTCCACTTGGCCATGCACCCCCAGGCCAACCTGCTGAGCGTCAGCCGCCGCCGCTACGCCCACCTCAGCGCCCAGGAGGATGAAATTGCCACCGACAGCAACCTGCCCTGGGGCGTGGACGCTCTCATCACCCTCTGCTTCCAGGACAAGAAGTACAGCCTGCGCACCGCCGACGAGCGCTACCTGCGCTGTGATGGAGCCCTGGTGCCCGAGCCCGGTGTTGGCACCGGATACACCCTCGAGTTCAAGGCTGGCAAGCTGGCTTTCAAGGACTGTGATGGGAAATACCTGGCACCCACTGGTCCCACCGGCACCCTCAAATCCGGACGCAGCTCCAAGCCTGGAAAAGATGAACTCTTCGACCTGGAGGAGAGTCACCCCCAGGTGGTCTTCATTGCTGCCAACGGCAGATACGTCTCCATCCGGCAGGGTAAGGGCTGCCCGCACCCTGTTGCCTACCCCCTGCCTGCCCTCCTGCCTGCACCCCATTGCCTCGGAGATCCCTGGGGATCGGCTCAGCTGAATGCACCCACAGCCATTTGGGGCTCTATGGGAGCAGACCTGGGACCCTCCCATGCTGGGGAGGAGACCCTACAGTAAGGAGAGGAGGGGCAGCCAGTGGGACTGGGGTGGGAGCAGCAGTGGGGTGTGCAGTTTCCCAGGGGTGAATATAGGGATCTGGGGGGGGTGTATATAGGGGCCTGTGGGTATACAGTGGTGTGTACTTGCATGTAGAGCTCCATGGGTGTGTGCATGTGTGTACACACGTGTATGTACACATATGTGTGAGTGCAGGGCTCCATGCATTGCCTGCAGCCCATACATGTTTGTGCACGGGAGATGCTGGGCATGCACATACATGTGCACAGCTCTGTGCAGCACACATGCATGTGCACACATGCAGGGCTCTCTCCAGCCTGCTGTGTACAGACCTATTTGCACGTGCATGGTGCTGCATGCCTGCACATACACCTAGGGCTGAGCTCTGTGTGTCTGGGGACACACGCGAGTGTCCACACACGGACCCGTGCCCAGGGGACCCCCGGGGCTGTGCTGTGCCCCTGGGCACCAGGAAGGTGCCTGCCCCTGTGCCAAGCAGCTTAGGGCTGGGTGAGGGTGGGGGACAGGCTATAAATAGGGGGTTTGTGCACCATAGCAAGAACCAGATGGAGACAGTTGCAATCAGATTAATCAGCCCAATTAGCATGACTGTTTGCTGAAGGATTTGCCACGGCTGGGGAGGGGCCAGGGCTGGTGGGAGCACATGGCTGCAGTGGGTCTGGTGCCTACGGCCGCTCCTGCTCGCAGGCGTCAACGTTTCGGCGAACCAGGACGAGGAGCTGAACCACGAGACCTTCCAGCTCCAGATCGACCGTGAGACCAACAAGTGCAGCCTCCACACCAACGCTGGCAACTACTGGACCCTGGTGGCCCATGGTGGCATCCAGGCTGTGGCCACTGAAGTGTGAGTGCGGGGGTCCGGGGGCTCTGGGGACACACACAGAGATGGCCCCTGCTGACACTGTCCCTTTGTCACCAGCGCTGCCAACACCATGTTTGACATCGAGTGGCGCGGGCGGCGGGTGGCCCTGCGTGCCAGCAACGGCCGCTACGTCTGCACCAAGAGGAACGGGCAGCTGGCGGCTGTCAGCGACGCCGTGGGTAAGTGCTGGGGTGGGCAGGGGGTGCCGGCGGTGGGACCCTCGCCCCAGGGTGCTCAGGGCTGCGCTCACCGCGCAGGGGAGGACGAGGAGTTCACCCTGAAGCTGATCAACCGCCCGATGCTGGTGCTGCGGGGCGAGCACGGCTTCGTCTGCTACCACCGCGGCTCCAACCTGCTCGATTCCAACCGCTCCGTCTACGACGTCTTCCACATCAGCTTCAGCGACGGCGCCTACCAGATCCGAGGTGGGCAAGGGGCTACCAGGGTGGGGAGCTGCCAGGGGGCCGCCCAGACCCCACTGATGGCTCCCGGGGACTCTCTGCAGGCCAGGGGGGGAAGTTCTGGTACGTGTCGAGCAGCGGGTCAGTGTGCAGCGACGGGGACCTCTCTGAGGATTTCTTCTTCGAGTTCCGGGAGCGGGGCCGCGTCGCCATCAAAGCCAAGAACGGGCGGTACCTGCGGGGGGACCCGGCCGGCACCCTGCGGGCTGACAGCGAGTCCGTGCTACGGGCCACGCTCTGGGAGTACTGAGCAGCTGCAGTGTCCCTGGGGGGGGTTACAGGTCACAGAGGGGACCAGCTCATCCCCGGGATGGCGGTGGAGCTAGTGGTGGCACCACCCATGGCAGCCATGTCACTGACCTGCCACCCTTCATGGCATTAAAGTCAGTCTGGATCACACCTCGTCTTCCTTCACACCCTGAGGGCTGCTGGAGTGAAGCCCCAGTGATCACCACCCCATCCTCCTCCCTTGTAACCCTGGATGGAGCCCCCTGACCCTGGGAAAAGGGCTGATCCTGATGGAGCATCCCTGCTCAGGGCTGCTGGGCCTGCCAGGCTGCTGCAGGGGGCTCAGCCAAGCCAACCTGCTGCAAGCAGGGCCCCTTGGATAGGCTGGGGGATGCAAGGATAGGGGCAGCCCCCCGGGGAGCTGGCAGGACCCTGTGGGGAGATGGAAAAGAAAAGAGAGAGGCACTGGCTGAGCGGCACAACGATGGTTTTCATGGCAGACAACGGATTCACAGACAGTGGAGTGGTGCGGGGAACAAACCACACAGCACTGCCACAGAAATACAAGATCATTGATAGAAACAAAGGGGGGAGCAGCAAACCCCCTCCCCTGCCCAGCAGAAAACGGGGCTCCCCCAGGGTGGGCGCCCGCTGGGCACCCTGGCACAGCACCCTGTTTGTCCTGATCCTGAAAGGCAAGGCAGCACAGGGGGCACAGCCCACTGCTGGCATGGCACGGCGGGGAGCACTAAACTACCACGGCTAAGAACAATCCACAAGACAGCACAACCCCGGGGAGGGGGCTGCTGGGCTCGGGGGGGGAAGGTGGCAGGGCCAAGGCTGGGCCAGCCCAGAAGCCCCTGCTCTGCCACCGGCACCCCGCGACCCGACGGTGCCGCCCACAACACAACCACGAAACGCACAGACACCCCCTCCCCCCCGGCCCGGACCACTGCCACGGGCTCCCCGCCCCCACCAGCTTCTCCTCTGGCCAGGGGGGCTTCTACCCCACCGCCGTCCCGGTGAGCACCCACCCACCCCGGCCGGCGGGGCGGGGGTCCCCGGGGCACGCTGGCTGCCCCTGGCTCACAGCAGGACCAGGCTGGGGTTGCGCAGCTGCTGGTAGATCTGCAGGAGCTTCTCAGCTGTCACTGACCCCTCCTGGCCGAGGGGTGGGTGGTCCCGCAGGGTCTGCGCCTCCTTCAGCAGCGTCTGTGTGGTGGGGAGAGAGGTTGGAAACCCCCTGGGGAAGGGGTGGGGGGCACGGTGGGTGCTCATCACCCCTGGCACATGGCTCACCTCGTGGTTGGCCTGGATCTGGCGCAGGTACTGCATCCGGAGGTCGGGGGGGGCCGAGCCCTGGGCTGCCTGCTCCAGCACCAGTGCCTGTGGGAGTGGAGAGTTTGGGATGGGATGGGTGCCGAGACCCCCAGCCATGGCTCTGGGCAGGAGGCAGCCACGCTTTCCTGCTCTCCCCAGACCCGGCATCACGCTCACGGTGCCAAAGCACCTCTGGGAATGCTGCCATGTGCTGTGGGGTCCCTGCTGGGCACATCACGGAGGGGCTCCATGCCCCAAACACCCAAATCAAGGCCAGGGCTTGAGAAGGGAGTGAAGTGCACGATGGTTCCACTCCCCTGCCCTCCTGGGCCGTTTGTAACACGGTGGTAGTGGAGAAATTCACCCCCAGGCTTTGGTCTGGTGTTGGTTTTGGTTCCCCCCAGGTGGGTGGCCGGGCGTACCTGGATGCGGCGGATGACGGCGTGGTGTGTCCTGCACATGTGGGCCAGGGATGGGCTCTGCATCAGGATCTCCACTGCCTGGATGGGGCCCGCAGGGCTGATGTCGTTCATGGCCACCTGGGACAGCCAGCACATCCTCACTGCAGGGGAGGGGGACAGGGCGGCCCAGGACCCCTCCCCATAGGCATGGGCCTCCCTTCCCCCCTTTCTGCACCTCCCAACCCAGTTGCTCTCTAGCCTGGGGCGGGTAAAGGCAGCAGAGCTGCTGCCAGTCCAGCTGGGCACACCAGACCCCCCTGCCCAGACCCTCCAAGGAGCATTTGCCTCTGCAGGCCACCAGGTTCCAGCCCAGCCCTTGCCCACTCCTCCAGCCCCAGCCAGTGCTGCTGAGCTGGGGGTGTGGGGATGCCTGTTCCCAGGCTGCCACCCCAGCAGATCTAATCCAGCCAGCTTAGCCTGCACAGATTTAACACTGTCACTAATCACATTGGTGACAATTGTGCTCTCGAGCGTGAATCAACCCGAGCTGGGCCACCACCAGCCCCCAGCAGGAGAGCTGGGCAGCAATTCCTGCTTTTCCTCTGCACTCAGAGGGAATTTTCACATTTAAGGAGAACAGAGCTGCAGCAGACCCCATTAACACCCCCAATCCATTAACACCCCCAATCCATTAACACCCCCAATCCAGCCCTGTTTTCCCACCCCTCCAGCCCCACAGCAGCTTCTGGGTGTCCGGACCCACAGCCTGGGGCCTGCAGGACAAGCCCATGCTGGGCCAGGAGGGGCACAGGGGGTTTTCTCTGCAGGTCCAACCCCTTCCTTGCCTCTCGGACAAGCAGCTGCACCTCCCCTCCATCCGGCGCCGTGCCGTGCACCGATGCCACCTCCCCACTGCTCAGCGCCGCGGCCCCGGCGTTCTCGGCCAGCAGCCAGCGCAGAGTGGCACAGCTCAGAGGGACCTCTGGGGAGGGAAGGAGAGAAAGCCAGGCTGATCACAACGGCCAGCACTGTCCCCGTGGCTCAGCAGCCCCCAGGTGACATGGGATGGAGTGGCCGTGTGCCTGGGGTGGCCCCGGAGGCTGAGGCTGGAGCCCATTCCCAAGGGGACACGCCACGCTTGGTGACACAGTGTGCTGGGGTGATGCAACCCGAGGACAGGGCTGGTGGCCACCCCAACCAGCATGCACAGGGGACACCTCAGGACGCTCCTCAATGGGCACCCACCTGAGCTGGAGGTTTTCAGGGCGTTTTTCAGCAGCTCTGAGGACACCCTGATGGAGGCTGCTGAGGGGGGAAGGTTCCCCTCCGCTGGGGCATGTGGCAGCTCAGCGTCTTTGCCCCCCTCGGGTTCAGTCTGCTCCCGGGATACCTTGAGGAAGGTCTCCACAGGGTCTGGGGGGGCAGGTGCTGGAGGAGAGGTGTCTGGCCCAGGGGGATTGCTCTCAAAACGGAGGCACTGGAGCATGTCAATGGTGCATTGGCTGAGGGGCAGGCAGATCCCCTCCCTGTCTGGGGAGAGGATGGGCGAGTCATCGGGCAAGAGATCATCCAGAGCCTCAGAGGAGTCGGAGCCACTGCCCAAAATATCCCTTAAACTGTAGTAGAGGGCACAGGAGATGGTCAGAGGCAGGTCCAGCTTGGTGTCAGCAGCTGAGCCGAGGGGCAGTGTCAGCTCCCTCTTGTTCCCAGGAAGGAGTTGGTCGATGGGGAAGGTGAAGGTGGTGGCTGAATCCACAGACGACTCCTCCTCTAAGGCACAGGGGCTGGCCAGGAGCTGCACGCAGAGGGTCCAGCCCTCCTCCAGGCTGTACTCGCTGCAGTTCTCCAGCAGACAGGAGATGGTGACAGTGTCTTGGAGCAGGAGGCAGCTCCAGTTGGCAGTGACAGTGCAAGCGATGGGCTTCTGGCCCTCCTGGCTGGAGAGCAACGCCGCGCTCACATTCATCACCTGGTTCAGGCTGGCCAGGGCCCTGTTCTTCTGGTCCACTGCCTTCTTCAGGAAGGAAACTCTGCAAAGACAAATTGCTGGTGCTGAAATAGCAGGAGGGGCAGCAGCCAGGTCAACAACAGGAGCATGGCTGTGGCCACAGGCTGTGTGCTGAGCAGCCCCTGGCACCCTGAGCCTCCCCAGAACCTCCCCAGCCCCCTGCCCCAACACACACAGATCCATGATGCCACTTTCACCGTCAGCCCCCACCAGCTGAATGGACCCCATGGAGTGGCTTTGACCAGCCACACCCCAGGAATCCTCCTGTGAAGGGAGAGGGAGGACTTCTCCGTGTCCCCTCCCTGGGTGCAGATGGCTGTGGGGGCTGGCGCCTGCCCTGGCTGTCACCGTGGGCTTGGCAAGCTTGGTGGGGTGCCTGGCACCCTGCCTCCCCCACCTTCTGCCACCCAGGCTGCCAACACCAGCCCAGGGGGAGCAGCCCTTAAACACCATTTTAATTCCATTGGTATCCTGGGAGGGGAACTTCCCAGCCTGGGAGGTTTGGAGGGGTTCCTGTCAGAGCCCTCACAACTGATGGGTAACCCACAATGCCCACCCCAGCCCGATACCTCTCCGAGGTGTTGCCAATCCCAGAGAGCAGCTCCTTAATCCTCCGTCCAATCTCCGCAGGCGTCAGCTCCACCTCGGGGTCCTCAGGGCTGCACAAGCCACAGGACATCAGGCGGCCTTTGGCAGAGAGGGCCAGCAGCTCTGATTCACCTGCAGGGCAGAGATGGGGACAGGTGAAGCAGGGAGTGGTGGCAGGAGGTGGGCAGGGCTGCCCGGAGGGCTGGGGGGTGGATGCAGGAGGACAGGGGGTGCACAGGATGGCACTGCCTGCCCCAGGACAGCGGGAGCTGGGGGGATTGCCTCCATCCACAGAGGGGTGGGACAGACAGGACACAACCACGACAGAATGCAGCCCCCCAGGAAGGAAAAGGTCCTGTCCCCAGCCATGCTTCCCAGAGCTGGCCATCCCCAAGCCAAGGCCAGCAGCAGCTGGGGAAAGGAACCAGGGGGGGCTGCAGCATCCCAGGAGCCAGTGAGGCCATGCAGGGCTCCCAGCAGCCAGGCATGCAGCTTGGGGGGCAGGGAGTGGGGCCAGGCACAGGCAGGGCTGGCTGCCTGCCCTCCTCCTGCCTGCCCTGCCTCTCCTGCCTGCCCCTGGTGCTGCCCCGTGCAAAGGGCTCAGATTTGAGATGTTTTATCCCCATCTCAGCCCTCTGCTCCTTTCAGTGGGTAAGCACCACACACCCAGGCTGTCCCTGCACGCTGCCCTAGCTCTGGGGGGACAGAGACCACCTGAGCTGTCCCTGTGGGGCTGGGGGGTGCAGAGCATGCCAGACAGTCCAGGCAGCAGCATGCCTGGACCCCCCCCCTTTTAGAATGAGCCTCATCCCAGCCATCTCAGGGCTCCCAGGTTGGTGCTGGAACCCGCAGGGAGCAGCCACTTCTGAGGGGGGGGAACAGCGAGCGGGACAGGAAGAGCTGGAGCTGGCAGCACGCCCCACGTTGGGCCCGAGTCCCCACCATGCTCGACAGAAACGACTTACAACAACGAGGGGAGTCAACAAGAAGGGACGAGGACAGAGTCCAATCGGGACCGTCCGGAGGGGTGGGACAGGCAGCTATCCTCCTGCCCCGCTCCGCCCCGCGCCCCAGCACGCCCCGCTGCCAGCAGTACCTTCTGACGCCCGAGAAGACAAGGAAAGAGCCACAACGCTACAGATACTTAAACTGGCCGGGGAGAGGACGGGGGGCAGGACGCCGGCGCAGCTCTCCGCCTCCTCGGGGTCGGAGGAATCACCGACCCAGTCCAGGTCGACGGCGGAGATGTCGGAGTGGGTGCTGTAGTACATGCGGCTGCCGCTGCCGCAGGCGGCACAGAGGATGGGCCCACGCAGGTAGTACTCCCTGAGCTCTGGCACCGTCGCCTCCTCCCTCTGATCAGCCTTCATGGCCACCATCTTCCCGTAGTGGCCCACGGCCACCACGCAGTCACAGCCGGCCTCACCGAAGAGCCGCTCGTCCTCGGCCTCCTCCTCCTCCGCCGCCCGCCGCTCCGTTCTCAAGGCCCCGATGAAGACGATGGGCTCCTCCAGGTGATGGAGGATCTTCACCGGGGGGTCTTGGTTGGAAACATCGTGGCAGCCGTCGACGTCTGGGGAAGAGCTGAGGGCCTTCAGTGGCACGGAGCAGAGCTGGCCATCCGGGAAGCCGCAGAGGATCATCGGAGACTCCAGCATGGCGGCGTCGATCCCAAAGAGCAGGCTGAAGAGGGGCTCTTCCAGCACGAAGCCCCCTGAGCACCACAGCCCCTCCCCGGGCCCCAGGGTGCCGGGGGAGGACGCGCAGCACAGGACAGGCAGGAAGCAGGAGGGGGGACTGTCCCCCTCCTCCCCGGGCTGGGGGCCGGGGCAGAAGCCCACCTCGCTGATCTGCCGGTACGAGGCACTCTCCTGCTCGGGGCGGGGGAGCTCGTGCAGCTTCATCCACCATTTTCCATGAGCCTGCGACAAAGTGATGACAAAGCTGTGAAGCAGAGTGAACATGCAGAGGCTGGAGTCTGGGAAGATGCAGGCATCCGAGTCCACGGGGAAGACGCCGGAAGGGCAATTGCTTTCTTGGCCGTTGCCATCCGTCTGCTCCATTAACCTTTGGGAAAAGAGGGGAAGCTCTGAGCCAAGGCGTGGGGCGAAGCCAGCGCTTCCCTTGGCCCTGGGAAAGGAGCTCCCTGCAGAGCGGCTTTTAGCGTCTGCTGCAAGAGCCAGAGCTCCAAACCGGGTCGTGCAGGTGGAAGCCAGGGGCTGACAAAGGCCAAACGCACCCCCCCAGCCCTCAGCAGTGTCCCCAGGAGCTGAGGGCCGATGGCACGGGGCTGGCTGGTGTCCTGCGGGCTGGGGGACAGCAGGCTCACCTGCTCTGCTGCTCCAGGGAGACGCAGTAAATGCCGCTGTGGGCGCAGAGGATGTAGAGCTGGCGGGGCTGGGGCAGCAGCTCCACGTGCCACACCTGATCGGGGCACCTGTACACAGCCTGGAAGGGGGAGAAATGGGGGAAAAACAACAACAAAAAAAGTCACCATCCTGCAGTGAATGTCCCCGTCCCGAGGACAGGGCTGCTCGCTGCGGGTGTGAGGGGCTGATTCCCTCCTGAGGATTTCCAGGAGTGAATCCAGACCCTGCTGGGCTCTCCCCTGGATCAGGAGGGGGGATTCTGTGAGGCTCCTGAGGGGAGGGAAAAGCAGGCAGAGGGAGCTGGTCTGGGATCTGCCTTCCCGGGGAGGAGCGTGGCGTGGGAGGCGAGGCCTGATATTAGAGTGGTGGCTTTCTTAGAATTGATAATAGGAGCAAATTTAAAAAAAGAAAAAACGCCGTGTATAAGGCAACACGACTGCTGTTAGTCACAGCTGAGACAATGGTGAGGCCCTTCAGAGGGGGGAGACCAGAGACGTCACTTTACCTGGGGAGGAAATTAACCCCACACTTCTAGTTTAATTAAACATCTCAGGAGTTCAGGGAAGATCCAGGAGGCAGCACCCCCCTCCTACCCCCTCCCCAGAAAGGGCCTTGGAGCTGGGTATAGGGATCTGAGCTGCTGGAGAAGATGTTTGGGGCTGGGAGACCCTGACAGAGGGACCCCAGGAAGGACCCTGTCCCCAGGCTGGGTGACCAACACGGGGAGACCCAAGTGTTGGGTCCCCGGAGCCTCCTCCCAGGGTGAGGGACACAGGATGAAGCCCCCCGCCCTGCCAAGCCCCTCACCTTCAATACTTTTCCCTCCTGGTCGTAGACATAGACGAACTCACTGCCGTTGGAGAGGTAGATCTCGTTCTCGTGGCACAGCACCCGGGGCTTGCCCGCCACCAGCCCCCCCAGCGGGCAGCAGAAGCCAGCCAGGTAGTCCACTCTGTGGCCCACGTGTGCCATGGTGCCAGGAGGGGCACGGTGCCAGCCTGGGGGGTGCGGGGACCAGGATGGGGGGGGGAACGGTCAGCCTTGGGGGAGACCCCCCTGATCCACTAGGCATCGAGAGAGAAGGGGATGGGACCCCTCTGCCAGCACCCCGGGGTGCAGGATGGACTGGACCCACCCCCCCAGAACACTGACAGCCCCAGACATGCAGCCCCCCAGACCCCCCCCAGCCCTAACGGAGCCCCCACACCCCTGAGCCCCTACATCCCTGACTGAGCCCCCACATCCCTGAGCCCCCACATCCCTGACTGAGCCCCCCAGCCCCCCCCATACAGCAGGACCCTCAGCCCCCCAGGCACAGCCCCATCTCCCCCCAAAGCACCAATCCCGGCCCCCCCCACACCCCCCCCGTTCCTTCAGTCTCAGCCCCACAGCCCACACGGCCCAACCCCCCCTTCCTGCCCCCCAAACCCACATCCCCCCCCCCCCCCCCCCGTTGCCTCCCGGTGGGGCTGCGGGTACCGGGCGGGGGGCGCGGGCGGCTCCGCTTTACGGCTGCGCGGCGGCCGCCGCAATGGGCGGGGAGTTTGCGACAGGCCGTAAAGCCGCGATGGGCGGGCCGGGGGAGGTCGGTACCGGTACCGGTACCTCGGGGGGAAGGGGCGGGGGGCTGTGACGAGCAGAGAGGAGCGGGGCGGTGCTGGCAGCAGTGGGTTTATTAACAGGGATCGGGGACCCCTCACACACCCTGGGGGGGGCAGGGGTCTGTCCCACAGCACCGGCTGACCCCCTCCCCCCCGGTTCTTTGGGCCGTCCGGTACCGGGGGGGCACCTATGGGGTGGGAGGGGTCCTGCGAACGGGCTGGGGCGGCCCCCGGGGGCGCGGGGGGGCAGCGGGGCGGCGGTTCCGAGTGAGCTGATCCAGCCAGGCCTCCACCTCGGCGAAGCGGGCAGAGAGCCGGCCCAGCTGGGCCTTCAGGGCACTGAAATCCCGGTACAGCTCGTCCAGAGCCCCCGAGAGCGAGCGGATCCTGGGCAAAGGGGGTGAGGACGGGTGGGTGGGTGGATGGATGGATGGGGAACATCCCCCCCCGGGTAGGGATGGATGGATGGATGGATGGGGAACATCCCCCCCCGGGTAGGGATGGATGGATGGATGGATGGATGGATGGGGAACATCCCCCCCCCCGGGTAGGGGGTCCCGCCATCCCCCCTCGCCCCCCGGCCCTCACCTGCCGTACTCGGGCAGCACGCTCTGGTGGTCAAAGAGCAGGAGGTTCCTCAGCTGGGAGGTGATGGCGAATTTCCAGTTGTCCAGAACCAGCGTCAGGTTGGCGCAGCCCTTGGTCCTGCCGGCTGCGGGGAGCGGGGGGCAGGGGCTGGCTGGGACCCCCAGGGACCCCCCGCTATCTCCCCAGCCCCACGTCTGGACACAGGGAGGCTCCGTCCCTGCCCCTACCGGGGGTCCCGGGGGGGTCACCGCCTGCTCCGCCGTCCCACGGCCGCCGCTTCTGCTGGGCCCCGCAGCCCAGAGCCACCAGGAGCAGGAGGGGCAGAAGCCGCGACATGGCGCTGCGGGGGGGGGGTGGGGGTGTCAGGGGTCCCGGCCCCCCCAGCTCCCAGCCAGGAGCACCGTGTGGCCAGGGGGCTGCGGGGCCTCGTGTCCCGAGGGCTTTGGTGTCCCCGAGGGCCCGGCTGGCCCGTGTCCCTGTGCCATCGGAGCTGGCTCTGGCCCTGTCCCTGTCCCCTACCTCTCTCCGCTGCGCTGGACGCGGCCGCTCCCCGGGCTCCGCTCCCCGGGCTCGGCTCCCCCGGCTCTGGCTCCAACGCGGTTGCTGTTTTGCCTTTTCAAGCCGCTGTCCTGGCGCGGGGCCCGGCCGCAGGCGGCTCCGATTGGAACCAGACCCAGGACCGGGACGGGGGGCACCGGGATCCCCCCGGGAGAGCATCCCGAGGAGCGCGGGAGGCACGGCGCTGGCTCTCGTTTTTTGGGTGCTTTTATTCAACGTTACTCGCAGACCCCGCGCCGGGGTCGGGCCGGTCCCAGGCACCGCACACACCACCCCAGACACCCACAAACCCAGGGGAAAAGCAAACTGCAGCCCGGGGACCCCGTGGCAGGGCCAGGCGGCCGCTCCGGTAACGCTGGGGGGACAAAGCCTTGGGCAGAGCCCGGCCAGGTGCCGGCAGCTCCCGGGGCTTAACTAAGGCTGGAATCCATGTTCCAGGGATTTAACTGAGGCTGGAACCCGCAGCAGGGGGGCTCCAGGATGGGGCAGAGCCCTGGTGGCACTGCAAGCACCGGCCTGGCACGGGGCAGCCCCCAGCTGGGGTCTAAAGGGAAGAGTGAGCAGCAAGAGCACAGCCGGACCCCCAGCCCCGGGCAGGATGTGGTCAGGAGGGCGGGGGGCATGGGGGGCAGGTCTGACACCCCCCCCCAGCACACACAGCCGGGTGCTGGAGCAGCTCTGCCACACAGGAGGCAGTGAGCACGGCTGGGTGGGTGTCTGAGAGCTGGCACCTGCCCACCCCTCACCGGTACCAAGGGGGGGCCCGTTCTACCCCGGGAGTGCTGCCAGCACACAGGGCCCGGCCTGGCTGCACCCCAGGCTGGGAGAGAAAGGTGAGCAAAGCTGTGGGCAGGGAGGTGCCACAGTCTCCCCATCACTTCCACAGGGCCAAGAGGCTGCTTTGGGCAAGGAGAGGGGGGTCCTGGCTGCCCACAGCCCCCCTGAGTGCTGCCGTGCTCACCCAGGGGGTGGCAGGGGGACAGCCCAGCCCCACTGAGGTTAAGCCTTTGTTTCCTGGGCCGGGGGCCACTATCAGGATAAAGCCAGGGTGCCTGGCTCCTGGTGCAACTACAGGGATGCCCCAAAAGGAAGCAAGGAGGAACTGGGGAGGACTGGAGCCCCCCCTGCCCGGCACCACAGCCCGGGGCGGGGGCCCGATGTCGGGAAGCTGAAGGGAGGAGGGGGAAGGGAGAAGCACCACTCCTGCTGCTCGAGGGTTTGCTCTGTATTGGAGTCTGTCGGCGGGGCTAGGTCCGGGGCAGGCTGCACATCTCGCAGTGGTCTGTGCCTGGCTGGTTCATGAAGGTGCAGTGCTGGCAGGCCCACACGGCCACCGAGACGGCGTGCGTCGAGCCACCCATGGCACCGTACTCCTGGAGTCCTGAGATCTGGACACCGACTGTGCCTGAGAGAAAAAGAGCTGCTCAGAGCCAGGGGGGACACGCTGGGACCCACACTGCAGCCTCCCAGCCCAACTCCCAAGTTGGTGCAGCAGGGACTGCTCGGGACCAAGGAAAAGCTTTTCTCCCACCCGAATCTCCAGAAGCCTCAGGAGTGGCTTGAGAGCAGCACTCTCAGCCCAAAGGACACTCTCAGCCCAAAGGACCAGGGAGAACCCCCCCCCCCCCCTGAAAAGGAACCCCCTCTCTTACTGCAGAGCTGCTCGATGGTGGCCCACTGCTCTGATTTTTTCCAGGTCTGTGCAAGCTCCTCATTCTTGGTCCTCACAGCTTCCAGCAACAAGCTGATGCTGTCCTGGAAGCCAGAAGAGAAAAATCAGTGCTGGACACTCCTGGTGCCCAGAGAATTGCCTCCTTGCCCTCCACCACCCACAGCAAGACAGAGCCACGAGTCCCAGCCACTGCCTCTCTGATTTCCCCCAGGGAGCTTCCCAGGCAGGGAGCAAGATGAAGTTTATCCCTTTTGCTCCCCCAGCTCCTTCCTTCTGTGCAGAGGAGGTTATCCCCTTACCAGGCTGTGCCATGCTGGTGCTGCAGGCTCAGCCTGGATCCTAGGGGTGCAAACCCACCACGCTGGAGCACAGCGGTGTCCAGCCCTGGCCCCATAGGCAGCCCCAGCCTGATCTCCAGCTGCCCAGGGTCAGCCCAGCTGCCCTGCACATTCCTCCACACCCTGGAAGCCTCTGGCAAACACACAGCCCCTTCCCGGGCAGGTCCAGCAGTGCAGATGTGACCCAGCAGCTGCCAAGACCCCACCAATGCCCGGCCAAGAGCAGCAGAGCTGCACGGCCAGGAAAGGGTTGGCCTTGCTGAGATCTGGGGGCTCTGATCCTGTTATCATTACGACGGGAATTTCTGATTCTCAGATACTCTGCAAAATGTTTCCAGCTCTCGGAGCAGCAGCCAAGTTGGCTGCCTCTGACCACCACCCCCTCGCTGCTCTGAGCGTGCCTTGGGAGCTCTTGGTCCAGCTGGGGGCTTGGGTTTCACTTTTTCAACCTTCAACCAACAGCTCAGCCTGGAAGGAGAGGTTTTGGGCCAGCTGCACAGCCCACCCTGCTGAGGGACCGTCACCTCCAGCCCCTCACAGTGACACTGACACAACCCTGCCCCCCCCGGTACGTACCCGAAGGGGCATGACCTCGTTTGTGACCAGGAAGAGGAGCAGATGGAAATCAGAAATGATGTCTAGGAAAACGGAGGAAGTATTTTGGGACAGGTACGTGGCCAAGCTGTGGAAATCCTGCAGAGAAGATAGAGTAATAAAAGTAATTTTCCCCTAAGTGAGAAATCTGTTTTCCTGTTCAGCCCCACCAACAGACCCTGTAACATTTCTGTCTCCTTTGGAGACCCTCCCAAAACCAGACCCCTGGCCAGCTGACCACGTTGTGGCCAACAACTTTCAGAGAAAAGGATCTTTGGGCCCACACCAGCTCCAAACACCTGCACACCCTCAGGACACACAGGCCCTGGAGGTGCTGAGCTGAGGCCAGTTGGCCCAGATCAAAGACCAGTTCTGAAGGGGAAGAGCGAGATGGGGACATCTCAGTTTAAAAAAAAAAAAATTCATTATGAGATCCATGGTGCTCTCCAAGCTGGAGCAACAGCCCCCCATCCCTCTCCTGGCTGGAGTCCCCCAAGTTTTGGTGCTGTCTGGAGGTACCTGGAGCCACACAGCTGTGGTACCAATCACTCCTTACCTGAGTTTCTCCCAACACGTCACGGTTCTCGATGGGGAATGGATTTTGAGAAATAGAAAAGGTGTAGACTGGATCCTTGGGGAAAGTTGTAGTAATCTAAAAATCCAAGAAAGGCTGATCAGAGGGCTGACAGCAGGAGAAGTGAGTGGGGAAGGGGAAGGAAGGCTCCAATAGCCCAGGTTAAAGCTCAGCCAGGAGGAGAGGCAGGGGGTTAGAGTGGGGGCTGATGGCTGGGGACAGTGACATTCCCATCAGCACAGCCCTCAACTCCTGGCAATTGCTTCTATGCTGGAGGGAAATGTGCTAAGCTTGGTCCTGACAGGAGCACAGCATCCTTCTCCTGGCCACAGGGTACCCAGGGAACTGCTCGGCTGCCAAGAAACCACTTTGTGTCCTTCATGGAACAGTCACCCTGTGCTCTGGGTGCACTAGTGCTGCCTCCTCCCTGCACCCACAGCCAGAGGGATGGGACAGGCTATGGGGCTCAGAAGACAGTGCCTGAGCCAGCTACTGGCATTTACACCAGTCCCAGTTCATCTCTGGTGCCAGGGACTGACTGCTGGGCCCTGTTTGCAAGGCCCTTTGTAAGGAGAGATGCAGAAATACCTGCCAGTATTGATGGGAATAATGCATTTATTAAAAAAAAAAAAAAAAAAAAAGAAAAAAAAAGGACAAAACAAGATGCTTCAGAAACACAGCTTTGCAGGCTGCTCCTAAACGCCTGTTCCATCAATCTGTTTTCCTCTTCATCACACCCCAGGTAGCCCAGAAGCAGATGCCTGTACTCCCTGAGTAACAAACACGCTGCCGACTGGCACGGGGCATCCAGGGGCCCTGCACAATGGGCCCCTTGTTCCAGACATGACATTGCTCTGTCACACATCCCAGTGCCAGCCCCTGTATCTGATAAGTGACACGCACAGCAGATAGTGAGGGGGGAGGAGGGACAAGCCAGGGGAAGCCTCCTGGCTGCCAGCTTCCCCGTGCCTGTGGGACACAGCCTGTGCCAGGGGCAGCTGGACCAGACCAGTTGCTCCGGGTGGATTTAATGGTTGTTGGCACCACCTCTAACTCCAGCAATATCATCTGTCATCCAAATTATTTGCTCTCCTGCCTTCCACACTGTAATAAGTTTCCTGCCAAAGGGCAGAGCCGTGCCCCGGTGCCTGGCAGTGCTCACTGATGGGCAGGCAGCAGCCGTGCTCCAGCCAAGGAGCCTCAGCTCCCTCCCCCTAGAAAAGGCATTTCTGTACAACCTGGGCTGCTGAGTCACTAAAAGAAGGGTTCTTAATTGCTGCTAAGAGACAGGCAACTGGAACTTGCTAATTAGCTCCCCGGGAGGTACTGCCCGGCGCTGGTATCCCTGGGGCTGGAGCTGAGCACCAGCTGGGAGCTGGGACAGACACCAGGAAGCACCTTCCCGGGAACCACGCGTGTTCCCTGGCTCCACACCGACCCCGAGAAGCTGGGGTTACCCCCGAGCAGACCAGAAATGCCTGGCAGCTGAGGGGAAAAGAGAAAGGAAGAAAAACTGTTGGATGAATCACCTCTGGTGAGAAGTTGAGAGGAGGGTTGGGAACTTCACCCCGCCCTGACCACCTCCCTCTGCCCACAAACAAGTGCAAGGAGTTACTTACATCTATGATCAGGTACTCGACTGGGAGCGGGCGAGCCAGCTGTGTGATCTCGTTGCCAAACTTGTCTATGTCCTGCAAGAAGGAGAGTCTTGTTATTCCTCAGTGTGAAGCCTAAGAGATCCTGCCCTGGAGACACCTCTGCAGGAGCCCAGGGATTTCTGGTGCTGGGATCTCTAAGGGTGTGGAAAAGAAGCTGCTGGGTGCTGCAGTGCTGCCTGATTCCCCGCAGCTCCTTAGGGCTGGAGATCTCTGTAATTCCATACTCCAGGCCCTCAGTTCCCTCAGGAGCCAAGATATTGTGTGGTTACAAACCACCTCGGTGACCACCACCACCAGAGGAGCCTGGCATCAGCTGAGGTGGGAATGCCATTGAAGGAGCAGTGACACTGCAAAGGGAGGGACACGCTGTATCTGGTTCCTCTGCCAAGGCAAACCTGACTTTCTGCAAAACCGAGTCTCTCATCCAACTCCTTCTTGGGAATTGGGAATCCAGGCCCTTTCTCATACCCTGACCTGAAGAGACGGCATATCACAACGCATAAACTTGTTTTGCTTTGCCAGACGAATTGAACATAAAGTTTAATTATGGAGAAAAACGGCCAGCATATGTTCATTAATCATGAAATGACAATTAGATGTGATTTATGTCAAACACGCTGAGTTCAAACACAGCTTCAGAAATAAATTCATGAGAACTGACACTTTTCATTAAAGATTCTGTAAGAGGGGGTTGTATTTTCTACCTAAATCATCACTTAACATGTTATAAATCATTCATGGAGCCCCACATAAATCATCCACCCATAATTTCCAGTCAGGGACCTTGCGCTCAGGTTTATTTTCACCAAGCTCTCAGCACCCCCAGTGGCTGGACCCGGACTCAGACCCAGACCTGGACCCGGACCCGCAGAACCACCACCCCAACCCCTTGGTGGCTTTTTGGGGGGAACCTCAGCCAGAGCCCGTGACCCCCGCGGGGTGTTGAGCAGCATTCCTGGGGCTGCCAGCCTGCTTTCCCTGAGCCCTGGTTTCTCCAGAGCACACCACTCCCCCTCTATCAGTGTTTCTGGGCCACGCTGGTGTTTACCCAGCACAGGTATGTGGCAGGGCAGCCAGCGCCCCGCTCTCACACCCTGAGGGACACTGCCCCAGCAGGCTCCAGCACGCTGCTCCCCTCAGGGCAACAGCCCCCCCTTTCCTGAGCCTCCTCCCCAAGCATCCTCTGTCCCTAAGAACTGTTCCTTTTTTTTTTTTTTTTTTTAAGAAAAAGAAAATAAAAATACATAATCTACCTTCCAGTCTTTGAAGCTCCTTTTAAAAGCAATTCTGATAAGGATCTGCTCTCCTTGAACATGACAGGTTGTTGGCCCTGTGGTTATTTCAGCAACAAGCCTGGTGGCTCCTGGCCTCAGATCTCTCTGGCTCTGACAGGAGCAGGAGGAGCCATGGAGCCTTTTCGGGGAGATCACAGGACACCCAAGCTAACCTGCTCCTAGATCTCAGTGATACTGCAAGAGGCAGGAATCAAATCCAATCAGACTGAATCAGCTTCCCAAACATAATCCTGCCCCTGCAAGAAGGAACCTGCAACAACTCACACGTAATTAGCCCATCTGGAATTCATTTTCAAATCTAATTAAGTTCTAATATGCAGAAACATTTTTCCAGCACCTGTTCGCTTTAATCCCCGCCTCTGGGGATTTCCATGTTAAATGCCTTTTTTTTCTTTAATGTCAGGCTTCAAGACACACACTAGACTGTTACTAGCCAACTGGAACCCCCTGAGCCAAGGCCACATCCAGACGCTGCCCCTCCCCAGAGAGCAAAGCCCCCACTCCAATGCCAGCACTCTTCTCCAACCCCCACACACCATTTTATTAGGCAATTATATTTTAAAGGCCTTAACAACCGTCAAGCTGGGAGAAAGACATCTTCATCCTGAGCTCAGCAGTGGCTGGGGCCTCTTGGCACGTTATTGCTCAGGCCCAGGCCCCCCCAGAGCCACCAACACCCCCGTGCTGCAGCAACAGCTCCATAGGGAGGCCAGGAAGGGGTTAAGGGAGGCACAAATATTTGGCTTCTGGACAAAAATCAAGCAGCAAGGCCTGGAGGATTTGGACAATGAATCATCATGAAGACAGGAGCAAACTGGAGCTCGCATCAGGTGCTGTGCTCAGTCTGGAGGCAGGAGCAGCACATGGGGGAGGTCAGAGGGGGAAAGGGATGTGTGAGCACCCGTGGCATCCCCAGGGGCTCACCCTGGAGCTGAGCAGCTGTCTGTCCTTTCTGTCTCTTCATAAAGTTCACCCTTGGCTGTTCCCTCTGCTGCTTTCCAAGAGCTGCACCGGGCAGCCCTGCCCCTGGCTCAGAGCGAGCAGCAGACCCACAGGAACGCAGTGACTCTTCCAAGAGCAAGCCACAGGTCAGTGAGAGTTGAAACCCTGCTCAGGAGACTCCTGGTGAGCTGATCCCTCCTCCTCCTCCCCGCAGCAGCTGGGACATTCAAGGCTAAGGTGGCTTTTCCAGTCCAACGTGGCCCGTTGGCAGGAGGCCAGCCAGGGGAAGGCTTCCCTGTTAGCAAAACCTCCTGGCAGAAGCCTTCCCACAGCCTGGTGGTTGTGTTTTCCCCAGGACAAGGATTTTGGGAGGGAATGGGTGGAAGTAGTGCAGCTCAGAAGTCCCACTGGCTCCCACCCAAGCAGTGTCCTGGTTCTGGGCAGTGCTGGGGCTGGTGGGACCACAGGTCAGACAAGCCAAGGCTGAGGCAGTGCTGCTGCAGGGTCCTGGGTGTGTTTCCTAACAAGGGCAAAGGGTTCTTTCACAACAGCTGTGCCACCACCAAGGGCTTTCATCTTGCACCATCCCCAAAAAGACTCAGGGGTGAATATAAAGGCAGCTGTGAAACGTAATTCACTGCAAGGACGACACCTCCGTGTCTGCACTAAGCTGACACAAATACCTGTGATATGAGACAAAGCCAGAGAGGCTCAAAATCCAACGATTTTGTGTTTCCAACAGTCTGTAAAACAGAGCAATCTCTTCTCCTGTCCAGTGGGAGGTCCAGATGCTTGTGAAGCCAAGGTTGGAGCAGAGCACGGAGGTCTTTAGGGAGTAGTCAGGCAATGGTAAAGTGAGTGCAGGGAGCTGGGAGTGAGGGGAGAGTGGGGAGAGGGTGCAGGGGGACAGCAGGATAGGGGTGCAGGCAGCCCCATGGGAGACATCACCTTTGGCCAGGCCACTGACCACCAGCTGTGAGTAACTTCAGCACTGAATAACAAACCTGCAGGATGGAAGGTACCTCTCCAGTGAAGTCAAAAGCAACAGGGTGATTTTCTAGAACCAGATGGACAAAGGAGGAGGCGGCTCAAGGGTAGAGAAGACAAGAAAGGTCATGAGGATTCAGCTGGGCTCTTCCCCACCCAGCAGAGAACCAGGATGAAGTGGCCACTGCAAGACTGTGGTTGTTACTTGCAGAGAGCTGTTCCCTCGACCTGTGTGTCTGACAAGAGCAACTCCTTCATCCATTTCCTTGCACTGAAGACGTCAAACACCATGTGTGGGTTGTGCAGCCTTGGGACTGGAACCAGCGCTGCGCCGGGACGCTTCACAGACAGCCCAGGAGGCCAAGGGCTTGGGGGCTGGGGGTTGTTTTCTTTCTTCTGGCTAATCTTACCTGGAAAGGCAACTCAGAGCAAAGTAACTTGTAGTCATGGTCCCCAAAGCCCTCGGATGTCACGCCAGAGCAGAGCTCCAGCCTTCAGGAGCCAGGAGAGCGCTGCTGCCAAATCCATGGGGGTGGTTCCTCCAAGCCACAGGGCTAGTGGCCAACGTAAAGAGAATGGTAAAGAAATACAGAAATCACAAGGCCCAGGAAAAACATCTTGTCTCCCGAGGCTGCTGCCATGGAATAACAGTGTGAGGGGCATCCAACGACGGGGCTGAGGTGCAGCTCCTGGGTTGCAGCTCCTGGGAGGTGTCAGCAGCAGCCCCTCCTCCTGCTCGCCAAGCCCAGGGTGAAGCCTCCGCCTGCCCTGCTGCAGCCAGACAGGAGAGTCCCATCGGTTCTGCCTCCCAGCTGGATGCAGAGTTGTTCTATAAATACCTCCTGCACTGCACAAACGTTGGCCTTCTGGTTCTCATCCAATTAGAATAAATTTGTATGGCTCCTTTCATCCTCGAGGGCTTTTCAAATGTGCACTTGCATGTTCCACAGAAACAGACACATGGACACTTTCCTCTCTACCGACTCCTCATTTCCAGAAAAAAATGCAATGACTACTAAAAAACGCAGGTTTCTGCCCAAAACTACCAAGGGGGACAGCACAGTGGGGAACCCCTATGTCCAGGATTGAGGACCACACTGCCCAGCTCCTGCAGCTGCAGCAGAGAAAGGGGGAGCAGGAACCTGCTGTCCTCAGCCCTGCTCCTCACCCCACTTTTAACCAAGGTTTTGAAACCATTGTTGTCACCAGCCCAGTAACTATGAGGTAGTGTCTCTGACCTCAGGCCTCGCACATTTAATGAGACCCCAAAGATTTTTGAAGCCAGGGGTGACTAAGCTTTCCATCGATTTAAGAACATTCCAAAAAAAATTAAGAGATCCTATGGCCAAACACGTTTAAGGATGAAGGACAATCCCACCCGCCAGAGCAGTCCTCGAGCACATCATGAAAAAGGCAATTAGAAGTTATAAAACATATGAAATAAGCTGCAGCCCGACCCAGTGAATCAGGGGCTGATGGAAATTTCCACAGAAAGGCTGGAGCCACCAGTTCCCATTTTGTTTATCTCCCTGCTTCAGATTACGGATGGGAGCGAAGATCTTATGGGAACACCCACTGCCTTTCCTGCTCCTCCAGACACCCAGGGTGGCCCACATGTGGGACACAGACCAAGGGGACCTCCTGCAAGGCTGCACCCCGGCTGTGGCACAGCATGGGCTCCTGGGGAGCAGGGCATGCCAGGAGATGAGCTCATCTCCACAGGCAGGGCCAAGCCTTGCACAACTGAGCTCTATCGGAACCAATCCTGGATTATCAGCTCCTGAGAGCTCCAGCTGTGTAGGAAGGGAAAAGGCAGGGATCCCAGGCACGGATTCCCTCTACACCTTTCCTCTCAAGCCCTGAATTTAGCCAAGAGGTGTTCTTCATCTTCGGGCAGCGTCACCAAGGGGGGGGGAATGAGAATGTCATTGGGCTGGGACAGCATCTCCCAGCTCAGGGCACACAGGAGTGTGTTACCATCTCCACTTCGGCTGCACAAAAGTCTCATTCCCACTGTCCCAAAATTAAGGCAGCTCTACTTATCCCAAATGTTTAATGAACAGCTTTAACACAAGCACTGCAGGCTGGGTGGGCAGTGAAAAGCAGACACAAGAATGAGATAACTCATTTGAGTGATGGATGGCTAATTAGTTGGCAAGCAGCACCATTAATTAATTCCCCTGTCCTTGCTGATGGGGCACCAAGGCACACACGTTTGGGAAGCAGTGCCATCAGCCTCTGCAGAGAGCCTCTCCCCAAGTTTCAAACTGGGCCCTGCAGATCTAGGGGGGGTTTGAAGATCTCCAGAAGCAACTGTCAGGGGAATAACGACAGTAAATTTATCACTAATGAACTGCTGAGAACGACAGCAGGCAGGTTACCAGCAGAGCTCACGCACCCCCCAGGTCCCGCCCTTGCTCTGAACACCTTCACACCTTCCTTTCCTTGCAAAAAAGCATTTGCTGGGCTGTCTCTGCTCTTGCTGCATGAGCTGCACTGCCTTTTGTCACATCTGCTGCCTGGTTGGTGCCTGTAAGCGTGTCACAGCCCAGCCAATCCCTGGCACCGTGTGAGGAACCTGCTGCTTCCACTGTTTGTGCTAGCAGACATCATATGGCTGCTGAGTGGAGGAATCTGAACTCAGCCAGAGATTAAAATCAACAGAAGAGCACGGAAAATGCTGCCAACGAGCAGGGGAGAGGAGGTGATTTGAAGCACTTGCTATGGGCTCCCAGAGCATCACTGCAGGGCCGGGTAGCCAGTGGCTACTGCTGCACTGGGAACCCTCACGGCACATTTCTGAGGGGGAAACGGAGCTCACGCTTCACAGACATGTGGTGAACTACTGAAAATAGTTCAGACCTCAAAGACATCCTCTTCTGAGCTGGCCAGGCTGACTTCCAGCCATTCCTGCAGCTCCCCCCACCCCCAGGCAGGCAGCCCTTACCTTATAGAAGACATCAGGCACATACTGCTCACTGCTGGACTCCTTGGCATAGCCCAGCTCCGGCGCGTCCCGGCAGGGCAGCAAGCACTCATCCCTCACCAGTGCCATGCACTGGTTTGAGACCTGGTAGCCCTCAAAGTGGACCTGGTTGTCTGGACCACCTGGAAGAGAAGAGGCTGGTGAAAAACCCCCCATGGGAGTGATTTTCCCAGCGTGATGCTGAGAGGCACGACTCTGAGAGTGATGTTAAAAACAAGGGACTTGCTAACAGCAAAGAATAAACTTGTGGGAAGTGCTCGTTAGCAAGAATCCCCCTCCACACCCTCCATGTCCTTAGTACCACACGTTTTCACAGCCAGCCTAACAGGACAGACCCCTGGAGTGACAGTTCCTTTGCCAGGAGCCAAGGAGGCAAAGCCACCCTTTCAGAAAGCTCCTGATAGCATCAGTCCCACCCCCACCCCCCAGGTATCTTCTCTCTCTCAAAACAAAAACCAGGCACACAGCTCCCCAGAGCCTGTTTCATTTCCAAGGAACCAGGAGCTGCAGATTCAGAGCTGGTCACATCCTAACGAGAGGCATAAGAAGGAAAAAAAGTAGTGTTTTCTCAGCCTGTAATGGATGGTTTGGTGGAAATCTGACATGGAAAGTGGAAATTAAGACCCTGGCTCAGTGATAGATCACATGCTTGGCGCTTTAATTTGGATAATGTAAGCAACATCAGGTCATATGTCATTAGGATACAACTGGAAAGAGAAGATACAGACAGATGGTAGGAAAACGTTACTATTTCCAAGCCCAGGAATTCAGGAGGGGATAGGAATTAATCCATGTAGAGGATTTAAAGGCAAAGTTGATGCAAACTATCCAAATATATTTATATGGCACAAAAGGAAGGAATCAAGTGTTTAAATAGAAACCTGATGGACTAATTTAACAGAAGAGAATGAAATTATCTGGAACAGAAAAGAGGAAATATTCGTTTTCTACCCTTTGATCTCCAGCCTCAATCACTCACTGCTCCAGAACAAACACTCCTAGAAAGTAAACACAGACCAAGACATGGGGAAGGGCTGAACAAAGCTGGCTATCGTGTTCTCAGCAAAACACCTCATTTAAAATTAAAAAAAAAAAAAAAAAAAGAAAAAATAAAAAAGGCAGAAATACATTAAAAAGTGAGCGAGATACACATCTATCTGTAACGAAAGATGTTTAGCAGCCTGGAATGCAGAGGCAGCTGTCTGCTTGCATGGGTCTGGTAACCAAATGAGAGCATTTTCACTGCAAAAGGCTCCAGGAATGCTTACAAAACTGGAGCTCAGCAGAGACAACACAATACCACACTTGCAGTTTTCACACTGGGTGCTGTTTGGAAGTCGTGGGCTATTTCCATTGTGTTAAACAGACCCAGAACCCAGCATAACTGCTCCAGGGAAATTTTAAATGAAGACACGTGTCACCCCGTGGAGAACAGCAGCTTGAACTCCTAATGCCACAACTCTCCCAGCACATGCCACACAGCACAGCCCATCCCAGGGGGCCTCCAGAGACTTGCTGAGAAAATGGTTAAAAACAGAGGTGACAAAGCATTTTGCTGGCTTCTCTTGTTTTGTGGGCAAACAAAAACAACCAAAAAAACTCCCCCAAACCAAACACAACAATGTTTCCACACATGGAAGAGCACAGCCTCCTACGTAAGGGTTCCCCTGACAGCAACACAAGGGAGATAAAGGTCCCTCCTTTATGCTGAACCAGCCAGAGAAACTTTGAGGCTGTGGATTTGCTGTGGTTCTGCACTGCCGCTTTCAGGCAACAGAATTTGGAGCTTCAAGATTTCAAAACAGAAAAATCAAGCAACAGTTATTCCCCTGGCTGCGGGCAAAAAATGCTTTGTGGGTTTGAGAAGGTGAATGCTTCAGGTCTGAGCCTCCATGAAATCACCTGCAAGAGGATGGCGTAAGTAACTATAGAGGAGAAAAAATGAGAAAGTATTCTACTTGCTAGAGCAAGGCAAGCCCCTTGTTTGGTGGACAGATGGGGACCAGAACGTCTGACTCTGGCAGAGCTGCATATTTGTCTTTTATTAACAAGAGATAATTCACGTGTACCCAGGAGAGCCAGGGCAAGCTGAGGCCAGTTTATACCTGTAGCCACAACTGTGACAAACTTGGATCCAAAATGACCATCTGGAGAAAGGCGACAGATGTTGGGCTGCTGGTTCTGAAAGTTCCCAGCTGTGATGCACTCTTCTGCACTTAGATAATACGTGTCCTGAGGGAAGAGCAGCAATGTCAACAGAAAGGACAAGGCAATGTAGCCCGGACCCATTTCCTTGGTCTGCAGCCAAAGAAAACTCCCAACACCCTGGTGAAACATGCTTTCGTAGAAAGCTGCTGCCGAGGCTGGGAAAAGAATGTGACATGTCAGCTCTCCAGCCCCGGGCCTGGCTCTTGGCAGGACTGTCCCACTTCTGGTTCCACCCAACTTTACACACCTTTGTTTTTTTTTAAAAACAGAGTTTCAGTTTCCAAATAGGGACATCGCTGATTTCAGGCTGACGGGAAGCTGAGAAGTTCAAAGTTTGAGGACTCGGGCCACATCTAACTCAAAGCCCAGCCCACAGGAACATCCTCTGAGTCACTTTTGCTCACTCACTTTGCACCTCTCACCACCCCATTCCCTCCCTCCACTAAATTTCCTTAAACCACAAGCACTGTTTCCTTCAGGCAGAGCAGTGCAGACTGCAGGCAGCTCTGCATGCTCCCCAAACTGCTCCAGACCCCAGCACTGCTCTTTCAGCTCCTTTTCCTTCAGAGGCTTCTGAAAAACCCCATTTCCCAAGAATTCCAGTCCCAGTGTCACCTCCAGCCCTGCATTGCCCTGGCTCAGTGGTCTGCTGGCACAGGCAGCATTTGGGTGCTTACACAAACCTGGAATTAGCTGCACACTTGAACCTCACCTTGTTTCTGCTGTACCGGACGGTGCCTTTCCGTGTGTCTTCAGACACCAGATCAGTAAATATCCAGCCAACCTAGGAGGAAGTATTATGGAGAAAGTTGCTTTAAGCAAAAAAACCAAATAATCAAAAAACCAACCCACAAAGCAACAAAAACCTAAACTAGAAGAGAGCTTATACATTTTTTCTCCTAGCAGGACAAGATGTTCTTGGCTCCTCGCACAGCCCTGCTGAACGCTGCCTGAAGGAAATGGCTCTCCCAGCTGTGCCGGCCTCATTTGAATCCCATTTCCAGGAGCAGCTTGCCAGCTGGCCAGCCAGGGGCACCTGCAGCTTTATGTTTCACTATGGAATATTTTTTTCATGGAAAGATCTGGAGGCTGCAAGAGGCCTCTCAGCCGCTACCTCCTCCCACCCACAGCAAAAAGCATTTCCTATGGAGCGTTCAGAGCAGAGCAGCACCAGGAGTGCCAGCAGATGACAAAGCAGCTCACATGATCTCATTTTGAAGCTCACAGTCACTAGTTAAGATAAAGCTCATATGTTCCCACTGGAGTATGATTCATTCCAAATCAGAGCCTGCTCCCATCCAAAAAAACACATTCCTGCTTTCTGCCTGGTGTGCACACCGGAGGCTGGATGTGTACACACACACCCTGTGCCACACGTGCTGGATGCACTCCCACAGCCTTCACCCTTCAGAGCAGCAACTGCTGACTCAGATTCCCAGCAGAGCCCAGGCAGGCAAAACTCTGCAGCCAGCATTAAGTGATGTGTGTTAAGTTGTATTGATTAAAAAATACGTGGTGTGAGAAGCAGAGGAAAAGCAGGGAAATAAATAACACACACAGAAGCTTTGCCTCAGACACCAGGAAAAAGCTGAAGATCTTATCTTCAGAGAACAAAAGACCTCACCACAGATGTTTACAGTCTACTGTGCTGAGCCTCTTCTGATTTGTGTTTTCTTTAGCAAGTCAAATCTTGCTTGTGTACATCTCATTCCTGGCATTCACATGATACCAAGAGATTTCCCCAAACCAGCAAATAATCTGCACAGTTTTGAGAGATGTCAGCAAACCAGTGGATCCCATCCCTCCTGATGGGATGCCTGTGCAGGCACGAGGGAAAGGGAGGGCTCAGCTGGGGGTCCTGCACCTCTAAACCCCCGTACAGATCACCCCGTTGCAGCCTGCCTGAGCAGCACCAGGGGACAGGAGCTCACAGAGGAGGATGAAACAAAAATAAAATCATAAAAAAAGCCCACAACAAAAACAAACACGCACGAGCCTCTGCTCCTTGACGTGGAGCACCAATTCTGTCAAAAGGAAGAAGAAACTTGGAAGGCAGCTCTAGCTACATCTGTGCCAAATTAGCACTCACCAGGGAGATGCTCCTATCTGAGGAGAAATAAAGGGTAAATCGTGTTTCTGCTTCTTTGCTACTCCCTTTGATGTCATTCATGACAGAGGACTGCTGACTCCAGCAGCACAGCCCTGCTAGATGCCTGTGCTCAGAAAACACTCTCATTTTGGTTTTTACGCCTAAAAGCACAAGAGCTGCTGATACTTAAGCAAGATTTATGTATGCCCCAACTGCCCATGACTTTCTACACAGCTGTACAGACATCCTAACCTTTCTCAGTCCCAGCTTTGCAGCGATCTCATCCACCACCTCAGCTTTTGGATCTTCCAGGATCTCCAGGCTGTTCTGTGTACCAATCTGCAGCAAAGAAAAAAAAAACCTCACTAGTGAGACAGAAGAGGGAAAACCACAGGACACTGGGAGGCTGGGGATGGCAGCAGAGGTCTGTGTTTCCCCTCCAGCATTACCACAGAGCAGTTTCACCCCAGAGACCTCCTCTCCTCCCAGTCCCATCCTGCTGGAGCTCACCAGCAAAGTTTGCAAATTACATTGGGGTTTATGAATGAAGACTCTGGGGTTACAAAGAGGCCATCGCTGTTTCCCAGCACTTCAGAACATACATGGGATGATCTAATTTTTCCAAAGCCCTGGGTTCAACCTGCCAGCTTTGTACCGCCCTTCTGTTTGTTTGAATCTTTTGAGCATCAGAGAGGCAGAAATCCAGCAAAGAAGCCAAGAGCCCACACCCAGGCCTTCCCCCCACGCTCCGGAAAACACAGCTCCATCTGGGTGCATTTCAGAGCTGAGCTTCCTCGTGTGGGGAGATGCCGTGTCAAGAAGCACAGCAGAGACTGCCTGCCAGGAGAGCAAAAGCTTCCTGGCTTTAACCACACACAAGTGGAAGCATATGAACTTCCAAAGCAGGGGCTTAGCAGCGATATTGAAACAATAGCAGGCACTGCTCTGCTCATATTGGGAAGAAAAGGGAGAACTTCTGAAAGGTTTGCAATTCTCCTCTCACGCAGGCACACACACACACACTCCCAAAGGTCCATTTGTTCTTTTCCCTCTGACATACCTGTTGTGTTTCATTCTAGCAACCCCACAGACACTATAGGAGGGAGGAAACACATGCCCCACCACGGGACATTTGTATACATCGTGTCTGCACTTAGAAAAGTGACTTTGATCAGCGGTGCAGAAGCCAGGAGGCAAACTCAGCTTCAAGCCGAGCCTTATGTTGTGGGCAGTGGCCTTTCTGTCTCCATTTTCAGCTCTCTGAAACCCAATTCAGCCCCCGGGAGGCCGGGCTGGGCGTGCAGTGCTGCGCGGTGCCGTGCCCCATCTAGTGGGGGGACTCCCAGCTGCTCCCAGGCTCAAACCTCAGCCTCGGCCTCTCCAGCAAGGCAGCACACTTCATTCTCAGCTGATTAAGCTGCTTAAATATCCCCAGACACCTGATAAAAAATTGAATCAAGGGCTGCAACTTTTTTTTTTTCTCTTGGTACAGCATTTGTTTTCCATACTATAACCTTGGAAATCAAGGAAACGGGAAAAGTGTTTTAAAAGTCACCCTAGCCTTAAATCATTTGAACAGAGTAATATACAAGTGTAAGATTAACGCCTTCAGTGGCAATAACTGACAGTGAAATTAAGGACACAAAGCACAACACTTTTTTTCAGGGAACTCTTTTCCTCGTGGAGGAGGAAACAGCGCGTGAGGTTTCCCACATTAAAAAGTGTTTCTGTCTTCCCCCCTCGTCCCTGGGAGGTGACACAGAGAGGTGGCAGCACCCAGCTGTTACCTGTGGGGGTTCATAGATGGCAGCCACCTCAGCCCGGATGCCCAGGGGGATGTCTTTGTGCTCTGTGTACCGCCCGTAGAGGTACCCGAAGTGCTGGTTTCCCGTCTTCCGCCAGAAGTCGAGGAAGCGATCTGCAATTGTGTGGTTCTCAAACATGATGTTGTCAACATGCCTGTATTTCTGTTTGACAAAGTTCAAGTGTCAGCCCATCCTCCGCTCACTCCGGTGACTCTGGCCATCGCCAGTTCCTTCCCCAGAGACTCCCCAGCTGCCTGGGGCACACACCACCCCCTGCCAGTCGGATGCTGCTGGAGCAGGGATGGGGAAAGCCAGCTGGCTCCTTCCCTCCCCCTTCTTCCTGCCTTCCTTCCCCTGCCCAGCAAGCAGAACTCGACCATGGGGAAGTGCTGAGCACTCCCAGCACCCCATTAGCCTAGCCCTTGCCCCGAGACCCTTTGCAACTGAAAAAAAGATGGTGACAAAAACAAAAAGAGGGGGTGGCCTTCTGGATCTCACGAAGAAAAAGAGCAGAGGTTGACTGCTAGCAGTGCCAGCTGAGGTGTCCTCCATGTTAAGAGAGGAAACTCCTGAACCAGACACAATTTGGAGCCTTTTGCTCCTGAGGACCTGGATTTGCCACCCACTGCTCTGATAACTGCCAATAAGCAAAGGCTCTGTGCTCCAAGTTGGCTGTGTTTGAAGTTGTCTCTCCAGAAATCTCAGTCAAGTCCCTTCTCAGGTTTGAGCACCAGGGCTCCTGAGAGCTGGGTCTCACCTGTCTATTGAGAGTGATGGCACTTGGCTGACACTTGGTGCAGATGCCTTCTGGCCAAGGGGGGTGCCCTTCACAGCCTGATTTGATCTTGCAGCTGATGTTTTCCAGGGCAACAAACTTCCCCCTGCAAGAAGGGAAACAGAAGGGTGCTGTGAGCACTGTAAATGCTTCTTAAAAAAAAAAAAAAAACAACAAAAGTAGCTAGAAACACAGAGGAAGCAGAGCTGAGGAGACATGGTGGCACCACTGCTTTGCATCTCCAGAGGATCTCAAAGGAAAGTCCCACAGGGGAGGATGCTCTGCTCCTGTGCTCCCCAGGAAACCTCTGCTGCCCACTTAGCCAGGGAGGTCACGAGGCTGACGTGCTCCCCAGCCCAGCTCCTGAGCAGATATCAGAGCAAGAGCAGAGACAGAAAACACATAGGATCCTGCTTACATAATTTATGCAGCACGTAGGAAGTGATAGATTATCCTGCTAGGGCAAATTAGAGCTCTTTTCATTTGCAGAAGGCTTCCTGCAAAGGGAAGTTCTCTACAAATCAAAAGTACTGCAGCCTTGAGCTGCATCTCACAAAAGACATTAAAAAAATCCCAACGGGCATTTAGGAACAAGAGGGAGAAGGTTACACCTCTGCACAACTGTATTTCAGAGCACAGTGGGCTCCCCAACACCACCCAAGAGCACAAAGACATAAATCCTTCTGTCACTGCTCCCTCTGCTCACTGCTGTGTCCCCAAGGCATCCCCCATCCCACCACAGGGCAGGAAAACAGATTTTCCAGCTGGGGGGAGGGGGGTGAACAACAGCACCACAACAAGAAAGGGTTTCACTGAGAGCACAAGAAGTGTGGGACAGAGTGGAATCAGGCCCTAAGCAATGTCAGGCTCCTCTTTCTGACCTGTTCATGTCTGGAGGGAATTAAAACTGTTGGTAAATAGGAACTCCCTAGGTGCACCACAGTCCCAGTGCCATTCTGGGAGGTTTGAGATCCAGGCTTGGATCTTGGTGTAATTAGGGAATCTCCTTCCTTCCATTTGGACTTTTCCCTTTTTAAATTTTTTTTCCTTCTTTTATTTTTCTCAACGTGCTCTTTTCTCCTAGGTGTGCCATCCACCAGCTGTATCCAAATTGCCTGTACTTTCATTTGTATTTTTAAAACCAGATTCCCTGAAAGACAGAGATGTTCTTACTTGTCTGCCCCTCCGGTCAGCTTCCTGATGTAGGCATGGAAGGACATGTGCTTCACGGGAGGTTCCAGATGGTTTAAATAATCCTCATCAAAAGGCTGCCAAAAAAACACCACACACAAAGGAAAGGCTGGTCAGACACCTGTCTGATCATCTCACTGCACAAATGGATGTTCTAGAGCCAGCCCCAGTTGCTCTCAAGGTGGAAGCAATCAAGAAAATTTCCGCTCATTTTGGAGGCAGTTGCCACTGTGACAGAACAGCAGGGCTCTCCAGCAGCCCCGCTTCATTATCCCCTCCTACTCCTATCACAGACTGGCTCCACAAATCAGAAGGAGTCTCGAAGGCAAAGTGCTTTTTCCTTTCAATATCAAAGGACAAACAAAAAGCCCAGCTGCTCAAACAAGGCCAAAGAGCTTCCCGGGCAGGCGGCAGGGAACAACCATCCCGGCTGGCAAGGACTGGAGGGAGCTCTGCCTCCTGCCATAAATCAGAGCCCAGCAGGCACCAGAGCTGCCTTCAGCCTGAATAATACGTGGTTAAACTGGGAAGTGCTGGGATCCACGAGAGGGAGATCCAGGGAAGAGGGAGGAAAGTTGGGAGTTTTTCTAGAGCGCTTTCTGTTAAAGTGATCACTGCAGAAAACCAGAGCAGAATAAACCCGAAAGCTTTGGTGACCCTGGGTGTGAGCTCAGACTCAGAGGTGCCAGCCCTGCAGTGCTCTCAGGGACAGTGTTCTGACTGGAAGGAACCAAACCCAAGAGGTGGGACTTTCTGGAGCACCTTCTCTTACCTCCAGTGGTACACAGTGCACACATTTACCCAGGGGGCCGTGGCGACACCTGCACAAAGAGGAAGAGAAGTTGTGTTGGAGCTGCTTTAGAAAGGGAAAAGTCAGACTCTAAAAGTTGCTCTCGACTGACATCTGTGGCTGTGGAAGATCCACACAATCACAAGGCTCTGAGTGACTCCCCACCCACCAGGGAATCTTACAGAGGGGTCACCACAAGATAATTTCACATCAAGAGACAGCAGCAGCTTTGGGTTTGATCGGGCAGCCCTCCCAGGTCAAGATGAACCCTCCCCTAAATAATCCTCACCCCTGTGGCTGGCAAGCAGCCCCACTCCCCAGGCAGCCACGTGAACCCACGTCAGGTCACGGCTTCTCAAGTTTTACAGCCCCACACTGGGGTTGTGTTTCAATTCAAAGAATTTTAAACCTACGTCACAGGGCTGGCCTGCGTGGTTTTAACAGAAAGACAAGGAAAACATTCACCCTTTATCAGGCACTAGAGGATGGTCTGGAGCAAACAGGGGAGCATGTGTTTATCAGGCAGATAAAAAACCTGCTGGGTGAAGTTACAAAAGAGAGGGGGAAACATCTCCTTGTGAGGCGATTGCTTGGATAAAAGCAACAACAAAAAAATCCCCCAAGCATCTTCCCCAGATCAAGGTCAGGGTGAGTTTTCAAAGGCAGGCCCCGAGTGAGGAGCAAGGCTGTGCTGGCTCTTGTGAAGGCAAAATGGATGGGATCCAGTTGCAGCATTGCTTTTAAGGGAGCATTGTGGCAGATAATGCACGGAAAGGAGCACTAAAGGCTGCTAATGCAGCCAGCCCCTCGTGTGCAGATCGATCTGCACTCACAAACACAGGAACAAGCCCAGACACACTCTTTTTTTCCCTCATAAATACCCACCGCTGTGCTTTGGCTCCCTGCTAAGCACAATACCTTCATTTATTGTCATGAAAAATGCAGTCGAGTTAAAAACAATGTTTCTGCCGTGGAGCAGTGGGTTTTGCCTTGCTTGTTTCAATAACGTGACACTTCCCTCATTTATCATCAGCCTGAAAAGGTCAGATAGGATTTTTCCACCTAAAGGCTATGTCCCTCCAAACTTCCTGGCTGCTGCAGCACTGAAGATAACCCAGATGGCAGAGAACCCACCTGGCAAGCTGTTCTGTTGCAGGAAGAATTCCTGCTCGCCTTTAAAATTTTCACTCAAGGCCTTTCAGAAGTGACTCTGCAGCCCCAAAACAACCACCAGGCCAGGAGCCAACTGGGACATCCTTAACAAGGAGCAATAAAAACCCAGCCAGACAGAGAGGGGAGATTTTCACAGCATTGGTGCAGATTTAGGGTGGTGTTAATTCACCATGGTGTTGTTACTCTCAGCCTGCTTTGTGTACCTCAGCTGCCTGGCAGGGGGCTGGCAGGGCTGGACTTGGTTGGGTTTCTGTTAGCAAAGTGGACTCCTGGGTTTCATAGGAGAGTCAGACAAGCACCTGATGGAAAGGAAGCCAAAAACCAAGTGGGCAGAGACCCAAGTTCCACTTCCACCTCTCTGCTGTTGGACACTTCCACTCATTCCCTTCCCTTCCCTGGTTTTCTTTTATGAGGAGTGGATGGATCTGAAGATACAGAAGTGTTTGGGACATCCTAAGTGATGACAGTGCAGCAGGGCTGCACCACAGACTCCTTTAGGTTGGAAATGAATGATAATTGAGACCAACTGCAGACTCTGCCCAAGCTGGAAGAGGCCACACATCAGCCAGGAATGGAGCTGGAGCTCTGCTCTCTGCTCCAACAGGGAAGCCACTTGGGATTTAGAAACCAAACCTGACCTTGGTGCCAGCTGGGTGACTTTCCCTGTCCATACCTCTCCTGTCAGATGAGCCCTGGGCTGGCTCCCCAAACACTGGGGAGCTCCATCCTGAGGCCACATGGAAGGGAAGCTCCTCAGGCCCTGGCTAGGGAAGCTCCATGTGGAGTACAACCCAGGATTCCTACACAGCACCAGCTGCCAGGACATCCCAGGGAAGAATTCCTAGGATTCATTCTAATCTAGAGAGCTGCAAATGTTTTAGGAGCACAAAATATACACTCACAAGTCCCATAGCAAGGGGCCACCTTGATGAGAACAATAGATGCTCTGAATGAGTCCTTCCTGGCAAAGACCCTGGGATTTTGGTATCAGCTTCCTTCCTCAGCTCACCAGAGCTCCATTTAACCTCCCAGGACAATGGCCAGGGCTGTTTTCCCTTGTGAACACTGCACAGGGAGAGAGCAGCAGCTCAGAGGGCAGTTCCCAGAGCACACATCCTGGCTGCTGGCTTCAGATGAAGACCTTACAAAGCCTGGTGAGGCCCAGATGTGTCAGCAGAAACAAAGTCAGCCCCTACTCACAGCTGCTGGTCTCGATTTCTGTAAATCTTCCCATCCTGTTTGATCAGATATTGGTCAATCTCATCCTCCACCACCTGGGGGGCACCCACAGCCCGCAAGCCTTGGGAGACAGAGGTGTCCATGGTCTCTGAGGAGGAGCCAGCTGGGCTGGAGGGGTAGAGAAACAGCATATCTCCATGCCTGTGGGTGAGGAGACACAACATAGGGTTACCAGCCTTGTTTCTGGGGAGCAAACCTCCCAAAGCACCCAGGAATGTCTCATTTATCACCAGCTGCCCCCAGAGCCCTGCCATCAGCCACCTCTCTCTGCTGCCTTGCACAACAAATGCACATCTTTCAATCCTGAGACCAGACTGGGGAAAGTGATGCAGCAAAATGTGCAAGGAGCCACCCCCAGCACTCCCTGTCAGGACTCACTTGATTTTCAGCAAGTTGAGGGATTTGTTTTGTGATGCTGTGATCTCTCCTGTCCGGTTTCTATTGGTGTAGACAGAAAAGCCATTATTCCTGAAACCAAACTCTTTTGCCACCTGAGAGAGAGAGAAGAATGACAGGGTTTGAGGTACCTCACAGCAACCACCCCAGTCCCCAGGCAGGTTTTTTTTCTCCACACATCCTCCCACCAGATCAGGTTAAGGCCACTTTACTCTTAATCAACCAAACACCTCTTCACAGCAATAGAAATTTTCATATTAGACCAATTGAAAAAAAAAAAAATCTTCAGTTTAAAAGTGGTGTTAAAAGTTTCTCTAGCTGACAAGTTTCTTCCTAAACTGTTAAGTTAATAATCTTCATTGTTATTAAGTACACCTCCCTTGCAGCTACTCTGGAGTCACCATAGAGGAGATCTAAGCTAATAGTGAAGACAGAAGCAGCAATCTGATGCCTCTTTAATTACAGCTGCCCAGCTAAACACGAAATCCACCACATGGATTAATGTTTCAGTAGTAAAATCCACAGCTGTGTATGTGCACAGATCTTACAAGGCAAAATTTGTCATTTTTCTCTTTCATACAACCCCTGTGCCAGGAAAAAAAAAAAAAAAAGCACTCCTTGCATCCAGCTCAGCAAGAGGAGATCATTTTCCCCAGGCAGCTCCAGTGAGTGCTGATGCTTTTGTTTCTTCCACAGGTAACACGAACCCTTGGAACCCAGCAGCCTCTTTTGCTCAGGTTCCAGAGATTCTGAAAGCAATGGTGTGGGTTTTTTCCCTTGGGTCAGACTGTTTGAAGAGTGCACCAGGTGTCTGTGACCTGAAATCCATCAGGACTTTTGCTTGGTCAGGTGGGGATTGCTGGGCCCAAGCTTCAGACAAAGCAAGCGGCTCACAAAGAGCAGAAGGGGGAAAGGAAATCCTGCTGGCTCACAGACCAGCCCCCCAGGCACTGGGACACAAAGTGTTTCTCTTAATCTGAGGGTTCCAGGTTACAGCAGAGCTCCAGGGGGGAGGGAAACAGAGATCTGCTCACTCCATAGAGCAAACTTTAAACACTTTAAACAAGAGTGAGCTCCATCCAGCTCCAAACCCCACAGCTCCAACCCTCAGAGTGTTCTCTGCACCCCAGGGTGGAAACCTTTCCCAGGAGACCCTGGAGGGCTTGCACATCACCTGAAGATTTCTCCTTAATTCCTTCCTTGCTCTCTCCAAAGCTACCCTGGAACCACATAAACCACACTCAAATGATATCCAAAGCACAAACCAAGCAGCTGAGCTCCTCCTGAAGGGGCCAGGCCCTTGCAGCAGGCTTTGGCTACCAAAAGCTTCCCTGCTCTGCTGCCAGCCTCCCAGCTCCTATTTCTCTGGGAGAACCCTAAACTCCTGCCCTCCCCCAGGGAAGCTCCCAGCCAGGTGAAGAGCAGAGTAAGTTGCCTTCTTTAATTTTGTTATATCCCCTCAGAAAAAGCAGTTTTGGCTGCAGCAATGAACAGGCAGTTTTTCCACAGATTTCCTCCTCACGTTCACCCCCCCAGGTGAAGCCAGAGGGGCCCCACCACCTCCCACGGGAGCTCTGCCACATCCCACGGGTGAGCAGGGAAGGCAGAGAGGTCCCAGGTACCTTCTTGAGGAACGTTGCCACCGTTTCCCTCTTGGTGGCCGTGATCCTCTTCACCCCTTCTGGTGACTGCACACGGATGATCTGTGGGGGGAGGGGACAGCCCTGGTCAGTGCTGGGGGGCAGAGCCCACCCTGTGCTGGCAGCAGGGGGAGGCTGAGGCTTCACCCCCACTGCTCCTCCCAATGCTGCTCTTCACCCTCAGCCATTCCTCACCCCAGGTTTGCAGCTGGGGGCAGGGAGGGAGCTGGCACCAAGAAGAAAAAAAAAATAGAAAAGAAAAAAAAAAAAGGCAGCACACTTTGTTTGGCAAAGCTCTGACCTCAGACACTGAATTAAAACTTTCATGAGGGTGAATCAGAGCTTCCACAGCAGTGATTGACTCAGTGCCTGCACAACAACACCAGCCCAACCCATGCCAGGGGGCAGCTGTGCCATCCTCACCCCCCAGCCCACCCCCCTGAGGTGCAGCTCCATCCAAAGGGGGGGGGGGAAGGGCCAGGGGGCTCGGGCTCCTCCTGGGAATCACTGAACAGAGTCGTGCTGCAGCCTGGAGTCAGGGATGGGGAGAAGAGGCAGCTCAGGAGGGGGGTGACAAACACAAATGTTGGAGTTCTGGTGCTGCTGGGGACTGGAGAAGTGACTCAGGTGGCTCTGGAGAACTGGGCCACCCGCGGGCACCCAAGGCAGAGGAGGGGCACGGGAGGACACGGGATGTCACACGGGGACTTGAGGGACACGGGAGGCTGCTGCCGTCCTGGCCTTGCCTCCCAGGAACCCGTTTACAGTCTCCCAACCTCCCCCACGGTCCCGGTCCCGGTCCGACGGGAGGGGGAGAGCTTCACGGTACCGACAAGAACCTTGCCCAGGGTCTGCCCGGCAGCCCGGCCAGGACGGGGCACATCCCCCCGAGTCATCCCCGCCCGGGGGGGAGAGGGACCCCGGGGCCAAGCTCCCAAAGCCCCTCCCGCTCCGAGGGGACAACTTTTCTGTGCTGAAAACACGGAGAATCGGGCCAAGGCTCCGCTCCGGGGGGTTCGGGCAGCGGGTGCTGAGCTCCCAGACGGCTCCCGGCGGGACCCCCCCTGTCCCCAGAGGCCCCGGTGGGGATGAGCCGGGCCCGGCCCCGCCGCCCCAGAGGAATCTGCTGCCTCATCGCCCCTCCCCCCGGGCCGACACCTCCCGCACCCACTCACGATCGTCTCGGCCATGGCGCTGCCCGCCGGGCCGCGGGCTTCGTTTCACGGCCCAGTTACCAGCCCGGCCCAGCTGCGGTTCTGTTCGGTTCGGTTCGGTTCTGTTCTCCCCGCTCCAGGCCCCACCGCCTCCCGGGCCCGGCCCGCCGCTTGCGCCGCCGCCGTCCGGACCCCGCGTCCCGGCACCCGCGTTCCGCCGCTCCAAGGTTCCGAGGCGGGGCGGTGTCACCACCAAAGCCGCCCCCCACGCTGCCTCGGTGCCACGGCATAGAGCTTCCCCCCCGCCACCGACACACACGCACTTCCGTTCCGCCGGCAACGCGCCCCCTGCCCACCCTCCCACCCCCCCCCCGCACCGCTTGCCCCCGGGTGCCCGGGAATGGGGGAGTCCCAGGGGGGGTCCCTGCCCTGCGCGGGGCTGTGCGGGAGGAGGGGTCTGCCAGGGCCTGGGCCCCCCCCCCGGCTGATTCTGCTAACGGGGTGGGGGGCGTGGGGGGCTGCAGTGGGGCTGGGCAGGATCGGGCCCAGCTGGGGGGGCTAGAGGGGGGTGGGGGGGGTGGGGGGGCTGGGAGCTGCAGCCTTATTTAAGCGCCAGGCACAGCCCCCTCACATGATGGCAGTGTGACCGGCAGCAGGATGGCGCTGAGCACAGCACAGCTCTGCCACGGGGAGACCACCCGCCTGCTGCCCCAGGTAACCCCGGGACCCCCCCTCGGCACCCAGAGTCCTGGCACCATGCAGCCCCCATCCCCCTCCCTGGGGGGTTTGATTCCGGGGGTCCTGAGCAGGGGCTCTGGGAGAGCCCCCATCTCCCCCCATGATGGGCAGGGTGAGTGTGGGGGTGGGGGGCTTGCAAAGGAGGGGGGGTAATGGCTCCTGGGGCAACCTCAGGGTGAGGGGGCAATTCTGGGGGGGCTGCCCCACCAGCTACCACCCCCAAATTTGTCCTTGCAGGCACACAGGCTGCTGGAGCTGCCCTCCTCTGATGGTGGTGGTGATGATGATGATGATGGTGGTGGTGGCAGCGACTCCTGGGCTGGGGACACCCTGGCCAAGCAGGACCCCCAGGAGTGGAGCTCCAACCCCCTTAAAATGGGGACCTTCAGCCAGTGCATCCGCTACCTGGCCTTCCTCTGGAACCTCCTCTTCCTCCTGCTGGGAATGCTGGTCCTGGCTACAGGGGTGTGGGGCTTGGTGGCCAAGGGCTGGCTGCGTGGGGACAGCCTGGTCCCCGCGGGCTCTGACCCCATGCTGCTCCTGCTGCTGCTGGGCATGGCCACCAGCGCCGTCTCCATGGCCGGGTGCCTGGGGGCCCTGCGTCCCAGCCCCTGCCTCCTCCGCTTCTTCCTGGGGGCCATGGGGGTCTTTGTTGGGGTGGAGGTGCTGGGGGGGCTGCTGCTGGTGCTGGTGTCCCGGCAGTGGCTGCGGGGTGGCCTCAGGGACACTCTCCTCCTCTGCCTCCTGCGCTACCAGGAGGAGCCCGACCTCCGCTTCATGGTGGATGAGGTGCAGCGGGGGCTGAGCTGCTGCGGCCTCGGCTCCTACCGCGACTGGGAGATCAACCCGTGAGTCAGGGGCACTGGGGGATCAGACTGGTTTGGGTGGGAAAGGACCTTAAAGCCCCCCCAGTACCCCCCTGAATGGTCAGGGACACCTCCCCCAGCCCAGGCTGCTCCAAGCCCCATCCAACCTGGGCTGAGACACTGCCAGGGATGGGGCAGCCACAGCTTCTCTGGGAAACCAGGAGCTCAGCACCCTGATGGCAAAGAATTTTTCCCCACAATCTAACCTAAAACTCCCCTCTTCAGTTTAAAGCCATTCCCCTCATCCCATCCCTGTCCCAAGTCCCTCCCCAGTTTTCCTGCAGCCCCTTCAGGCACTGGAAGCTGCTCTGAGGTCTCCCTGGATCCTTCTCTTCTCCAGCCTCAACACCCCCAACTCTCTCCCCCTGGCTCCAGAGCTACTCCAGCATCTCCATGGCCACCTCTGGCCTCACCCCAACATGTCCCCTGGGATGCATCCGGAGGGTGCGTGGTGCCTGGACCTGACATTTTGTCTGTCCCTCAGGTATTTCAACTGCAGCTCCCCGGGGGTGCAGGCGTGCGGTGTCCCAGCCTCCTGCTGCTTGGACCCCCTGCAGAACAGGACCGTCACCAACTCCCAGTGTGGCTTCGGTGTCCTGCACCTGGGGGACGTGGCTGCCAGCACCATCGTGCACCTGGGGGGCTGCGTGGCCCCGATGGGGGGGTGGCTGCGTGACCAGAGCGGGGGCATCGCCACCGCTGCGGCTGTCCTGGTGCTGCTGGAGGCCACGGGCACGCTGATGGCACTGAAGGTGTTGGGGGACATCACACCCGTCAGGGGGTGGGATTGAATATGTGTTGGCTGTCACCCGGGGGCAGGGACCCCTTGGCCAATGGGGACGTCTGGGATCCATCCCGAAATAAACCTCAGCTGAAGCCTGAACCCCATCCCAGCCCTGTCCATCCTGGGGAGATGCTTTCCCTTTCCACCCGGGTCCCACCCCAGACCAGACCATCAGCCTCCCGTGCTCCTGAAGGGTTTTAATGAACATTTTTCCAGGCTGAGCCCCTCTGTGTGGCCGGGGCAGACTCTGCCTCCAGAGCACTGTGGGGCCGGTGGCTGCTGGTGGCTCTGCTGTCCCTAGATGATGCCATACTGAGCCAGCTCGTGCAGCTCCAGGTGGCTGAAGGCTTCCCAGGGACAGATGACAGTGATGTCTGGGGAGAGCAGAGAAGCTGTGTCAGCCTCACCCCACACCCCCAGCCCTGCTGCCCACCCACGGCCAGGGCCACCCGGGACCCCCGTACCTGTTCCCAGCCCTTCCATGCCTGGGATGTCATCACCAAATCTGCAAGGAGAGAGATTGTCTGGCCTGAGCCCAGCCAGCACCCACCCCCCAGGCTGGCACCCACAGCCCTGTCCCACCACCAGAGCCCTCCCATGGCTCCTGGGGCTCTCCCCTACTCACCCCTGCACCCCCTTTTTGGGGGGTTTGCTTTTGAACTGCCTCGTCTGCCTCTGCTTGAATTTGGGGGGTCCTTTCCGAGGGGTGGCGGGTCCCCCAGTCACCCTGGTGGCCGATTTGATTTCCAGCTTGGAGTGGGGCTCCAGGCTCATGGCTGTGCTGGGGATGGCAGCCAAACCCTGCAGCTCTGCCACGGGAGGGCTCCTCACCCCTGATGGAGGAGAGATCGGGGGGGTAACACTGGTTTTCCCACCCCCTCCTTCCCCAGGGCCCCTTGAGCCCCCTCCCTGTGCCTTTGACCCAGCACAGCTCAGAGCCCACTGATCCCCTCACCCCCAAAACCAGGGGAGGTATCCTGGGGGGCTGTCCTTCCATCCCCCACACCAGTGCTGCTGTCACCCCCCCTGCCATGGCTGAGCTGCCTGTGCCACAGTGGGATGGCACCGGTGTGCCTGCGGTGTCCCCTGGGGGTGGTGGGCACAGGGGGCTGCAGACCCCTTGGCCTCCATGCCACGGAGCAGGGGGTGACACCCCCCAGGCAGCTCCATCCCACCATGGTGGTGTCATCCCCACCCCCCCCAGGCACAGCAGCCACACCAAGGTGCCACGGAGCTCTGGCACAGGAGACAGCACCAGCATCACCACGGGGGGGCCCAACCTCCCTCTGCACCCCAGCACTGAGCACGGACCCCCCAGTTTGGGGAGACCCCAGCCCTGGGGGGGACAGCAGGCTCCTCCCCACACTGACCAAGCCCCTGGTACCACTGGGACCGGGTCCCATCCCACAGAGGGAGCAGACCCCCCCCCAACTTACACAGCTGCTGCAGTCCCCAAGGGTCAGTGCTGCTCCAGAGACCCCTCTGTCCCCGTGGCCCCCGTCCCGCAGACTCTCTGGGTGGCTTTTAGGGGAGAGCAGATTTATCCTGCGCAGGGGTAATAGGATTATTGATGTCCCTTCTTCTGGAAGGGGTCATCTGCTGTCCTTCCCCCCATGGTGGGAGGCGGGGGGGGGGGGGATTAGTGCTGCTGGCACTGATGGTGTCAGGGGGGACATTAAATCACCTGTGGTGGGGGACTCAGTGTGGCTGAGGGTGTCTTGGGGCAAAATTTGGGTGAAGAGGGTTTGGACAGCCCCTGCCCCACAGCCCCTAGGAGGGGGGTATCACTCCAAAGCTCCCCTTAATCCCAACACTAAAGCAATTACAAAAAAGGAATAATCTGGGTACACTTTAATTGAACGCCAGCCCCTGCCACTAATTGCAATTAGTTGGACTCCAATAAATAGGATTACAGGGATCTGGGAGCGCTTTCTCCCACGGCCAGCAGGACTGGCTCCTTCTCCAGCAAAGAGCGGGGCCCTGGGGTGTTAATTGCTGATTGCAGCTTGGGCTTCGTTAGCGAGTTCTGCTCAAGGACCCCACGATGGGGTCTGGAGGGGTCCTGGTGGCCCAGAGCCGGGTGGGATGGAGGGGAGAACCCGCTGGGCCAAATTTATGGGGTTGTGAGATGGAGGCAAAGGAAAGGGAAAAGGAAAAGGCACCGTGAGGATGCCCCGGGCAGGCTGTGACCCTGGTGACAATGTCCTTGCCAAGCCCCACGTGCTCGGCGTGGCACGCTGCCCACACCTCCTGCCCAGGGCAGGGGCCAGCAGCCCCCCGAGCCCCCCCCCACCTGCCAGCCCTTCACACAGAGAAGCTCCTAAGAGGCTTATGGTGCTGGTGGGGAGGGAGGGGGGTCCCCAGTCATCCGGTCACAGCCAAGACGCTTAAAATCCAAGCTGGGGAACACAAGGACGATGCAAGAGCACGCGGGGGGGGGGGGGGGGGGGTGTTTAGGGTTGGGGGGGCTGCTCCAGCCTGCCCCGGGATGGGATTTTCCATCCTGAAGGAGGAGAGTCTGGGAAATCCAGGGCTGAGGACAAGCATGAGCCTGACCCCAAGGGCAGGGTCCCCCGTGACCTGGGCACTACCTGAGTGAAACACGTGGGATAGCCTGCACGATGCCACGCAGGTCCCTGGGGGGGGGCTGGGACCCTCCCCAGAGCTCAACACACAGAAATAAATAGTTTAAATAAGGCAAGTCCGGAGCCCACCATCCATCCCGGAGCTGAGGTTTGCAGCCTCTGGTTTCCCGGGTGCTGGGAAGGGGGGGATCAGTCCCTCTTGGTGCGCAGCCTGATCTCCATCCTGAGGATCATTTTCAGGTTCTCATCCTCCACCTGCTGCTCCACAGCCTCCAGCGCCCGCTGCCCCCCGTCCCGGCACTGCTCCAGCACCTCCTCCACGTACCCCACCCAGACACAGTTGGGGCAGCCGGTCCCGCAGCAGTTGGTGGGCGGGGGGGGCAGCGGGGGGATCCCCCCCTGGGGGGCACCCATCCCCTCCTCGCTCTGTGGGGTGTCTGAGGTGTCGCCGGCCTTTCCCGGGGTGTCAGAAAGTTCCCGAAGGATGGAGATGGTGGTGGGGTGGGGGTGCGGGGGGGACACACCCCTCTGGATGCTGACACCGTCCGGGGGGTCCTGAGAACCGTGACCCTGTGTGAAGTGGGTCTGGGGGGGACAGGGGGGGCACACGCCCCCAATCCACCCCCCAGCCAAAGGACACCCCCAGAGCCCATTTCCCACCACCATCACCCCACATCACCACAGCCCCAGCAGCACCCCCTGCCCCCCCATCCCAGTACCCCCAGACCCACTCAACCCCCCCAACACCCCTCCATCCTCCCCAAGGACCCCCCTCAGACCCTCCCCAGCTCCCTCAGCACCCCCAACCCCCCCCCAGACCCCAAATCCCATCCCCAGGACCCCCTGCTCCCCTCAGCACCCCCAACCCCCCCCCCCCAGACCCCAAACCCCATCCCCAGGACCCCCTGCTCCCCTCAGCACCCCCAACCCCCCCCCCCAGACCCCAAATCTCATCCCCAGGACCCCCTGCTCCCCTCAGCACCCCCAACCCCCCCCCCCAGACCCCAAACCCCATCCCCAGGACCCCCTGCTCCCCTCAGCACCCCCAACCCCCCCCCAGACCCCAAACCCCATCCCCAGGACCCCCTGCTCCCCTCAGCACCCCCAACCCCCCCCCAGACCCCAAATCCCATCCCCAGGACCCCCTGCTCCCCTCAGCACCCTCCTCCCCAGCCCCCTCTCCCCGCACATCCCCCTAAGCCCCCACCTCATCCCCATGTCCCCCCCTCACCCCCCGGCGTGTCCCCGCCATCCCCCGCGCCCCCCGCAGCCACATGGCGACCGCAGCGTCCCGACCCCGCCCCGCCTGTGCGGCGGCGCCCGCAGCCAATAGCAGCGCGGCATGCTGGCGTGTCAGGGCGTGGCTAACAGGGACGAGCCAATTGGGAGCGAGGGGCGGGGTCAGAGCGGCAGGAGGCGGCGGGAAACCGGAAGCGGCGGCCACGTGGGGAGCGGCGGAGCCATGGGACGGGAACCGGGAATGGGACGGGGAAAGGGACAGAGACAACGGGAGGGACGGGGACAGGGAGCGGGACAGGGATCGGTACCGAGACAGAGACAACGGCAGGGACAGGAATCGGTACCGAGACGGGGCCCGTCCGCCCCGCGCCGCGGCAGGTCAGTGCCTGGAGATGCGGTCGGTACCGTCCGTGAGTCGGTGTCGGTCCGGGGTCTGCACTCCCCAGGTCCCCTCACACCCGGTCCCGCTGTCCCTTCACGCCCGGGTCCCGGTGTGGCTCCGTGCCCCGGTCCCGCCGGTTCGGGGCAGTCCTCACTCACCCCGTGTGGGTTCCCCCCAGGAGACCCAAGCTGGAGAACATGAAACCGAACCACCCCGAGGAGCAGGAGATCCCCTTCCGCCTGCGGGAACTCATCAAGAGCCGCCAGGCCATGAAGCGTCCCGGCCCCGGGAAGAAGGAGGTGGCAGGTGGGGACACCCTGCTGCCCCGGGGGATGTCCCCGAGTGTCACCGCGGCACTAATGTCACCTCTCTCTCCTAGAGAAGAAGCAGCAGCCCAGGTGCCGAGGCCCCCGGGCGCAGGGGGACATCCCGGTACCCAGGTTCAGGAGGGGGAAGGGGGAGTCGGAGCGTTCCTACGTGTACCGCATGGAGCAGGAGGTGCAGCGTGTCCTGTTCCTCAGCAAGAACCAGCTGCAGAGGGAGCCTGAGAAGGAGGGGATGGCACCAGAGAAGTCCAAGAGAAAAAAAGAGTGAGAGCAAGGCCACCGTGGGGGCACCGGCTCAGCCCGTGTCCCGGCCCGGTTCTGGGCATGGGGTGGGTGCTTTGCCAGTGCCACAGAATGGGTCCAGCAGCAACGGGGATGGGGGGTGGAGGGCTGGGGGGCTTCTCTCCACAAATCTCCAGGACTGGAGACGTGGAGCTGCTGGGCTGGAGCTGGGGGGGCACAAGTTTTGGGGTAAGAACTCGCTTACCCCCCACCTGTCTGGTCCTGAGCCTCAGCCACAACGCAGTGCTTCAGATTTCAGAATAAGAGGCTGGAGAAAGCTCGGAGAAAAAAGGAGGAGAAGAAAGAGGACATGCTGGAGAAGAGCCTGCTCCAAGGTGGGTCTGGCACAGGGGGCAGGGCACCCTGCCCTGGTGTGTCCCAGGGGGCTCCCACCCAGTGCTGGCACCCGCTTCTCTCCTGCAGACACGGTGGCGTTTGGTGAAGTGGTGACACAGCCCCCCACCATCACCTCACGGCCACGGGGCCGGGGTCCTGCTGAGCAGGTGAGCTTCGGGGGGGTGATGCCACCTGCCCCTCCTACCTGCAGGTCAGGGCTGAGCCCAGGCCTCGTTCTCCTGGTGACACCTCCTCATGGCCCTGTCCTGCCTTTTTCTACCCCCCTGGACCTGTCCTGTGCCCGCAGGCTGGACGGAAGCGGCTCCTCCTGACAACTCACCTGGGCCACAGCCCAGTGTCCCCGGTGTCCCCAGCAGCACCGATGTCCTTGGCTCGCCAGCGCATCGTGGAGGAGGAGAGAGCCCGTGTCATCCAGGCCTACAGGGACATCCAGAGGCACAAACAGCAGCAGCGGGAGCTGGCACAGGACAGGGGCCGGGCTGGACGCAGGGTCCCCCGCTGAGCCCTGGGCTGCCCTGGTGCCAAAAATGGGTGCAGGCAGCACAGGGACCCAGGACTCGAGGGGGATGCTTGGCCTGACCCTACTTTTCTGTTGCTGAGCTTGGGGCACCCCATGGCCTCGGTGTCAGAGCTGGGACCCCCACAGTGCCACAGACTGTGGGCTTGGCACCAGAGCCAGGGCCCCTGTGGTGTCACGGACTGAGACCCCCATGGAGCTACAGACTGAGACCCCCGTGGTGTCACGGACTGAGACCCCCGTGGTGTCACGGACTGAGACCCCCGTGGTGTCACGGACTGAGACCCCCGTGGTGTCAGGGACCTGCTTGGAGTAAAAGTGTCTCTGAATGCTGATGTTGTGAGCAGGTCTGTGCCTCCCTGAGCTGCACGGTGCCGGGCAGGGACCCTGCTGTGCCGGGTGGCATGCCAGCAGATGGCAGTCCCAGCCTGCGGCGGACACCTTGTCACTGTCACTGAGTGCTGGCCTTGGCAGGGCTCTGGTTGGGGACAGGGTCCTGGAGGGAAATGCCAGGGCCTGGGTGTGTCTCCTTTGGCTCCCAGCCTGGTTAAAGGCAAGTGAGCCAAGCCCTGGGGACACGGAGCATCCCTGGTGACACGGGAGCATCCTCTGAGCCTCACCTTCACGGTGTCACGTTCCTGTCATCGCTGCTTGGGCACGCTGCATGACCCTGCAGCCACGCTCACCCTGCCCTCGGTGTCACCACCAGCCCGGTGCTGCCCACGTCCCTGGGGTCACAGTGCCACCAGGGATGGTACCACAGCCCCGTCACAGCACCCGCACTCGCTCCGCACCATCCGTCCCTCCCCGGGGAGGGGCCCGGGGGCTGCTGCCTGCACGGCACCTCCGGTGGGGCTGGCGTGGCAGCTTCACCTGTGCCGGACAAAGGCCGCGCTGTTCGGTGTCCCCGCCACACAAAGCCGTGCCTGTTGGAGCCGGGCCGGACCGGCGCTGCGGCTGCCGGTGGGATCCCCGCCTGCCGGAGGGGCTGGGGCCAGCTTCGGGGAGCAGAGTGGCTCCAGTGTCCCCTGACAGAGCTAAGAGGGGACAGTCTTTGCAGGTTGTTTTTGTGGGTGACTTGGCCATCCCCAGGGCTGCCGCCTCCTCCCTGGCACACCGAGGTGGCAGAGCGTCACGCCTTGGGGACACAGCCCCTGCCACCCTGTGCCGTGTGGTGACCCCAGGGACCTCGGGTACCTGGTGCTGCCTGGAGACGTCCTGGCTGCCAGTGGCACCGGGTAAACACGGGTGATGCAGCACAGCCCCGGGGGACACGGCTGGGTCCTGCTGCTGACAGCCAGCTCCCGCCACTGTCCCCGTGTCCCCGCGGCCGGCAGCATGGCACGTGCCCAGCCAGGCCGTGGCTTCTGTATCGCTCGCGTGGACACCACGGCTGTCAGCTGGGCTCAAGGAGACAGGGTCACCTTCCCGTCCCCACGGAGCCATTTCAGGCCCTGAATAATTCAGGGCGCTGCCGGCCGCAGGCTTCCTGCCCGCAGGAGGAATCATCACGGCAGCAGGAGCAGGAGAAACCACCTCCGACCTTGGCTCGTCCTCTGTGCCACGTCCTGCCAGGCAGCCCATCTGCCCTCGGGCTGCCGGTCTCACTGCTGGCACTGCCAGGGCTGCTGGTCCCATCTGCGTGCCTGGCCCTGGCACACGCAGCCCAGGAGGGGGACGGCGCTGGGGGATGCCAAGGGTCCTGCCCTGAGCCCCCCCCTTTCTCCCTGATGCTTCCCAGGAGGGGGATGTGGGGCTGAGCCCGCTGGCACCGTGGCAGAAGCTCTTGGCTGTGGTGGGGCCAGGGCTGAGGGAGCAGCTGGTGGCACGGCTGGGAGCCCCCTCCCCATCACAGGCTGCCCACAGCATAGGAAAAGAACCACCTTTATTGGGTCTGACCTGAAAAAAAGGGGGAAGAGGAAGAACGACAGGGAAAGCCACGAGGAGGGCAGGGGGTCCAGCTCCCTCCCCGCTCCCTGCAGGGACCCCTGAGCCCCAAAGAGGGGGAAGGCACCGAGAATGCAGCTGGAGCTGTGGGGGGCCAGGTCCCCAGCCCCAGCAAGGCACTGATCCCCCAGGACCCTGAGCAGCCCTCCCTTCCCCCCAGCGGGGAAACTGAGGCACAGCAGGAGCCAGGGCTGGGGAGAGCTTTGTGTCACCCTGCGCCCTGTGGCAGGACAGTGCCAGCTCAGTTTGGGACCTGCAATGTCCCCAGGGCTGGTGAGGGTCAGTGTGGAATGGGGTCTCGGTGCCGGGGGAGCCCTGGGCAGGAATCCCCCTGCTCCTCGGCTTCTTGGTGGTGGGTGGTCCCTGTCCCAGAGGGGATGGGGTCTCCGTGTGTCACAACAGCAGCAAGGGAACAACTCGGGGTGGCCCCATGGGGCCGGCGCTGGTGGCAGGGACAGCAGCAGGGACACAGGGTCCGGGCAGAGCCGGCAGCTTGTGGGTGCCATGGCCAGGCAGGACGGGACAATGGCTCTGGGATCACATCGGGTGTGCCCTGTGCAGGAACCGGCTCTGGCTGCCGGACGGGCTGGGATGGACCTTGGTGGGGTTGGGATGAGGCTTGGAGAGACCTCCGGAGCGGGACGGTGGGGCCACGGCTGTGCCCAGGGGCTTCACCACCGGTTCCTGCCGTATGGGGACTGCACCTGTGGGCAGAGCAGGACAGTGCTGGGGTGGCACGGTGGTGGCACAGCGATGGCACAGGCTGGCAGACCCGGCTCTGTCACCGGCACGAGCAGCCACGCTCACCCCACGGTGCCGGGCAGGGCCATCCCTGTGCCCGTCCTCCCGTGGGAGATGCTGTGGTGGGGACAGACTTTGCCCCCCCCCCGTTGCACATTAACCCACCTGGCAGCCCCGGCTGTCCCGCGGGGTGCTGGTGGGCCGGGCCTGTGCCGTGAAGGCGTCCTCAGCTCGCAGTGTGGAGCTGGTGCTGCCAGCTGCCGGGCTGCCAGTGGAGGCACGGGGCAGGATCACGTCGTAGGGACCTTCAGTCTGTGGGGAAAGACAGGGAGTGGGGGCTGGAGCAGCACTGGGAGCCCCCCAGCCCTGAAGCATTCCAGGGGAGACCTCAGAGCATCTTCCAGTGCCTGAAGGGGCTTCAGGAAAGTTGGGGAGGGACTTGGGACAAGGGCCTGGAGGGATGGGATGAGGGGGAATGGCTTTAAACTGAAGAGGGAAGATTTAGGTTAAATCTCGGGAAGAAATTCTTTGCAATCGGGGTGCTGAGCCCCTGGCCCTGGTTGCCCCCAGAAGCTGTGGCTGCCCCATCCCTGGCAGTGTCTCCGCCCAGGTTGGATGGGGCTTGGAGTCCCCTGGGCTGTGGGAGGTGTCCGTGCCCATGGCAGGGGTGGCACTGGGGAAGCTTTAAGGTCCCTCCAACCCAAACCAGTCTGATTTTATGATTCTAGAAAGGTGAGGGGTGACCCTCCCCGAATCACAGCATCCCCTGGGACATTGGGATGAGGGGAGCCCTCCCCAAACCCCCCATCCCAGCAGCTCCAGTTACAAACCCATCGTCCCTCCTGCAGGATGTAGCTAGTGCTGGCATCACCCTCACCTTCTGCATCAGAGCCATCTCGGTGGGCTGGTAGACACTGGTCAGCAGTTGCCCGTTGTAGCCACTGTATGGGGACACTGGCTTCTTGGCTGCAGACACAGGGGACAGTGAAAAGAGGGCAGGGGGACCTCACAGCCCCACCCCACCAGGGAGCTGCTCCTCATTAGCAGGTTTAATGAGCGTGACTCAGCACCTGGTAGCTCTGCACCTTTCCTAGGGGACAGGAGGGCTGTCCCCAAGCTTTGTGTCACCCCGCTCCTGGCACAGCCCGGGTTTGTTATTGTAGGGTCTCTCGGGAGCACTCACCCTGCCCCAGGGGGCTGCAGGCACCCGGTGCCACCGGGGCAGCTCACACCACCCCACGTTATTGCAGGGTCTCGGGTGCAGAGCAGCTGCCTGGGGTGTCAGCTGGGAGCTGCCAGCACCCCGTGCTGGGGAGGGAGCACCCCCGCGGCTGCCCAGCTCAGCCCCAACTGGTAGACCCAGACCAGCAAGTTTTGTTTTTTTTTTGGGGAGCCACAACAACATCAGGCGTCGATCCTGGGCAGGTCGTGGGCAGAAGTCTCGCCAGCTGCCCCGCTGAGCCCCGGTGCCCACCCGCCAGCCCCGGCGCTTACCGAAGGAGGGCTCATCCATGGAGAAGGCTTTGTTCTCCACGAACATGCTCTGGGACTTCTGCTCCTTGAGGATGGTCTCGTAGCCCACCCCCCGGGTGGGGTAGATATCGTCCTCGAAGGCCTGCTCGGGGCTCTGCCGCGTCACGTGCGTCACCTCGGGGATGACGTAGAGGAGGAGGAAGGTGCAGGCGTTGGAGACCAGCGCGATGGCCAGCGTGGGGTCATCCCAGCCGGGCTTGTCACCCACGTGCCGGTTGCCGTGGAGGTACATGGCTGTCCACGCCACCCAGATGGCCACGGAGAGACCGGTGGTGGCCAGGACGAAGGCTCCGTGCTTGCGCCAGCGGCCGTAGCGGCCGCAGAGGACCGGGCAGGCGGTGCTGAAGGCGGCCACCAGCAGGAACATGACGTAGATCAGCGCCATCACGAAGTCGGCATCCTCCAGCTGGCAAGGGTCCGGGGGGCTGCCCTCCTGCCGTGCCACCGTGATGATGAGCCACTCGGCGTTGATGATGACCTCCACCGAGGCGAGGAGCAGGGCCACCACCAGCGTCACCCAACCCCGCGGGCCCCGGTTCCTCCGTGCCAAGAAGTTGAGGGCCACGGCGTGAGCCAGCAGGCAGGAGAAGCAGATGCCAAAGAGGACACCGAAGAGGAAGCGGCGGGAGGTGCAGGTGGAGAAATCCGGCCCCACGATGAAGTCAAATGTCAGGCAGAAGAGCCCGAAGGTGCCCAGAAGAAAGACGACCTGCGTAGCCACCAGGCTTTTCTTCTGGGGGTCCTGCACGAAGGGCAGGCTGGCCACCAGGACGATGGTGAGCACGAAGCTGGTCACCACACCGAGGCTGGCCACGGCCTCCACCACGATGCCCCATGCTGCTGAGAGGTCGCAGAGGTTGTAGTAGAGGGAGGAGAGGTCCTTGCCACAGCCCGAGGGAGGGGTCCCCTGGCCACCAGCTGTGGGGAGCAGGGCCAGAAGCAGCAGGCAGGTGGCTACTGGTGGCAGTGCTGCAGCACCCATCCTGCACTGCGGGGCAGGCGCCGAGCAGGGCGTCCAGGGAGCCTGTGGGACAGAGGGGAGGTTAGGAGGATCTGTCACCAGGGTTCAGGGCATTGCTCCCACCATGCCAGGGTGAGCAATGGGGTCCTGGGGAGCCCCATCTGTGCCAGCTCAGCTCAGCCCAAAGCAGCCCTGGATGGGAGCAGGTGGACACACATCCCTCACCAATTCCTTGCCGGGGGGGCTCAGCCCCTCTGCACCCCACACCCCCCTCCTGCCGTGGGATTTCTAGGAGCTCTGAGTGATCCCTTCCTCCGGTGCCAGGAGCAGCACCGTGCCCATTGGCTTCCCTGGAATACCGAGCACAAGCAGGGCTGGATTGTCCCTTCAGATTGTCCCCGTGTGCCAGCGCGTTCCCCTTTCCACTTCTCCTGTCCCACTTCCCTCCCGTGGCTCCGGGCACTGACCCAGCGCAGGTCCCGTGTCCGGCACTGCCAGCCGCTGGCACACAGCCACCCGCAGCCTGGCACGGGGGTCCCTGTCCCCACTCCTGCAGCCCCGGGGAGCACAGGATGGGCACAAGGGAAAAGAGGCAGTGGGGAAGCTGCAACCCCACTGCTGGGGGACACACACACCCAGCAAGGGACACTCAGCAAGGTGACCCCGGGATGCAGCGCCTGGGACCCCTCGCTCCCCTGCCGCCCGGGATGCCTCCAGGGACCCCCAGCACGGCGCTGGGACCGAGCCCCCCGCCCGCCTGTCACCCCGGCTCCACCGCTCCTCCTCTGCCCGAACCCCCGCACGGTTCCCCTCGCAGCCCCGGACTGTTCCTCCGCACACCCCACCGGTAGCGACCCGGTCTCCCTGCACCCTAAGCCGGTTCTCCCTGTCCCTCCCAGCCGGTACCGACCCAGTTCTCCGTCGCTCCCGGAGCCAAACTTAGCCAGAGCCGTCCCCAACCCTCCGTCTGCGGGGACGGACGGCTCCGGCTCCAGACCCGTTTCCGTTCCGGTTCCCAGGAAGCCCCCGAGCTCGGTTCCCCCTTCCCTCCCTCCCCAGCACCTCTCACCGGCTCCAGCTCCCGGTGCCCGTTGCCCGCCCGCTCCGGTGAGGCTGCCCCGGTCCCGCAGCACCGTGCGCCTGCCCGGCCCGGCCCCTCCCCGAGGTGCGGCTCTGGACGGGGAGCACTCGGGGCCGGCCGGGACCTGCCTTCCGCCGTGGGCGGGGGCACAGAACCGGGCCCAGATCCCGCAGCGGGCCGGGGGCGTTATCCCGGGGCACGGGGGAGGGACTGAGGAGGGGGAGAAGGTGAAGGGCAGAGCCCAGGCTGAGGGGGTTGGGTCAGCGCGGAACCACACCTGGGCATCAGTGCAATGAGTCTGTGGGGTCTCAGCACGGAGGGGCTGGGTCAGCCCGGAGGTGCTGGAGGGGATCGGGGTGGGGAATAGAGTGGGGGGGGGGCTATGTCGGGAAGGCATCACCCCCACAGGCCCTTGCACCCACCTCCTCTGGGTGCTGGGTCAGAGGGTGGGCTCCTGGGTGGGTTTTCAGGTGGGAGGCGGCAGCAGGGCCGGGCCTGTGAGGACCGAGCAGCTCCCACCGGGGAGCCCCGCGGCACAGACCCGGAGGGGCCTCTCAGAGGAATGTCAGCTGACAGCTTAGCCCGAGCCCTTGGCAGGGCACAGGGCACCAGAAAAGCCCTTTCCGTGGGGGGCCGGGGGGTCAGGGCAGCTCCCACCGAGGACAGCGAGCAGGGCTGGGTGGTCCCTGCCCCGGGGGAACGGGCATGAGCAGCACAGGGATGGGCATGGGCACCCCGCAGTCACCCCATCCCTGGAGCTTGGGGTGGGGGATGAGCCCCTGGAGGCTCGGGGTGCCCTGGGGAAGCCGGGGTGCTGCCAGCCCCGGGGGAGGTTTCCAGGCGGGCGCTGCTATTTTGGGAGGGTGAAGCAAGAGGGTGAAGGATGCAGACGAAAGTTCAGCTCGCCTCCGGCGGGTCCTCCCTCAGCCTGGGCACGGGTAAAAACAAAACCGAGGGGAAAGCGAGGCAGAGCCGGAGCCGGCAGCACCCACAGCGCGAGGAGCGGAGCCCCCGGGGAGGAACCGGCGTGCCAGAGCTGGGGGCTGCACCCCCTGCCACCTTCCTAAAGAGCCTTTGGCTTCGGGATGGTGTTTGGGGACGACCCCGTCCCTGCCTGCCGGGGCACGTGTACACGCGTGTGCTCCCGCAGGGGCGATGAGGACGGAGACCTCCTGTGCCTCAGTTCCCTCCTGTGCCTCAGTTCCCTCCTCTGCCTCAGTTCCCTCCTGTGCCTCAGTTCCCTCCTCTGCCTCAGTTCCCTCCTGTGCCTCAGTTCCCTCCTCTGCCTCAGTTCCCTCCCGTGCCTCAGTTTCCCCAGGGGAGCTGGGGTTCAGCCTCGCGAGGCCCGGCAGTCACCCCAGCTCCCCGGGAAAGGCTCAGCCTCGGATAAGCAGTGCCGGGAACACGGGCCGCTGCCCTCCCACCCCCGCACCGCCGCCGACCCCGGCCCGGGCCTCGGTGAGGCCGCGCTGCATGCGGCTTCCTGCAGGCTGCTTCCTTCCGCCGGGCCGGGCCGCCGGCTTTCCCGGCTGCTGACTCAGCATGAGCCCCCCCAGGACCCCCACACCCGCCGGGGGGTTACTGGTGGGCGGCCATCCCCCCCTGGAGGCTGCCCCGTGGCCGCACGTCTTTCAGCCCTCATGTCGCCCCCACTGCCCGTGGTTCCCTCCCCCCATTCCCACGGGGACCCTCTTGGCTTTCCACCCCTTGCTCGTGGACCCCTGTATTTTTTTTTTTTGTAGGTCCTACAGAAACGCCCCGCCGGGGGGGAGGTGTCAGGGCCAGCTTGGGTGTGATGCCACCATGTGCCGGTTCCGTGCAGGGACCAACCGAGGGACCTGCTGCCCTTTGAGGCCTGTGTGCCGGGGATGCTTGCGCCTGGCACAGCCCTTTGGGCGAGGGCAGAGCCCGGTCCCGGTGCCATGGTGGTACCAGACAGATCCTTCCAGCACAGCAGAGGCAGTGAGGAGCTGGCACAGCACCAGGACCTGGGCCAGGCTTCCCCACTGGCTCCTACCAAAAACATCATCGTGATGGGTGCGTTTTTTCCAGGCTTACCTTTCCTCTGGAGCCGCAGGGCTGGGTGGCTGGCACGGCTGGCACGATGGCACGGTGATGGCACGGTGATGGCACGGTGATGGCACGGTGATGGCACGGTGATGGCACGATGGCACGGTGATGGCACGATGGCACGGTGATGGCACAGCCAACTTGAGCCCCGGCACCGAGGCGGTTCTGCTCTCACCTCAGCAAGGCCACTGCCGTACCTGGAGCCGGGGGAGAGGGAAGGGGGGGCGTACCTGGGGGCCCCCCTCGCCCTCCCAGCTGCCTCCCCGCTCAGGCCGGGAACCGGGAGCTGTTTTCCACTCGAGCCGGTTCTGTCCAGCCCGGAGCCCCTCGCCGCCGGCGGACGCGGTCAGCACATTTCCACCTCCTTCTCCAAGTAAATAACCGCCGGTTAGGAAGGGGGGGGCACCGACCGACCCGGCCTGCCGCAAGCCCTGCCCGGGCTCCTGCCAAATGCTGTGTGCTGGCCAAGCCCCCTGGCCCGTGGCCCCTCCAACCCCAGCGAAGGGCCCCAGGGTGGGATCCGGCGCTGGAAGCCCCCCGGGTTGGGGTGCCCGCCGGGCGGGAGGCTCTGCCTGGGTTAATATCTAATCTCTTCCCGGGCTCGCTCTCCTCACATGCCAGAATTAATGGAGCGAGCACCTCCCAGGTACCACCCGCTCGGGGTTTAACCCTCTCACCGGGAGGACGGGCAGAGCCGGATCCTGCTCGGTGTAACGCGGCAGCAGGGGGGGGGGCTGCCCCTGCGGGGGTCCCGGTTGTAGGGTGGGGGGGTGGGCGCACAGCGGTGCTGGGGTGAGTCAGCCCCATGGGGGGGGTGGGGGGGCGAGGCCCATCCCACAAGCACTCGGGCGAACTGTGCCCCATCCCAGGCAAGGCTCGGTGGGGTGAGCAGAAAGGGGGGTTCTGCCCCCCGCCTTGGAGCCCCCTCAATGCCCTGGACATCCCCTGCCCCCCAGGCACCGTCCCCGGGGAGCTGGAGGGGATAAGCTGGGCTGCCGGGGGGAATTATGCCGAGAACCTTACGGGGGAATTAGGATGGGCAGGGCTGGTGCGGAGGGGGGGCCCTGGGGGTGCCAGCTCCGCAGGGCGTCCCGTCCCTGCCCTCTGGTGGCAGCTGGGGACCCGCAGGCTGGCACGGCGTCACACCAGCTTGGCACTGGTGTTACTGGGAGGGAGGCACTTGCGCTGTGGGCATCCTGAGCCCCATCCCTTGCAGCTGGGGGGAGATGCTGCACCCTTTCGCTGCTGGGGTACAGCGGGGGTGCCCCCGGGGGGCTGCAGCCTTGCAGGGTGACTCTCCTGGGATATCCTGGGTGTCCCTGGGGCTGGGGTAATGGGTGGGAGCCAGGTCCTGCAGAGCCCAGAGCTGGGGTCTCACCTCGTGCTCAGGCTGAGTGTGCTGGACCCCGGGATCGCTCCCTCCCAGTTACCCCCCAGACACCAGGGTGGGCAGAGCCAGGAGCTTGGGGCTGGGGGTACTGGTGCAGAGTGTCCCTGCCCCAGAGATGGACCCAGGCAGAGTTTTGGACTCAGCACAAAAGTTTATGGAGGGTGATGGTCCCACCAGCACCCAGTCCTCTCCATGCCTGGCCAGGGCCCACAGGATCCCACGTGTTCCTGTCCCCTGGCTGCAGGGGTTCCCAGGTGGGTGGGTGGGTGGGTGTCAGGGGGCAGCCTCCCCAGGGCAGGGTCCTGGGTGATGCTGTGGGGCTGAGTGGGCGCCAGGACCTTTGTCTGGGTGCTTCTCTGCAGCCCTGGCTCAGAGGGCTGTGCCAGCCAGCAGCTCCAGTGGTTTCAGGGCCAATGTGGGGAAGCGGGTGCTGGTGGGTGGGGGGCTGTGCCGGAGGAGGGTCCGGAGCACCTCATCCACCGTGCATCGGAAGGTGTGGCTGACAAAGCAATAGAGGAAGAAGTTGAGGGTGGTGTTGAGCATGGCCACCATGTTGGCGATGTCCAAAGCCAGGTGCACGCGCCAGTCCCTCTTGACCGAGGCCACGTAGAGGTGGCAGATCATGACAATGGTCCGGGGAGCCCAGAGCACAATGAAGACGGTGGTGACAGCCAGGAGGAGGGCCGTGGTCTTGGCCAGGTGGGGTCGGCCGCCCCCCGAGCACCTCTGCCGCTTCAGCTTGCAGATGATGACGGAGTTGGTGGCCAGGAAGATGCTGCAGGGCAAGAAGTAGATGGTGATGCAATGCACCCACTTGAGCACCTTGTCCAGGGCGGTGGGGGGGTCGGTGTCACGCCACAGGTCCAGCCACCAGTAGAAGGGGATGCCCGAGGCCAGAGCCACGGCAAAGACGGCGGCGATGATCTTGCGGGTGCGCTGGGGGTAGGAGAGGGCGCGGTACCGCAGCGGGTGGCACAGGGCCACGTAGCGATCCACGGTCAGCAGGACAGTGACCCAGATGGAAGCGTGGTTGGCCGTGAACTCCAGCACGTTGACGGTGTGGATGAAGGCGCTGGGCACCGCCCGGGCCAGGATGGCTGTCTGCAGGATGAAACCCACAAAGATGATGAAGACCTGGGTGAGGATTTCAGAGGTGGTCAGGGCCAGCAGGTACCAGTACGATGACTTCTTGGTCCTCGTGGCCAGGCAAGACAGGGCCACAGCACTCAGGACATTCACTGGAGGAAGGGGAATGATATGAAGTGGTGACACCCCAGGGCTCAGCCCCTGTCCCCACAGCACCCAGGTGTGTCCAGGTTGTCCCAGGGCCGCAGGGTGAGCGGCCACAGACCTCGGCTGAGGATACAGCTATAAATATCCCAGGGCAGTGGGGATTTGCTGAGCTGATTAATCTCTTCTGTGTGTCATCCCAAGCAATGCAAATACCATCTGTCCCTGCTGTGTGGCACCTGCCCTGTGGGGCTGGGCTTGACAGCCGGGGCTGCTGAGGGGGCATCCTGAGGTCAGGAGAAACAGAGGGGCAGCCTGGTGTCCCCCACCCCTGAGAACTCTCCCCCTCATCCCCAAAAGCTCCAGAACTGGGATGGGAGCTGGAGGGCACATCCTGGCCTGAGGGTGCACAGCTCACCACACTCTGCAGGGGCTCAGCACCCTCCCGAGCAGCCCCCCTGCCCTGGCCCCCTCACCTGGCAGCCCCAGCCCCAGCAGGACGCTGTAATACACGATGGGGAAGACCCCCACCAGGCAGGGGGACCGCTCCAGCTCCGGCAGTGTCACCTCCCCAGGCCACGCCACCGCTGTGCTGTTGGGCACCGGGACCATCGCCTTGAAGGACAAAGGACGCAGGACCCAGCCCCTGGGGACACGCTGGGGTGAGGGTCCCGGCAGCAGAGGGTGGTCCTGCTACCGGAGGTGCTCCTTGTTTGTCCCTCTGGCTCCGTTTATCACCTTGAAGAAAAACGGGTTAAAACACTGTGGTTTTGGGTGGGTGCCGGGGGGTGGGGCCCGGGACCCATCAGTAGCCGGGAGGATCCAGGGGTGCTGGGCGGGGAGGGGGGGTCCCAGAGGTGCCGGGGGTGTCCCAGCGGTGCCAAGGGGCTCGGCCATCTCCAGGCTGCCAGCCGGGTGCTTTGCCAGCTCCTCAGGCAGCTTCACACGAGGCAGAAGCTGAAGCTCTGTCCCTGTCCCTGTCCCTGTCCCTGTCCCTGTCCCTGTCCCTGTCCCTGCCCCGCGCCCGGATCGGGCCCACGCTGCTCCCGGTCATTCATAAACCCATCGGCACCGCCCCCTTACCGAGAGCCGCGCTCCTATTGGCTAGAAAGAATCAGTATTCAGCCAATCAGAGAGGCGTCCTCCAGGAACGGGGGAGCAAACCTGAGCTCTGCGTTCTGATTGGTCACAATCCCCCCCCCCAAATTAGCATCTCCCGAAGGCGACCGCGACCCCCAGGGTCCTGGTGCTGGAGGAGGGTGCTGGGGCCGGGGGGCATCATGGGGCCGGGGGCTGGGGGGTGCAGGGGGAGTCTTGGGCCTAGGGAGAAGGAAGGAGGGGTCTGCAGGCAGGGGGGAGAGCAAGGGGAGGGGTCCTAATCCCGGGGAGGGTGCGTAGGGGTCCTCAGTCCCCGGGTGCCTTGGGTGTCTTCAGCCTGGGGGCAGGAGGGGCGTGCAGGGCGGGGTCCTGAGCCCCGGTGGGGGTGCGGAGGGGGTCTTCATGGCGGGGAGAGGCTGTAGATTGCAGGGGGAGGTCATCAGCCCGGGGTTGGGGGGTACTGAACACCAGTCCCGTCCCAGTCCGACCCTGGGCCCCAGGGACCCCTAATTGTCCCAGTCCCAGGTATCGCAGCCCCCTGACAGCTCCGAGGATGGAGGTGGGAGGGGTCTCACCAGCAGTGCCCGCGGTGGGGGGGCCCTGGCAGCCCTGGGGGGCTCTGGGCTCTGCCCCATGGATGCAGAATGCTGAGCAGAGCCCCGGGCTGGGGGGTGTGAGGGACACACACACGTGCGCAGTTGCCAATTAGCAGCAAATAAGATCTGATTAATGAGGGGGGACTGGGCCAGGCCCTTCGTGCCCCCCAGGGTACAGGGACATCGATCGCAGCAGCGGGACCGCGTTAACCCTTTCCCATCCCGGACCCCATTTGCTCTGTAGCGGGGTCGGCTCCGCTCCGGCTCCTCTCTGCCCCCCCCCGACCCGCGGTCCCGCTCCCCAAATCCTGCAGGTGATGGGCGCTCACCTCGGTGGCTCTTGGGTCACCCACCGAGCTTGTGGTGTCACCTTTTCTGGACCCGGAGAGCCACCAGTTGACGTGTCCCCACCAGTGGCTGTGTCCCTCTGGCCGTGTCCTCTCTGGTGGCTCTGTCCCCGCCGGTGGCCGTGTCCCCTCCGGCACACCGCGCAGCCCCGGGGGCCGTGGGGCGGAGGGAGGGCGGCGTGGGCAGAGCCACGGGCTGGAGCAGTGATGCTGGAGGAGGTCCCCAGGGACGGGGGAGGGTGTCACCTGGGACTTGCTGCCAGCCCCAAGTCACCATGACAGAGCTTGTCCCCGTGACAGAGTGACAGGGGCAGTGGCCTGGGTGCTGGGGGACACGATGGTGGCCCAAACCTGCCCTTGCCTCAGTTTCCCCAGCAGCACAGGTAGGGGTGGGAAGGCTAACGCCCCCCGATTCTCCCTGGGGCCACCCACACCCCACTGCCCCCCAGCCCACATGGGTTGCTATGGTGACCCGACCCTCCAGCACATCTCACCGGGGGATGCCCTGTCCCCCCCCTGTCACCAGCACCGTGGTCCTCCGTGTCCCGTCATAGCCCAATGACCCGTGCCACCCTTGCCCGGTGGCCAGCTGCTGCCCCTCCAGGGGACAGGAGGGTCCCTGGGCTGTTGGGGACAGGCTGTGCTGGCACCGTGCCGGTGTCACCGGGCGCAGGCTCCCGTCACGCTGTTGTTTTGCAGGCGGGTGGTTCAATGAGGCGGCGGTGGCTGTGGGGAGCCATTAACCCGCCCTGCCGAGCCGGGGGCCCCTTGATCCCCCCCCGTGCTGCCACGGAGGGACACCAGCCTGGGACACTGCCCCGGGGGCAGCACGGCACAGGGACAGAGCAGGTGGCTGGGTCAGGGACAGATGCGTGATCCCCAAACACCCCCACGGGACCTGTGGCAACATCTGCCCACGCTTAACATCTGGAGATGTCTAAGCCCGAGCCCCTCACTTCCCCCACCCCTACCCCCCAGCCTGCATCTCAGCTGGATGTCCTGGTCCCTCGCTCCATGATGCCAAGAAGCGGGGTGCAGACACCCCCTGCTCCTCCCCAAATGCTCCCGCACAGAGGGGTGGGGGCACCCAGTGCCACCCCCATGCCCGAGGTGCACTGACCCTGGAGCTGCGGTGTGGGAGGGAGGGGGCAAACATCAGCCAGACCCCATTGTGAAGCCCCTCAATTGGCTGTCAGGGTGGGCAAGATGCCGGGGGGGGGCCGGGGGGGAGCAGGCACAGGGCGCTGGCACCGCTCCTGGCTGCAAAGGCTGGGAAAAGGGCAGGCGGTTCCTGCGGCAGCCCCGATGCCATGGTGATGGGCTGCTGCCGCCATGAATACCCATGAGCCGGGGAGGCCCCACCGAGCTGTGCCTTGAATGCAAAGACCCCGGTCCTGCCGGCACAAAGGGCTGCGACCACGCGTGGGGCTGTGGCATGGCACGGCAGCCCCGGTGGCACCGCGGGCAGGTGGCAAACGGAGACGTCCCCGTGTCCCCGCGGGGCTCAGCCGAGCATCCCGTCACACCGGCCCGGGGATGCGGGGCTGGGGTCCCGGGGTCAGGGGGGGATGTCTGGGGGCTGGAAGCGGTTCCCTTGGTAACGGCCGGTCCCAGTTTCCACCAATCGATGTGGCGGTGCGGGCTGGGAGGGCTGGGAGGGCTGGTGGCCTACATAAGGACCAGGAGGCCACCGCGCCGGCACCCGCCAGATGCGCTTGAAGCCATGGCCGGGCTGGCGGGGCCCCGGCCCCTGGCCGCCTGCCTCACCCCTGCCTTCCTCCTCCTCCTCCTCACTGTGCACGCCGGTAAGGGTGAGCGGGGAGGGGGGAGGTGTGGAGGGGTCTGGGGGCTGCGGGTCCCACAGCCCCTGCTGGGCACCAGGGTGTCCGGTGGATCCCAGGGGATGCTGAGCACGGCTCTGCAGCAGCCGTCGGGGCTCCTGGGGAGGGGTGGATGCAGGTCCTGGGGGGGGGGGATGGATGTGGCTCCTGGACGTGCTGTGCCCCACGGTGCCCAGGGGGAGAGCTGGGTGTGCAGCACTGTGGGGCGAGGGGCTCCAAATCCCCTTCCCCATCCCTGCTCAGCTCAGATTAAACCGGCGCTGGGAAGGGTAATCCAGCAAGATGGGATTTGAGAGTGACTGGGGCCAAATTCCCCTCGGGGGAAGGATGCTGTGGGGAGAGGGTGGGAGCTGTGCCAGGCATGAGGGGGAGGAGGAGAAGGAGGAAGGCTCCCCACGAAGGAGAAGACCCCCACACAGGGTGCAGGAACGGGGGGTGCCTGGCTCCCCACACCCCCTTGGGTCAGTTGGTGGGGGGGGGGTCGGGGGCGATGCTCAGGGCTGGCTCTGCCAACAGTGGGGCTGGGACTGGGGCTGGCAGTCTGGGCTGTGAGCCAGCACTGCCCGGCACAGGGCCATTTCCCAGCACGTCCCAGCCTAGGACATGGTGGTCTCAACCCTCCCGCTGCAGACAAGCAAATGTCCCCATGTCGCCTCATCCTCTGCACATCCCCTTGGCCCCAGCCAACCCTTTCAGGAGCAGGGGGAGGATGTGCACAGAGCCAGGTGTCCACAGCCCCCCTTAGCCTCACATCGCCCCACGGCTGGGTACCCTCACTCTTGGGGTGCAGCACTGGGGCAGTCCCATCTCTCTGCAGCCCAGAAAGCTGACCCGAGCGGTGACACCACTGCGGCCACCATCAACCACTCGGTGACATTGCTGCAGCGGCTGCAGGAGCTGCTGCAGAACGGCAACGGCAGCGACTCCGTCCTGCGGGTCCGCACGGCCGCCTCCGAGGAGGCCAAGGTCTTCCACACCCACCAGCTGCTCCTCAGCCTCCAGAGCGAGGTCTTCGAGAGCCTCCTGCAGAACCAGAGCATCCTCACCCTCTATGAGCCACCCGAGACCGCCGCCCTCTTCGAGAAGTTTATCAAGTAGGTGGGGACCCCACGGGACGGGGACATCAGGAGGGACGCAGCTCCATGGGAGACCACAGGGGATGGCATGCCTGGAGGGATGCAGCCAAGGAGGGGAGATGTTTCCCTGGAAAATCTGGAGGTTCTTGGGAGACCACAGGGACCCCATGGGATAGGGATGCTGGGAGGGATAAAGTTAAGGAAGGAGGATGCGCCCCTGGGCACCACGGGCACCCCATGGAAGGGGATATCTGGAGGGAGGATGCTCCTCTGGGGACAGCGCTGCCAGAGCTCGGGGCTGGGTGGCAGACTGAGAACAGACCGGGGGACACCAGTGTCACCTCCCTGTCTTCTGCCCCAGGTACCTGTACTGCGGGGGGGTCTCCATCCTGCTGCACCAAGCCATCCCCCTGCACCAGCTGGCCAGCAAGTACCGGGTGTGGGGGCTGCAGCGCGGGGTGGCCGAGTACATGAGGAGCCACCTGGCCAGCGAGTCGAGCCAGGGCCACGCGGTGGGCTGGTACCACTACGCCGTGCGCATCGGGGACACGGCCCTGCAGGAGAGCTGCCTCCAGTTCCTGGCCTGGAACCTCTCGGCGGTGTTGGGCAGTGCCGAGTGGGGCTCGGTGAGCACGGAGCTGCTGCTGCTGCTGCTGGAGCGCTCCGACCTGGTGCTGCACAGCGAGCTGGAGCTCTACACCGCCGTGGAAAGCTGGCTGGGCCGCCGGCAGCCCGAGGGTCCGGTGGCCGAACGGGTGCTGCGTGCCATCCGCTACCCCATGATCGCCCCCAGCCAGCTCTTCAGGCTGCAGGCGCAGTCGGCGGTGCTGGCGCGGCACTACGGCGCGGTGCAGGACCTGCTCTTCCAGGCTTTCCAGTTCCACGCCGCTTCCCCTCTCCATTTTGCCAAGTATTTCGACGTCAACTGCAGCATGTTCCTGCCCCGCAACTACCTCGCACCCAGCTGGGGCTCCCAGTGGGTCATCAACAACCCTGCGCGGGACGACCGCAGCACCAGCTTCCAGACCCAGCTGGGTCCCAGCAGCCACGACGCCGGGAAGCGGGTGACCTGGAACGTCCTCTTCTCTCCTCGCTGGCTGCCCGTCAGCCTGCGCCCCGTCTACTCGGACTCGGTCTCGGGTGCCGTCCAGCCGGCTCGGATCGAGGACGGTCGCCCCCGGCTTGTCATCACCCCGGCCATGAGCAGCCCCGACTTTGCCGGCGTCAGCTTCCAGAAGACGGTGCTGGTGGGCGTGAGGCAGCAGGGCCGTGTCCTGGTGAAACACGTCTACAGCTTCCACCAGAGCTCGGACGAAGCTGCCGACTTCCTGGCCCAGGCCGACCTGCAGAAACGCACCTCCGAGTACCTCATTGACAACTCCCTGCACCTCCACATCATCATCAAACCCATCTACCACTCCCTCATCAGGGTGAAGAAGTAACCAGGCAGAGCCGGGTCCGGCAGCCGGATGGGCAGGGCTCAGCCTTGGTCCTCCTCCTGCTCGTAGCTAGTTGGAGATTCCCATGTTTGGAGGACCCTGGGGTTGCTCTCTGCTGCCCACCCCTCCCCGATTGTCCCCTTGTCACATCCCTTCCCCATGGCTGTCCCTGGGTGCTTGTGGGGAGGTGGGGATGGGGGACACCAGGAGCTCCCAGCCCCACACAGGTGGTGCAGGAGGTGTAAACGTGCAGCCCGCTGCCATGGGCACACTCTGGGCTTGCGGTCACCTGTGGGCCAAGGGAGGGGGACAGGGACAGCCTGGCCCTCCTGTGATGCCACCCGTGTCCCCCCTCTGTCCAGCTGCTGGCCCTGGTACCCAGCAGCAGCCCTGGGGTGGGTGCTCTGTCTGCCTCCCCTGGCAGAGGAGGTTCTGGGGGGCACTGTCCCCAGTCTCATCTGGGTCTGTCCCATCCCTGCCTGGGCAACCCCACTCCCTGTCTAATAAAAGCAGAAAACAATCATGGGGGGTGCTGGGGGGGTGTTTGGGGGGGCTCCCCATCCCTGGGGAGGGGCAGTGCACAGCACCCACACCTCTCAGCATGTCTGCTTTTAATGTAACCCTTCAGAACAAAACCCCACCCTGACACCTGGGTGTCCCCATCGGTGCCCAGCAGCATTCCTTGGGTGCTGAGCACCCTTGGGGACCCTCCCTGGAGCAGCTGCATGGCTCTGGTTGGGGTCATAGTGTCCCTCCCTGGGGACTGGTGTCCATGCCTTGGGGTGTGTTTGGCACAGGGAGGGTTAACCTCCCACCCCCAGCTGTGTCCTGACACTGAGGGATGGTGCAGGAGGGGTGCTGGGCTGGCAGGATGGGTGCTCAGCCCACAGCACAGGGCACTGGGCTCAGCAAGGGTGACTCCATCTGTCCTTGCTGGGGGCCCTGGCACCCTTCCCGGTGACAGTGACAGTGGGTGCTGACCCTTCCTGGGGAAAGGGGGGGAGATGGAGGGGGAGGAACAGGACCCCAGCCCTGGCACAGGGGATGCCACCCGTGCCGTGTCCCTTTGCTGACAGCGGTGCCGTGGGGCTCGTTAATGATTAGCAGGGGGGTGAGCATGTGGGAGATAGCAGCCAGGCTGTGTTTACCCAGCACTAATAACCCTGGGCCCGGGCTGGGGACACCCCAAGGGACACCCCAATGCCACGGGCACCCTGCCACTGTCAGCAGCCAGCTTTGATCCTTGGCCTGACCAGAAATGGGAACAAAAGTGAGAGGACATGACTTTCCCACCCTCTGCTCAACCCTGCAGTGACAAAACAGGAAGCCTGACGTGGAAATGCTCCTGTTTATTCAACTCCAAGATAAAAAAAAAAAAAAACAAACAAAACCCAACATAAATCAGGAGGGCAAAGGGCCAGGGAGCATCTGTGACCAACACCAGGGCTCCTGTGTCAGCCACCGGTCCCATCTTGGCTATGACTCCTGTGGAGGGAGAAGGTGTGGGGTCAGGGAGCTGTGGGACCCTCTGCTTGTCACTCCACTGAGGCAGAGACCCCTCAGAGCCAGCAGCCTCAGCCCCAGGAGAGCCACAGAGCAGTGACCCTGGCAAGGGGGAGGCAAGCTGGAGAGTGCTGACCTTGGCAGTGTCCTCCTCTTCATCCTTCTCCTTTTCCTCTTCACCCTTCTCCTCCTTCTCCTCTTCATCCTTCTCCTCCTTCTTCTCTTCATCCTCCTTCTTCTCCTCTTCATCCTTCTCCTCCTTCTCCTCTTCATCCTTCTCCTCCTTCTCCTCTTCATCCTTCTTCTTCTTCTCCTCTTCATCCTTCTTCTCCTCTTCATCCTTCTTCCTCTTCTCCATCTCATCCTTCTTTCCCTGGCCATGTTGAACGTGGAAGACAGAGCTGCCCCCCTGTCCCCTGCCTGTGGCAGCAATTCCCTGCCCCATGTCCCCATGTCCCATGCCCTGTACCTTGTCCTGTAGGTGCTTGATCTCTATCCTCATCTTCTTCATCTCTGCTTGGATGGTCTCCAAGTACTCACTGCGGGTCCGGGCAAACAGCTCCTGGGGGGTCTCCTCCTTCTGCCCCTCCTTCTCATCCACATCCAGGATCCCGGACTGGACCCGCTCCTTCAGCCTCCTCTCTCGGTACCGGGCCTCCAGGACCTTCTCCCGCCTGGTTTCCCTCTCAAACATCTAGAGCAGGAGGGGTGAGGGGTGCTGAGGAGCACGGGGCTCTGGGGGGACTCCCCGCCGGCAGTGCCGAGGGCTCTGCCCTGACCTGGCACGGTGTTTGGTGGCTGGAAGGACACCTACGGCATTGGCCAAGTTCTTCTCGTTCCTCTGGAGGGTGCAGAGCCCGGAGGAGATTTGCAGCAGGGTGATGGTGCCCAGCTCAGAGCCACAGGCCATGACACTGCCCGTATCCTGCAGGCACAGGCTGTAGAGGGACTCGTTGCAGACCTGGGGAGGGAGGATGGGGTGGGCACAGAGACAAATCCACGTGGTTGCCACTAACAGGAGATTCCGTGGGTGTTTTGGGGCATTTGGACTCCAGGTACAGCTCTGGGCAGAGGGGACAATGCTGCTTGATGGAGCTTATCCTGGGTTCCCTGCAGGCAGGGTGGGACTTGATCCCTGCCTGCTCCACCCCAAGCCCCCAGCTCCCCTCCCCAGGCAAGGGACCCAACCTTCACACTTAGGGATGGCTCCTTCTGCTTGAAGAGGAAGTCCCAGACATCCAGAGTCCCGTCTGACTTGGCAGTGAAGAAGACAGCTGGCTTCATGGTGCTCCAGCATCCATCCATCAGGTAGGAGAGGTGATTCCTGCCAGCAGACATGAGGCAGTGGGGCTGGGCTGGTGGGCTCCTGCCTGCACAGCACCTACAGCCACCAGCCCAGGCCTGGGCACACTTGGGGACGCTGCTTTGGTGACTGTCCCACCACCTGAGCAGACCAGTCCCTGCTGGTTGTCTGTCCCAAACACACCCTTCCACAGAAAGGAAGGATTTTTGCAGGGCAAACACACACCAACACTTACTTGGTGCACATAATTGGGGATTCCTTAATCTCCTCTGACCAGATCCGAGCAGCCCAGCCGCCAACAGTCAGGAAGATTTTGGGGTTGAAAGGGTTCCTGGACAAGCTGTAGATGGGCCCAATGTGGCCCGTGTAGGTGCCGGTGATTTTTTCCTGGGGTGTCTTGGCCTTACGGTTGCAGGCGATGACGACGCCCTGCTCTGTGCCCACCATGAACTTGGTGGGCTGAGGGGGGGAGCAGGAGAGAGCAGCTACAGGGGGCTGAGGACCCCCTGGTGCAGGAGGGCAGCAAAGTACCCGGGGAAGGGTGCTGGTTGGGTGCAGGCAGGGTGGTCCCGAGGGCAGGGCAGGGATGCTCACCAGGGTGGGCTCGAACTCCAGGGCAACAGCACCCAGAGCATCCTTCAGGACCTCGCTCCCACTGACATCCAAGATCATCTTCTCGGTGGGCTCTGACAGCTTGCGGATGTCCCACCACAGGATCTGGGGGGGACAAGCAGTGGGAGGGGGCTGCAGAGGCACAGGGGGGGTTAAGTGTCCTGTGCCAACCCATGGTCCCCTGTCCCCTGCCCCTTACCTGCCCGTCAGTGGAGGCTGAGAAGCAGTCAGTGCCTGTTTTGGACTGCAACCAGATGGCTCCATACACGGGGTCCCTGTGGCTGACCTCCACAGTGGACACCTCCACGGGCAGCTCTCCCTTCCTGATGTCCCAGTAAGCTGGGAAGGAAAAGGAGCTGTCAAGATCTGCACCAGTTCCCTTTGCTCAGCTCCTTTGCTTGCCAAGAGGTGCTGTCCTGCTGCCCCCAGGGGTGATCAGGGTGCTGGACATGAGGGATGCTCAGCTGGGGCCATGCCACAGAGGCCAGAGGGAGGTCCCTGCTCTCCATCACCCGCAGTGCCAGCCCCATCAGAGCCCATTGCTGCTGCAAAGAGCCAGGAAAGCACTGAACTGAGAGCAATTAAACCCAAAGGCTGGGCTGGCTGAGTCAATAGCAGAGCTGTCAATGAAGCTGGCAAAGAGAGGCCCTCTTCCAAGCACAGGGACAATGTGGTGCATGAAGTGATGGCAACACCTCTGGGCTCCTGCCACGCAGAGACACGAGGTGGGAGCAGGGCATGAGTGCTGCTCAGCTGCCTGGTCCAGAGATCCCTGCCAGGGGCTGCCAGGCACTGTGTCCTCCTCCTCCTGGGGACCTGGCACCTCCCTGTCTCCTCTGCAGGGCTTCAGACCCTGTTGGGGGTGTTCCCAGCTGTGACACGAGTGCCATTTCACCCTTTGTGAGGCAGGGGTGCTGGAGCCAGGCCCTTGCAGCATTAAAATGAAGCCTCGTTAGCACAACCTCACACCTAACCCCCCCTCCTTACTTATCTGCCCGTTGTAGCATCCTCCCACCAGGGTGTTGGTGTCCTTGGGGTTGTATTCCAGGCACACGAGAGGGCACGAGGGCGTGAGAGACAGATCTGGGTGGTTGGGATTTTCTGCCAAGAAGGGATGAAAAAGAGCAAAGTGTAACTGCAGTCCCATTTCTCCCCTTTTCTGCATCGATCTGTGGGCAAAGCAGAACCCGAGCCCCTGTTCACCCCCCCTGGAGAGCTGTGAGGCTTCATTACACACTTTGAAGATGCAAAGAGCTTCCTCAGCAGCAGCATTACCCACTGCCGGGTTTTCCCTTCCCCTCACCAAGATCCCAGATGTAGGAGTCAAAGCTCATGTTCTTTGTGCTGTGCTGGAACTGGAGGTTGGAATAAGCCACGGCCAGTTTCTCGGACATGTTGGGGTTCCAGGAGATGTGTGTGGCCATCCTCTTGATTACATTTGGATCCCTTTTAGAGAACAGGACACCAAAGGAAGATGTTGGTTTGCTAACAGCTCTGGCACGCCCTGGGCTGTCTCCCAGAGGAAACTGTGGGCATCACAATTAAAATGAGCTGCAGCCCTGGAGCATCAAGTGCAGGAAATGATTCTCTTGGGGGCTTGGCAGGGGGGAGAAGAGTTGGTGATTTAATAAAGCCTTTCCAGTTATACGTTTCTAAGAATCCAATTAAGTTACTGGATCTGACTTCTAGAAACGACCTTACAGCCCCTGACATTTGGAAATAACCTTCGAGGCACCACAAAGAATAAATTCTGTCTAGAGCACTGCTGGAAGATGCTCAGAGCTGCAGCTGCCCTGGGACTGTGGTGTCCCTCTCCAAAGGGCCTGGGCAAGAAGGGACAGAAGGGATGGAGGTATGGAGCACGGGGGCTGCAGAGGGTCTCTGCCCCCATGAAACAGCCCAGCACTCCTTTAATTCCTTTAGTTTCCTCCTCCTTTGCCTCCAAACACTCAGCAGCCTGGTCCTGGTGAGCCTGGCTGCTGGTGCTACCTGAGGATGTTGACGGTTTTTGCACAGGGGGACTCATCCTCCAGCTCCACCATCTCTTCCTCTTCAAAATACTCTTCGTAGATGTTGATGGTGTTGTTCTGCCTCACGTAGTGCTCCATCAGCTGCAAGGAAAGCAGAGGCAGAGGCCAGGGGGCTGCAGAGGGGAGGGCGGGAGGGCTCTGGGAGCAGGAGGGGGGACAGGCAGGACCTTACGGTGCTGAGGTGCTCGATGGTGATGACATAGTTTTCCTCTTTCTCCACTTTTTTCCGGAAACGTGCGGTGTGTTCCTTCTCCTGGGGGTTGATGTCCTTGGGCCAGCCGCCCTCGACGTGGTTGACACCGCGGGATTCCACCTCCATCCTCTCCGTGTTGACCTGGAGGGTGGCACAGAATAAAGGGGGCAGGAACCTGAGCCCCAGGGGTGCCAACCTCCCCTTACCCCCCCTGGCACGGAGGGGACCCCGAGCCCCCACCTCGTGTGCCGCCATCTCGCTGGTGTGTTGGACGCTGCTGTCCACGGGGCTCCTCAGGATGAAGTCGCCGGCCAGGCTGGGGTCGGGGGGGATGTCCAGGGTGACCTTGGCCGGCCAGTCGGAGAAGTTGCACGGTCGCCCGAACTCGCTGCGCTTCCGCACGTACTCGTAGACGATCTCCATGGCTGCCCTGCTAGGGGGGCCCGGGCACCCCTACGGCCCCCAGACCTTAACGGGAGACCCAGGAAGCGATCGGAGAGGCTCAGGGGGAACCCAACCTCCTCCTCCCAGGGCCCGGGAGTCCGGCAAGGCCGCGGCCGCGTTACCGTTGCCAGGCAACGGCCGGCAGGGCGCCGCCATCTTGGGGAGGGCGATGTCACGTGACGGCCGCTGCCCGCCGCCATGTTGGGAGGGCAGGTCCCGGCTAATGAAGGGGGGGGTTTAATTAGTGCGTGGGGGGGTTCCTGCCCCACGTCCCGACTGTGTGGGGGTTGGTGGAGGTCGAGCTGTGCCCCGTCCCTGTGTGCGGGCGCCGGGCCGGCACCACTCGGCCACTGCCATGGGGATCCGAGAGGGATGGAAGCCCAATTAAAAGTGTGTTAATTACAGCGCCATGGCGGGAGCAGGGCTGGCAGCCAGGCCTTTGTGCTCCCCATGACCGCCCTGGTCCCCCAGGCTGGGATGGGGCAGCAGGGAACACGTGGCGGATGCAGGGCAGCCTGGAGAAGTAAATTTAGTACAAGAGTTTTATTGTCTTTTCCCCCAAAGGGTCCATACAAATCCGTCTGGACCCCAGCTCCCAGACAGAGTCCTGAGGTTAGCTCACACGTGGGTCAAACCGGCTCTTCTACCAGTACTGTTACATCCAAACGTTAAAAGCCAAAAAAAAAACCAAAAAACCCCCAAAACCCAAAAACTGACAAACCCAAAAAAAAGAAAGAAAAAAATTAATATAAAAATCCCCTGACGTTTCCAACAATGAATGCTGGGCACAGGGACTGAGGCCGTTAGGGGCTCGGGGGTCTGCAGGGGTTTATCGTTATTATTATTATTATCATTACAGCCCCCCCCTGGGTTTGGTTATCCAAAGTGGGGCAGAAGGGACAGGGAACCCCCCCAGCAAGACAGGAGGAGTGAGGAAAAGGCTTTGCCTGGCTCCAGGGACACCGGAGCAGCCCCTGAGCCCCTCAATCACCAAAACGAACCCAAAACCCATCCCCAAACCTGTTACCAGCATGCACCGGGCTGGGACAGAACCGAACCGCAGCTCTGCCCTGCGGAGAACTCCTAAAACCTGGGAGGGAAGGAAAGGGAAAACGGCCAAAACCTCCCTAACCCTACAGCCCCTGGAGCGGGGGCAGCGAGGGGGGCGAGGGGAGCTCTGCCCCTGCCTGGCAGGACTGTCCCCCTCGGGGGGTGACAAAGCCAGCGGATCTGGGGACACCGGGGGCTGGTTCTGCATTGGAGCTCAGGACCCCTCCCCATGGGTCTGGGGGCAGTGTGGGGCAGAGGGATCTGGAGGAGATTCCTCTCCCCGGTGTCCAACCCCCCAGGGGGGGCAGAGGAGAGGCCATGGCGGGGGACACGGAGCAGATCTGGTCCTGGTGCTGCCATCGGGGTGCGGAGTCACTGTCAGCCATAGGGCAGGGAGAGGTGAGAGGGAGCAGGAGCTGCCAGGGGGGGTGTGTGAGGGGTGTGTGGGGTTTGTCCTTCCCACCACAGCTTTTCCAGGTGTCTTTGGTTTCCGGGATGGAAACTCCGGTGGCTTTTCCTCCTCCGGTGAGCTGCCCGGGGCCGGCGCCTTATGCGGGGCACTGGGTGCTGTGGGACCTGAGGTGCTCATCGGTGACAGACAGGTAGGTGGCTCTCATGCTCGGGGAGTACTGTGGGGAGAGGACACGGGGGTCAGCACACCCCCCGAGGCCCCCCTGCCAACCCCCATCCTCCCTGCACTGCCGAGCTGATGGAGAAAAGCTGAGGATGGAGAAGGAAGATTGCTGTGTGAACCCCCAACCAACCTGCCAGGGTCTCCCCAACCTCTTAGGGTGCTGAGAGAGCCCCCTCCCCAAAATAAGATGATTCCCCTTTGCCCCTTCCCAGGTGCTGGACAGTTTCATCCCCTGCCTTCCCCAGCCCACCCCGGCTGCAGGTTCAGCCCCCCTGGATGAATTCAACCCCATCTGGACTCATCCAGAGGGGCTCCCATCAGGACACATCCCAAGGGAATGGGGGAGTAGCAAGCCCAGAGGCCAAATCCCCCAGCCCCCCTCTCCAGCCCTGCCAATGCTGCAGATTTCAATTTCTCCAGCATTTTGCGGGAAGGGTGGGGGCACCCCAGCCCAGGCATTAAGGAAGATTATTCCCAGTTTGTTACTGTGGACCGTGGAAGTCCTTCCTCAGGGATCTGAATCATGGTTAAATTAGACCATTCAAGGCCAGGAGAAACGCTCGAATTAATCCCCCTCATTGCACCCCCCCATCCCAAGGAAGAGCCTTGCCAGCTGCTGGGTCTGCACAATCGGATTACAGCTTCCCGTGGCTCCACGCTTTCACCTGACAGCAAAAATCTTCCTGGGAAGAGGTGAGGACAGTGTCCCTGCCGTGCCCCTGGACCCCACGGTGCCACCACCCTGAGGGGCAAACCCAGGAGGGCACTGCTGCTTGGGATGGAGGCACCAAAGCTGCTTAAATACTGACAGAAAAGGAATGGGGGAAGACTCTGCGGAGAAGAGACAGGGAGTATTCCCACTCCCAAAGCATGGGAGCTGCAAATCCTCTTGTACTTCGTCCACACTGGGGGCAAAAAGTGGTCTTGCCCCTCCTGAACCCTCCCCGAAAGCAAATCAGCCCCAGGGGAGAGGGGATGGAGGGAGGCATGGGGGAGGAGGATGAGGATGGGAACCCAGCTGCTGCCCCAGGATGAGGGAGAAGGAAGTGGCTGAACTTACTCTTGATGGGCAACTTAGCTCCAAAATAATTGATGCAGGAAAAAAAAATTAAAAATAATAATAACAATAATAATAATGAAATTAAAAAATAAAGCAGGCATTAACAGACAGGGTGGGTTAAACAAACAGCAGGGAAATGTAAACATGCCCGGGTGGCTGGGACAAGCGCCCTTTGACAGTCAGAATAAATAAGAAATAAAGCAGAGAAGAGCAGCTGAAGGGACTATTTTGGTCTCCTCCAAGCACGTGTCTGGTGCCTTCTCTCCCTGCAGCCATCCAGGAACTGGGTTAGTGAGAGGGGCAGGGGGATGCTCCCCCAGATGGGGCACATCCTCTGCAAGGGCATGAGGAGGGGGACAAGCTCACCCCTCCCTGTCCACCCCATTATCAGACCTTGCTGGTCCCCGGGCCAAACATCTTCCTGGTGAACAGAGGGGCTCCTCACATCCCCCCCTCCAGTCATCCCCCCCAGGGGGTGTCACAAAAAAGATTTGGCCTCAGTTGTCCAGCGTACCGTGGGGGGAGGAGAGGCTCTGCCGATCAGGGGGACGTTCTCGTAGCGGGGGTTCCCACCGAAGAGCACTGCTTGGTTCCTGGGGGGGGGAGCACAGGAGGACCCCCACCCTCACCCTCTGTCCCCGACAGGGAGGGGACGCTCCACCCCGGAGGTGAACCTGGGGGGGGTCAGCACCTGCAGAGAAGGGGAAGGGAAGGGGAGGGGGTGTCTCACATGTACTCGGATACAGGGGCGTTGGAGATGGTCTGGGCAGGGGGGTGCAGGCTGCTCTGGCTGCCCAGGCTGCTGCTGTAGCTGCAGAAGCTGCGGAGCTGCCCCCGGGCTGGGTGGTGGATGGCGATGCGACGGGCCTGGGGGTTGAAGGGATCTTCCTCATCCATATCATCATAGTCCCGGTCCCTGCCGGAGGAGAAGGGAGATCAAGGGAGGGGATTTTCCCTCTGGGGTGACCCCTCTCCCTGCAGTGCTGGGTCCAGCTCTAGGGTCCCCACCACCAGAAGGACTTGGGAGCTGTTGGAGAGACTCCAGAGGTGGCCATGGAGATGCTGGAGCAGCTCCAGAGCCAGGCTGGGAGAGTTGGGGGTGTTGAGGCTGGAGAAGAGAAGGCTGCAATGGGGAGACCTCAGAGCAGCTTCCAGTGCCTGAAGGGGCTGCAGGAAAGCTGGGGAGGGACTTGGGACAAGGGCCTGGAGGGCTGGGATGAGGGGAATGGCTTTAAACTGAATGAAGGGAGTTTTAGGTTCGATTGTGGGGAGAAATTCTTTGCCATCAGGGTGCTGAGCCCCTGGTTGCCCAAGGAAGCTGTGGCTGCCCCATCCCTGGCAGGGTTGGATGGGGCTCAGAGCAAGGGTGCAGGCAGGGGCTGGGGGCACACACACCCACCTGCCAGCCAAGTGCTTCCAGGCCCGTGGTGTGGCACAGATGATGGCAGAGAAGGAGGCGGCCACCAGCAGGGAGAAGAGGACCAGGTAGAGCAAACCCTCCACCCCATCATAGCAGATGCCAATGAGGGCATCCAGGTAGTCCTGTGGGAGGAGATGGGATGGGGTAGGGCTGGCTGGGGGGGAAAGGTGTGACCCTGGGAACTGCACCCTCCCATCCTGACACCCCCCCCTCACCTTGTGCAGCCCCCGGCAGTCCAGCATGGCTGTGAGCTGGTGCAGACTGGTCTCTGAGGAGTTGAGGAGCTGCTGGACCCCCAGCAGATCTTTCTGCAGGAGATGGGGGGGTCAGGACAGCACTGGGAAACAGAGGAGGGGGCAGGGGGTCCTGGCTCCCCCCATCCTGTACCTCGGCTGTGGGGAAGAGGGGCAGTGCAAACTGTATCAGGCCCTGGATCTGGATCTGCATGGTGGTGAGTGAGCGCTGGAAGACGGTGAGAACCTAGGAGCAGGGAGCAAGGAGTGGTGATGGAGATGTGTGGGGCCAGCCCCCTGTCCTGGGCAGCACGAAGTGGGGTGCTGGATTCCCCCCATACCTGCTGGAAGGGGTTGCTCAAGCTCTGCTCGCAGTACAGGTAATAGTGAAGCACCTCTGCAAAGCAAATGAAAATGAAATGTGAGCCCCTCAGGGAGCAGCAGGGAGGGGTGAAACACGGAGGGGTGAAACATGGAGGGGTGAAACACGGAGGGATGAAGCAGGGAGGAATGAAACACAGAGGGGTGAAGCAGGCAGGGGTGAAACACTGCAGCGGAGAGCTCCGGATCCCCCCAAATCCCCAGGCAGGTTTGGGGGGGAACACAGGGGTCCCTGCCCCATCCATGCCCTAAGGCCAGCTCTCACCCACGCTGATCTCACTCTCTGTCTGGTTCATGATGAATTTATCCGGGGCCACGCAGAAGTCGCTGGTGCCCTGCAGGGATGAGGGGGTCAGGGCTGGGGATGGGGGGATGGGAGGGGGTCCCGCAGCCCCCGGTACCCCCCCAGCTCACCACTGCTGCTGCCGTGTCCACGGCCATGGAGGCCCAGCTGAGGATGAGGGTCAGCAGCCCACAGCACAGCATCCTGAGGGGAGAGGGGTCAGCACGGCACCGGCTCCGGCAGCTCCGGCACCGCCGAGCCCGGTCAGGGGGTACTCACGTGGTGAGGAGGCAGCGGGAGCGCTTGGCCAGCCCCAGGCAGGCCAGGAGGCAAACGGTGAGGACGAGGAGGAAGAAGAGGAGATAAGCCAACCACCTGGGTGCAGAGGAAGGCTCCGTCACCCCCCTGGCCCCCTCCCCTGCCCGGAGCCACTCCGGTGCCCCAGGCCCCGCTCACCGGTAATGCTCGACGTAGGTGATGCGGTTGGCCAGCGCGGTGAGGTCGGTGCTGGTCCCCTGCCAGACTGGCAGCCCCGAGAGCTGCAGGACGATGCTGCCTGCCAACTGCTGCATGAACTTGAGGGTCTGCAGGTAATCCCCCCGGGCAGCCAGGAGCTCGTTCAGCCGCCCCAGGTGCTGCTCCAAGCCCACCTGCATCTGCAGAGTGGTGCCGGCCACCTGGGGACACGGGGATGCTGAGTCCTGCTGGGATGGCACTGGGGGCTTCCCCACTGTCAGACCCACACCCAACAGAACTCTTTGACCCAGAGGAGGCCAAGGAGAGGATGCCCCTGTGCTGTTAGAGAGAGTCCAGAGGAGGCTCTGGAGCAGCTCTGCTCTGGAGCCAGGGGGAGAGAGTTGGGGGTATTCAGCCTGGAGGAGAGAAGGCTGCAATGGGGAGACCTTAGAGCACCTTCAGTGACTCCAGAAAAGCTGGGGAGGGACTTGGGACAAGGGCCTGAAGGGATGGGATGAGGGGGAAGGATTTCAAGTAGGAAAAGGGAAGACCGAGATGAGATCTTATGAAGAAATTCTTTGGGGTGAGGGTGCTGAGCCCCTGGTTGCCTCCAGAAGCTGTGGCTGCCCCATCCCTGGCAGTGTTGAAGGTTGGATGGGGCTTGGAGCACCCTGGGCTGTGGGAGGGGTCCCTGGCCATGGCAGAGGGGTGGACAAGATGGTCTTTAAGATCCCTTCCCAAACCAGTCTGGGATTCAGGGATTTAGTGATACCCTGGGAGAGCAGCCCCACATCAACCCCCCCTCCCCGTGCTCGAGCCAGATCCATCCCCTGGCATAGCCCTGCCATGGCCCCCCCCCTGGGCCATTCCTGGCCACAAAGGCCCCATTCTGCAGGGTGAGGTCACCCTCCCATGCTCAGTGTGGCATGGCTGCCCCGGGGCTCAGCCAGCAGCACAGGATGCCTGTGCCCCTCCAGCTGGCTGCCTCCCCCCAGGGCTGGAACCAAACCCAAGAGGGGGGATTGCTGCAACCCTGGGGGATGTGGGGGGGTTTGGGGGAAGGGACCCTGCCCCAAAGCCCTACCAGTGAGTCGATGCCAGTCAGGGTGTGGTTGGCATGGTCCAGGGCATAGAGCAGTTGGTAGACCCCATCGTTGGTCTCGCTGTTCCCATAGAAGCCAATCCCGACAGCCACGCTGCAGGCAGAGAGGAGACCCCCCCATTAGAGGGGAGGGAAATGCCCCCTCCTGACATGGCTGCCTTGCCTTGGGGCCGGGGAGGATGAGGGGACATCAGCTGGGGAGGGGACACTCTGAGGAGCATCCTGGTTCCAGCCAAAGCAGATGGGACAGGGACAGGGACAGGGACAGCACCGCTCCCTGCTGTACCCATGGGGCCGGGGGACACCCCAGGATGGAGCTGGCCCCGGGGTCAGACCTGGCAGGTGTGAAGCTCCCTCCTGCCAGACCCCAAGCTCCCTCCATCCCCTCAGGTGCTGGTAACACCGACAGACACCGTCCTGCTCGTGGGACACGGAATCCCAGAACAGCTCAGGCTGGAGAGGACCCTCTTGATCATCAACTCCAACCTCATCCTAACCCTGTGGTTTGGGCTTTTGGGTGTGGCTGGCGGGGGGCTCAAAGCACCCGGGGAGCTGCAGAACAGTTCCTGACGGTGGGTGCCCTGAGGCTGAGGGGGTGGGGGTCCCCGGGGGGCTCATGCCAAGCTCATCAGTGCCATTTCCCAGCTCCGTGCAATGCCAGCAGGCAGGCAGCCCGCTCCGCCCTGGCAAAACCAAATCCTTTGTCTGGCAAGAAGGTCGTGGCCAGGCAGCAAAAGGTCCCTTGTCCCCTGTCCCATCCTGTCCCCGCTGTGGGTGGGGGGCACGTGGCCTGGTTGGCAGGGGGACCTCCCAGACCCAGAGGTAGGTTTGGGAAGCCACCAGAGCACTGCCAGGACAAGCAGTGTCCCCTCCTTTAATTGCTCTGGTCACAATTAAAGCCGGGCACATGTGGGACCTGCCAGCTGGGTCACACTGCCACCCGCCATCTGCTCCGGGCTGGGATTAGCGACCCGGCCCCGATCCCACCCGGGATTAGCCGGGAAAGGCGGCATGGCCACGGTGGGGACAGGGACAGGGCTGTCCCCATGGCTGTCCCGGCAGCGGGGGGTGTGCAGCAGGAGGCAGGGCTGGACTATATTTAATTGCACAGATCTAATTAAAGCGACTCCTGGTGAGAGCACAGAGACCCCCCGGGTGACAGCGGGACAGCACCGTGTCCCTGTCCCCATTCTCACCAGCAGACGAGCCCGGCGGTGACAGCCATCCAGGTGACACAGCAGGAGTGGGGCCGCTTGACCTCGGGGTCCTGGCCCCTCTTGCAGCAGCACAAACAGATCAGGGAAACGGTGAGGAAGAGGAGGTTGAGGCCGAGGCAGACGGCGGCCACCAAGGCCAGGAAAAGCAGGGACTGGGAAGGAGAGAGGGGACAGTCTGGAGCTGTGGCCATCACGTGCTGGCGGTGAGCAGGATGCGGCCCCATCCAGCACCCCACGGGACCATCACACGGTGAGGGGGGAAAGAGGAAGTGTCCCCAGCCCTGTCCCCACGCAGGGCCATCGAGCTGCGGGGCGCAGAGAAGCCCCCTCCCCATTTAGGGGTCACGGCAGCCCGTGCCCGGGGCTGCGGGGGGCTGCAGGGGGGGGCAGGAGCCCTTTGCACCCCCCTTTATTTGAGGGTCCCGTGGTGCGGGATGCGGGGGGGCTGCAGGAGCCGGGTGCCAAGGCGAGGGGGACCCCCAAAGGGGTGGGGGCTCCGGCAGCGCGGGAGGGGCTGAAGGGCGCTTTGTGCCGAGCCGGAGAGCTGAGACCCCCGCCCCCCGCAGCCCCCGCGATGAAGGAGGGGAGGGGAGGGGGTGCCGGGGGTCCCGGGGGTCCCGGGGGTCCCAGGGGTCGGTACCTGCTGGTAGTCGGGGTCCCGCGGTCGGAAGGTGCTGGGGAGGGGCTGGAGGCGGAGGTCGCGGTGGGGCAGCCCGTGGAGCCATGCTGCCCACCAGGGCGGGAGGTACGGGGAGCGGGCGGGGGGCATGGCGGGGAGCGGGGCACCGGCACCGGCACCGGCACCGGCACGGCGGGGGGAGAGCGGCCACGCCGCGGGGCGATGCCCGGGAGGAGAGGGGAGGGGAGGGAAGGAGCCGCCCCCCCAAACACGCCCCCGCCCACGGGGACGCCCCCGGGACTCCCCGCCCACCCGGGACGCACCCCCCACGGCGGCTCAGTGCTGCCCCTACAGGGGCTGCGACCCCGCACCAAGGACACCCCTGTGGCCACCTCCCCCCTGCAGAGGCACCGCCCTTTGTCACCTCCCTGCACCGCCCTTTGTCACCTCCCTGTGGTTGTAGGGACACCACCCATTGTCACCTCCCTGTACTGCCCTTTGTCACCTCCCCGTGGTTGTAGGGACACTGCCCCTTGTCCCATCCCCACCTTAGTGCCACCACCCTCCTGACCCCTCCACCACTGCACAGATGGCAAAAAAGGACACAAAAGTGACAAGACAAGGCGACAGGGAGTGACACCCCCCTGGCCACCTCCCCTCTGCAGAGGTACCGCCCATCGTCACCTCCCTGTACCACCCTTTGACACCTCCCTGCGGTTGTAGGGACATCACCCTTTGTCACCTCCCTGTACCACCCTTTGTCACCTCCCTGTGGTTGTAGGGACGTCACCCTTTGTCACCTCCCTGTACCACCCTTTGTCACCTCCCTGTGGTTGTAGGGACATCACCCTTTGTCACCTCCCTACACCGCCGTTTGTCACCTCCCTCTAGTAGTAGGAACATTGCCCTTTGTCACCTCCCCATGGTTGTAGGGACACTGCCCCTTATCCCATCCCCACCTTAGTGCCACCACCCTCCTGACCCCTCCACCACGGTGCAGGTGGCACAAAGGGACACCAAAGTGACAGGAAAAGGCGACAGCTCCAATTAAATCGTTTATTGTAACAAAGGTGGGAAAAACCTCGGGATCATTTCAGCTCCTTCACGGACAAACCTGGGGTGAAAAAGAGACCATTTAGTCACAGGAAAAGATTTGGTTGCAGAGCAATGAGAATTGTCCCCAGTTGTCCCCAAACTGTCCCCTCCCTGCCTACCAGGAGGCAGCGACTGCTTCAGCTTCTCTGCCTTCTCCTTGTCGGTGATGACCAGGGTGTAGAGGTACCGGCTGCAGCGCACCTTGAACTTCACGTTGTCTTTGTTCTTCTTGATCTTCACGGCTTGGGTTGGGGGGGAAATAATAATAATAACAACAAATAAATCCGGGGATCCCACCCGCCACGGATTCCCTCACGCTTGGAATTCCAAACGAAGGAAATTTCCCACACAAACGTTTTGTTCCCGCTCAGCACTCACACTTGGCGTCCTTCCTCCTGGCTGTCAGCAGGAAATCTTTGATCTCCTCGATTTTCCGGGGCTGGGAAGGAAACAGGGAAAACTCAGCGGTGGGGAAAAAACAGATGGAAAATCATCTCCCTCGGGAAGCTCCAGGAACCCCTGCTCCCCCAGCCCAGACCCCCATTACCCACAGACAAGAACCGGGCACCTCCTCCCCCGAGGCACCCCCAGTACCACCCCCACCCTACCCAGGGCCCCCCACCCCTGCCCAGGGACCCCCACCCCTGACCAGGGCCCCCCACCCTACCCAGGGCCCCCCACCCCTGCCCAGGGACCCCCACCCACCCAGGGACCCCCACTCTACCCAGGGCCCCCCAACCCTGCCCAGGGACCCCCACCCTACCCAGGGACCCCCACCCCTACCCAGGGACCCCAAACCCTGCCCAGGGACCCTCATCCACCCAGGGCCCCCCAACCCTGCCCAGGGACCCCCACCCCTGACCAGGGACCCCCAACCCTGACCAGGGCCCCCCACTCTACCCAGGGCCCCCCAACCCTGCCCAGGGACCCCCACCCCTGACCAGGGACCCCAAACCCTGCCCAGGGACCCCCAACCCTGCCCAGGGACCCTCATCCACCCAAGGCCCCCCAACCCTGCCCAGTGACCCCCACTCCGCACCCTTCCCCGTGACACCCAACCCAGGGACCACCCCCCGGACCATTACGCCCCCCACCCCGCCGACAGAGCAGCCCCAAGGGGTCAGTCAGGTCAGACCTGTCCGTCCCCCCCCCCTCCCCTCTCGCCCCCTCCTCACCATGGTTCCGGGCTCAGCTCACTCCCACCTGCGACACACACAACGCAAAATGGCGTCAGCCCAATCCAACCGCCCAACAACGGCCGCCCGCTCCCACCGCCCGCCATCGCCTCACCCCACGTCCCCTCTGCTCCCCGGGCCCCTCCCGGGAGCCGCCCGGCCCCGCAGCGCCACGGATGGCGGCGGATCCCACCGGGCCCCCATCTCCTCCACCATCCCCTACCTCCCGTCACCGCTTCAACGCAAAGACCGGAAGTGAAGCGGCACTTCCGCATCCGGGGCCTTTAGGCTCCGCGTCTACAGCTCGGCCGGAGGGACAAAAGAGCTGCGGCCGTCGCGGTCGCGCGATGAGTTGGCGGGGTCTCAGCCCCGATTTTAGGGGTAACGGAGGGGGGGGGGGTGTGGGGGCTACCGGACCCTCCGGGGTTTCCCGATTATCTGTGAGCCGTCCCCAGGAGCAGGGGGTTGGGGCGGGTGGTTTGCAGCCCCTCCAGAGGCGCTGGGTTTGGGGTGAAGCTGTAATGGAGCAGCATTGCCACAAGAGAGAGCTTCAGCCACAGGTAAAAAAACCCCAAACCACCCCAAAGCCCTGCAGGAAACCTTTCAGGGGACACACACACCTCGTCCCGTGTCCCTGTTCGCTTTGTCCCCATCCTGCTGAGCATCCCGGGTCCCCCCGGCAGAGGAAGCACTTTGGACTTTATTAATATTATTTAATAGCCGAGCGGGTTGTATAAATCAAGAAAAAATCATTCATGAGCGTCATTAGATCTTCCAGGACGGGATCGCTTTATCGTCGGCATAAAATAAAATAATATAAACGTGATAAAATAATTTATTTTATTTTATTTCATCCCAGCCCGGGGGCTTTCAGCACACCCCGCACACCTTTCCCTCTCCTCCCCACCGCCCGGGGGGCGAATTCCGCTCAGTTCAGTTCCAGTTCCAGTTCCCAGCCCCCAGTCACCCCCTGGAGAGGGAAAAATCCGCGAGGTTCCGCTTGGGAATCGCCCTGCAGGGGTGGGCGAGGAGCTGAGGAGCCTTCTTCCTCCTCATCCATCCTCATCTTCTTCCTCATCCTTCTCCTTTTCCTTCTCATCCTCTTCATCTTCCTCCTCATCATTCACCTCCTCTTCTTCCTCATCTTTCTCCTCCTCACCCTCTTTCTCCTCCTCATCCTCCTTTTCCTACTCGTCCTCTTCATACTCCTCCTCCTCACCATCCTTATTTTCCTCCTCATCTTCCTCTTTCTCCTCATCATCATCCTCACAATCCTCCTCCTTCCCTTCCTCCTCCTCCTCCTCCTTCCCCAGCAGCTCCAGGATGGACCCACACAGAGGACACCCCAGACCCCCCCTCCCCCAGCCACGTCCCCCCCGTGCCCTTGGGGACATCGGGGACCGGAGCAGCGGGTGCCACCCCGGGGTTTTTCGGCAGCCCCGGGTTCCCCGGCTGGAGGTGGCAGCTGCTGGGACAGCCTGGCACCCGGTGATTAGATGTTGTCACCTTATCAGCACCGGGAGGAAGGACCAGGAATAAATTCCAATTAAAAAAAAAAAAAAAGCAGCGAGCAGGAAAAGCCGCTGTGATTTTTTTTTTTTTCTTTTTTCTTTTTTTTTTTTTTTTTTAAATTCTTCTCTCTCCCTCTCCAAGCCCTGAGCTGAAGTCACACAGCAGCTGAGGATGATCTGCTGGCGGGGCAGGTGGAGGGGCCCTGTCTGCACCCAGGAGGGCAGCAGGATTTATATTTATTAGGGATAATGAGGAGTTCCAGCCAGGAGGGAGTGAAAGGGGAACCACAGCCCAGCTGTGCTTCAGGGGGGGTTTCCATCTCCTCTGCCCGGGGACACACAGAGATGTTTGCTCCTTCATGCAGAAAGAAAAAAAAAAAAACCAAAAAAACCTGGAAAATCGGTGTTTCTGGGGCCCAGGGGTGGTTACAGCTTGTCCTCAGGGGTGTGTGGCTGAGACCTGAAAACTCAAGACATGCAGAGCAGCAAGGAGTGAGGCTGAGCTGGGCAGGATGGAGACACGGGTGGGGGTGATGGAGACACGGGTGGGGGTGATGGACACACACACACACAGAGCCATGCACACTGGCACCCGTGTCCCCAAGCCAGGTGGCCCCCAGTGGCAGCCCCAGTGTGGAGGCCACCACCCCCCCCAGGTGTTTGTTCTCCTGGGTCCTTCTCTCCCCAGCAGAGAGGTCTGGGGGGGTGTAAATGTGAGGCAGAGTTAATGGGAGACATGGAAGGACACGTTCCCCAGGAGGTTCCCTCATCCAGGGAGCAAACTGCAGCAGAAATTGATTTTTTCCCCCTATTTAGTACAATTTCTCCCCCCCTCCCTGGCAGAGAAGAAAGGGCTGGCACGGTGATTACCTGCTCCAGAGCACGAGTGCAATTTGCTGGATCCCTGTATTAATAACAGGGACAGAAAACTCTTCACAATCCCCCTGTATTTTCTTTCTTTTTTTCCCCCTTCACTCTCATCCTTTCTTCCTCTCGGGGTTTTTAAGCCCCTTGTGCTGCCCAGAGCTGATCCCTCCCCTCCTGCTGGCAGCTCCCCTGCCCTGCTCTGCATCAGCCCGGCTCTCCCACAGCATCCCGGGCCCCGTGGACCACTTAGGGGGGAGAAAACAAAAAAAAAAAAAAAAAAAAGGAAAAACAAAGGCCATTTGGAGGCGAGATCACATTTTCTCCGTCTCTTCCCCTTTTGTTCTTTATTTGTGGAGGACAAAGGCAGGAGGCGCAGGCTCGAGGTGGGGAAGAGGCATTGGAGGCAGCTGAATTCCGAAGAAACAAAAGAAGCTGTTTTCAGGGAAAATGCACTGAAAAGGGGGGGAGCAAGTTTGAGGAGGGGGGAGACAGAGCTGGGGAAAAAGCCTGAGGGTGCAGGGGGTCACTTTCCACAGCCTGGTGGTGTGGCTGGAGCAGGGAAAGGAGGATCAGCCCAGCAGGAAGTTTTCCCGCAGGCATGGGGAACAGCTTGGAGCTCTTGAATATTTATATTATTATTTCTTTAATTAAGGCTGGGCCAGATCCTGCGGCCACACGGGAGCTGGGAGCAGCACCTGGCCCTGTTCAGGCTGTGTGAGGGGCTGGGGAGAGGCTGGAGCTGGGGAGTTTGTGGCCTTGCAGCAGCAAAACCATTTGATTCCCCAGTCCCACGCTGCCCACCACACTCAGCATCCTTGCCCCTGCCCCCCAAAAAATCCAAGTGATGCAGAGCAGAAGGTGCTGGGGGGTCCCCAGATGCCTCCCAGGCTCCCCCTCCTGCTGGGGCTGCATCTGGCCACCCGTGTCATGAAATGCCCTGGTCTCAGGGCTCTGGCAGCACAAGGTTGTGCAGGGCAGACCCCAGGAGGGCTGTGGGGTGAGGTCTCTGGGGGGGACAGGGACAAGGTGGGGGAGTGAGGATGCTCGTCCAGCAGGGTGAGGTTTGGCTGGTGCAAGGAATGGTCCCTGGGAGATGGTGGCATGTGATGCCAGGGCAAGGGACTGTCCTGCCTTTAAATAATATTAATAAAACAAAACCAAATCCAGCAGGTGGGGAACCTCAAATATGGACCCTGGAGCCTCATCCTGCTCCATCCCCAAGCAGGGGGAACCCAGGGTGATGCCCCCATGCTCCTCCTCCTCACCCTGGTTAGGGGCACAGAGAGCACGTGAGCTGCTGTGTCCCCATGTATCACTAGCACTGTCCCATGTCCCCTTGATGTCCCCTGCACCCACTCCATGGGCAGTCACAGCAGGGGACCCTGTGGTGCAGACACCAGGCTGGCACCCCAAGGGGTGCTCCCAGAACCAAAGGTCCCAGACCTGGGGGGTTCTGGTGGCACAGGCTGAGTGGGGAGGTGACACCAGTGGGTGGCATTGGTGGTGGCACCGTGGGGGGGTGAGGGCAGGGCAGCTGCAGTGCCTTCCCTGGCCCCCCCGCCCAGCTCCAGCCGAGTTGGGTGTCATCCTGCAGAGGAAGATTATGGTAATTTTCCTCCCCCCTTACGCATAATTTTCCGACTGGGCTGCAGCAGGGGCTGTGTGTGTGGGGGGGCTGCTGACGGCACTGTCAGCTGCGATTCGATTATCTCCTCCCGCCTGACGCCTTTTTTTTTTTTTTCCCCTTATAAAACCTTCATCGAAATATGTAGATCTAATTAGGACAATTACAGCGCCAGGACAGCTGGAACCCACCCAGCACCACCCCACTGTCCCCCCCCTCGGCTGAGCCTCAGGAGAAGCTGGGGGGGGGGGACGGGAATGGACATGACACAGGACAGGGGGTTTAGGGGTGGGTTTTGGCTCTCTGGGGTGGGGGATGGATGGGGTCGGTGGGTCACAGGGCTCAGAGTGGGGTGACACTGGCTTTGGGGTCTTTGGTGACACGAGCTGGAGGGGTCTCAGCACCACTCCGGGCGTGGGGAAAGGGGGGGGGGGGCAGTTGCCATCGGTGCTCCCGGCAGACCCCCCCACCCCCCCGATGTCCCCGGGGGTGCCCGCAATGCAGCCCCCTCAGCCTCATTGGCATTCTGTCCCCGCGCGGTGGCAGCTGCCGGGCTGGCAGCGGAGTGACAGCGGTGACAGGTAACGGCAGCCACCAGGAGGGGGGTGGCAGGGGGGACACAGCTCTGCCTGCGTGCCCACCCCACGGGAGAGACCCCCGGGGGGATTGCTCGGAGCTCCGCAGCGGGATGTCCCGATGTGCGTGTGTCCCCCCCGTCCCCCGGGGTGTCCCTCCCCCAGGGTGGCTTTTGTCACTGCCCCGTGCCGGTGACACGGAGCTCCCGTGTGTCCCCCGCAGATCTCCCCTCACCGCCTTCCCACGAGCAAGGTCTCATCCTGCTCCTCCAGCATCCTCGGGCACCGGGTGGGGACATCCACCTTCCCGGGAGGGGACATGCCACCTCCCCGAGTGCCATCGGCTCCTGTCCCCATCGTCACGAAGCCGCTGCAGAGTCCCCGAGGTCCCCGATTGCCTCCTGGACGTGTCACAAATCGGGGGGGTGACAGCGCCAGGCGGGGAGCGGTAATGTCACCGCGGGTGGGCAAGGGACCAGCATCACGGTGACACCGTGTCCCCAGCCCCCCGCCTCCTCCGCTGGCTCGGGGGAAGGCACCCACTCACCCACCCACCCACCCGGGACACCCAGAGAGCTGAGAGCACGGAGTGGTGTGAGTGACACCGGGCCCGGGGGTGGGGATGGGGCAGGGACCTGCTGCCTCCTCCTCTGTCACCCCGGGGGGGGGCTGGGAGCTGCCAGCTTGACCCCCAGGTGCCCAAAGGCCATCGGAGAACCCGGGAAATCCCATGGAAATGGTGAAAGGGGAAGGAAAGCTGAGAGGAGCAGATTGACTCAGGGGCCATTAGCAGATTAAATCATTACACACAACCAGATCAACGCACAAATAATCGGAATAATAAACATGGCTCAGAGGCACCGGCTCCTGCTGCCAATTTCTTTCCACCAGAGGATGAGGGCTGGTGGCTGCCACCACCCACGTGGCCCGAAGAGGAGTTCCACAGCTGGGGACAAATGGATCCCTTGGGATGTCCCCATGTGTCACCAGCCCTCAGGAAGCCTGCCACATCCCCGGGGAGATGTGCTAGCACCACACAGCCCCTTCCAGGGTGCAGAACAGGCTCATCCCCCCAGCATCCTACTCACCACAACAGGATCTTGCAGCCTCCATATTATCAGGACACGGATCAGACCCCCTGTACCACCCCCCCAGGTTTATATCCCTGAGCCGTAGCCCCTCCTCCAGCCTTTCTTAATTGGGGATTGGAATTATCAGCAACGTCTCACCTGGGAAGAATTAGCAACTCCCAGTGGCAGGAGCTGAGCAAGACCCTGGTGCTCTGGGCTGTGTCTGGTGGTCCCAGCTCTGTTCCAACGAGGGTCTCTGGGGAACTCATCCGTGCCCCCCATCCTCCCTGCCCACCATTATATTTTCCCCCTCACTGCCCCGTTTCCCCTCTCTGTGAGGAGGAGAAGCCACCAGCTCCAAAGGCCCCTGGGGCTGCACAAAGCAGACAAAACACAACTGTAAAAGGCCACTAAGAACAAACCTCTGTTCACCCTGACTTGTTTTCCTGCCCTTCCCCAGCCCAGACCAGGAGGTGGGAACAAAGGCCAAGTGAGGGGCTTGGAACTCACCTTGGCCACCAGCACTTCACTGAAACCTTTCTTCCCAAAATTCCTCCTTGCCCGGGAAGGCAGGACAAAGCCTGAGCTGCTGCAGCACCACCCGGGGAACAAGTATTATTATGTGGTGTGACAATGTTTGATGAATTCATGTGTGCTGTGGGGAAGGGACTAAGTAGGTGAATAAAGTGTGAATATTCTCTGTGACAATCAATACCTCTGCCATTGAACCGTCTCCGTGGATGTGACATTTTGATTTTTCTTCTTTGGATGTACTAACCAGATTTATGTCCTCTTAGAGTGGAAAGAGCAGGGAGAGAAGTGCCAGCGGCAGGCTGGAGAGGTGAGGAGGGGAGGGAAGGGTGGGAGGAGGGAGATGGGGGGGGGCTTGGGGTAATGGGTTGGGGTCCTGGATGGGGTAGGATGGGGTGGTGGAGCCCCAACGATGGTTTGAGGTGATGGGTTGGATAGGGTGGGGTGGTGGAGTCACAGTAGGGGTTTGAGGTGATGGTTTGGCTGGAGCCGGGGCAATGGGGTGGGTTGATGTTTTTTGGGTGATGGAGCCAAGACAAGGGTTTGAGGTGATGGATTTGGGGTGACGGAGCCAGGGCAATGGGTTAGGGTGATGGAGGTGGGGCAATGAACTCAGAGGTGATGGGTTGGAGCAAGGGATTGGGTTGTGGAGCTGATGTGTGTACCAGGGTGAGGAGACATCCCGGGTGCACTCACCCTGCCCCAGGATTCCTGTCACATCCCCCACACCCCAGAGCGAACGCCTCATCCCCAGTACATTTGTTTGGGCTGGTTTCAGACAGACTAATGTCTGTAATGGCACATAATCATTCCTCAGAAGTCATTTGATGCTCCTAATCATGGCACCCATCAGCCAGGCCGGGCTGGGGAGCCACGTGTGGAGCAGGGAAAATGGCACCGGAGCCACCCCTCTCCCCAACTTTAATCTGCATTTACCACATCTCTATGCCTCAGGAGACCTAGAGGTGTTAATAAATGACTACTTAGGCACTTTCTGATTTTATTTTATTCCTTTTTTATTTCAGTGGGCAATCAAATAATTTTAGGTTAAAATGTAGGAACAGGAAGTGTTGGCTCCAGAGCTTCCCCGGGCCCTGGGAAGTGCACAGCGCTGGGGCTTGGTGTGGTTTGGAGCTTGTAGCAGGAAGCTTTCCTGCCTCATAACTTTTTAGTCTCTTGGTTAAATTAACAAGTGGTTTTGCTTTTTGTGTGTGTTTTTTGGTTTTTTTTTAAGACAAAATAAAAGATTTTAAAATAAAATTTTATCACCGCAGTAAGAGGATCCTCCTGGCCTGGTGCCCAACATCTTCAGGATGAATTAGAATGCAGTTCCTCATGCTCTGACTCATTTTATCGGTTAATTAAAACGATGCTGGCAGTTTTGGTTGTTTTTTTTTTTAAATATGCTTTTCCTTAAACAACATGTTTCCTCCCCAGAGCTGCTAAAAGCAGCTGATCACAGGGAGGGAATGAATTTGGAGGAAGGAAAATTCACAAAATTTAGCACTGGGAGCTTGGTTCCCTGGCAGCTCCTCATGGAGGGAAGAACCCGGGGTCAAGGAGGGCCTGGAGCTGTGGAGGAAGAGGATGGGGATGGATCCCATCCTGTCCCATCTTACCCCATGCCCATCCCTCACCTCTCTCCCAGCAGCCACTCTGCTCTCCCCACACATTCCTGCTCAGGGATTTGGGGTCTCCTCTCTCGGTGGCCATGTCCATCCCTTTCCTGTGGTGCCAGCCGGCCAGTTTTCCCCTTCCCGACGGGAATTCCGTGCTGCTGCCCCTTCCTCTCGTCCCTCACGTTATTCTGGCCGCTTTTCTGCCCCGTCCCCCTGAGCAGGAGCCGGGGGTGCGAGGCAACAGCTCCGGGTGTCCTGGGGAGGCAGAGGGAGAGGATGAGCCAATGCCAATTAATTCATTAATGACTGCAGCCACGGCCGCACCATTCACAGAACGGCCGGGGAGGGTCCCAGCCCCGCTCAGCACCGCAATTAACGCCGCCGGATCGGCACCAGCCCTGGACCCTCCCCGGCTTGGGGACTCCGTTCGTCTTAATGAGGTCCCCAAGGTAATGGCACCCAGGCCATGATCTGGCCCTGCTGTGGGGTGGGGGTGCTGGGAGGGAGTTGTGGGGCTGATCCCCCCCTTGGCTGACCCTTGTCACCAGGGCTGGGAGCAGAGTGTGTGGCATCCTGGGGGCTGGGCAGGCAGAGCAGTAATTAATGGGAGCCCTCGGTGCTATAGCCTGAGCTCCGGGATGGCCTGGAGGATGGGACCTCTGGGGCTGTCAGCCATATAACCCCAAGCTCTTTTTCCATTTTTTTAAGTTGTTTTTTTTTTCCTCCAAAGCAGCAAACCAATTTGGTGGTGGCAGGAGCGAGGCCCTTTACAGCATCTGTGATTTGTGCCGAATCACCTGGTCCCCTCTGTCCATCATTCTTAATTAATTGCAATGTAATTATGGATTCTTCTTTCCATTATTCATGCCCCTGGCATCCAGGATAAAGCTTCTCTGCCCTTCTGGTGTGTTCCAGCCTGGAGTAGGATGCCCAGGAGGGCTCCTGGCTCTGGTCCTGCATCCCCATGAGCACATCCTGCATCCCAGTGGCCTGGCAACATCCTCTCACCCAGGATGGCAACCAGCACCCATCACCCAGCCACCATGCCACCTAAGAAATGTCCTCACCCTTTGGTAAATCCCTTTTCTTCCCCCTTCTTCCTCCATTAGAGCCAATTTGAGAATGCAAATTGCCACTGGGAATCAGGGGGGCATCCTGGAAGCCCCCCAACCCAACCCCAAATGAAGCCTTGGAATGAGCCTATGCCTTTTGCCTGCTGCCCAGCAGATCCTGGGGAAATCCGAATCCCACCTGGCAGCTTCTCCATCTGCTCCATGCTGGGAACATGTGGGTACAAAGCGAGTGTCACTTGTGCTAATTCTGGACAGGCGGTGGCAGCTGCTTTACTGTTCCTGGCAGAGCGGGCACACAGCAGCTCTGGCCCAAGGGGAAGGGGGTGGCAGGAGGGGGTCCCCAAGCCACTTGAGGACAGGGACATCCTCATCTCCCTGCTGTGCTCTCCCAGAGGATGCAGGATGGCAGGAACTCCAGTGAAGAGCCCCAATAAATCAGGGTGATGTGATTACATGGCACATCTCAGCAGCCACCTCATTAAAAACTGGACTAAAACAAGGCAAGAGAATAACTTGCTTTGGGTGTTATTAGCTCTGCCGCCCTGGTGGCTGTTTGCTGTGCTGGGTGTGGGTTTATCAAACCTTAGTTATATTTCACATTTGGACCAGGGATAGGCACAAGGCTCTTCCTGATGGCCTCAAGGTGGGGAGAGGCTGCAGCTCCATGTGTGCTGGGGGCTATTCCAGCCAGGTTTGCTTTTTTCCCCCCACCTACTTTTGATTTTTATGCTTTCCTTTTTCATCCAAACTGGACCCAGAGCAGCCTGTTGGCAGCCTGGCTCAGTCACTGTCCCTGTTCTGGTGACAAGGTGACAAACAGCTCTCAATGAACAAGCAGGTGGAGTAGGTGCAGGGCTTGGGGACATCATGGCACATGGCTCAGGGACATTGTGGCACAGGGTTTGGGGACATGGCACCCCCCAAAATCCTTTGTTAAATAGTTCTGCTGTGGCTGCTGGGACCTCCTGTCCCCCCCAGCCCCGTGGCAGCTGGTGGCCTCGTAGTGTGGTGGCTTCACCCTCACTCCCAGCCCTGCCAGGGCCAACGTGGGGGGCCCAATCATCACCCCCCAAGCCTCTGTGCAGCAGAAAGGGTTGCAGTGCCCTATCCGGTCCGACCTGGAGGAACAAATTCGACAGTTGTATTAAAATGCAAATTTCTGCCGGGCTTGTGAGTTTATCATCTGACTTGTTATACAATTTGCCAGTTATAGAAGAAAAATTACCATAATGGGCCCCTGGGGAATGGTTGTAAAAAGGAGACCAAACATTACTGATCAGCCCATTCTGGTACAATTATCTGGAGCTTTTCTCCTCAGCCCCCCACCCCAATGAAAATTAAACCATCGATAGGCACAGGGGTTGGGGGGTGCTGATGGCAGCACCTGGTGTGCTGTGTGTGTGGCCCTGGTGCCTCTGCCTGGCGTGCCCCTCCTTGCCCCAGCATCTCCTGGAATCTCCCAGGATCTCCTGGCGTGTCCCAGCATCTCCATTCCAGGATCTCTTGGCATCTTCCAGCATCTCGTGGCACATCCCAATGTCTCCCAGAATCTTTCAGCATGTCTGAGCTTCTTGTGGCATCTCAATATCTCCCAGCATCTCCTGGCACAGCCCAGCATCTCCCAGGGGTACCAGGGTTGTTCCCCACAGCTCAGCAATGCCCCAGGGCTCCAGAACCATTCAGCAGCAGTTTAGATCCAGGTTGCAGGGGAAGTGGTTCCTTTTCTGATGTCTGATCACCTGCCATGGGCCCCATCCCCAATCCAAAGTTATCAGAAATCCACAGCCTCTGCCCGGGTGCCCCCCTCACAGCATGACCCTGACTGTAGCTGGGACATGGAGAGGTCACTAAGCCACTATGTCCCTCCACAGAGAGGGTAGGGACAGAGGGCAGGTGGGGGGCACCGTGTCCCCAGGAGCATCAGCTGCAGCCACTGCCACCCAGGCAGGCGTTAGAGGGGAAGGGGTTGCCTGGGAGGAGTATTTTTAGCTTTCTCATTAACAGAGTGCTTTCAAATTAGCCTTCTATTAACCTCCAAGTGAAATGAAAGCTATGGCAAGAGAGCAGGATCTTTTTTCCCCTCCTTCCTTTCCAGGCCTGAAATCTCCTGTGGAATATCAAGGTTTTTGTGATTAACGTCACACTTGCCATGAAGCTCTGAGGAAGGGGAGTTGTGTAACTGGTCAGGGGATGTTCTGCCTGCCGGGCAGCTTCTTTGCAGGGACAGACAGACAGACAGACAGGCAGGCAGCAGCCCTGGCTCTTGCTTTCCCAGCCCCCAGCTCAGAGCAATGTTTGCCTCCCAGCTGCACCGAGATGTGGACTCGCTTGAAGCTGGAGGAGGGAGGGAGATGGAGGAAGGATGGAGATGGGAGAGATGGAGATGAGGGGGTTGGGGATGAGGGGAATGGAGATGGAAGGGTTGGAAGTGAAGGAGAGGTGGAGATGGGAGGGATGGAGAGAGAAGAAGGATGGATACGGATGGGGATGGAGCAGAGCCCGGAGCAGCACCAGCACCAGCACCATGCACAGCCCCTCCTGGGCCCCTCCATTCCCCTCCACCTGGGGGGTTGCTCCGAGCCCGGGGTTCCATCCCCAGCCCCACAACCACTTACGGAGCCAGCCCAGGCAGAGGCAGGGTGGGAGGGGAGAGCCCAGAGTCCCACGGCACCGGGGTGCTCCAGCTCCACGGGTTCCCCCCCAATCTTCCCTGCTCCCCCAGGCACATCCCTGAGCCGCGTCTGCTGGAAGGAGCCAGGACCGTGTGTGCAGAGACCCCCTAAACAAACCCCACGCCCCCCCTCGGGCTGGTTTCTATTAAGTGGGAAGCAGAAATACCAGGAACATCAAAGGGAAATTGGAAAGACAGAAGAAAAAAAAAAAAAAAAAATCAAAACCGAGGCGGGGGAGCAGGGGTGGGGGGGAGGGCGGAGAGGGGGCGGAGGAGAAAAAAGGGAAGGAGCCGCAGTGAGCCCCCGGCCCTCCTGCAAATGAGAAGTGCTGCTCGGAGGTGTCCACGGGCGACCTGCCAGCTCCATCGATTTAATCTGTGGGCAGCGAGAGGCCTTTTAAAAATTATTATTATTTTATTTTTGTATGTTTGTTTTTTTTTTTTTTTTTTATTTCACACCAATTTTCACGGCCGGCGTTAAATAAAAATGGCAGAGACGCCGGGAAGGGAGGGTGGCGGCGGGGGGAGGGGGGACAGAGACAAAAAGAGATTGAAGGGAGCAAAGAGCGGAGGCAGCGGTGCCGGCGGGACACGCCTGGGGATTGTCCCCTGCTGTCCCCAGTGTCCCCTGCAGCCCCCCGCTCCTCTCCACTATTCCCCCAGGGCTGGGAATTCGCATCCCCTTCCCCAGCCAGGAGAGGGGAGAGAAGGGAACCCCCAAATCCCGGCTGTTTTTTGGAGGGGGGGGTGGGAGCCAGCCCTGTGTCCCAGCCTCCCGGAGAGCTCAGACAGAGAAAAATCCCCGCTGACATCAAGGTTATGTAGTCCTGGGCTGACAAGATGGATTATCTACCGCAATCCATCATTTCTCTGGCTCCTCTTGCATTTTTTCCTTTTGCTCTTTTTCTCCCTCCCTTCCTTTCGTCTCTCTCTCTCTCTCTTTTTTTTTTTTTTTTTTTTTTTTTTTTTTTTTTTTACAGCAAACATTTTTAGCAACCGCAGTGGCCACCGAGAGCTGCTGTGAAGCAGGCACGAGAATCTCTAATTTTTTCTTTGACTGGTTCTAATAATAAGTAAGCTCGGGCCATAAATCCAACGACCTTGAGAATGAACTAATACCAATAATACCAATAATAACAATACCACTAATGAAACCCCACGGAACAGCCCACGCCGAGCTGCCGGTGGGATTTTTCCCAGGAATTATTGCTCCCATGGAAACACCGGGGATGAGGGGCTGCCCGGGGGGGGGGGGTTTGCCCTCCCCCTGCCCTTCTCCGGCCCCTCTGTCTGCTCCTGTTGGGGACACGGGCAGCTCGGGGACAAATCCCTGCAGGAGCGGTGACAGTGGCACCTTGGCAGGGGGACTTTGCCGCTGAGACATTTCTCTCGGGAAGTGTTTCATTTTGACATTTCCCAAAGACAATTTCCTGACTTTTTTTTTTTTTTTTTTTTTTTTTCTTGTTTCGTGTCACACGGTGGCATTTTTTTTTTTTTTCTTTTACAGCCGAGATATCAAACCTGGAACAAAAACCCGGTGACTGGGAGTCAAAACATTTTCCCCGCGTTGTGCGAAACGCTTTGAGTCTGTGCCAACCTCCTGCGTCCCCCGAGCTCCCCTTTCCTTCCCTTTTTCCTCCTTTTTTCCTCCCCTTTTCCCACGTGTCCTTGTCCTCCTGGCTCATGGTCACCCCGCCAGGCCCGGGGGGACAAGTGACAGGGGGTGACACGGGGCCGTGTCCCGGTGACACCCAAATGAATTCCAGGGAACTTTTGCAGAGGAAAACGGAAATTTTGGGAAGGCGGGAATCTTCCTTCTGTGGAAACACAGCCCCTGCCGGGGGGGGGGGGTTGAAGCCTCAGGGGGCTCGTGGTGTCCCCTCGGGGCTGGCCGGGGACCCCCAGCCTGGTGGCTCCGCGGTTCCTGTCGCCCCGCCGTTAAAAACCCATCAAATCCATTTAATTAACTATCCCCTCAGCATCCCCTCGGTGTTTCCCCCCGCAGCAGGCCGGGATGGAGCCCGAATCCCGGTGCCCGGGGCTGCGGGGAGGGTGCTCAGCCCCGGGGGCTGCTCCGCGGATTCCAGCCTCTGGATTTCCCTCATGTACCCCCAGATTTTGGGGGGTCGGAGCCTTCTCCCCTCTCGAGGGGTTCCCTTCCCACCCACCGGGACCTCGACTCCATCCGAACCCGGAGCCACCGCAGCTGGGGGGGCCCAGCAGAGCCGCTGCCGCTCCCATTAATAATTCCCAGTTCCTGAGGAGCTGTCGGGCAGGCAGGAGGTTCCAGTTCTCACCAGTACCCGGGGCTGGAGGCATCACCTCGCCCGGCGGAGCCCCCCAAAACCCGGAGTCACCCCGGTTCAGCGAGCGGGGAGGGGATCAGGCTCCCCCCCCCTCCTCTGCTGGGACCTGAGCTTAATTAATCTGCTGTCGAGCAGAGAAGTGGTAATGGTCCCGGAGGAAGCCGGCGAGATGATTGTGCTGGAGTGAGACAAAAGAGAACAGTTAGACTGTGACAGCTGATATTAAAATGACTACAACTCACTCGGCCCCCCCGCCGGTGCATTCTATTCCTTATAAATAATGGGTTACTCCAGGTTAACTGGCTGTTGCTGCATTCCAATTGTTGATATTTAATTAGCTCTGAAATTAAAGTGTTCTTTTATTGCCCTGCCGTTACAACTGCTTTATTTCTAATTGATTGAGATTAAAGTGTTTCCTCGCCACCTCATGTTGGGGAGGAGGGGGCTGGGGGCTGGGGGCAGGTTTAGTGGCAGGGATGTGTGACAGAGGAACAAGAGCCGAGGCTGCGTCCCAGAGTGCTGAGTCCTTCCTCCCGGGGAGGTTTGGGGGATGCTGCTTCCCACTCCCCACCTCCTCCACAGGGACGGGAAGGAGTTCCTGGTGCCGGATCCTGCCTCTGCGGAGCCGCAATCAGCAGCACATTAATGAGCATCCCTTTGCCGGGGGTACCGGTGCCTCCTGAGGGCTCAGGCCTCACCCCCCCCCTCCTTTACCCTTTGCAGGGACCCCTGTCTCCAAAACAGGAGAAATTATGACCCGTCTGATGGGCCCGAGGTGAAATTTCACAGCCCGAGGTGAGCGCCAGGCGCCTTTTGAAACAGCAAAGGCCACCAGAACATGATCTCGCTCCAAGCCTGAGCGGCTCTTTCCAAATCCAATGAATTATTGAAGCGGAGCAGTTTAAAGCAGACACCCCCCCCGGGGAAGGGCGCTGCGGGGGCTCTGGGAATCCCTCCCCGCCAGTGCTGGGGGGAGATGCTCGCAGGCCTCCCCCTTACCCCCCATCATCCTAAATATCCCTCCGGAGAGCTGGTGTGAGGGAAGCCCCAGCGGCACGGCTGGCTGAGCACCCCTGGGTGTCACCCACCTCCCCCCCAGGCCCCCATTCCCTCCCTGGCCACCCCTCGCTGGGGAGGGGTACGGGGAAGGAATAAACATGATGGAAGAGGAGAGATGCGGGGTGGATCCATGCGCTTTGCTTCTCAAAGTGCCCCCCAGCAAAGCAGAAGAAGAGGGGCAGTTGCTTTTTGGGGTTTCCACGGTGCCCCAGACCCTTCGGAGCAAGAATTTGGGGGGCTGAGGATGTACAACCCCCAGCTCGTGGAGATGAGTGCCGGGACTGTGGAGCTTGTTGGAGCAGCAAGGGATGGGTGGGGACAGCCACTCCTGCCCCACCAAGCCATTTTCCTAAAAAATAATGACTTTTAAGAAAAGAAAAAAAAAAAAAAAAAAAAAAAAAAAAGACACCTCCGGTCCCACTCCCTTACCCCCTGCATCTCAGTGCCAGGATCACGGCGTGCCAGCAAAATATCACGGGGCCTCCTTCATGTCAGAGCATCACCAAAGCACTGGGGAAAGTTAATAATAGAATAGCAACGAATTAAACAATGAATAATGGAGAAGGGTTATAGAAATAATAAATAATATATTCACAGACTTGAAGCCCTGCCCCAGCCAGCTCCTGAAGAAGGGCCTGGCAGGTCCTGGTGCTTGTGGTCATAGCCAGTACCACGCCGTGGCTTGGCAAAGAGAAATTTGGCAGTGGGGGGTGGCTGGGGGGTGTTGCTGGGACCCTCTCCCCAGCACCCTCCCACCTGCTCCCCACCCACTCCCAGCTGCCAGCCACCAAATGGGTGCTGGGACGGGCAGGTTGGTTTGCTGGAGCTGGGGGGTTATGGATCTCTCTGTTAATTGGAAAATTAATGAGCATCCCGGGGTGTGCCGGGGGGGCTGGCGCTGCTGGGGGGGCCCTGTCAGGGTGCAGGGGAGGCAGGTGGCAGGCGGCAGAGGGGCTGGGGGGGTCAGGAGGTGATGGATGGGGCTGGGGGGGTCAGGAGGTGATGGCTGGGGCTGGGGGGGTCAGGAGGTGATGGATGGGGCTGGGGGGGTCAGGAGGTGATGGCTGGGGCTGGGTCGGGGGCTCCTGTGGCTGCAGGGTGATTGATCTCTCTCGGCGATGGGTCTGGAGGATCAGAGCCTGGATGAAAGCCGGGGGGGGGGACAAGGAGGGGTGTGAGCATTCGGCAGCCAACACATGTGGACCCTGAGGAACCATTCACGGTCTGCTACAGGAACCCCAAAATATCAGGGGCTGTCTCGGGGAGGGGTTGGTTCCTGGCTCCCAGAATCACCAAGGCTGAAAACAGCTGAGTCCTCGGGGGCTGCTCAAGGGCTTTCACCCCCAAATATCCCTCTGCTCCCCCTCCCCCCCCCCGGATGGGCTCTGCCGGCTTCTCCCTTCACGCACCAGCCCTGTACACTGCGCACCGTGGCATTAATGTCCCTGTCACAGCCCAGCCCGCGGGAGAGGTGACAATATTGATGTTGCCATCAGAGCACCGGGAGAACGAGGCAGGAGCTGCTGTGGGTGGGGGGTGTCGGTGACCCCCGGCCCAGGATCACCCCCCCGCACCTCCTCTGGGTGCCACAAGTGCCTGGCATCAGGACCCCTCTTCCAGTCACCATCTGGCACCCCAAAAGATCTGGCTGTGCCCGGGGATGGGGTGTCACCTCCAGCACCGGGAGACGGAGGAAAAACACCAGGAGGCCTTAAAATAACACCCGGCTGTTTAAGGATGTGAGACCCGTATTAAATCCTGGGGAAAAGGAGCAATTATCCTGTCAGAGAAGGTGATATAATTTTGGAGCGCTGGTTCTGCAGCTGTAATTTCCCCTCCCTCCCCTCTCCCCGTTCTCCCCCGTGGGGATTTAGTGCCCAATTATCCGGCGGGGAGCGGGAGGGTGCTCTGGGTGCTGTGCAGGTGAGGCAGTGCCGGCAGCTGCTCTGCTTCCCCAGCCTTTTGTACCCAACATCAGCTTCCCTGCTGCCGCCTCCAGACACTCGCCCTGTGCCACGGGGGTGGCAGTGAGGGTGACATGGAGCTGGCGTCCCTTGGGGACAAGTGCCCAGGGTGGCTTTGTCCCCTGGCAGGGCGGCTTTGTGGGGAACTCTCCGTGGATGCTGAGTGCAGGGACTGGTTTGCTGCCTGCTCCCAGTTCTCCTGTCCCCAGGGTGGGTGCTGGTGCTGGTACTGGTACTGGTTCTGGTGCTGGTGCTGGTACTGGTGCTGACAGAAGGGTGGGGGGGGGTCAGAGCTTTCACCCATCGGGCTGCTAGGGAATATAATTAAGTGCTAACTTGTCATTTTTTTTAATGAAGTACCGGAGCTGGAGATTTATAATTGCTAATGAGCCAGAATAATAATTAGTTGTTTTTTAATGAGGCCGATGATCACTCGGAGGGAGAGAGGGAGCTGGCCCAGCTTTGGCCTAATTTTTCTTCCATGGTTGTGTGGTGTGTCTAACAGCCTGGGTCGTCCCTGTCCCCAGCTGGTGGCAGTGACCTGCCAGCTCCATGCCAGCCCCTCAGAGCAGAGCCACCCTGTGCCATAATCCCTGCCAGGAGCTGTCACCAGCAGCAATCCTTGGATACTGAGGATGTCTCTGTGTGGCTCAGGATCAGGGTGACACCAGGGACAAGTCCCTGCACTCTGGGGTGCCCTTGTGTCCCCGCTGCCTCCCTGGGCTCTTTCTGTCCTTCCCATCTGACCAAAGTGTCCCCACATCCCTCAGAGCATCCCCCCCCACCCAGGGTGTCCTTGCTGCAGGTCCCCACCCTGACAATTGTCCCCATGGCTCACAGGAGGGTGACATAGCCCATGGCTGGCTGCTGCTTGATGCCTGAGGTGCGTGGTGGGAGCTGGTGGGTTGGTCACCCTGCTGTCCCCTGCTGTGTGACCCTGTCACCCTTTGCCATGCCCTGGTGTGGGTGCTCGTGGGTGCTGATAGGACTGAGCAGCATCCCACCCTGAGGGATCCCTGCATGCATGGGATGAGAGGGCAAAAATCAGAGATCTAATTAGGTAATTATGTCTGATTAGGTTTAATCAGAGAAAAGGAGGTGTGTGAGTTGGGGTGGGCAGAGGCTCAGGGAGATGCTGAGCTGCTGGTTAGCCCTGGCTGTGGATTCCCAGGATCATGGAGCCCCAGGTCCTGCTCCCTGTGGAAAACTTCCCCTCCTGTGTCAGAGGCCTCAGAGGGGCTGAGGAATCCAGCAGCATGTAGTGGCAGATCCCCACAGTATTGGTGCCAATAAAATTTCCAAAAAAAAAGTCAAACCCAGCAGGGCTGGAACCAGTTGTATGCAGCAGGGTTGTGTCCTGCCTCATCTTCTCCCCCACCAGCCTGGCACCTCCTGAGTTCCCAGATCAGCAACCATGAACTCCCCCCAAAACCTCACCCCATGATCAGCAGCAGGAGACAAACCCAACCCCCCTGCTCCAGACAGCCCCATCAAACCAACGTACACTATTATTTCTCAAAGGTGTGATTAAATTTAATTGTCAATTACTGCGTGGTGATGGGGAATTGGCACAAATGGAAGCATCTGCTCCCTAGCCTCCCCCCAGCACTGGGAAACCCCCCCATGCCCCAGCCCCAGCTTCCTGACCCCCCAAGAAACAGGCAGCTGCAGCTGTTCACGCTGCTCTGGTTTTTTCTCCTTCAGAGGAGCTGAAATCTGACCTTTTTTAATATACAGGGCTGCGATTTCAGAGCTGGGAGCAACTCTGGGAGGAAAAGGTGGGAGCAAGTGAGATGGGGAGAGGGGGTGGTGGGGGAAAAATAATCACAGCCTCCCAGAGGGGTCAGTATTTTGGTCACTGCTGAGAGCTGGGGCTGAGCTGGTGGTGGGGATGCTCAGGGGAGCATCAGTGGGGATGCAGGAGTCTGTCCCAGTGTCACTGGGATGTGTGATCCTATCTTGGTGTCCCTGGAATGTGGGATCCCATCCCAGCAGGGCAGGGATGAAGAAGAGGAGGCAGAGACGGGCATCTGCCTGTTCTAATAGAACTGGAAGCTGTCACAGGAGCAAAGCTGGGCTGGGCAGAATGAGCCTGCTTGGAAATTGCAGCCCCGTGCCGTGCCGCAGACGAGGGCCCAATAATTGCACTTTCTTTTCTTCCTTTCTTTCCCTTTTTCCCCCACTGAGCTGCAATAATTGGGTGCTGTCGCCCGAGCTCATCCACTGCTGGCTCCCTGAAAGGAGCTCTGCAATTAGCAAACAGCACCCTGGAATGAAGCCTTTAATATCCCCTGGCACGGCTCAGCCTGCAGGCATTCAACCCCCTTCCTCTTCCCATCCCACTCCAACCCCATCTCATCCCAATTCTCATCCCTATCCTATGTCAATCCCATCCCAATCCCATCCCCATCCCACCCTCACCGCCCCTCCCAGCTCCACGCAGTGCACAGCATCGTGGTGCAGAGGCCTCAGGTCCAATCCTGACCCCCTTTCCAGAACAAAAAATTTTCTCACAGGGTTTGAGGAGGCTCCTGCCTGGAGCAGGGCTGGCTTCCCTGGGTGCTTTCCAACAAACGCTGACAATAAGGTAATTATGGGAGAAGCAATAAATGTGTCAGTTCTGCCAGAGGGATTTTTCCTGGGAGCAAGGGGAGCCCTGGAGCAGTGCTGAGGTGTTTTAGTTAACAGGGAAAAGCTCCCCAGCCCCTGCCTGGGCTCTTATTTATGAGTGTCTTGGGACCATGGTGACTTACAGCCCCCTGCCCCACTCCCTGCCTTGTGCTTTCCTTGGTTTTCTCTGTCCAGATTGCTGAGGTGGGATGCTGGGACAGGGGTGAAACAGCCATGTCCCCCCCCCCAGGGCTGCCCAAGGGGCTCCTGCATCCTTGGGAGACAGAGGATAGGTGTTGGGATGGGATAGAATGGGATGGAATGGGCTGGGGGTGGGATGGTGGCTGCAGTGTGGACCCTCCCCTCTATCCCACAGCACCTCCAGCCCAGGGTGCACCCACATCCCATGGCCCCAGATCTCCCTCCCCAGGCACCGTCATCCCAAGAGACCTCGTGGGAAGGCAGAGGAGTTGGATGCCACTTTATAAATCATTGTCTCTCTTTATTGATGGACTTTTAACCCTCCTGGCTTCTGCCAGGGGATTTATTAGCAGTTTGATTTCCTGCAGTAATAACTCAGCTGACTCCCCAGGGTGGGGATGGCAGCTGGTGGGGATGGGAGACCCCCTGCCTGGGTGCCCCCAGGACCCCATCCCACAGCAGCAGCTGTTCCCCCGTGCAATGCCACCAACCAGCAGGCAGGGGTGGGGGCTGCAGACCCCAGACTGCGTTTTGACGGGACAGAGACAGGGATGAGGACACAGAGAGTGGCTCTGCAGGGGCTGCTGGTGCTGGTGGCAACCCCCCCATTCCTAAAGTCCTTGGTTCAACCTCTTTGCATTCCCACTAAGACCTGGCAGCCAAGGGATTTTCATTCCCCAAAGGATTTTCTTAATTAGGAGAGTTCAGAACTTGCACAACACCCCCCTCAGCCCCAGCTCTCCAGAGGCTCTGCCCACCCACCCTCTGAGGGCACCCGGGACCAGGGCTCTGGTGGCATCGTGGTGGCACCGCAGCGAGGAGGGGACACAGACCCCATCCCGCAGGACCCTCCCCTGGCTGAGCCCAGGGCTGAAAGGGACACATCCCAGCCCCTTAATTGCACTGCCCTGATGAGGTCTGGGCTAAGACGATTAAGGACTTCATTAGGATTTCTAATCCTGCCTGAAAGGGAAAGGAGCCTCTGCTCCCCATCCCCTGCCCTCTCCCTCCTTGGTGGCCTGGTGCTGATGTCCTCCCCAGCACCTCTGGGTGGGGTTTGCCCATTCCTTGGTTGGGTTTGCCCATGGGGCCGGGGTTGGGTGGCCATGGTGAGCAGCACTGGTGCAAGCATGGCTCAGTGGTGACACAGGGGATGTCACTGAAGGTGTCGATGGCTTTGGGTGAACATCACCCTCCCTGCACCAGACCCACAGCTGTGCCCAATGTGCCTCTGCTTTACCTGCCCCAGAACCACCAAACCTGTGCTGTAATCATCATTCCTGTGCTGTGCCCACCACCCCTGCACTCCCCCAGCAGCAGCCCAGCCCATCCAGCACATCGCAGGGTGGGAATTGATCCCTGCTGCTTCCTTTATGAGCTGGTGTAATGCCACAGAAACCCTTTCCACAAGATCCCAAAGTAAATCATTTATTCTAGACAAAAATCCAATAAAGAGCTCAGGCCTTCTCCATAGGCAGATAAAGCCCAGATTAATGGGGCTGCCGAGTTTAAAAAAAAAAAAAAAAAAAAAAAAAGGAAGGAAATGCTGGGAAAATGAGCATGGAATGTAGAGGAGACTTCTTCCACCTTCTTCCTTTCCCAGTGCTGCCGCAGCTCAGGATTTTATTACAAAAAGCCACCTAAGTATTACAGGCTAATCCGTAAATCCCAACCGAGTAAAATATGTGATGGATTTTGTAAATTGTGCCCTTTACAAATCTGATTGAACTTTTTTTTCCCTACTAGTTCCCTTTTCTTCTCCTTCTTCCTGCTCTCCTGAGGCATTTTTTGTCTCCTTGGGGACTCTGATACCTTTGGGTGCCTGTGTCTGTGTCCTGGTCCTGGTCCAGCCCAGCCCCCTGGGCCCTGCTTGATGCAGTTCAGGGGTGGGAGAAATTACACCCAATCCATGTTCTATGGGATGGGATGGGGGAAGGAGGGGTTGGCACGGGGATGACCCTCCCCAAAGGGAGCACATTTCTGCTCAGGGGGGGATAAATTTTGGGCACATCTTTCCTTCTTCCAAGATGATTTCCTGTTTCTTTTTTTTTTTTTTTTTTTTTTTTTTTTCCTTGTTAATTAAAGCAAGATGTTGCTGGCAAAACACACCCCCCTTTCCTGGTTTTTCCATCAGATTCTTCTGCAGAGCAACATCTGGGAGCAGCCAACGAATGGACTTCTCTTGCCTGGCGTGGTGGAGATGCCTCTTGCTCTGCAGTGGCTGGGGACAGCTGCCAAGTGCCACCAGGGTGACTGTCAGCCCCAGCCTGTGGGTGACAAAGGTGGCAGCAAGGAGGGGAACCCACCAGTGCTGTGCCCCACGTAGCAAAGTGGGGAAGAGGAGAAACATCTGCTACATCTTTCATTTGACTCTGTTCCACTCTGAGCTGCTTTTCCTTTTGGTTTATGGGGAAAGCTGAGGGAGAGCTGGGATCAGCCCCCGGCTCTGAGCCAGGCTCCAGCCCTCAGCAGCTGGAACTGAGTCCAGATTTCTGATGGGGGAGGGCTCAACACCCCCCGGGATGGCTGAGCAGCCGTGGGGATGGGGGTGATGTGTACAGAAGCCCTCCCAGCTTGGCCCAGGCTGAGGGCTCACCAGGCTGGGTCCCTTCACCCCCAAATTGTGCCCAGCAGGCTGAGCTCACAGAGTGAATCTGGGGGATCCAGATCACCCTCAAAAGGAGGGGGCTGGGTTAGTGCCCGGCTGTGCAGGGGAAGGTGCTGCTCTCCGGCTGATCCTGACAGGGGGAACAGAGGGGCAGGGCTGTGCCTCAGTTTCCCCAATGCCGGAGAGTTCTGTGCTCGGGGCAGCCGGGAGCCTCCAGCCTTTCCTTCCCTCCTCCAGTCCACCCCGGCCCTTGCGTGTCCTTGGAGCCAGTGCCGGTGGATGCTGGGTGGTAACCATGGCAACCACCAGGTTTCTCTTTCCTCGCCCTTGCCAGCCACCTTGAGATGCCACCGTGTCCCGGTCACCGGCTCTGCACCCCGCGGGTGGCAGTGGGACGCGGTGACACCTGGGGGGGACACCTCCCCCAACACCCCCCAGGCTGCTCTGGGCTTCCCGGGGCTCCCCTCACCCCCAGGACCGGGATCCGACCCCGTGGGGTGTGGAGGGAGCCCCGTGTCACCCTTCCGCGTGTCCCCAGGAGCTGGCAGTGTCCCTGCCTGGCAGCACCGATGGAAGGAGCACAAAGCAACATCTGCAAACACTTAACCACGCCGCCGGCAAGGCCCTTCCCAAAATAGCTCTCCGGGTGGGCTCCTGTGCCAGCACTGATGTCATTTGCTTTTATTTCCCTCCCGTCTGCTCCTGCCCGGCTGGAGCCACCAGGCACTTGTCAGCCCAGCCCCTCCCGGGGGCTTTGCTGCCTCCACCGGGGCTGCTCGGGTGGGTTCCGCTGCTCTGGGGGCTGCGATGTCACCAGAGGCTCCCTGTGTCCCTTGCCAGAGCTGGGACAAACATTATTTCTCCGGCGGTGTGGGCACTGAGGGGAAAACGGGGAAATCCAAGCTGCTGGCTGCCGGGGCGGGTGCGGGTGGGGAGGCTGGGGGGGCTGCAGCCCCCAGGGGACATCCCACACCTCCCGCTGTGCCCCCAACACTCCGGGGACCCCTAGAGGGAGGGGATGCCCTGGTGGCTCCAGCGCCGCAGGAGAGGGGACAACACAGCATCGCCGTGGGGGACAACCCCGGGATGTGCCCCCATGGCCCCGGGGGGGCTGCTGGTGCCTTTCCCCCTCAATCCCGCTTCCTCTCCATGCAGAAGGAGTTAACTCGGCCCCGGCCAAGGCAGCCCCGGCTCTGAGCCAGCCCGGGAGCAGCCGGCACAGGGCTCTGGAGCCACATGTCCGCACGGCGCCCATCCCCGCAGCCTCCCGCAGGCCGGGCCTTGGCTCCAGCCACCCCTCCGTGGGGTGCGGGGTCTCCCTCGGGATGGGGATCCCACCGGGGGGCTCCCGGGAGGTCTCTGTCCCCTCTGTCACCCCGGCTCCGCACACCGCCCCTGCCCGCTGCCTCCTCCATCCCCCAGGTTCTGTCCCCCCGTCCTCCTCCCCTGCAGGAACATGTGGCACCGCGTCCTCAAATAATGGCATCATTAAGGACTAATTACCGCAATTAACTGAGCAGCACTCCTGCAAGTGCCTGATGTCCAGCCACGTCCCCTCCAGCCGCGGTGGTGGCACCAAGCAAGGTCCGGATGGACCCTGCCGGAACCCAAAGGTGCCCTTGGGGACACCAGGGTGCAGCGTTGTGTCCCCATGTGTCCCCCAACACGGGGGAGCACGCGATGGGACGGAGATGCAGGCTCAGCCCGCTGCTGGCACTGTCCCGGGAGGGTTGGGGACAGCCGTGTCCCCTGCCAGGGGCTGTGCTCTGTCACCCCTCTGTCACCGCCGCTGCCTGAGCCTATGAATAAATGAAGTGCGAGCAAAGCGTCTGCCTTATGGCAGGGTGACAAACGTGTAGGGAAACCAGAGGGAAAAGGGAACGATTTGAGGAATTCAATTATTTAACAGCAACTCGTTAGCGGTACCCGCAACAGCCCCGGGCTCCAGCGGGGGGGTGCTGAGGGGTGTCCTGGGGTGCCCCTGGGGACATAGGGGACCACAGCCAGGCTGAGAGCCCCCCATGGGGGAGGGGGACAGGCAGGGTGGGGGTGGGCAGGCGGGGTGAGGGCAGGCAGAGCTAGGGCAGAGCTGGCACAGAGCTGGGGAGCTGGAGGCTTCATTCACACCTCGGCTGGGCTGGAAGCGCCCGGCTCGGGAGCTGCAAATGGACTCGGCGGGGGCTTGAGGCCCTGAGAGCCCCCGGTGCTCGGGGGAATTGCTGAAGGCAGCACGGGGCCTGATCCTGCTCAGTTGGATGGCTGAGCCAGCCCTGGTGGTGCCAGTGTCTGATGTCACACGAGTCCAGAGAAGACCTGAAGGAGGGCGATGGGTGTTTAAAACGGATTTAAGTCAGTCTCACTGTCCCCACTCCCCAGAGATGTGTGTCCCCAGCTGCGTGGCACAGGGGACAAGGGGCCCTGGCTGCCTCTCCTCGCTGCTTCTGCTGGCAGCAGCCATCTGGGGGCTCGGGTGGGTCTGTGCCTCCCTTTAGGGATCACAGTGGCTACGGAGACCCAAATCTGGGCTCTGCCTCCCCAGGCTGTGTCACATCCTCGGCTGCAGAAGGCCAGGGCTGAGCCCGGATCCCTCCTCACAGACAGCTGGCAGGGATGAAACCTGGCAGGGGAGGAGAGCATGGGAAGGCAGGCAGGGGCTGGCAGGGTCTGGCAGGGCTGGCAGAGGTGACAGGAGTGGCAGCCAGCTCTCGGTGCACACCCGGCTGCTCTCCACGTGGGCCCCGAGCTGGCATATGCTGTGGGGTGACACGTTTGTTCCCTCCAGCCTCCCCTGGCTGCCAGCCCGAGAGAGCCTTGGCTGGAGCCAGGGTGCTCGTGTCCTGCACAGCCCGTGGTCCCTCTGTCCCTCCCCACTCCTCCAGCTCCCTGGTGCGGGGTCCTGGGGGACAGCAGTGTCCTGAGCTGGAACAATCGCCCAAGCAAGCAAACCCCAGTGTGGTGTGGACATGTGGGGTGAACCCAGCAGAGCATCCCACCCCAGACAGTGCCCCTGCCTGTCCCAGCACATCACAGGGCCCTGATGTGACTTGATTCAGGGCTCTGGTGCCAAAGCAGAGGGTTGTTGGTGGCTGTGGAGCTCTCAGTGTCACTGCCCTGGTGGCTCTCAGCCAGCCCGAGCCCTGGGCCCTGCTGGCAGCCTGAAGGCAGTGGCTGTTTGCTGGAGATGCAGCTCCTGGCAGTGGGCAGCTCTGCCACAGCCTGTGCCAAGCCGGGGAGCCACGGTGATGGACGAGCCTCTGCTAATCCTCAGGGCTCTTCTGCACAGGAACAGCCAGGATTGCAGATACAGATGTCTGCAGAATGTGAAGCTGCTGCTTTCTGGTGCAAGGATTAGTGCCAGGGGGTGGGTTTTTTAGGGGCCTCTTTGCAGGGCCCAAATGCCCCATGGATTAGGTGCTACCTTAGAGCCCCTCAGTCCCAGCCCTCCCCCCCTCACTGTCCCCACGGAGCAGCAGCCAGCGAGTGGCTGCCTGGAGAGAAGAAAAATGGAAGCAGGAACCAGAGCAAGAGCAAAGCTGGGTGATTTAGGTGACTGGTCACTGCTGTAACTGATGATGAGCTGCGAGTCGAGGAGAGAGAAATAAGAGAGTGACAGAGCCTGGCATCTGTTTGCATAAACCACCCTATCTGCAGAGGGGATCTGGCACCCAGGGAAGTGATAAATCCCCCCTCGCCACGGCTGTGAGCTCAGATGAAATGGCTTCTGCAGAAAGGCAGCAGCTTGGCTGCCAGTTACTGCCTGGGGAGCCCTCACATCTCTGGTTTGGGACCCCAGGGATGTCACTTCTCCAGTGTGAGACACTGAGGGTGCCAAGTCTCTGATGTGGGGCCCCAGGGAAGCTGCATCTCCAATGTAGGACCCCAGAGATGTCAATTCTCTCATGTGGGACCCCAGGGAGGCTGTGCCTCTGGTGTGGGGCCCCAGGGATGCTGTCTCTCCAGCATGGACCATGATGGAGAGGATGGTTGCAGCTGAGATATCCAGGGGACCCTGCAGTTCCTGGTCCCCTCCTGTCCCACACTGTGTCCCCTGCAGCCCCCTCTCCTCCCCCCAGGCTCTCCATCTTCTTTAGCTCTCATTTCCCAATGGGCTGCAGCCCAAGATAGAAGGGAGGGCACTGGAACCAGGTGTTCTTGTTCCTGCACACCTCTTCTCACGCACCAGATGGGCAGAGGGAAATTATCCATAATTGTTTATCCAGAAGCAATTCTGTGATGCAGGAGAAACACCTGCCCCTGCTCCTGCCCCCCATCCCTGTCTCCAGCCCCCTGCCCTGGGGCTGGGACCACCGGGAAGTGATCCCCCTCCACCTCCCATCCCCAGGAGCTCACCTGTCTGAGCCCAGCAAACAATTCCTGCCCAGATGATGTACAACCCATTTGCTGATGTGAGTTTGCAGCTAATCCTGTAGCTGAGATTGCCACGAGCGGAGTTGGCTGAGGAGGAGAGAGAGATCCTCGCAGGTATTTAATTTTCTTTTCTTTACATGAGGTTTGATATCTATAAAACAGCCTCACAAATCCATCCTCTGTCACCCGACCCCTGAAACGAGCCATCAGGTAAATAGCTCCCTGGTTCCTTGGAAGGAATAGGGTCTCTTCTGTGTGGAACACACATGTCCAGAGCCCCCCCATGTCCCTGCACACGTGTTGAGCTGTGCTGCACGCGTGGCCCTGCGCCAGTCGCTCTCAGTGTGCACATTCCCTCTGGCAGTGTGTATGGGTGTGTGTAGCTTTATGACAACCGAAATGGAAAAGACAATTGGATGTCAAAACCTCTCCACGGAGACCATTTATACCCACCGACTTTTATGGGATTCCCACTGATTGATTCAGGCCCCATAAAACTTCCTGCAGCAGCTCCCACCCCTCCCATCTGGCACTGCCCCTGCTCACCAGGGATGGGATCCACTCTGCTCACCAGGGATGGGATCCATTCCTCTGCTCACCAGGGATGGGATCCACTCCTCTGCTGTACCCGGCACCCCTGGGGCTGAGGCTTCTCTCCAGATTCCCTCCCTGAGATGTTCCAGGTATGACTCCTTTGCTCCAGGATCAACACCCCCCAGCTCCCTCAGCTGCTCCTCAGAAATTCTCCAGACCCTTCTCCCTGTGCTCCAGACCTTTCCCCAGCTCTTCTGTCCTTCTCTGGACATGATCCAGACCTTCAATGTCCTTGTAGTGCCTGTCCCCGAGGAGGGGACAGCCAGGAGCTGTGCAGGAGCATCACCCATGCCCAGAAGCTCGGCACAGCCCACGGGGATCATGCTGTGGGTGCTGGCCCCGTGTCTGTGACTGGCGATGGGGGTGGTGTGAGTCTGTCCTGGAGGAAGGTGATGGGAAAACCTTCCCCAGCACCCCTGGAGCCACTGGCCCTTGTCAGAGCTGCTCAGCCAGCAGCTGCCCGTGGGCTCTCCTGTCCCTGCCTGAGCACACTGACCTTTCCCAGCACTTCCCAGCTCAGCTCCCAGCTTCAGCAGGGCTGGGAGGTTAAGGGGGGGGCTTCTCCCTACGCTGCTCTTCTCCCTCCAGTTATTAATATTTATACATCCTGGTGTGTGGTGAGAACTTGGACACAACCAGGACACTGAAATTATCACGCAGGGACAGGCAGGGGGGGCTGGCAGAGAGTGTCTGATGGGGGTACCTGTGACACCAGGCAGTGAGCAGGGCTGATGAAGGAGACCGGCAGAGTCTGCTCCTCTGCGTGGGACAGAGGGCATTCTCAGGACTTCTGAGATTTGGGCTGAAAAGCCACGATGCCACCTTCCCACCGTGCCTCTGTCACCCCCTGCCCTGGCACCACACTGCTTCCCCCTCAGCCTTTCTCCAAGGCCTGAAGGCCACCAAGGCTTTTCCTTTTTTGGGGAGGATCTGTGCATCGAGCTGGGGGAGCCCAGGGCTGTCCCCCATCCTGCTCCTCTCCCAGCCCAGTGTGTCCCCAGTGTCACGGGAAGGGCAGGCACACGCCAGCTCCACCCGGCAGTGCACCTCGTGGGGTGACGTGTCCCCACCCCCTTTTTTATAAAAAGCAAAGCTCCTGTAATAAAGAATTTAATAACCTGCTGTGCCTGTGTGGATAGAAAACTCATTTGTTTAATAGGCAGCAGTTTGGCTTTGTCATGTTCATTTAGTTTTTAATGACGCACAGTTGTGCCAATATTGATTTTAGCTTATAGGGACTCGAAAAATTTACTGTCTGGAATTATCTGAAATGTAGCGGGTTTATCTGGCAGGCAGAAGATGGATCTGTCCCCACTTCGCTCCCGGCCAGCGTGGTGGTGGCACAAACCACTTGTCAAGGGCTCCACGTGATCCCACACCAGTCCCCAGCTCCCCAGCACACAGTGACAGCTGGTGGCACCGTGCTGGACATCACCCAGCTGAGGGCTGCCAGCCCTGGGGAAACTGAGGCACAAGGGTCCTTTGCCTGCAAGGCTGGGCTGGAGATTCCCTGTTGTGTTCCATGAGGTGGGAAGAGCTGCCCTGTCCAGCTCCCCAGCAGCATCCCCTGGATTTCCATGAGTCAGCAGCTCCCACGCAGCCCCACGGGGGGATGGTTGGGAGTCAGTCCCATCCACAGCTCCTTACTGAGTGGAATTACTCAGCAGGAACCTCACAGAATCCATTTCCCCAGCATCTGCACACTCCTCAGCCTCCCCCGGGGTAATGTGGGGAGATGCTGGGGGTGCAGCAATGCTTGGGGTGCTGTGACCCTCAGGGTGCTGTGACCCCTGTCCCCCCATGCCAATCCCAACACTAATCTGTGCCTCCCAGGGAGGTTTTGCTGCTCTCAAGGTTGGTTGAGGGGCTGGTGACTGCACCTCCCTAAAAAGTCCCTGGAGCTTTGTGGGAGCTGGGGAGTGAGTGGCTGATGTGTGTGTGTGTGGGGACAGGAACGGGAGCCCCACAGAACCCCTCAACCCCTTCCCTGGGTCCCCCCTTGCACCCACTCCCCTTTGCTGGCTCAGTGCTGCAGCAGTCAGCTCTGCAGTCGCCTGAGCAGCCCCACCTCAGTGCTATTCATTATGCACATCTGTAAATATATTATTTACTATTTCCCCTATTATTATCCATTATTTATCACCCAGTCCTGTCGTGCTGGAAATCAGCACAGCACCTGAAGCCTCCCAGTGCTGGAACACTGCCCGAGGGATGATGGAGACCCCCAAGTGGGTATGGAGAGGTGGGGTGTGTGGGGCGAGGACATGGGGGTGGCCTCTCCTGCCCCTCTCTTGGTGGCCCAGGGAAGCAGCTGTGACTTTGGGGCTGTCCCTGCAGCTTCCTCATGATGTCCCACCAGGGACCAGTGTGTGCTGCAGATCCTGTCCTGCTTTGAGATGGGGCTGCCCCCTTCCCTCCTAACAGCTGGGGGGCTGCAGTCACTCCCCCCCACACCTGGAGGGGTTTAACTTGGAGGTGGATTAAATCCACTGGCTTAATGAAGAGGGGTTAAATAAGCCTGAGCTGGGAGAGCTGGGATTTTTTTGTGTCTTCTCTAAGATCCTGGGGAGGTTGGGGGTGCTGGAGCTGCCCCTTTCCATGAGGGAGGAGCAATGTCTGCTGGGGACAGGGATTTGGTAAGGTGGGATTTGGGCTCTGCTGGTTCTGTGAGCACCCTGAGCCATGGGGTGTGGGTGCTGAGGGCTGCCATGGGTGCCTGTGTATTATGTGTTTCAGTGCAGTGACTGTGAAGCAGGAGGGGGCTGTGAGATGTGTGCTCCTCAGACTCAGCTGTTGTCCTCCCAAACCCTTGGCTTCTGGGTCTGGGGTGTCCAGCAAAACCCCCTTCTCTGAGCAGCAAATACTGTGGGGAGCTGGGGGTCAGAAATGGGCTCAGTGTGAGTGCTTTGGGCAAGGGGAGCAGAGCTGGGGGGCTCCTGGTGCCCTTATCTCATCCCTGGCCTCTTTGGGGGGGTGTCCAATCCATGAAAACCTCAACTCCTGGAAGTTTGATTAAGTGAGAGTCTTGGACCTGGTGCCTTGCAAGCCTGGTTGGTCCCCAGCTGCTGTTCTGGGGAAGTGCTCAGGACTTTGGCCTTTAAATGTTAAGAAATCATGTTAAAACGAGCCAGAGCCTTAGTTTAAATTTCTAATCTCCTGATGAAAAAAAAAATAATCAGCCTGGAGGGCTGGGCTGTGGGGACAGCTGCTGCTTAGTGGCTGTTCCTGTGCTGGTGGTCCTGGGGGTCTGGGGTCAGCACTGAGCTCCTTGCCACGAAGCTGCTGGGTGCCCTGTTCCCCTGCAGAGCAGAGCAGAGCCAGCTTTCCCTCTGGCCCACCCCCAGGGCTCCCCCTGGCTCTTTCCAACCAGCAGAAAAAGCCAAACTCAGCTTTGTGACTGTGATAGAAGAACATCCTCGCAGCCCAGGGGTGTCCAACGCCTGCATCCCATTCCACAGTTCTCCTGGAGAGAAGGGATCTGGCCTAAACCCAGGTTTAAGGAGAGGAGTTAATAGATGATAGGGGTTGCTTGTGGCCTCCACCACTACCTTGCATCATCTCCTCCAGGAGACCAGATGCTTCTGAAGAAATTAAAATGCCCCTTCCAATCTTAATTATATTAAAAAAAAAGTATTGGGGAGCATTGCTGCATCCAGGTAAGGATCCCCACTGTATCCTTTATTGTCTGGCTGCAGCTTCTGGCTGTGGGAGCTTGTTACACCTCTGCAAGGCTGCAGAGCCTCCCTTATCCCAGTTTTTCTGCTCCATGCTGGTGCTGACAGCCTGTGGTTACATCTGCCTCCTCTCCCCCTTCCACAGCAGAAAAGGAGTGAGCTCCTGGAGCCTCTCAGCCCTGGGCACCACTTCCAGCCTTGTCTCTCCTTCCACTTCCCAGCCCAGGGAGCTCAGAGGGGGCACGGTGCTCCCCTGCTCTTGTGCTCAGGGACCAGCTGAGAAAGGGTCAGTGCCTCAGCTGAGGAAGATGAGGGATGCTGAGGATGGCTGAAGGAAGCTCTTGGCTGTTGCCCTGTAGCCTTTGGGTAGCTCGGTCCCCAGAGCGCCTGACATCCCAGCAAAGACTTTTACATTTCAAATACAGCCTTGATCTTTTTTTGGAACTTGCCTTGGTTTCAGACAAGAGTTTTTAATTCAAGCCCAGCGACGTATTTTTGGGTTTGACTTTGATGCACCCTCTTCAAGCAAGAGGCAAAATAACAGCTTTCAAATCTACAAATAGGCCTGAAGTGGATTTCTGCTGCCCACGGGACCTGGCTGGCAGCTCTGCAAGGCCAACCCCTCATTAGCTGAGGTCTCCAGCAGCACCCAGTGGATGAGCTGCTGCTGGGTTGGGGTCTGAGACCCCCGCACTGGGGGGCAGAGGGGAGCTCAGAAGCCCCAACCCCAATGTGAACTTGGAGACCTGCAGCATCTTCAAAGCTTCCAGAAGAGTCTGGGAGAGCTGAGAGTCATGCAGCAGAGCTTGCAGCTGGTCTGTGTGTGCTATTGTGATTCTTGGTGTAATTACCAGTGATGCTGCCCCAAACCATAGCTCGGAGCAGGGATTCACCATAAACCATGTGATGCTGATGGAGGATGGGGCCAAAACTCATGGGAGATGAAGAGATGGGGCAGGGGTGACCCAGCAGCACACAGGGCCCACAGCCTCCCAGCTGAGCATCACCTGGTGACCCTGAGGACATGGCATGGGGCCACCAGAGCCTTCTCTGATCCCTGGGATGTGCCAACATTGTGCAGGGCATCTCTTGGGTTTTCCACCCGTATCTGTTGTTGCATGCTGGAACTTGTTCCTGCCTGGATGGATTTGGGCAGGGGAGAGGTGGTTATGGAATGAGTGGAGCTGGGAGGGAGGACCTGCTCTGGTGGGACCATTGCTCTGAGATCAAAACTCAACCAGGCTGCCCGGGTGACCGTGGGGAACCAGCTACCTGCACAAGTGGTAATAAACGGCTCACACCTCGGCAAGATTAATTGTAATAACTGTAAATCAGCAGAGGCACCAGGGGCAGGGACTGAATTTATGGCCCCGAAGACAGGAATTCCTGTTCTTTATGGATCAAAGCTGTGATCCCGCTGGGGCTTGGGAGTGTGCTGAGCATTCTCAGGGCTCTGAGCAAGCGTGTCAGCACCTGGGGAGCAGGGCCCAAGCCCACCTCATGGGCTGAGCTCACCCCCTGGCAGAGCAACCTCTCTGCCTCTGCTTGTTCCAGCCCGTACTGGGAAACACCTCCTCGAGGAGCGAGCCAGGATTGCAGCCTCCCACAGCATCGATCCCCCTCATCTCGGTTGAGAATGCCAGCCACGGAGCTGATTAATGCTGGGGTGGGCAAGTGCTGGGTTATTGTTCAGTCTCTCTTCAAGAGGTCGATGGGAAATTTGGCAGTAGCTCTTCCAAGAGGCGGTGTGTGCACAGGCATTGTCCCCCGAGGACTCTGCCTGATTTACACACCTCATGGAGTGGAAATGCACACCGGTGCCAGGGCACTAATGCACAGCGTTGTATTGAGGCTCCTGGAGAATGAGCCCTCTGTCCCTGCCCTGATCTGACCTGGTGGTGCTGGGCCTGGCTTCAGGATAATCTGCTCACGCTTTCGTTTCACCCGGATCCTTGTAGGTTCCCTGGCTCAGAGGCAGTGTGTGTGTGTGTGTGTGTGTGTGTGTGTGTGCTCAGGAGTCTGATCCAGCATTCAGGCTGGATATTTCCTTCTGTGCAGATGGTGCAGGTCCTTGGGTGCTAATGCTCGGTAGCAGCCGTGACTGAGCTGCTCTTCCTCCCCAAAGGCAAGGCTCTGTATTGACACGGCACACAGACATCTCTGAAGGACATGCGTTAACAGACTGATCCCCCTGGGAGATCTGGCCTGGAGGAATTGCAGGACCGGGCCTGAAGATTTGGGATCATTATCTGGGAGGTGCCGTTGGCTCACGTCTGAAGCGAGGGCTTTTATTTTTTGAGAGCCCCAAAATATTTGCTTTGATAATCTTGCGGCAGCGAGTCGAGCCCTGCTTTTGAGCTGCCTCAGGGCCGTGCCGTGTGTCCCCTTGCCGGCGACAAAACGCCGATGCTCTGAGTGCTGCCGGAGGGGCTGGGGGCAGCGTGGGGAGGGGGCGGCTCCAGCCCCAGCCTCTCGGAGAGGTGAAAGCTGCAGAGCGGAGCTGCTGCTCCCGCAGCCAGGGGAGCGGGGGACGGACTGGCAGGAACCGGGGGCGGCCAAGGGGACGGCGCCCGCTCCCGCTCCCCCCCGCGGCTCCGTGCTCAGCCACTGGGTAGCGCTCCGAGCCTCGCCGTCTCCCCGCCTCCCCGGTTCGGGCTGCCCCCGGTTCCGCCGAGCCGAGCCGAGCCGCTGCAGCTCCCTCCGCCGCCGCGCCGTGCAGGAGGAGCAGAGCAGAGCAAGCGGCCGGAGCTCCAGGAGGGGTCGGTGCGGAGCCTCCAGCCCCCCCGCCGCGCATCCCCGGCGGCACCCAGCGGAACCCCGCACCGCTCAGCGCCTCCTCCGCGCTTTCCCCCGTTCCCCGCGGGTGCCGGGGTGTAAAGGCGGAAGAAACCTTCCCCGCCGCCCCGAGCCGCCGAGCCGGGGATGTCCCCAGGCAGCAGCTGAGCTCTGGGGAGGGGCACCCTGCTGGCCCCTGCCCCCCGAACCCAAACTTTTCAGCGGCTCCGGGGCGCTCGGTTCTGGGAGCGGCGGGGATCCGGCCCCCATGGTGCCCGGGGGGGCAGGAGGGACCGGGGGGGCTCAGCCCTGCCCTACCCGTCCCCTTCCCTGACGTGGGGCGCAGCGCTTGGGGAGGGGCTCGGCTGCTGGCCCCGCTCCGGATTTGGGGGGTTCCGGCTCCACACGTCCTTTAGGAAGTTGCACATGGTGGGGACCTGCCTGCGGACCCCCCTACCCCGCGGCAAGCCTCCCACCCCATCGTCTTTGCCTCTCTTCGAGCAACGCTGCTGCGGGGGTCCCTGCGTCGGATCCCCTAGGAGGCCAGCGGGGATTCTCACCGCATCCGCCCGGATTATAAAGTCGGGGAAGTTGCCCCTCTCGTCCTCGTCTCGGGGGTGCCATGGCTCGGCTCGGGAGCTGGGGGCTGCTGTTCTTCGCGGTGCTCGCCCTGCCCGGCCCCCCGGGAGCCGGTGCCCAAGGTAAGGGGATGGGGGGGGGGGGGAGCACAGCACCCTCCAGCTCCGACTTTGCTGCTGGAGATGGACCGCGGCGGGTTGGGGGGGTCCTTTTAGCTGAACCCCCACCCTCCCAAGCCGAGGAAGCTTTATGCTAGCTGGGCGGTGGGGTACCGAGGCGTCCCCGGAGCCCCTGCCAAGGGGGGGGGACACAAACAGCACGGATGGAAGTCAAGCCGCTCCGGAGCGGGGGTCCTGGGTCAGGGGCTGTCCCGGAGGGTTCGGAGGGGACGAGCGGCACATCTTGGCTCTACCTTCTTCTCCATGCCCAACAACTGCCCTGGGGCTGGGGGGGGGGGGGGGGGGGGCGGGAATATCGGTCTGAGCATGGGATGGAGACTGCCCTGAACCACTCTGGGGAGGCTGAGCATTCCCTGGAATCGGCGGGGAGTGAAGGCACCCATTTTACCCCCTCCGGGCGGATCCCCCTGCACCACAAGACCTGGGGTGCAAGTTTGAAGAGCTCCCAGGGAACAGCTTTTGCCCTGGGGTCTCCCCCATCGCTCTCCAGGTGCTGGGTCAGACCGGGCGGGATGCTGGGGCTGGAGGGGGTCTGCAGCCCTGAGTCCCCGTGGGTGCCCGGGGCTCCCTGTGCACCCAGCGGGCCCTCCCTGCTCCTCGCCTCCGCGCCTCTGGTACCGTACGGTTTGTTTTTAGCTGCTCTTCTACCCAAGAAGGATGTAGAAATAGTTTGTGGCCCCTGGGGGTGCGGCGGGGTTCAGAGGTGCCGGGGGGGGGTCCCTGGGGTCCCTCCCCAGCAGCGAGGCTCCAGGCAGGGCTGCAGAGGAGGCTCCCGGCTGGCAGAGCTGCAGCCGCCTCCGGCCCCGCTGCTTGGACCGAGCGGCTCCAGGCTGGGAAATGGGGAGGGGGGGGGGGGAGCACACACGCGGCGGGGAGCAGAGCCGGGGTCCTCACCCGTGACATTTCTTGCCCTTGTCTGAGGCAGCAAGCGGAGCCAGAAGTCCCTGAGCGCTCCCGTCCTCCTGCTCCCCCCGAGCCTCCCCCAGCGCTGCTATAATTTCTCCGTAATTAAGTTCAGAACATAACATCTAAAGCGGCAGTATATTATCCGGGCAGGCCCTGTGTGGGGAGCTCTGAAGGTCTCTTTGATTGATTCACTCCCTTCCCGAGTTTCTCTTCCCCAGGCTGGCGGGTCCCCCGTGGGCCGGTTGTTCCCCTCCTGCGGGACGGGCTCCCCGTGGAACCCACTCTGCCTTCCCCTTGTCCGTGGGACTCCCGAGCCTTGCCGTGGGGTGGGAGATGTGGGGCTGGCTGTGGGGGGGTGGGGAAGGGGCTTTGCTCCCCTCTCCTGCTCCAGGAGCAGAGCTTTGCTGCTTCAGCTCCCTGTGTCACGTCCTCACGGGTGGCTGTGACATTGCTCGGGGCTGGCCCTGGCGCTGCGTGGCAGGCGGTAGCCACTGGCAAGCGTGGCTGCCCAGGGTATGGGAGGGGAGGCATCGCTGGAGCTTGGCGTGTGCCCGAGTCCTCTGCCCTGGCCAGCACAGGGGACACAAACCCGCAGGGTCACCTCCCTGCCTCCTGCCACTTCGGGCCGCTCTGCTTTGTGCCGCTCCTATTGATTCCGGGAAGCAAGGAATGTGGGATCAATGGAGAAAGGGAGGAGGAGGAGGAGGAGGAGGGGAGGGTGCGAGACCTCCGGGGCGGGGGGCTCAGGCTGAAACACTGAAATACCTGCGGTGGGGAAAAGAAAAGGCCCCGCGCTGCCGGGGAGAGGAGGGGATGGAAGTTTAATTACCGTCCGGCTGGGCTGTGTAATTATTAATTACCCACGGCAAAAAAATAACTTATTGATTAGGGGCCTTGCGCTAATTACCCGGAGCCGAATGCGGTGCTGGGTGGGAGGATAATCCCTCAGCACCATCCGGCCAGGAGCTGTGTCGCAGTGCGACCTGAGCTGCTGCCACATCGGGGGGGCTGTGCCCCAGCTGGGGGGGCAAGGGCAGCCCACGCCTAAAGGTGCCTTTAGCTTCTTAAAACAATCAAAGGCTCCCCAGGAGCTGGGGATGGACGGACTGAGGTTTCTGAGGGGGGAGTCCAAGCTGCTTCTCTTCACTTTTTGTCAGTTGGGACCCCCAGGGGTGTAGTTTCCCCCATCCAGAGTTGGGGGCACAGCCCAGGACCCCCCGTGCCGGCCCAGCACCTCTAATGGGATTGAGGAGGCTGTGGCCAGTCCCAGGAGGGATTTGGGAGGCTTAAGGTTCCAGATGGGATTTGGGGCAGGGGCCTGAGATGGGCGGCTTCCACCAAAGAGGCTTATTAGGGGCTGGAGAAGGGGGGTGCCAGCACCTTCTGGCACCCACGCCTGGTGCCTGGGCACACCCACATGTGTGGGGCTGAACCCCTGCTCCTCCCTGGGATGTGATGCTGGTGCCAGGCTCAGGCCAGGACTCCTCTGCAGGGTGCTGCTGGTGGCAGTGGGGAAGGGGTGTCTGAGTGTGGGTGTCCCCCGCCCTGCCCCAGCTCCCCCTTCCCTGTGAGCGTGGCTGGCGTGCTGGCCGGTGGCCTCGTGAAAAGCTCCAGCTCAGGAAGGAAAAGTGGCTTTTAGGGTAGAGGAAGATTAAAATTTGATGTTTCTTGTGAAGCCATTAGTGACCAGGCAAAGCGATGAAATTTTGATGACCTGATAACCATAAGGGGGAGTGGGGGATGCATTCTGGTGCTGAGCAGCCCTTGTCCCTGTACCCCAGTGCTGTGCTGGGTGCCCTGGCTGGTGCCCAAAGGTTTGGGGTGGCAGCACTCCTTGCTGAAGCCACAGCAGGGCAGGTTGTGATAATGCCCACGGGAACCAGCTCCCAGGGGGAGGACAAGCAGGACAGGGAGGGCTGCTGGGTTGTCTCCAGCACTTCTGGGCAGGTGTCAGTGAGCTGGGGACAGCCAAGTGGCTCCTGCCCAGCGGGGCCATCCAGGGTGGCAGCATCAAGTGCTGCTCATCCCTTAGCACTGGGAAATAGGCTGCAGTGACATTTCTGCTCAGCGGGAGCAAATGAAGGAGCTGGAGGAGAGAGGGAAGGAGGGAGGATGCAGGTTGCTTGTGAACCTGAGAAGATGCTGATAATTATATCTAGGAGGAGGGCAGCTGGCTGGCCCTGGGGGTGGTGTGTGATGAGGACTGACCCTGACTCTGCTTTTGTGGGTCTTTACACGTCCTTGATCCCAGCCCCTTGCCTGGATACCCCAAGGTGGCTTGTTCCTGCCTCAGGATGTGCTCCACCACAGACATTGCTGTAGGCCCTACACAAACCGTTTGGGGGTGCAGCGTTGTATTTTTCTGTCACAATTGCAGGTTCTTGCCTGGGGTAAATAAGGCCCCGCTCAGGCTGGGATGCTGGGTCCCAGCTGGGGTGCGTGCCGTGGTCTCTAAACCCTCATTACCTCCCTCAGCTTGTTAGCAAGCTGCGTGTTGCTGGGTGAGAAATGGTCAGTGCCGGGCCAGTAATAAATATGCTGCTGTCAGTGGTGATGTGATCATGCTAATGAAGGGTGATCACAGCCCCCACAGTGCCCGGGGTCTTGCTGAGGCTGGTGTGTGGGCACAGGGTGATGCAGAGGTGCTGGTGGCTGTGCTGCTCTGCTGGTGCCACGCTGGTTCTGTGTGTGACACCGGACCTGGATCTTCCAGAGGGCTCCAGCAGCCTCATGTGGCCGGGCTGGCTCAGGGTGGTGGGTGCTGGGGGCAAAGGGAATGTCCTGGGAGCTCCTGAGGAATGGGATATCGCTCCTCTGTGCAGGAGAGCAGGGCATGGAGCTGCTGGAGGGGACAGGGTGCCAGGGTCACTCAGAGGGAATGGAGATGTGGTGGGGACGCCAGGATCTCCTTCACCTCTGCTGCTGCTCTGATTTGGGGTTCCCACCCTCTGCATCCCTAGAGCCATCCAGGGAGATGGATGGATGGATGGATGGATGGATGGATGAGATCCGGACTGGAGACACATTCCTGTCGCCCTTTTCCTTTGCCAGCTGGCAGGAATGTGCAGGCTGCAGCTCCCTGCCTTGCCGCCCCCCTTGGCATCCCCCCCCCCTGTCCAGGCTGGTGGTGCCGTCGGTCTGGGCAGAGCCCTGGGTGTCCTCTGTGGGGCTGGGGCTGGGTTGGCAGCCCGTGTCCTGCTCCCAGAGGTGCTCTGGGGGTGCATCCCGCTCTTAGCGATGTTTCACCTTCCCCCTTCCCCCCTGCCTGTCGCCGAACCCCCGCCTGAGCTCGGTGTGTGTGTGTGGGGGGGGGGTCGGGGGCCCTCTCGGAAGCCCCCTCCCCTTGCCCCCAGCCCCGCGGGGTGCAGGAATGCCTCTGCCTGCAGAGCCGTGCCGGGCTCGGGTTGCCTGGGAACTGGGTAACCTGATCCCTGGGAGCGGGGCCGGGGGCAGGGGACATTCCCGGGCTGCAGCTGGTCCCCCGGCCCCCTTTGTCTCCCTGCTCTGCTGGGGAGGCTGCGCCCCCCCCCCCCGGAATGGAGAGTTGGGGTGCGGGGGGCTCCAGAGCAGCCCTGGGGACGCCGGGACCGGCAGCTGCTCCGGATTGTCACCTCCCCGCCTGTATCAGTGTCACCTCCTGGCCAGCAGCCACCACGGGCACCAGGACCAGGCAGCAGCTGGGCATCCCGGCCGGCAGCAGGGACAGCCCGGGGGCAATTTCAGGAATGCCGCGGCCCCCAGTGCCGGAACCACCCTTCCTCCCCTCCCCACCAGCAGTCATCCTCTCCATCATCATCACCCACCTCGGGGCATGGCAGCTCTCCCTGTCCTGAGCCTGCCGGGAGCCCCGGAGCAGCTGGGGGGAAACTGAGGCACTGAGCAGAGGTGTGGAGGGGATGGGGATGTGGTGCTGGCTGCTGTCCTGGCACCCAGCAGCTCCCTCATCTCTCATCCATCTCCAGCATCCCAGGCGGAGGTGCCGAGGCCCCCGGTGGAGGGAAGCCTTGATGAGTTTGACCATTAGCAGAAAGAAACCGCTGAGCTAATTTTAGCTAATTGGTTTTTGCAGTGCTGGGTGAGCTGACAGCCTGTGAGCCTCCGTGTGTAACCTTCAGCTCTGGGCAGCAGCCAGGCCGGGCTGAGGAGTGGGACAGGGATCCGGTTTGGAAGTGGGGGTCTCTGGAGGGGTTTCTCCAGGATATGGGGTCTGTGTGTGAAGCTGGCAGGTGTCGGGGTGCCTGCAGCCCTGGCTTGCAAGGAGAAGTGTCCCCTTTTTCTCTTGGGGATTGGGGTTGGAGTGGCATGGAGGGGGACTCTGGCTGTCCCCTGAGGCCAGCAGGGGATCCCAGCCCATGGGAGACCCAGGGTGTGTGGAGAAGCCCCCAGCCCTCAGCACTGTGGTTGTGTTTGTGGCTCACAAGAAGCTGGTAAAGGATTGTCTGATCCTATATTGTCTGTAGGATCCCTTCATTGATCAGGATGTGTGCCTGCTCCCGGGTGTGTGGATTGCTTGGCTTGGAGGCCCATTTCCCCTGGGAAAGCAGGGCTGGGAACCTGTTTGCTCCCCTATCTGCTGGGCTGGGGTGTGTTTACCAGGATGGTTGGAAGAACCTGTCCCTCTGTCCCCATCCTGTCCCAGTATGTCCCTGCTGTGCTCGTGGGGGCCAGATCCGGGCTCGTATGCAGCTGCTGGGTGAGGGAACCAGCTTGAATCTAGAGCAGGGCTGGGCATTAACTCGAGTTTTATGGGGTCGTTTATGTTCTTTACTCATTGCCCTTCTTCTGGGAGGCAGCGAGTGCTGGGCTGTCCCAGGGATCTCAGCACAGTGGGATGCTCAGTGCTTCCCCTCCTCCACGGGGTCTGAGTGGGAGTTTGGGGGCAGGTGGAGGGGAGTGGGTCCTGCATAGCTCTGGCAAACCCATCTCTGGGCGGGTCACCGAGATCTGGCTGGGAATGGTGCTGGGGTGGGGATATGCTGGGGGTGCCTGGCCCAGTGCGACATGGATGGAGGGAGGGATGGAGGGAGGGATGGAGGGAGGGATGGATGGAGGGATGGAGGGGGCTGGGGCACAGCAGACACAATAGCTCTGGTTTCAGCAGCCCGCCTCCTGCATGCCTGAAAAACAGCTGATGGCCGTGAAGGGGATGAAATGGGATTAGCTGCTGTTTCCAAAGGGAGCACGTCCAGCCGGGCTGGACAATGACCCCGCTGTGCCCCTGCTCCATGCCTGGGTTTGTGGAGAGGGGCTCAGTGCCTGCTCCCCAGGGCTAGACGGGGGTGCCTCCTGCCCGGGCTGTCCCTGGGGGTCTGCCAAGCCCCCAGTGCTCCAGCCCTGGGTGCAGGACAGGCTTCAGAGGGCTGAAGACCTTGGGGCAGGGTGGGGGCTTCTTGCCCCACAGTAGCACCAAGGGGGTCCCTGGCGCAGATGAAACGGAGAAGCAAAGCTTCATGGGGTGAGGGGCTTTGCCTCTCACCCCCCTGTGGGCGCTGGGGAGGGGGTGCAGAGGGGTCCCATGGGGTGTCTCGGGGCGGGAGCCGTGTGCGGCCCCAGCTGCGGTGCTGGCGGGGGGTGTGCGTGTGTGCTCGGTGGAGTGAATTGATGTTTATTTTGATAATGAGTTCTCGATGCATTCGCAAACTAATAAAATCAACTCATTAGGGTGGTGTGTTTAATTCAGAGCTCTGCCGTTGGGAGAAGCCCTCTCCTCCGGCTCAGCACCAGCAAGCGCTGAGCACCCGGACGCAGGGTGCGAGGGGAGGGAGGTGATGGGTGCCTTCATCTCCCTGTTTTCTTAATTTTTCTCGCCCGTACGGTGGAAAGAAGGGCTGGGAGGGCAGTGGAGCTGTGCAGAGGAGGCTGGAAACAAGGCAGGAGTGGGGCCAGCGAGCTACCGGCACGCTTCACCTGGGGCGATGCTGGAGCTTTGCTCGCTTGGCTTCTCCCCAGAAGCTTCACGTCAGGATGGGCAGCAGTGCTGCCTTCCCCACTGGAATCACTGGCCTGGCATCACAGGGTTGGCTGGAAAAGCCCCTCTGGCTGAGAAAGCCACAAGTGTGTAAAGAAGTGCAATGACCGGAGTTTGCTTTCCTGGGCTGGAAATTCAGAGCTGTGGTGGATGGATGGATGGATGGATGGAGGGGGTGAGGGGGTGATTGCCAGGCTGGGAGTTAGTCCTGTTCCCCATCTGCACACAGGGGTGTCTGAGAAGGAGAAGCTTTGGAAATGGTGCTTTTTTGTTTGTTTGTTTGTTTGTTTGTTTTCCCCTAGGAAAACTCCTGTTTGCTGTCATGCTACAGCTATTGGTGTTTCAAGTGAGCAATGCAATGACTAATTAATACTTTGGAAAAGGGATGCCTGGGCAACACCCCACTAAATTGGCAAGGCTCAGGGCTGTGTAATGGGGAGGGGGACTGTGGCCACCAGCACTTCTGTCCTGCAAGGCATGGGGGGCAGGGAGCTGAGGAAGTATTTTCCATCCCTCAGGGCTGGCGACTTAATTGCGTCAGTGCCATGGGAAAGGCTGAGTGGGGTTTTTCTTGTGGTTTCTCTCTGCTGTTTTTTTTTCCCCGCCGTATTTTTTCAGTTGGGATGTGCCGCCTGGCTGAGATTCTTGCAGCCAGCCTGGAAAGCAGCTGTCAGTCAGTCGGTCTGTCTGTCTGGAAGGGTGGTTGCAGGCTGAGGGCCATGCTCAGCATCCTGTGGGGGTGGGTGGGGGTAGGAGATGCAGGGGGTGGCAGGAGCCTGGGAACATTGAGGCTGGGAGATAGATGCCCCTTGATGTCCCAGGTGCTCTCAGGGCTCTGCTGGTGGCTTTGTTTTCCCAGACCTCCTTGGCTGTAGTTTCCATCCAGGAATATCTGAAGGATACACTCAAAATATGCCTCCCCCAGGGCCAAATCCAGCCTGGAGCTGGTCTCATGTGCCATCCATCCCACTCAGTGTGGGACCACCCTGAGGGTGGGGGGCCAGGGCTGTCTGGAGCCCCACCTTGCTCTGCAGTGGGGTGTGGAACTGGGTCCTCATGGAATGTCCAATCCTGGTTGCTAAGGCTTTGGGGCAGGGGCTGGGAGGGGTCCCCCACACCCCTCTGAGGCTGTGGGGAGGGGAATGTGTGTTCTGCTTCTTGGAGAGTCTCTTGCTGGTGGCTGTGCAGGGTCTGGAGGTGATGTCTGCCCTTCCCCTCCTCACAGTTTTGGAGTCTTTCCTGGGGAAACTGGCGTCAGGATCCAGCCCCTCTCTGGCAGAGCCCTGGTGGCACTGAGTCACTCTTCGGGGCGGGGGGGTGGCTGGGGGTGACTCACAGCACTGACCCAGATTCGGCAGAGCTGCGGAACCGCGGGGTCGGGAGGATTCGTGGCATCCCCGGGAGTTTGCTGGGCAGGGAGTTCCAGCCGCAGCCTGGAGCTCGTTAAACATCCCCGCCCGGCTTGGGGACACGCTTGGTGTGGGGACAGGGTCACTGTGATGGGGACACGAGCACCCCAGTGCTCCTGTTCCCTCCCCGGGAGCATCGCCTGGCCCCTTTGCTGGGGGTCCCGCAGCTCCCCGTGTTTAGGTCCCCCCCGTGAGCGTGGGGACGCGTTTGGAGCTGGGGTCTGTGTGCCGGGACCCACGCGTGGAGGGGTCCAGAGGGGCTGTAGGATGCTTGGCGACACAAAGCTCTGCTTGTCGGGCCCCCTCGGGCTGGGAACACACATCACTGCCGGGTCTGTGGGGTTCCCGCCAAGGGAAATGTTTTTTTTTCCAGCCGCAGGGGCGGGCAGCGGGGTTGGGTGTGCGGGGTTGGGTGTGCGGGGGCAGGCAGGGACGGGCAGGCACACAGCCCCGCTCTGTTCCCCCAGCCTCGGGGCTGAAGGAGATGCTGTTCCCCGGCCAGGGCTGGCGGCTCTCCCTTGGCTCCAGCTTTACCTGGGCACCGGGCTGGGCTCCTGGTGCCCCCGGGGCTGGAGGTGGCTCCCTGGGCAAGAGTATTGGAGCTGAGAAGGGATAATGCTCAATGGGCAGAGGTCGGGGGTCAGCCTCAGCGTTTGGGACCCTCGGATGGTGGAGGAGGGGTGCGTGGGGATGGGATTCCCAGGAGGAGCTGGATTCATCTCCAGCATCGCTGCTGGGAGCAGGCGCCGCGGTGCTGCCGAGCTCCGTGTCCCTTTCTGCAAAACACCCCTTGTCCTGGGGGGGGGGGAGGGCTGCGGTCACCCCTCTCCGTGTCCCCTGTCCCCGGGGGGGCTCAGCCAGGCGTGGCGAGGCTGCTGGCCCAGCCGATGGCCCACTGAGCCCTCCGAGAGCCCGGCTGCGGAAAAGGAGCTTGTTATGGAGCCATCCTGCTTTTAATTAACAAATTAAAATCCTAGTTAACAATCCAGCCCCAGGGCTGTTGGAGGCTGGGAGAAGCTGGAGCGTTTGTTATGGAAACAGCAGTTAATTAACAAATAAATAAATAAGGATAGGCCTGGAGACAGCTGCGGGAGGAGGAAGAGGAGACGGCAGTGCGGGCTGAGGGTCCCGCCGGCCCGGGGAGGGGGGAGGGCATCCCTCAGTCCATCTGGCTGTCCCGGGGGGTGCTATGGCCCGGGTGGGCAGCGACAACCCTGCGTGGATACAGGGGGCTGGGTCCTCCTTCCTGCTGGCCGTGTCACAGCAGATCTGGCCAGGTACCACGCCGGGACCACCCCGATCGGGTTCGGTGCTCCCGCTCTCTGCCCGGGTTTTGCCGCCGGCGCTGGAAACATCTCCGGGTGCCCCCAGCCCTCCCCCCGGTGTCCCCAGCCCTCCCCCCGGTGCCCCCAGCCCCCCCCCCCCTGTGCCCCCAGCCCGGGCAGCGCTGCGGCAGAGCCCCGGCGGGGATGGATGAAGTGTGACACCGGCACAACTGCTGTGCAGCTCCCTGCTGGTACCGCTGGTACCGCTGCTGGTACCGGTGCTGTGCTGGCAACCGCGGGAGGAGGTGGGGGACGTCTGTACCGCACCGCTCCCCGCACCACTCCCCGCACCACTGGATTGCTGCCGTCCCCATCCGTGTCCCCTGTGCGCTGGGCTGGGGGTTTGGGGGGCTCCCTAGCTGGGGAGGGGATGCTGAGGCCGTGTCCCCCTCCCCCCCGGCCAGTGGTCACCTTGCATTAAGCGCTGGGCTGTCACCCGGATTATCGCCGCGGGGCTCGGGGTCACCGCGCTGCCACCCGAGGCGGTGCCGTGTCACCCGGGGCAGGGGTGTCCGGGGTGGGGATGTGACTCTGCTGCTGGGGTGCCCTGCAGGTATTTTGCAAGAGGAGGGTTCGAGGGGAGGGGGCGAGGAGAAGGTAGAGCCCCCAGCCCTCCCTCAGCTCCATCTTTTCGAAGGCTTAAAAGGAAGAAAATCAGTTGAAAAGCCGGCTCTGCAAATCCTGCCAGCCTCACCCGGGCTCTGCCAGGTCCGCAGCTCTCTCAGCCTCTCACCTAATCCAGTTACCACACCTCTGCAATCGGCTTACGCCGTGTAGGAAACCCCAAAGCTCCTTCGGGGGGGCACAGGGGAACGGGGCCGCGGGGCCGGTGCTGAGTGCTCCATGGGGCCCAGCCCGGCCGGGCCTTGCCGGACCCCTCGGGTGAGGTGCAGGCAGACAGACAGACAGACAGTCAGTCAGACACACACAGACACACAGACACAGTCAGACACACACAGACAGACAGACAGTCAGTCAGACACACACAGACACACAGACACAGACAGACACACACAGACACAGACAGACAGTCAGTCAGTCAGACACACACAGACAGACAGACAGTCAGTCAGACACACACACACACAGACAGAGTCAGTCAGTCAGACACACACAGACACACACACACACAGTCAGTCAGACACAGACAGACAGACACACAGACAGACAGACAGACAGACACACTTTCCAGGCTGGGCCCTCTGTCCTCAGAGCTCCCCCACCACCCAGAAAACTTTTTCCTCTGCTAAAGCAAGGGCAGAAAGAGGCGAAGGGGCCGGTGGAGGTGGGAAGGTGTTCAGCTCCACTTCTGTCTCCCCGGTGTGGGGGCAGGAGCTGTGCCCATGGAAAGGGCACTGTGCCCTCGGCTGTGTCAGGACAACAGGTTCCTGTGCTCTGATGGGTTCAGTGGGAAGCCCGAGAGAAAAATGGGTGATTTTTCTTTGGCAGCGAGATTCCTGTGGGCTTTGTGCATGGCTGGGGGGCACAGTGCATCCCGTGGGGGCTGCTGGAGCAAATCTCTTCATGATGCAGATGATTTTCTCCGGGGCTTCTGGATGCATCTCCCTCGTCTATCTGATGCTCAGGGCTTGGCTTGGACTGTGGTGCTTTTGTGTGTGTGGGGGTCCCGAGCTGAATCCCCCCCTTGCCTGCCTCAGACCACCGGGGAGAAATCAGAGGAAAATCACAGCCAGGTTTCTGAGCAACGCTGTGATGGGCAGAGTGGAGCAGTCAGAGAAGGGAGCCCTGGGGGGACAGGGATGGGGGAACCAGAGGGATGATGCTCTCCAGCCTCTAGATCCAAGAGCATCACTCTTGGCCAACTCCCCCCCCTCTCCCGAGAAGCTGCATTGCCTCCCCCAGCAGGAGGATTTCCCACGGTTCTCTCTCATGCAGCCTCCAAGCACCCAACCTTCCCCCCCCCCCCTCCCCGGTTCGGGCTGTGCCCTCTAAATAATGCAAGACGACGAGTACCGTCCGCGGGGGCTGCGGATAAATGCGGTAAATGGCTGAGAAATGGAGCGTGGCTTTTGGGAGCCACCTCCGCGGTTACTGTGCGGGGCTGCGGGGCTGCGGGGCTGCGGGGCTGCGGGGCTGCGGGGCTGCGGGGCCGGGCCAGGGCCGGGCAGGGAGGAGAGGAGCTGGAGTGGAGCTGCCGAGCCCACCGGAGCATTGGAAATTGCATTTCATGGCCGAGTGGATTGGGATACCGAGCCCAGCGCCGGGTGCTCAGAGAGGAGATAAGATTTGATTAAGAAGGCCGCTCTTAATTTATGGCAAGTACACTCAGGATAGCAGGGAGGTTGGTTTTAATTAATAGCCAGAAGGAGAGTTTTAAAGCTCTTGGTCTCAGTAGGGGGAGAAGCAGAGGGAGGGGAAAAGTGGGGAAGGAAGGGAACAAAGTAAGTTGCAAGGATTAATAGATGCATCTGCAATTATAAGTATTTTTGTGAGTAAAAGCAAATTTAAAAAAAGGAAAAAGATCAAAACTCAAGCCATAGGAGGGGTGTGTTGGGCAGGACTGTACCAGGTGCCTTTGGCACTGCCAGCAGGGAGTGGGGCCAGCCTGGGGCACCCCATGGCCACCAGCCCAGCCTGGGGCAAACATGGGACAGCTGGGATGTCCCCTGTGACTGCTCCTGTAGAGGTTTTTATTTGGGCGGTCTGTGCTTAGGGGGTTTGGTGCAAATTCTGGTGCCTGCTGAGGTGTGGGGAGGGCAAATGGGACTTGGTGGGGATAGAGTCAAGGACTTGGCATCCCCTGGGGATATCAGGGGTCCCCTCCGGGTGCTCGGGTCCCTGCTGGGCAGCAGTTGTGTTCCATGGCTTCCCAGGTGCCAGGAGCATTCCGCATTTCAGTTCCGTGTTTGTTTGTTTTTTGTTTTTTTTTCCCGAAGGGGATGAAGCTTTGTCTCAGGAATACTAATGGCTCTGGCTGTCGTGAGAGCAGTGCTAATCCCCATCCCTGCCCCAACCTGCCTCCCACCTGCCCTGCCACTCCCCCAGTGGCAGTGTCACCCTGTCCCGGCCGTGTCCCCGCTGCCCACGGGCACGTGTGCCATTTAATCAGCCGGATGATTTTACTGAAAAATTGATGCCTCCCACCTGCCAGGCTGGTGTGTGACAAGCAGAAAATGTAACGCAGCCAAGGGATGGCATCTCGGGGGCTTCACCTGTCCCCAGCCATGTCCCTCAGCTGGTTTGTGCCTGGGGACACTGTGCCATGGCCAGGATGGGTGCCCTGGGGCGATGTCTCCTTGCACCCAGCCAGAGCTGTGACCCCAGGGGGATGTGTCACCCATGGGTGCTGTGTCTGGGGGCCATGGGGCTTCCCGGGGAGGGATGTTAACCCCTGCCAGGCCAGTACAGGCCTCCTTGTCCCCTGCTGTGGCACCGGGGAGCTGTGCCTCGAATATGGTACCCAAATGAATAACAAAAACAAAGGAAAATTACCCTCTTTATTGAAGCTCATTTTATGAATAAAACAATTATTCTGGTAATTGAAAAAATGTGTCGTTAAATTAAATGCAGTGGTTCCTATTAAAATTTTAGTGGATTTCTTCTTCTCTCTTTCTTTTTCCCTTCCTTCCCTCCCTCCCTGCCTCTGCTGGCAGCTAAAGGCTGGTAATTATAGCAGAGGGTTTTGCTTTCTCTTTATTGTTTTTTAATCTCTTCGTGCTGTGGAGCACCAGTGATAGTCTGATGCAGAAGAGATTTAGCTCTGTGCTGGGGGGCAAATGGGGAGGGGGCTGGAGTGGGACTGGGGGGCTGCTTGGTGGCAGTGCCAGGTGGCTGTGCCACCGGGCTGGTCAGCTTGCCCTGAGAGAGCTGGGGGGGGGTGTGTGGGATGTCCCCTGTGTCCCCAGAGTGGTGACTCTGTGCTGAACGAGTGCTGGAGGGCAGGGGGACCGTGTTGTCCCTGGTGTCACTGTGCCAAGCAGGACAGGACGCAGGAGCTTGGGAGAAGCAGAGATGGGAGAAGGACCCTGGTGTCCTGCTCGTTCTTTCTGGGGAGACCCATGAGCCCCTTTCCTCCATCTTGTCTCCACTTGTTGGGGTTTGCTGAGCATGAGGGGGGGGTGTCACACCCTCGTCCACCCTCCCCCCATCAGCAGCTGCCCAGCAGAGCCCTGCCCCTGGCAGGCATTTGGGGATTCCTCTGGGCTTAAAACTCCCCATCCCTTCCCATCAAGAGGGATTTAAAGCTGGGGAGAGGGGAGCTTAATTCCCAGCTCACCCATTACACCCAGGAATTAGGATCCATTACTGCTCTTTCGGTGAGGCTGGGCCCCCTGCCCTACATCCAAACACTCCCCCCATACTAATGCACCGGGCTCAGCCCCGGCTCCTGGCAGCCCTGATGTAAATAAAGTGCAGGGGCAAAGATTTTGATCCCATTAGGCAGGATTAGTGCCGTGGGAGGCCCTGGCATTAAATGCCATCAACGACAGAGGGAGAGAAGTGGGTTTGTCCCCCTTCCCATCCCCTTTCCGTGTTGCTGGCACTTGGCATCCCATTTATCCCATCCGGCATTGCCGGCAGCAGTTGGTGGCATGGTTTGGTGGCACTTTTCTACAAGGAAGGGACAATACTGTGCTGGCACGGCCTGGCTGGTGGCTGTGGGGGACTCAGCACCGGCCCCCACCCCTGCCAGATGTGCAGATGTTCCTTGGGACGCCTCTTGCTGCCGCCTGGGTTTGGGAAGTGATGAATTTCTGCAGCAACTAATTAGACTCTAATTAGCAAGTGGAGGGTAAACAGTCACAACAGATGGGGGAGAGGCGGAATTAGCAGTAATGACCCTTCGTTTGGAGGGGGCTGTCACGCACCAGGAAACCTCTCTCTGGGTCCAGGAGGGGGGGAGTTGCAGCCCCTGTTGGTGCTGGGCACCCCCGGGCACCTCCGGGCTTGGGGGAGCCGTGGCCTGTCCTGCTGCGGGGGTGCTGTGAGAGAGGAGCTCCCTTTGGTCTGCCGGGAGCAGAACTGAGATGCCAGGCAGGGAAACTGAGGCAGGGAGGGCTTGGGGATAGGGGAAGCACCGCTCAGCATCGGGACTCCCCCCCAACCTTTTCCCCATCGTGGTGGGAGCCAGAGCTGGGTGCCACCTTCCCCCCCTGCAAGAGACACCCAAACCCCCCAGCCCCGCTGTGCCCCTGGGGGGGTTTCGGTGCTCCCAGGGGAGCGGAGGAGCCGGTGGGGGGGGGACAAAGGGACCGGGGAACCGCTGGGTGCGAGGCGGCTGCCGTGACCTTGGCGGGTGGATAGTGATGGAGTGATCAATAGTGGAATTAGGAGCCGCCTCTCCTCCCCTGCGCTGTTTTTCACCCCTTAATGCAGAACAGATGGCTCGGGCGCTTCAAAGCGAGATGAGCCTTAGCTGCTTAAAATCAAATTAGGATGTGTGCGAACCGCACGCGGGCCCGGGGGAAGGTGGGCTCGGAGCACCCTGCACATCTCCCAACCTCCTCCTGAGAACTGGGCTCAGCCCGGGGGGAGGCACCAAACACACTTCCCTGCAGGGCCCCTGTGTGTGACCCCAGCCCCAGGAGGGGGATCAGCCCTTTGGGGAGGGGCTCCTCGCATCTCCGTGGCTCGTGGACTGGTTTTGTGCAGGGGTAGCCCCCGGGGGCTGCAGGAATCCCCCAGGTTGGGATCCCACAGCCGGGCTTGGGTGAAGCCCCCAGGGCTGCAGATCGAGGTCCTGCTCTGCCGTGGTGGGGACAGAATCACAGACTGGTTTGGGTTGGAGGGACCTTAAAGACAATCCTGTCATCCCCCCATCCTCCCCTCCCACCAGCCCAGCTTGCTCCAAGCCCCCTTCAACCTGGCCTGGAACATTCCTAGGGATGGGCAGCCACAGCTTCTTTGGGCAACCTGGGCCAACTTTGGGCAACCAGGGGCTTGCTGGGGAGCAGGTCTGCAGTGGGGTTCAGCCCTGGAGCTTTGGGGGGTGTCCTGATGCCCACCCAGCTCCAGCCTGGACTTGGGACGGGAGCAGCAGCATAAAGTGCTGAAGGTCAGAGAGGAGGATTAAATGTAGGAGCTGAGAGCTGCTCCTGCCTGGCCCTGGGGACAGGGTGTAAATCAGAGTGACATTTGTGACATTTCCACCGGGTGCAGCAAATTTGCACCCTCAGGGTGTGCAGGAGCTGGGCACTGCTGGGTGGAGTGAGTAGAGGGGACACCCAGTGTGGGGCTGGGGGTGTCTGGGTGCCTCTGAGCTCTTGCAAACTCGTGACAGTCCCCCCCAAGGGCTATGGGGCAGCGGGGCAGACTGAGCCCAGGGGTGAGGGCACTGCTGTGCTGGTGGCTGCTGGTGGTGTGGAGAGGCACGGCGAGGAATTCAGCTCATGCACACCAGCAAGCAGAGCCCTACCCCAAAGAAAAAAAACCCCAAAGCCGTGATTGAAAGCGCACTTGAAAGCTGCTGGGGAATATGAATGTGTCTTTGAAGTAAAAGGGCTTCCATTTGTTAAGCAGAAAATGGAGCTGTGTGTTTCGATTTATAGTTTTACTTAGCAAATAAAACAGGAGAGGAGTAAGTGTTTATGCCTCGCTCTGCTCCCAGCCCCTCCGCCCCTTTCACCCCCCGAGTTAAAAGCTCGGTGCTTCTGAAACACTACAAAGGCAGGAGGGAATAAAGCAAAGCAAGCAGCTTAGAGAAGCCCACGATGGGCTAAGCCTTGTCGATAGGCTTGTGAAATGGCTCAAAGAGGGGGGGCAAAGGCCACTGGGGGGGGGCTGAAGGTCCTGGCTGGGACAGGGGGGATGGGGAGGTGACCACCAGCATCCCCCCACCCATGTGCTGCTGGTGGTGCAGTGGTCCCGGGGGGGCAGTCTGTGGGGCCAGGCGTGTCCCTCACCCCCTTTCCCTCCTCTCTCCCTCCAGACGATGTCTCCCCCTACTTTAAGACGGAGCCGGTTCGGAGCCAGGTCCACCTGGAGGGGAACCGCCTGGTCCTGACCTGCATGGCAGAGGGCAGCTGGCCCCTCGAGTTCAAGTGGCTGCACAACAGCCGGGAGCTCACCAAGTTCTCCCTGGAATACCGGTGAGTGAGTGCCCCCCCCCCCCCCAAAAAACCCCAGGCCCCAGGGGTGAATCCCCCCCTCCCAGCCCAGCCCAGCCCAGCCCAGCCCAGCGGGGGCTGTGGGTGTCAGGCCAGGAGCTGCCGCGCTGTTTGCAGAGCAAACCTTGGGTTTAAGCAGCTGAGCACCAGGGAGAGGGCGTTTGCACAAGAGGGATTAACACCGGCTGCAGCTCACGGCAGGCTCCTGCCTCCCGGAGAACCGTGGGAAGGAGAGAGAAAAGGGAGGTGGGAGAGATGGCCCCGAGGCCAGGCATCCCAGCCAGGGCATCCAGCCCCACCTCACTGCCCGCTCAGCTTTAAATCAAGCTCAGCACCTCTCCCTGGCTGCTCCTGTGTGTGTGTGTGTGTGTGTCACCCGCTCTGTGTTAATCAATAATTCAGCCCCAGACAATCCAGTCCCGTTTAAAGGCACTGAATCCAAAGGCTTCGTGTTGCTGTAGCAACGCGGGGCTGCTCTGGGATGCCAGGAACGCAGACAATGTGCTTGGGTGACGTCCCCTCCGTGGCTGATGGGTGCTGGGTCCCCTCCCTGTCACTGTGTGCTGTGCCGGGTCCCCTCCCCGTTAGCATGTGCCGTTCTGGAGTGGTGGCCATCCCTGGGGACAGTGGGTGCTGTCCCACACCAAGCCACCGTGATGTCCCCGCTGTCCCCAGTGTTTGCACCAGTGCCCATGGGGTGGTTCTCCTGTCCCTAGCCTTGGTGTTGAAGCCCAAAGACCTGTTGAATGTTGCAGCTCCTCCATATTGTGAGCCACATTGGCTGTAAAATGTCAGCTCTGAAATGGGACTGCGGGGACAGTGGTGACAGCTGGGTGGGGGGGTGCAGAGACAGAGCTGGGGCTCCTCTGGGGCAGCCACTGAGCAGGAGAAAAACCTCAGGACATTGTCTTGGGCTCTCCCCCATCCTCAGAGTGGTTTGGGGTGCCTGGTGGGCACCTCTAGGTCCAGACCAGAGCTTTCTGGCTTCCTTCCATGGGTTTGCTCTGTGTCTCAGTTTACCCTTCAGTAGGGAAGGGGCCAGCACTTGTGTCTCTGCTCTGGGGTGCCCAGCAGCTCTGGAGCCCCATGTCCCTGTGTCCTCATGCCAAAGTGACTCCCTTTGCCCTTCCTCCTCGGCTTCCCCACCTCCATCTCCAGCTTCTATCCAAAAAGGATTAAAGAAGGAAGCAAAAAACCAAAACCAACAAACAAACACGTGGGGAAGCCCCAGACAATCCTTGCACAGCCAATGAAGCCAAAAGCCTCTCTGCAAACCTCTGCCTGGCTGTCACCTGGCCTCATGGCAGCAGGGACACATCCTGCCAGCACCAGTGTGGCCCCTGCTGCCCGTGCCCAGGTGCTCCACGAGGGATTTTCTGTGTCAAGATGGGGGTTTGGCATGGAAGGCTGCTGGTGGTGAGGAAGGAGAAGCACCAAAATTAGTTATGATGGGCAGAAATTGAATTTTAATAGAGATGTCGGTGGCAGGGAGCCAGCCTGCTCAGGCAGTGGGAAGGTAGTAATTAAAAGTTAACGAGTTTAGAAACAGGGTAATCCTTGGAGAGGGGAGGAGTGGGGCTGATGGTCGGGTAGGCCCCGGGATGCTCCTGTCCGGGCAAGGGCTGGGAATGGCTGTGGGTGCATGGGCAGCAGGGCTGAGAGATGCAGGGTGCACTCAGATGCCCCTGTCTTGGGGCTGGCATGTGTCCCCCAGTATGTCCCCAGCCTGGAGACAGCAGGGACCTTCTCTGGGGTCCCAGGACAGGACACACGGTGCTTTGCAGCAGGGCCATGGGCTGCGGGGAGCCCTTTGCCTGGGGGACCCAGGTGGACACGGGGACATCGCCTGATGGTTCCCAGCCAGGGACATGGTTTTGTCCTCGGCATCCTCCCTCCTCCTCCCCACAGCCGACCCCGCCGGCTGCCCTCGCCCCTGTGCCTCTACCCCTTCCTGGGGGGCTGCAGGCTGGGGTTCAGACCCCAGGAGCCTCCCCTGGTTCCCTCTCTCCCGCTGGGCAGAGGAGCTCAGGCCGGGATGCAGGGAAGGAGCCGCTCTCCCAGTTTGGGTTTCCATGGCGACCGCCCTTTCCTTCCCTTCCCTTCCCTTTCCTTCCCTTCCCTTCCCTTCCCTTCCCGCAGCTCCAGCCTCCAGCTTGGCAGCGGAGCGGGGACAGGCAGGTGGGGAAGGGGCTGGGCAGAGCCTCGGCCATGGGCCAGCCAGAACCAAGGCGGTCCCGCTGCGAGCAGGTGGAGCCGAACCCTGGGAAGCATCCCCGGGGGAAGAAGGGACCGGCTTGGCCCCGTGTGTGTGCGGAGCTCTGTCCCCTCAGGGGTGGCCTTAGGGACCAGCCCTGCTCCCTGTGCCCTGTCACCTCCCCCGGGAGCATCCCTAGGGAATCGGGGGCACACACAGAGCCACGGCCCCTTGGGAACATCCCTGGGGACCATCAAAGGATCGGGGACCAGCCTGGCTCTGGGGGTGCACGTGGAGGCCCCCTCCTGAGCCCATCCTTGGGGACCACGTTGGGATCCGTGCTCCTTCCAGCTCCCTCCGCCCGCTGGCACGGGAAGCAGCATGCAGACAGCTCTCCCGTGGAACCCCCCCTGCCCCCCACACCTGGAATCCCTCACCAAGCCCCCATCCCCCCCCCGATGCCTCTTGTGACCTCGGTTAAGGTGACAGCGATGCGTTTGGTGGCAGTTTGCAGTTTGCTCCTGTGCCCCCGCACGCCGGCTCTGCCCTCTCCAGGGCCAGCTCTGTTTTCCTGGGCATCATCTCGGTGGTGCTGGGCTCTCCAGAGCCTGACTTCTGCTGGTACGAGGAATCATAACATGCAAATCAGGCAGCCTGATGTCTTTAATGAAATCCTCTGAAGGAAAAGCGCTTCTCTGGTGAATTGAGGATATTTATTTCTCGTACAAGAAATTTAACATGCAGATTAGTTGGGGCTGGTAATTTATCACATGAGATTGTCCTATTAAGGGTTTCAGCGAGTCCCGCTGCCTTCAGAAATTACCTTACACATAGATTACCTCTGGACAGGCTCCCATCCATAGAGATGCATCTTGTGTCTACTAAATCAGCCCCTTTTCCTCTCCCCACATCCCTCCCCAGCTGGTGTGGGAGCCCAGCAGCTACTAAAGGATCCCTCGCCTCTTCCCAAGAGCCCAAATCCCATTTCCTGGGAGCTGGGAGCTCAGGAAAGTGTAATTACATCTCCAGCACTGGCTGGCTTTGCTCCCTGCTCCTCCCCTCAGCACAACAGGGTCTGCATCTCTGAGCATCCCACAAAGAGCAGCCACCAGCCCTGGGCTTGGTTTGCCAGCACACGGTGACTCCCACCCATCCCCAGCTGTTCCCACCTGTGGGGAGGGTTGGCAGGAGGGGTAAATTTGGTGCTGATTTGACCCCCCCTCACAGAGGGTCTGCATGTGCCCCAAGGATGCTGCACACGTGGGACCCCACAGAGCCTTCAAGGCCTTTTGAGGACCCAAGATGTTTGATGCCTATACTTTGTTCCCCAAATTAGCTAAGTGTGGAGCCAGGACTTTCTCAAAAACACAGACCTGGGGGGAGATGGGGGGTGGGTTACTATCAGCTCCCTGCTGGGACCCCAACCTGACAGCCCAGGTGTGCAGCCCAGCCCTGCTCCCCAGCCTGGCAGCTGATTGCCCTTCAATAATATCATTAACAAGAGGTGATAAATATCAGGGGGATTGCAGAGAGTTTTGGTGCTGGTGGCTCCACCCTGGCTGGCTTTCTGTTTGGCTTTGCTGTGTGTGGCTGAGGAGGTGCCCAGGGCAGCAGGGGGGGGTTGCTGGCTGGGCTCAGGGTGTGGGGGTTGCTGGTTGTGCTCAGGGTGTGGGGGTTGCTGGCTGTGCTCAGGGTGTGGGGGTTGCTGGCTGTGCTCAGGGTGTGGGGGTTGCTGGCTGTGCTCAGGGTGTGGGGGTTGCTGGTTGTGCTCAGGGTGTGAAGGCTCCAAGGGCTCCTGCCTCTCCCTGTGCCTCCTTGGGCTTGGAGAGCGGAGCATGGGGGGGGGGGGGGGGGTTGGTGTGAGCCAAGTGGCAACGATGGCTGGGAGTACGCAGGGGGAAGGTGAGGGGGGGATCTCCTGGCTGGGACCTTGGAAGGAGGTGGATAAGGGTCCTCAGACTCAAAGATGGAACTGAGAAGGAGATGGATGAGGCTCCTCAGGCCTGAAGATGCGAAGTGGTGGCCAGACCCCGGGTGAGGGCCATGCCGGAGCCTTTCTGCTGCTGCGACACGGATTGGAGCTTCTGCTCTTGCTCTCCCCTCCCTGCTTGGTGAGAAGGTGGTGGATGATTAGGTGGGTATTAATTCGGAACCGGGTCATTGTTCTGGCGAGGGCAATTGAGGTGCTGATTCACAGCCAGCACCCACCGAATTCCCCTGGGGGAAGGAAACCACTCCTGGCAAGCAGGGAGGTGGCAGCTCCGGCTGCCTCCAACCAGAGCCCTTTCCAATCAGGAGCTAATTGAGATCCGATAATGCAGTTACCAGGGGCTGGGGAAATACCGGGGGGGGGGTGGGTATTTAAAAACCTATTGAGCGGCATCCCGGGAGGAGTGGGGACGCGTGGCTCAGATGCTGGGAGTCGTTAAACCTTTGCTAAGTGTGTTTTAATGCTCACTTGACATTTCATTATCACGCGGTAACTATTCAAATACCCGTCCCCTCTAGAATTAATTAGTCGTTACACAGGATATTAATCAAATGGGACTGTGCCAATGTGCTTATAGCCAAAATCCCATCCAGCTGTTGCTGCTACTGGGCGGCACTGGAAGAACCACACAGATTTTTTGCACTTTTCTGCTTTTCAGTTTGATGGAGCATGTCCTTTGGCTGATGTTTTGTTTTTTCTTTCTTTTTTTTTTTTTTAATTTCTTTTTCCCCAGCCCCTTTCCACCCCCTCAATCTAATAATAATTTGGCAGCGTCAGCCCCACGCTTCTCAGCAGCCCTACAATAACAGAGCTGGGAGAGTCAGCCAGGGCTGGGGCATGGGGCACTGACTGACCCCACAGTAACAGAGCAGGGGAGCTGGGGGTGCCAGTGCCTTGCCAGGGTTGCAGGGCAAGGGAGGGAGGAGGGATGGATTGGATGGATGAGGAGGAGGAGGTTGTTCCCAATGCACACCCCGTCCATATGAGAAGCTCCCCCGTGCCAAAGCCTTTGGCAAACCCACTGCTCCCCTGGCATGGGGCTCCTGACCCCAGGTCTGAACATGGCACAGCTGCTTCCTGACCCAGCCTGGAGACAGCTCCTGATTTCCATCACTGCTGGGTTGGTTTTTTTGAAGTGTGGGTCAGTGCTCACTCTGGAAGTGCAGTTCCCCCCAGACCCTGCCCTGTCAACCCTTTGTCTTAGCAAACAAACCATACGAGTCCCTAAAACTGTGGAGTCAGCAGCCAGGGAGTGCAGCCAGATCTCCATCCTGGCTGGAGCAGTGCAAAATGTGTCTCTGGGATGATGGGTGAGCAAAGTGACCCTGCTGGATCAGCCCCGAGCTGAAAACCCAGGAGCTCCTGGCCATGGAGGAGAAGCTGTGGCTGTAGCCATGGCTCGTGGCTGCTCAAACTCGGCGTGGGGTTTGGGTCTGCACGCTTCATCCCTCCTCCTGCCCCACAGCACATCTCCCAGCTGGCCAGAGGGTGCAGTGGGGTCACTGTCCCCTTGCAGCCAGGTGTGATGAGAGGAGAGGAAATCAAAATCCAAGCAATCTTGGTTAAAAGCCTCCGTGGCAGCTGAGCAGCAGAGAACAAAGTCTCTGCTCATGGGGCCAGGCTGTGCCTGGGAATTGATTTCCTTTCTGCAGGCTATTTTCAGCTGCTCAGTTGTGTGCAAGATCTCAGCTCCTGGAGAGCTGCTCCAGTGGTGTGGGGACCAGGTCCTGGTTCTTGGGTACTGCAGGGGTGTCCCCATCAGGGGGTGGGGGCTCCCTGTGCCCCCCAAGCTGTCCCAGACCCTGGGGCTGTGCAGCAGTGGGGGCTTTGTGTGTGAGTCCCAAGGGGGGAGGGGATTTTTGGGTCCCACTGGGTGGCTTTGCACTGGGGTGGGGGTTTGAAGGGGTGATGGCAGGGGGGTGCACAGGGGGCTGTGTGGGGACCCGGCCTGCAGGTGAGCAGCATCGGTGTCTGTCTGTCCATCCATCCGTGGGGGGGTGTTTAGGAGTCTTGGTGCGTGCATGCGTGTGATTTATTCACGAGGACACCACAAGGAGAGCAAGGCCATTATTCCTGGTGCCCGCATCAGTTCCTGACAGCTCCCTGGAATTGAAATATCTTATTTAAAGCCTCTGGGGATCATTTTTAAATATCAGCCGTGACACTCAAGGACTCATTCCCAAAGGGCATTCTCCCATCTCTGGCAGGGATAGGTGACCCCTGGCATGTGGGGTGGGTGGGTGGGTGCCAGCCCCACTGTGCCCACCAGGTGAGGTGGGAACCCCGTGTCCCCAGCCCTGTGTCCCAAGCACTGGGGAGGAAGGGAGGGCACGAGGTGGGGACGTGCTCCTCATGTCATATGAAAGTTTAATTTACACTCAGTTATCGAAGGAACAAACAAAGCTCTGCCCAAACCACCCGCGGCGTGGTTTAATGCGAGATCAGATTTTGGGCAAGGAGGGCTGAGCTGGTTGATTTATTCTCTTTCTGCTTTATCTCGGAGCTCTCCCCATCGGGGAAGGTGATGCTGCCTCACCTGCACCCCCCCAGCCCTGCCAGGATCTGGAGGGGGGGTCCAGCCTCATGGGGTGTCTGTGTGATGTGGGGCAGCTGCATCCCTCCTGGGGACGGGGACAGGTCTGGTGGCAGCGGGGTCCGGCTTGGGGACCGGAGGGCTGTTCGGGGGGCGGTGGATGAATCGAGACGCGGTTCTTTCTTTTCTCTGCTTATCGGCTGCCGGCGGCTGATAGGAGCAGCGTCTGGGTGTGATAAGGCGGCTCAGCCCCGGGTAATGGGAGCGGGGCTGGGCTGGGCTGTGTGCCAGGTGACACCAGCAGCCCCTGGTGGCCTCTGCTTCCGCAAGGGTCAGGACAGCGGGTGCAAGGTCCCTGGAAGCCACCTCCTCCTTTTGACAGCTCAAAGCCACTTGTCCGCTCTGCCTGGTGGCCCTGAGTCACCATCCACCCCCAGCTCATGCCTTGTGCCTGGGGTGGTGACAGCACGGCGTGCGTGTGGTCACGAGTCCCTCTGTGGGGACACACGTGTGTGCACACCTACACGTCTGCACAGGTACACACACACACACACACACTCCTCCTCCTTGGAGAAAGGGCTGGGACCTGGCAGCCGCCCGCCAGCCAGGGGTTTGTGTAGGACCTGTGGCCTCTTCCAGGGGCTCTGAGGGTCACTTGGATGTCCCCCCCACCTCTGAGGTGGCTCCTCTCCCCCGCAGGTACATGATCACCTCTCTGGACCGCACACACGCCGGCTTCTACCGCTGCATCGTCCGCAACCGCATGGGAGCTCTGCTCCAGCGCCAGACCGAGGTGCAGGTGGCCTGTAAGTGACAGCCCTGGAGGGGACACTCCGGGGACACCCGGCCTCGGGATGCTGGGGGAGGGCTGGGGTGCTCAGTGGGTGGATTTGAGGCAAGCTCATGGCCGGAGCATCCCTGAAGTGACGCTGGCAGGGACGTGGCTATTGCTGCCTTGGCTGCCCCTCTCTGTCACCCCCTCCCCTCTGGGGTGCCCCCAGTCCTGTCCCCTCAAACCCCTTCCTGAGGAGCCGTGACAAATCAGGAAGCTAATGAGAAATTAATAAGGCTGCTGCGCTAACAACTAATGATAATGGCAAAGTCGTTAAAAAAAGATTCTTTACATGTTTTTAATTACAGCAATTAAGGGAAGTCAATAAACCCCCCCCCTTGCTCCCCCCTTCTCCCTGCACCCTGCTTCCCTTGGCTTCCCTCAGCTGCTCTGAGCTTACAGCTGGGAAACTGCTGGGCAGAAGGGAGGCAGCGGGTGCCCCAACCTTGCCCGTGGAGCCACAGTCCTGCCAGGATGCTCTGAGCCACGGAGAGGGACAGGGACACGTGCTGGGGACCCTGGGACTGAGCCCTCCTGCTGCGGCTGCACCCCACTCCTGGTGGGGGCAACACATGGGCAGGGGTCCCCAGAATGCATCCCTGTGCCAGCTGAGGGGGGGGAGGGGGGTTTGTGGGGCTGGGAGCAGAGCCCAGGGCATCCCCCCCTCCATCCCCCAGGGCTGGGGGAGCCCCTGCCACGGTTGTCCCCCCACTTCTGCAGACATGGGGAGCTTCGAGGAGAGCGAGACGCAGCAGAGCGTGTCCCACGGGGAGGCAGCTGTCATCCCTGCCCCCCGCATTGCCAGCTTCCCCCAGCCCCAGGTCACCTGGTTCCGTGAAGGACGGAAAATCTCCCCCAACAGCCGCATGTGAGTATCCCCCCCAGGCACCCTCCCATCTCCCCCCAGCATCCCGGGGGGTAGGGGGGGGTCCCCGTGTCCCTTGGCTGCCGGTGTCCCCGCGATCAGGATGCTGAGCAGAGATCCTCAGCACATCGTGCAAGGAGACAGGCTGGGGCCTGACGGCTCTGTTTGTCACGGGGGAAAGGAATTAAGGAGAAGAAGGAAAAAAAACCCCAAACAAACAAAAAAAAAAAAAAAGAAAAAAGAGAGGAAAGCGGATAAAAGGGGCGCAGCACGTGCTGGGGCAGCAGCTGATGTGACAGGGACAGGCATGGCACAGGCGTTTGTGCCCAGTGTCCCCGCGGGGCTGCTGCAGCCCCCGGCACCGCGTGTGGGAATTGAATTTGTAACCCACATTCTGCAGGGATTGAACTGGTCCTTTCTGTCTGCAAAGCAGGACCGGAGAGATAAAACTCCTTTATCTCATATTTAATGGTTAAAAAAAATGTATTTCCCAAAACCATTTTATGTTTCCAGCAGATTAGATCGTTCTGTACATATATATAAAAAAAAAATATTAAGAAATCCTATTAATCTACGCTCGGGGCTCGGTCCTGGCACGCTCCCAGCTCCTGCCTGGGGACAGTGTCTGAGCTGAGCCCCTCTCTGGGTGCCAGGGCATGGGGCGGGTGGGAGGAAGTCAGGGAGGGGCCCATCCATGTGGGTGCCCCAGGGGTGGTGTGGGTGCTGGGTGGCAGAGCAGCGTTCCCCCCGACCCGCGTGGGTCTGCATCCCCATCTCCCACTGGTCCCTGCAGAGCCATCACACTGGAGAACACCCTCGTCATCCTCTCCACGGTGGCCCCGGACGCGGGACGGTACTACGTGCAGGCGGTGAATGACAAGAACGGGGACAACAAGACGAGCCAGCCCATCACCCTGACAGTGGCCAGTGAGTGCTGGGGGGGAAGGGAACAGCGGAACCCCCCGGCCCCACTCCCCCTGCTCTGCCTGGCTCCCCCCCAAGTTTAATTTGCAGTAAATCTCTTTGGAGGCTCCAGCTTCTGCTGACTCAGCAGTTCAGCCTCCTCAAAGTTGCTTTCGGGGTTGTGCTGCTCGGGGCTGCCTCCTGCTCCTCCCCTGTCCCCAGGCTGCACCAGTCCCCTGGGACTGGGCTGTAGGATGGGATGGTGCAATGGAACCCCAAGTGGAGCAGCTTTGCTGCAGGACTCCTTCCCTTGTTCCTCTCATCAGTCAGCCCCTCCCTGGGTGTCCCCATCCCTCTGGTCCTCTTGGAGCCTGCAGGACTCAGATGAAGGTCCCCCAGCCCCTGTTGGTGACAGCCCATCCTGGGGAAGAGGTCCCAGGGTGGCATCAGTCCTTCCGGTGCCCTTATCCCATCTCCTCTCTTGCTCTCTATGGTGGGGGTTTGTCCTTTCCTGGGGGTGCTCTGCCTGTCCCCCTTCCCCTTCTGCCCCCTTAATCTGTTTTTCCATCCCTGGGAGTCCCTGTGCACAATGAACCACCGGGAGCCCGTGCTCAGGGATTCAGCTCTATCAGCAGCTTTCAAGCTGCTCGTGTTTTTATAGCTCCTACACGAGAGTTTTATATTGTTGCAATAATTTCACTTTATGTACTCCCCTCCTCCCTGCTGGGAAGGCTGGAGCCGAGCTGTGCCGTGGGGTGAAGGCACCTGATGCCAGGGTGATGGGCTGGACCTGCCCGTCCTTCCTGCAGGAGAGCAGAGCCTGTGGCCCTTTGGTCCCTGCCACCTTTGTCACCTCCATGCCAGGCAGAGCAGAGGCTTTGGGTGCCCCACCATCCTCACTGGGGTGCCATAGGGGTGAGCGTGGGGTGCTGATGTCTGTCCTTCTGGCCTCCTTCTCCCCAGACGTGGGTGGCCCGGCTGATCCCATCGCACCCACCATCATTGTCCCACCCAGGAACACCAGCGTGGTGGCCGGCACCTCGGAGGTGACCATGGAGTGTGTGGCCAATGCCCGGTGAGTGGTGTTGGAGCAGATGGGATGAGGATGGGGATGGGGATCTCCCCACTGGCATCACCCGACCCTACCACAGGGTGCCACCAGGTCCCTTCCCACCAGGACCAACCTCTGGGCCCTGTGGGAGGTGGGGATTTGGCAGGGTGCAGGGGGGCTGGGGCTGGCTCTTGACGTTCTCCTGCCCCCCCCCCAGGCCTCTGGTGAAGCTGCACATCATCTGGAGGAAGGATGGGGTGCCCCTCTCCAGTGGCATCAGTGACTACAGCCGCCGCCTCACCATCCTCCACCCCACCCTGAGTGACAGTGGCTTCTACGAGTGTCAGGCCGTGCTCCGCAGCAGCAGCGTCCCCGCCGTGACCCGGGGTGCCTTCCTCTCTGTCCTGGGTGAGGCAGCCCAAACCACACGTGCAACGAGTTGGGGCGGTCTCAGGCCTGGGTGCTGAGAGGGGGAAGGGCAGGAGAGAGTCCCCGGGAGGTGGTTTGGGTGGTGGGTCTGGAGAACCTCTGATGCCCACTGCTGGGCTTCCCCTTGCAGAGCCCCCACAGTTCATCAAGGAGCCGGAGAGGCACATCACTGCTGAGATGGAGAAGGTGGTGGCCATCCCCTGCCAGGCCAGAGGTCAGCATCTCCCCAGCCGCCTTCCCAATGTCACCGCAGCCCCATCCCTGACGTGACACCCTTGCAGGTGTGCCCCCTCCTGAGATGGCCTGGTACAAGGACGCTGCCCTCATCCACCTGGAGAAACTGTCCCGTTTCCAGCTCCTGGCTGATGGCAGCCTGCAGATCACTGGCTTGGTGCCCGATGACACTGGAATGTTCCAGTGCTTCGCACGCAACCCAGCTGGCGAGGTGCAGACCACCACGTACCTGGCTGTCACCAGTAGGTGCCAACCCCACCCTCCCAACACCTGAGCCTTGGGTGCCCCGGTTGGCTAGCGGGTGGGACTGCCGGGGCTCCACGGGGGACTCTGGGATGGGAATCCCCCCGGAGCGGGTCAGCTCCAGGCTGGGCACCAGGAAGGGCTTCAGGGGTGGCTGTGTGTCTGTCTGCCCCCCAGGCATTGCCCCCAACATCACCAGGGGTCCACAGGACAGCACGGTGATCGATGGCATGTCTGTGATCCTCAACTGTGAGACCTCGGGGGCCCCACGCCCGGCCATCACCTGGCAGAAAGGTAAAAAGGGAGGGTCCGGGGGGAAGCCTGGGGGTGGGCAAGGCCACCCTGCCCATCCCTGCTCACCCCCAGCACCCCAGGGTGAGCTCTGTGGCCACCGGGCTCTGCCACGGCACCATGAGCTGATGGTGTCCCCGTGTCACCCAGGGGAGCGTGTCCTGGCCAGTGGCTCCGTGCAGCTCCCACGCTTCACCCTGCTGGAGTCAGGCAGTCTGCTCCTCAGCCCCGCACACCTCGATGATGCTGGCACCTACACCTGCCTGGCCACCAACTCCCGTGGCGTGGACGAGGCAGCTGCCGACCTGGTTGTCTGGGGTGAGGGACCCATCAGTGGTGCCAGGCTCTGCCCGCTTCCCTGCCCGCTTCCCTGCCTCCTGCCCTGCCCGCTTCCCTGCCTGCATGCTTGGTGTGGGATGGACCCTGCCCAGCTCCATGGTGCTGCCTCCTGCCATGTGTGGTGCAGGTTGGAGCTCTCTGGGGACATTAAGGATGGGGACAACCAGCACGTGGCTAGTTGGTTTGCATGAGTGCAAACCTGGGCTGTCCCCTGCCGATGCCACCCCTCCAGGCAGTGCTGGGGACTCACCTTGTCCCCCCTCCTGCAGCAAGGACACGCATCACCGACCCACCGCAGGACCAGAGTGTCATCAAGGGGACCAAAGCTGTCATGACCTGTGGGGTCACCCACGACCCCAGTGTGAATGTCAGGTCCGTGTGATGGTGCTGGGAGGGTTGGGGGGGGCAGAGCACCCCCAGGCTGCTTGGGAAGGAGCAGACAGATGTTGGTGGTGGGTGCCACCATCCCCAGCCCCATGCTGCTGGTCCTGCAGTGCCACCTGGTGCCCTGCACACGGGGAGCCCAGCACAGCAGAGGGACCCTGCTCCTCCTCCCTGGGGGGGGGGGGGGCTGCAGGGTGCCAGCACTCCTGTGTTCCCCCCTGGCACAGGTACATCTGGGAGAAGGACGGGGCCCCACTGAGCCCCGAGAGCGGCCCACGGGTGCGCCTGGACGAGATGGGCACCCTCCACATCTCCCAGACCTGGTCGGGTGACATTGGCACCTACACCTGCAAGGTGCTCTCGGCCGGGGGCAACGACTCCCGCAGTGCCCACCTCCGTGTCCGGTGAGAACCCCCCCCCTTCCCACCCCCAGCAGCACCCTGCACCCCGGGCTGTGCCCCCTCTTTAACGCCCCCCTCCCTGACCCCCCTGTCCAGGCAGCTCCCCCACGCTCCTGAGAGCCCCGTGGCCACCTTGAGCCCTCTGGAGAAACGGGCCATCAACCTGACCTGGGCCAAGCCCTTCGATGGCAACAGCCCCCTGCTCCACTACGTGGTGGAGGTCTCAGAGAACAGTTAAGGGGCTGCTCCTCTCCCCAGCACCCAGGAAAAGTCTGGGCTCCGGTGCCACCCGGGCACCTTGGCACTCATTAGTTGAGCCAGGGCCCCCCGTGTCCTGCAGGAAGGGTCCTCCATCCCTCTCTCCCCCCAGCAGATGCCCCCTGGACCGTGCTGCTGGCCAGCGTGGACCCCGAGGTGACATCGGTGACAGTGCGGGGCTTGGTCCCCGCTCGCTCCTACCAGTTCCGCCTGTGTGCCGTGAATGATGTGGGCAGGGGACAGTTCAGCAAGGACACGGAGAGGTGAGATGTGGCTGAGGGGTCCCTGGGGGGCTGGCAAGCCACAGGTGCTCACCCCCTGCCTTGTTCCTTGCAGGGTGTCCCTGCCCGAGGAGCCCCCCTCTGCCCCTCCTCAGAATGTCATCGCCAGCGGCCGCACCAACCAGTCCATCATGATCCAGTGGCAGCCACCCCCTGAGAGCCACCAGAACGGGGTCCTCAAGGGCTACATCATTCGGTAGGATCCGGGGGGGGAGCACAGGTATCCCACCTCTGGTATCTCGGGGCGCTGGTGGGGACATCAGCACCTCTGACAGTCCCTTGTCTTCAGCTACTGCCTGGCTGGGCTACCTGTGGGCTACCAGTTCAAGAACATCACCAACGCTGAGGTCAACAACCTCCTCCTGGAGGACCTCATCATCTGGACCAACTATGAGATTGAGGTGGCAGCGTACAACAGTGCTGGCCTGGGGGTGTACAGCATGAAGGTGACCGAGTGGACACTGCAGGGAGGTAGGCAGGGAGGGGCAGGGGCACAGGCTGTGCCACGGGGATGATGGGGAAGGGTGGCAGGAGGACGGCTGTGGGTGTCCCAAGGGACGAGGGATGTGTTGGGGAAGGGTGAGCAAAGGCTGCAGAGCCAGGGCAGAGCTGGACCGACCAGGGGCACCCCCGTGGGTGCTCGGGGTCCTTCCCTGCTGCGCATCTCCATGCCCCTGGGGGGGCTGGTGCCCAGCTGACGGAGGGGACCTCGTGGAGCTGGGGTGTCTGCCAGCTGTCCCTTCCTCCCGGCAGTCCCCACTGTGCCCCCGGGGAACGTGCAGGCTGAGGCCACCAACTCCACCACCATCCGCTTCACCTGGAACCCCCCCAGCCCTCAGTTCATCAACGGCATCAACCAGGGGTACAAGGTGAGGGGGGATTCCCACGGGCCTCCCCAGAACCCGAGCAGGGGAAACTCCTTGGCTGACTTTCCCAAACCTCCCCGACTCCTCCCTGCAGAACCCCGGCTTCTTTAATTGATTCCAGCCTGGCTGTTAAAATAGTATTTGTTGAGATTTAACACTTGCATGGGCTCGGAGTCTCCCATTGTAATTAATTCCGAATTGCAATTAATTCAAATTTCCATTAATTAAATTGAACTAAAACATTAAACTTGTTTCTTAATCCACTCAAAAGAAGTTCAGCAACGTTATTGGCACTGAATGAGATAACCGGAGCGAGCAGGATATTTAACATTCTTATTTAATGCCACTTAGTATTTTTGATTAGTATTTTTTAGGGCCTAATTAGTATTTAATTAAGTTGCTATAGGCTATCTTGCACAATACCAATTAAATGCCCAAACATCCCTCCTAAAGGCGGGTGATTACTCGCTGTTATCAGGGGGAGTTAATCACAAAGTGTGCCCGCTCCGGGTCAGCTCGCAGGGGTAAACACAGCGGGCGAGCTCTCCGGTGCTCCCCACGCCCCTTAATTGATTTTTAATCAACTCCAAATGAACCCGGAGGCTCCCAGAGGGTGGCATTGGCGGTACCGACCCGAGGACCCCTCTTCCCGGAGGTGTTGCCCCCAGCTCCTCCTTTCCCCACAGCTCATCGCCTGGGAGCCGGAGCAGGAGGAGGAGGCCACGGTGGTGACGGTTCGGCCCAACTTCCAGGACAGCGTCCACGTGGGCTACGTGGGGGGGCTGCGGAAATTCGCCGAGTACTTCACCTCGGTGCTGTGCTTCACCACCCCGGGGGACGGCCCACGCAGCCCCCCCCAGCTGGTGCGCACCCACGAGGACGGTACGGGGACCCTGCCCACCCGCAGCACGATGGGGAGGGTGCTGGGAGGAGGGTTTGGGTCCCACCCGTGCTGCCGGTGGGGATGTGGAAGGAGGGGGGGATGGGGGGTGTGCCACCAAGCCCCGGGAAGCACCATCCGTGGGGAGCCTCCGCCACGCTCGCTCTCTTTGCGGGGGTTTTGGGGGTGCCGAGGGTTCCCACCCTCGGGTGCGTGGCCACGTGCTGAGCCTTGGGTGTCTCTGAGCAGTGCCTGGCCCCGTGGGACATCTCAGCTTCAGTGACATCTTGGACACCTCCCTGAAGGTCAGCTGGCAGGAGCCGCTGGAGAAGAATGGCATCCTGACAGGTAAGGGAGCACCAGTGGCTCCCACACCAGCCCCCTGCCCCCCCTGCAGCATCTCCCACCCCACCACCTCGCCCCCTCTTCCCCTTCCCACCCAACTGCAGCTTCACTTGGTCCCCTTCCAACCCCACCACCTTTTCCCTGGTCCCCTTCCCATCCCGCAGCGTTTCCCCCCAGCCCCACTCAGCTCCTGGGGGTGGGTGATGACGGGGCTGATGGCACGGGGTACATTTCAGGCTACCGGATCTCCTGGGAGGAATACAACCGCACCAACACGCGGGTCACCCATTACCTGCCCAACGTCACCCTGGAGTACCGTGTCACCGGCCTCACCGCCCTCACCACCTACACCATCGAGGTGGCTGCCATGACCTCCAAGGGCCAGGGCCAGGTCTCTTCCTCCACCATCTCCTCAGGGGTGCCACCAGGTGAGTGTGGCAGCGTGGGGATGCCATTGGGCTGTGCCAGAAGGCCGGTGTCACCCACCCTGCCCTCTCCCCCCAGAGCTCCCCGGGGCCCCCACCAACCTGGGTGTCTCCAACATCGGACCCCGCTCCGTCACCCTCCAGTTTCGCCCGGGTTATGATGGCAAAACCTCCATCTCCCGCTGGCAGGTGGAGGCACAGGTACGGGGGTGACACGGGGTGGGGGTGGGGGGGTGCTGAGGGGGCAGCTCACCCCACTCCCACCTCACAGGTAGGTCAGAGCGGTGAGGCTGGGGAGTGGGGGCTCATCCATCAGCTCGCCAACGAGCCTGACGCCCGCTCCATGGAGGTGCCCAACTTGAAGCCCTACACCTACTACAGGTTTGTGGCTAGCACGGTGCTGTGACATCCTCCCTGGGTCCTCTCGGGGACATCCGTGACATCCTTCACCCTCCTAACAAGCCCCCTTACCGCGACCCCCACCCATCTCCTCTCTCAGTTTCCGCATGCGGCAAGTGAACATCGTGGGCACCAGCCCCCCCAGCCTGCCCTCCCGGAGGATCCAGACACTGCAGGCACCTCCAGACATGGCACCTGCCAACGTCACCCTGAGGACAGCCAGTGAGACCAGTCTGTGGCTGCGCTGGATGGTGAGGAGGGGAGAGTGGCTCTGGAGGGGGGGGGGGCAGTCTGTACCCATGGGAAGGGGGATCCTGGGGTGAGAAGCTTTGGGGGGGATGGAGGGCTGAAGCTGCGGTGGCTGTGGTAGCTCAGGGGTGATGGTGTCCATCTGTGCGGGTTGGGGTCAGCCCCTCCTGGAGCAGGAGTACAACGGGAACCCCGACTCGGTGGGCTACAAGATCCGGTACGTGCGCTCGGATGGGCGAGGACAGGCGGCCGTGCACGTTGTCCCCAGCCGTGTGGAGAGGGAGTACACCATTGAGGACCTGGAGGAGTGGACCGAGTACAGGGTGCAGGTCCAAGCCTTCAATGCCATCGGCCTGGGGCCCTGGAGCCCCTCGGTGGTGGGACGCACCCGGGAGTCAGGTACCCCTGCCCACCCTGAAGCACTGGGCACCTGCCCTTGTTGGACCCCCCTCCTGACATCCCCCCTCATCCTCCTCCCAGTGCCCTCCTCTGGCCCCAGCAATGTCTCAGCAGTGGCCACCAGCTCCAGCAGCATGCTGGTCCAGTGGAATGGCATCCCCGAGGCAGACTGCAACGGCCTCATCCTGGGCTACAAGGTGAGCTCCTGCTCGGGGCTTTCCCTGGAGGAAAAATCACCCTCCTGGCTGTGCCACCTCCAGGAGTTGGTGTCTGTGCCTGCATTTGCCATGCTGCTCCATCCAGACGGTGTCACCGGGCTCTGTTGCAGGTGATGTACAAGGAGAAGGGCTCAGAGGCTCGTGCCCGGTTCTGGCTGGCAGAGGGCAATGCCTCCCGCAGCACCCAGCTGAGCGGGCTGGGCAAGTACACCCTGTATGAGCTCCGTGTGCTGGCCTTCACCAGGATGGGTGATGGTGTGCCCAGCCAGCCCCCCGTCCTCCAGCGGACCCTGGATGATGGTGGGTAACAGCACCTGGGTGGGCTGGGGGGGTTCCCCTGGGTGCCCAATCCCATCCCTGTTCCCTGGGGCATTCCTCCTTCCCCCTGAGTAGGGTTCCCAGTTAGGGACACAGTTTCTGTGCATGCCCTTGGTGAACACCCTCTTCTCCCCTCTCTAGTGCCCGGTCCCCCCGTGGGGATTCTCTTCCCTGAAGTCAGGACCACCTCGGTGCGGCTCATCTGGCAGCCACCTGCAGCACCCAACGGCATCATCCTGGGTAGGTGGGGAACCATCCCTCTTGTGCCATGCTGGGATGCTCTGCAGAGGTCCCGTGGGAGCAGGGATCAGCACCCCGAGGTCCCCTGAGCATCTCAGAGCCCGTTGTCCCCAGGGCTGCCTCCTTAGTTGTGCCATGAGCCAAACCCCCCTCGCTGGTAGCCCCGTGCTTCGGCAGGGATGGAGGAGGGAGATGAACAGAGTAGGACCAGGACAGTGTCCCCTCCATTCGCCCCATTGTCCCTTTCCCACAGCATACCAGGTCACCCACCACCTCAACACCACTGCAGCCACGGCGGCCACTACGGAGGTGCTGGAGCCCAGCACCAGGCAGTACACGGCCACGGGTCTGCAGCCCGAGTCCATTTACCTCTTCCGTATCACGGCTCAGACCCGCAAGGGCTGGGGGGAGGCGGCTGAAGCCCTGGTGGTGACCACGGAGAAGAGAGGTAATGGGGAGGGGGCCCAGGTGGTGGCCAGGGTTGGGGCTGTGCGTGCCCACCGCGGGCCCGTGGTGGTCCCAGCCCCTCTCCTCTTCCTCTCCTCTTCCTCTCCTCTTCCTCTCCTCTTCCTCTCCTCTTCCTCTCCTCTTCCTCTCCTCTTCCTCTCCTCTTCCTCTCCTCTTCCTCTCCTCTTCCTCTCCTCTCCCAGACCGCCCGCAGCCCCCCGGGAAGCCACTAGCCCATCAGGAGGAGGTGCTTGCCCGCAGTGTGCTGCTCTCCTGGGAGCCGGGCAGCGATGGGCTCTCCCCGGTGCGGTACTACACGGTGCAGAGCCGGCAGCTGCCTGGCGGGGAGTGGGCTCTGCATTCCGCCTCTGTCAGCCGCAACGCCACGGCTTGTGTGGTGCAGAGGTGAGGGGTGGCTGAGAGCTGGGCTGGGGAGGTGATGGGCTGGGGAGGTGATGGGCTGGGGAGGTGATGGGCTGGGGAGGTGATGGGCTGGGCAGGTGATGGGCTGGGCTTTGCCCTGTGCCTCGGTTTCCCCGGCCCACGAGAAGGGTTCGCAGCAATCGCGGTGGGAGGGAGGGGGTGGCTCGTGGGGTCACCCCTGGCTCCACCATCCCCGTCCTGCTCCACTCCCACCCAGGCTGAAGCCCTTCACCTCCTACAAGTTCCGCGTGAAGGCGACGAATGACATCGGGGACAGCGAGTACAGCGAGGAGTCGGAGTCTCTCACCACCCTGCAGGCAGGTCAGCACAGGCTGCACCTCCTGGGGCAGGGAGAAGGGCTGCCCCCCATCCTGGACATCCCTCCCCACTCCCGGGCCATCCGCAGAGCCTCACTGCCCGCTTCTCCCCCGCAGCCCCCGAGGAAGCCCCCACCATCCTCTCCGTCACCCCGCACACCACCACCTCGGTGCTCATCCGCTGGCAGGTACCATCCCCTCGGCTACCGGCCTGGCCACCAGCCCCCTGGGGAGGTGGTACTGGGGATGGCCCTATCGGGGTGCTGGGGTCAGGGTAGCCCCTCACTTTTACCCCCCCCAGCCCCCAGCCGAGGACAAGATCAACGGGATCCTGCTGGGTTTCCGCCTCCGTTACCGCCAGCTGCCGTACGAGGGTCTGCGCGGCGTCGCCCACCCCGGGGCCACCTGGGCACAGCTCACCCGTGAGTGCTCACCCGTGGCCAGGGGGGTGACCCAGGGGTGGTGGGTGGAGGATGGAGCAGCATACAGCACTCTGTGGGATCTCTTGGATATCCGGCTGGGGTTGTCAGGGTCAGGCTGTGTCCCGTGGAGCTGTCACCAGTCCCCTTGTGCCACCAGGTCTGTTGTCCCAAACGTGCTGGGCTGTTGCTGGTTCAGTCCCACTGTGCTCAGCCCGTGTCCCTGAGGGGTGGGTGTCTACGTGACATCCCACTGAGCGTGTCTGAGTGTCCTGTCATCCTCAGACCCTAAAGAGAACAAGGGTCACATCTGCTCTGGGGACAGCAGGGACACAAGTGACACAGACAGAGCTCAAGACTGTACCTTGCCCCATCCACAGCTCTCAGCTGCAGTCAGACCCCTGTGGAGACCCCAGTGCTCCAACCTGGCTTATGCCACTTCTGGGATGGGGCTGGAAGGCTCCCGGGTGTTGCGACAGCCCTGCTGTCACCTCTGGGGGGTGACAAGGCCTTAGCAGAGGTCTGCTGGCCCACTGCTGGTGGGTGCTGGGAGCCTACCCGTGCTGTGCTGGGGACTAAACCTGCTGCCTGTTCTCCCTGTCCCTGCCACCAGCTGTCTACACCGTGCAGAACCTCAGCGAGGTCACCCTCACCCAGTACGAGCTGGACAGTAAGTCCCTGCTCCCCCTACTCCCCCAGCGTGTCCCTGCTGCCACCTCCCTGTGCGTCCCTCCCCTCCGCTCTGCCTGTGCCGTGGGGTGACCCTGGGTGCCCCGGGGACACCTCTGCCTGCTGCTCTTGTTGCTCCCCATCCAGGGGGGGCTCTGCCAGGTCCCCCGGGGCTGCTGGCACCTCTGACCCTTTCTCCCTCCCTCCCAGACCTGAGCAAGCACCGGCGCTATGAGATCCGCATGAGCGTGTACAATGCGGTGGGTGAGGGGCCCCCCAGCCCCCCCCAGGAGGTCTTTGTGGGTGAAGCTGGTGAGTCCAGGGCACAGCCCTGCCTTGAGGGGGGGGCTGCCCACAGCTGGGGGCTGTGGGGAGGGGATCTGACCCCCCACTCGGGCCAAGACAGGACAGTGTGTCCCCTGCATCAAGGAGCAGGGGAGGGGGGCAGGGGCTTTCCCCTCCCTGGTCACAGCCAGGCTGTGACACTGTCCCCTCCTTTGGCACAGTGCCCACTGGTGCCCCACAGAAGGTGGCGGTGCAGGCAGCCACGGCCACCCAGCTGGATGTCACCTGGGAGCCACCGCCCCCCGAGAGCCAGAACGGGGACATCCAGGGATACAAGGTACCCGGGAGCTGGCTCTGAGCTGGGACTTGGGGACAACGGTGCCAGGTGTCCCAGGGAGATGCTTGGGACATTCAGAGTGTGCGGGGGAGATGCTGGGGTGACTGTAAGTGTTCCAGAGGGGATGCCAGGGACATTCCAGGTGTCCTGGTGAGACGTCGAGTGTTCCGAGAAGACGCCCTGGAGATGCTGGGTGTCCTTAGGAGGGTGCCGGGGGTTCCGGAGGGATACTGGGTGTCACAGAAGGGTGCTGGGGAGAAGCCGGGGGATGCCGAGTGTTCGGAGAGGTGCGGGTGTCTCGGGGTGTCCCGTCCTGGTGACAAATGGCCGCGTGGCAGCAGGTGGCGCTGTCAGCCCTGGGATGCAGCCGGGATGCAGCCGGGATGCAGCCGGGATGCAGCCGGGATGCAGCCGGGATGCAGCCGGGATGCAGCCGGGATGCAGCCGGGATGCAGCTGGAATGCAGCCGGGATGCAGCCGGGATGCAGCCGGACCCGCATCCCCGCACCCCGCAGCTCTCCTTGCCCCCTTCTCCTCCTCCTCCTGCAGATCCATTACTGGGAGGCTCAGCGCCAGAACGAGAGCAGGAGGGTGAGGACGCTGTTCCTGCCGGAGACGGGAGTGAAGCTGAAGAACCTGACGGGTTACACCTCCTACTGGGTCACCGTCGCTGCCTTCAATGCTGCAGGAGATGGGCCCCGCAGCCCCCCGGTCCAGGGCAGGACACAGCAGGCAGGTGGGGCCCGTGGCGGGGTTGCCCCCAGCCCTTTGCTGCCCACGCTGGCATCCGGACCCTCCTGCCCCTGAGCTCTCTGGGGAGAGGTCTCCATGCGTCCAGCTCCAGGGGTGTCCAGCTGATGCCCCCTCATCCCAGCTGCATCCCAACTCCTGCTCACTTCAGAGGGTTTGTGGGTTGGGGGCACGTGGAGATGAAGGTCTTGGGAGGAGAGACAAGGAGCCTCATCTCCTTCCCTCAGCTCTCTGAGGTGGCTTGGCCAGGTCTTTGCTGCAGTGGGAGTGGGGACACAGGGAGGTGACAGCGGGGTGGTGTGAGATGGTGATAAAAAGTACCCCAACCCCATGAGTGTGGATGCAGGGAGAGGGGCCAGCTCGGTGCTGGGGGGTGTCCCCTGGGAGTGCTGAGCTGGTCCTGAGCACCCCACTCCTCTCAGCCCCCAGTGCCCCCGGGTCCATCCGGTTCAGCGAGCTGACCACCACCTCAGTCAACGTCTCTTGGGAGCCACCACCACTGCCCAACGGCATCCTCGAGGGCTACAGGCTGGTCTATGAGCCCTGCATGCCTGTGGACGGTGAGGGCACGACGGAGGCTCTGGGGGGAAGCTGGGGGGCATTGGGGGAACCTGGGAGAGCTCCAGGGAGGACCCAGCTCAGCCTCCATCCCTGTAGGCGTCAGTAAGATCGTGACGGTGGACGTGAAGGGGAACAGCCCACTGTGGCTGAAGGTGAAGGACCTGGCTGAGGGTGTGACCTACCGGTTCCGAATCCGGGCCAAAACCTTTGCCTATGGACCAGACGTTGAGGCAAACATCACCACAGGGCCCGGGGAAGGTAAGGGGGGATGTCCAGGATGGAGTGCCGGGATAAGGGAGGAGACGTGGCGGGGACAAGTCCCTCTGGTGCCATCTGGACTGGCACAGCCATGTGCCACCGGGCTGCTCCAGACCAGCACTGAGCTCCAGCTCTGCTCTGGGTCTCCAGGTGCCCCTGGTCCCCCCGGTGAGCCCTTCATCTCCCGCTACGGCTCAGCTATCACCATCCACTGGTTGAGCGGGGACCCTGGCCAAGGGCCCATCACCAGATATGTCATTGAAGCTCGTCCTTCAGGTACTGCAGCTCCTCCCTGCTTTCCCCTCCCACCTCCATACCAGCAGTGCCTTGGGTTCTGGAGAAAGGGAAACTGAGGCAGGGAGTGCTGACCTCTCCCAGGCCACCCGACAGGTGGGGCTGGGGATTAGGACCTGGGTGTTTGGGTGGCTGGGCTCATGCTGGTCCACGAGGACCACACTGCCAAGTAGGTGCTGAGCAGGGACCAATGGAAAGGGACTGGAGAGCTGTGGGGCAGCACCCCTTGATGCTGCTGCTGCCCCGAGGTGGTGGCCTCTCCCTGCAGCTCAGGTGACCCAATCGATCACTACCGGGGGTTGGTACCACCCCTGTGTTGGGAGCATCACCCAGGAGAGAAACCCCTCACTCCTGTGGGGCTGCTGGGGGTGGTTGTAGGGGCTGTGGGGGCAGCAGGTCCTCACACTCCTGCTCCTGCCCTTGGCCACGAGCAGGGCAGGTGATGGATCAGCCATGGGCATCTCCATGGCTTTGGAATCATGTTGCAGTGAGCAGGCTGAGTGCCTGGGGATGCTGGGAAGTCCAGGCAGATTCTGGATGCAGGGAGATCAGCCTTTCACCCTGGGGAGTCCCACAGAGCCTATCCCCCCCTTCCCAGACCCCTTCTCTCTTGCAGATGAGGGGCTCTGGGACATCCTCATCAAGGACATCCCCAAGGAGGTGACCTCCTACACCTTCAGCATGGACATCCTCAAACAGGGGGTCAGCTACGACTTCCGTGTCATCGCCGTGAATGACTACGGCTACGGGACCCCCAGCACACCTTCCCCCTCGGTGTCAGGTAGCTGGTGGGGATGGCATGTGGGTGTCCCCAGGGGGATGCTGTCACCCCTGTGCTGGAGGGAGAGTCCCAGTGTTGCTCTGTTCTCCTGGCTGAGATCAGTCTCCCCGTCTGCCTGGCTCCTGCAGAGTCCCACTGCACCCCCCTTGCAAAGCCACCTCCTCTCCCCCTCTAACCCACTCCCTCGCGTGGATCCAGGTCTCACCAAGTTCCCCCAGGTGACCCCATGTCCTGCGGTGGGCTCTCCCCATCCAGACTGGTTTGCCCCCTGTGCCTGTCCCCCTCTGATCCTCCTCACTGTGCCCCAGCCCAGAAAGCCAACCCCTTCTACGAGGAGTGGTGGTTCCTGGTGGTCATCGCCCTGGTGGGGCTCATCTTCATCCTCCTGCTTGTCTTCGTGCTCATCATCCGTGGGCAGAGCAAGAAGTATGCCAAGAAGTCAGACTCAGGTGAGCACCGGGGGTCTGGTGGGTGCTGATGGGACCCTCTGGGGTGACAGTGGTGGGGTGCAGAGCCCTGACCCCGTAGGAGTCTCTCTGGGGCTGTCTTTGGGGTCTGAGCGGGCGGGTGGGAGTCTTGGGGCCCAGCTGCTCCAGGGACCCGGTGACATGGGATAAAGCTGCTTTGGGCTTCCCAGAGAGCCCTGGGAGCTGCAGATAAAATAAGTGACTTGTCTGGCTGTCAGCTGCAGAGGCAGGGCAGCCCGGGGGCTGGGGAGAGGTCAGCGGGATTAGTCAAACACAGATCTGTTTTCTTAGCTCTATCAAGGGCTCAAATTGTGGGGAAAATCCAGACCTCCTCACTAAGCAAACAGAGGGGCTGAGCCGAGAGCCGTGGGCAGGTCAGGGGGTGAGGTGGGCACGGCCGGGCACAGGGCAGTGTCACAACCACTGCCCTAGGACTGTCACCTCCCGGGCATCCCCAGGAGGAGAGCCTCATCTCAGGTTCTCCAACCCCAGAGCTGGCACAACCCTCCCTGAACCCTTCCCCGAGGGTCCGGGTACCCCCCCTGCTCTGCTGCCCGGGGAGGGTCTGGGGGAGGCTGAGCATCCCATCCCGCAGGGAATGGCTCCAAGGGGACTGCCCTGAGCCACGGGGAGATGGTGAGCCTGGATGAGGGCAGCTTCCCCGCCCTGGAGCTCAACAACCGCCGCCTCTCCGTCAAGAATTCCTTCTGCCGGAAGAACGGGATCTACACCCGGTAGGGACCCCGGCCCAGCCCCCTCCCCTCCGAGGCTCTGCCCTTCCCTGCATCCCGGGGGATGGGGCAGGGGGCTGGGGAGGGCTGGCACCCTGTGGGGTGTCCCCCCTGCCATCAGCTGGAGCAGCCCGAAAAGCTGGGAATGGCTGAGAGCTCATGGACCACGGGCAGGGTCCTTGGGGGGAGGAGGGGGGGGCTCAGCACTGCTTTGGGGTGGTCCCAGCACTCGCCTGGCACAGTCCCGATGAGGGACCCATGCTCAGCACCCACCTCTCCCCGAGGTCCCCACCCCGGCCCAGCCCTGGCAGCCTCCACTACTCGGATGAGGATGTCACTAAATACAACGACCTGATCCCTGCCGAGAGCAGCAGCCTGACCGAGAAACCCTCCGAGGTCTCTGACTCTCAGGTGATCACCAGGGGCTGCGGGTGGGGATGGGGACCTGGGGCAGGGGGACAAAGGGGCAGGATGGGTGGTGCTGGCCCCGAGGATCCGTCCCACTCGCTGCCCATGGGTCCTGGGGCACATTTGGGGAAAGTGGTGCCGGGCCCGCTGCCCCACCCCACCCCACTTTTAGGCCATGGGGTGCCCCGTGGATTTGTGACACAGATGCAGCACAAAGCTGGCACAGCCCCCAACCCTTGTGCTGGGGATGTGGCGCTGCAGGGGGGTCTCCCAGCACTGCCAGGGACAGGGGACGGGAGGGCAGCGGGGTTGGGGACAGTCCTGCTGTGCCTGGTCACTGGTGGCAACGGCCAGGGCTCTGCCAGCCCCGCAGAATGGCAGCTTTGTCCCCTCCTGGGGAACAGGGCAGGAGAGTGGCCACAGGCAGCTCCTTGGGGAGAGCCCCCAGGAGCATCGGCCCCAGAAGGAATGCTGGGTGGCACCTGAAAAGATAAGGCTGAATCCCAAGGTGGGGGGGTGGAAGGTCCTGGGGATCCCCAAAGTGGAAGGGGGGGAAGCATCCCCGGGCTCCCCCCATTGCTGCCTGCTCTGGTTCCTTCTTTTGCCTTTGCACAGCAGATGCCAGCTCGGCTCCCTCTCGCCTCTGTGGGGCTCGAGTGGCTTTTGAGGAGCTGTGAAGAGCAGCAGGAGCTGGAGCTGGCGCAGAGCAGCTTCCCCAGCCCTCAATGGGCCCTTTGTGCGTGGCCCAGGGAAGCTGAATCCAATTACCAGCAGCAGGGAGGCAGTGCTGTCAGCACTCGCTGCCCAAAAACACCCATCACAGCCCCCACGGGCCCCAGGACCCCGCAACCCTTTTGCAGAAGGTTTTATTTTGCTTTAGCAAGAGGCAAAAAAAAAAAAAAAAAACCACCAAAATAAAAAACAAAACCAACCCAGTGGTGCTGCAGCCATGGGGATGTGCTCTCCGGTATCCCTAAAAAGAGAAAGAGGCCTGGGAAGGCTCAACCTATTTTTGGGGCTGGGGAGCAGTGGGGGCGATGCTGCCCACCCTCTGCTCACTCCTGTCTTGTTCTTTAGGGCAGTGACAGCGAGTACGAGGTGGATCCTGGTCACCAGAAAGCCCACTCCTTTGTCAACCACTACATCAGTGACCCCACCTACTACAACTCCTGGCGGCGGCAGCAGAAGGGCATCTCACGGGCACAGGCTTACAGCTACACTGAGAGTGACTCGGGGGAGCCCGACCACACACCCCTCTCCAACAGCACCTCCACCCAGCAGGGCAGCCTCTTCCGCCCCAAAGCCAGCAGGACTCCCACCCCACAGACCCCTGGCAACCCCCCCAGCCAGCCCGGGACCCTCTATCGCCCACCCAGCAGCCTGGCCCCTGGCTCCAGAGCTCCCATCGCTGGATTTTCTTCTTTCGTTTGATATTTAAGCAGAAGGAAAAAAACAAACAGGAGAAAAACCAAACAAACAATCAAAAAGAGATAGGAGGAAAAAAAAAAAAAAAAGCAAACAAACTTACAAAACAAAACCAAACCGGAAACCCCAAGAAATTAAGAAATAAGCAGCCTGGGGGAGAAGAGGAGGAGGAAGCAGAGCAAGCCTCTGCCTGTGTCTCCCCCAGGACATGGGGACAATCAGTGACACGGAGACCCCCCCCAACTTCCAGAGGGGAAGAGGAGCTCTACTGACCTGACAACCTCTGGACCCCCCCAGCCTTTGGAAGAAGGGGGCAGCTGCTGTGCCAGGAACCCAGGGAGCAATTATTCCTCCCCTCCTTCGTGCCTGCCCCAGCACAGAGCCCCCCCCAAGAGACCCCAGGACTTTAAACCCCAGGAGAGCCCCACTAGGGTGCAATCGGTGCTGATGTCCCCCCTGATTTTGCACCCCGGGGCTGGTGAGGACATGGACAGGGTGCTGTGGTGGCTGTAGCCACCTGCATTTTTTGGTGGTTTGGGGTTTTTTTTGTTTTTTTTTAATGGGGTTTTGTGCAGAGACCTGGGACCATAAGGAGGAGCAGGTGGGGGTGGTGATGCCTGAGGGTCTCTGCACAGCAAACCCCTGCAGTGCCTACTGGTGAGCCAGGCACCAGCCTGGTGGGGCCGTGGTGCCAGGGCTGAGCCAAGGGAGATGATGCCAATAAACAGCCTGAGGATCAGCCCGTGTCACCTCTCTGTCACCCTGCTGAGAAGGGAGCAGGGGGATGTGTCTGTCTGTCCTGCTGCCCCCGCTGGGCTTCTGTGGTGCCAGGAATGGTCCCAAGAGCCCTGGTGGTTGTATCCCTGCAGGTTTCCACCCCCGAGCAGTGGGGTCTGTGGTTGAAGGGACTGGGGACTCAGTGTGGGGGGGGGTAGGGGACCCTGCTGCACCGGGTGCTTTTGGCATTGCTGGCACTGGGGGTTTCTCCTGGGGTGGTTTGCAGCCCCTCTTGCTGTCTGCTCTATCCCTCAGGCCTGGCAGGAAAATCCAGGTGCTGTCCTTGGGTTTCCTTGCTGCTCACCCCCCTGGCAGTAAGGAGTGGGGGGCTGGGGGAGCTGAGCCTTGGCCAAGGACTGTTTCCTTGCAGGGGTTACCAGGTCCAGGGGCCGTGGGGTCTTCAGGACCCTGCTGCTGGCAGGGCAGAGGCTCAGAGCCCCTTGCAGGCTCCTGTCTGGACCCTGACCCTGGTGTGGGTGAGGGGATGGGACTGCTGGAGGGAGCTTTTTGCAGGTGCTGCATTTGGGAAGCACTTGGAGCTGGGGGTGTGTGTGTGTCCCAGTGCTGCAGCTTCCTTCACCCATTCCTTGGGCTGGGAAGAAACTGGAGACACTGTGGTGGCATTGCTGCCAAGCCAGGGCCACCAGTGGAAGTGTCATCCCCACCTCTGTATGTCACCATGACCCCAGAGCCATCGAGAAGCTGACTGGCAGGTGATTCATCTGCCCTACTTGGGAGCTGGCACCAAAAGGAGCACAGCCCCAGGGGTCCATGTCCCCTCCCTGGGCAGAAAAGTGAGGCCTGACCCCCCTCCTGGGGGAGATGCTGGCATGGGGACAGAGGTGGGGGGGGGTGTCTGTGTTTGCTCAGACAAATCCTGCCCCTTGTTTGCAGCCTTGGCTCCAGCCCCAGACACCCTGGCTTGTGCAAGAGAGAGTGTGCTCCCCCAGGGGCTGGGACACGGGGCAGAGCAGGTCTGGGGAGTCGAGCAACACAGACAGGATCCCCGTGCAAGGGCAGATCCCCGTGCAAGGCACACTTGTGGCGCAAGGGACGTTGTGCAAGGCACTACTCCTCACACGAGGGATGCTCCTCTCCCTGCCAGCCCCTGTGAGCAGCCCCTAGTGAGTACCGGGGTGGTCCCTGGCCACGTCCCCCATTGCAGGGACAGCAGGGTGCAGGTGCCAGCACCCAGGGAGCAGAGCCCAGGCCCTCCCTGGCCATGGGGAGGAGAAGCCAGAGGGTGCAGCAGCAGCCACAGCAGGTTTAGGGCTGGCACCGTGCTGGGAGGGGAAGCTGCTGGTGTGGCTGGAGCTCCTGGGGGGGGTGGTGGTCAGTCCTTTCTTCTGGTGGTTCCCCCAGGGATGAGGGATGCTGCTCCCCAGGAAGTGGCAGATCCCACATCCCACCCTGCTGGCAGGTTCACCCTGTGCTCCCCAGGGAACCTCCCTGGGACGGTCCAGGAACCACCCAGAGCCCAAAGCCCAGTGTGGGCACAGCAGAGATGGGCTGGGTGCCAGCGGTCGGTACTAGCGGGAGCTCTCACCCATCACGCTGCCTCAGTTTCCCCTCCAGCAGAGCTGTTACAGGCCCAGCTGGGCTCCCAGGGGGAAGGCAGGGTGCTCCCTGCTGAGCACAGCCACCCCTCTCTCCCACCTCGGCTTTCACCACCACAAACAGCTTTTCCCAAATCTCCCTCCCGCTGCCCCGAAGCCTCCGGGCAGGCTCGGCTCTGCGGGCTGCTCCCTGAGCTGTCACTCAGCCCCCGGGGACCAAATCTGCCCTGACACCTCTGCCAGGTGCTGCCTGCCCGCGGGGCTGCCAGGGGCTGAGCGCTGCTGGCTTGGCAGGGCTGGCGAGTCGGAGCAGGGCAGAGCTGCACCCCCAAAGCTCTGTGCAGACAGGGTGGTACCCCAGTGGGGCCGGGGCAGAGCTGAGTGTCCCCACCTTCCCCTTGCTATGGGGACAAGGACAGCCTCTCCTGCCGTGCCGGGCTGTGAGGTTGGCGGGGATGGCAGCGGAGGCAGGAGAGCAGCGGAGAGGACGGCCCCAGGTCTGTGCAGCCCGTCCTGCAGGAGTGGGTGCCAGCCCAGCTAACGGGGTGCCGGGACAGGGGGTTCCCGTGGGTGTGTGTGCGGGGGGGGTGTCCCCCGGGGGGAAGCTGGGGAGGCTGCAGCAGGGTTTGGTGATGGGTTGCGGGGTGGGGGGTGGGGGGTGTGAGCCCATTTCCTGGCTCTGCTTGTCCCGGTGCTCACCTGTGCACCCGCGGGTGTTGGGGGCTGGGGTGCACTGGGTAGCTGGATAACCACTCACCCCTGGGTGAAGGGCACGGGGAAGGGGTGAAACCCCCCGGCTGTGGCTGCAGGCTGCTGTCTGGGGGGTTGCTGGGGCTGCTGGGGAGGTTTTTGGCAGCTGCCAGCTCAGTGCCTGGTGCTGGAGGGATTTGGGGGGGGCTGTGGGAGCAATGCTCACACCCTGCTGCAGAAATGGGGCTGGGGAAAGCACCCGGCTGGCTCGGCAGCATCTCCTGCACCGCCCAGGCAGTGTCGGCAGAGAAATCTGGCAGGTGCTGGCGGCAGGAGGAGGGGACGGGGCTGCCGGGAAACTCGGGCGCTTCTCCTCGCCCTGCTTCACAAAGTGCTTTTCAATCCTTTCCTTTCTTTATTTTTTTTTTTTTTTTCTCCGCGTTCAAAAGCTGCTGAGAAGCAGTTACAGGGTGAGGGGTTCAGGAGGGGCCGGGGTGATGCAGCCACCCCCTCCATGCTCCTCGGCCTCCCCTCCATCTCCCCAGGGCCGGATCCAGCCTCGTCTGTCCCAGGCAGTTTTTTGAGTCTCCTCAGTGTCTGCTCTTGCCAACCGGAGCCAGGTTACTCCAGGGGCTCCCAGTTGATGTTAATCCCTCCTGACTCTGCTGTCTCTGCCAGCCCTGTGCTCCCATGACAGTGTCAGGTGAGGCGAGCAGCACCTCACTGGTGCCGTGCTGGCCTTGGATTAACACAACCTGGCCCCACACGAGTGGGTAAAACTGCTGGCTGGGGGTCTGGCAAACCCTCCTCCTCCTCACCCACCACCAAACCACAGCTGCATCCAGCAGTGGCTCCTAGGGGACCCCTGCTCAGCTGCTGGCACGGGGTTCTGCCTCCAGCCTCAGTTTCCCCACACGGAAAGCAAGGAAAATAAAATTTGCCAAACAAACCTGCTATGAAAATAGCACTGGTGTGAACTGGGGAAGCAGCACGGCCTGGGAAGGAGGGAAGAGTCTGCTCCAGACGAGCCAGCAGTCACCGGGTGCTGCCCAGCCCTGCTGCAGCCACAGCCACGGCTCCCAGGACGGTGCCACTGAACTGGGAATGGAGCTCCTGGCACCCAGGACATGGGCAATCACCCCCCCGCAGCATCCTGCCCCAGTACCCGAACATCCAGGGGTGCATGGCCAGAACATCCTGGGACCCCCCTCGCCATCCTCGCCCCCCTCACCGCCTCCCTCCCTCCACGCTCCAGACGCTCCGGAATACCCAGGAATGGCTGCACGAGGCAGACTCGGGATCATCTGGGCTCTCCCGCCCTTTTCCCCTCACAAAGGTCTCCCCTTAATCCCTCTGCAGCCCTGCGCTCTCCCTTGCAGAGCCGGGAGAGGGGCCGGGGTCTCCCCCCATCGCATCTCAGCCACGGATCCCCCCCTCCCCGCCTGATCCACGGCCTGGAGGGGGCTGGGATCCCCCCACAGGGGATGGAGCAGGGGGGCTGGCTGGGGACAGGGAGATGGGGGATGGTGGAGGGCGAATGTGGGTGCTGCAGCCTCGTGAGTGTCACGGTCGCGAGTGGAACCCCCCCCACACACTCCCTATGGGTGCTGCCCCGCGGCTGAACCTCATGGCGGCTCTTAATTGCCTTTCATTAATTACCTTCGCGCACCGCCCACCTCCCCAAGCCCCGGCCGGTCTGCCGGGGGTGCAGCCAGCCCCTTGCTCAGCCCGAGGGACCCCACTCAAGAACCCCCCGAGTGATCTGGGACTCCCCCCACCCCGCCTCGAATCCCTGCACCCCTCCCACGGAAGGGCCGGGGGACCCCCTCGAGACCCTGCCCGGGGACATCCCCCCCGCAGGACCCCCCGGGGACCCCCCAGGGGCGGAGCCGCGCTTTGGACAAGGGGTGACCACCCCCTACCCCCCCCCCGCCCCACTCGGGTTTGAATGGAGGGTGTGGGGCTGCCCCGTGACGTCGCCCCACGCCATTGGTCCGGGCGGGACGATGACATCATGCCCGAGGGGGGGCTGGGGGGGGGGGCGGTTTCGCTCCGGCTCGGCTCGGCTCGGCTCGGCTCGGCCATGGGCCGGCAGCGGGTCCCGGGCGCGCAGGTACAGAGCGGGAGGAGGGGGGGGGTTCTGGGGTATTCTGTGCTCCGGGTCAGCTCAGCCCGGTTCGGTTCGGCTCGGCGCGGAGGGGTACATCCGGGCCCCGGCTCAGCTATTGTCCGGTGGGCGGGCGGGGTCCCCGGGGTTGCCCCCAGCCCCACTCCGGTAGCGGGTTGGGGGGCGGTGGTGTGTCCGTCCCCCCCCCCCGACAGATAGTGGGGCGTGGGGCCGGTTCGCGTCGCGGGTGGGCGAAGGGGTTAACAGGATGCGGAGCCGTGTTTGCCCGTCGCGGGATACCGGCCCGGCTCACCCCGCCCCGCCGGCGGTGGCCACCGGCGACCGTTCGCCCGCGGCTCCTCGGCTCTCCCGAGCCCAACAGGAGGGTGGCGATGGCCCGAGCTGGCGGTGGCCGGGGCTGGGGCGGTGGCTGCCCGCGGCCCTGCTCGGAAAGGTTGGATCCTGCCCGCTCTGGAGCGGGTCCAGCAGCACCCCTGGGCCGGACGGGGCTGGGCGCGGGAGGGTGCTGAGTCAGAGCCGCCCGAAATCCCCTCCAGCCCTTCCTGGGAACTTGGGACAGGGTCAAGGGCTTCCCGGCTGCCCTCCCCAGGGCTGCTCGCTATCCCTGGGAAGCACACGCCGGCGCCCATGGGTGCCCCGGGGTGCAGGGATCTGCCCGGCTCTGCAAGCCCTGGACATGGGGGTGGCTCCCAAAGTCGGTCCGGGGACCAGAGAGCCGGGGGCTGGTGGGCAGCGACCGCCCGTGGGGAGCTGGACACTGCCCACGCCGCCCTGGTTTGACCCCAGCAGTAGCAGCGTGAAGTATGGATGTTTCCAAGTGCCGAATTTATGGATCAGGGAGGTTGTTCTAAAGGGAGCTGTGATCGTTAGTGGTCTGGGGGAGAAACTGAGGCAGCGCAGGTCTCTGCATCCCGGGACGGGGCTTTCTCCCCAGCAGGGTGCACAGTAAATAAACAATAAACCATTCCGGTTTGGGCACAGCTCCCTCGGAGACCATGGAGCAAATCCAGCTGAGGTTTAGCACCCGGGAGGTTCAGTGAGTTTGGGTCCTGGGGGGGTGGGCGGTGGCAGAAGAGCAAGGCTGGCCTGAATCCCCATCGGAGGGGCCATCCCAGTGCCCCGGTGACACGGGACTCTCTCCCTTGGTGACCCCAAGGGACAGCCACACACCACAGCGTTCTGCTGACCGCCTCGGTCTCTCCCTTTGTTCCCCGGGGTTTTGTTGTGAGCACAAACAACACCGCGGCTGCGGGGCCCCCCAGGCCGGGGTGCAGGAGGGTGCTGGGTCCCTCTGGCAGGTAGGGTGCTGCAGCCAAGCCATGGGAAGCCTGCCTGTTTACTTCCCGTCCACCCCAGCGAAACCGCAGGAATTTGGAGCCCGGCGGAGGTCGGGAGGTCTGTTTAGCCCCGATATCCTCTGGGACCCCAGCCAGCCCTTGTTGTTGTGAGGGATGGAGCTGGGGCCAGGGGGAGATGATAACCTTTCCCCCCGGAAACTTCCCCTCCTCGCCCCCCGAGAGCCGCGGGTGGGTTCGTGGCCCCCTCGCAGGATTTATGGGTCCTTTGCGTGTTCTGGCGTGTCCTGCCAAGAGTTCCTCGCTGAACTCTGGCTGCTTCCCGGTTGCTGGCAGTCCCTCGGGGAGTGCTGCTCTGCTTTTGGCACCGGCGTGCCGGGGCGCTGAGCTCCTCAGCTTGGCTCTGCTCGGCCTGCCGATAGCCCTGGCCAGCTGTCTGCTGGCCCCCGGCTCCCCTGCTCGCCGCCGACTGCCTTTCTGCTTCCAGAGGTGCTGCTGGGGCTGCTCCACACGTCCCGGTGCCAAGGACAGGACCAGACCTGTCACCCATGCCGGGGAAGAGACGGTGACCGCCAGGACTGGCTGCCCCCAGGCTCCCTGGAGAGCCCGACGCCAGGGTGTGACAGGGGGCTGGTCCCCTCCCGGGGCCGGGGCCGGTGGTGGCAGGGTGTGATCGGTGCCAGCTCTCCGGCAGCTGTCTGCCAGGCAGCAACATCAAAGGGTCACCCGAGCCGGATCCCCGAGGGGCAGCACACCAGAAAGTGGGGCTGAGCAGCCGGAGTGGCCTCCCTGCCCGGCTTCTCCCTGGCCCTGGGCGACACGAGGGACCCGACCGGTCCAGCACATCCCCTGTCCCAGCGCCTGGCAGGGTGGGGAGAGGATCCTCTCATCTTTTGGCTGGAGGGTGCTGCCTGGGGTGTTCTGCACGGCAGAGCCGGGGAGGCTCGTTTGGAGCTGGATGGGCCGGCCGGGATGCTTCCCCCCTCCGTGGGTTTGGCTCTCCCAGCCCTTGAGCAGGACAAGCAGGGGCTGGACTTGGTTGTTTCCCTGTGTGCACCCATCTTTGCTTGAGCCACTGGTGCTGAGCAGGAGTAGAAGGTGGAAGCCTCCACCCTCAGGGCATGTGGTCCCACTGGGGGCCTGGGGCTGGGGGCCTGGGGCTGTCCCACCCACCCTGCTGCCTGCAGGACCCCGCTGGCCTGCAAACAGACAGCCACTCGCGGGGCAAAATGTGTCCCCAGGGACCTGAGGCTCCTGTTCCTCAGAGCTCGTGGTCCCCAAGGGCTAGGAGGGCAGGTGGGGAGCAGCGCATGGTCTGTTGGTTGACTTTATTCCTCTTGTCCTCTACTCCGGCTTGCAGGTCCTGTCCCCTCCCCTTTCCCCAAGGCCCTGCTGTGACTTGGCCATGCTCTGGGCTCGTTGCCCCAGGATGGGCAGCACTGCCTGCCAGCCTGCCTGCCTGCAAAGTCTCTCCGGTTACAGAGCAGCTTTCCCTGGTAGGTAGCTGGAGAGGCAGCCCTGGCCCGGTTTCCTTTGTGAGAGCGCCGGCAGTGGGAATGTCACAGGATCCGCTCTCCTTTCCCTGAGTGAGAAGAGAGTTAAAAAAGGGCTCTGTGTCCTGCTCCCTCTGGGCAGGATGGGGCCAGCAGCCGGGCTGGGCGGGCAGCAGCATCCTGCCATGCTGCCTCACCTCTTGGGATGAGCTGGGAGCAAAGCGTTGAGGGATGGGTGAAGATTTGGCTGCTACAAAAAGGCTTCGTGGGCAGGAGTGTGGGGTGAGGGGGGACAGAGCAGCTCGTTTGGAGGCTGTGAGGGTGGTGGAGAGGTGCTGGATGGAGTGGCTGCCACGGCGTGCTGGCTCCAGCCTCCTGGTGGCCCCTTTGCCGAGGCTTGCAAAGTATCTCACAAATGCTGAACTTGGCCCCCGAAATCTAAATACAAGGGAGGGACAGTCCCCAGATGGCCTAAATCAGCAGCACGGTTGCCTGGCCCAGCTGGGGAGCTGGCCGGGAGTGTTTGTTTTATGTAAAACCAAAGGCTGGAGGAATGCCTGCCTGGAAGGAGCTGCTGGGAGGGGGAAATGTTTGTGCCATGCACGGGCACATGGGCTCTGCTGGGCCTGCCAGAGAGCCTGGTGAGGGGCTCCAGCGAGCTGCTTGTCTGCACTTGGATAGGGCAAGGAGGGAAGAATTCTGCTCAGCTTCTGGTTTGGGGGTGCAGAGAAGGTGCTACGGCTGCCCCAGCCCTTCCCTGGGCTTTTGGGGTTGAACTGTGGTTTCCCCTGACCAGACCACCCCCAGCACGTGCCATCACATCCCCAGGGCTCTGCCACAGCAGGGTCAGGCAGTCACCATGGCCAAGTGTGTGCTGCCATGCCGTGGGGCTGGCCCCACACAGGAGCTGTGCAGGGAGTGCCAGGCACCGGGACTTTGCACTTGCGTGGGGTCAGAGTCCATCCTGCCTGCAGGGGAATGGCCAAGCCAAAGCCTTTCTGAGACCCCCCTGCCTCTGTGAGGGATGGGCAGGCAGGTTTGGGATGGGTTGGGGGGCAGGAGATCTCCCCAGCAGTGCTGGGAGCTGTGGGACAGACGCCATGGCCACTCGGTGTGCCCAGGTTGTGCAGGGACCACGCTGCCATCGCTGCCCATGGGCTGTGGGGACAGGGATGGCTCCAGCCCGACCCCCCCTGGGGCTGGGTGACCACCAGGGATGTGGTGGCCCCCTCCCTCAGCCTTGCTCAGAGGACAGACGTCCATCCCTTCCCGTGCACGTCACGAGGCCGCGGTGTCGCCAGTGGTGCCCGGCGGGAGGAAGGGGGTGGCCACGGGACCTTCCGTCCCAGCAGCCTCTCCCGGGACCACCTGGGGGCTCCTGGCGCCAGGGCAAGCGTGGGACGCCGTGACGTTGGTCACTGTCCTTGTCCCCTCCTGCTGGGCTGGATGGGGTGACCGCTGGCACCCGGGTGACCGTGGGAAGGGGGAACGTGGCTCCTCGCATCCCGCTCCTCGTCATCTCTGCCACTCCTGAGTCACAACGGTGACAATGAGGTGGCTGGGGAGGGGGGGTTGGGTGGGCACAGCCCCACGTGGGCTTCAGGGTGCTCCAGGACATGTTTCCCTGTGTCCATCCTGCCAAGCTGGGCACCGAAGGGCTCCTGCAGGGAAGCCCATCCCGGTTCCCCCCATCCTGCCTCTTGCCTGGCGGTGCCTCCCGGGGGCTCTGCGTGCTCCTCACACACTTCCTGCCGTCTGTTTCCAATTCCTCCTGGCGTCTGTTCCTCCCTGCTTTCTTCCAATTAAAAAAAAAAAAAATCCCAGGCATCTTCTCGGTGTACAGCTCCCAGAGGCTCGAGTGCTGCCGTGCCCCACTCCTGCAGGCTGGGAGGGGACAGTGAGTGCCCCGTGTCCCTCTTTGTCCCTGTTCATGTGGGGCACAGCGCTGGGGACCATCCTGCAGCCCCCCCTCTGCTCAGGTCTTTCTTCTGTGGTCCTTTCTGCGTGTTTCCTCCATGAATGGGATCTGGGATCCGACTGTCTGGAGGAATCTGGGATCTGGGATCCGATTGTCTGGAGGATGTGGGGAGCTTGGAGGTGCCTGGGGACCCGTCCTGCATGGTGGCTGTTCCCCAGGAGAGCGGGGTGGCTGGTGGGCCCAGGGGCAGGGTGTGCCCATCCGCATCCTCGAATCCTGACCGTGTCCTTCTGTCCCTTAGGAGTGAGCTGTCGGTGACACCGGTGGGAGCACCAGCTGTGAGCACGGGTTGGGACACGGGGCTCCTTCTCGGCCACCACGAGCAGCTCGTTTGGAGCCCCTGGCAGCGTGGCACCACCAGCCCTTCCCTCCCCGCAGCCATGCCCATCCTCAAGCAACTCGTCTCCAACTCTGCCCACTCCAAGCGGCGCTCACGGGCTGACCTGACGGCCGAGATGATCAGCGCGCCCTTGGGGGACTTCCGCCACACCATGCACGTGGGACGGGCGGGTGACGCCTTCGGGGACACCTCCTTCCTCACCAGCAAGGCGGGAGAGCCGGGGCCGGAGGTGGGCGAGGAGCTGGGCACCTCCAAACCCAGCCTGCTGTCCCGCCGCTTCCGCAGCAGCAAGCGCTCGCAGTCGGTGACACGGGGGGACCGGCGGGACATGCTGGGTTCCCTGCGGGACTCGGCGCTCTTCGTCAAGAACGCCGTCTCCCTGCCCCAGCTCAACGAGAAGGAGGCGGACAGGAGCACGGGGCAGCTGCCCAAGAGCCTCTCCTCCAGCCCCGTCAAGAAGCTGCCCGAGGAGGCAGAAGAGCAGCAGCAGCAGCGCCCGAACGGGGCGGCCGCGGGGCCGCTGAGCCCCGGCTTGGATGAGCGCGACTTCGGGGACATCACGGAGCTGCCCGTCGTGGCGGCCAAGAGCGGGGCGGGCATGAAGCACGCGGAGTCCATCATGTCCTTCCACATCGACCTGGGGCCCTCCATGCTTGGGGATGTCCTGAGCATCATGGATAAAGAGCAGTGGGAGCAGGACGAAGACCCCGAGGCGGAGGAGAGCTGCGAGGAGGAGGCGGATGCCGCCCTGCCCAGCTCCCCGGTGGCCGTGGCAGCCCTGCAGATCCAGAGCCCGTCCCGTGGCACTGGTGGGCGCTGCCCCAGGGACAGCACTTTGGTGTCCATCTCCAGCCCCGTCCTTGGGCCGCTGAGCCAGCGGGGGGGGGCCCTGAAACGCCCTGACAAAGAGTTCTCCTTCGCCGACGAGGACGACGATGAAATCCGAGTATAAAAAGCGAGCGGCCGAGCCAAGGGCTCTGGTTCTTGTTTGTGGTTTCTTGGACACGGAGACAAATATCCCGGTGCTGCAACGGGTGGCACCAGGGGAGACTCAGCTCCTCCCTCGTTCCCTCTCCCCACCCAGCAGTGGGTGCCCCACGGCAGGACTGAGCTCTGCTCCTGGGGCTCTCAGCACCCAGAGAGCTCCAGCACAACCCGGGAGGGGAAGCAGACTGGATTTTGGTTCTTTCTGTTGGACTTTGGATATTAGCTCCTTTCCCCTTCACCCACGTAAAGCAATATAGGATCCAACAAGTCGAGGATTTGAAAGTTTAGCCCCTTTAGTAATATATATCTATTTTTTTCCCCCACCATATGGTTTTTACTGCTCTGATTTGTACTTAACTTTCTTTACTCTCGCTTTCGGTTTTAATGGAGGGGAAGTTTCCCATGAGGAAGGGCTTGACTCTGGCGTTCAGAGGGGGTCCCCAGGACTGTGGGCAGCTCTAACTCCTTGGCCTTTCTTGGGGACCTTCTGCAGACCAGGAGCCCCCAGCCCCATGCTGCAGGCTCACTCCCCATCCCTCGGATGGACAGACCCATCCCAGCTCCCCTCCAAACAGCCCAGGGATGCTGATGGGATGGTGGCTCTGAGGGACAGAGCCAGGGTGGCCCCAGTGCCCCTGGGTGGCTGCAGGGCCATGCTGACACTGGCCTGGTGCAGGCAGGGGGCTTTGGGGGGGTTTTATACCATGTATGTACCAATGTGAAGAATAAAAGGAAACGGTAGTGACAGTGGTGGCCTGAGTTCCTGGGGGGTGAGGCACGTGGGGATGTGGGTGTTTGCACCCTGCTGCACAGGTGAGGACTGGCTTTCTCCATGCTCCCACTGTCCCCAGCCCCTGTCCTGCTGCCCGGTCCCCTGCCTGGTGGCTGGGCCCCTGCCCGGGTGTTTCAGCCCCTGCAGTGGCCGGAGGAAGCAGCAGAGCTCCCGCTGGCCGGATCTGGCTCCAGGCTGGGACCCTCTGGCCAGGCTGGTTCCTGCCAAGGGTCAGCTCTGCCAAGGCACTGCTCTCCTCCCTGCAGCCCTGCTCCCTGCCAGCCAGGGAGGGAGGGAAGGGGATGGCGGGGCAGGACTGGCTGTCAATGGGACAGGACTGGCTGTCCCCACTCCCGTGGGCTGGGGGTTGGGGCTGGAGCCCTTCCCTGAGCAGGTGGAGAGCCTGGGAGGACCAGCCAGGCTCTCCTCACTGGTGCTGGGTGGGGAGGAAAGGATTTGGCCTTTCCAACGCCTCCTGGTGCTAGGAGATGCCCCTGATCTCTGGGAAGGATCTCCCTGGTGTAGCTGAGGGGAGCAGGGGAGTGCAGTGCCCCAGCAGGGACACAATGGGGTCCTGTGCCTGCGCCAGGGCCAACACAACACCCCGTGGCGTGGGGACATGGGGACATTGGGCCATTGTCCGGGATGGGGAGAACAACAGCAGCTGTGGCTGGTGGCTCTGAGCTCACCGGGCTGCCTCTGTCCCCAGCACCACTGCCCCTGCCCTGAGCATCCTCCCCTCTCCTGGTCCCTGCATCTGGGGAGCTCACCGGGCTGCCGGGGGGACCTTGCTCCTCCTGTCCCTTCTGGATGCTGGGATGCAGCAGGGCAGAGCAGGTCCCCGGGGGCAGCACCTTGTCCCCGGCTCTCCTTGTTCCTCGGGGAGGGGAGAGGCCCCCGGGGCAGCTCAGCACCAGCCGCCTGCGACCGTCACTCAGCAGCCACCATCGTTGTGACGCCTGTCGGGTCCAGCTCCGGTTCGGCAGCACCGCGCTGCCGCGACCCGACGGGGCAGAAAGTGCGCGGGGGTTCGCTGGGCGTGCACGGGACCCGGACCCGCTGGACCGGACCGGCTGGTGGCCCTGGCATGCTCAGGGCACCCTGGGCTAGCAGCGCCCGGCCAGCCGGGGGGGAGGGCGGATCAACCGGGGGGGCACCCACAGCCTCCCCAACCCCCCCCGTGCACGGCACCGGGATATGGGGGGGGGGAGGGAGGGACCTGGTGGGTGCAGGGGCTGCAACCAGGGGGCCGGCTGGGTGCTGGGTGGGTGCACAGCACCCGCGGGCAGCGCCGGGCCGGTGCGTTTATCGCTAGTGACAGAATGGGAGCAGAGCTCCATCCCCGATGTGTCAGGCCACGGCGCTGCGGGCGCCTGCCGGGGACACGCGTGGCTGCGGGAGCCGCGTGACGGAGAGGGGGGATCGGAGCCTTGGGTGACACCCACGGGGACTGTGGGGGGCCTTGCTGGGTGGGCCACCAGCAGCCCGGCACCGTGGTCCTGCCACAGCAGCACGTGTGCCACCCCCAGCCCGGCAGCGGGGACGGGAGGTGTCACCTTGTCACCCTCCCCTCGGGGACGTGGATCTGTCCTGCTGGGGACGGAGCTGCTGCGCACCCAGCAATGCTCAGAGCGCGCTGAAACCCCCGCAGGATCAGTCCCCTGGTTCTGGTTAAGGTTGAGCAGCAGCTCCCGGGCTCGGGGGTTGCCCCTGCCCCTGCAGAGCCTCTGGAGAGAGGGGGGGGGGGCGACTGCTCTGCCTCCGGTGTCAGCTGGGGGTGCAGAGAGGTGATGGGGGGGGGGTGGGGGTGATGGGGGCCCGGAGCTGAGCTGCCTGCAGCTGGGCTGCAACCCCAGGCAAATGGAGAGCAGCTGGGAGCAGCTCCTGGCTCTAAAGGGAGGGCTCTGGGCTGCTGCTGGGATGGAGGGGGGTTCCTGGGTGCTGCTGTGGCCCGGGGTGGGTGCCCTGAGCTGCAGACCGTGGTGGTCCCACGGGAGAGCTGTGGTTTCCTCGGGCAGCTCCCTGCCTCTGCTGGCTGGAGCAGGATTGATGCAGGAGCTGGAGGAGCTCAGCCCGTGCCCCTCCCGGGTATGGACAGTAAGTTGGGGACAGGGGCTTGTGGCATCCTTGGAAGGTGACAGGGGTGCAGGAGGTGTTGGGGTTCCCCTCCCTGCTGGTGCTCCTGGTTCTTGCTGCATCCCCCCAGTACCTGGGGGTCTCTGGTCCTGCCTCCTCCCTGGGCTCCTCCAGGCTGGCTCCGGGTGTTGCTTCCCCAGGGATGCACCTGGCCCAGCTTTGGGGATGGGATGGGTTTGGTGGCACTGGGGCTGGTGGGTGACACTCTCCCTGCTCTGCTTTCCCTGCAGAGCTGGGGGGGGCTGTCTGACTGTGCAGCAAGGGTGAGTGTGGGGAGGGGCAGGGATGGGGCTGACATCACCCTGCAAGGCCCTGGGGACACCAGGGAACAGGACAGGGCCCCTCTCCCCTCCATGACCACCCCGTGTCCGTGGCGGATTGCTCCATGGTTGCTGAGTTTGGGCCCCAAATGTGAATGTTGCTCACTCATTCCCCCAGCCCTGTGGCTGAGCACTCTTCTGCTCGGGGAGGGGGGGGCTTGGACCTTGGCAGAGCCTTGGAGGGAGGGAACTGAGCCTCAGGTGCTGCAGATCTCCTCCACATCTCAGCAAGCTCCTGCTGGAATGTCCCAAACCCAGGAGCTTTTGGGGTTTTGCTGGGGGTGGGGGTATCTTGGGGCTTTGCTGGGGGGGGATGCCTGGGTGCAGGTGGCACTGGAGGAGCTGCCATGGGGAGCTGTGGGGCACAGTCAGGCTGTGTCAGGGGGTCCGTGGCGTGGCCAGGGGTCGGGTGTCCCTTCCGAGAGGTCAGTGGGGGGTGGGGGACAGTGGGGTTCGGTGAGTCCCAGGAGAAGAGGGCTGGAGATCCCTGAGAACCTCTCCCAGCACCCAAATCCCTCGGGTCTGGCCCGGAGCAAGTGCCTGATGCCACCTCCTGTCTGCGGGAAGAAACGCTCCTGCCACCCCCCCTGTCCCCCCGAGGCCACCGCTCCCCGGTCCCGGTGCGGGATGCTCCTGGGCCACTTCGGTTCTTCCCATCCTTGCGGGATTTCCCCCGCGTTGGGCTCCAACCAGCCTTGTCCCACCTACCCCACCCCTCGGGCCCGCAGGTGAGTGCAGCAACGGGGACTGTCCCTGCCCGCGCGTGGGTGTCACCTCCAGCGCCACGGGCTGTCCCTGGTGTCACCGAGACTTCTGTGGGCGTGGGGAGACAGCGGGATGGGGGCTGGGGTGAGGGGGAGGGGGGGGCTGCCCATCTCCCTGGTGATGGGGGGGGTCTGGATCCTGGCTGCTGCTGGACCAACCTTCTGCCACCTCGGGGGTGACCAAGGGTGGGGACTGAGTGCCCTGCAGGACACCCCCCCCCCACACACACACACCAGGGGGAGGGGTGGCATGTGGCACGGGGACTCCAGGAGGAGCACCCTTAAAACGGGGATGTCTGCCTGCACCCTGGGCTGTGTTTCTGGGCCCTGGAGGCTGCTCCCCCGGGTAGCTGGGCTGTGAGGCTGTGCTGGGCTGGGGAGAAGGGAATTTTGTGGCAAAGAACACCGGGTGAGGAGTGGAGCAGCACTGGGGAGCAGCAGGGCCCTCGCATCCCTCTGGGTGGGAGGATTTTTTTGCAGTTAGAGGTCTTGGGGTGCTGTTTGCAGGTAAGAGCCGTGGTAAGGACATGGCTCCTGCAGCCTGGTTGCTGGGAAACGATGGAAAAGCAAACGCGTGGCAGCCTGGCAGGGGGCTGGTCCAGCACAAACCCACTGCCTGCCCCTCCCTGTGTCCCCCCCAGTGCAGACAGAAAGGTCACTGTGCCAGAAGCGTGGGAAGACTCAGCTGGAAATCCTCCTGGGGAAGTGATTTGGGTGCTTCCACAGGGAGCCTGGGAGGAGGATGCTGGGAACCACCATGGAGCTACCCGGGCAGCTGCTGGACTACAAACCCAGCTGGTTTTACCCAGCAGAACCATCACTGGTTCCTCAAAGCCACACAAACTGGACTCTGCCTGAACCCCAACCCCTGTGCAGCTGGTGCTGCCCTCAGAGGTTTGAGGGGTCCCAGGCAGATGAGGGGGGGACTTAACCCCCTGGGAAGAGGGGGGGAAGAAGCACCACATATCAAGCAGGAAAGGAAAATCCACTAAAGCTTTTATTGCTGGTGAGAGGGAGATTTTGGTGAAACACCTCTGACACAGAACTCTGCACTGCTGTTACAGAGCTCAGGGTTTGGGGTTTGTTGTTTATTTGTTTCCTTGTCTTTTTTTTTTTTTTTTCCTTCATGCCTGTAACATGATCAGTCCTTCTCCAGACATGTTCAGCCACGGCAGGCTGTGACTAGCAGCTCTCCTAACTGTCCTTGTTTGTCTGATGCAGGCATCAGTTTGCCCTTTGGGCACAGCAGCTCATCCAATGGATTTTCCTCCTCCAGAAATAGTGTGCTGCAGTGCTCCAACACCTTCCCAAACCTCCTTCCCTTGGAGTCTGGGCACAACTGCCCACCCTGACAGCAAGCAGGGCTGGGGGGGCCTGTGTGAGACCCCCATCTCCTGCCAGTTGGTGTTTGCTGTGGGGAGGGGCGAGTTCCAGCTGCTAAGGGGAAAGGAAGTGTTACTCCAGCCAATCCCCCCCTTGCCACCATCCCTCTCAAACCTCCCTGCTTGCAACACATCAATTAATCTTTATCAGCAGCCCAGGCAAAGGGCTTGTCCTGTGTCTGGTGTCCCCAAGCAAGAGCTTTGGGGCTCTGTAGCCTGCAGGAGCACTCGTGGCTCAAGCACATTTCCTTCCAGTGCCAAGTGCTGCCCCAGCAGAGCAGAGAGCAGAGGCTGGCACTGCCCCTGGCACTCCTCTGCCTACAGGAGGGGGACTGAAAAGCAGCCCCCTCCACTACTAAAGAACCTGCCTAGGATTCTAAACTGGGCTCTACTGAGTGGAAGTGCTGGGAACACTTCTGCTGCCTTCCAACTCGGAGATCCAGGACTGCTCCTCACTGCTCCAGAACCTTCAGTGGTATCTGCGCCAGCGGTGATGCTCTGGGAACACAGGGAAGGAAAAAAAAAAAACCCCAGGAGGGTGTTAGCAGAGTGCTGAGCTTGGGGAGTGCAGCAGTGTGCTCTGACTGCAGCCTCCTGCCCTGCTGAGCTGTGCAGGGGAGTGGGTGCTGCTGGGAACCCCCCCAGACCCCAGGCAGTCCCCTGTCAGCTGGGGGTACACCCAGGGAATGGGTGCTTGGTATTGGGACATCCCCTCCCTCTGCTTTGTGCAGGGTTTGGAAGTGCTGCCTGACTGCTCCTGGTGCTCTCCAGGGAGCAGCTGTGAATTGGTGAGCACTATCCTCACCTTTCCTAGGTAAATTCCTGAGGCTGCCCCCAAACGCTGCTCTCTGAGCCCTGACATCAGGCTTAACCGTGAAGGATTTGAATGATTTTGGTGCTGCAGTTAACATGAGTGACAAAAACATCTCCTGCCTGCTCCAAAAGTGAGAATTCCTGACGGAGGGCATGCAGCAGGAAGGGAAGGTGCTTACTGGTGTGCTGGTAGTTCCAGCAGTAGCTGAGGAGGCAGTACCCTGCCAGCAGCATGGAGACCCCCGCCGGGCCCCCCCTCTTCACCTCGATGTATTTGCTGCAAAAGCTGCTCCAGGCTGTGGGAACAGAAACCCAGGGATCACACCACATCTTGCAGACTTCACTGCTTCCCAAAGCCAAATTCTTGGGTTTATTTATTTTGCTGCTTGAGTATAACAGACCCAGAGATACATGGATCTCCCAGAGCCTGCCTGCTGGGGTCAGCCTGCAGGAAGTAACTCAGGGATTTGGGATAACTCTGTCCTGGGAGTCAGGAATTCAGCCTCACCTCTCTGGGCCCCTCCAAGCAGCCCCTGAGGAGAAAGGTCTCTGGTAGCCAGCCAGGCAGGCAGCTCGCCCAGGCGCACATCCAGGAGGTGCTGTGCTGAGAGGACTCCTGTGTGGGAAGGCAGAGCAGGCAGGGGTGGGTTGGGGGGGGGGGGGGTCAGGCAGCACTGGGGGTGAGCAGGGAGTGGGGGGTCTGACACTGACACTGCTGGGGGTGAGCAGGGAGTGGGGGGTCTGACACTGACACTGCTGGGGGGCCTGGGCTGAGTGCTGAGCAGGGCAGAGTCCCAGGGAGCTGCCTGCACCAGCACAAACCTGCAGGAACCTGACCCAAAAAACATAAAGCAGTGGAGGGTTGGGCACGGAACCTCCTGGGATCCTTCCTGGAAAAGCCCAGGAGCTGAGGGTCTCCTCCCCCTCCTCTCCCACTCCCCTCGGGACACCTGAACCCCTCAGGGAAATAAATCTCAGCCCCAGGGGCTTTTCCCTCCCCGGTTACCTGGCTGTCCCTCGGAGAAATCACCCTTCGGGGCCTTCACTGTCACCCTGGGCTCCTCTTGGAAACGCTTCCCTGGGAAAATCCTCAGCCCACGGTAATTAGGATACAAGTCTGGAAACCATTCCAGGCCCCTGGCAGGAGCTGTGCAGACGGATTGGCTTTGGGAAAGCTGGAGCAGGACTGGGGGCAGTGCCAGCCCCGCCTCCCTCCTGCCCTGGGGGGTGCCAGCCGCCTGCTTCCCACCCCCCCCGAGCTTTCGGGTGCCCCCCGGCTCACTTTCGGGTGTCCCTTTGGGGTGCCCTCCGGCAGGCTCCGCTGCTCCCGGGTTTTTGGGGGGGTGCAGAGCAGGCCGGGGGGGTTTCCCTCCCCCCCCCACTCCCAGGGCTCCGTCCCCTCCGTCCCGGGGGCTGCTCCTGGGGGGGGGTGGGGACATTCCCGCTGCCTTCCCCCCCCAGCCCCCCGCTTCCCTCTTGGCGGTGTCGGGACCGAGCGTTCCCTCCCGGGGCTCAGCCCGAACTGGGTCGGTCCCGCCCGGTTCCAGGGAGCCCCGGGGGCTGCTCCGCCTTCCCGTGGCAGAGCCGCAGCCCCGGCTCCCGCTCCCCTCCCGCACCACCCGGGCGCGGTGCTTTCTGATGATGATTTCCGCTCCGCTGCTCAGCTTTTCGGGGATCCCCGTGACCTCCTCGGGGGACAAATCGAGGCACTCGGCCACGTCCCGCACCGGGTCCCGCACCGCGGGTTCTGTCCGGTGACCCCCGGGCTGCCGCCGGATCCCTCCGCCCCGCTCTCCCGACGCTTTCTGCCCGGTCCCGGGGCCCAGCGGTTCCGCCGCTCTCCGCGCTTTGCCGGCGGGGAGGGCTCTGCCCGTGCCGGAGCCGCTACCGGGGGTGCCGGTAACCGGGCCGGGCTGGGGGTTGGGATCCGGTTTGGATCCGGTACCGGGCGCGGCCTTGCAGTGCGGGAGGTGTGCGCGGAGCCGTTTGAAGGCCCTGAGGCAGTGCGGGCACCGCTCCCGCTCCCGCTCCCCCGCCGCCGCCATGGCCGCCGCCGTCCTGCCGGGCGCACGTTGATGACGTAAGGAACGGGAGAAAGGGATCGAGCGCCGCTCCTGCTCCGGTCCCCGTCGCGCGCCGTGACGCACCGGGAGGGCGGGGGCGTGGCCGCCCCCGATTGGGCGCTGCGCACGCGCAGGGGACGGTGGCGGCGGCGGAAGCGGCGGCGGGAACGGAAGAGAAGGGAACGGAACGGAAGGGAAGGGAAGGGACCGGGGGGAAGGAAAGGAAGGAAGGACCGCGGGTCCCGGCGGGGCAGGGAAGGCCGCAACCTCACCCCGCCACACAGCCCCGCGTCCCCTCCCATCCCGCCATGAGCTGCCGGCAGCCGCTGCCCAGCGAGCGGGGAGCGAGACAGAGGTGAGGGACGGGGCCTGAGGGGAGGCGGGGGCTGGGGAGGGAGCCCCGGGGGTACCGGGTGGTACCGTGGGGGTACGGTGTGGGGGTACCGGGTGGGTACCGGGTGATACCGTGGGGGTACCGTGGGGGTACGGGGTGGGTACCGTGGGGGTACCGGGTGGTACCGGGTGGGTCCCGGGTCCCGGGCAGGGGTTCCGGGGGGGGGAAGGAGTTTCCGGGTGTAGCGGGGCTGAGAAAGGCGTGAAGGGTGCGGGGGGTCTCGGGGGGCATTGCTGGGCCTGGGGAGGGGGGGGGATCCGTGCGGTGCCCACCCGCGGTTGTGACACGGGAGGGGGGGGCAGGGAGTTGTTCCCCAGGGGCTGCAGGCGGTGGGGAAAGGAGGGGTCTGGAGGAGAGGGAAATAAATAGGGAAATAAATAGGGAAGGAGGAGGGAAAGGTCTCCTCGGGGAGGGGACGTGGGCACCCCCGGGATGAGGCAGCTCCTGCTCTGTGGGCGGGGAGCAAGAGCTGAGTGTGCAGCAGCCTCTGTGTGTGTGAGAGAGAGAGAGAAACCCACTGAGAAATGTCACACTCGGGGCTGCTTTGACTCAGTCGGGGATGCATTCATTTTGAGTCACCAAACCCCCCCCCTCTGCCCTCCATTTGGAATAGTGCTGGAGCTGCTGCCTGACCCGCGGAGGTTGTGCCCTGGGAAAGAAGACTTAAAATTAGTGTTAAATCCTGTGGATGTTGGTGTGCGGGAATTCTGTTGAGCAGCTGCCCTGGAGCAGCACTGGGATCCCAAGAGGAGGCACTGGGAAGGGGCTTTCCCTCTGCTGCTCTGGGACAAAACTTTCTGCCCTGGTGGAACAGAACCTGGCTGGGGCTGGGGCAGCAGGAGGGGTGTAGCTGAGGGTTTAGGGAGAGGGTGGGCACTGCCACTGCCCCCGGGGGCTTTCCTCAGCCTCTTGGGTGTCATTTGAAGGCCCAGGCTTCTTTTCAGCTGTTCCTGAGTATTTGGAGCAGTTGCAAGGCTGAGGTTTGTCAAAGGAGTTTCTGTAGGAAGGTGCTCAGCACTGGGTTTTTGTGGTAGCCCCAGCCTGGCAGCTCTGGGGGGTGCTGGTGGTTTTGTCTCTCAGGGGTTTAGATCCATCCTTCAGGAATTTATCAAGTTTTCCTGCTGGCTTGGCAGGGCTGCTCTTGGAGAACACCTCAGGAGGTCTGTCAGTAAGCTGGGAATGTGTTTGTTTTCTTTTTTTTTTTTTCTCTCCTTTCTCCCTGACCTTTCCTGCAGGAAGAGGAGGAGGAATGGCCCTGAGGAGGATGGGCATGTGCCCCAGACCAAACGTAGCACCAGGAACTCTGTGCTTCAGGACTCCTGGGACACTGAGGTGAGAGCCTCCTCGGGCAACTTCCCTTCCCTTTGGTGCTGAATAATCTGAAATGTTATTTCCTTTGCTTCGTGTGTGGGGTCAGGAGGCAGGAGAGGAGTTGGGAACCTGGGAGCTGTGGTTTGGGACTCAGCATGTCTGCCCCTCAGCCTGGTTACCTCCTGCCTGGACATTTCTGATAAATGCCTTCCAAATCCTGACACACAGCACCCAGGGGAAGAGCATTTGCTGCCAAGATGAGGTGTGTGACCCCTCCAGGAGTGAGGAGGTGACAGGGACAGCTCACACGTGGTCACCTTCCCTGCCCACCTGCTCTTCTCATTTTGCATCTCCTCAGATGAAAGTGGTCACTGGTGGGAGGAAGTCCCCCAGCACCCCACCCCCTGTGCTGCAGGCACTGCTGTTGTCTGGTGTTTAAAAAAGGCTCTGAAAGAGCAGGGGGGGTGAAGCCAGGCTCACTTGGTCACAGCTGAGCCACTTGGACTCAGGTATTGAGTTTCTGCTCCTATTTGTCATGACCATGGGATAAACTGTCCCTGCTTCTCTCCTTGCTGAGGTGACAGATGTTCCAGGATGGTACAGGCTGTGCTAGCTGTGAGAATTCTTTAAGGAAAAAAAAAAAAATGCTGATTTCCAAACTGCTGCCAGATTTCCTGAGCTGTTGCCTGTGTTAATCACCTGAAATGTTGCTGTGCTCATACCTGGGGGGCACTGCAGCTCTGCTGCCAAACATCCCTGGACAAGAGCGTGCAGAGCAGAGCCCCCCTTCTGCTTTCTGTCCCTGGAAGTTAACAAAATGGATTGAATTTCTTTTCTGGTTATGGAAATATCCTGGTTGGTGTTTGGGGTTTTTTTCCCAGCCCTCTGCAGACTGGCTGTGATGAGTAATTATCAACCAGGGCATCCCATCAGGCTGCTCCCTGTCCTTTGGCTGCAGGAAATGTTTTGTGCCGTGTAACTCTGAGCAGAATATTTGGTTTCCATGCCAGGGGAAAGGCTTCCCCTTTACACTGACATTTAAAACCACCCAGAGCTCTGCATCCCACTGCTCCTTTCCTGGGGGAAACTTCCCAGCTGGCTGGGGTGAGGGTCACTGATGGGAAAAGCTTGGGAGAGGTTTGAGTGTTCCCCAGGAAGGAATCTGCTGTGCTGCAGAGTTCTGCTGCTTCCTTCCTGCAGGGCTGGGGTCTGAGGGGTAGAACCATCCAGAGCTGCTCTCCCTCTGACACTGACCCACTTGTCCAACAGGTTAAACACCTCTGCTGTGTAGAGTAGTTAATGGCTAAAGGAGCTTTGTGGCAGGAGGAGGAGGAAGAAGTTAGTGTGGAACAAGGGATTGGAGTAGGAGTAATGAAATTAAGGCTGTGAGGAAAAAGCCTTCATGGTGAGTGGCTGGAGCACCTTTGCTTGTCCTGTCAGCACTTGGCTGCTAAAATGCAGGAATGGGAAGTGTCCTGTGGTGGCCACACCAGGGGGTGACCTGAACTCTGTCCCTAACTCTGTCTGCCCAGCAGCACCCCCAAACCCCCCCGGGGCTAACCCTGAGCCTCCTGCATGCCCTGCAGAGCACAGAGCTGCTGGTGACAGCCCCAGCTGCAGCCCAGGAGGAGCTGTCCCTGGGGACACTCTGTGCTTGGGGCTGCCAAAATTCCAACCTCACAGCCTTGCCTACTGATGAGCAGAGCTTTTTGGGTTTGGTTTTGTTTCCCTTTCCTGCTTGTTTTCCTGCCCTGGAGGATCACTGAGCTGAGCATGCCCAGAGAGCTGAGCCATGAGGTGAAAGCAGTTGTTTCTTTAAGGACTTCCTCTGCCACATGGAGACATTCTTGTGCTCACAGTGCAGGAGTGCTTCCCACTGGTGGCACTTGGAAATTCGGGGCAGTTTCTAACCCTTTGAGTCACTTTCCTGGTACTTGGCCATTTGCTGCTGCAGGTGACAAACCCTCAGTACCTTTAGGATATTGAGACAGGAGAGAAGGGGAGGGTGGGTGTAGGAGCAATTTGTACAATTTGTACAGGTACAATTTGTACCAAAGGGTACATGAGGAGAGAATTGCTTTTCATCTGAGAGCATCCACACTCCTGCTTTTTGTGAAACATTCCCTAAAGCAGAAATTCCTTTGCCCCTTTAGCTGCAAGCTCTTTTCTCTGTGGTTTACCCCAGACCATGACCTCAGTTTGCAGACCAGGCTGTGTAACTAACCCTGAGCTTGCTTTTTTGTCACCATCTCTTTCCATTTATATTTTTTTTTTCCATGTCTTGTTCTTCCTAGCTGACAGATGTGCAAGATGAAAGATTTTTTTTTTTTTTTTTTTTGTCTTAGAGGCAGGTCAGCCATGGGCTGTTCTGTGAGGCTGCTCCTCACTCCTGCTCACATGAGCTCAGTTGGATGCTCAAAAGGATAAAGGATGAAAAGCACAGTGCTGTTTGCTCCCACTGGATTGTCCTTCAGCCAGGGTATGTAGGCAGCATCCCTGGCTCTGACTTTCCAGGAGGGAAGCAGAGGTTTCTCCTTGGTTTCTCCTCACAGCTTCTGAGCTGTGCCCATCTGCAGTTCCTGCTCCTCCTGGAGCTGCCACAGAGCTGGAGCAGTGACAGCCACCCCAGGAGCTGCCACCTGATGGAGGGGCTGGGCTGGACCCCCAGCAGAGGGAACACCCCCCCTGCAAACACAGCATTTCCCACAGCATTGCCCTTCCCCTCAGCAGGAGCTTACCTGTGTTGTGTTCCCTGCTCCTCATTTACAGAGGCAGGAAAAGCCCTTCCTGCTCTCCTGGCAGGCAGAGCTTTTTGGGGATCCCTCTCAGAGGAATCAGGAGCTCTGCAGCCTGGGGACTCAGCAATGAAGAGCCCTTTGCTCTGATTTTCCATGAGAAGGAAAGGAGGCTGCAGTGTTCTGTTCAGCCCTTTTCCTTCCTGAGCAACTTGCTGCCCTAAAACCTCCTTTTTTTTTTTTTTCCAGGTGGTTCCTCTCTGTTGCTGTGTGGCTGTCAGGAGGGCTGTGCCTTTATCAGCACCTCTCCCATCCAAGTTTTGTCTATCCCAGCCACCCCACTCTATTACTCTTAGGAAGGGATGGTCTCCAGCTCTGTTTAAACCCAGCTGACACCTCTCTTCAGGTCAGCCTGGAAGCTTTTGAGAGCAGCAGGGTCAGGTTCTTAAGTTCCTTAAGTCGTGGATGGTTGAGATGCCCCCTCCCAGCCCACCAGATGGTGATCACCAGATGAACACATTTAACGTGGGTTTGGGAATGATTTAAAACCTCTCTGGCTGCTCAGGGTGATGTGGAGAGGGGCTGGTGAGTGTGCAGATGCCTGTTTGATACTCCAAAGCTCTCCTAAAATCTCCCTGGGCTGCTCCCCCTTTGCACATTTCCACCTCAAGCTGTGTCTGATTGTAGCTGCCTGTCACTGCTGCCATGATAACTTTTAAGGATTCCTTTTTTTTTTTTTTTTCTTTTTTTTTTGTCTGATTGTAGTCCCAATGCCTATCAGAATGTGCACCACAGCCTGGGGCAATGGTAGGTAGGTCTCTGACATGGTTTGGGCAATACATGGGATTCACCTGCTAGTGAATTTTTTGCCTTAGAGAAATGGAAATAAAGAGGGTCTGACAAAGCAGACCTGCCAACAGCCTGAGGTGCAGGAAGCACCCAGGACACTGACCTTGTTTCTAAAAACAAAACAAAACAAAACACAAACCAAAAAAAAAAAAAAAAACCCACAAAGAAACAAAACCTAACACAAAATAATCATTACTAACAGCTCTGAAAGTGTTTGTTGCGATGTGAGAGGGTGGCAGGGAGCAATCCCAGGTTCTCACTTCCATTTTTCACCTTGATTTTCAGAAAGTGGCGGTGAAAAGCCCCAAGGAAGCCAGGCTAAAAGGCAACAAAGTGTCCTGTGCGGTGGGTTCCTCTCCAAGGCTGCTGTGAGCTGCTCAGCATTGCAGTGGTTGTGCTTCTGGGCACTGCTCCCTGGCTCCCCCCTCTCCTCCTGGAGCTGCTCCCTCTCCAGCATTACCAAACCCAGGAAAAGGAGCTGGAGCTGGAGCTGCTGCTTCCCTCAGGAGAGGTTCTCTTGTTCCCTCCTGCCTGAACCTCACACCCCAGCACACCTCACTGCCTTGCTTGCTTTACTACAGCACAACTGAAGCATTCCTTTTTTATTTATTTATTTATTTATTATTTTTTTAATTTTATTTTCCTTTTGTGGCTTACCAAACAAGGGAATTTTTATGCTCCAATTGTCTCGATCAATTGTGGAGTCAGTGCTGGGGTGGAGGGGGGGTTTCCACTCAGCATTGAGATGTTCTCCACCTCTGATCCTCATGTTCTTCCTCACTGCTTGTTGACAGATGGCTTGGGTGCAGTTTGCACCATTCTTCAGATTTATTCCAAAGTGAGGCCTTCTGGATGTGGTGCTGACTGTTGGAATTACTGAGGGCTGCTTTAAATGTGTTGTCTTCCCCTGTGGCCACCAAGTTTTGACTTTTGTGGTTTTAGTTTCAGACTTAGAAAAAAAAAAATGTGTTTTGAGCTGCTTTTGTGAATTCCCTCCTTGCAGGGTGGCAGTGCAGCCCTTCTCTGGTTCTTAAGCACCTCAGTGTTGCCTTGAACAAAATATCTCACAACAGTGAAATATTTCAGCTGTAACTAATGGAACTTTTCATTAGCAGCCCTAAAAATGGTGTAAGCCAAACAGTTTTATGTCTTTGAAGCACAGAAAGTGTTGGCTCATTTTTCTCCCAGTCATTTCTGTGTTTACCTCCTGGCAAAGCTGTCCTCCAGGAGACCTGGAGGGTGATGTTCCCTCTTTGGAACCTCAGTGCCTGTTGCTCTTGCACTGCCAAGTAAATTGTTACAGAAAAAACACCAGTTCATCTTGCTGCTGCTGAACTGGGAGGAGGAGTGGTTGTATGTGGTAGCAAGGTGTTAAAATGGGCATGGAGTTGTGTTTATTTGTTACACCTTTGGATGCTGCAGATCTCGCTTCAGAAAGGCTGACCTGTAGGGAAATGCTTTGCATGGTGCTTAACATCTGCCAGAGCAGCAGTGAGCAGTCTTCCTCCTGCCCTGCCTGTCCTGGCACTTCACCTGGACTGGCCTTTATTTTCCAATTCTCAGATGAGTTCAGCAAACTTCACTAGTGCTGCAGTGGGTCCTGGGGACAGAGCTGGTGGGCTTAAAACTGAAAAGAAGGTTGAAATCCAATGTCCTGGAGTCAGTGGACCTGTGGGGGAAGGATTGCTCCTCCCTTCCCATGTGCTGGCAGTGAGGGAAGCCAGGAGTGCCAGGAAGGCAGTGGGTGGGTTTGTGTTTGGGCAAAAGGATGAAGGTGAGCCTGGCAATCTGGCAGGGAGGGACTTAGTGGCTTGCTTACCCCAGGGGGTTGGTGCTGGACAGACCCTGTGTGACCTTGCTGTTAACTCTCTCTCTGTCTCAGTCCTCCAGCAGTGATAGTGGCAGCAGCAGCATCAACAGCCCTGACCCAGGCTGTGGGGCAGAGAGCAGCCTGAACCCCAGGATTGCAGGATCCAGCCCTGTCTCCTCTCAGTCCTTCCACGAGCAGTCTGCACTAAGCCAAGGTCCCTACTTCCACATCAACCAGATCCTGAAGGAGGCACATTTCCACAGCCTACAGAGCAGGGGACGCCTCCCCACATGATGCACCAGCAGCTCCCTGCCTTCTGTGAAGGGACAGCACTGTGTAGATTTGGTATTTCAACCTAAAAGTTTGTTAAAATGGAATTGCACAAAACGCCTGTTGCCTTTTCAGTCTATATTTGGAATAACAGGTTAACAGGAAATTGTTTACTTGTGGTTTGCTGCACTATTGCAATGCAAAAGGGGCTTTGAAGCAATTTTTATAGGATTCTTTTTGGGGTGGTTATAAAGTACTTGGCAAGAGGAGACTGAGGAACCCACATCTGTGTTATAGGATTGCAAAATGTCCAATTCCAATCGACTGCCTAATCTGTTTGTTAGCAATTTGTTGCTTTCTGTAAAGTTCTCTCCAACATCCATCTTCAGTTTTATAAATAATTTTTTTTTTTTTTTTTTTAATTTCAATAAACTAGTAAAAAAATTATTTGGCAACAGAATTTTTTTTGAGCATTTAGAGGAAACCAGTAAGAACAGGGGCTGTCCCTGGAGTGCCCTAGAAATGCTCTGGCTGGGAACTTTCCACCCAGCCTGGCATGCAAGGAGCCTTATCTTGCTTGATCTTAACTGCTGCAGTACTGAGAAAAATAAATAAATGTGGAACGAGAAGCTGGAAAGGTTGGGCAGCTGGAGCTGGGATGTCAGGTGCCTGTGGAGAAAGCAGAGTAGGCTGGGGAGGGCCTTCTGAAGGTGTTTTGGAGTGATGTTGCTCCACTGCCCATTTCTAGCTGTGAAATGTTTTCTGTTACAGTGTGTAGGTTGTTTGTTTGTTGTGGTTTGGTTTTGTTGTTTTTTTTTTCTTCTTCTTTTTTGACTTTGAGGTTAACAACTCCTAAGGAACAGGAAGTGAAAGACTGGCTAGCCCTCTGTTCCAGCAGCCAGAGACAAGGACAGTGCTGAGCTGTGCCTGGCTGAGGAGGTCCCTGCCCAGGGAAGAGAGCCATCCTCCATCAAGACAGTTACACAGACAAACTTTTTATTTTCAACTGCATCACTTGGTCATGCCAGAGAGCCACCCCAGCTTGAAGAGAGAAGGTGCAGCTGTGTCCTCCTCCTCAGTGAGGAGCTGCCTGAAGAGTGAGCCAGGGCGTGAGGCCTCATCCTCTGCTCTGGGCAGCCCAGGGCTGGGGACCTGCTCAGTTTGGAAGAACAAACCCATCAGTAACTGCTGCAGCTTGCTTTTCACTTCCTCCCTACCCTCATCTACAGGAGCTGAAAGGAGGTGTGGACTACAGCAGAACAGCTCTTCAGAGGCAACTTCAGCTGGAACCAGCAGGGCAGTGGTGTCACCCCTGGTGGCAGTGAGGAGCAGGGGCAGTTGTGGGTGGCAGCAGCACAGCACCTTGCTGTGAGCAGCAGGTAACTTGTCAGAAGTTATTCACCTGCAGGAAAGGGGCTGTTGCTCCCCAGAGCAAGGGGATGCCAGCAGGGCAGAAGCACAGCTGTTGCCCTCACAGAGAGCTGTTCTGGAGGAATTCTGGACTTGAACCTCTCCTGAACTGCTTTAGCCTAAAAGAAGGTGCAAGCATCTGCCAGGGATGCTGAGAAGTGTGGCTGGCACTGAACATGGGGGGTGTGTGCCACCACAGCAGGACAGGGGAGCAACAGGAGTGAGCCAAACATCACTGCACACTTCCACACCACTACAGCTGAGGGATGAGAGGTGAAGAATACCCTCACTGCCAAGCTCTGGGCTTTTCAACAGCCCTCGTGCTCTGCCTGATCCTTAATGCTTCTGAATAATGGGAAGCTGCAGAGGAAACATCTGCATCTCAAGTACAGCCTCTGCCTGGATCAAACCAGACTCTTCCAGAACAGGAATCACCACAGATGGGTTATGGGGCTGTTGAGTTTTCATTACTGCTTCCTGGGGCAGTGAGGTGTTCCCTGCCTCTCTCAAACCTCAGCACAGAGAACTCCATTTAAGCAGATGTTTTAAACTGGGGGAAATGAAGCAACAGAATGGTTTGTTTAGTGCTAAAACTCAGAACAGGACAAGACAGAGCCTTTGCAAGAGAAGCAAGCCACTCTGTGCACACAGGCTTCAATACCCAAGCAGCCTTCATCAGGAGTTAAAGGTCAGCATCCCACTGGAAAGGAGGTCAGAGAATTAGCTGGAATCCTTTGATGTTTCTCACAGCCATCTTTAAATGAATTTTTATGCTTTGATCTCAAAATGCCCCATCTGTTTCAGTGTTCACTGCCTTCTCATGGTGGTTATTGCCTGTGTGGTACCACAGAGCAGTGAGCCCCAGGGCTGCAGGAGCTCTCAGGTGGTTTTGGTGAGGGTCAAGGGGAAACCCAAACCATCCCACACTGTGCTGGTTCTCTCATTTTACCGAAAATAAAAATCAGGTTAAATGTGAACTGTTTGGCTACTTTCTTCTTTCCTCTCAAGCTCTAGTGTTGGTGGGAGAACTAGCACTGGCAAAAAGTTGTACTGACCTGAACTCTTTCTGTGCTCCTGGCAGCAGATTTGCTCTTCCGCGAGCTCGACATACTCAGTGGCAGGAGTCCAAACCTTCAGAGATGGAAGAATGAAACGTGGGAGGTCACAGGGAAGCAGCATTTCCAGACCAGCTTCCCAAGGAGACAGGAGAAGGCAGAGGAGAGCTGAGCACCTCACCTGATCTGGCTGGATGCTAAAGGCAAGATGTTGTGGAGCTCCTGGGAGCTGGGTGCACTGCTCCGGCTCGTGTACTGGTTCTCTGTTCCAGTCAGCAAGCCAAAGAGAACCTAGAGGGCACGAGGGAGCTGTGGGTGTTTGGAGGCAGGGTCTAATGGTTGGGTTTAAGTTTGAAGTGTCTCCCTCCCCCCTCTTAACTCTCGCTTTTAATTGGCACTGTTCCTTATCATCACAGTTGAGTTCTAGCCCTGTTTCAGCACTATTTAACCCCAGGCACGATGGAGCTCAGCAAGCTCCTCTTATCTTTGGCTGGCATTAAATAATTTCCTGCTTCTGAGAAGTGCCAGTGGTTATCTTCAGGCATTAAGCAGTTTATGAAGCCAGCCTGGCCACCCTTCCAACTGTGGTTTGCAGCCCTGCTTCCTGATCCATCCCTTCCTCCCCCTCCAACTCACAGAGGTTCTCTGAACCTGGCGATTCAGGTTGCTGTTCAAGTGAGGAGTGAAAACGTCCAAGTCAAAGGGATCAATGTGTCCCTCCAGGAAATCTGTCACCTTCTCCATCCTGCAAGCAGAGCAGAGCCCTGTCAGGGGCTTTCACTGGCCCTTCCAAAACAGTGAGGGATTTTCCCTGAGCAAAACAGGAATTACTCAGCAGAACAGCAGCTGCCTCAAGGGCTTCCAGCAATTACACAACCTCCAGCAGCTGCTGAAGAGGAACCTTCTCCCCATGGAACCACTCAGAGCTGCCTCAGCTCTCAGGATGAGCATACACAAGGTTTTACTTAACTCCTGGGTGGAAGCTTAACTCTTCTCTCCAGAATATCCCTGCCACCATATTGACACAGTGTGTATGGAAGCAGGGGGGACCAGCCTGCTGTCTGCAAGCTCTGTGCTGCAGAATCCCACCCCTCCCTCTATATTTTGAGGACAAGCTTAGTGTGGGTGAAGGTATCAGAGACTTGTGCCTGCACTGCCCTGCTCCCGAGGGATCCTCCTGGACTTTAAACCCTTTTAGGGCCCCACAGCTGAACCCCAGCACACCTGGAGTCATGCCTCATCCTGCTGGCTTTTCCTTCCTCGCTCTTTGCCGCCAGGATGACGCTCAGGTACCGCAGGTCGTAGAGAAGCTGCAGAGCTCTGTTCTGGGTCATGGGGAAGGCACCTGCTCTCTGCCAAGAGGAGTCAGGAATGGGCTGGTCACTGCCACCAAGAGAGGGCTGCCAAGGACTGCCTCAGGGGAAATGTTTAGAAACACCAGCCCCAAGACACAGCCCCCCTAAGGAACCCTCCTGAGCGTGCCAGCTGCTGTCTGAGCCCTTCTTGGCTCCGTTTTTGGGGGGCAGAGGAAGAAGAGACTCACCCAGACATTTCCTGTTCCCAGGGACAGCAGTGTGTGCACCCCCGTGACCCTCCCATCCCACCCCACCTGGAGTGAGGGCTGATCCTCCTCACGTACCTTCTCCTGCTTCTCTTCCATGAGCTTTTCGTAGGCACTCAGCACTTCTGCCATGCAGGTCTTCAGCAGCTCCTGCAAGGTGACTTTGGGAAGAGTGTGACCACCCACCCGGTTCACCTCTTGGCACAGGCTGAAGAGGAGGCATTGGACATGCCAGGAGGGCTGTTCAGAAAAGTTGTGTTAGGTCCCTGGGGTCTGTAAATAGCATTAAGTCTCACAGCAGCACAGCATCACTTGGGTTCTCCTGGTGGCAGCTTCCTACTTCCTCACAAAACTGAGTCTGAGACCTGTCTGCCCCCACACAGCATGGCTAAGGCACCTCACACCTTCTTTTTGCTGACACACCAGACATTTGCTGTGGTTCTCAAAGTCCCACAAGAATTTTTAGCAGAGGTGTTCACCAGAGTGTCCTCAGAACAGGACTGCCTGGGCCTTTTCTGTCACCACCCACTACCCAGGCTCTGGAGTTACTCCCTTGCTTTTCTGCTGGGCTTCTCCCAGCTAGCCTGAGCTCTCACCCAGCTGCTTTTTCCTTCAGAATCAACAAAATTCCCCTTTCTCAGGTTCCCTACAAACGTGGCCAGCCCCTCCTGTACACTGCAAACACAGAACTTGCTCTTGCCCTGCCCCTCCTCTCCCTCCCCAGTTGCCACCTCTGTGTCACTCCTGCCACTCCACACCCCAGGGAAGCTGCAAGCCCTGGGTCTCTTGGGCTTTGCCCAATCCCCCTGCTGCAGCCCTGTCCTTCAGTGCCTCCAGCTTCCATCAGATCTCTCTCCTGGGGGCTTCTGTGTACAAACCAGGCCTAAGTCCTTCCTCAGTTCTACAGGATCTGGGCCCATCTCATTCATTGGAATATACAGCAGCAATTCTCTAATTTCCTCCCTCTAACCTCTGTTCTTAGAAGGTGAGTATCTCCAGCAGCAAATAAGAGCACTGGAGCATTTGTCCTCTGTTCATAGCACCAGGCACACTCCTCAGCAGGGCAGCCTTGTTTGACAAAGCAGCAGGTTTGGAAACCAGCCCTCTGCTTCCCCCCTGCAGATCATTTCCCTGCATTTTCCCCCAGGATGTTTCTCATACCTGCACAGGCAGCCGGATCTTTGATGTTACACTGTTCCCAGCCTCAGTCTCCTCCTGAATTTCAATTTCATCCCAGTTGGTGGCTGTAGCCAGGACAGAGCCAGCTGTGTCCAGGAGCAACGTGTGGCTAAAGCACTGCACCAGACCCTAGAGTGGAGAACACAAAAGCTTCCAGTCACAGCTCCAACAGAAGAACCAAAGGATGGACAGCCTGCTCCTGCTCACACATCCCTGGGGTTTGGATGGGGCTTTGAGCAGCCTGGTCTAGTGGGAGGTGTCCCTGCCCGTGGCAGGGGGTTGGAATGAGATGATCTTTAAGGTCCCTTCCAACCCAAACCAGTCTGGGTTCTATGATCCCCTTGCTCCACCCCAGGTCAGTCTTCTGGAGATCTTCCCACTGGATCCCACCTCTGGGCTGCCACCACCTCCTGTCCCCGTGGGACTGAGCACCGTGGCAGCAGCACAGGCTGCAGGGAGGCACAACCCAGGCAGGAAGCAGCTGTGACAAGAAAAGCAGCTCCTTACTTTGGTGACAGCCGAGCTCCAGATCCGGTAAGCAAACAGGCTCTGCTGCAGGAGCTCTGCCTTCACCTCCTGCCACTTGGCCTGCACAGGGGTCATTTCTTGGCCTTTCCCTTTCCCCAGCTTCTTGGTGGAGCGGGGTTCCCTCAGCAGGGTCTGCGTGCTGCCCGCCCTGCCCAGGACACACAACTTCAGGTGAGGGCAGAGCTCGCTTAGCGCCTGGCAGAGCCTCGCCATGAAGAGGACAGCGTTGAGCTTGGGGTCGTTGGGAACATCCCCCCGTGTCTCCAGCAGGCTCTGGGCACTCTGGAGCTCCTCCCGGAGGCAGCCCAGGAGGTGTTGGATGCAGCCCAGGCAGTGCTGACGGAGCAGCCCCTCCACCCTGCCCGCGTCCCCGTAGCGGTCGAAGGCGGAGAGCGGCGGCGGAGCCGGGGGGTCTGAGGAGTCAGGGGGAAGGTAGAAGAGGAGATCGTCCAACTTGGCCTTCAGCTTCCAGTCCAAGGCTGAGCAGAAGCTCTGCAGGCAGGGTGTGAGGGCCTGGGCTTTCATGGAGAGGCCGCTCTTGGGGAGAGGGCCACGGTTGGCCAGGCTGACCCAGGCGGCGTCGGGGGGAAGGTCACCGGAGCTCTCTGACCACAGGAACAGGGCCACGTTGTGTTCCAGCTGGACCTGCCTGCTGAGGCCAGAGGTGCTGGGTTGGACTTCCAGTTCCTGCAAGGCTGAAGTGAGAAGCTGTTTGGAGCTGCTTGAGATGGAGTCGAACCCTTCTTTGGTCAGTGTCTGGACAATCGGGAGGAAAAAAGGAAAGAAAAAGAAAAACCTTTTACACGTCCTCCCCGGCACTTAAAACACACAATTAGTGTTGCTAACAGGTACCAGTGGACTGCTGGAGATCACAGAATCATTTGGGTTGGGAAGAACCTCTGAGATCATCAAGTCCAACCCTGGATCCACTCCCCTGTGGTTCCCAGCCCATAGCACTCAGTGCCACATCCAGTCACATCTTAAAACCCTCCTGGGATGCAGAATCCACCCCCTCCCTGCACAGCCCATCCCAATGCCTGATCACCCTCTCTGGGAAGAATTTTTTCCTAATATCCAACCTAACCCTCCCCTGGCAGAGCTGAAGCCCATGCCCTCTTGTCTTACTGGGAGCTACTTGGGAGAAGAACCTGATCCCCCCTGGCTCCAACCTCCTCTCAGGGAGCTGTAGAGTGATGAGGTCTCCCCTGAGCCTCCCCTTCTCCAGACTAAAAGAGTGATATCAAGAGGGAGCAGAGAGCAAGGCCACCCACCTCTAGCCTCTCCAGGAAGAGCTGCTGCAGCAGGTCCTCCCAGAAGGAAGCAGACTTGTCCAAGAGGCGCCGGCACAGGGGCTCCCAGTTCTGGCTGATGGACTCACTGGTCAGCAGCTCCCAGACAGTGTCACGGATCCCTGCCAGGCCCTTCATGCTCTTCACGTAGACCAGCAGGCTGCTGACCCCAGCCCTGATGTCCTCACTGCACCTGAAAGCAACGAGGTTTTTTTTTTACGCCCTCAGTCTGAGAGGCTCAGCTGCAGCCCCTGGGGAAGGCAGGAGAGGAAATCAGCTGCAGTGAGGTGGGGGAATTCTCCATCTGTTGGGTAGAGGCTCTTCCAGCAGGGCTGAGGGGACCTTTGCCTCTCACAGCCCACACCAGGGTCCTGTGGGAAAGCCACTGGGAGCAACCCTGGGCTGTGGTGGGTGTCAGCTCTAAGAGGATGGCACCCATGGAATACTGTCAGGGTGTGGGAGGCTCTGGGAAGGGCTGGGGAAACATCCCATGGCCAGGGAGCACTCCGTGGGGCTGCAGCTGCTGGCAGGGACCAGCTGGTCCATCAGCTAATGACACCAGGGCTGCTGAGCATGTTAAGGGGCAGTGGGGCTGCCCCCATCAGCAGAGCAAGGCAAGGTGGGAAGGGGTGGAGCTGGCACCTCTATAAAAGGGGTCTGGCTGCCCCCCAACAGCTCAGGGAAAGGCAGTGAAGACAAAGGAGGTGCTGGAGCAGGAGCCAGGTAAGGGATTTTCTTCTTGTTTATTCTGTGCTTGTTTGCTGGAGGCTGTGGCAGTGTAAAGCAGCTCTAGAAAAATATCTTTGTGCTGCATGGTCTGTTACATCAGTGTTACTGCTGTTAGGAGGGATGCTAGGCCAGAAGCTTGGCTGGAGTAAGGAAGGAGGTGAGCTTGAGTTTGCTTTGTGACACAGAAGCCCTGTGGTGTCTGGGAGAGCCCTGCAAAGGGGAACCTGGTGACACTCACATGGTGATCCACTTCTGCAGTGTGTCTCTGAGGTAGTCCTGGCTGATGGGGTGTGCCAGGGTCCTCAGGGCTGGCTGGAACCCCACCACGGACTCTGGGAGGTACTTGAACCAACTGCTCAGTTTCATCTCCTCCTCCAGAACCCCACCTTTCCCTGGAAGCACAGAGGGCTGGGTCAGCTCAGCACGGAGGTGACCTCCTGCCTGTGAAGCCAGGGTGGGCAGAGGCCTAAGAGAGGAGTGTCTGGGCGCTTACCTGCTGGGTGCTGGGCTGTGGTGCTCTCCAGGGTGGAGAAGAGCAAGCCACAGGGCAGGGTGGGATCTGGGGGCATCCCTTCAGGCATGGTGTAGAAGAGAGCGTGGGCCTGGTAGAGGGTGGTGGTTAGCAGCTCCATCAGTGAACACACTTGAGCTTTTATACCTGCACCTGCAGAGGAAAAAACTTTCAGCCCAGGCAGCCCTGAGAATCCAGTGAAATCTTCCAGAGCAGGCTTGGAGGGCAAAGGACTCAGCCCCAGGCTTCACCAAAGCAGATGAGCTTGAGCACTGTTAATTTTTGTGGTGTTTTGTTGCTGTGCTAACACAGCTTGGTGGCTGCATCCCCCCCATCACAAGCTCTAGAGGAATAACCTACCCACTCTGCCCCCTTCTGTAGGGCAAGAGGGAGATGAAGTGAAGGGGGGCTACCCTGACTTGGGAAAAAAGAAAAGCCAGCATGTTCCACTGACCGTGGTGTGGCTGGTTGAGAAGCTGCTGGATGGCCAACTTCCTGGCCAGAAGGAAGTCAGCCAGGGCCTGGCGTGGAGAGCTGTCCTCCAGGAGCATGATGGCACACAGGGCTTCTGCCACTGCCTGGTCTGATGCAGTCTGGCTCTTCAGCAGGCACTTTGTTTCCTGCAGGATGGTGGATCTGCCAAGGGAAGGGGGCTCAGCACTCAGTGGTCGTGGTGCTTGCCTGGGATATCCAGCGGGGATGTTCTCATCCCCAGACACAGTGCCTGGGACTCAGGAGTCAGCTGGTCCTGCCCCGGGGCTGCCAGCAGGAGCCTTAGGGTTGCCGTGGGGTCTCGGGGGGTAGGAAGGGACCTTCAAAGCCCACCCTGGCCAGGGTCATCTTTTGCTAGCCCAGGTTGCCCCAAGCCCTTTCTGACCTGCCCTTATCCACTTCCATCCCCCTCAGACAACCCATCCCACCACCCTCATTTCTCCCTGGTGGCCACCGAGGAGCCGCTGGTGGCCCTTCCCTGAGGGTGTCCCTCACCTGAGGTGGCTGGCAGCCGCCACTTGCCGCAGGAGGATGGGGAACCGGGTCAGAACCGGGCTGCTGTGGGCCCGGGACCCATCGAGCTGGAGCTGCTGCCGGAGGTGTCCAGCGAGCAGGTGGAGGCGGGCAGCAGGCAGGTACCTGGCAGCTTCCACAGCCCCCCACACCTTCTCGGGGACATCCAGCAGCAGCTTCAGCTGTGCTGCTGCCCGGTAGAAGCTTTCCTGAGCCGGGGGCCGAGCCTGGAGGGAGGAAAAGCAAAGGATGAGGAGGGGATTGAAAGGATGGGGAAGGAATTCACAGCATCAGCCTAGAGTTGGAAAGGGGCTCGGAGATCACCAAGTCCAACCCTGGATCCACTCCCTCGGTGGTTCCCAGACTCTTCTTAAAAACCTCCAGGGATGGAGAATCCCCCCCTCCCTGCACAGCCCATCCCAATGCCTGATCACCCTCTCTGGGAAGAAGTTTTCCCTAATATCCAACCTAACCCTCCCCTGGCAGAGCTGAAGCCCATGGCCTCTTGTCTGACTGATAAATTGGAGCAGAGCCCAACCTCCCCCCGGCTCCAACCTCCTTCCAGGGAGTTGTAGAGAGCGATGAGGTCTCCCCTGAGCCTCCTCTTTACCCTGAACACCCCCAGCTCCCTCAGCCTCTCCTCGCAGGACTCGTGTCCCATCACACCCTCATTAAAAGGCTTCAATTAAAAAGGTTCCGGAACCGCCTCCCAACCCCTCACCAGCACGGTAGGAGCGGACCGGACCGGACCTCCCTTCTGCAGCCCCCGGACAGCCTCCAGCAGTCTTTGGGCGCTGATCCGCATCTCGGCGATGGTGTCGGCCGCTTCGATGAGGTCTCGGTACCGTTCCCCCACCATCTGCCTCAGCTCCTCCCGCTTCTGTTCGATGTCACCCCGCAGCCTCCGCTCCACCGCCCGCAGCTCGGACGCGGTGTGAGCCTCGAAAAGCGCTTCGGCCTCCGCTCCCCGCACCGCCGGCACCGGCCCGGCCCGCACGGACGTGGCCGCCGCCATCTTAGGGAAGGGCAAGGGCGGGGAGGGCGCTTCCGGGGTGGCCCCGGGGACGCCGCCATCTTTGTGCGGGGCAGAGCCGCGTTGCCATGGCGACGGTGCCGGCAGACCACGCCGATTTATAGCCATCTTTTTATAATTAATTTATACTTATAATTTAATTTATTTTTTTTTTTTTGCCGGCCCACGCGTCCTGCGGGTGCCGCTGTGGCTCCACACACCTCACCGGAGGCAGGGACGGGGGGGGTTGTTGGTGTTTTCCCGGCTCATCCCTCCCGGGAGCGGGGATGGAGGGTCGGGGGGATCTCTCCGAACCCCCCATGTCCCCTCTCCGGCGGATCTGTCCTAGAAGGGACCTCCCTAAACACCCCCAGGGCCCTGTCACCCTCGGCCGGCAGCACTAGAGGGAGACAACGGGACGGCGGAGGATGGCGGGGACCGGACCGAACCGGGCCAAGCTCGGGGTTCGCCCGCTAATGGGGCATTTTTGGGGTGGGTGGGCTCTGCTTAAAGCTCTGCCTGCCAGGGGGACGGCGAGGCTGCAGCTGGGGGGTGTTGGGGTCCCCTCTGCCATCCCTGCTCTGCGCACCCCCCCCAAAACCGCCCCAATCCGCGTGGTGTAAATTGGGGGGAAAAAACCCAAAACAACCGCTCCTCGTGCTCGGGTCTGGCAAAATCACGCCGAGTGGAAGGGGGTGTGGGGGGGGAACAGTGGGAACGTACCCCCTGGAGTCAAAACTGCTCCGAATTGTGGTTTTTCTCTGCCTTTTGGTGCAGATCCCATCCCGCGGGGGCAGAACGGAGCCACCAGGCTCGGGATTTGGGTTGCAAACATCGTCCCTGGGCACTTGCTGCTTTTCTTTTATCAGCCTTTATTTGAAGACTTAATATTTCTGACAGAGACCCGGAGCCATCTCTCTGTGCTTACAATTACAAATATTCCTCACCGGAGGAACCCAAGGTCCCTGTTTGGTGCCTGATGCTGCCCCAAATCCTGTAACCCCCCGTTTGTGTTGCAAAAAAATCATAGTTGTTTAGGAGGGAAGGGGTTTATTTACACAGAAGGTGTCGGTGGCAGAGCCAGGGCTGGGTTTATAGCAGAGCTGATCTCTTTACCTCTTCATGTGATGATTTGCTAAGCAAACACTCCTGTGCATCCACCCCTTCTGCCACTGCTCTTGTCTCCAGTGGATTCAACCTCCAGTGATGGCACTTTACATGCCATGATCTCCCCAACAACAGCCTGGAGGCCTTGGAGTTGTTGGATGAGTTTCTTGGACCCCTTTTACTCGAGTTATTTGTTGTTGTGCTTTGTCTGTGACCCATGCAGCTCAGGGGTTGATGCTGGCACAGATGTGCCTGGACCTGGGTGCCCCAGCTTTCTGCTGACCCAGGAATGATTCTGTGGGGTTTTTTTGGGGCTCTGTGTGGACCCTGGAAAGCTGAGATCAGCCCAAAGTGTGCTGCTCACCAAGGGGGAGAGGGATGTGGGGGAGAAATGGTCTGGGGAGAAGGACTGAGCACGGGTGGTGGGACTCCAGGCTTGGTGCCTTTTTTTCCTCTGCTGCTCCCCCAGCTCTGGCACACGCACACAGAGTCAGAAAATGTAGGAAAAATATTTTACTTCCTTCCCACCCCATCCACAACTCCCTCCCTTGGGGTACAGACCATGGGAGCCTTTGCTGGGGGAAGGCTTAGTTCCAAACGCACAAAAAACCCAAACAAAACAAACCCAAACCAACCAAGGAAACAGCAAACAAACCAATTTATAGGGAGGAAAGCCAGAGTTACAGCAGGGAGAGGTGCTGGGGGTGTTCCAGTGACAGCAGAACCACACACACTGTACACAACAGCTACAGGTACAGAGGGGGGTATGTACAGGGGGTGCAGTGCTGCCGGGAGGGGGGTGACCCCCAGATGGTTCCCAGCTTGGCAGGGAAAGGCTTTTGGCATTGAGCAGAGATTAAATCTCACCTTCCCTCCCCCTGCAGGAGTCCCTGGAGCAGCCTCCATGCTCTCTCCTGGCTCCTGCCCGCTGTCACCAGCCCCATGGAAGATGGGGAGGGGGCGAGGGGGAGCCAAGGGACCCCCCAGGGGTTGGGTCTGACTCCTGTGTGTACCAGGAGGGGCTGATCCAGCAGCCACTGCAGAGTGGGGTAAAACACTGCTGGTGTGTTCACTATATACATCTATGTACATCTATACATCTGGCCATGGGGCCTGGCATCCCTCATCCCCTGGTCAGGACACGGCTCGGAGAAAGTTCCCTGGATCTCAGCTGGGCTGTGGCTGTCCTCCTGTCCTGGCTTTTTGCAATCCAGGTCCTGGAGCAAGCGGGGAAGGGGCTGAAATCCATCAGGAGACACGGGTGTCAGGCCAGGGGTGGGCAGAGGTGTCCTTGGCTTGGGAAGCAGCAGCTTTTGTTTCAGAGTTAGCAGCAGGAAAGGTGGCTGGGGGTCTGCTGTGCCCTTTGCTGGTGCCTTGCTGGCCATTCCTCCTTGGAGCAGCCCTGGGCAGGGTGGTGCAGCCCTGGCAGAGGGGATGGAGACTGATGAAATCAGCTCCTTGGCGGCAAAGGCTGAAACAACCCCCAAAAATGGAGGGGGGGTCAAGCCCAGCTCTGAAGCAGCAGCAGAAATGTGGAGCGTGGGAGCTCCCAGTGCAGGAGGGGAGCTGACTGGGGATCACTGGGTCTGTATGGGTCCGGGAGGGAAGGGACCTCCCCATGGAATCTCCAGCTAAGACCAAACCTTTCCCATCAGGATGGGGAATCAGGGAAGCCTCCCAGAGTCAGACAGGGGGGGTCGTTAGGAGGTGGTTGTTTTAAATAATAAGTCCAAGGCAGCTTTGGTGCTGAGATGAGGAGCTTCAGAGATGGAAGAGGAAGGCTCCAGGTCCAAGCCCAGTCCATCCCTCCCCATCAGAATGGGATTTGGCTACTGAGCATCACTGACCAGCACAACTCCAGGAGCCAGGCTTGGTCTGAGGTGGTGGTTGGGAATGTTCCTGGGGTGATGCTCAGCCCTGCCACAGCACCCCTCAGCCCCCCAGGGATGGAGAAGAGGTCAGGCCCATGGAGGGGGGGGGGGGTTGCCCCTGGGCTTCCTGATCTGCACAGGGGAAGGCAGTGAATGGAAAGGGAAGGGGAGTTGGTGTCTGGGGGGCTGTGTAGGTGCTGGGACTGGCAGTCTCCTGCAGCACTGTCACATGGGCAGCCCTGCAGCAAAGTGAGACCTGCTCTGAGGACTCTGGGACCAGATCCCTGCTCCTGGCATCCCTGAGGAGCTGTGGGACGGGCAGGTTTCTGCTTCCCATCACCTCCCCTTGGTGATAAATCTGTTCCTGCTGCTCCAGCCAGGCAGGAGCTGGAATTAATCTCACTTGCCTGAGGACAGCCTGCCTGTGGAGTAGCAGCAGAACCACTCCAGCAGGATCAGCTCTGCAATAACCGGGAGAGATTTCTCATTATGCTGCCAGCAGCCCCATGAGGCTTTTCAGAACAGACCCAATACGGGGTCAAGTTCCCACTAAAATCAAGTGGCTGGGAAGGAAAACTTTGTTACTCAGAGCAGCAATGGTGCTGCTGTTTATTACCCAGCAGTGAAGCAGCAGGAGGATTTATTCTGGGGGGGTTGCTGCCTGCCTTGGGCTGTGGTTCCTTCCCCTGCTTGCTCCTGGTTTTGCTCTCCTGCCCTTTCTCCCTGGCTGAGCAGCCCTGGGGTGCCCCTGACACCCCCTGGGAGCCTCCTCCTGCCCTGCAACATCTCACCTCGGTGGCCTTTTGGGACAGCCTTTGGTGGCAGCCACCCCCATGCCCTTCTCTCCTCACCTGCAGCCCCCTTGACCCCAGCCCTGGCTGCAAAATGGGATATTTGGGATCACAGCCCCCCGGAACAGCTCTGAGCTGCCAGAAATCTCACTGCCAGGGCAAAGCTGGCCTGGGCACAGGGAGTGCTGGGCACGGGTCCTTCCTGAGGCTTAGAAAGTCGGACTCCTGCGTTTTCAACGTGAAAGCAGCACGGGGGGGAGATGCTCCCAGCTGAGGGCTCCTGCTGGAGACCCCCCAGGGGTAGGGCTGGGAACAGGCATCCCCCCCCACCCCCGGGGGCTGCTGGCAGGACTGGGGTCAAGTCTGGGTTTGGGGGTGCAAACATCATCCCCCGTGATGGGCAGGGGGCTCAATGCTTCCCCTCCCCACCACCTCCTGTGTGTTCCCCACAGATAACTCCCTCTCTGCCCACCAGATCCGAACCCCCCTGAGCCCCTCAGCCTCACCCTGGCTGTACCATCCCCCCCCCCCAGGGCCACCATCCCTCCCTCAGTGCCCCCACCCCCCCCAGTGCCCCCACCCCCCCCCAGTGCCCCCATCCCTCCCTCAGTGCCACCATCCCTCCCAGTGCCACCATCCCTGCCAGTGCCACCATCCCCCCCATTGTCACCATCCCAGATGTCACCCTGGCGTGACGGGCTGCTTGTGTTTCCATTCCTGCAGCATCAGCAGGGCAGCCCGCACTCCCCCAGCCCAGCTCTGGTTTATTTAACACAGTGGGTGTGGGGCTGGGCTGGGGGAGCCCGGCACAGGCAGGGAGGGGATGGGGACACGGGGCCCGGGGAGGAGCAGCAAAGGGTTAAAAGCAAACGAATATTGGAAAAAAAAAAGCAAAGGAACGCTGCAAACACTCTGCTTTGTTCCGCAGAAAGCCCCCGAGCCCTGAGCTGGTGCTGGGGAGAAGTCAAGCCTGGCACTGAGCTCTTTCTGTGGGGCTGGGGGATGCTCGGGTGGCACCCCGGGACCTGTGACACCCCGGGACCTGTGACACCCCGGGACCTGTGACACCCCGGGCAGGGACTCCCTGGGCAGAGCCACGGGAAAACTTCTCCCCGAGCCGCTGCTCTCGGAGGATGGAGCTGGGGTAGGTGGCTGAGCAAGGTGGCACCCCGCAGGCGGTGTCACCCGGGGGGCAAGGCCCAGAGCACGGGGGAGGCTCTGGTGCTGAGATGGGGTGGAAAGGGGAAGGGGGGTCCAGCCCCAGCTCTTTTCTCCACCTCTGGCCCTGCGTTCCCACGGCTCGGTTCTGGAGCCAGAGCCTGTGAACAGCCTGAGCTCTGGCACAGGATCTGCTCCGGGGGCTCTGGCAAGCAGACGGCACTGCTGCTCCCCTGGGAATGGGGGGGTCAGGGCTCTGGAGAACCGGGCTGGAGGGGCAGAACCCGTGGCTCCAGGGTGGACTCAAGCCTTGAGATGCAGTGGGTGCCAGGACAGACCTGTCACCCACCCCTCACCACAGACTGCACCCCATGTCACCCCTCACCCACGCTGCGGTGCAGGAGAGGGGACGTGTGCTGCCCTGCTCTGCCCCACAGTTTGCTGCTGGAAGGGGGGGGGGGGTCTGCTCTGCCTGGTTCCTGTGGCTTCAATGAGAGTCCCCCACCACCTCCTGTCCCCCATCCTCTCTTGTCACCCCGTCCTCCGGTGTGACTTGCCTGGAAGGAGCAGGACAGGTGGCACTGGTGGCACTGGTGGACGGTTGATGCTGGAATCCCCGGGGCTGTGGGGCCAGCAGCCCCTTCCAGCCCTCCTCAGAGCTGGGGCAGGACAAGCCCAGGTCTCCCCCAGCTGCAGGAGCAGGGGGATGTGCTGCAACCCATGCCGGGCTGCTCCAAACCCTCGGTGTTCCGCTCTTCCCAAGGATTTCCCAGCAGCTGCTGGGTGAGTCCGGCCGGGATCTGCCGGGGCTGCTGGAGTGGCTGTGGCTGGCTGGAGGGAGAGCAGAGACTTGGGATGAAAAAGGGGGAAATCCTCCACCCGAGGAGAAAACCTGTGAGCAGGTGAGGTCATGGCAGGAGGAGGGAAGGGACCCGGCTGCGGTGGGAGATGGTGAGGCCGGAGGAGGCCCAGTGGGTGTGGGGTGGGACACTCAGGTGTGGTGGGCAGAGGTCTTTCCCATCCTGAGGTGCCACCTCCGGGCAGGGTTTGGAAACGAGGGAGTCAGCAGCAGGGAGGCTTCGGGGGAGGTGATGAAGTAACTTGTAAACCAGGTAAAACGCAACCCCGAGTATCCTTGTCCCCTGGGGGAGGGTGACTGTGGGAGCCTGGGAGGAATCTCCAGGTTCTCCCACCAGGTCTTGCCTATGAGATGGTGCATCTCCATGCTGGCACACACCCATGGCCTCGGCTCCTATGAGGCCACCCCACCGCATGTGTCCGTGTGCAAGCACCCAGGAGAGAGCACCCAAAGCCGACCGGTCCCAGGGGTAACACCAGGGGAGCCTCAGAGATGGCTGTGACCCGTGGTGGCACTTTGGTGTTGCAACATGCTGCCTTGCTCCAAGCTGTCTTTGTTTCCTGGTGAAGAAGCTCCTCTTGATCCATATCCTTCCCAGCACTCGCAAGTCAATCCCTCAGCAGCTCAGGAGGAACCCAGATGAGGGTGCCCATCACCATCCACGTGACCGCTGCTGTCCCCTAAGCTGGCACTCCTGCCCCGACTCCGTGGGTGCCGCTGCATCTGGCAGCAAGCAGGGAGAGGAGAGCAAAGGAAGGACAACCCTGCTGCCCCCTCAGATGCTCGTCTGCAGGTCACCATTGAGCAGGGTCCTCTGGGTTTCTGTGGTCTCGTTGAGCCTGGATTTGTCCTGCTTGCTGTCGCTCCGGTCTGCCTCGTCCATGCCGCCGACCTTCACCAGGCAGAGGACGTTCTGAAAGCTCTTCTTGAAGTTGTCAGACAAGAAGGCATAAAGGATGGGGTTGGCACAGCTGTTGGCATAACTGAGGACCACCACAAAGTCAAACATGCCCTTGAGGACAGGGGTGGGCACTATCAGGACGGAGACAGAGGAGACATTGAAGATGTAGAAGGGGAGCCAGCAGAAGATGAAGACGGCGACCACGATGGAGACCATCCTGGTGACTTTCTTCTCAGACTTTTTCCTCTTGGAGGAGCCCACTCTGATGCCTGAGGACTTGACTTTGATAATGATGAACAAGTAGCAAAGGCAGATAATTGTGAGAGGCACCAGGAAGCCCAAGATGAAGGTGTAGATGATGAAGCCCGTGTACCAGGCACCCGACTCTCCTGGCCAGATGATGGTGCAGCTACTCCTGCCATGATTATGCTGCACCCCAGCGTAAATCATGATGGGCATGATCACCAGGAGGGAGACACCCCAAACGGCCACATTGATCATTTTGGCTGTCCTGGGTCTCCTCCACTTGGCAGATTTAATGGGATGGACGACAGCCAGGTACCGGTCAACGCTCATAACCGTCAGGCAGAAGATGCTGGTGAACTGGTTGATCCCATCCACTGTCATGACAATTCTGCAGATGGCTTTGCCAAAGGGCCAGTGGACCAGGGCAACCTGCATGGCCAGGAAGGGCAGGCCGAGCATGAAGAGCTCATCTGCAATGGCCAGGTTGAGGATGTAGATGTTGGTGATGGTTTTCATCTTGGCATAGCGAAGGATGACGTATATCACCAGGGTGTTGCCACACAGCCCTAGGATGCACACCACGAAGTAGATGAAGGTGAGGATGGCGTTGCTGGTCAGGTCAAAGTGCTGGCCCGTGGTGTTCTGGGATGCATTGGTGGGTGCATCCATGGAGAAGTTGTCAAAGGGGGAAGCCGGGGAGAACCAGAACGCGGTGGCATTGGGCAGCTCGTATTCCAGCTCCATGGCTCTGCTGGTCCCTGGTGGTTCAGAGGAGCCGAGATGTCATCTTCCCTTGCTCTGGGGAGAGAGGAGAAGATTCTAGAATCGGAGGACAGAAAGGAAGGGATTCCTGGGGAGGAATTACCCATCCTGCTGCCAAGCTCTCTGGGAGAGATGCTCCCTGGAGGGGCTTTCCCCAGACCACCTCCCCCACCTTCCCTCCGGAGATGTGTCCGCCTGGACACACCGCGGCTCCTCCCGGCTACCGGACTCCTTCCGACTCCCAAAATCCAACCGCAGGGTCCCCTGGGGGTGCCACAGCCACCCGGCCCCCCCCCCAGCTCCGGGGGAAAATCCCCCTTGCCTCTCCCTGCGGAGAAAGGGGAGATTGTCACCCCCTGCCCGGCCACCCCCAGCTGGGACGGCCACCCCGAGCTCCTCCGGGCTGGAAGATGAGCTCGGGGGCGGAGGAGCCGCCCCCCCCCCCTACCCTCCCCGGTCCCGTCCCTCCGCTCCGCACCGGGGGGCACCGGGCGGTGCTTCCCGCAGCGCGGTCCCGCCGCTCACCTCGTCCCGGTCCCGGTCCCGGTCCCGGTCCCGCAGGCAGCACCCGCGGCTCCGTTCCTGCCCCTGCTCCCTTCGGCTCCGTTCGGCTCCGCCGGACCCAACGCACCGGCTGCTGCTCCGCCCCGTGCGGGGCGGCTCTGCGGGGCCGGGGCGGGGACAGCCCTGCCCGTGGTGCTGCAAAGGGCCCGCACCTTTCCCACCTGCAGCCCGGCTGGAGACCCCCAGGAGGTGTCCGAGGGTCCCCAGGAGGTGTCCGAGGGTCCCCCGGGAAGCTTGGGGAGCGCCTTGGCCTCGGGATTTTGCAACTCGCCACCGAGGGCGAGGCAAGGCAGGTGCCTGCTGGCCCCGCAGAGCCCGGGGGAGGGGGGAAGGGGGGAAGGTGATGCCAGGGATGGCCACAGCTTGGGGGACTTGGCCAACACGGGGAGCTGCTGCCACAGGCTGTCCCTCTGCTGTCACCCAGTGGGGATGGCAAGCGGAGGGAGACCAAAAAAAAAGGAGAGTTTTGGGGTAGATAACCTGTGCTCTGGTTTCTTTGGGAGCTTGAAAGCAATTAAATAATAGCTACTCCTTCCCTTTCCCCATCACTCATCAGAGACAAGGGAAAGCAGGGAACTGGGTGACTTGGAACAAAGAGCCCAGGGGAAGGTGGCTGCTGGTGGCAAGAGGGGCTGGAGGGTCTCATGCACACTTGGCCATCCACTTGGCCAGGGTGGGTCTGAAAATCTGCAAACCCCGAGTCCTGAGGCACGAGAATCACTTTCAGCCTCATAAATCTTTCCGAGGCTGGGAAAAGCTCTGCAGGAATAAACGGCGTGGAAATAAATATCTCTGTAAAAATGTGTGAGGAGGGGGATGGGGGAGAGAATGGGATTGGGATTGGGTCTCTGTGGGGTGCTGGGGTTGGGGTTGTCCCTGGGGCCATGTGCAGCCACCCTGTCTGGAGTTCCCTAGGGGCTGGCAGAGGTGAGAGGCAGTGGAACTGCAGCATCCCCTCACCCTGGCACTGCCTTTTGGAGGGGTTTTTAACATTCTGCTGAGATTTCGGGTTGCGTTATCGCCGAGTGTAGGCTCTGATCTGGACCTCTGGGTGGTCTTTGGTTTGCAGAGACATTGTCTTCCCCCAGCAGCTGGTTTGGTGCTGGCAGATAAACTCCTCTTTGTCCTTAAGCCTGGGAAGCATCCATTCTGCTGAAAGCAATTGACTGGCAGGGCTGGTGGATGGAAGAGAGAGGCTCAGCCTCTTCCCACAGGGCTCCAGCAGCACATCCAGCCCCTGGGAGAGGGGCAGGGGGATTATGGGACCATAAAGCCGTGTTTTAAAGTCCTTCCAAGTCTCCTGCCATCCATTCCCAGCTGTTCTGCAAGACTCCTGGTGGAAAACAAGTGTGTTTGACCCCTGTCCTGGAAATGAGTGTTGTAAGGAGCCGGGGCTTCGGCTGCCAAGGGAGGGGTAGGGTGAGCTGCCCTTTCTCCCCAATCTGGGGGCAGGCAGTGAGATCTGGGGCATTTTGTAGGAGTGGAGGGGGTTGTGTGGGGCTCTCTGGTGGTGCAGGGTACCTGGGAGGCAGCTGCCATTCCCCAGCAGGCAGGAGGGGAAGGGTTTGCTCACCCTGCAGCTCGTTCCTCCTGTGCTCTGCTCACCTCCTGGGGGGGGGACTGGGGGTGCAGGGGAACATCACCCATTTTTGGGTCCCAAGTGATGCCACGGGAGCCCTCGGGCTTTCTGCTGGTCTCTCCCAGCACTTCTGTTAATGACTGATGGCAAAAATCCCGGGTCATTGGTCTGGCCCCTGTTTGTGCTGGGAAGAGGTCACTGGGAGATGACCGGGATGTTTCCCATGGGTGCTTTGGGTGGCACTGCCCCTTCCCTGGCCTTTCCCTTCCCCTCTCTGGTACAACATCAGAAGCAGCTTTGGTGGCTCTGCTGACGCCTGCCTGGAGGCTACTGGCTCGATTACAGGCGCGCTGGGCTGGGGGAGGCTTTGCTTTTAGCTAATTACCCAGACAAACAGCCCTGGCCCGTCTCCCCACCCCCCCGGGGCAGGTCAGAACCAGGCTGGGTGCTGCCGGACCCGTAATCTAATCGGCAGCAGCAGCAGCAGCAGCGTCTGGAGCAGTGATGGATGGGGAGGGAGAGGCCCCGGCGCCTTCACCTCCACCCAGGCTGGGCCAGAGCATCCCTACAGAACCCCTACCCCAGGGGATGCAGGGTTTGGGGGGTGGGGAGGGGGAGCCCCACGCCCTCCATCCCCGGCTCCATTCCCGGGGCTGCATCCCGCTCCCAGCACGGCTCCTGCCTCCCGCTCCCGCCTCTCCCACCCTTATTTCCCTCTGGAATCAGCTCATCCATCCCTGCCCAGGGTCCCCAGTCCTCTGCTCATCCCCCCCCCCCGAAGCCCTGATGCCACGGAGCCTTTGGGAGCCGCGGATGGAATTAATTAATTAATGAATGATTCTCTCTGCTCCTGCTGTGCCCGGCTTGTTGGGAGTGTTGTACGCCTTAAATCCGGATTTAATAATCCTCTGCTTTTGGCTTCCCCCACCCCTTTGGAATGGGGGGAGGGTGTCGGGAGGGGGGGGGATCCCCCGGTACTCGCATCCCCTCCGGCTGAAATCAGCCGCGGGTGGTCGCTGGCTGCCGGGGGGGGCTCAGCTCTCCCCCAACCCAGCCCCGCAGCCCCCGTGTCTGTGGCGGGCAGCGGAGCAGCAGGAAGCTGTCACTTTGTGCCCTGGGATTCCCAGGGATGGGATGGGATGGGATGGGATGGGATGGGATGGAGCTGGCCCTGCCCGGTGCTGCTCCCCATTCCCGGGATGTTTCGGGGTCTCCCCCTTCCCTCGGCACCCCCCTACCCCGGGGGTCCGGGCTGGCTCCAGCCGCTGCTCCAGCCCCACACGGATGGATTTGGGTTGGGAAAGAGCCCGGCCCCGAGCCCAACCTGCACAAAGGGGACACGGGGAGGGGCAGAGGGACATTGGGACATCTCCTGAGTCCCCTCAGCCTGGGGTGCCTCAGGACATTGTCCTGCTGGGACCTGGCTCTGCACCTTCTGCCTGCCCCGGGCATCACCCGGGAGCTTTAGTGCAACAAAAGGAAAGGATTGGGGATTGGGGAAGGGATGGGAAAGGATTGGGGTGCTGGGTGGAGCTCATTGAGTGGCACCTCTCATGCACCTTAATGAGATACCGCTTAGGAATTTGTGCCCTTTTTGTGGCTTTTAAATGTAATTGCGATGCCTCTGCACGCAGCCTCGCTGCCACCACGCCTGTCCCCACCTCCCGGGGCTGCCCACACGTCCCCAGACAGGGACATCCCTGCCAGCTGCCCCCTCCCATGGCAGGCTGCACAGCCTTGTCCCCAGGGCTGCTCACCAGCTGTCCCCAGCCCTGCCAGTCCCTCTGTCACTGCTGCCCGGGGAACACCGGGGTGTGTGGGGGGGGGAAGCTCCGTTTGTCCCCGTGTCCCCCCTCCCAGCTGGCACCTCACGCTGCATCTGCCTTGCTGCGGGAGCTAATGAGGGCTGCAGGCAATTAAAAGGGGAGATTGATTAAATCCGAACTCGGGGAGGTTTCCAACGGCCTTGGCCTTTCGCAGCTGGGGCAGGGAGGCTGATCAAAGGCTGTGGAAAGACAAACACTCCTCCAAAGGGGTGTGTTGCAAAAGAGCTGGACGTGTCCCTCTGCCACCCTCTGCCCCTCCTGCCATGTCACAAGCAGGAGCCACCACCAGTCCCAGAGCTGTCCTGGCTCCCTCGGGAAGCCCCGATCGCTCCAGGAATCGCTGCTCCTGCCCGGGGCTGCAGCTCTGGGCACCGTGTGCCCGCCATGACGCTCTGAGGGGACACCAATGGGTGGCAGGGGACAGGACCCTGCCTGGTGCCTGTGCTGCGGGCGGATGGCAGCAGCGATGGGGCCGGGGGGAGGGAGTTGGTTCCATCCGGCTGCCATGGTTACGGTGCAGGAATTGTTAACGAGTTCCGCTGAACGGACACAACTCATCACACCAATGGCGGGGCCGCGCTCAGCGGCTGCTGAAGGAACTCTCTCAGGGGCTTCACGCCCGGGGACCCGGGTGCCTTTAGGTCACCTTGCGGCGAGGAAAGGGTCTGCGCAGTGCCCGGGGGTGGCGGTGCCACCTGTCCCCACCTGTCCCCACCTGTCCCCAAGCTCCCCTTGCCGCTCCCGCCCGCCCGCGCCGCTTTGTCCCCGCCTCTCCCGCCCGAAACACAAAGTCGCGCGGGCGGCCCGCCCCCGCCGCGCTCCCATTGGCTCAGGCGCCCACGGGGGGCGGGGCCACGGCGGCGACACGTGTGCGGCACCAGGAAGTGGCGGCGCGGCCGGGCCGGGAGTGAGCGGGACCGGGACCACCGGGACCACCTTGGGAGCGCTAGGGCCTGCGGGTACAAAGCGCTGGGGTTTGGGGGGGTTCCGGTGAGGGTTGGGGTCCCTCCCCCCCTTGGGGACCTGGGGGGCTCCGTCTCTCCGGGGCCGGGGTCTGGCTCGGGCACCCCCCCAAAGGGTTCGGTTGTGGAGCTGGGGCAAAGCCGAGGTCCCCGGAGGGATTTTGGGAGGGGGGTAGGCAATAGTGTGTGTGTTTCTTCCGTTTCTAGATCAATGTGTCTGTATTTACATGCAAGTGTATAGATATTTGTGTGTATGTATATATTTCCATATAAACGTATCGATATGCGTCTAATCTCTGTGCTTGCATACCAATGGATGAAGACCTGGGTGTTTTTGTACATTTCCATGCCTATATTGCTGCCCAGATGTGTATTTCCGTAGCAGTGCTGCTCCCTGGGCCATTCCCCAGGGTGGGATGTGCTCCCGGAGCCCTCCCCAGGCACAGCCCTGACCCCAATTTCCTGCTCTGTCCCAACACTTCTTCCCCTTTTTGCCTGGTGCCGCGAGGGCGTTTGCCTCCTGTGCCAGGAAAATGGGGGGTTTGGCCCAGAAAAGTGCCACCAAGAAGTGGGACGAGCTGGGAACCTCCTGGGGATGGGGGATGAAGCACCCGAGGTTTGAGCACTGGATTTTTTTTTTTTAATTTTTTTGAGGGGGGGGTTTCTCCAGAGCTGCCATGTTCTGGTGCTGGCTGGGGGAGGGGGCTGAGCTCAGAATTCAGGGTGCAGGGATGCACATCCCATCCCTCCTGCTCCTTCCAGCTGGGATTAAACTGCAAAACAATTAAGGAGAGATCCTTAAAGAGGTGTGGGAAGCTCCCTGTGTCCCCTGGGGTGAGGAGGGCTTTGGGGCAGTGCCCCTTCATTAACCAGGGAGGAATTTGGGGGGTGTTCTCTGAGGTGAGCCACCAAGCTCTGCTCCTGATCCATCTCTTCTCTGCCTCTCTCCTAGGTCAGGATGATCCCGGGGCAGGGGCCAGTGATCCAGGCAGTGCTGGGGACATTCCTCACCTGGGGGCTGACAGCAGCTGGCTCAGCACTGGTGTTTGTGTTCTCCAGTGGGCAGGTGGGTGCTGGGGTTGTGTCCCCCAACCCAAGGGGGGGGACAGAGAGCTGCCCTCTGCTCCTTTACCTGCCTTAGCCCAAGCCTGGAGGGGCTTGATGTGGCTTTTGGGAGGTCCTGGGGTGTAGGAGGTAGAAAAAAAATATAAAAATCCAGCTTGTCCCTGTCCCACGTGTCAGCACAGAACCCAGAAGAGGGGAAGGAAATCACATTCCTGCCTCTGGGCTGTGGTATGTGCTGGAGGGCACCCAGAGCTGGGGCAGAGCCACGGGCAGGGCTCAGTGCTTGGCACAGGTGCAGGAATTGGGTCAGCTCCAAAGAAGCAAAGTGCTGGTTGTTAAGTCATCTTTTATTCCAAAATTAGAGGAATCAAACACACACACACACACCCCTTGCCAACTTGCTGCTGTGCTCTGAATTACTGGGATTAATTTATTATTTATGCCTCTCTCTTGTGATGATTTATTCAGGAGTTTGTTGCAGAGTGAGATGCTCTCTGCAGTCACACATCAGATTTCTTCCTGGGGAGGCAGGGGGGTGCTGAGGGGGGGGCAGGATCCCTGGTGGGCACAGCAATGCCTTTGTTTGGAGCAGTACCTCGGAAGAGGAAGTGAAATCTCCCAGGAGGGGAATCACAGAGGGGCAGGAGGATTTCTGCTTCACCTTTCCATCTCCTCAGAGCATTTTGTGTTCATCTTTTTGCAGAGGAGGATCCTAGATGGGAGCTTGGGCTTTGCTGCAGGGGTAAGTCCAGCATCCTCCTTGGCACTGACTCTGCTCTCCTCCTGCTGACACTCCTGTCCTCTCATCGGGCTGTGGGTGCCCACGGGTGTTTTTTGGGTGTTTTTTGGCTGCCTGGGGCAGGGGGGAGCAGGGATGGTCACATCTCATCCTGTCTTGGGGCCTCTTGAGTCAGGGTGGAGGTGGCACATGGTGAGGGGTGAGGATGCAGAGCTGCCCACCACAGGTTTGGCTCTGGAGTCTCAAACTTTTCAGACTTCCCTGGCTCCTCAGTCCTCCCTCCAGCACTGAGGGGGTGAAGAGGGGCAGCAGAGCCCTTGTCCTGCAGGCTGATTCCTGCAGCTTGCTTTGTGCTTCTGGCTCTCCTGCAGAGGGGTGGGTGCTTTAAGCCCTTGGAAGAAGGGGGGAATCAGGACACTGCAGCTACAGTGCACACCCAGTTTGGGGTTTATTGCACCCTTCTGGAAGGAACACGTGAAACTGTGGCTTGAAATTGTGTTGGAGCCTGAGAACATAAACCTGCCCAGCTCTGGGGAGCAGCTGGAGCTCAGCCAGAGCTGTTAAATCCCATTTGTGTTCCTTCAGGTGCTGAAAGCCCAGGGGATTGCTCTGGGGGGGGAAGGTGCATCCTTCCCAGGGTGTGTGTGGGGTGCTGTGTGCTCAGCCCTGTCCCTGCTGACCCTGCTGCCAGCTTTGGGGTGACCCCCCAGCCCTGGGTGCTCTGTCCCTGGGCACCCCCAGGTGCTGCCATGGCACTGATCCAGGGGAAACGTGTCTGTTGGCAGCTCCACAGCTCCCAGGTCTTCATAGAATGGTTTGGGCTGGAAGGGGACCTTAAATCCCACCCAGTGCCACCCCTGCACACCTCCCACAACCCAGGGTGCTCCAAGCCCCATCCAACCTTCAACACTGCTAGGGATGGGGCAGCCACAGCTTCTGGGGGCAACCTGGGCAGCCAGGGGCTCAGCACCCTCACCCCAAAGAATTTCCTTCTGTTCTCCAAACCTGGAGTAAATCCAAGCACGAGGTGCTGTGGTGGGAGCCCCAGGACACTGCAGAGCTGGGTTTGCTCCCCAGGAAGGTGCCTGTGACCCCCCCAGTGGTGTGAATAATTCAGCTCCTCTGGTGCAGGGGTTCTGGGGCCATCATTTACAAATGAATCATTTGTCTGGGGAATTGCTCCTTTCCTCTCTCTTAGGATTTCAGAGCTGTTTTGCTCTGGATGACACAGGCACACCCATGTCCCCGCCAGCCACCTCAGAGCCACTTCTGCTGCTGGGGACATCAGGGGTGGGCTGTCCCCTTGCTGTGTCTCCCCCAGCAGCTGATGGGACAGTCCCACAGCTGGGGAGGTCCCAGGGCACAGCATGATGCCAAGAGCATACAGTCAGCCCTGCCGAAGCAGAAATCCTACAAACATTTGCTTTCCCCCCAGCTTCTTTCACTTTGCTCCCAGCAGGAAAGGGGAATTTTATTTAGTTATTTTTTTCCCCTGGGTGTCTGGAAGGGAACCTCAGGGGGAGGTCCTGCTGCCCCCAGCTCCAACCTGTAGCAGGTTTCTAGGTTGTGTTTCTGGGGTGCTGGTGGGGGTTGGGGTGCCCAGGTCACTGGATCCCTGTCCCCATGCTGCATGGCCAGGGTTGGCTCTTCCTGAGGGAGGTGTCAGGGACCCACAGGTGGCTCTGGCTTCTGGGTTTGCTCCTTGCTCACTCAGCAAGTGCTTGCTTGGCAAAAGCAGCAGAGGTTGGAGCTTTTCTCTTCCTTTTGGCTTGGTTTGCTCCTGTTGTGCTCTTTGCCTGGAGTGTGACACAGGGCTGGAGTGTGTCCCTGGCTCTGCTCCACCTCCATCTTCTGCAGCTGAGGGGGGGTTTGCTGGCACCAGGAGCCCCCTGAGGTTTTAGCCAAGCTTTTCTTCCTCCAGTTGGGAAGTGGTGTAATCCCAGGAAGGGTTGAACAAGGTGAGAAGTGTTTTCCTCCCTCTGCAGGCAGGGCAGACCCTATAGTGCTGGGTGTGCTTGGTGGCTTTGCAGAGAGCCCAGGGAGAAGCTGGAGGACAAACCCCCCTGAGCCAGGCTCCCTGCAGATGGGATGGGTGGGTGGGATGGGATGGATGGGATGGGTGGGATGGGGGAGGTGGGATGTGATGGCATGGGTGGGATGTGATGGGATCGGTGGGATGGATGGAATGGGGTGGGATGTGATGGATGGGATGGGATGGATGGAATGGGGTGGGATGTGATGGATGGGATGGGATGGATGGAATGGGGTGGGATGTGATAGGATGGATGGGATGGGTGGGATGGGATGGAATGGGGTGGGGTGGGTGGGATGGGATGCTGGAGCTCATCAGGCTGCATCCCAGGTGGGAGCAGTGGAGAGGGAAACCAAGTGAGCTGTGGGATCCTCCTGGCTGCTTGGGACCTGGGGCTGTTCCTGCCTCATCCAGGCTCAGTGTGTTTTGCCAGGCTGCCTTTGTGGAGGGGGGACAGCTGGTTTGGAAACCTGTTTGTACTTTTTTCCCTCTCTTTCTCCCTCTAAGAAGTGCTGCTTCAGACAGTGACACAGAGCATGGGCTCCTGCTCCAAGGGATTTCTGTTTCAGTCACTGTCTCTGTTGTAGGTGCCTTGCAGAGCTGTGTGAGCTGTTTCTCTGAGCACTGGGGCAGAGCAAGGCAGGACTTTGCTTTCTTTATCTGGGATGTGCTCAGTTTGGGCCCAGGGAAGGCTCAGCCCAGCACTGCCTTCACCAGAGGTGCTGGAGCCTGGCACATGGTTCAGCCCAGGCCCAACACTTGGGTGCCTGAGCATTTCTCTCCTCTCTGCCTCAGTTCCCTTTCTGGCATTCCGGGATAATAGAAGGTTTTGTTTGCAAAAGCCTGGGAGGTGATGTGTTGCCATGGAGACAACGCTGCTCTCGCTTGGGCATCTGAGGTGGAATTCTGCCTTTTCTCTTAAATCTTGATGTTCTTAAACCAGCCCTTTTTTTAGATGTTCTCTGTTATCTTGGTGTTATCCTGGAGCTGCTGAGGCATCAGAAACACTGCAAGCACTTTCAGTCCTCCTTCCCTGCAGCTCCTCATGGATATTCCTCCTGCTGGATCCCAGTTTCATCTCTTCTTCTGTCCCAAGTGAAGCAGAAAATCAGAAAGCCATGCTCCTTAAAGTGTACCCACCATCCTCCTACTGAACATTCTCTTTCAGTGCTGCTTAAAACAGCATCAGTTATTTACAGGGGTCTGCTGAGGTTGCTTCTCCTTGTTGGAGCTTTGATGAAGTCAGGCTAAAAAGCTTGGGAGGCAAAGGATCCTGCCAGTCTCTCTCTCTCCACTTTTCTTTCCCACTCTTGGGTTTCTGATCCACACCCCCATCCCGTGGCTGTTTCCCTGGAAGCTGCTGGGGAGGCTCCCAGACTGGTTTGGGTTGGAAGGGGCAGGGACACCTCCCAGGTGTTCCCAAGAGCTGCTGGATTTGTGCTGTTGTTGCATCTTGGCTCTGGAATGTGAAATCTCTGCAAAAATGTTCCAGTCCAGTCTGGCAGGAGGTGTGTGTCCCAGGGCCAGCACCCTGGGTCCCTGCTCCCTGCCCTGGGGGAGCTGATGCTTGGGGAAGGCTTTGTGCAGAAAATCTTACCCTCTGCTGAAGTGCTTTTGTGTTTGACTGATCTGAGGAGAGCCCAGGCAGGCTTTTGCTCTTTTATTTCTGCCTTTGATACCTTGCTGGATGCCACTGGTGGGGGGGGGATTTGGGTTCCTGGCCCTGGCTGGGTAATGAGGAAGTCTTATGATTGCGGGTGAGATTTTTCTTTTAATTATTATTACCAGGTTGTTGCGGTTTGGTTTTTTTTTTCTCTTATCTGAACTGACTGGCAGAGATCCTCACCCTTTTGTCACTTCAGGAGCATCATCTGCTCAGAGAGGCTGCAGAAGCAGAGGGGTGGGTGCCAGCTCTGAGGCTGAGCACAGCAGGCAGGAGCTGGTGGCCAGGACCTGGCCAGGACCTCTCATCCAAACCCCTGGCCCTAAACCCCCACCCCAGCTCCAAAATGGGCTGAGGGGGGGCACGGGGACATTGTCACTTCTGCTGCAGGACAGTGACATCCAACTGCCCCACCAAGTGGGCTCCAGGGGCTTCTCTGCATAGTAGGGTGTAGGAATAAATCATTTTTCCTTCCCAAGGAGGTGGGTGCAGCCCCACAGCGTGCTCCTGGGGCTCCTGGAAGCTTTTGGAATCTTCATGTACAGCAGTGCTGGTGGGAGCTGCACTCCTGACTTTGGCAGGGCTGGGATCTGGGGGCTGAGCAGTGCCAGGCCTCTGTTTTCCCTGGGGAAATGATCTCTGAAGAGAAGATGACAATGTAATTCTGCAAAGCAAATTGCCCTGTTGCTCGTAGTTCCGTGTTGGGGTGCGTGGTTGTTTTTCTCAAAGGAGGTGGCATTTGGAATGTGAAGTTTGACAGCTGTAGTTAAGCCTTGGCATGACAGCCTGCTCACTTCTTACTCACAGCCAGCTGAGATTCCCACAGCCCCTGAGGGACTGGTGTCTGCAGCAAGAGGCATCTCGTTCCTCCCTTGGGGGGGATCTCAGAGGGGAATACTTGGTTATTCACTGTCAGCACAGGCTGAGCAGCAGCAGCATCCTGCAGAGGGGCTTGGGGGGTGCTGGGTGGGGGGGTGGGCTCAGCTTTCCTCCCACCATCCCAGAGCAGTCCCCGTGGGGCTGAATGGCAGCAGGGAGAGAAACGGGGGGGGAAAGGTGCTGCATTGGGCTGATGACTTTAATTAACCCAGCCCAGTGCATCCTGCAGCTCAGGAGGAGCTGAGGTGATGCAGTGGGTGGTGATGTTATGTGCTGGAGCAGAAGGTTGTGAAACCCATCCCTTGCTTGGCTTTCTGTTCTCTGCACTGGGCAGCACCCTGAGCAACCAGCTCTGCAGCTTGCTCTGGGCTGGAGAGCCCCATAAATCCCCAGATCTCTGTTTTTTCCTTTCGTCTTTTAGGGTAGTTGTTCCTTCTCCCTCTGCCACTCTGCTCCTCAGAAAGTTTATTTTCCTGCTGGAAGCTGTGTTGGTGAAACACTGGGCAGCTCTGGCTGGGATGTTGGGAAGCTGGGATGTTGGGAAGCTGGGATGTTGGGATGTTGGATTGTTGGGATGTTGGATTGTTGGGATGTTGGATTGTTGGGATGTTGGGCTGCTGGTGCAGAAGCAGAGGGGTTGCAGGGCAGGACCCGGGCAGGTACAGGGCAGGAGACAAAGCTGTGGAGTGCCCTCAGCTAGCTTGGAGCTGGCTCTGGCTCCAGGTGTTATTCAATATTTATTCTTATCTTGCATGAGCTCAGGCTATCCTGCTTTCCCTTCCCCCCCGCCTGCTCTGCAGAGAAGCCCAGAGCTGGGTGCAGGAGGGATTTGGTTCAGCTTGGTGGGGTGGTGGGACCTGTTCCCATGGTGCTGAGCCCCCAAGGGGTGGGGGCTTTGCCTGCTCCCCCTTCTCTGTCCCTTTGGAGGGCTGTGGTGACAACAAAAAAAACAACAACCCCCTTGATTTCTCCCCCCTTCTCTGGGACCGTGGGGTTTGGCGGCTCTGCTGTGGCCACTGTGGGGGGGGGGAGGGGGTCCTTCTGGGTGCCCCCCACACCAGTGCCCACAGAGTTCTCCCTCCTGTCCCCAGGTGATGCTGGCTGCTTCTTACTGGTCCCTGCTGGCCCCAGCCATCGACCTGGCCCAGGACTTGGGCACCTTTGGAGTCTTCTCCTTCCTGCCCGTGGCCGTGGGCTTCTCCCTGGGAGCAGCTTTTGTCCATTTGGCTGATCTGCTCCTCCCAGCACTGGTGAGTAAATGGTCCTGGGCTGGGGGGGTTCTGCTTTTCCTGGTACAGATTGGTTTCCATCCCAGGTTTAATGGAATCATGTTCCCTCCAAGCCCCCAGTGCTGAGTGTAGCTTTAGGCTGTGTAACCTCCTCCTTTCTTTATTTCCCCCCTCCACGTTTCTGCCTTTGTTCTTTTTCACTGGCAAGACTTTTTTTTTTTTTTTTTTTTTTTTTTTTTTTTTTTTTTTTTTTTTTTCCCCAAACAGCTCAGGTGTGACCTTTTCTTTCAGCCCAGGGGTTTAATTTGCAGAGCTGCCAAACCCTCTGAGTGCTTCAAAATTGAATCTTCCTGTCAAGGATTAGTATTCAAATATTAAATAAATCAGGAACTGTTGGATTTCTCCAGCTGAAAACATAAGAAAGGCTTGGTTGGAGAAGATATTTTCCAAAGCTTCCGAGGAGCTTTTCAATTTTTATTTCATTTTTAATTATTTTGGTGGATTTGGTGAATTATCTGTGGCTGTGAGTAAGGAGAGCTGAGGATTTGAAGAGTGGTGCAGGCAAGAAATGAAATTCTTGTGTTGCAAAGAGCAGGGTGGGGTGGTGATAAGGGTGGACTCAAAGTGAGGAGCACAATTTTTAATATATATATTTATATAGATATGGATATAAAATATACTGTTACTTCTTTAGGATAAGGATGGAGACTTGGCAAAGGGATGAGTCCATCTGGAGCCATCCTTGGGGCTGTGCTGGCAGGGAGCTTGGCTCAGGATGCATCTCCCTTCACTTGGAGCCCAGACTTCTCTCTCCAGAGCCCATGTTGCTCAGACAAGGGTCAAGCCATTGCACTTCACTTCTTGCTTCTTTCTAAATCAGTTAAAACCTCAGGGCTGGGTTGTTTTGGTTTTTTTTTTCCCCCACTGAAGTGGGGCAGGGAAGGGATGCTGGGCAGGACCAAGGACCCATTTTTAGGAGGCTGCTCTTTGTACACAGCTCTCTGCCTGGCTCTCCTCCATCACTGCTGAGCAGCAGGTAGTGAAAGCTTTTCATAAATCCTTGTCAGCCCAGCCCTAGGGAGGGAGGAAGCCTTGGCTCCTGAGCAGCCCCTCCAGGAGCTGAATGGCTCTGGTGGTCCCTGAGTGTTTGCTCAGCACCAGAACCAGGACCTCTGGGAGGGTTAAGCCTCCAAGACAAACTGATGCCCAGCAGCTGCAGTCATTAAATTCCTTACAAAAGACAGATCTAATCTGTTACATCTCCATCTCTCCCCACGTGAAGCCCTTGCTATGTTTGTTCATCCTTCAGCTGGGCTGGTGGAGGGGGTGCTGGGCATGGCTGTTGCCTTTCCTGGGTTGGGGCTGGGGGTCTTTGCCAACACCCAAAGCCCTCGAGGGAGAGTTGGCTACAAAAAGCTGCTCAGTGCAACAGGTCCCTGGTCACTGAGTGGCTGTGTTGGCTCTGCTGGAACTTGTAAGGATTCTGGCAGGAGGAATTCTTCTGCTCATCCTTCAGCTCTGCCTCGCAGCTCTGCTGGCTTGGGTTACCTCCAGAGGCAGGTTTTATTGAGTTTCCCTGATGGGTTTCTTGCTCCAGCCTCCCTTCTTCCTGAAAGAATCCCACAGGAGTCCAGAGGACTCATCCAGCCCTGACTCTGGGTTTTTTTGGTTGTTTCTTTTTTTTTTGCTCCTCATCTTCCCCACGTGGCTCTGCTGCCCTTGGGAGCTACCAGGTCCCCAGGAGTGGGTGCTGTGGGAGATCCACCCGGGTGGGCTCTGGGTGGGATGCTGGAACCCCTGGTGAAGCTGTGGATTCCACGAGCTCCCTGACTCCTGCCTCTTCCAGATCTCTGGCCTTAAACTCCTCCGAGCCAGTGGGAATTCACGGGTGGGATGCTGGTGGGAGTGGGAAGGTGGCATGGGCAGGGAAAGGGGGGACACGGAACTGGCCATAATGGGAGAGAATAAAGCCCACCTCAGCTGGGCCATGCCTGCCTGCCCCTCTGCAGACCTGCTCCTCTTAACCACATTATTCTCTCCTCTCCCCGGTCCTCCCTCCCAGCTCCCCCATCATTCCACTAAATAGGATAATGAGGCTTAATCAGCTTCATCTCCTCTACCTTCAGGCTTCATTTTGCTCAGAAACATCTGTCCTCACACAGAGCAGCTCCATCCCTCCCAGCACCCCGGGTGTGGGGCTGCAGCCGGGACCTGGCTGGGTTCTGCTGTATGGGGGGGCTGGGGCAGCCCCAGGGGCTCCTCGGGGAGAGATGGAGAGGGTTGGGGGGGTCTCTGGGGGAAGGGGAGGAGGGCAGATGTTGCAGGAGAAGCAGGAGTTAATGGATAATCTGAGGAGAGAGCTGATGGGCCATTACTCAGCTCTAGCTAGGAGCCTGCCAATACTTCTCGTGTAAAAGCTGATCAGGGATGGGGAGCCAGGGCTGGAATTTTGGACTGGAAATACCATCTCAGTTGGATTTTTGAAATTTTTTTTCATGTCAGCTAGATACAGCTGCTTTGTTGCTTTGTAGGTGGTTTTTTTGGTTTTGCTTTTTTTTTTTTTTTTTTTCCTGAATGCAGAATAAATTATTAATAAAGCTGCAGGTGATGGGTGGACCACTCCTTAGATTTAGACCCAATCCTAGCAGAATTCCCTTTCCAAAGCCTTTTGCTCAGGTTGGTGTGTGCTCTGTGGGTGCCAGCCCTGGCCCCTCATGCTGCTGGAAGGGCCATCCCAGCCAAAAAACCCTGCCTGGGGTTTGGGTCTTTTTTCCAGACCTGTTCTGAAATATTTGGGGCTGTGGTTTGCAGCTGCAGGGGGGGTTGTGAGGAGCTCCCCGTGGGACAGAGGAGAGCAGAACGGGTGCCTGGGTGTGGATGTTCCCAGCAGGAGCTGGATCTCAGAATCCACTGGAGTTGTGCTCCTGCCCTTCTCTATTTTTTGCAGGCTGGGGGCTGGCAGGCTTTTTTGGAAGCGAGGCTGGGAGTGGGGATTTTGCAGAGTGAATTTTTGACTATTCCTGGCGAGCCCCCTCGGGAAGGATTTGAGGACTCGATAAACAGATATCCGAGGGGTAATCTCCCCTTTCGTAATGATGGTGCCTGTTGTTTGGCTCAGAATGTGCCTCCAGGATGTATATTTTGCTTTCTAAATCTGTGCAAGTCACGTATCCATGGGGGGAGAGCTGGGAGCAGGGTGAGGATGGGGAAGCTGCAGGAGGGGGGTAGGGAGGGACCATCACACCCGCTCCAGGCATAGCTGCATCTTATTTCAAATCACAATCTCTTGTTCAGGGCTCAATCTGGATCCATGGAAAGCATTTTTAAAAAACTATTTTTTTTTTTTTTTTTTTTTTTTCTGTGGGCACGGGGTGGGAATTGCTAGCATGGAGCAGGGTGAGAGGGAAGGGCACTCCTGGGTGCAGGTCAGGGATGTTGCTGCTCCTCCTAGTGAAGCTTTTAATACTTGCTCTGCCTTCTGATCTGCGTGAAGATGGATTTGAGGGGTTAATTATTTCACGAGGCAGTAAAACTGTGCCGGGTCTTGTTGCTGGTGTTAATTTGTAATCGGAATAAAGATTCCTCTTATGCAATTTGCTGATTCCTCTGAGACGTGCCTGTCACAAGCTCCCATTCTTAATGTGCTTTTTCCTGTTCATCTGCGACTCCTAGAAAGTTAATTAGCTGCACATCCTCATTGCTGTAGTAGGTAGAGGTGTTTTTGAGTCAAGCATTAACCAAGGGACAGGCTGGGGTGTGGGCCATGGGTGTTTTCTGTCTTGTTTTGAGTTTGGGACTGAAGCACTGCCCAGAGCACCCAGGGACCCCGGTGTAGGGGGGTGGGGGGCATCTCCTGGAGCTTAGCCTGGTACCTGCCTGCCCAGGGCTGCATCAGTCTTGGGGAAAATGATCAAATAAGGGGTTTGCACTGAGGTGGGTTTGATGGTCTTGGGGCATGCAGAGTGACTCTGCCCTTTTTTTACATACAGGCTGTGTTCAGCCTCTCCTGGCATCACCCTCCTGGCGGGATCTGAGCTGGTCAGGGGCTACCTCGAGGCAGAACTTGGGAAGGGGTGGACATGCAAACACCCAAATCCAAGGAGAATTGGGATTTTGCTTGTGCAGGGGCTGCAGGAGGGGAGGCTGAGGCTCTGCCTCTCAGGGGGGTGAGGATGGACCCAGAGGGGCTCGGTGGACGTGAGCCACAGCTGCCTCCTGCATTCCTGCTTTGCTCTGATTTCCTCTGCTTAGGGGAAAATAAATAGCAGCCCTCCTGTTTGTTTTGTTTTGTGGCATTCTGGCCCTTTTCCACTGGCTCTGGAAGGAAGGAAGGATCTGGCTCTGATGACTGAGGAAGGGAAACCTTTTTTGGGATCCTCAGTGGGGAAGGCAGCAAAGCCTTCTGCTGGGAAAGCTCCTTCTGCTGGGAAAGCTCCTTCCCCTGTTAGTGCTGAGTAAACAGGAGTTACCTGGGCATGAGTTTTATTAACTTATCAAATAAACCCAGCCCAGCTCTTCCCTGAGGCCAGCTGCAGAAGGTGAGGGCTCTGTGTGGGGCTGATGCCAGGACCAGCTCCCCCGTGGCCTGGCCCAGGCAGGTGGCAAGGGCAGGACTACAAAGGGGATCCCTGGTGATCCTCTGACAGTCCCTTGTTCACGTCCCACTCCTTGAGAATGGACCCAGAAGCCCCTAAAAGTTTATTTAGAATTTTTGCCCGTGTGACCTGTGGCAGCCCTGCCTGCCCCAGCCCTGGCTTTGGGCACTGCAGTCCAGCTGCTGCTGGATAGAGTGAAATAATTCACCAAAAAAAAAAAAGCACAAAGCTGTAATTATACTGATTTTTAGAAGAGCATTTTGCTTTATTAATGGAGGTAGAGGATTATTTACTCCCAGAGTGCAATTTGTCAGTTGCTCTGGGTTAGAATTCTCTCTCTTGTTATGCATTAAACATTCCAAGGAAACTTGACATTTGAAGCCTCAAAGTTGGAGGTAAAATGCCTTGAGCCAGGGTTAAATTCCTGTCTCTGCTGTGTGGCTGTGCCCCTGGTGAAGCATCTCCTACCCCTCTGCTCACCCCCAGCAGGCAGGTAGTGCTGACTGAGAAGGTTGGCAATGTCACATGGGGCTTTTTCTTTCCTCCGTGGCTCAGCCTGTGCTGATTGAATTTCAATTACTTTTGGGGGCTTGGCTCAGAATTGTAAGCGAGGATAAATTTTCCAAAAGGAAGAGCATCCTGGAGTAGCAGATCTTGCCCATACCTGGCAGAAGAGCCTGGCTGGCATGGCTGTCAGGGTGGGTTCTGCTGGGTCCTGCATGGTGTCTGACCTTTTTGCTGACTGAACTTGGGCACTCTCTCTTTCTTACTTGAAGCTACAGCTGTCAAACGAGCAGAAAACAGGCAGCAAGAGAGCAGGAGGTGGGTGCTGACCCACTGGACCAAAGGGGATGGGGGTGCTTGGAGCACCTCGGGGTTGCACCCCTCAGGTGTGATGGGCTCTGGTGCTGGGAGCCTCCTGGGTTCTGGTGGTGATGCCAGAGAAACTCCAAGCTCCCTCCCTTGCTGCAGTGGGGCTCTGCATCTGGGTGGGCTCAGGGAAGGAACTGGGAATCCTCTGCCTCCCTTTTCCTCTGCCTGTGGTGCTGCTTCAGGGGGAAGAGACCCTTCAGGTGCTGGAAGGGGCTCCAGGAAAGCTGGGGAGATGGGATTGGGGTGGAATGGCTTTAAACTGGCAGAGGAGAGATTTAGGTTGGACATGAGGAAGAGATTCTTCAGTGTGAGGGTGCTGAGCCCCTGGCCCAGGTTGCCCAGAGAAGCTGTGGCTGCCCCATCCCTGGCAGTGTTGGATGGGGCTTGGAGCAGCCTGGGCTGGTGGGAGGGGGTGACCTTTGGGGTCCCTTTCCACCCCAAACCAGCCCATGACGTTGTAGATGGCATCACCTGTCAGACTTGCTGCCCCAGCACCCATCATCTTCTCCAGACACCTCCAGGAGGCTCCGTTTCCCCACGGGTGCTCTGGGGATGGTTCCTTGGCTGTTCTTTGCTCTCAGAACCTCCCTTTGAATTCACTCGTAGCACAACCCCCAATTAATGCCTCCACTGTGAAAAGCAAACCTACCATTAAGATGTCAGGGAAGCAGGGAGCAGGGCTGGGTGGGGAATGCCAGGGAGAGGAAGGTGGATTTCCTGGGGAGACACCCAGACACAGCTCCCCAGCTGCAGCACCCTGCTGGGGGGCTTCTGGGGGGGCTCTGACTCCCTCCCCACACCTTGCTGCTCCTTCTGCTTCCAAGGTGAGCTGCAAAGAGTCACTTTTGTGGCTCTGGTGTGTTCCCTGGGGAGGAGAAGTCCCTGATGCTGAGGGCTGAGTTGCTGGGTCACCCTCCCCATGCCTCTGGGCTCAGAGGTGCCATGGGTGGGGATGTCAGCCAGAGGTCTGCTCTATCCAGCAGAACATCCTGCTTTCTTGGTGACAACAGCCAGAAAAGGACACGCTGCTGGGGAACGGGGGGAATTGTTTGCTCCTCTCTGCTCAATCTGCTCCTCCACTGGTGTTGGGACGCCGTGGGTCCCTTTGCTTTTGCACCCACTGGATGTGGGACCCGTGGCCGTGGGTGTCTGTGTCCTCTGGGTGGGTGAGCCAGGGTGTAAGAACCCTCGTGGTGTGAAAATCCTCATGGTGTGTTTTCCTGTCTCCCTCTATCACCCCTGGGTTATCAGCTGGGTGGTGGCAGGGATGGGACCTGCATCTCTTGGCCATGGGTTTCAGAGCTGAAGAACCCACTGGGTGAGTCTCCTCCTGGAGTTTCAGGCTGTGTGCAGGCTCAGGAAGGTGCCTGGTGGTTGGGCTGTGTTTTGTCTGTGTTTTTTAAGACCTGTCAAGGTGTTAGAGGTGAGGTACCCACAAGACAAATGAATTATGTGGGGACTGAGCTCAGAGCTCAGGGTGTGGGCTTGAGGTTGCCTGGGTTGGAGCCCAGTGGTCCAAGAGTGAGTCCTGAAAGCTGAGCACAAGCCTTGTCCAGGGGGCTGCTTGGATGGGAACTGATCCCTGCTCCAGCTCCAAATTCACCCATTCCCATGGGACATCCTCAGCTGTACTGCCCGGAGCTTCCAAAGGGAGGGAAGAAAGAGGAGTGAGCATCTCTCTGGGCTTTGCTGCTCTTCTGGAAATTCTGGGGATGTGCAAGGAGTGGAGAGGAGCACAAGAGCAGAAACTGTGGTGTTGGGAAAGAGCTGGCTGGCTGGGGGGTCCCTGGGGGCTGTGATGCTCAGAGGGGATGTGAGGAGATGCCCCATCACCTCCTGCCCCATCACCTCCTGCCCCGTCACCTCCTGCCCCGTCACCTCCTGCCCCGTCACCTCCTGCCCCGTCACCTCCTGCCCCGTCACCTCCTGCCCCGTCACCTCCTGCCCCATCTCCATCCCCTGGCACTGCTCACTGTGGGGCTGGGGGCAGTTCTGGTTTAACCTCATGGAATTGGGCAGGGTTGGGGTGCTGTTGCTCATCCTCCAAGGAGCCCTCACCATCCCCTGACTTCCCAACCCCCTCAGCAGCCACCCTGCTTGGTTCACCCTCTCCTATTAATTCAATCTGCAGTGATAGCAAATCGTTACCCAGGGGTAGATGGTGTAAAAATGAGCTGTTAATTGAGGTTTTGTTTGCTTTTTCTCTTACCCGTGCTGCAAAGCCTTGCATAATAAAGGGCTGTAAAAATACATGTTGCCACGCTACAAATATCCAAGGTGGGAAGGAGGCAGGGAGAGAGAAGGGAAGGGAAGCTGCTCTCCATTAGGCTTTAATAAGCGTGTGGAGAAAAAGCCTTTGTTAATCCCATCTGAGGCTTAAAGGTTTATTGCTAACAATTAAAATCTCATATTGGAGTGCTGACTTGATGCCACGAACCCCTTGTGCCCTGTCCTGCTGAGCAAGCTGTGGTGATGATGTGTGGGGCAGGGCCTTAGGATAATAATATTCCCCAGGGAAATAAATATCCCCCAGGGAATTAAATATCCCTCCGGGAAATACCTCCCAGCCCCTGGCTGTGAGCTTGGCAGCAAAGAGGCAACTTTGAGAGCAACCAGCTGGAGGTGTAGGAGCATCCTCCCTGCTTTGGGTGTGCTCAAAAACTTTGCAATTGGTCCTCTTGAAAAAAACAGAAATTGAGTGGTTTTGTCCCAAGGTTTCTCCAGGCTTCCTGGTGGACAGGAGGTTGGTGACCCCCAACCTGTCCCCTGCTGTTGCAGAGCTGGGTTTTGTTTGTTTGAGAAGTTGGTTGGGTTTATTTGTTTATTTATTTGTTTTCCTCCAGCTCCCAAGGCAAGAGCAGGGAAAATCCTCCCCTGCTTTTGTTTCTGTAGTGGCAGAGGTTACAAAAACCTCCTCCTGGCTGCCAGGGAGAGAGAGCCCTCTTGCAAAACCCCACATTTTGTAACTAACCTCCTGGGTTTGCCAAGGAGCCTGGGAATTGCCTGTGCCTTCCCAGACCTGCTGCCAGCAACATTCCTCCCTCCTGGAAAGGCCAAATCCCCAGGCGTGCCAAGGAGAAACATCACTACATTTGGTTTTAATCTGAAGGTTGCTTTAGCTGAAGGGATGGGTTGGGCTCTGCCTGGCTGCCCTGGGAGTCCCTCCTTTTATTTGGGGTTTTGGGGTGAGTTTTGGTCGATTTGTCTTTCCTTGGGCTCCCAGACTTGGTGTTTCTGGAGGTGTCAGAGCACGGGAGAACTGGGGGTTCAGCTGCTGTGGGACCTGGCAGCTCCCAGGGCTGTCACCCCCCAGGACACCCCAGCTGTCCCCATGCTCCTGGGATTTCTCCAGCAGGAGGGGATTTATTCACACAGCCCCTCAGCAGAGGCCAGTGATTAAAGCTGCTCTTTGCAGTTTTCAAGAATTAGGAGTTATCAAAGTGGCTGATAATTAGCAGTGAATAAAATGTTCTTGCACTGATATGACATTAGTTGCAGATAAATTGATATCAGCTTTCCTTGATATTCATTTAAGCTTCCCTGCTTGCAGTGGTTAGCTGGGGGGTTTTGGTGTCCTGTTGCAGCTATCGGGATGAGGAAGGCTTCCCCAGCCTGATCTGATCTGCTGGGGAGCTGCTGCTGGAGCAGATCTGCTGTGAAAATGTGGAAATTTCCCATCTCTGGCTTGAACCTTTCCTTCCCCCTTCCCAGGGCCGTGCTGCCATAGCTACCAACTCCTGCCTGCTGGGCTGGGGGAGGATGGAAGGACCAGCCAGATGGAAGATGCTCAGTGTGGGAAGCAGGGAGCTCCCAGGTCTCCCCCCATCCCTGCTGCTCCCGTGAGGTGTTGGGGGGCTGGGGGGGGGGGGTTCCTGATCCTTCTGGGGAACCCGGGGTTTGTCAGGATGCTCCCCAGATAAGTGGGTGCTGGGTTGGGTGTTTGGCTGAACCCCTGCTCTGCTCCCAGGCTCACCCTGCCCCCAGCTGGAGCTGAGGAGGTTGGGGTTGCTGTAGGGGCTCTGGTTGTCACCCAGGAGTGGGTCCCCTGCAGCCCCTGTGCTGGGGGTGGGGGGGTCCTGACCCGGAGCTGCTTCTGGATGTTCTGTTGGACAAGGATGCCTCAGAGACCTGGCTGCTGGGAGCAGAGCTTGGGTTTGTAGACCCCAAGAGTTGCTAATGTCCACCAGCAGCAGGAAATGATGATCTTGAAGGCTTTTTCCAACCAGGATGGTTCTGTGGGTCTTTGGTGGGTCTTTGTGCCCCTTCTCCCTTTGCTGTCTCTGCTGTGGTTCTGCCTTCTTCTCCTGCTCTGTTTGGCAGCACTTGGAGGCTTTGGAGGACGGTTCTGACCACCCTTTGTGGTTTTCCATGCTGTGGTTTTGGTTTTGTGAAACTTCAGGCAGTTGAACCCCCGAAGGAAAAGGGAAGAACACCCAGCACAGGAGAGATACCAGCCCAGCTCTCCTTAGCATTCCCCAGAGGAATTGCCAGTGAAACCCCTGCCTGCCCCTTGTCAGCAACCTCCATGGTAAAACATAAACTGAGATGTTCCTGGAACTCTTGGAGAATGTTAAAGTCAAAAAGAAAAAACCCTAAAAAGTGGCTTTCTCTCTCCATGCCGTGGGGCTTTGTTGGGGTGGGGCTGGGGTTATTTGCTGTTCCTCCAGGGCATGCTGGGTGTCCCCAGGAATATTCCCAATTTACAGGGCCACAACCCGTCTGATCATAGGGGTTTGAGTGCTGCTGGGACCCTGAGCAGCTGGACTGGGCTGTGCTGGGGGAGCAGAGAGGAGGGAGATTTCCCTGTGTTGGGTGCTGGTAACCATCAATGTGACTGCACCCACTTCAGCCTCGAGAAGAGGTTTTTATTTTGTGTGGTTGCACTTGAGCTGTGTGACTTTAGTGTTTCAAGTAGGGATTGCCAGTAATCCTGGCTTTGAGGGGAGCTGCAGTTCAGCTCATCTTAAATATCTGCCTGCTAGCCCCATCCCTTTGTGCCAGCCCAATATTGACCAAACCCGGGCTTTTGTCCCCCAGAAGAGGTAGGGGGATGCTGTGCTGGGGGAACTGGCTGACTGATTTTCTTCGGAGGTTCTATGGAATTCTGTTCTATGAAATCATTCTGAGATTTTCCTGGTGGCACCCAGGCACAGACCCTTGGACACATTCTCAGCCACCCAATGTCACCTTTTGGTGAGGGGCATCACGGAGCCTTGCTTGCCATTGCCCACACGGGTTTTGGCTCTTGCTGGCATCTGGTGCTGTGCGGGCAGAGGGGAAATGGGGAGCATGGAGCCCTTGGGATGTTGTCTCCAAGAAGCAGCTGCCAGCTTCTCGTTCTACGTGCCTGTGGGTGCTGATAACCAGGGCAGCTCTCTTCCTAACCAATCCTATGTCATGTTTTTAACACAAATCTGTTTATCTGCCTCAGAAAAGCTCACTGCTTTCTTGCTATCTCCTTTATCTCCATCCCTGAGGTGCTGGGCTCTGTGCAGAGGGGCAGTGGAGCTGGGTGGGTGGGTGGGTGATGCCCAGGGGACGTGGGGGGACGGCAGAGATGCTGTGCCTGTCCCCATGGTCTCACAGCATCTGCCCTTCCTCTTCTTGCTCCATGCTGCTCTTTTCTTTCTCCTGCAGCGTTCTGGTCTCTGATCTGTTATCACTTTTTCTCTTTTAATAAGTGTGAAATGGGAGCCTCTGGGCACCATCCAAGCCTGGCTTGTTACTGTCTCTTATTCTCTTATTGTCTCTGTGTTAGCTCCTGGACAAGTTAAGATCATTTTTTGTCTCTCTTTTTTTTTAATAAGGTAGTAACATTTGTGCTGTTTCTCTTTCCTGATGTGGTGCTTTCTGCTGTTAGCTGGTGCATTCTGGTCTTTGTCTCCTTTGGCTCCAGGGGGTGCAGTCAGTGAGAAATTGCATGGCAGGAGCTCACCCACCTTCCCCGACAAGCAGCACCTCCAGATTTGGTACCAAGTGACCCACCCAAAACCAGACCATCAGGTTTTGTCATCATGATTTCTTTATTAATTTATTCTCCTTGGTTGGTTGGATGGGGAAGAACAGATTATTTCTTAAGTGTCACCCTCCATTTCTTTTTCAAACTGGATTCAGTTAATTCAGCAACTTCTGTTTGAGAGGCTGGCTGGGCAGCAGGATGCATCCATAGAATCATTAAGATTGGAAAAGCCCTCTGAGATTGTCAAATCCAACTGTCAGCCCCAACACCACCATGCCCACTAAACCATGTCCCCAAGTGCCACCTCTCCACGTTTTCTGAGCACCTCCAGGGTTGGTGACTCCACCACTGCCCAGGGCAGCCTTTTCCAATGCTCAACCACTCTTTCAGTGAAGAGATTTTCCCCTAACTTCCAATCTAAACTTCTTCACTCTGTCTAAAACCCATCAGCTGCTACTTCCACCCTGCTTCACCCCTCTGCCCTGCAGCACCAGGATGCTCCCATCCATCCCGGGGTGATGGACACAGGAGAAGGGCACTCTTCCGTGCAGATTAATTCAGGATTCCTGCAGCTTTTGGGTAACAAAAGCAGGATCTGCCCATTTAGGGGGGTGCTGCATGGAGTGGGGTTCTCCTCTGCTTTCACCCATGGGGCTGTGCCAATCTGGTGTCCTTGCTGCTGTGGTTCCATCAGCAGAGCCCAGCACGGTGGGGACTCCCGCATCCCAGAATAGTTTTCCTCCGAGCTCCACAGGTTTTCCTGTCCAAGTCTTGTCATTGCATCAGGCTTTTTGAAATAATCAGCCCCCGTGGTTATTTCAGTTAACGCTAATTAGTGCCGTGAACTAATTAATGTGGGTTGACTTTCCTCTTCTCTTTCTAATGTTTTTTTAACCCACTGACACGTTCCAATTACGGGACTCATGCAGGGACTGGACTGAAATGACTCAGAGCAATCACAGTTGGAATAAATCATGTGCTTTACTGAAGGTCACCAATATTTTTTCAAATTGCCAGCACTCTGTATTTGTGCCTGCCAACAGAGCTGACCTGACCTCACCACAAGCATCTGGGATATCTTCACGTTTGCCTCCCTTCCCGTGCCAGCGGGTACCAAATCGAGAGGAATTTGATGTGTCCAGAAAACAGCCCTGGGGAGGCCTCTCAGCTCATGCAGCCCTTGAGGCAAGGGGCTTGACCCTGCAAGGGCCTTGTTTTGCATCTCTGTCCATGTGGTGGTACTTGAGGGCATAGATTGGATGTTACCTGCCTGCTCCTGCTCAGGCAGGTGATTTCTTTTCCCTTTGGCTGTTGTTTCCCTTCTCAGTCCCTTCCATATTCCAAGTCAGTCTGAAATTTTATTGGGTCATCTGGATGGGTGTCACGGGGTGGCTGTGAACATGGTGTCTCGTTTGATGCTCAGATGGGTTCCATTTTGAACAAACTGTTTCCCTTGCAAATTCAATCCATGCTGGAGAAGTGGCAAATTTGCTCCCAGCAATCCCACCTGCTGCAGAGCTCCCTTCGTGCCTCATCCAGGTCAGGTGGTGATGCTGGAGTTCCCTTCTTCCCTTCACTTGTGTCCTGTCATCCAGGTATTGCTGGAAAACCTTTCTGTTCCTACCTTCCTGGTGCTGGTGGGTGGGTTTAAACACCAGCACCTCCTGGTGATTGCTGGGTTAAGGGAGGTGAGAGCACCCTGATTAAACTGCAACAGTCAGCAGATAACAAATGTGTCATGAGTATTAATGGCCCGGGGCAGGCTGTGCTATTCAGACATGGGAGACCAGACCATTTAGTTATTCATCTTTAACCTTTATTTTTGTTTAAAGTGACCTTACCCATCAAGTCTCTCGTTAGCAGCTCTGCCTCTTGTGTTTGGTTATTCTGCTGCCATCAGCCCAACCACCAACCCCATGTTCCTGGCTGGTGGCACTGGGGGCAGCCTGGGCATCCCTTCTGGGGACTGGTTCCCCAGGGCAGGGATTTGGGGTCCTGCTCCCCATCTTTTGGGCAGAGCTGGCTGGGACATTCCCTTCCCATGTTTCCTGCCTGTTTTGTGGCTGTTGGGTTTGAGCAGCCTGGGGACATCCAGAGATGCCAACTTTCCTGCCACGTGTCAGCACTGTGTGGAAAGGCAGAAACAGTGTCTGCCAGTTTTGAGGGTGGTTTTTGTTTTGTTTTTTTTGTTTGTTTTGTTTTTTGCTTGTTTTAAATTTTGGCCAAGGCAGAGAAAAATCCTGGCACGTCCTTGAGTTGTGTCTGGGTTTGTGTCTGGTTTCTGCAAGCAATGTCCAGGTTGGCAGGAGCTGCTGGTGGGATAAGTGTGGTCCCTCTTGCCTCAGGGTGTCTGCTTGGGTTCCCGTCAGGCTTCACAGAGAACTGGATGGTGTTGGTTTTGGCTGTGCCTCTCTGCTTTCTGGAGGTTACAAATGATGCAGGAGCATATTCCAAGTCAGTCTGAAATTTTATTGGGTCATCTGGATGGGTGTCACGGGGTGGCTGTGAACATGGTGTCTCGTTTGATGCTCAGATGGGTTCCATTTTGAACAAACTGTTTCCCTTGCAAATTCAATCCATGCTGGAGAAATGGCAAATTTGCTCCCAGCAATCCCACCTGCTGCAGAGCTCCCACCCAAGAGCTCAGCCCTCTGAGGGTGGCTCAGCACTGCTTGTCCCTCCTTGCTTGTTGACTTTGGAGGGAGCTGGGTTTATGGAATTGCATTTCTTTGTTTATGGGATGGCATTTCTTGCTACTAATGCACCTGAATTTTGTCTTTCCCTCATTAACCCCCTGCTTCCTGGCCCCCAGCTCTTGTTAACCAACTTTGTGATGTTTGTGCTGGAAATGCACATCCAGATCTAAACAACTGAGAAGTCTGCAGAGAGAGGGGAACCCAAGAGACACATCCCCATGGGACTGTGAGAAGCTCTGATTGTCTCCCCAGCAGCACAGAAACCAGAGCAGCCCTCGAGGAGGGGGCTTGGGAGAAGGTTGAAGGAGAGATGTAGGAAAACCCTTAACTTTCCCTCTTGCCTTGCAGGGTTTCAGTGGACCTCCCCACGCAGCCTTTGCCTTGAGCTGTGACCAACGAGCGGTGAAAGAAAAATCTGAGCAGGAAGCTTGGCATCCCTGGGACCACGGGAGCGAGTTGTCCATCCCCATAGGTAGAGCTGGGCTCCATCCAGGCAAGCATCCTCTCATATACCAACCACAGAGTGCAGGGGGAAAAAAAACAAAACAAACCTCTTAATCAGGCACCTGGGCTGCCAGGGATGTGATTGAAATGAGATTGGTTCTGACACAGATTCCTCTCTGGAGCTGCCTCTCTGCTGGGCTGTTACTCCAAGGGTCTTTGCTTCTGTTTCTACTTCAGTTCTCCAAACCACTTGCACGTCTGCCTGGGAGTTATTGATAATGAGATATCTCACCCACCAAGGGGATGGAGTCCTCAGCTTAGCTCAGGATGGGTTTAATTTGCAATGTGGGCACAGGGGGTGCTGTCCCTGCCCTGACCAAGGGATGCCACCTTGAAGGTGCCCCTTGGTGACCCCCCCTACTTACAGACTAGGACAAGCAGTGGTGCTGCTACTCCTGAGTTTGGAGGTTAACAGAGTGGCAGCTGCCAAGGTGGGGACTAAAATGTCATCTTGGCAGCTGTCTCCCTCCTTCCATAGATTTTAAAGAAGGGACTTCTCAGGCAAGGTGGTGGAACCTCACTGGGCTTGCCCAGCAGTACAGGGAGTGGTGGTGCCCCCCTTACACCTGGGGATGGGTCCTCTGAGGCAACACAATTTTATTTAGGAAAAAAAAATTAAAAAAAAATTGAGTGAATTAATCTTATTTCTCCTCTGCCTTTTCTTGGTTGGAGAGAAACTGAAATAAGGGTTTACAGTATCGTGAGTACAACCGGGAGCAGGTTCAGATGGAGAAACAATTCTTTATGCAAAGAACAGTGCTGGCCTCTTCAATCAGTAAGTCTGCTAAGTGCTTTGCTTAATGGCATGTTTCATGAAGTGTTTCAAATCCACAGGTTTTCTCAGTGCCTGAAATACCAGCTTGGATTTTTCCAAAGAGATAGG